>CM065904.1:1398543-2774168 GCA_033439115.1 Firmiana major | reverse complement strand
CTGAAATTTTACACTTCCAAAACATAGACATCCCAGCGAATGTAGCTTTGGCATTTATATAGAGTCCACTTGAACCAAGACAAAAGTTTTGAAACTACATTTTCTATGCTTTGGGTAATAGCTCATACTTGCACAGCCTTCCCATTTGCATATTTCCCAGAATTTTTTTTCTTTCCAATTTGCTGCTGCCTAGTTCCGGACATTGCAAATTAAAAACAAAAAAAACCCCTCAAATGCGCCCCTTCAAATGTTACTAGACGTTTCTTCTGGTTATCATTTTATGCTTGAACACTGATAACATTATTCAGCCCAACTGAAAGAAAATGGAGTCCTAAACAATAATTCCCATACGGTGGTTTATCCATGGAAACTGGAAAATCAGAATTCAATAATTGATCTTCCAGGTTCTAAAGATCAAAACACCCTAAATTGATCAGTTAATAAATACTTAATACCAGATCTTCCACAAGAGAAGTAGAACAGATTCAAGCTCCAAAAGGGTGAAAACAAAAATGAAAAGATTCTCTATCTACAAAAGCTAGGTATGCTATCCAAAAAAAAAAAAAGGCTATTATGCGATACTGTCATGTACCAAATTCTCATTGTATCATAGGAAAGGATTCGAGTTCCAAATAAAGAGAGAGACATCATCCACCACTTAACCAATATGATTCACAAACTAATCCAAATTCACATCTCCGAGTGTAAATTTGCTGTCTTACAAAATGAAAAAGGTCTCTAGTGATCTTAGAACCAAAAAAATAATCTGATAGAATACAGATAGAAGTGCATATCAGCATATAATCTGATGACCAAATAGTCCACCAAATGCTTAATTTCAGTAGAATCTTTATCAAGTAAGAATAAAACAAGATTAAGAACCAAAAACTATTGAACAATCACTGAAACTGACGAGTATAATCTGATTCGCGAACTCATCCAAATTCACATCCCGAAGTACAAATTTAATGCCGTAAAAAGTTGAAAAAGCTCTATAATGATCATAAAGAACCAACAATATAATCTGATAGAATACAGATGGAAGTGCATATCAGCATATGATCTGATGAACAAATTGTCTATCAAATGCTTAATTTCAGTTTATCATTATCAAGTTAGAAAGAAAAAAGATTAAGTCCAAAAACTATTGATCAATCACTGAAATCGATAAATAATTTATAAACAATCCAAACCCAAGAAGGAGAGAGGAAATTCAAGTACTAAAATAAAAAAGATTAGGATTCATGATTGAGATTATACTTGAACAAGTTTTCTCACTCTTTGTAAAAACTAAAGGAGAGGAATTCCCTGCAGATTGGACCGACTCAGGCTTTCTCACTATCATCTGAAGTGTTATCATTATCATTCTTTTCATTCTGTCCAAAAACATAAAATTATTTCCAGTACTCAGTTTGGTTATGAACAAATATAATTCAAATAGAAATTCAATGAAACAAAGAAAAAAGTCTAAAAATCGAAGGCATACCTTTTTATTTTGACGTTGAGCCTCCATAAGTTCATAGAATTTACGCATCAACATCTCTTCTTCTACCTATAACAGCGGAAGCAATTTAGTAATTTTTCATCATAAACCAAGACGAAAGAAAAGGAGAATTGGAAAATAACCTGAAGTTTATGCAATTCATGAGAAAGTAATGAATGGGTTTCTGAAAGCATCTCATTCTGCTTCTCCAAATGTCTGTAAAAATATAAATTAAAAAATGAAAACCAAGATTTCAGTTTTAAACCAAGTTTAATTATCAAAAAAAAAAAAATTCAATCATGCAAAAAATAACATATAAATAAATAAATAAATTTGGTTCAAACTTACTTGAACATCTCCCCGGTGTATCGTGGATCCATATGAAATCGGAGCTTCAAATTCCTAAAATTTAATTCGAAAAGTATAATTTTTTATAAGCATCAACAATAGCAAACCCTACGAACTTCGTTTATATATTATCTTTTGGGAGGGAATAAAAAGACTGCAAATCAGAAATACGGGGATAAAAATAAAATTGAAAGACGCGGTTGCGGAAAGAGGAGGAGGAAACTAGAAACGACGTCGCTTTGGAGAACAATTGGGCTGTGTTGTTCCTCAGGCCCAGATGAGAAGGCTTAGCGAAGCGACTTTTGAGATGGGCTGAGCTAATCAGTGTCACGCATTCGGCATTGCTCGATTCATCGTGGGTCGCTGCATGACCCCAGTCATCACTCACCGGTTGAGAGATCTGAGTAATTTCCAGAAAGCTCCAGCAACCAGCGCAGTGCCGCCGGGCTGCCGCGGTCACCGACACGCCACACTATCAAAATCAGACCAACGGAACGGAAAGTCAAGTTCCATCTAGGCTACTACTGCTAAGGCAAACATGTTGCAAACGCTAAGCACACCCATCGAAGAAACTCTTTTCAATGACATTTAAAAGAGAATCTGCTGTGAGGGAAATTTAGAGATAGGTAAAGCAAATCACTTGAAGATAGTGAAATAACCTTGAGGAACTAAAATCCAAGACAGGATATTGGGTACGACGCAGGTGCTGGCAGTTGGAGCTGAGTGCGGCGCTGATGCTGGGGGTGGGAGTAGGAGCTGGTCACGGCGCAGGCGAGGGGCTGAGAGTGGGAGCTTTCGTTCAACAGTGAGGATTCGCCCGCTGGGCATTGGACTATTGGGTCATGGGCTTGGATCTTAGCCTGATAGAGAATTAGAGATTAAATTTTAACTATGTTATTATTTTATTAGCCTCTTAAATTAATTATTTAAAAAATTAGAGGATGAAAATTCCAAATAATATTTTAAATATATTAATAGCCTAAAAATTCATGTGTATTATGTCTACTTAAAATAAGTTCTTATAACTTATAATATAATTTAAAAGAAATATATACATTTTTAATTTCATATCAAAATAAATATATTAATGTTAATTTTAAAATTATAATCTCTTATCAATGTGATTTAGAATCAAGTACATAAATAAATTATTAATATATAACCTATCATAATAATCCGTATTTAAATGTTATATTATAATAACTTTTTCATATAACCTAGAATAAATTACAAATTCTCTCAATGTAAATTCTTATCATGTGATTTAAAATAAAGTTTAAAAAAATAATTAGTAAATAGTAATTTGTCATAATTATTTGCATGTTATTAATTTTTTTGTAGAATTATATATTTGCATTATTGGTACCTTAAGACAATTTTTTTAATGTGATTTAAAATAAATTACATAAAATAAATCACTGTTATATATATATATATATTTATCATAAAAATTTATATATTATATTTTATGATTTTTTATCATGTGATATAAGATAAATTACACAATCTCTTATTTTATATATTTCACCCCATTTGCATTGCTACAAGCTTTGATGCCTACGTTGGTAACTACAATAACCCACGCCACGCTTCACTGCCAGAGGACGAATTTCTTCTACTCTTCGCAAACTCTCTTCTTCTCTCCACTTAGTAAGCACTTTCCTTCTATCCTTCTTGTTCACTCAAATCCAAAAGAAAAAACCAATCAAAACCATCTCTTAATGGCTCTTGAAACGTTGAATTCTCCAACTTCAGCACCTCCACTGCTCCGCCATGCCGATGCAGTCGATCTCCACTGGATTGAGCCCGGGACAAAGAGGAAAAGAACAAAACGACCCAGAATTGAAAACCCACCAACAGAAGAAGAATACCTAGCTCTCTGCCTTCTCATGCTCGCTCAGGGAACCACTGCCACAACCAGCCCCTCAGCCGCTGCCAAAAGCTCCTTGAATAATTACCGGTGTACAGTTTGTAACAAAGCATTTCCATCTTATCAAGCATTAGGAGGACACAAGGCCAGCCATAGGAAAGTTGTTGGAGCTGAAGAAAACCCCAGCACCACCACTGCTGCTGTCTCTGCCCCTGCTGCCACCACAGCAACGGTGGCTGCAAGTTCACCTCCCATTAACCAAGGTGGCAAGACTCACATGTGTTCAATTTGTTACAAGACATTTTCTTCAGGTCAAGCCTTAGGAGGACATAAGCGATGCCACTACGAAGCTAATAACAGTGGCAGCGACGGTGTTGATCGTCGAGATAAAGTCAACGTGACTTTGACTTGAATTTACCTGCTGGACTGGAGGAAACAAGTATTGACGTTAATCAAAAAGATAAATCTGCCGACGACGATGAAGAGGTTGAGAGTCCTTCGCCACCGGCAAAGCGCGGAAGCTGCCACGTTTGTTGAATGTTACAGCAAAAGATTAGGTTTTGATTGGGCGAATGATCAGAGTGGACTTTGCAGTTGTTTATTCAATTAGTTCTTCAATTTTGCACGTTCTTCGTTATTTTTTATGATTTTTTTGGGGCTGCCCGGCTGGAACAATGCTTTAACTGTTGTATTATTGTTTTATGAATGTGAGAGGATAATAATAAAAAAAAAATGCATGTTTTATTCTATTTTTATTTGGCTAAATAAAAATTATTAATCATATTAATACAGTATTATGCCACGTTTATTAAATATCAAATTAAATCTTTATCTCTAATGAATTAATTTTAGATTAAATATTTAATATTTTTAGATAAGTACTAGACTTCAAGTTCTATTACATCATTCCACGTTTCGGTTTTCTAAATTTTCCACCAATTGCTAGCTTAAGCAATTACACCATTACAAAAACTAAATGGGTGTTTACCAAAGACAAAATCCTATCTATAAATATAATTGAGTAGTAAATAGTAATATATATATATATATATATATGAATTCGGAATTGATTCAATTTTTTAAGAAAGTAATTTTCAATAATTTTGAAATTTAAATCCCAAAACTTATATTTTTTTCTTATTATCAAATTGAGTTTTTTTTTAAGAAAAAAAAAACATATAAGTTAAGTGTTTTTATTTTTTAAGTGAGACATGTGATATATTTATATTGTTCATAAGAGGGAAAAGAGAAGAAAATTCGAATTTTAGAGTTAATCTCTTAATAATCACTAGATCAAACTTTAGTTGTTATGTGATTTTTTTAGCAAAGACAAAAGAAAAAAATAAATCTTTAATATATTCGGGTTTAGTTTGAAATCCTTAATATATTGAGAAGTAAATAGTAATATATATCAATTTGGAATTGATTCAACTTTTTAAGAAAGTAATTTTCAATAATTTTGAGATTTAAACCTCAAGCCCTACAATTTTTTTCTTATTATCAAATTGAGGTTTTTTTTTTTTTTTGTTAAAAAAAAAATAAGCTAAGTGTTTTGATTTTTTAAGCAATACATGTGATATATATATTGTTCATAAAAGGTAAAAGAGAAAAAGATTCATAAAAGGTAAAAGAGAAAAAGAATCAAATTTTAAAGTTAATCTTTTAATAATCACTAGATCGAATTTTGGTTGTTATGTGATTTTTTTTGACAAAGACAAAAAAAAAAAAGAAATCCTTAATATATTTGGGTATAGTTTGAAATCCTAAATATATTGAAAAGTAAATAGTAATATATGTATGAATTCGAAATTGATTCAATTTCTTAAGAAAGTAATTTTCAATAATTTTGAGATTTAAATCTCAATATTTACAATTTTTTTTATAATTTTTTTTATTATCAAATTGAGGTTTTTTTGGTAAAAAAACATATAAGCTAAGTATTTTGATTTTTTAAGCTAAACACATGATATATTTTTATATATATATTATTTATAGGAGGTAAAAAAAAAGGAGATTCGAATTTTAGAGTTAATGTTTGAATAATTATTAGATCAAATTTTGATTGTTATATGATTTTTTTTAACAAAGACAAAAAAAATCCTTAATATATTTGTGTTTAGTTTAAAATGAATAATACGATTAGTTTTAGTGAAATTAAAAATAATAATAGTAATAAAATTAATATCTAATGATAATATGTTTGGATTCAATTATAATAACGAATGTGAAATGAATTATAAAATGATAATTAAAAATATTATATTATATAAAAAAATAAAATTAACAAGTAACTTTGTAAATTTCGCCGTACCACGTTTGAAACTACACGGGGCCAGCACTCTTAAAAACGTGCAAGTTGCTTGTCTCCAGCTCAGCCTTCGGATCCCATTGGATCAGTCGATTCACTCCCTTCTGGCCAAAATACATACAATTACGTGATTCTGGTTATATTTATATAGGTTTTTCAACCTTTACCAAACCCAAAGCTTTTGGATCTCTTACACCTCTCATCCTCCTTGTCCTTGTTCATGTATTTATTCATTGGTCGGCACATCCACAAATGTTTGGTTTGGTCAAATCTTTATTTCCCTTTGATACCGCTACAAAATATCAAAGTACATATATATATATAACAGACAAGTTTTAATCTATGATAATTAAAAATATTATATTATACAAATTGAGGTTGATCAAATTTGGTAAAATTATCAAAGCAAATTAAATGATGGATTGAACTTGCCACGTTCATTTTCGTTTGTTGTTTCTTTCATGTAAAAGCCTGCTGTTCGGCTGTTTCCCTCCAGCTTCAGTTTAGCATCGCCATCATAAAAAGCAAAAGCATATCATGCACTCTGTATTTTCCTTTTTCATTTGAGCAGCGGTGTATACATATATAAGTACACATTAAAAAAAATTACAAATTACAATGATTTTTCAACATAGGTTTAATCTATGATTTTCTTTATATATATATATATATTAAGATATCAAAAATTGAATTCTGATTATAGATTTAAAATTTTATTATTTTATCAACAGATCACAATGATTGGGCTGGCATACTTGGCTGTTGAGAAAAGAAACAAGGATCATGATTTCTAGGTTGGTAGTTTGGCAATGAACAAATTTTAAACTGTCGGCAACTTTTTAATTGAATTATATAGAAAAAAATTGTAAAATATTATGAAATTTACGTTTGAATTTAAATCATTTCACTTTTTACTATCAATTATATAGAAAAAAGAAGAAGTTTAAATTAGTAACGGTTAAAGGAAAGGCCCAACTCTCCACCCTATGGAAGCTGGAAGAATAGAATCACAGAGAGTCAGTTTGTCACAGAGACTATGATTGGCGACATGTAACTATCATGTCAAGAGAATTATTAGTGGGATCGGTTCTTCCCCCATAAACTTTGCCTAATGACTGAGCCTAATCTATATACCTATTCCCTACTCATCAACTGACATTGCAGAGTTAATTTCCTCCCACCTAAAGACATCAGTAGCAACAGCCTTTCATGCATGCTTTGTAGGCAACCACTTCAATTCGTTTCTTCACTTCTTTTGGCTTGAACTAGTTTTACTTTTTAATATAGACATGATCATTTTAAAATACAATATAAGAATAAAAAAACAAAAAGATAAAGTTAAACAAATTTTGTATTTGATATATTGGTATAAATTTTAATAAGATAATAGATATATATATATATATATATATATATATATATATATATGTGTGTGTGTGAGAGAGAGAATTATGAAATCGATCAAAATGTCCATCTTCTCAGTTTGGGTAAGTCGAGTTTTGCAAATGGTTTGTTGTTCATTAATTGTGTTAGTTCTCAGTTTGGACTATGAACAATCAACTGAATATCAGAAGCTGTATAACTGTTAGCTGCATATGAGATTATTAAAAAAAATGAAAAAAAAAACAATATATCTTCAATTAGTCCATTATGTGAAAGAATCAGATGAGATGTGGAAAAGATTTCAAGTTGATTTTCAAGACATGACTATAATAAATATTAATCATATTTATCACTCCTATCATGCAGAAAATTACATTCAAAGAGCCGAATTGCATAAGATCACATGGAATCTTGGAAGAATGAGTTATCTTAAAGAAATAAACGGCATGGAATGAGACTATTAATTTTTTTAATGGTAATTCAATATATTGTTAATGAAAGTTTTTTATTTAAAAAATGGATTAAAATAATGATATATATTTCATATTATTTTTTATTTATTTTTTAATATTTTTTAAAGATTAAGTACGTGAAGTTAAAAAAATTTATTAAATTGAATAATAATATTTTTATAGTCAATTTAAACAAAATTATCTACAACGGCAAATTCATAAAAAAACTATTTGCTCACAACTCGATTTCAACTCAAGTTATTGCAAATTCATTGAACCAGATCGCTACCAAAGTGTTTTTTTTTTTTTTTTGGTTTTTCTTCCTCTCCATTGAAACTGTGAATGTAGAAAGCAAAACCCATCAAACTTATCTTTACAAACATGTTAGGAAGATTTTGTTTTTTAAGTTATCAAACTCAGAATATTGACTGACCATCATCATGATTAGAGTTCATTGTTGTCTGAAAATTTTTTAAGCTTAAACGTAACTTTCCAATGCGTTTAGCAAGAGCATGAGAATCCGTGGCCATATGCCTTGCCATAATTACCTAAGTTTGAGTAACACAAAGCCTCCTACTTTATCAATTGTCTGCAATAAATTAGCACTTTCGGCCTTTGGATGAGTTGTAAATGCCCGCATTAATTTCTTCATTAGTTCAACCTTTCTTTAGTTACAACAATGGTGGTTTGAGCACACAGATATTTTTTAGTCTTTTAATAAAATAATTAATAATAATAATAAATTATAAAATTTAAATTTAAATTCAAATAATTTCATTCTCAATCATCTAAAATGAAAATTTGCTAATTAAGGTTGAAACTATGTTTTAAAATTTATTAGTAATAGTTAATGCAAAGGGTATTGATTCGAGTTAGAAACATTTAGATTTTGCTTGGTACATGTAGAACATAGTAAGAATGAAAAATTTGCTAACCTCATAACTATGTTACAATGTTACAAAGTAAAAGTAATTAGGAAACCTAAATATTTAATTAATAAATTTTTTATCTCTTTCAATTTCATCTTTTTATTTTTGTAAGAAGGTATAAAGAAAAAAAAAGGAATCTTAAACTTAATCTTTTCTTTAAAATATGTAACAATTGTTAAGTCAAATTTTATTTAATTCCATCCTTTTACGGAGTAAACCCTAAATCTATAAGAACAAACTGGTCCCCTCTTTGAAGTCAAAAATTTTCCACTGCGCTGGAAAGATGGTTGTCCTCCGAAAAGAAAAGTCATATAGTATTAGATGATGTAGGGCAAAGACTGTTCCAATTTGCAATAGACCACATGGTATGGGTGAAATAGGCCAAACACAAATTGACATCCACAATCTTGCCTTTCTCTTCAAGTGGGCAGTGGCACATCACCAGAAATGGCTGTGCTTGTATGAAGTTTCATGAATACTAATATTCTTCAATGCTATTAACAGATACATTTGTCTTTTGAAAATTTCAACATATATGTCAATGAATTTAGTCTATCTGAGGATATTATACCTATTTTAATATCAGATAATATTAAGCAAATTATAGAATAAATATGTATAGTATGTTTTTATAAATGCTAAAATAATTAGGTCTGAATTACGTAATAAAAATCGATTCTCCCCCTTTTATTCAAAATGTAGTATGAAATTAACAAAATTGATCATCGCTATCGTATTCGTAATAAACTACATTTATATATTGAGAAATGATCTCATTTATAGCCAATAAAATTTTTATATTCAGAAAATGGAGTTAGTAAAATAGCATATTTTTCAAGATATATTGCAAAAAATAATTGAAAGAAAATTAAGTAGAATATATGATAATCTTGAAGTTAAAATTTTTTATTATCAATATATAAAAGGCAAATTCTTATATATTTGTTAATATTAATATTAAAACACCATTTTTAAAGAAAAACAATTCAATGATTAAAATTTGAAATTTCAATTAGAAGGTTTTATATTCAAATTTTAAAAAATATAATTTGCAAAAGAGAAAAGAACATGCACATCTTCATCATGTGATACCCTAAACCAAAAATGAAAACAATTACACATTATCGTATTGAGATTTTGGATCTCCAAAGTGGCAACTTGGGACCTTTGAGTGTTACACAATGAAGAAATAATGTAAGAATTGTTATTTGCATTATACTGGTGATTAGTCCATTTGACTTAGCCATATGTAATGTAACTATCAGCTGCAATGCCCCCCAACAGACTAATTCTTGCCGATAAGATCTTTCCAAAGATTTTTATTTATTTATTTTCTTTTCACCCAATTTATGTTATTCAATTCAAGAATCAATCCCACACTTCATAGATTTTACTGATGTTAATTTTCCGTAAGAAAATAATCAAGACTTAATCTATCGTCTTATATAAGAGAAAATAAATTCAAGATTCGATTTTTTCCTTTCTGTTTTGTACTTTTTATAAATGAAAAAAAAGAATTATAAAAACATTTTAGAGTTAAAAAAACTAATAATAATATTAATAAATTAAGCATTATTATGGGGATGTTTTCAAAAGAAGAATGAGATAAAATCTAAGCAATTTTATAATATTTTTTTTCTTGAGAAATGAAATTTATAGTGGCACTGGAGTGAGTGGATTGGGCCATTGCATGTGAGGTGAATGGAATAAAAGATTGCAGAAGGAAAAAAGATCGTGGTCACGCATTGTCCACTACTTCCAGTAGATTTTGTTCATCATTGGATTCATTGGACAATCAATTATATAAAATATTAATAAGAATATTTAACATATATTCCCACCAGTTTTTTATTCTAAAATTTATTAAATCGAAAAAAAATTGTAAAAAACGATTACAAAAATAAGCAATTATATTATTAAAAAATCAACAATTTATTATGCATTATGCTTAATAATTAAATAATAAATATTTATTTATATACTAGATTCATTAATAATTTTACTAATAAAATATTGACTTTTTTGATCAATAAACAAAAATGAACATATATTAACTTAAAGTAAAATATCCGTATTGTATAATTTTTTATTAAAGAAATAAAAAAATAATTTTAAATAAAGAAACAGTGAAAACTATGCTTAATTTATAAGTTTTCGGCACTATTAATATTAAAATTTAAACATTAAATCCTTTAAAAATCACTTTTTAAAAAATTATATAAATTAAATGGACTAAACCTAAATTTATATAGTTTATTAGATTTCATTATACCAAACTCCTAACCTTAACCTTGTGTTAATTGAGTGGCAGTTGCCAACTATGATACTTCTCTGTCTTTTTCTTTTTTCTTTTTTTATTTTTTTAAGTCTAAATCAGACTATGATTGTAAATGAGTGGTGTCTTGTTAACATTAATTAAAGTCACCTTTAACAATTAAAGAAACAAGATTAGAATGAGAGATGTTATTGAGTTCGAATTTGAAAAATATATATAAAATGTAAAAGATTTATTTTTTTATATGTAAGCTAAGCACAATGAACAAGAATATGTAAAAGAAACAGCATCTAAATTAAATTATAAATCATTTATTTTTCTTAATTAAGTTTCAACCAACCTTAATTACCTTATTCCAACCCATGTCCAAAGATTTTTAACTATAATTATTTTTATTTATTTTATAATTTAAAATTAATTTTATTCGAAATAAGAATGATATTGAAGTAAAATTTTTATAAATATTTCAATAATACGACCCTTGATCATATACATAAAATAACTCATTTTTCACTTCTTTAAACGTACCATTGATTCCAATTTTTTTTTTTTTTTGAGAGTAACAAATCCAACTAGCAATTATTTTTTATTCTCAAAATGGTGGCCTCATTTATATAAAAAATTCAGCAATTATTTTTTTTAATTTTTTTCCCTAAAATTGATTAAGTTAAAAGAATAAGGCCATAACAAAGCCACGTGAAACCCAGAGCGGGGCCCAGGCCAATTGAAACATATCACGAGAAAACAATAGTAAATTACTAACTATAATATTTCACCACTTCACTGAATCACTGGTATTATAGCAGTAATTTTTTTTTTAATTTACTTAGAAAAAGTTTAAAGAAGAAAGCAATGAAATGAGATGGAAGGCATTATTATTAAAGTACGAGATGGGGATTGATGGGTCGTTTTGTGGTAAACGGGGGATCGTTTTCATCTCACACCGCACTAAAACCAAGTGAAAGTCAGTTTGTATCCGAGAAAGGGAACACCAAAGTTGGTATTGTCAGAACTGGCGTGCTGCTCCATTTCATTGTAAGAATTTAGACGGTAAAACCAGGAAAACCAAAAACCATGATGTGTCTGGTTAACGTTGCTTGCATAGTCAAAGTGTTATTTTAAGAAAAATTATACAATTAGGCATTAGTTAATATTTTCTTAGTAAAGATTCATAACTTTGATGGGTCCCTCTCTTTTTCTTTTTGCACTACCAAAGTTTCTTGCTTTATAAAGGTGAATTATAAAAAGTTAACAATTTTTTTATGCAAAACACAAAAAGGAAGATTGGTGAAGTTAACAATATATATATATATATATATATATATATATATATATATATATATATATATATATATATGTATGTATAAAGTTTGGCTGACTGAATGGTGGTGGCCTGGTGGGGGTAGAAATCAGAATATATGCAGGTTTAAGAGGTGAGGATTTTGTAGTGGTGGCGGTGGGGATGGGGGCGGTGGTGCTGATCCAAAGGAGATGAAAGAGAGAGAGTGAGAGTGGGAACATTCTGAGATTTGGCTTTTTGTGGGAAATGTTGAGTGATGGGTGTCAAAAGATGAGGACCAGCTCATCTTTTTGATGTGATTTTTGGTTGGGTAGTTTTCATGCTATGTGGGGCTTCTTTTGTTGGTTTGTTGTTTCTTCGGTGTCCTGGCTAGGAAGATACTGCGATTGCTTCAATCACTGATCAATTAACATCCTCAGCTTGTTCTTGGCCTATTGATGAAAGATGTTTGATTCTTAGTACTTGGAAGAGTGATAGTAAAAGGAGCCACTTTGGGGCATTTTAAGGCTCTTTTTTAGTGACCCCTCCAAGGATGCTCAGATTTTTTGTAATGCTCCGCATCTACTTCTCTTCTCCATGTTTTTAATGGCCTGTTTTTTAATCCAACACTGTTTTGTTTCAGTTTGAGGTGGGTTTTAGCCTTTCTTTTTTGGTTTTCTTCTTTTGTTCTTTACCACAAGAGGAATAATTCACAATGAAGATATGATCTTGTTGATGTGATGCCATTATTTTTAGTGTTATTGGGTCTATTTAAAGTTCTTTCATTCTTGTCTTAAAACGGCAAATAGGAGATGCTTTCGGGTTCTGTACTGTGCTCTTTGAGCTGAGCATGAATTCTTGTGGTTCATTTCTCAGTGCTTTATTTTGTTGAACGAACATGGGTATGTTCCTGAATTGATATTTGTGTAGCATTTCTGAATTTTCGATTATGATGAAATTTACCAGTTTCTCCTATCTACTTTGGAGCAATTTTTTTGGAATTGATGATTAGTTGAGTAGCTTTTTCTTTTAGAAACCTCCAAAATTGATGCTTCATGTCCACTAATTTGTTGGTTTCTTCAACTCATATTGAGAAATGTTGTTCTTTTTTTTTTGGCAGGTTTTCCTCCTTAAGCATAGGAATTAAAGGTTAAAACAGAAGAGGTGTAATGAATGTGTATGCTGGGTTTTCGGTTTAGAAATTTTTTGGATCAGAAAAGTTCTTGGTAATGTTGTAGGTGTGTTTGTGTGTAAGATTCGGTCATACTAAGAAATGCGCATGACTTTCTTTTGATCAATCCTTCCTGAGGTTGAAATTGAAATATTTTGACATTGAGGAGCTCAGTTAGTGGAGATTTCCTTAGTGGTGATTTTGGTGCCAGGAGGTGAAGTTTTGAGAGTTAGAAAAGAGAGGAGGTTTTAATCTTTCTTTAGCAAGATGAAGTTTATGAAACTGGGATCCAAGCCTGATTCATTTCAGACCGATGGAGACAATATCAGGTGAGCCTGAAAGGAAGCTAACAATTTAAATTCTTTGTTCTTTTTTCCTTTTCTGCATGCTGGACAGACATCATGTATATATACTAATGGCTTTCCTTAGCATTCTTATTACTTTCCCCTTCTACTTGTTCCCCTTCCCTTCAAAATTAGTTTTTCCCTGTATGAATAATTTATTGGAGCCTATGGTTTTCTGAGTTATTCTTCTCTGGCACTAAGAAGTGCTCAAATCTTATCTTTGGGAATCATAATTTTAAGGTGGAATGTTTTGGGACCCCCACACGAGAAATATTTTCAACGTTATAGTAGCCATATAGATGACATATTTATCATTGAAGATTGAAGTACCTTCCCTTTCCTCAGTTCTGATATCTAGATGCTAGTTTCCTTGTAGTGTTAAAATCATTGCTCATTTGGTTGCATTCAAGTTTGAACACAACAGTAAGACCCGAATACAGAGCTCTTCTTCTAGCTTTCCTTGTAGTGTTAGATTCATTGCTGGTTTGGTTGCATCCAAGCTTGAACACAACACTAAGACCCGAATACGAGCTCTTCTCCTAGCTTTCCTTATAGTGTTAGATTCATTGCTGGTTTGGTTGCATCCAAGTTTGAACACAACAGTAAGACCCGAATACAGAGCTTTTCTACTAGCTTTCCTTATAGTGTTAGATTCATTGCTGGTTTGGTTGCATCCAAGTTTGAACACAACAGTAAGACCCAATTATGGAGCTCTTCTCCTAGCTTTCCTTATAGTGTTAGATTCATTGTTGGTTTGTTTGCATTCAAGTTTGAACACAACAGTAAGACCCTAACACAGAGCTCTTCTCCTTGCTATCCCTAACAATTTTATACATCGATAGTTGAAAGAACACGTAGTATAGAGATAAGAAATCAATCATTCTCAACCTCTGTGAAGAGAAGAAAAAGGAATAATTATGTTTTGGTAAAATTACATCAATAGAGTATGTTTTGCAAGCATCAGTTCTTTTAAGTGCTAGTCGTATGAATTATTTATCTGATAGTGCTTTTGTGGCATGTGTAAAACTTTGTCATGTGTTTTGCAGATGTATTCAGGAGCGATGAAGTTGATCAAAGTTGAACTTAAACCCTTTACCACTTTAGGATACTTCGGTTAATACTAATGTTTTGTAACTTGGTTCAAATTTATAATTGTGGTGACTAACTGCTTGCACTATGTGTAACTGTTAGTTTATTGCCTTTTTTTTTTTGCTTCTTCTTGATGACATTGAGAGACAGAATGATTTTGAGTAATTCATGAAACTTACATTTATGCATTGAATATTAAAAATGTGATTGTAAAGTTTTCTCCTACTTATCCTTACATTTTCCCTATATTCAAGTTCGGTGCTGACATGACTGGACAAACATTTGTCAGGTATGTTGCAACTGAGTTGGCAACTGACATGGTCGTTAACATCGGGGATGTAAAATTCTATCTGCATAAGGTATGAACCATATCAATCTGTGATCACTCAAAAGGATACAGTGCTTTGATTAACGTAGGAATGTAGGTGATTATATATGATATTCTCATATTTTTTGAGATCCAATGAGCCAATATATTCTCGCATCAACAAGAAATAGTTAAGCTGATTGTCTGCCTCTACAATTTTATCTGATAGGCGGACATCTTATTTAAGTCTTTTGTTTCACACCGGTTCCTACTGGTGCATGGATTACTTTTTGTCTGTCTAATTATCATATTGATCGCTGTTAATGGTTCCAACCCTAAACCCTAAACCCTAAACCCTAAACTTTTTTGGTTGCTAACATCTATGACTATAATATTTCTGTAGTTTCCATTGTTATCCAAAAGTGCTCGCTTGCAGAAGCTGGTTGCAACATCAAATGATGAGAGCAGTGATGAAATCCACATTCAGGATATCCCTGGCGGGCCTGCTGCTTTTGAAATATGTGCTAAGTTTTGTTATGGTATGACAGTTACTCTCAACGCATACAATGTTGTCGCATCTCGATGTGCAGCAGAATACCTTGAGATGTATGAGACTGTTGAGAAAGGAAACCTTATCTATAAGATTGATGTCTTCCTGAATTCAAGTATATTCAGGAGCTGGAAGGATTCTATCATTGTTCTTAAAACAACAAAATCTCTTCTTCCATGGTCTGAGGAACTAAAAGTGGTCAGCCAGTGCCTTGATTCCATAGCTTCCAAGGCTTCCATTGATACTTGCAAGGTGGAGTGGTCATACACCTATAATAGGAAAAAGCTCCCATTGGAAAATGGAAATAGCCCACAATGGAACGGTGTAACAAAACCACAAATTGTTCCAAAAGACTGGTGGGTAGAAGATCTCTGTGAGCTTCATATTGATGTATACAAGCGTGTTATAACAACGATTAAAACGAAAGGCAGAGTTGCTAGTGATGTCATTGGAGAAGCCCTAAATGCATACGCCCTGAGAAGACTGCCTGGTTTCAGCAAGGGCATGATCCAGAATAATGATTTCATAAAGTATAGGTCATTGGTGGAGACCATTGTTTGGCTGCTGCCTACCGAGAAAGGAACCGTTTCTTGCAGCTTCTTGCTTAGATTATTTAGAGCAGCAATTTTATTGGATTGTGGAGAAATGGAGAGAAATGAGTTGATGAGGAGAATCAGTCAGCAGCTTCAGGAGGCAACAGTGACTGATCTTTTAATTCGAGCTCCGGCTGGACAAGCAACAAAATGTGATATTGACATAGTTCACCACTTAGTTGAGGAGTTTGTGGCTCAAAGTTCTCAATCTGACCACATTGAAAATGAATTCCAGGAGAGTAGAAGCGCCAAGTTTGGACCGGATGCTTCTAAAGTGTTGGTAGCAAAGCTAATTGATGGTTACCTAGCTGATATTGCTCGAGATCCGAATTTACCTCTTTCAAAGTTTGTCAATCTTGCAGAAATTACAGCAAGCTTCCCAAGACCTTCTCATGATGGACTTTACCGTGCCATAGACATGTATCTGAAGGTAATTTCTAAGCATCTCAGCTTTGTTTTCTACCGTTGGGAATTCCATCTTTTCTCTCTTATGATCATTTCTGCAAATCAAATTAAAATATTTCTAAACAAATTACAGTTTAAACTGAGGAAACTGAGGAAAATGTTTTTTTCTCCTCAATACAGGAACACCCTGGAATCAGCAAGAGTGAGAGAAAGAGAATATGCAGGTTAATGGACTGCAGGAAGCTGTCAGCCGTGGCGTGCATGCATGCTGTGCAAAATGACAGGCTTCCATTGCGTGTTGTTGTGCAGGTCCTCTTCTTTGAGCAAGTCAGGGCTACAACATCCGCCTGCAATAGCACTCCTGATCTTCAAGGGTCCATTAGAACCCTTCTCCCTGGAGGGTCTCATGGGAGCTCAAGGTCCACTACAACTAACACTGAAGAGGACTGGGATTCTGTGCCAACCGCTGAGGATATTAAGGCTTTGAAAGGGGAGCTTGCTACACTAAGATTAGACAGAAGCGGCAGTCACAGAAACAGAAATGGTGCTGCTAGAAGTGATGCCGAAAAGGTTGCTGCTAGTAGAATGAAAGGTTTGGTCATGTCAAAGATCTTCTCAAAACTTCGGTTGAGTAATGAAAGACATGGTGATATTAGCAGCTCTGATACATCAGAGAGCCCTGGATCAGTCAATGCAGAAGAAACAAAGTCCACCCCATCCAGAAGTAGGAGACATTCACTATCTTAGTTCTGGATGACCTTGACAGACCTGTAGCATGCCCTGTAAAATTGTCTCAAATGACAGTAGTAGGTGACAACCAACTGATTTCTCTAGCTGGTTTACCACTTGGATTTTCGGGCAAATGGAACGAGGCATTTTAAACAGCCCGGTGATTGATTTGTAAGAGAGATTCAGCCCACATTTTGTTCCCTGAGAGGTGGAGGCTCTAGACTGTTCATTGTTGGAACAAGCGAAAAACAAAATGAATGTTAGGTTGCTAAGTTTCTTATCCAAAGTTCTGGTATCGTGCAAAACTATCCAATCTTAAACGTATGGTAGGATAATTATTTCTGTAATCACTCTTTCTGAGTTATAAACCTGATCTGATTGTAACTCTTAAACAGGTTCTACTCTTCAAGGAAATATTATTTAGGATTTGACCTTAAGTTTTAGATTTTGTTAAGCTATCAAGCCATCCCTGAAAGAAATAATAACTACAAGAAATTATGAGCATAACCAACGTTGAGCTAGTACAAGTTCTGCTTTGGTTGACATAAACAACTAAGAAACGTAAGCATAGATAACCAGAGGTAGACACTGCAAGGAAGTAAAGCCACTAAACTTGCATTTAGAGAGAGTTCTATATCTATGGTCCCATATTAATAGGTTGTTTGGTGCTGTGAGTCCAGTTAAAATAGTAAAAAATATATATCTTTAATGATTTCATTCATCTAAAATAACCTTAGAACAACTTAAGCTAAATATTTAGAAGTTACATTTAACGAGGCGTGCTTCCGCGAGACGTCACCCCAAGTGGAAGATCAAGTTTGGATTAATGACGATTGAACCGATTGTCTGATATGTGACTTAGGCTAGTGATGTGAGCTTTGACGACGGCGTTTGAGTCCTAGTCTAGTTCTTGTATTTAAGCTTTTGGACTTGATAATCTTATGGGCTACAACAAATCCCACCAGATTTTAGGGCATAAGGGTAGGTCCAAAGTTCAAAGTTCAAAGTTCAAAGTCTAGATGATGACTTTAAAGGGCTAACATGGCTTCTGTGCTACTTCTCCCATGTCACCAAGCTTCCTAACAGGCCTCTTCTGTCAAGGTAGCAGTCCAAACCCATGTAACTCCATGCCTTTTTGCCAAACTTCACAGTTCCACAGTTGGACTAGACAGCAGACAAGAAGGAAAAAGAAAATCTGTTTCTCATTACGATGAAGTGCAGATTTGATCATTTTCATAAATAAAAAAATTACTTAAAAAAATTGTATGAAATTTCGAGACTACTTGATTGATATCTATGTATTTCTATTTTCTAATTAAATTAAAGGGTTTGATGTGAGAGATGTGACTAGAGATATAGTAAGTAGTTACATTGAAAGATAAAGATAGACTTCTGTCATGGTCATGTCCAAATTTCCCCACCTTTTCTGGGGCAATGTCGGCCTTATTATTAGCTCTATTTTTGCCTTTTTGCCTTCTTTCTTTTGTTGTTGGACTTGGTACTTGGCAGCCAGAACCATGAAGGAAGAGAAGCTCCATTATAATAAGCAATAAACAACAGAAAGCACAGTGAGGAAAGAGTGCCAGAAAATGTCCTTTTGACTAAGGCCATCTGCCTTCATACTTGGACTTGAACCTAACTTCCTTTTGGTTTAAAATTACTGAAATTGACTCTTTACCCACAAATCAAGCATGTTCTAACTCTAAAAAAACACCAAGTTGGGAGCCTAAAAGACACATTGTCAGTCAATGTGGGTTGTTTGTTCTTTGATGATAAAATCCAATTCTTTCTTATCTTTATTCATATTCCAAGAGGTTATCATATAAAAAGCCAATGTGTCAAGACATTTAGACCAAGTGGATTCACCTCAAAAGATGCTAATAATTGGAACAAACCCTTTTTTTTCTTGCTTGAGATAATCAAACCCTCACATCAAATTTTACCTACCATCACTCTTAAATTTCCAATTCCACATGAGTGAGAAGGGAGACCTTGAATAGGAGAGTGGAAATGCTAAACAACTTTGGACAATTTAGCTATTGACTTGGAAGGGAAGAAACATCAAAGATAAGGAAGCAATAAAAAAAAAAAAACATAAGCCAACCAAGTTTGACCACAATTTGCCACTCTTTGCTCATTCCTTCCTCTACCTTCCTCTTACCTAAACCACCCACATTTTTTCAAGTATGAGCCAAAAGAATGACATGAACCAAACTGACTTTTGCCTAAGCATTTTTGGTCGGTAAACCCTTTTTTGGGAACATTTTTCTTAGAAAAACACTAGAAACACCGTGGGATTTTTTTTTTTTACAAAAAATTTAGAAACAAGAAGATTACTTCATCTTTAAAATCAGAGTATATTGTCAATTTTTTATGAAAATTTATAAATTCATTAGACGTTCATTTACGAATTTTTAAAAATTTACATATTATCTATTAAAAGGAATTGTAGAAATTCAACCCTTGACAGATTGTGTTAATCTCTACCGGCAACATCATAGAATTTGGTGAGTAGCTGTTCACACTTCACACTAAAGATATATGGCAATTAATTAATCATCATTAGTTAGATTAAACATGCTTAACTTGCCTAACACTTTCATACACACCTACTTTTGCCTAATCAAAGCATTAATTTTGTTAAATTGTCCTTGTTAACTTTATATTAATCAACCTTGTCAACACATAACTTTAATTTTTTTTTTTAAAAAAAATGATTGAAGTCATTGCTTAAGTGGATAACTAGAAACAACAACGAGCATAATACAAAAAGATTTTGACATCCCTTTGTCCAGTTCGATCAAGCTAAGCCCTAAACCCCCTAAAGGCTTTTGAAGTTGGTAGCATGTTTGGCTCAATGCATCAATTTGAACAGTGCCGAAAACAATCGATTTCGATAAGCTTTGGGCAAATTTGGCAATTAGTCATCAATGGCTCTGTATTTTCATGTCTCCTTGATGTTACAATTAGGTTCCTTTGAATGTATTCTTTTTGTGTATTGCTTCCTGAAAGAAAGTGGGGGATAGCAGAGTGACCATACTAAGCTTAGATTGAATTTGTTTTGTACCCAATCTACTACAGTTTTTTTGTTATTTTGCAGCTTTACTGAATTTAAAAAAAAAAAAATATGTATCAATGTCATCCTACTAATCCCGTCAATAAAAGTTGAAATTTTCAACAAAACGGACGTAAAAGATAATATAAATATAAGTACGATAATTTTCCGAATGATAATGCGTTTTCCATGATTACATGTTGGGATAATGTTTCATGATATTAAATCCAAAATGGCTTTTTCATGAGATACATGTTTGATTCATCAACTTGGTTGACAAATACAAACTGCTGCTACCAATATTACCCAACAATAAGTAATAATCACAAGTAACAAAAGCTTTAATATGGTAGACAACTTTATGAAATATTCAAATACGACCATTACCCATGTTTTATTTGGAGGACAGTTAAAGTTTGTCTCAGAATATTAGTCAAGTCATGGCTCTTTTGTTGGGTGCTTACTTATCATGATTAAGGATCCAATGAAACAGTTACGTACATACAACTTCTTCTTCTTAATAATGATCCAAAGAATGTCAGCCATTGCTTGAGGGTAGAAGGTTCGTTTTTGACCTGAAAATTCCTCTAAAAATGCCCAGCTGTGAGTCACTCAGTGGAATTAAGCTTATCGTAAAGCAAAGATGCCCTCTGGTTAAAAATTTGGTTTTAATTTTCATTGAATTTTCAATGACCCACCATTCACCTTTCACTCCTCATGATTCATATGAATCCTTGGGGCAAAATCCCGTGAAGGAACAATCAAAGAAAACGTCGAGCTGTGCCTTGCCCATTGATAACTTGCCTTCTTTGGTTGGTAACTCACTTCATCCTTTTTACCCTGGCGTTTATTGCATGTATAATCCTATTGACTATGGCACACCATTTTTCTTTTTCTTTCCTTTTTTTTCCTATATATATAAAAAAAAAAAACTGTCAATTCCTTTTTCGTGGAAATTTATCTATCTCTTTCGATGTATTTTTTTAATGAATCTTCGAACATAATATTTTTAATGAATCTTCGAACATAATAACGACAAATATATTAATAATTACCTATCCGAACAATAAGGAACTAATTGTATAAATAAATAATTTTCGATCGCGAATAACAAATGATTATTGATCGATCACGAATGATAAGTAACAACTGGTGTAAATGTATGCTAACATTTGCTATGTTCTTATTCAAATTAAATGGATGAACTAAAATGTTGCAACCTTAACTTTAAGGTACTACATCATATCAAATTATGTGATTTTATGATTTGTCTTTTGTAAGAAAAAGGGGGATTGGGTTTGTTATAAAAGAAAACGTCAGTGTCTTAGAACACTCCAAACATGGCCCGTGGTTCCAAACTAAAACCACCTAAACCAAGAGAAAGATGAACACTTCAAATATCATTTGTACTACCATCCTGTCCTATCAATTTCAATTTCAATTTCAATTTCAATCTTACCTTATAAAAGCAAATTAAGCCAAACCCATGGCAGCAGCTAAAAGCCAAATCTCCCATCATCCATCTCAATCTTAAATATATAAAAAAAGAGCAGAATCCCCAATGAAAAAGAATCCATCAACAACAAAGTTCATCCACAAAAAAGGTCCCAATTATGATTATATCTCATCATTTTTAATATAAATAATATATAATATCATTGGGGAGAGAAGTTTGATTAATTATTCTTAGACCAATTTGCCCATAACATGTGGTCCAATGTTCTCCCCCACCCTTAATTAGAAAGATACTAAGAACCCTATTAATCTAAGCAAATAAAAATTAAGATAGGGTAAGGGTAGTAGGGTGTAGGGTACCTATCCAAAGCATAAAATCAAAGTTATATATGCAAAAGATAAGAAAAAAACAAGAATAATAACAAGGCTAAAAGTCGATTGGGGAATTTTATTTTATTTTTTGAATTAGAGCTTTTGATCTTCAAAGGGATATTCCAATTACACATGATTTCTCTTTCTCATCCCTATCAAAAGAACCGTTTTGTAACTTTGGAATATGTAAAAAAGAAAGAGAAATGCCCTAAAAAGATATCCAACCCCACTTCTTCAACTAAGGCTTTGTTTGGGTAAGAACAGGATCTTAAAAGCAACATCCATTTGCAAAAAACAAAACCCAAAAATCTACTAACAAAAAGAGAAAGGATATTCATATTCTTTCTTACACCCAAACACCATATCTTCTCATTCCCTCTTTTCTCTTCCCTAAAATCCCAAAAAAGAAATATTATTACTATTTAGATATTTTTTTTTTTTTTTTTTTTTTGCGCTAGGACTTTAATTTCAGAATTCTCTGGGGTCTACAAAAATGGAAAATCCAGGGGGTGATTTAGTCCAGTCACCGACAGACCCGTCACTGTAGTCTTCCCCAAGCCGCTTGATGCACCATAAATCTTCGTCGCACGATAACCTTTTCCAATGTGGGACACCAACCTTTAACGGCTCACGATTCGCCACCTCAGTCGCCACCACGCTGCAGCCTCCTTCTTTGGCCAAGTTATGCGCGTGTGCACATAACGCATTAACCAACCTCGCCGCGCGTGGCCCTTCCCCTCCCAACCCGTACAAAAAGTGCAAGCCGAACGGCCGAAACACTTCCGGAATCGACGGTAACCTCAAAAACGGCAACAATTTGTCCACAATCCTTGTCGTTTTAGCCAGCGTTTTTCTCATCCTCGACGCCCCGCGAACCTCCAACCTGAACACGTCCTTACAATTCCAAACGCTCAAAACAGACCACGACTCTGGAGGGTGGGATAAAAACTTATCCGACCCGGGCCACGACTCCTGCGTATAAAAACATCCACGTGGCACAGCCAAAAAAGTTCCCAGGTTAAGCCTATTATTAAGCACCGAGTCAATGTCGCGGGGGAAGAACTCGGTGGTGGAGAACCGGCGGCGGTATAGTGACTCAGCGTCGGAAGGGGAAAGCTTGATCACCGTGACTCGGCTGGAAACAGGGAGTCGGTGAGCAAACACCGGGTTAACCAAAATCGAAGGAGTACGGAACTTGGAGTAACCACATTTATCAGTGAAGAGATTGACGGACGCTTCGTTGTCGTTTTCCGTTGCTAAGTAAGAATATTCAGCGCCGTTTTGGACAAACCACTTTTCCATTCTATGTACCAACTTTAAGCCTATTCCCATTCTCCTGAGAAAAACAAGAAACAGAACAAAACCCATAATTAATATCATTGATTACTGCAGTTTCAACGTAGTAAAAATCATTTGTTGGGCCATTTTTGGTAAAGCAAAATACCGGTGCGAAGGGGAAACCCGAAGGCCTAAAATGTAAGCGAGTTTGGTGTAAATAGGAAGCGGTTTGGTGGGATCATTGGTTTTGCTATTCCGAGAGAGTTTCTTGCCACAAGTAACGGTTTTTATGCAGCCTCGAATCATCCCAACTATTTCCTTGGTTGAGCTTAATTCAGCCACCTACTCGATTACAAAGAAGAAAACAATGAAAGTTAAAGGCCGAGGTACGTAAGAAACAAACAAAAAGAGTGAGATTTTGGTACCAGCATGAGAAAAGCAGGGGAGTGGCGGACCCGGCAAATAGGGTCACCCAAGAGGTCGGTAAAGAGAGAGAGTTTGCCGCTGGGGCCAACTTCGCATCTTTTCTCTACTTCTTCTACACTTGCTAAATCTTTGCAAGGATCAAACACTCTCACCACTATAACCAACTCATCGTCTCCCATAGTTTTTTTCAGTATTGCAAACTAGGAAGGAAAGAAAGGGTTTTTGAGTGAAGATGAATGGAAACGAAGGAAGGGTTTATATAGGAGAAAAAGCAGCTTTTTCAAGGATAGAAAATAGGCTGAATAACGTCTGAAACAAGCAAGAAAGAAGAGGAGACAGCAGCAAAGGCTAAAAGCTTAGCCCTTCGAAATCAGAGAAAAAAGGAAAACAGAGAGAGAGAGATATATATATTACATATAGAACTGTAAATCATCTTAAGAAAAGAAGAAAACAAATGAAGTTTCTTGGGTTTTTCTTTCTGAAGGAGAAAATACTAAGAAGTTCATTGCCAGAGAAACATATGGTTTGAAGATGCCTTTAAATACTGATTTCTTTAGGGTATTTTAAACTAAAATATTAAAAAAAAAGGTTTTAACCTTTCCTTTTCTCCTCTGGTTTTTTTATTTAATTCAGTGATTTTAGAAGTCCCTATCTCTTCCTCTCTCTTCTCTTTCTGTCTGTCTGTCTGTCTTTTATATCTTTTCTTCTCTCTCATTAAAAAAATTAAATTAAATGGGATAGTAAACAAGTAAATAAATAAAAAATAATGATAAAATTGTTATCGTTAATCATCACAAAAAGGGTGGAAGTGGAAATGGCGGCTATGGCTGCGCAGTCTTGTGGCTTCTTTTCTTTCTTTCTCTTTTTTCATTTTAATCATTTTATTTCTACGGAAAGAAGCGTTGCCATCATGACCCCATTTCTAATCATTATTACCTTTGCCTCTCACTCTCTTTCTCCTCTCTCCATCCATCCAATCCATTAATCCATCATCTTCATCATGACCTATGTTTTCACATACATGATCTTTCCGTTCATGAAAAATGAAAATTGTTACAATATTAAAATAATTAAATTATTTATTTTCAAATAAAATTTATATTTTTTTACTTGAATAAAATTTTTATGCTTCTTTATATTTAAATAAAATTTATGAGGATGGTGTATTGTGATTTTATATTTTAATTTATTTAATTTTACCAACGTTAAAATAAAAGTTTCACTTATGAAAAGTTATATTAATTATTATTTTAAATAAAATATTACATTTTAATAATTTTTAAAAATAAAGCTTATTCAAGTAGAATATAAAAATTAAAAACTATCTAGATTAAATTATGGATTATTAGTTTATATATTAACATTGATATTTTTCAATTTCACAAATAAAAATAAAAAAAAATGGTATGTTTCAGTTTATTTTTAATTACTTTTTAAATAATTGTCAACAATCTCTTAATCGAATAGTTAAAAAATAGTTGTAGCATATTTTAATGTTTGAGTTTTAATTCAAACAACCGATTGGAATCTAAGAAACTTCACCCCCATCCCCAGTTAATAAATATTTTTCTCGTAACAAAAAAAAAATTGAATACTTATCCCATACTCAATTAGTAGAGTTTTTAAAGTTCACAAATAAAGTTAAAATGATTATACATATCTTTCAAAAAATATTAAAAAATAACAAACAAACAAAGTGAGGGTTATGTATATCATCATCTGAGCCTCATTTATAAAGTTTAAAAATTCTATTTACAGTATATTGGATGATTATTTTTACTTTTTATTTTTAATATTTTTAAAATATATGTATTATTTTATTGATCTTGATTATGAAGTTTAAAAATTTTGTTGAGAATGTATGAGTTATTATTTTATTAAAAAATATTTTTAATGATCTTTTAATTAATTTTAATCTCATCAGATCTAATTTCACCATTCATCTAAACTCACTCTAAAAATGTGATAGTCTTGGATAAAAATTTTAAAATTTTATTAATATTATATTAGATAATTTTTTTATTTATCCTTAAAGATCAGCTCAATGATGTAAGATCTTAATGAATTTTTAAGTGAAGATAATCAATAAAAATTATCTTTAAATTAAATTCTTTTGAACCAATATTAATCATGTAATAATTTGAATAAAGATTAATTTTATATTTAATGTAATAAAAAACTTATTATTGTTTAGAAAAAATATATATATATATTATTCAAAATTATAATAGAAGCAAAGATCACTCTTTAAATAGTTAATTAATGGGGTGAAAAAGGAGCAACGTGGCGAGATGGGAACCGTTAATATGGGGCAGATGAGGCACCCAGGAAATTCGGCCGTTTGATTGAAAATACAGAGTAAGTGGACTGGACTCTGCAAAAGCGGCTTTCTTTTTTTCAAATCAACAGAATAACTGCTAAATGATGGTAGTGCTCTAATATACTACTGGTAGCGTAGCTTTTCCGATCAAGATCACCATCATCATCCTCATCGGTATTTTAAATCTCTTTTCTGATCGGAATCCGAACGGACGGTCATGATCGCTCCCTTCACGGGTAACTACATTTCTTGGCACTGTCATTGTCAAAGGCCTATTTATTCATCTTTTTCTGAATGGAATATCCGCCATGTGATGCAGCCCTATCAATTTTTTTAAGAAAGGGCACAAAGCTAATAATTTCATGGAACTTTACATAAAATTTTAAGTTCCTATCATACTGTTCCACCAATATTTTTTTTTTATTTGGATGATTTAATATTTGAATTTTCCTTAAGTTAAATATTGTTAGATTAATATCAATCATATAATGTAAATAAAAAAAATAATTTCATACACAATATAATATAAAAATAAATTATAATTAAAAAAATTTCTTATTTTGAATTTTATCCTTTATTATTATACAAAAAAAATTTACGCATTTAAAATTTTATTATCAAAATACTACTCGAAAAAATCAAATTCACATTGATAAAAAAGAAAAGAGTTCATCTTTTATCGATTACAATTAGTCGAACAGATTTTTTTCATTATTTTTCTGTTAAATATTTTGTAATCCATAATTTAATCTTCATTTTGATTTTCGCAATTTCTATATAGACATAGGATAAATTAATGAAGATGATGAATATAATTAATAAATAGTCTATAATAAAAAAAATAATGGACAAGAACCAAATCCAATCTTTTGGGAATATATGACTCTTTTAGAAATTTTTGTGATTTGTGAATTAAAGACAAATACAGTCATAGATACAAATGTAATATATCAGACATCCGCGAGTTAGCAAGTAGATTGTGGTGTTTTAAGTCTCTAACATGTTCTAAGGGAAAGAAACTAAGCACCAAATGCATTGACTAAGTCAACTTGCGAGGATATATAAAAGTTATTCTGAAAGATTAAAAGATCCTTCAAATTATGTTAGATGGATGTTAGTAATGTTCCCTAGGGATTCTAAGTTCATGTAATTTTAAAATCCCTTGTAACAATTTTTTTTTTTTAATAAAATACAATAATTGGATGACATAATAATGAGGTGATGATTATTTAACACTATGTTTGATGGACTGATTTTGTATTACAAATGGAATAAATTTGTGTTAGGGAATTAATTTTTTTCTTTAAAATTTTAAATCTAATATTTTTAAATTCAAATTTTAAAACTTAATTGTTAAAAATATTTAGAAAGTGTTTCTTATTAAATTATTATTAGATTTAAATTATAATAATTTAACCATCAAGATTTGAATCTTCCTTTTTTTTTTTAAATCTCTTTATGAATAAAAAATTACAAGAATTTAAATAAAGTATAAAATGGTGGACATGATCCAAAAATTATTCCATGCACTAACAATACAAGTTTTTTAGATTTTATTCATATTAATAAGAAAATAGTTAATTTTTAAAATATATTAAAATAGTTATGAATACATCGTTTTTAAATTCTTTTATGAATTTTATATATATATATATATATATCAATTTGAAGTTTGAAGTGGGGTTATCCAAGTGAAGCCGCATGATTGATGATGGAAGGGCGTTACATTTTATGAAAATCTCAATTTAGTAGTTAACTAGAGAAAGTGGGGAGTTTAATTGGAAGCTGAAAACGGTTTCGACAATGATTGGATTCTTAAAAGGAAATGGACACGTCATCATTATGATTAATTAATTATTTATTGCCTATTCATTGCTACAATAAATCTGGTTTTTTAAGTAACTGTTTAAAGGGTACAACCAACAATCCTTTCAAGTAAATAATATTATTTTTTTCACTAATAATTATAATAATAATTAAAAATAGTTTAGCGAAAATGACCTGAAATTATTGAAGGATTTTAATTTAATTAAAAGGGAACACTTGGGAAACACGAAAATGAAAGGAAAGTCACTGACAAGTCATGTGAAGTTAGAACTGAGCTTCCTAAGTTTGGGAGGTTCACAACTTTATTTTATTTTTTCAATTTTTAATTTTTTAATGTAAATTAAAAATAATTAAATTTATTAAAGTAGGAAAATGGGACCCTACATTTGATGGGTCCCATTGAAATATCTATGTGAGTTAGTGGTGGAGTTGGTATGTGATTAGTGGAATTGATTTTGATTCCCCTCCAATTGGTAACTACCAATTATTGTTGCTAATTAAGTGTTATTGTTTTAATTAAGATTTTTGGTAAAAAAAAAAAATTAAGGATGTTTTTCGTACTTTTTCCGCATAATAATATTGAAAATAAAATATATGCAATATGAACAAAAATATATTTAATATATGCAAAGTTTGCTAGCTTTTTGGAAAAGTTCAAAGCTTAAATTATTTCTAGGTTTAACTATAATAATCTTCTTTCCCACACCAAAAATAATAGATTTTTTTCCACTAAAGAAACAATATAGATATAGTCTCCTTGATATTGTTCTCAAGTATTTTCAAAGTGCCAACAGTCCTTTTGTTTGGTCATTAAGTGAGAGTTGTATTATGCTATAAAATTTAGATTTGAATACTCATAATTTCAATTCCGACCTTCAATTATAAAAAAGAAAAAAAGTCTTTAAAGTAATTTTATCATCATTGATACTTGATAATTAAGATGTTCATAGATATACATAAAGTTTATTAAGCAGCTAAAGTTGCCTTGTCAATAAAATTAGTTACATCATGAACATTAGCCTAATTAGTGTTCAAATATATAAATATATATATATATATATAAAACTACAAACAACATACATAATTGGATTTGAAATCCAAGTAATGCAAATTAAGGTAAAACAGAACAATGCATCTCCCCATTTAGTCAAACACAATTAACTTTTAAACGTTCATATTTGATTAAGATTATCATTAACTACAAGACGAGCTTAATGCATAATTAATTATGGTTTTTTTTTATTCTTAATGATTTCTTACACACAAACATATATATATATATATATATATATATATATATATATATATATATACACACACACACACACACACACACAACAATATTATTTAAAATTAGAAAAATATATTGTAAATGAAGTTAATTAACATTACGGCTCTTTCAACAAATATTATTATATTGCTAGTGCTAAACTTGAATTTATAGAAAGTGATTTATAACCATTAAAATGAAGAAGGTGACTATGTTGACAATGACAAAGAGAATAATGAAATCGCAATGATGATATTAATCAAATCATGGATGACACTTACTTATAGAAATTGATAGTAGTGTTACCCATGACAATGATGATGATAATGACAATAACAATGATCGACGATGGAGACAATGTATATTTAATTTATGTATATATACACACTACATTATTAATTCATTAAGATTGGCAAATGTTATTGTCTAATTAGAAATGTTTTAGATGAACTTAGAGTTCACACAAAATTTAACATAATCATAATTTCATGGTAAAATAATACATATATAAAGACATACATGTGTACACATTAAAATCATTAATTAATTATGCAAATTTTGGTGAGTAGTTTGAAATTATAAATAAAAAAAAAAACATTCAAAGGGCTTTAATTGAAAAAAAGGCAATAGTTCTTTCAAATAATTGGTGGTCAAATTGGTTAGCATATTGGGTCTAGAATATATAAAGTGGCAAAGAAATAAATAAGTCATGATGTGATTCTTGCTTGCTTGCTCATGATTTATTAATCCCTTATTCGAAAATTGTCTGATCCTGAGAATCCACCTATACATTTTACGGATGATCGAAATATTATTCCTTCTCTGAACGATGGTTGAGCCTTCATTAGATTTCGAATCAAAGGAGATATTGAGTGTGATGTCCAATCTAGTAAACAATTAAAAACATTAGACCCTAATCTCTTGACCGAGCCAAGAACAATTCTTGAGGAAGAATTTAAATTTGTTTTCCTATTGAAAGCAAAAAGATTGTACAATTCGACTATTCTCCTACTGAAGATGGTTCGGAATCTTACTTAATTATGAATCGATAAAACAAGAATTATGCTTATCTATGATGACGAATGAGCTGATGAACAAGATAACCATAAGAAAAAAATAATAATAACACATGATTCTTGCGACGTTCTTGGCTTTTGCTCCACATTTTCTTGCTTGGTCAACATTTAGAAACGTAAAAGATTGATTAGGTCGATAATGGATCGAAGTACCTAGCTATGTTCCATAAATATAAATATATATAACTAGCTAGGGTTTAAACCAATTAGGACCACAAACCCTAATACCGAGAATATATGATATCTCACCAGTGATCACGTATGATGTCAAATATTTATAAAGTTAATATAAGAAGAATATGGGTCCTCCACATCGTATCGTGTTAACATGTTTCACCCACATGATAAAAAATTAAACAGTGAAATAAAACAGTTAGTGACAAATTCCAGAACAATTTCCTCGAAATGATAATTGTAGGGATCTTGTTCCCTCTCTCATGTAATCTAGTTTATGCTCCGTACGGATCTTTTAACCTCAATATCATATATTATTAATAGACTAAGTATTTCAAAACACAGCTAACATTGTAGGGCCGAGTTGAAACATGAAATCCACATATTAGGCAATGTTGCAGCTTACTGTTCTGCTTTTGTTTTTTGTTTTTTGTTTTTGGTTTAATTTATTATTAACCTAATATCTCTGTTTAGATACGGTAGGGTGACGAGATTAGAGCAATTGAACTGATTATCAATGATAAACGCGTCAAATAATTTGGAATCCTCGTGGATTGTGGGAAACCAAACATGGTTTACCATTATCGTTCAATTTGTCGTGTCTAATGGGAACGAAGGGATAACAGCTCGTTAATGGGTTGATTAAAAATTTGATTAAAACAGTTGGAAAGTAGGGTTAAGCAAGTTGACCACCAAACATGAAAGAAATTAAAGAAAAAACAAGTTATTGGGTGGTGTGGCTCGAGGAATGATATGGAAAGAGTTAGGTGCCCTTTTCTTATCATCTCCTTTCAATTCGGTAGCGTATGGTAAACATAAATCTAGAGAAGAATCTTAATATTATGGTAAAAATTATTATTTTTTATCGAAAGATCATGATTCGGGTTAATGTAAAAGAAAGACCGCATATTTATATTCTTTTTAAATTTTATAATATGTGAATTTTATATACCAAATTAATGTGAATCTAGTCTTTTATGCTATTATAAAAATACAAAGAAGGCCATGACTCGGACAGGCTCCTGCTCCAGTTCCAGCTCGACCTAGGTTTTTTGTCATCGAGACCTTCAAATATTTGACCTAGGCAGAAAACAGAAGTGATATCTTCTGGTCGAAAGGTGTGGATTTGTCTAATATTTTAAGCCAAAATCAAAGACCTGAATCAGACCTTTGTTTCCTTCTCGTTACATGTTTTTAGGGTCGGTGACATAATAGAAGCTTGACCTCGAGACCCTCTACAAAGACCTATACACCATGCTGTTATTTAACTAAAATATTCTTATTCCCTTTCCGTAAATATAATATTATTGGTTCTATAAGCTAGTTCGGAAGCTATATTAATAGACCATAGGATTCTAAAATATGAAAACGAAGAAGATTAATTATTTCAATAAGTTAATCATTAATTAGACTCATAATACTAGCATAGATAGTAAAATCATTTGAAATAGTTGGTCATAATTTTGAAGAAGGAAACGCAGTTGGGCAAATGCAATTGTTAAATTGGAGTACAGCTTTGAATGTTGGGAGGCTTGGCAGGAGAGGGGAGACAAAGGTCAGAGATAGGTGGGTGGGTTCTGGGGTGGGGGGACGTATTTGGGGAGAGGGCTGAGGAGCTGTCATTTCTCTCAAATTGTTATTTTGTTTGGTTTTGAGCAATTTGTATGCTAAGAGTCCGACACCAGGGTGCGGCCCTGGCTCGGCCGAATCCCCAAGATTATGCACCATGTCCCCTCATCCAGACGTGCCAATTTTGCCCCATCTCCCTATCCCTTCCTTTCCCCTTTTAACATTTTCATCTATGTATATTCATGGCATTAATGTCATATACATATATATATATATATATATATATATATTTGAAAAAATTCCAATACAACGATAAATTTTTTTCGTGATTTGAAGATTTTAAATTCAAAATAAAAATAATTTTTTTATTTATATAAAAAAATCTATGTACATATCATCTTTTTTAGATATCATATGAAAGCTTTATATCTTTGTGTATATATATATATATTTATTTATTTATGCACCCAATTATGTATGTATAGTCCTTTGAGTTTGAAATGACCTTTCATATAATCAAGTTATGGTGACACGTTGGGAACATGCATTTGACTGGTAAACTCATGCATGAAGACAAAATCACAACCGTCCATGTTCTTGTTTCATACAGTTTTAGTAATATTATAAACAACTTAGTGTTTTTTTCCCTTTTTTGGACGATATTGTTCCAAGTAAATCCATGCAAAGAACAAGATGGGACTTTACAATGAAAGATTTTAATTGGGAATCAAATCTTGACCCTCTAGCCACGACTAGATCACCTTTTTTTTGGTACAATTTAGAAATGCTTTTGATTAAAATATAAAAATGTTTGAGATCCAAATATCAAATTTATAAAAGTTTTATGATTATTTGAATTGGTATTAGAATCATCTTAAATGAATATTAAGTGAAATATTCATGTTATATATACATGATACCTTGATGTATGTGTTATATATATATATATATATATATATATATATATATATGAATAATTATTTTATATACTGTTAATAAAATTTTTGACTCTACAAATAGAATTAAGATGATAATACGTGTTTTTTAAATATATTAAGAAAATAAAATATAAATAAAATAAAATATATGTTATCATCTTAATTTCGTTTGTAAAATAAAAAAATTTAATTGACAATATATATGATATTAATCATATATATGTGTGTATATATATATATATATATATATATATATATATATATATATATATATATATATATATATATATAGGACTTTTATATGGGTCGTTATATAAATAGTTCTCATGACTATTGTTAATTATTTGTCTTTCTAATCATTTCCCAGAATAAAACTAGAAACAAAATTAAAAGAATCCAACTTTCTTCCAAGGAGCAAGTTGTTGAACCCCGCACGTTGTATATATATATTTATAGTTTTGCTGTACATGACAATGCTAATCATTCAAGCAACATTTGGTCATCTTAATTTATTTCTTTTTGCAATTGGAGACTCGCAGAAAAGCAAACAAACATTTATTTCCATCCCAAGAGATTTTGGATCATACTGACTGTTCATTTGCCATTTGAAAACTCCATTTTCCAATTATAATAAAATCATCACTCGACAATGTTTCCCAAGTTTGGTGCACGAGGAAATTAATTTAGAACAAAGTTTCAAGGTTTTGTTTCGGGTCGATGAAGACATGACAGAAAACCTTAAACCTTGTATTAAACTTGATGGGAAGATTTAGAACACACAACCTAAAGAACTTAGATTTGCACCATCATTTTCTTTTAAAAGCAGTAACCTATGACAGAAATCGTAGACAAATCGACTATCATAATATTTTGAATGAAAGGTTGGCTACAATATCAAAGTTGTTCAAAGATAATCCATTAAAATCTTACATGCCGATTGGCCTTTAAATCAATCAGATCCTCGAGATTCATTTTTGTGATGATAAAACAAACTAAAAAAATAAAATTTACGATTAATTAACTTATATCATTTGAGTTTGTATAACAAGTTTATACATGTAACACTTGAATACAATTAACAAATATATTTACTATAATCAGATGACTTGTTAAGTTCCCACACATTTTTTTTTCTTAATAGAAAAGAAGAAGAAAAAATAATTTGGGCAGGCCAACCTTCGGGAAGAACCAGCGTTTATATTCGATCCAAAATTGATGATGTTCTTCTCTAATGCTTTGGTGTGAGAGAATAAAAAGAAAGTCTTTTAGGGATATAATAAATAGTCGGTCCAATTAAGTTGTCCTATAAAAACATCCGGATAAAAAGGTTAGCCTAACTTTTACTTAAAGCCAGCATTTCGACAATGACTTTACCACTACCCTCTCTTCACTGACAGATGACAACTGTGGATTTCCACTTCTGTGGTTGAAGGGTTGTCTTAGTTTTTTCATTTTTTTTTTAATAATCATTATAAAAAGAATAAAATTTAATTTAATAATTTTTTATACCCTATCATGATATTATTAAAAAAAATAATGTAATGTATAAAATTTTTATATTATTAAATTTGAACAAAATTATATATTTAATCTATATTTTACATTAACAAAAAAAACAAAATTTTATAAATTTTTAATATAAATTTAATAATATTTTATATTTAATATTATACTAGAGAAAGTAAAGCTTAAATAAAATCAAATTAAAATGAACTAAAGTAAAAAAAAATAAAAATAAAAATTGCCCATCATATTAGATATCTAGTTATCTACTATACAGTATATGGCTATGCTATGTATCCTAGTTTGTACGTTGTTGAGGTGTATTAAAAGACAAAATGTCCTGAAGCTGAAAGCATGGGGAGGGTGGGGGGGGCTATGGCTTAGGATAAGAACAAATTCATAGAACCTGCCACGTAGTCGATGGTTCAGTTCCCATCAGTATCACCATCATCTCCATCACCGTCGTCATCATCATCATGGACATACATTATCATGCATATATGATGTATCCATATCATGTCCATCACGCCAAGGCCATGCCCTAAATATTAATGCATGATCTGGCAGTAGCTAAAGCCTATTATTAGCATCGAGTGCAAGTTTCTCAGGGAAACGATGCGTTGAGGCAACCTGGATTGAGCTGCAATTTGACTCAGCTGAAGTTTCTGAACCCTGAAGGTCACTTTCAGGATTGGTTAATTAATTTGGATTTCCAGGTATATATATATTTCCTAGTTTTGTCTAAATTTATGCTTTGTTATGGAACAACTTGCTAGAGGAAGGATCTTAATAATAGACGTTGACATGCACCAAAATATTAGCCAAAAAAGCGGTATATGAATATGAACTTTTGAATTCAAATAGCATACCCCAAATTCAAATAGACATCTTGGCCATATTTTATTAAAAAACTTTGTTAGTAAATTAATGTTTAAGAATGAGACAAATTGTTTTTTATGAGTAAAAGCAAATGTTTTTATATAAATTTTAAATTTTAATCCAACTGATTCGTTAATTTTTTTTAAGATGCCTTTAATATATTTTGAATTCAAACTTCAATATCTGTATTTTTTTTTATAACAATAGTTGAAACTAGATTGAATAATTCGTACACATAATTTATGTTTATATTATATTGAATTAAATTCGTGCCGTATAAAATATTTAAATTTTATGTCGACGCATTAAATACAAAACATTATTTTAATTTTTTTGTTAAATTCACATACAATTTTTCTCAGATTTAATTCGTATTATATTCATATCTTTTTCTCATGTTAAATTATGTTAAATTTGTATTGTATTATCATCTCTCGCATATAAAATTATCATATTTAATTAAGAATATTATCATCTCGTATCATCAGCCCGTGTTTGAAGACATATGAATGAGGGAAAATCAAATTCTCCTAAAATTGTTAGCCATGGTGTATGGTAAATGGTGGTGATTATATATGTATGAGGTGGATTGGTCCCCCGTATGCCGGTCCCCTATATCGGATTATATGCCAAATGTCCCATAAGCATGTAAGCTTTGGGATTCCTATGTCCTAAATTTGTCTCCAATATGTATCAATCGTATGTTTGTGTTTCAACTTTAATCTTTACTCTCGTTTTTAGGCGCTTGTGAGGCACGCTTTCTATTAATGTTTCATATATAGATAGGTTGGTTAGATAAGTTATTTATATACTTAAAAATTTCGAGACACGTGTCCTACCATATATTAATATTATTATTGTTTTATAATTAATCAATTAAACAATAAAATTAATATTATTATTGTTTTATAAATACTAATAAAAGAATTAATAGTATGTCTGATAGCATTCACTACTTTTAAACTTTTTTGCACTATTTTTTTAAATTTTTTTTATTATAAAAATTTATTAAAAAATTATAAAAAAGTTTCTGTCTATAAAAAAAATATAAAAGAGAAACAAGGAAATTGAACTTTAAATTTAAGATTTTTCATGAAAAATGATAATTCATTAGTTTCATTTGTTTATATTATATTTATTTTGAATTAAATTTTATAAAATATAAAAATTATTATATCATAATTTACAAAGATAAAATCAAAAACCAAAAAAGAGAAAAAAAAAATATAAAAGGAAGGTGAGCTAAGACAAAGTAAAGGATGAAAAGGATCCACTAAAGCTATAAGAAAAGGCATGGAGTATGGACAGTTGTCCTTCAACTAAAATTGGGTTGGCCAAATATAGTTTTGTCTTTTCACATTCAATGAATTGGTGGAAGGGATAGGGATCTTTGTCGAGAGTTCAACACCTTCTCTCGTCACTCTTTTCCCTTTCAAGCCCAAAAAGGAGATTGTACTTTTCTTTAATAATAATAAAATAAAAATAAATCATGAAAAACGCCTCTTCTAAATATTCTAAAAAAGTTATTCCTGATTTTATTTTCAGTTTTTTTTTTATTAAATAGTTATAAATAAATCTCATTTGCATTATGCCATGATTCATAAGCAAATTGATGTGATTAAAAAGTAAGAAAATAGAATTTTAATTATTATTAGTTTTGCCCATTTGAAATTAATCACAATTTTCCAATTTTTATTTGACGCTTTTAATCTTAATTTTAGTTATATCCCACTATTTTTATACTAAATACATGCAAAAACATAAAATTTTTCGTATTATGATATATGTTGATATGTTAAATACGTGATAAATTTATATAATTTAAATTAAACTTTAATCAATGTTTTATTGCATAGTCTTTATGTAATTTATAAAATTATTAAATCTATTTTTAGGTGATTGAAAATTTTCTATAATTCTATTAAATATTTGGAAATACAGGGAAAAATAAATAAATTTTGTTTTTTAAAAAGGGTAACGTCTTGTTAAGAATATAAAAGGAACTTAGCTAAAGCATGAAAACTAGATGAGGCAAAGATAACAAGTGTAACCAAATCCGGAGGTGAGCCAGAAAAAATTGCGAATTGCGAAAGGCAAACGCAAGCAATTGCAAATCGACAGGGTTTCAAAAGGTTAAGAAGAATGGATTTAACGTTCGTTTTTTGCAAAGTTGTTGGAAAATTTAATGATTTTCAGAATTTAAGGAAACCTCCAAGCTGAAGGTTGCCGCCATTGCCGACCAAAATTTCAAAGCCTTTGAAATTTCAACAAAGGAAAAAATGAATTGGTTTGCGTAAGAAAATCGGGTTTTCAGAGCTTTTCCGTTACCTAGGAGACTGTTTTTGTTTTCCCATTCTCTCATAATTTCCAAATCCATTCACATTTTTACTTTGGTTTCCGGGAGACCAGGATTGGACTTCCGTTTTTTAAAATTGTAGAGATGATGAGTGAGTGCGATGATATCATCATGCTATTTATTGCATGTTTCACTTTTGATGAAGTTTTTAAGATAATCACGCATATATAATTTTAATTATTTTTAATTTTTAAAAATAATATATTTCATCATTTTAATTTTTTATTGATTTTTCGTTCCTCATTCATAGCGGTTTTAAAAACCAATAAAAACTATACCTAAAAAGTCTTCAATTTTTTTATTAAGAAAATCATAATTTAAAATTATGCGAATGGATTGTAAGTGTTAAAATACTGAATTTAAACAAAAATTAAATTACCAAAATGGTGATAATAGAAAACTCAAGGAAAGATTATCGAAATGTGTAAAACATTTAAATTGACCTTATGTATAAAATTTACCATTGCATTTTAACTAAAAAAGACATAATTCAACAAATTACAAGAAAACATCTTCAATTCACCACTTTTCTCCTTTATCCCCTACAAATTTATGTTATCTTTGATTCACCCTTCCACCCTTATTAAACCTATCCAGGAATCAAGCTGCCCAATAAAACCCGACAGCCTACCTGAATTTTATTATTTGACACCCAAACCTGAATTGCCCGAAATTGTTTACACATCATCCATAGACCTGTTCATGGTTGGATTGAAAAGCCCAAAGAACGGCCCAGTTTTCATTCCCGTTAGACTTGTTTTTAATTTCCCCTTCATTTAGACACAAAAAAGTACAATCAGTAAGCGAAGCCTCGAACTCAATGACAGGACTAATCCTCGGTGAAAAACTAGCATCGGCCCAACTAACATCCCATGGGCCTAAACGATAAAATTAACGATAAAGTTAACATCTAGTCAGACCAGATGAGATGAAAGCCTAATATGTCTGAGGTAGAATATCGGACGTGTAGTTCACTAATAGGGAACACACTGAAATCAGATTTAGGAATTGTTTTCATCTGAGGAACACACAAGATTATATCAGAAAATAGTAGGACAGATATAAAAAGTATGAACAAACAGAAATTTCCCTTGAGGAAGACGAGAAAATCATAAACACTTTAAAAAACTTTTTAACTTAGAGCGCAGCCCAACCACCATACAAAGCTTCAGTCAGACTACAAAGAAGATGCCATGTCTTGCAGCATCATGAATTCGGCATGCTAGGCCCGAGTTCTGCTGCTTTCTGCGTTTCTAATTGGGTAAAAATAAGGATGAGCCTGCATGACAATTAAATCATCCGGTTACGAAACTTCGTACGCAAGTTTAAGGGCACATAAGAAGATAAGAGATGCGCACAAACGGACAATTATCTGAAAGCAGTGTCCAACTAATACAAGGGGTATTCTTCAAAATGGTTCATAAAGATCAGGAGTTTACCATTGCTTCTTTTGCAGTTGGCCTTTCTTGATGATCATATCGAAGCAACTTATCAAGGAAGTCAACAGCCTTACAATAAAAACAAAAGTATACATTAAAGATGGAATGCAATAAAGAGAATACTCAGAATTGTGCAAGAAATTGCTAGTTTATGCTACCTCGGGTAATGCCAGATGTTGATTCTCAACATTAATGAACTTTGTCCAGGGCTTGCGACTATGCCTGTATAAGAAAAGAATATACTTGTCAGCTGGAAATAACAGCACTTCTGCATCATCAATCTGAGTAAGAGATTATATTTACCAACCTCCCAACAAGGGCAGCAAGATGTGGATCCAATTCTATGCGGTACTTGTTCAGATAAGCGTTTAATTCATCTGTTCCAAGAACCTAAGGCAGCAAAAGAGAATGAAACTATTCAATTCTCTCTCTCTCTCTCTCTCCCTAGGTCTCAGTGATGCACAATAGAAGCAATGTATTTCTTCAAAACCAGCAACCAATAATACAATAGTGAAGAGGAAGAGAACATCTATGTAATAAGCCTCAAAGACAAATTAACTTCCATACAAGATGAGGATGTAAACAATTTAAATACAGTTCCGCCAGTTCACTGTTATTTGAAATATGCACGAGTTCACATACCTTGGCTATCTTGACAAGTTGATCATGATTATCATGCCCATAGAAGAATGGCTCCTTTCGGAATATCTGTATAGCACAACCCTCAAAAATAAGCATCTCAAGAGAGAGCATCGAATAACTTCGCATTATATCAAATTTCAATCCTCCTCTACTATCTGCCACCCATGGATGAATATGCAAGCAGATCAAGATATACTCATCTAATTGTGATATTCTACCCCAAAAAATGTACGACACTAAGATTTAAACATATTGGAAAGGCCTTGAGAGAATCAAAGTCCATTTTGAACATTGCCAATGACCATATATTGAAGGCGACTTTTGAGCCAAGACTTCATGATGATCAGGCTTTCCGAAAGACATGTGCAGGTCTACTTGCATAACACCACAAATGTACACGAGGAGAAATTGATATAAGTGCTGCAGGTAAGGACTATGAAAGCCCATCTCTGTAAGAAGTGACCTAAGCCTAGAAAGGTAAAATAATCCAAAGGTAGTACTCACCATTCCAGCAAACATACAACCAAGGCTCCACAAGTCTAAAGAGTAATCATAGTCTTGCAAATCAACAAGAAGCTCCGGACCTTTAAAATATCTGCATATGGGAAAAGAAATGATAAGAAAAACAAAAGTATCGCATCAACTAATGGAGGGCAAAATTTTGATTCTGGAAAGCCTTAATTCTGAACAACTAGTTGATATATTTGCAGAAATATAGTAATGAAAATTGTGAGTCATGCAAACAAACATATCGATTAAAAATACCTATTCTAAAAGGCAATAAAACCATTGAACCAACATATTCTCAGAATTAAAATAAATATGTAGCAGGAAGTTATACAAAATATACTGCATTTACAAGAAATTCCCATACAACAACCCCTCCCCCCTCTGTTACATGGTATTACCGTAAAATTTTCCTCAAACCAAGTGCAAGATGCACCAAGGACTGCATTTCTTGGTGATTGCTTCTGGATCTATACCTTTTCAATTCTAAGCTTTAAAGTTCAAGTTAAACTACAAGCTACTATAACAAGCACTAAGCTTCACCCACTTCTCTTATTATTGACCAGCATCATATCTCATGTGGCCTAAGATTTCCTAGCTGTATTAAATGAATTTAGACAATACTACCTATTAGCATGCGAAAAAGCCTTGTACCTTCAAAATCAACTAACTATATGAAGCTAAAATTTCAATAAATAATTTATGGACACACCAGTTAGTATAACTTATGTAAATCGACCTCAAATGCCATGCCATTCCCAGCAGTCAGCTATCCAGTTTAGAAATGCTATAAAAAATAAATAGATAATTTTGATGATACTATATTTAAGGTAGAAAAATACTTTGGTGTAATGAAAAGGATGAAAACTTGAAAAGATCGTTAGAAAGGAGAAGAAAAAGAATATGACCACTAGGACAATTGAGAATTTTGAAGACAAAATGTCAAAAGGGAAACAAACCTTGAAGCAACACGAACATTGTATTCTTTCCCTGGATGATAGAACTCTGCGAGGCCCCAGTCAATAAGACGAAGTTTCCGCTGCTCGTGATCAATCATCACATTATGGGGCTTTACATCTCGGTGCATAATACCTTGTGAGTGGCAATAATCCAATGCCTAAAAATAAAGACCCATGATACTTAAATGATTGAGCAGTCTTTTTTTCTTTCAAAAAAGAGGAAAAAAAATCAAAATTCATATTGTAAGAAGAACAAAATCTACACATACCAAAATTTTTGGAATCCATGGCAAATAAACAAGCACAAACATCCACTAAATTTCAAAATGTTGTGATTCCATCACTAAAAGATTCTCATCTAAAATGTTCTGTATACAATAAATTATATCACAAAATAGCAATTGCCAACATTGAGTGTAACTTGAACCTTATGCAATCTTTCAATCATGATGACAACAATAACATCCAACAAAGAATTTTAGTAATTTAGGACATCAACTACAACAGGAGATAGTTTAGGCCTTAAAAATAATATGACAGCACCCCAAACATTGAAGAGGCAACTTCATAAATACTCAGAAACACAAACTCTGTGTAATAAAAAGCACAATCAGGTCATCCAATTGCTTACTTCTAATCTATGGAATGTATGCTCATATAAAATTCTTCAATTCGAAATAGAGGACTAGAGCAAACCCCATAGGAATATTTTCAGACACTAAGAGAGTTCCCAACCTTGGGTTTATCACTAAGAAACAGTTTAATTTTCATTACAGAAGCCAATAATAATCTGTTGCCAAAATGGTTTTCAACGAATAGCTGACACATCTAGGTACTTTCCAAGGTTTTTTTTTCTTAAAAACTAGAGTCAATGATTACCACACCTCAATGTTATTGACAAAGCAATAATCCAGGTATAATTTCCACAACATTTGCACCAGCCTTAATACCTTTCTTGATTACACAAGAATTAAAACAATAATTGATGACTTGACAAAGAAAAATTGCTACATATATATCTAGTTTAAAGTTTAAACAAAATAAACACGCATTTCTTTCTTTCACCCAGAACAAAGGTTGGAAACTCAAACTTTCATTGCAACAAGAGTTTGAGACAAATGGAAACATGCTTCTAGGCCTACGAATATGCTTCTCATGTGAGATTCAATTTCAATGCCAATATGCATATATGAATAAATTAAGCAACAAGCAAATCATTTACTTGCCTTTAGAAGTTCATAGATGTAATATCGAATATCATAATCAGACAGCGTTGGATAAAGCACTTTAAAATCAGTATTATTCACATATTCAAATATAAGACTCGGAGTCTTGGATTGCTGATCCCTAACTATATCCAGCAACTTCACAATATTTGGCCCTCCACAAAGATTCTGCAGGATCTTAATTTCCCTCTTAATCTGCATTCAAGACAGTCATTTATATCAAACCAAGTTCTAGTTTACACGAACACAAAGATAAGATCATGTGGAAGTACTTCAATGCCACCAAGAACGAACCTTCTTCTTCTTGACCGGTTTGAGAATCTTGATAATGCATTTCTTGTTCTCGGTACAATGAAACCCCTCGAAAACCTCACTGTATTTCCCTCTCCCAACTTTCCTCACAACCTCGTAATCATCTTGTTCCCTGCTAATAAAGTATTCAAATTAATGAATCAAATTTTACTTAGTTTCTCCATTTTTATTATCTTGTAACCACTAATTAAGTTTAACCTAATTTTCCAGTCAATACAATATAAAATCAAAACAAAACGCTAAGATTTAAATTCGCAAGCAGCATACAGCAGAAAATAACTGAATTCACACTATTAAAACAGATAAAAGTACGGATAGGAATACGAAGAATGCGAAGAATAAATACCCCCATTGGACCGTGAGGGACTCGTAGTCCCAATATTCTTTAGGACGAATAACGTTGACATCGGCGTAAACCCTAGACTTAGACGGAGCGCCAGGGCGCCTAATAGATTTTCCGATTTTTTGAGCCAGGGTTTCGGCTTCTTTTAGCTCCCTTAACCAAAGGCTTTTTTTCTGCTGCTGTTGTTGTTGTTGTTGAGGGAAGGGAGAGGAGGATGTTTTGGAGGCGATTCCACGGAGAAGCGAAAGGGGAGGGAAGGAGCAGGAGGAGGCAGAAGGGAAGAAGCGGAGAGACAGGCGAAGACGGTGGCGGTGGTGGTGAAGAGAGATTGTTGTGAAATTTAAGGGCCTTATGGCCATTTACAGCTTGGCTTCGCTGAAAGAAAAAAAAAGGTATTTTTATATTTTTGGAAAATAGAAACGGCGCCGTTTATCAGATAAATAAAACTACTCAGCCAGGCAGCTTGCGGTTCCGAAAATCTGGACCTTGGATTAGAAATTTTGGATGGCCCAAGTAAGTCCCACCCATTAGCCAATGGATTATTTCGCCTTTTCAACTTAAATACAAGAATATATAAATTTTCGTATTATAATTTATATCGTTAGATATTAAATTGGTTTTTCAATCTTATTATAATTTTAACATATATTGTTCTTTTATTTTTTTATATTATTTTTGTGTTATTACTATTCGTATCTGAAATCACAAATTTAGTTTCATACATGATTTATAAAATTTAAAAATTTTATAAATGAAATAAAAAAATATTTTTACATATTTTAATTTATATTAAAATTCGTCTAAAAGAATTTGAGTTCAAACCCATTAGGAAAGTATCAAATTTAAAATCATAAAAAAAAAATCTAAATTCAAAATCTAAAAATGAAGAAATAAATTCAATAGAATTTGATCCGTAAGAAATCCTCTATTTTCTTCTTTTTCCATTTCTTTTTTTTTTTTTTTATATTGGAAATGAAAACCCATAAAACGATTTGTGCTTCAGTTCAACTTTATAGACCCAACGGTTATTGTTTTGTGGTTGCAATTCATGACTTCTTTTTCAACTTTTCATAAAGCAGTATAATTCAAAAAACACTGTTGATATCTTTTTGGATTGATAAAGAAAAGTTTCCTAAAGCTTCACGTGGAGAATCTACATAAAAAATAAAATAAAAATTAGTGGAACGTAAAAATTTAATTTTTTAAAGCCAAAATTAAAATTTTTGAGATGCAATACGTGTTAAAATTAATATTTGTAGAAGAAAAAGAGTAAGAAAAATATTAAGAAGTAACATAATGTTTATATTTTTACTTTAAGATTGATTTGGATGAATAGTAAAATTAATTTCGATAAAATTTGTAAAAAAAATGGTTACTAAAAATATATGTTTTTTAGTAAAATAATAAAAAAATTTAAAATAAAGATAAAAATGTAACTTTATTCTCCTATTTTATTTTTATTTGACGTAATCTTTACCTTATAAATTAAATCTTACTAAAACACATAACATTTTCTTATAAAATGATGTATCATTCATTTCTTATGAATCTCATGAGTTTGATATAACAAGTATTGAATCTTATAAAGACAATTCCTTGTGTATAAAGGAAAGCGACTATACTAATAACAAGGTATAAAGCCATAACTAGAAAAACAAAATCAAGTCACAGATTCACTAGGCAGCTACTTTTGTCTTCATTCTTTTGAGCTTTAAGGATCCCATAGTCAATAATCTTATAATCAACATGTTTCTTCCATTCCTTGCTTGGCAGCCACACTTTACTTTGAGATATGGTTCAAAGCATTTTTTCTATAAGTTTTTTTATTATAAAAAAACACTCTAATTGGATACAACAAATAGGTAGCTGATGCTATATAGGATTATGATCATATTGAAGTTTTTTATCACCACAAGTTAAATTAAAAAAATTGTTATATGTCTCATTTTTTTTATTTAATATTCATTAAATAGTATGTTTTACACTTTTAACTTTGTTTATAAAATTAAAAAATTTCTTTTTCTTACTTTCAAAAAAAATTTATTATCATGTATTGAATAACATTTAATACAATACCAGTAAAATTTTTAGATCCATATAAACATAATTAAATAGCATTTGTGTCATTTATCGAAAAAAATTTAATTCCATCTTCTTCTATGCATGTGACCTAAATAAAAGAGGTACATGCACTTAATTAATAGGATTTATATTTCATTTATCAACAGTTTATAACAGTTATATAATAATTATACATGGTTAAACAATCACAAGGTATTACTTTATTAGCTAAGTAAATTAAAAAAATATTTGCAGCAAAAAAATTTTTTGCCTGGCATTCGAAATGAAGTTACATTTATTTTTCATGGAGGTATTTGCTTTAGAGAACCAGCAGTAGGAGTTGAAAAAGGAAACTGGAAGACAGAAGATTGAACTAGAACTCACAATAGATTGATCAGTAGAGTATTCATCCATAATCCCCCCCACCCCCAACTAAAATCCACCATTTCAACTCTGAAAACCTCTGCAACAGCTGGTATGTAGGGGTGCCACCAGGGCTTTTTCTTCAGGTCTATAGACAAAACTACTTTTGCCCCATATTGAGTCATGGCTGAATCTAGAATTGCCTGCCTCAGTTAGAGACTCATTACAGTTGCCAACATCCAGCACACTTCATTTTGAACAGCCATGGGTTGGGTATTTTTCTTTTGATGAATGGTAAAATAACAGTGATTAGAGGAAAACTACAATGGCAAAATGTTCAACCTATGCCTAAAGCTTGTGCTTAGAAGATGACAGAATTGATCCACTCGATAGGGAATGAAATCCCTGTACTTGATGGGACATTTTTCGCATCATGGAAGTGAATTTGAGTGGTGTCTGACTCTGATTTGCTTCAATAAATCATAAATTACTAGACTGCGGATTGATAATTTTGCTTACTTTAACCGACAGCTGGATCGTTTCTTTCAATCATTTTGGGATGGAAACAAACTTTTTTTGCTAATCCAAACCCCCTGACACGACCCCACAAACTTGGAATCGTTGAGCTTTTGTTTGTTCTTGAAAGGAGAAAATACTTGTCTTCTGTGCGTGATGCAAATCACATCCTAATCATGTATTGTGCAATGCGTGCGACTCAAGTACGCAAGTGACCTGACTTTGACGGCTAAAACCCGGCCCTTTTGGTTGGTCGACGGGCATGAGGCTGCCAAGTGATTTGAGTATTATTGACTTGATGACAAACAATAAGCTAATTGTCACGAGATAGGGTCATGACACCAAATTAATGAAAGATGGAAGCATTGGAATTCAATTGATTGTTTCTGTCAATCAAGCCATAGAAGAGTGTAGAAAAAGAACAAGATTAATAGATGAACAAGAGCAATTCCGATCACTGAACCATTTACAGGATTCTTTGTGTTATGTTATATTAGAATCTTCAAATGCCGGTGCTAGCTGGAAATGAATTCGGCTAGTTTAAGCTGGTTAGAGTTGCAGTAGGAAATAGTTAATTTCATTCAGAGGGCTAATTATGTGAAAGTAGGAACAGTAATAAGAGTCCAAGGAGCCATGCAAGCGAAGCTTAATTGGTTACAGAAAGGTGGAAGTTTTCTTGATAAAATGATACCCAAATTTTATCTGAAAAACTCAACAACATGCATCTGGCATGCATATCCATTGCTGTTTTTTCTGGCAGAAAAAAGAAAAAAATTTCAATCCGAATATCATTTGGGTAAGTCATGTTTGTGACATGAATGCTTTCAAGTCTTCTAGAAGAGAAGTGATTGACTTCTTATATACACTTGTCTCTCACATTCAGTTCTCAAGATTTTTAAAATTTTTCTTTTGTTAATATTAAAAAAAAATTGTATATATAATTCTTTTCAAATTTCCCAATATTAGCATTATGCATTGAATTTGCTATTATTGCAATTTTTCCTACTCCATCTTCTTGTCTCTCCTAGTAATATTGAAGCAGTGGATAGCTCAGTTTCTTGACTGCCACTGGATATTGAATAAATCCAGCATGACTGGTAGCAACTATATGATAATAATAATAATAATAATAATAATAATAATAATAATAATAAAAGCATGAATTTATGAAATTATCTTCAATTACACAGAAACCAACAGGAAAGTATCCTGGATGAGTTGTATATCAGTAAGCTCAGATATAAGGTGTAAAACGTACTTCAGCTCTTGAAAACCACTCATCTTGATTGCCCTGCGAAAGGAAACTTCGCCATCACCTTGAGAAAGGTGCACATGTCACCTGTGCAGAGATTCACTCCACAAACACAGGAGAGGAAGGTGTTTTTTGTGTCACAGATTCCTTCATTTTCTCCCCATGGAAAAGTCCTTGCAACTTCCTTAGCTATCGTTACCCATTCAGAGGTGTCCTTTGGTATCTACACAGCCATCGCATGTTAAATAATTACCCTCGAGTCTCTATTTTTGGGAAGTTTAAATCAAACTGCATCCGCAAATTTTGCATGCATAGAACTAGTTCGAGTGGAATCTCAAAGCTTAGCTGCGAGATGGTTGTATACTTGCATAAAGATTAAAAAATGAGAGTTATATCAAGACTTCACATTTCTTGCAACCGATAAAAAACTTCACATAGTTTTTGGGACTTAGCCATTTCCTTACTTTCTTTCTTATTTAGAGGTTATTAAACTCATAAATACAATAAAAATAATTTTGCTCTTCCATTCATTTTGTCTTATTTGTTGAATCTCACTGCATTGGAGGTATGGTGAGATGTAATTATATTTTAAGTTTAAAATACAACACGCCAAACATCATGTTCATGCTCATCCAAGGCCTAACCTTTTGATTGCCTGTGACAAGTCTTTGTTACACTATCACTCAGTTATCGCATTGAGCATCCTGACATCGGGAATCACATGCATAGTAGATTATCGAGAGTGAATACAAACAAATAAATACACAAATATAAGAAAAGAGTCTATAGATACACACAAAACATGAATTTTCTCACTCTCGCGAATCAGTTTTTAGATAAATACTTGATTTTAGTATGGGAGCACGTATCAAAATTCCAATCCGTTATCCTCTGACCTTATCCTCCCTAACCATGATTCTTTACGACTGAGGCACCAAATGACCACAATAGGGATATAGGGTCCATTAGGGATTGATCGAGCTTTGACATAATACTAAAACAAAACATTAGTAAAACAGGGGTAAGCTATACAAGAACAAAATATCAAACCAATCACTAAAAAGCTTGGGCTCCGGGGATAACAAAAGTGAACCACTCATTAAGGAATGATACCCTGTACTTGGTGGAGCTTGTAACTTACCATCCAAGTGTATTTGAGTGGTGCTTGTTTTGATTCAACATCGTACATTTGAGGTAACCATCCATTAGCATAAAACTTGTACGAAAAGATGCCGATGTAATTATTAGACTGCAGACCGATCACATTACTTAAAAATAACCGAACAGCTGGACTTGTTTACATCGATTTCCGTCATTGTAAACCCTAAAAACACCGGCCTTCAAGCTAATCCAACTGCCCTCTTGCGCTACCCCATAAATCGGAATCTTTGAGATAGTGCCTGCATTTCATGATGATTTGAGCTTTTGTTTGTCGTTGCAGAGAAAAACATCACTTTCTTCTGCTTTATTTGGTGGATGGTCCCAGTAACTCTCTCCGGCTAACTAGGGTTACTACTACTTTCGAAGGGATTCTAATCTAAAACTCATTGATTGCGAATAAGCTGATGCTACCATTGCTATATATTATGGGTTATCAGTCCAAATCAAAGAAGGAGAAGTTGATGGGAAATTCCATTCGGCTCTATCAGTCCAGCTGTTTGGTATTTTTTTTGCAGATTAGCTAGTTTTTGTGATGATGATGACATATTAGTTGATATAGTTCACTTTAATATTGAAATAGAAATCTTTATGATAATGATAATTATAATTATAACGAGTCTTTGTGAGTAATTTTGATATATCGATAAAAATATTATTCTAAAGTTATGTATAAATTATGTACATATAATTTTTTTTAAATATTTTTATTGATTGAATTATCGTTTTGTTATTACGGAAAATTTTGAGCATTTTATAGACCAGAGTGCATGCATTTCCCCCTGTAACATTCTTATTAGTATTACTGGAACCGACAAGCAAATTGGCTGGCTATCTGAAAGAGTATAATAGTTGTATAAAACTGATGGAATTGAGTTATATATGGTTAAGTAATGACAAATAGGATGGGACCCTGGCTCCAGCCTACCTCCACCTACCTAGCTATAACATTTCTCTACTATCCTTTAGACAGATTCATTGTGTTTGTGAAGATAAGAGTCAGGATAAGAGGAACATTTTAAAGTTGAGTTAACAGGTATCCAGTCGATCTTTTTCAAGTTTTAGTTTCTCGAAGGTTTTTGTTTCTTTAGCCTTCTTAATTGCCTGTATTAAGCTTTGATCACTTACTAGGAAATTCTAATTCACAAAACGTGATAAAGGGTTGAATTCAATTTTCAATGAACTAACATCGAAAGCATTAGAACTTGGAATTCTTAATTTTTGGTCAATGTTTTCCACAATTTGGTAGGAAATTGATTTAGTGGTTTGTTTGAAAACAGGTTTAAAATGATTTCATTTGGTTTGGTTGGTGGATTGCAATTTATGTAGATTGATTTATCTAAATACAAACTAATCTACGATCGAGACCCTTCATCATCATTTAATGGATAAATTTACGAATCATGAACCAAATTAAATTAATCACTTCTGTCCTATTAACCTATGAACCAACTCATTTCAAATTAATCAATGTATATATCCGTTCCCAACAAAATTAAAGCCTAAACCTAAGTATTCAACTCAGTTGCATGCGGGTTTTATGTGGAATGGAATGCAAAATTTTTAAATTTTATTTTTGACAAATTTATTTTTTACAAACGAAAAAAAATGGAAGAAAGGGAACTAATCAACGAATTGATCCAACTGGAACTAGAACCAAATCAAACTTTCTATCATTGAGTCATTAAAAAACGAGTCTAAACAAACTAAATTCATTTTTTTCCTTTTATCTATTCAAACCGAGTCCGATCGAGTGCATCCATTTTACAACTTTGTCCCATTTCTCACGACCGAAAGGGTTATAAATTGCGCCCTCAAAATAACCAAAAAAAAAAATACAATGCAAGTAAATTGTGTTTTTTATTATGTTTATTTTATATAAAATTTAAAAAAATTATAATATTACTGTCAATATATCAAATACGAAATAAACTGTTTTAATTTTTATCAAAATTTTAATTAATTTTTTTATGTCGTATCATTCAGGGTATGTTTTAAAAATTATTAAATGTAAATAGCTAAGAAATACAAAAATATAAGTAAACTTTCTTTCATGGTTATAAAGTTCGTAGTTGTGGGCAAGTGGGGGAAGGAGAGTGACAACCGACAAGGTTGACATAGCAGGATAAGGACGCCACGTCTGCTTACACCATAACATCTCCATTTTGTCTTGCCGACCTTTTTCGTTTTTTTTTTTTTCAATTATGAAAACTTTGTGTTTGCAATGAAATTATAATTAAGAGTTATTTTATTGGATTTATATATATTTATATATATAATATATTGATAATTTATAATCTTTAAATGTTGTCAGTCAATCACATAATATTATTTTATTAATGAGTAAAATTAAAAAATACACATCATTTAAAATAAATTAAAAACTTTATTTATATTTATTTTTAAAATTTTGCATGGTTTTTATATATACTCATTAACCAGTAACAATTTGTGATTAATTGATAATATATAAAAATTATACATAAACTCTATTTTATTGAGCATTTTCATTAGAATTTTATTTGACGCTTGATTCATTACTTAATACACGGTTCTGCTTTTCAAATAATCAAATTCAAGATGATTAGAGATTTTAGTTTAATGGCAAAAATAAAGAAAGTTTGAAAATTTAAAAATTTAAATTTAAATTTCATCAAGTTTGTATTTTGTATGTATTGAGTTGTTTTTCTTATGAAGTATATTAAATATTATTTTACTATGATTGTTGTTACAATCTATACATGTAATTTTATAAATAAATAAAATGCAATTAAATTTCTCTAATTTAAAAATGCAAAAGGATAAATTTAAATTATAATCCCAGTCCCCAGCAGCAAAGAGAATAATGGAAGGATAAATATTAAACAAAGTTGAATTGCAAGTTTGCCATTATTTTTCTTCCATTATTTTATTTTTATTCATATTTTTAAAATTTAATTCTTCAATTCACTTTTTTTAAAGTAATTGAATTTCATTAATTTCAACAACTATTGTTAAAAATTCATTAATTTGGATGCATAAATTTCTTGTGATAATGAATTATAGAGATCCATCATGAAGAGAAAGGAAATCATTATTATTTAATATATAGCCTTTCTATATACAGAGAGATATTTAAAGAAATTTAATGACAGTTAACATACACTTTTTAAGATTTTTATTAAGCACAAAACCATTTATGGACCTAAAGAAAAATCATGTGAGATATCTTTACGACTTTAGCTAGGCAATTCAAATTATAAAACGACTATGAGGTAAAATAATAATTGTACATAACAGTAAAAAGAAAAGGGAAAGATTGATGTTTATATTCATATTTTTATATTTTTTCTATTTTATTTTTAAATAATTAATAAATAAAAATAGATAACAAAAAATAATAATAAAATATCAATAAAATGAATTCTAATTTTAATATATTTATTAAAAAAATGATCTGATAATCATTTATGCTAGTTATGCTACAATATTTTTAATTAAAAGTATTATAATTTTACAAAATCATTTCATCCATAATTAACAGAATTTTTAAATTCCACGAATGAATTAAAAAAATAATAATGGCTTTTTCAAATTATATAAAATATTAATATAATAAAAATATACTTGTTTGATTCTTAATTCACAAATAAAGTTAAAAGTTTTACGGATAATATATTATAAAAACTCTATAATTTTGTACAAAATTTGAAATTATGTTGAGGTTATTTTCTACCTCAATCATCTATCTTAAGTGTAAAACCGAATGAGCAAGTTTGGATGATCTCAATGCTTACAAGAAAGAAGATAAGTTTAAGGGTATTGAAGTTGGAATTCCCATAAGGCACTCCGTGTTAGGAAACAATAGTATTAATAAAATAGATTTAAGGAATGTAGATTATATTTTTTTTGAGTGTAATATTCATTCACAGGTAAATAAATAAAATCTTAGAATTTTTTGTGAAAAGTAAGAAGGTAGAGTGATCAATTTTGAATTTGTTGTAATTAAATAGAACTTGGAAAGTCACAAGGAATGATTATGATTGTTTGTTAATTAACAATCAATCATTACATACATAACTATTAATAATTTGTTATCATTTTAAAATTTTAAAAATAAAATAAGATAAAAAACATTTTTATTTAAAATTAAAAGGAAAAATATTTCTTTTAAAATATAAAACAAACTTAATAATTCAAAAATTAAGTATCCAAATACCTATATTTTGATCTTTAATATTAGTTTAAAAGCTCAAGCAAATTCACGAATCTTTTTTGTCTTTAAGTTACACATTAAATTTGATTTTACTCTTATAAAAATATTTATCACTTTATTCACAAATAATGTGAGATTTAATTCATTTCTTTCTATTACACGCTGTTCAACATTTTGATAAGAGAAATTAGGGTTAAAGGAGAGGAAGGGACTAAGAATACTAGGAAGAATCTTTGTGTTGTGTTTGTCTGAGGTTTTTTTCTTATTCTTATGTCCTTGTGTTGAATCCTATCACTCTAAAATATATATAGCTTGAGTCTTATCAATATAGCTTGAGATAAGAACTGATCAATGTGACAATCAATGTCATAATGGGCAATTGCATATGTTTAAACTGTGAGCAACCACGAACTTGTTTGTAAATTTATTACTTTTTAAGTCCAATAATTTTTTTGACCATAACAAATTACACCCCAAGCAATGCCTATATGTAACATAATTTGCAAACCCTCAATGATTAGTTTCTAAAAATACCATATTTTTTTCGCACTAGAATTATAATATAACTCTGCCATGAGTCCCAAGAAAATTGTCAATACATGTGCAACCCATGGCCATGCCATACCATCACCCTAAAAATTCAAACGCCTTTCTTTTTTTTTTTAATATACCCTTGACGGAAGAATACTTTACTTCAAGTTATTTTAAAAAAAAAAAATATCATAGGAAGAAGGAAAAAATAAATAAATAAATAATGAAAAATGAAAAAGGCCACCAATAATCAATATCCACTCAAATGAGATAATAGAAGGAAAAAATAAAGAAGAAGAAAGGAATCCAACGGCGGTGCGACAACCATTCGCGGAAACACGGAGCCGCTCGCGCCCAAGACTTTGGAATCTAACCTTTTTCACTTGCCCCATCCCAAGAAACAGTACACACACCACCACGCCGCACCACACAAACGCACCCACCATCATGGGAATGTAAATGGGTACATCACGTAGGATTCGTGCAGTAATTTTATTATTTATCACGGATTAGGTGAAATTTAAATAGTAATTTTAAGATATTTTATTATAAATAATATTTTTTAAATATTATAATATATTTTTATTTATTAATTATTTAATATTAATATAATATTTAATCAAATTAATTTTAATTATAATTTTTTATATTAATTATTTTTATGAAATAATTTAATTTTTTTAATTTATTTTTTAATAATATGCATTAAAATTAAATCTTAAATTTAAAAGTCAAATGTTAATTTAATAAATTAATTTTTGAACTATTTCAAATAATTAATGATAATTATATATATATATATTAATAGAGATCGAATAATAATTATTAAAATATTTAAATAATTAATTAAATATAAATATTATAAAATATAATCAAATTTAAATAGATATATCTAAAAAAAAAAAAAAACAATATCCGCGGTTTACATCCTTACCATCCAACCCGTCCACAACCAAACTAACCTAACCCCAATCCGAACCTCGAGTCTATTTCAACTCATTTTCCTTTACAACCCCCCTAAATCTCCCTCCTACATTTCCCTTCCTCTTTCATCTGCCCAACCTCCTTTTTCCTCTACTCTTTGCCGACCCATTTCACCATTTTAACAGTCAACTAAGCTGCCAGCCAGCTGATTCTGGGAAGTTTTGATATTCATGCTAAGACAGAGAAGAGTAGTTGTTGAACCATGAGTTGTAACGGGTGCCGAGTCTTAAGAAAAGGATGCAGCGAGTCTTGTATTTTACGTCCTTGTTTGCAATGGATTGAGAGTCCTGAAGCACAAGGCCACGCTACTGTTTTTGTCGCCAAGTTCTTTGGTCGTGCCGGGCTCATGTCTTTCATTTCCGCTGTTCCAGAATCTCAACGTCCCGGTAAGAACATAGAACTCTTTTTTGTTTTTTCAAACGTGTCTTTTTAGATTTTCATTTGATTGTAAATTCTAAAATGTTTTTGTTGTTTCAGCTTTGTTCCAATCGCTATTGTTCGAAGCTTGTGGGAGAACAGTGAATCCTGTGAATGGAGCTGTTGGGCTTTTATGGACAGGAAACTGGCATGTTTGTCAAGCGGCGGTTGAAACTGTCCTTCGAGGAGGAACTCTACGGGCGATGCCTGAACTTATGGCTACGACACCAGTTTCCGATGAAATATCCGAAGCTACGTGTACGGACATCTGGAAGTTGAAAGAAACAGCAACGAATCTGAACTCAAACTGTCGGTTTTCCAATTCAACATCTAAGCTTTCACCTAAGCGTAGAAGAATTGAAGAATTCAAGAAAATACAGTCTTGCGATCTAGATCTTCGCTTGACTCCGCGAGTGCCGGATAACAGCCGACCGGGGACTCCGTCTATGAACTCGGAGGAATCTGTCACGACGACGTGCTTTAGTGGGTTTGCAGATCAAAAAGGCGGAGGAGCAGACAACAAGTTATTAAACTTGTTTGTTTGAAGAGAAAAATAGTTTTTTTTTGGTGAATCTAACGTCGAAATATCTAGTTGGCTGTAACATGCTTCTTCTTTTCTACCACTATCAATTTTTTTTTTGGGAGAGATTTTAGATTAATTTTGGGTAATTCTAGGGAGGGGTTTTCCCGGAAAATACTTTTCCGGCGAGTTTCTGTGAATTACTGGCGCTAGATATCTCTCTTTCTTTAGTTTTAGTGTGTTAAAACTGTGGAAGGGCGAGAGTGTCTGGGTGATACTTAAAATCATCCTTCTTCTTGTTTACTACTTTGTAATTTTCCATTTTCATCATCTTTGTGATTAGTCATGCTTATATGAAATGAATAAATCAAATTTTTTTTGTTGACTATTTTTCCAATTTATGATTTTGAATATTATGGTTTTCAAGAATTTTCTTATTGATGAGAAAATGTATATACTCCTCTCCTCTCTCTCTCTCTCTCTCTCTCTCTCTCTATATATATATATATATATATATATATATCCAAATTTTAGATGCACCCAAAAAACATAAAAATTTTTAAAATTTGATAAAAATTATAAATGAATTTAATCAAAATAAAAAATATAGTGTTTGATTTATATAAAAATTTTAAAATAATACGAACATAAAATACAAACATAAATTTTCAAATATAGTTTCAATTAACGTTTAATATAATATCAAAGTATTCTAATGTGAAAATTCATTTATATAAAATTTAACTTTCTTTTAGCAAAACTTTAAAAAGCTACATTAATGACCATACATATATGGTTAAGAAATATTAATAATAAAGACGATGATATTGGATAATGTGAGACCTAATCCATTTTAGGTTAAAGCATCATATATTTTTAATCATTAATTTAGTTTTTTCAATATTGATATAGTACTAAAATTGAGACTTAATTTAATTGATTTATAGCACTAATTTTAAAAAATAACTTCACATTACCTTTTTTCGTGTTTAAAAGATACTTTACTGCCTAAGAAAAATAGATTGATTATCAAATTGTATCATATGAATTTTTTTTACTTATTCAATACACTGATTAGATGAGTTTTTTACACTAAAATAAAATTAAAATGATAATACATATTCATTTTATCTATTTTTAATTTTTAAAATATTTTAAAAAAAATATTTATTATCATTTTAATCTTATATATAAAATAAAAAAAATTATTAAGAACCTATTATTTATATATATATATATATATATATATATATATATGTTATTATCTAACTTTTACTTGTAATTAAAAAAAAATCACTTTTAGTACGTGAGATAATAATATTTTTATCAATCGGCATAAATAAGCACCTATTAGTCATTGCTAGAATATAATCGAGTCGGGCCGATACAGTGAAGTGCTCAAACTCAAACTCGGCTCTAAAACTTGATATTCGATACTCGATTCGAACTCGGTCGAACCTTATTTTTTAAATTTGAACTCGACTCGAAATTGAATTTGAGCTACTCAAACTCGCTCGATTAAGCTCGAATATATAAATTTGATTTTTTGCTCAAACTCGAGCTCGATTCGAAGGCTCGACTCGCTCGATAGCTCAACTCGATTAAAATCGAATCGAATCCGAATTTTGTTTGAATCGAATTCAAATAACTTACGAATACTATTGTATCACTTACATCCCTAATCATGGCTCATTAACACAAAACTCGTGAAGAAACTAAAACTTACTATAACATATGAATATCTAATTAAGTTGAATGTGAGTATATTCACTGATTTTAACACTTAATCGCACTTTCATTTACACCTTTTTTATCTTTCACAAATATTCAAAGAAATAATAAAGTAAATTATAACCAAAAGTGTGTGAATTAATTGATCTCCCACTCTCAAAGACGTAAATAAGAGGGATAATTTGTAAAAAATAAAAAAAATGGAATAAATTGACTCGAATTTAAATTAAAAAATTTTAATATAAAAAGAAATTTGAAGTCATTAGAAATTGGGATCATTTCATATTTATAATATTATGAGTTTAATTAAATTATTTTTTTAAATCATTTGAGATCCAATAATTTAAATAATTGAATTTGATTTGTTTGATTTTCTTAATCAAATGAAATTGGATCAAATATAATGAATTAGAAGATTTTTTTTAACTCAAACCAATTTTTCTTAACTTCAAATGCACTTGACCAAAAAAAAAAAAAAGAAAGAAAGAAAGAAGGATGAGGGTTGTTTATTACTATGTTTGAATTCGATTAATTATCTGTTTATTTTGATTATTGTTAATTTAATTCTATAAAAAATATCATTAATTATTAAAATTTGTTATATATTTATTTATTAAATTAAAATTTAATATTTAAATTTAAATTTAATACCAATTTTAAAATATGTTACTGAAAAATTATATAAAAGTAAAGTATAATTAAAAATTATAATTTTAATTACTGAACCCAATAAATGATTTATCAAATTCGAATAATTGGCTTTCTAAAATCACTATACAAAACCTATCAAATTTGTGACAAATAATAATTTTATATTTTCAAATCAAATCCTACGTAAATCTTAATTTATAATATTTTAATTTTATTTAATCCAATCAAATTGAATCGTACAAATCCTGGGCGTGCTTTACTGATGTTGGAGAATGTTCTCTTGCACGTGAACGAGTCAGCACCACATCACTTGAGCCTCATTTATCAAATTTAAAATAAAGTAGTCAGGATTTTACCCAAAAAAAAAAAGAAAAAGAAGAAAGTTCAATAACATGGTCATCGTTTGAACAATAATCAATGACTGACATGTCCTTTTATTTTTTCTATTGGCCTCAATTTATTTCAACAATCAACAACTTATACGATGAAAAAAATTTATAATAAGATTAGTTTTTATTATAAAATTAATTTATTTTATGTTTATTTTAAATTTATTTTTATGTATTTATATTTATTTATAACAATAATAATTTATTTATATTTATTAACATTAAATTTATATTTATTTTTATGTGTTTATTTTTATTTTTATATATTTATGTCTTTTTGACATTAAATTTATCGTTTTTTTATATATTTATATTTTTTATCACTTAATTATATCTATTAATATTAATTTTACACTTATTTTCATGTGTATACGATATTTTTATTTTTTAATGTGAAAATAAATATAAAATAAGTCGACTTTACTATAAATTTTTTCATTATATTATATAATTTTCATTTTTAATGAAGGATGAATTTGTTAATGCTGAATATATTTTCTTTTATGATTGTAAATTAAGTAATCTTTAAACAAAATTTGTTCTATTCATAATCAATTTATATTCGTAAAAAATGTCTGATATGATCTTTGTAATCGATTTACATTTGTTTAATTTAAATGAATTTACTGATAAACATTTAATAAATATGTTCATGAACTTGTAATTAATCATATCTGCCAATTATTAAAATTCTGTTTGCGAACAATAAACAAATTATTTCTGAAGAAATATGAATTAAATAAGCTTATAAGATTAATTATTTTCTTGAATAATTGAAATGAGCTACAAACAGAGTTTTTAATCAATTTATTTATTTAGAAAAAGATCTTACCATGACTCGGTGAATAATAAACAATTTTATTTGTGGATATAAATAAATTCAATACATTTTGTTCAAGATCGACTCTTTTACAAAACAAGCATTAAAATTTTATTTAAAATTATTTATTTAGCTTAATCAAAATTCCAAATATAAATGAAAAGAAATCGAAAAAGCTGATCGGCAAATGCTTTGATCATCTACAGTTATAATAATTTGTTGGCGATGGAAATAATAGGGTGAAAAAAAAAGTTAAAAAGAGTAGTCTTTATTTCTTTTGTTGGACCCGGTACAACTAAATTTATATTTATTTTTAAGAATATTATTTAATATATTACCCGTAAAACTTTTATATTTCATAATCGAAATTAAAATGATAACGCGTCAATGAGGCATTGACTTAATGAAAAGAGGAATTTTGAGATTTTGAGATTTTAAAATATCAAATTCGAGTCAATTTAATTTAATTATTTATTAATTTAATTAATTATATTTATTTAATAATTTATTTATTTTAAATAAAATAATTTTCATAATTATCCGTATCTTATAAAGAGATTTTGCTGAAATTGAAAATGTAAAAATTCTCTAAAACTTCTAGATTCAACCAAGTAATAGGGCCTTCAATTCAAGGTAATAAACCCAGCAAAAGAAGGATGATAGGTCATTGCAAATGAACTTATCCAAATAATTAAACACTGAATAGGCATTTAAAAAAAAAAAAAAAACCACTTCAGGGCTTATAGTTAATTGGGCTGAGGCCTGTTAACATTTGAAAGATCCCCAAGCCTATTGTACCATATAGCCCTAGAAATCCAAGTCCAAACGCCCCGACTCTTTTTCTGCAGCAGCAACAACAATGGCTGGTGATCTTGTCTTATTAAATTGAATTGGAAGGCAAAAAACTAGTCCGCCACAACAAATTTTACAATGCTTAGAAGAAAGCAACACAACTGCCAACAAGTTTGCTAGTTTTTCCCAGACATCTTCACATAGGGTAGCAGCACAATAGTAAGTTCACTTATTCATTGATTTATTCTTTGTCAATTAAATTGTTAGTGCTAAACAACAACAATTTTTTTTTTTTGTTTAATCACACAAAGATAATTCCCTCATATCTCATATAGATATAGGACATTTTATCAATAAATTGTTAGTATTAATAGTAACAATAATTTTGTGTCTAGGAATGCTTTATTTAATGGTTCCATGTAATGCATGCCAATGGGTAAAGATATTCCCCAACTTAATTATTAGAATGAGTTCATTTTTTATACACGAACAATAAAATTTTTTAACTTGAAAAGTGAGATTAAGAGTTTGCTACGTATCTTTTATATTTTTATATTTTTTTAATATATTCAAGAGATATATGTTACATTATTAATTGTGTTCGTAAAATTTAAAATTCTAATGACAATAATTTTTATCGTTTAAGATTTGTTTTACGTGAGGAACGTTGGACGTCTTGAGCACATTCATTCCTGCAATGTAAATGATGTTTATTGTTTACACTAGAAAAAGGGAATATATATATATATACACACACAATATTATTGCTATTTTACTTTGATTTTAGATGTATGATAATTTTTATAATAATAAAAAAATTGCAAATACTAAAAATTGGTAATACATTAGGGGCATTAATACAATTTTGATGGCAATAAGAAATGCACATCCTAAATATGTTGAAATCAAATCATTGATAAATTTGATAACAATTACTGAATTAGCTAGCTACAACCCTAGCCCTTGGACTACAGAATTTCATCTGATCATATATAGATCCTACAAGCTTTGGAAACCACTTTCACAATCGATCAATATTTCAGGTACACAATTGCAGAACAAAGCTGCCGAGAAGCCTTGGAAAGGTACGAAATTCTACATCACTTCATAAACGACGAAGCATTTTTTTATGTACTATATTATAAAAGTACTCTACCCACTAATGTCTTGAAATCACCACAATAGTAGTGTATTTGTTAATAGATTAATGCTAATTTTTAATTTTAGTGATCACAGTTTAGGGTTTTTTCTTTGAAATTCATAATTTATTTTGAAAATTTTTCACCCTTAATCTATTTAATTCACCTAAAGAGGATATTACGTGCAACTTTCAGGAATGTCTTCAATATGAATTCCATATGAGCTAATGCTTAGTTGGCGATTAGGGTTTAGGATTAAGTCTTAAAAATGCTTAAAGTTTGTTGTATAAATTTATACAGAATATAAGCTATAGATCAGTCTAACTTGGTTTATATGGTACTCTTAAGTTCTAACATTTAGTTCTTCTAGCCTAGGTGTTAATCTTTAGGGTTTTGGTTTTTAGTGGTGTTTAGGAAAGGTAACGACATGCTTAATTATTTAGGCAAAGCTTTATAATCTGAATTCAGAAAGGGAAAATACAATGCCAAAAGTAATGCAAACGACATTGCAACTGAACAAAAACCTTCAAGGCAACATGCACAAATAATAATTTTTATACATGATAAGCACTGTATGCCAACCTGTCATTCTCTGGCTTAATTTTCTAATCTTTAACTTCGTTTTTTTGATAATAAAAGAATACTGACATTCTACATTTAGCCGGAGCCCCAATTACTCTCAAAACTATTGGATTATATTGTGTGATTAATTTATTTGATATCCATCTAACACAACCGAAAAGCCCAAGCTTCGCTTTGTAATGATTGGGTGGATTATCTTGGCTTAATACTGAACATGTTGATTAATCAAAAAGTTCCCATGGTATTGGTATTTCTTTGGCTTCCATATCTTTTAGGCAAGTACCTCAAGATCTTTAGAAATTTATATAATATAACTATGCCAGTGTGCTTAAAATTTCATTAATTTATTACAAAAACAAATGTTTTTACCAGTTTGGGTATCTTAAGCACATGGGTTTATTCCTTACTTTCATGCTTGCTAATTTGTTTCGTATGCTGTCTTAATGAATGCAAAAACAAAGACTACCATGGGATGTCTGAGAATTCCCTTTGGAAAAAATTCCAATAAAGAAACATGCCCAGATATTTTTCTTTAGCCCGAATGTCTTTTAGTCCTTGTACCTCAAAGTTCAGGAATCCTCATGAGAATTCTCACAGATTCATATTTAAACCTTAATACCTTAACTTATATGATTCTCCTTTTGTGCTTCCCTTAGATTCTTCTAATACTCTTTTTTAGCTGCATGCATTTCGATAACTTGTATTAATTAAAGGGAAAGCAAAAAGCTTGTCAGCTTTCTTTGATTCTTGGCACATGGTAAACTTAATTTGTTTACAACTGTTTGAGAGACCGCACTCATGTAAGACAGCTAAACTATGATATGGGGTGGAAATTCATCATCATATCCCGCTAAACATGAATTAATATATGAATTAGTTTATTTCGTCTGTATTTGACGAGTTTATCAATTGATTATTTTAATTTATTTCAAACCCTCTCTTACTTTTATCATAAGGAAATAAAAAAAAAATTTAAACTCTGAATTTATTTTTATTTAAAAATAATAATAATTGTTAGGTCAAATTTTAATTATTATCACAAATCCTTCTTTATCCGGACTCGGTTTCATTCTTCCCACAAATACAAACAGAGTTTGGAGTTCGGTGGGTCGAAATTGTGAGGAAAAAATTATAGTTCATTGTTGATGTTTCATAAATGGTTAAAATGAGACTAGTTTCATAATTTCTAACACGTTATTAATGCAGATGAGGTCCAAAAAAATTTGGAGGACTGAAAGGAAGTTGATGAACACAAGGCATTGAGTGATATGAGGTGCTAAAGAGTACTGAGGGAGGTGTCCCTCTTTCCTGGGTGGCAACTGGCATGGTCGAGTGGTCTATTTAAGGTGGGGTGAGGAAGCCAGCCCTTCAATAGGGGAACAAAAGGAAGTATATCACGTGTGAGTAGCAGATGGGTCAATTTCTATGTATGAAATGAAAACATTCATGGACCCTCTTTCAAAGGGCTTGTGTGTGCCTGCCTGACTGCTTGCTTGCCTGCTTTCACCTCTTTAATTACAATCCTCTTAAAATTCCAAATTAAAAAGAAATTCTTGTGGATATCCCAGAACTGGTCCCTGGATAAGATCTCTTACAAATTTTGATTCGAAAGTTGCTGACTGCAGCAGCAGAACGAGAGAGAGAGAGAGAGAGAGAGAGAGAGAGAGAGAGAGTAAAGGGTTGGAGAATATTGGAAGCATATTTTCGTAAACCCTAGAGAGCATTAATTGCTGTGTGTGGGGTATAAATTATTTGCTAAACCCTAAAAAATATGTCTTCCCTAGATACCAATGTGTGTGGGACAGCAATATCTGTGGTATTGTAATATTTTTTTCTAAAACTTAAAAAGATGTGTTACATTTGATCTTATGCCAAACATTATTAGAATAGGAAATTGGAAGGAGACAAATGTTAATATTAGTACTCGCAAACTCATGCTCTTTTTCATGTGAAAGAGAGCTATACATACATGTTTATGACCCACACATATATTTGTATCCATGTATCCTTAATTCCCAAAATACATATATATTTTGAATTAAACATTATGATTAAAGGGGGCAGGATTTGAATATATATTATGCTGTGGGTACGGATGAATTGTATATTTGGAATTAATACCGGTGAGGTGAATGAATTTATTGATTTAAATTTGAGTAAATCTGTTGATAATTAATTTTTTAAATTTCTTTTTTAATCTATTTTCACACTGTTGATAGAAGGGGGTGGGAGAGGGAGAGGGAGAGGGAGAGGGAGAGGGAGAGAGAGAAGAATAAAAATCATGGAAGAGAGGCAATTTTCATTTGGGCTGGACAATGACCATTCCTTTATTGAAATTGTCTTACTAGAACATGCAAAGATTTTGGCAGCTATGAGTCTTTTGCGGGACCCACTACGACATTCTCTATTTCCTTCACACACAAATCAAAACTCTAAAAATCTATGGACTCCATCAATCAATAATTATTGTAAAATATATATATATATATATATATATATATATATATATATATGTATATTACTGTTCTTCCCATTGAACCCACCTTGACAAAGGTGTTTAGCTAATTTGAAAGACATATATAAGAAAAAAATAAATAAAATAAAATACAGATACAATTAGCAGAGAAAAGAGAACATGAAAAATCTGCATAAAAATGATTTCTTCATGATCATATGAGAAAGTTAATATCAAATGGCCCGTGAGTGAGTGAGCCAAAGCATAACTTAACTGCCTTCAATCCCCACTCTTCATTACATGACAAAATCCCAACTCCCACATACAGACAATCCCATGGCCGGCTACCCTCAAATGCCACCAAAATCCAACAGTTGCAGCCCTCCTTTTCCCTCTTGCTTTCCCTTGTGTTATCTCTCACACACTCTCTTTCTTTCTTTGATTATAGCAGTAGAGAAGAAAAGGCAGAAAGGGAAATCAGAATAGGGGGATTAGACCCTTTTGTAGCCCAGAAAAAGGTTGTTTTGAATCAGTGTTTTTCTGTTGCTTCATTGTATTCTCTATCTTTAGCAACTGAAAAAGGCTGATCTTTGTTGCAAGAAGAGTCTCTTTTGCAGAATCTGACTTCAGCCAAGTTTTTTTTTGGGATGAGAGTTTAATTACTCCTCTTTGAGCAGTCCCTTTTAGTTTTCCTTTGGAAGAAAATAAAATCCTCAGAAAAGCTGAACTGTCAATTTTCTGTGATTCATTTGCAGAATTCTCCCAACTGTATTATTAACTTGGTGGTTTTTCACTCTTTCTAGTTTCACCATTACTTTGTGGATCGTTTCCCAATGACAAGGTACCCACTATTAGTCTGGTCTTTTTCTATCTTTCTGCTCTCTTCTGATTCCTGATACTTATTTCTTATACTACTTTTGTTTTCCTGTGTTCCACTCTCAATTTGGTACTCTCGCTTGCTCTCCATGATGCAATTCTCTGAAACCCCATCACAATCGTCGCACCAAATCAATTCCTTTTCAATTCCCGCTATGAACAAAAACCAATTTCACCGGGCTCGTCCATGGCCTGGATTCCCTTCCTCGAAGGGTTTAGGTAGCTTTGGCGATGCCAATTGCATGGAACAACTTTTAGTCCATTGTGCAAATGCAATAGAGAGCAATGATGCCACTCTAGCTCAGCAAATTCTTTGGGTTCTTAATAACATTGCACCGCCAGATGGTGACTCTAATCAGCGCTTAACATGTGCTTTTCTTCGAGCTCTTATTGTCCGAACAGCCAAAAGTGGGACTTGCAAAATGCTTGCAGCAATGGCGAATGCTCATTGCAATCTTTCTATTGACATCCATACTTTCTCTGTCATCGAGTTGGCCAGCTTTGTGGACTTAACCCCGTGGCATCGGTTCGGTTTCACCGCAGCAAATGCAGCAATACTGGAAGCTGTTGAAGGGTATTCGATCATTCACATTGTTGATTTAAGCTCGACACATTGCATGCAAATTCCCACATTGATTGATGCCATAGCTAACAGGCTCGAGGGACCCCCACTGGTCAAACTTACAGTTGCTGGTGGTGTCACTGAAGATGTCCCCCCAATGCTTGATCTTACTTATGAACAGTTAGGCTCCAAGTTGGTTAACTTCGCTAGGTCACGCAATGTAATTCTGGAATTCAGGGTGGTTCATTCAAGTTATGCTGATGGATTCTCCTCTTTGATCGAGCAGCTTCGTGTTCAACATTTAGTATACGCAGAAAGCGGTGAGGCTCTAATTATAAACTGTCACATGATGCTTCACTATATACCAGAAGAAACATTGTCTCCTCTTCCTAACACAAATTCAAACCCTTACTCTTTCGAACCATCTTCGACTCAATCTCTTCGAACCATGTTTCTTAAGGCGCTTCGAGGATTAGACCCAACAGTTGTTGTTCTAGTAGACGAGGATGCGGATTTGACATCAAACAATTTGGTCTGTAGACTAAGGTCAGCTTTCAATTATCTATGGATACCATATGATACAGTGGACACGTTTCTTCCACAAGGAAGCAAGCAAAGGCAGTGGTATGAAGCTGATATCTGTTGGAAGATAGAGAATGTGATAGCTCATGAAGGTCTGCAGCGGGTTGAAAGGCTTGAACCCAAGAGCCGGTGGGTGCAGCGGATGCGGAACGCCAATTTTAGGGGGCTTAGCTTTGGTGAAGATGCAGTTTCAGAAGTGAAAACAATGCTTGACGAGCATGCAGCTGGATGGGGATTAAAGAAAGAAGAAGATGATCTTGTACTTACTTGGAAAGGACACAATGTTGTATTTGCCACTGCTTGGGTGCCTGCTTGAAGCTTTCTTTACTTCTTTTCCAGCTCAAGTTTATAATCTAATCAAAATTTTCTTGTATTAGTCTCAAATCTTAGAGGGTAAGTCTTGTTACAATGATAAAGGTTATTTATTTATGATACAGAAGTCAAGGGTTTTAGATATAAAAATAGTTTTTCCGTTAACACGGATAGAAAATTGCGGATAGAAAATTACGTACATACCCTCTTTAGACTTCAAAATGTGAAAATTTTGTACACCAAATTTACCCTTTTTATTAGTATCTAATCTTATTCTAATTTTGCTATCATTTGATTAGTAGTAGAATTAGTCTTCCTTTAAGAGTGTGTGGGAGCTAATACTTGTGTTGAGGGATCTTGTCAAATTAATTGTTAATTTGTCTAATAGATTTTCTCATGTATAAACCTCTCTCCAATAACCTTATTTTAAAGATCAGTACTCTTCTCTGCTACAACTATAAGACATTAAGAAGCTGTTTTGCCATTATAGCCACATATTTTCTTTTTCTGCACATATTTCAAACTATATTCTCTTCATCTTAGAATGTTTGCATGGTCTACAAATATGGATAGCTGTATGTATCTATTAGCTTACTATTTTATCTGTGTTTGGTCTCCAGACATATTCAAATTATGGATATTGTATATGGTCTAGAATCTAGATATATGTTCAGTAGAGGCATTGCTTCTCCCCTTGAAATCATATGAACACACCTCTTAGTTTAAAGCTGGAAAGAGATGTGTGAAGTGTTATATACTATGTAAAAAAAATATGACAAATGAAGTCACATGTAGATGAAAGAGCTATCTTGCTATTTTAGTTTTTTGTGCTAAATTTTATTTTTAAGTGAGATTAATCCTTTTTTATTCTTTTTTAAATAAAAAACTATCAAAACGCTCGAATTTCAATTTAATTTTATTTATCGATAATTATTACTTCTCATAAGCCTTTTTATCGATTATCAGTTGGTCGGTTAATTGGTAAAAAGGAAAACTTGAAAGAAAATGTGACTATGGTATATGTACATTATCTTAAAAAATAAATAATATTAAATGTAATTTTATTAATAAAAAGTGTTATGGATATGTGTTATTCAGATGAAAGATAAATAAGATCATAATAGAGATAAATATCTAAAATCAACCATAAAACTTATAATTAAATCTTATGTTATTAATAGTTAAATATACAGTAACATATTTGAAAGATAATTAAATTTTTTCATAATTTATAAAAAATTATTGAACATATCTTGTTTTTGGATGATTTGTTTTGATAAAATAATTTTAATAATAAAATAAAATTCTATCTTTATGAAGTAGAAGTATAGCATATTATATATCATAATAATTACTCATTTAAATGCTACTGCTACATAAGTATAATACATGTGTAATAATGGACTTTAAACAACAGGACTGAAAGAGATGTTATTGGGCTATCCCATCTCTTTTTTCTGGGTGCAAGTCCAACTAATTTCTATATTCCCTCTTCAACAGTGTGCAAGTGTTTTCATCCATACAATTATATTATTAAGATCAATTTTTTTTTTCTTTTTCAATTTGAATTCGATCCTCGCAAAAATCATTATGATAATAAAATTTTAAATGTATCGTATCGGTGTGAAAAATATATTTTTAAAATTATTTAAAAAATAAACTTAAATAAAATTTGAAAATACGCTGATTTATTATTAAAAATATATATATGAATTGGTAGTGACGAGTTGGATACTAAAGGACCAATTTAGCATTTTCAAGTCGAAATCTGATTTCCTAATTCCTACAGCATCAGGTATCTGCACAAATATTGTGCCCAAGTTTCAGACAGTAAGATTTTGTTTGATGCTGTGAATTGGATGCGAGAGTTCTTTAGATTTAATCAAATCAGCCGATGTTAATAGGTATCCTCTGAGTATTTTTGTATATATTAGGAAGCTATTAGCAACCAGCATGCAAATTATGAACAATTCCAATACCCATCGAGTTGTGTTAGATTAAGAACAAAATAGAAAATTTCTACGCACTATCTCCTGGGTTTGCTGTAAAATCAATATTTAAAAATTTATTTAAAGGTAAGATTATTCAATAAATAATTTTAAATTTTTCATATGTTATAATGGCCATTTAACCATTTTCATGGTAATGTTTACATATTGAGTTGTCGTTAAAATTTCAATCAAACATTGGAATCAGCTTACTTAATATACGTGATTCTAAAAAAATTATCATTTTTAGATTTTTTTTTAAATTAGGGATAATTAAAACTTTAAATTTAATTTAATATTTGTTTAAAATTTTGTACATTTCAAAAATATATTATAAAATTTATTCTAACTAAGATATCCGATCTGCTGACAATCTCATGTCATCTTTGACTTTTTGATGGATGTTTTTCCCTGACCAAAATACTACTCTATTCCTGCAGCTTTTCTCCTTTTTCTTTTTTTTTCCTTTACCCGGAAATGGTGTAAAGTATGCAAAAACTCAAACGTTGATTGGACAAACCGAACACATAACGGAACAACGAAGCTAGCCTAACCAGCTTAGCAGTTTACACATGTTTTAAGAAATGCACGTGTTCCTTTGACCTTGATGACTCCAAAGGAGCTTCCGAAAAAAATAGAACCCTTGCCTGCTTCTAGCCCTAATCTCATTTCTCTCTACTTTCTCAAGTTTCGAATGGAATAATAATGATTAGTTTTTTGCTCTAAATTCAGTTCAATTCAACTGAATTCAGAAACATAGTTCGTTAATTCAGGTGGGTTTTTGTTTTCTTTCTGTTTTAGTTTCTTGTGTTTCTTACTTTTGACTTTTTTACTGTCTGGGTTTTTATTTTGCTGCGTTTGTGAATAAAGCTGGAGGTTTTAGTGTATGGAATTAGCTCATGTTTTACTTTAAGGTTTTTTTGTTTAAAAAAAAATTGAGATTGTTAGGTTTAAATTTTGTAGATTTGTGGGTCTGGGTTTCTCTTTAATTTGTGATTTTTGATTGATTTATTAGTTAAATGAAGTTAATTTATTGTTTAGTGTAGTTTTTCTATCTGGGTATTGTTCATTTTGTTTGAATTTTTTAGTAACTTTGGGTGATTTCAGTAAGAACTGTTTCACTTTGATCACCCTGTTGACTTGCTATGTTAATAGATGACATTAGGGTTTTTGGTGATTTTGATTGAAAATTAAGTTGATTTTTATCTGGATATTGATGGTTTTCCTTTTTTGGATGAAATTTTAGATTTTGGATGATAGTGAGGAACTTGGAAACAGAAATGCCGGGTGATCGGCATTTTGCCCGAGTAGATACTTTAGAGCTGAAATCTCTGATTCAAAGGAAGATTGGGCGTATAAAAGCGGAGAAGTACTTCAATCTGCTCACTAGATTTTTCAGTCTTAAGATTGCCAAACCTGAATTTGATAGGCTCTGCATTGGTACAATAGGGAGAGAAAATGTTCGTATTCATAACCATCTTCTCAGATCAATTATTCAAAATGCTTCACTTTCGAAGACTCCTCCATCAAGGGAGAACAAAATGGAAGGCTCTTTAGGTGTTAAAGTGGCAAATGGGTATCAAAGAAGTAATCTTCAGTCACTGTGCAAAGACTTTCCTCAATCCCCTCGTAAGGGCAGGACTCCTAATCTTCGTGATCGCAAGTTCAGGGACCGCCCAAGTCCTTTAGGGCCTCATGGGAAGAGCCGTAGTACAGCTTGTGAAGATGCGGCTCCTAAAGTTCAGGAACAGCAGAGTGCTACTGAGTTGCTTTCTTTGGGTAGCAGGCCACCTGGCTCTGTGGAGGATGGAGAAGAGGTTGATCAAGCTGCAGGAAGTCCAAGCATTCACAGTTGGAGTCCTGTTAGAGCTCCATTGGGCATCTCTTTGAATGCTAAAGGAATGAGAAAAGTTCCATGGAATGGATTGCCTTCTGCTTCTGAGACTTGTCATTGCAGAGGTGAGCTACCTGATAGCAGTTCTTTGAGGAAGAGGTTGCAACAGAAGTTGGAGATGGAGGGATTAAGCATCTCAGTAGATTGTGCCAATTTATTGAACAATAGCCTTGATGTTTTCATGAAGAGATTGATAAAACCCTGCTTGGAATTGGCTGGTTCAAGGTCTGGACAGAAACCAATTGACCAAGGTCATAATTGGTCCATGGCCTCTTTGAATGGGATGCGGCCTGTGAGGCATGCGCAAAAACAAAGTGGCTCCATTTCTGCATCAATGTTAGATTTTCGAGTTGCAATGGAGCTAAATCCCTCAATTCTTGGAGCAGACTGGCCAAAGCAACTTGAGAATGTGTGCCTGCTTGCTTCAGAAGAGTGAACAGGAACTGATTGGCCCAGTGATTTGGGTTGGACGAGGTTCCAGCCAGAGCAATTTTGAGATATTTCAATTATAAAGTCCACTCTAACATTAAACTTGATCATACCATTTTTATAGAGACGAAGTAAATAAGTAAAAAGGCTATGGGAATTTTGGGTCAAGCTGATTAGATTGTATATAGGTCATGACTCTGATTCATACTCGAGTTGTGATATCCTAACATGATGAAGTCCAACTATATTGACACTTTGTAAGAATCTATCTGTTACAAATAGTTAGCAACTATCCCTCCTTGATATCTATAGTTTTAGGTTGTTTTAGTGAACTCTTGTTTTAAATAATAAAGTTTATCTTTGAGATTTCTGGCCTGCTATTGTTGAATTTATCATGTGCGCTATAGTCTTTACTATTTTTTTCCTCTAATACGGTCAATTATTTTCTTAATTGGATTTGTCCTTCTGTTTGTTTGTCTACTTTCTTGCCACCATAAACTCATAGTGGCTTTTGGGTGCTACATGGCAATATTTATTTGATTCCTTCTATATCGATATCAGAGCATTAGAATAAATCATTCTTTTTCTTACATGAGATTGGATGCTTTTCGCTAATCTTATTTCCTTGTCCTTGCCTCTTTATCTGCAACTGTTTTGAATCATATAATTGAGAAAGTCTCTCATTCTTACCTTGTGGGATCGGTCTGTTTTCCTTTTCATGGCATGTGAGAGCTGAATTTAATCATTTTGTCTTTTATGGCTTTTTTAGTTGGATTAATTGGGCACATAGATCAAACAATAGAGGACATGGTTTTATAGAAGCCATTTGTTTTATAATCTTGCACATATAGAATGAAGAAACAAACAAAACAAGTTGAGCCACTATATCTTACCTTCTCTCATAATCATAGTATGTGTTTCAACTTTCAAGAGTTTTTCAGTTTATAAAGAATCCTGGCATTTGCTGGAGGACCTCTGGTTGAAGGTGTGCCATTTCACTCGTTCTTCTCAAAGAGTCTATTTAACTATGTCCTCCTTGATGACAAGGTTAGGTGCCTTATTCTGATGTGTAGAACTTTCTTTTGAGAGTCACTGGGCCTAACCTTGCAGTGCAAGTTTACCCTGCTCATATTTTATTCTGCAGATGCATAGCCCTTAGTTTATATATATCGACTCAAATATATTAATAAACAACACTTATAAGTTAAAGTGAGCCTATTTTGTCCATGTAATTAGGTTTATTGGATGATACCAAGTAACTTCTTTTAGCCGGTTTCGCTGCAATTACTTGCATTGAAATAGTTTATCATGCAGTCTGTGTTTTTATTCTATGCCCAACACTACTTTTCCATATGGAAAGTGCAAGAAAAAGTGGTCTAAATCTATCAATTCTTGCTTAGTTTTTTTCAATTAAGAATCTTCCAGGCTATTTTGATGTACATTAACATATGATAAGATCTGTTGGATAATGGATCATGATCTATGGATCAAGCTGAATTTCTAGTGAGTTTGACTTTTTTTTTTTTTGAAAACTTTATTAATGGGAAAAAAGCTTATTTCGAGTGTGTACAACTGGTAAAAAGCATGTGTTGGAAGTTCTGGAAATTATGTTGCCTGTCATGCAATTGTAACGAGTAATAGGAAGAAAATGGCACTAATTCTTTTAATGCAGGAAACATTATCACATCTTTTTGACGTCAATGCTTCTTGTTCCCTTAAGATCAAGAATCTTGTGGCTCTCTTGCATTATCATATGACATCTTTTGATTGAGATTGATTAAGAAACATCTTTTTTTCATTGAATGCTTGGCATGCATTGCTTGGCTATTGAATTTAATGCTTCTAAGCTTTTAAACTAACCTGTTCATAAAAAGCTTGTGTGCTTATGTCATGATGTTTGAAAATGTCAAGAAAAGTCTGGAACATCACTCTCTTTGCTTTGTTTATGCCATTTTCAACGTATTCTACTATTTTGCATTATCAGTGTGCTATTGCAGACATCAACACCAGTGATTGTCAATTCGCAAATCGCTCTCAAGACAAAATGTTAGGTATCTGGACATTATTGCAACAGCGGGTTGCGGATGTCACATTGTAAGATTAAGAAAGTTCAGTAAATGAGAAGCTGATGAAAATGCTCTCTGGACTTTTTTTTTGGTACAATGAAGGATTCTGATTTGAGGGAAGGAGGAATGCGGGCGACTTGCAGAATTCTCACATTTTAGAGGTGAGAACATAACCAGTTGAGCTATTGCCTCGAGTTTCGACGGCCACTGGTTCATTTGAAGCGTCAAAACTCTTGCTGATTAAGTGGTGACTTACACTTGGCCAATGCATGAAAAATGAGTAAGACCAGCAATACCATGGACATGCTAGAAAATGACTTGTAGCCCTCAGTAACCACAACTCTTACTGCAGAGACTAGCATATATCCAACCATAAATCCATTTCGAATATCTATTTTCTCGTACATAATTCCACATGAGGTTCATTGTGTCGTTTGGGACTACAAAGAGAAAGGAAGGTGAAGGACCAAGGAAGAGGGGCAAAGTAAAATTGTACAATCACAGATTTAAATACTTGCAACTTGAACGGAAGCATTTGTCACAGGCATCCGAGATATGGCCTTCATCTGTTAAAGATCTGATAGTTTTAGATACGGCATGAAAACAGTAAAAAAATAACGTGAATTAAAATTTAATAAAAATTATATATAAATTTGATCAAATCCTAAAAAAAAATCGTATTTAATTTGTTAATACAATATAAATACGATTTTATATGACAATCAATGTATCTAAATTGATAGAAGAGAGAAAAGTCAAGATGAAGTAGTACAGTCCTTGCATCCGCCAGCAATAATTGAAGCCACCCATGATATTTTCTTAGACGTGATTAATGATTAACTACTCCAGCTGCCCTATTGGCACATGTGAATAAGCAAAGATACCAATACTACTTGATCTTATACTTTTTGTCATTCTGAATATGACAGATAAAAACATAGGCAAATTATTGAAGCCAGAACAGGTCATCCATGGTTTTGATTGAGTTCAATTATTTTTTGTTCTCCAAATCTTATCGTCTTTTAACCTGTTGTTTATACATTCTGTTTTATTGATTTGAGATTTCATAGACTTTAATTAGTTAAAGGGTGCCCTCCGTGGTGCGTGTTTGGATTCCCACGTCAATAAATAGAGAGTTGGATTAGTGTTAATATGCATAAGGGAAAACTTTACCTTCAGTTCAACTTTTGAGATTGAAATGAATGATCCAATAGTATTCAATATTAATATCAAAATTTAAGTTGCTATCAAAATCTATTGAGGTTCTCAATTCGATTGAAAAAAAACCTTAATGTTGAAGTTCTTGCATAGATTGTAAAAGGAATTGAATGTATTCATATGCACAAAGGAAAATCTTAACTCTTAAGTTAATTTTTGAGATTAAAAAGATCAAATAATACCGAACGCTGAAAACAAACAGCTGAAAACAGATCCATTTCGGAGATCAAAGAGAAGCTCAGCTTCCTATATCAATATAGTTGGCAAACCATTTGTCTATCTGTTCTTCTTGCTATGCTTCATCGCTGGAATGGTTGGAAATCCTACCCTAAAGAATCAGGAAAAGTTGATAGTGACATCAGAACCGAACATTCACTTTTACATCAAATAATCCAATCCAGGCTCAAACAAGTTTGCTGTCACCCTGTCACTTTTATTCGACTTTTATGATCCAATTCAATCCTCCTTTCCCATGTAATGATAATGAAAAAAAGTAAAAACCCTTCTCTTACATATTACACCACCAACAAAGATCACCAGAAACTAAACAAAACTAGCTAAGTTCAGCTTCAAGAAATTTTCTCAATTGAAGGCAGCGCAATTTCTACGGATGTTCCCGTTCTTTCCGGTCTTGACACCCACCCTGCCCAGCTTAGTAATGGCAGTAATAAAGGCTTTGTTGAAAGCATGTGAGTTGGTGGCCCAGGCGTTTACAGTAGGTTTAGACCTTGGGTCCGTGAATAAAACCTGGTCCGAGGTGAAGAGACCCTGGCCTTTCTGCAGGTTCTTGTAGTAAACATTGTCAAATTTCATGGGTGTGTTTGGGTCCATGTTGATGGCTATCCTGGGGTCCACATTCCTGGGGCACATTTGTTTAAGTTGGCTAGCGTAGGCCTGGTTGAGTGCAGGGTCCACTGCACCCCGACGGCTGAAATTGTGTATTCTGTTCGCAAACTTGCTGCAATGAGAGAACCCAACGGTGTGTGCCGCTGCAAAATATAACATCAAACAGCTTTCAGCAAACCAATAATCAATGTCCGTATCACATATGACATTTGTGTTTTTTATTCTTGTCATTTATCGTATCGTTGTCCAAATAAACTAAGTAGTCAAAAAGTAACCCCTTTTAATAATGAGTAGTGTTGAAAAGTTTTAATCTTATTTTGTTGTTTTATGATCTCTGTGACTAATGCCAACTGATGTGGGACGTAAGTTAAATTAGATGCATTCACAAGAGGCACAGTGCCCTGTCAGAGGGGCCTGAGAGGAATCTTGGCTTGTCAGGTTGTGAATGAGAGTATAGATAGGGAGGGAGTACCTGAAAGGGCAATCATGTCTGTTTGGGTGAGTCCATTTGCTGCAAACAGAGAATTGAGCTGCTTCAAGTTGAAAAATGGTTGAGGCAGCCTTCCATTTACACCGGCAGCTGTGGAGCTTAACCCATCCAATCTCCCCAGTTCAACAGCATACGACGGTCCACCGGACTGCATTACCATCGCATTTACGAAGTTTTGTTAGCAGTTTGACAAGCCATTCTTTGGATTGAATATATATATATATATATATATATATATATATATATATATATATATATACAGAGTGATAGGCCCACGAATATATTAGACCCAAAATATAACAAATCAAGTTTCAAGTCTATGCTTAAACGGTACAAGAAATAAGCCGAAGACACATGGAAGTAAACTCTACCTAATACTTTCAATCTCGGCTTTTCTTTCTCCTCTAATCCTAAACTTTCTCTTATTTTCTCCCCTTTACACATGCACACATTGATTTGAATATCAGAGTGCGCATCGAAACACTAGCTTCAACGCATCTTTAATCTCATTTTTTCCTCTATTAGTCTGATTCATGAGTTACGTCGAAGAACACCTCAACCGACCACATTTTCATCAACAAAAAGAAAAAATTGTAGTGTGGAAGGAAAGGAAAGGGGACAAACCAGAGCAATTGCATCCCGGGTTGCCATGGCCAAGATGTCAGCACAAGAGACCTTGTTTCTGCAGCTTGGAACTGCATCAACTGCTTCTTTAGCTTTGATGACAGTGTCGAATCCATCTCCGGCTAATGACAGGTTATCCGGGTGATCCTTCTCTGCTTTTTTGCCACCAGAGGATGCAATCATAACCGAAGCATCACAACCCTGTTAGGAAAGCAAAAAAAGAACACAGATTAGAAACAACAATAATTCACTCCAACAAGAAAGATTAACAAATTTAGCCAGAAAGAACAAAAGGGTATTCTTCAAATTCTGCAAAACCTTGACAAAGCAATCATGGAAGAAGAGACGGATAGTTGCAGGAACTGTGACAAAAGTTTGTCTGAATTTCTTAGTGACTGCAGCTCTAACAATGTTTTCTACATTGGGGCAAGTTTTAGCATAGTAATTTTGTCTCAGAGCTGATGCCGTGTGAGGAAGCAAACAGAGACCAAAAGAAAGTGACAGCAGAACTACCAGATTAATGAACTGACCCATTTGATCAGAAACTGAGTAATGGAGGATGTAAAGACCAATTATATAGAGAGGAAGGTTTGGAAAGATTAGTGAAAAGATAAAAGCATAGGAGGAAGTTTATAAGTGGGCTTGAGCCAGTTGGATGAGAGTTTTTTTTAACAGCAAACGTGGAGTGCCTAATCTTATAATTAATAATAGAGAGAAAGAGAGAGCCGAGTTTGAAAGAGACATTGATGTTTTTGCTTGGTTTTGTCAATGGCCGCCTTCATTCATTCCCAAACTCAAACTGCTCTCCTCGTTCCCCAGCTAGATATACTTGTTTCTGCGTGCTTCAGAGACTAGAAAAAGGTCTGCTTTTGGGTATCTGTTTTTTCACGCTCAAAAATATTTTCAGGTTTTTCCTAATTTAATTTTTTTAATTATCTTTTTTCGTAGGAAAGTGTAAAGAAGAGAAGAAATTTTGTTTAATTATTTAAATCTTATTTTCTTGTATAAACTTAATTAATTCAAGATTTTACTTTTATAAAAATTAAATTCAAGTTGATATAGAAAGTGAACTCCTTCCTTATCGAATGATTGATTAATTTTAATCAACGTCAACAATTTTTTAATGAAATAATTAAAAAATAAATTATAATATATCTTAAAATTTAAGTTTGAATCTTAAACAACTTTTTCCTTTATTCTTAATTATTAAAAAAATCATTGTAAGTAAGATCTCTTAGCGCTTTTCTCTTTTCTTTTTCAAGTTTTATTAGGCTTTAGATATGATTATGTCATTGCAATATTATGAAACTATTAGTCAAATAGATCTTAAGATGATGGTTAGATTATAACTAAATATAATAAATAAATAAATAAATAAATAATGGGTTGTGGGAGGAAGGGGTGCACCAAAAATGGGCCATGCCAATAAAAAAAATCATAAGATTAGAGAAATTAATCAAGCCTTGGTGAAAATGGCCCCATCTAGTAGTTAATTCTTCCATTGCTATAACTTGCCAAGTTTGTATTAAGCAATATTTGAGAAAATGACATAAGGGAAAAAAAATGGTAGGAATCATCAATTCTTCTCTTAAAGGCTCTTACTTTTTCCATACTCCATAGTTTTACTTTGTCATTTATTATTCTTAACTTTTCTTGATTTGTGGCTTTAGTTTTGTTCATTTGGATTGATATATGTTGGATACTACTATTATTTTTGTGATTACATCTTTCATCATTGTTTCTTTTTCAATATTAATTATGATAAGAAAAATCCCTTATTTTCTTGCCTATATATATGTTTTATATTCAAATTATCAAGAAATTAACCCAATTACTCTTTATTTTCTTTTCATTAATATTGATCTTGGAATATCTATACAACATTACAAGGAAGTTAATAGTATACAATAGATTTTGTAATATTGAGTGTTTGATTATTTAAAAAACTTAGAGTTGTAATAAAATATTTAATACACTTTACAAACAAACTAAATGAATGATAAATAATTTTTCATGTGAAAATTTTAAGATTTAAAATTTTGAAAATTTAATATCATATATCAAGTTGAGTGATCAAATATCTTAAGAAAATATAAATTCATAAAAACAAAAATTTAATTTATCCCATTAGTGAGGTAAGCATAAAAGAAATTTAACTATTATATTTAAATTTAAACAAAAAAAAGGCTATATTCGTTTAGTCAAAAAAAAAAAAATACATCAGCTTAGTGAGAATTTTCAGGAATTAGAGCTTGGACTGTTCATTAACAGAGTTAGAATTAACTAGTCATAGTCACTCATGGGATGCTATAATTTGTACAAATTCTCACAGACAAACCAAGCAAAAGAAGAAACCTTTACAGCAGCACCATCGATAAAAGCATGTTTATAATAATTAAACCAACGTGAGCAAAGGCATTTTCTCTTTACCCCATCTGGTTTTTGACCTGTCTTTTTTCTTCGTTTTGGCCGTTATTTGGGCCAGAGTATGATTGAAAAAAGGAATATAATTGGAATACGATGGCTATAATTGAACACTTCCTTTATTTTCGTTCTTTTCTGTGGAAGGATTCTTCTTTCCTCCTCGGCCTAAAATATGTCTATGGCTTTATCAAGGGCAGCCTTTTGTTAGGTGTCACGTTCTTTTCCTATGCATCAAATTTTTTAATATAAAGTATATGTAAAAATATAAATTAAGAGGAAATAAAATAATAATAATAATAATAATGAAGACATAAATAAATCCAAGGCCATTGTAACTAAACTATCATATCGAATCTCTTATTCTTTATCTTTTCCTTTGGTTTTTTATGTTTTAGTAAATGTCAAATAAGATTATTCACATTAAAATTATATATTTTATTATTTAATCATATATGTTCTATTGTTTATAATAAATATATTCTGGAAAATGAAATGCCAATGTACAAAACCGAAGAAAATGCGATTATAAACTACAAATAAACGTGGGTCTGAATTTTTTTTTTCAAAGTACCACATGCATAATGTGGTATAGGATAAAAAGACTTGAGCTGGAAAATATTATATCTTGTCAACTAAGCAAGTTAGACACGCATCAATTAATTTTTGAAAGAAGAAAAAGTTAGCCTACTGTAAGATCCTGTTTGCTTTGGGAAAATATGAGGAAAAAGAAAATGAGATCCTTGAAATTTCCTATCAATTATTTTCTGGGAAAAATTCCAATTAGCTAATTTAATTTTCGATTTGGAAATATATATATATATATATATATTAATGGGGAAGGCAAGGGTGATTAAGTGATCTGCAAGCAAAAATAAGAAACAAAGTCGGTACTGCCAAAGTTCTACTCAATGGGATAAACATTGTTCAATTGTCTTTTCTCTTCTACTTCCAAAAGGCCAAGAGTTAACAAGGTGTTTTTTTTTTTTTTTTTCTTCATAAAAGAGATGCATTTGAAAGATATATGCACCCGAAGGAAAAAATAACAATTGTTGGGTTAAATTTTATTTGTTGTTTAATAATATGTTTTTATATTTCTTTTTTCAAGACATATATAGTTTCCTATAATTATCTTTTAGTTCATGAATATTTTGAATAGAGATATTTGATAATATATTTTGTTATACCGTAGAGATTTTTTATTTAGATATTGAAATTTGATATTGTAAAATTTTTATATTTTAAAAGCCGAAACATAATCATTAATTTTGTTTATAGAATTAAAAATTTTTATTAATGATATATTGAAAATTATTCCTTAAACTAATACTCAAAACTAATATTCCAAAATATTAACCAAATCAAATTGACTCAAGTTTACTAAAAAAAGGACATGCCAAAATCAACCAAAGCAACTAAGGATGATAACTGATTGTTGCGGAAAGGGTTGGGAAATTTCCTGCCCCAATTTCAACAGCTGATGTGCATCCATCGAATGTACGGATCATGGAGTCTTTTGCGTTGAGCCGCTGTTGTTCGAGAATTGCACCCCGACTCTCCTCACAAGAGAGATGGGCCGGGGAAATTGAAGTAAACACCTGCATTATAAAAGTAATATATGATGATTTAATCTTACTTAATTTGTTTCCAAATCTTTTAAAATACTAAAATTTTAATTCAAAACATTGATTCAATAGTATTAAGTCTGAATTCTTGAATGAAGATAATTCATAGTAAAAAAGATATTGTAATTGAAAAATTCTCATCAAGTTAATTTTTTTAGATTAATGTTAATTATGCCGAGTAAACAAAAATTAATCTTATATCAAAACAAAAATTAAAATAATATATATAAAAAAGCTTTACAGTAATTATCATTTATCGTGTTTGGAGTATTGGGTTGATTGGACCAAAATATGGCTATGTCCAAGGCTTTGTCAGCACAAACAATGCTGCGATACACAAGAAGTTCTTCTGAACCTGGACTTCCAACATCATAAAAAGTAGCCGTAGCTCTAGATGGGATTTGGCTAGGGAAACAGCTAACATACCCTTCAGCCACAGTGGGATAAATTAATATGATTGTTGAGTCAGTCAAGTTTGTAACATTACAAATGGTGGTGGTGGTGTCTCGATACGAGTACGACATGGCGGTGTTCTCGGGTTAATCTTCTTTGCAGGTGTTGTGTTTGACTGTTTGTGCACATCCACCATCTCTATTTATCTTAGTTTGTCGTGTAGAAAACCACAACACAGAGTGTGGAATACGCCTAGGCCCAAGTTGGATAAAGCTGTCGAGTAATTGGCTTAAGTTTAACGTTGACGGATCATTATTTGATAAACCTGGACCAGCTGAAATTGGTGAGGTCCAGAGGCAGAGCATGAGGCCCACCATTTTTTTAAAATCTTCTGTTAAATATATATATATATATATATATATATAATATGTATTTCTATTAAAAAATTAAATTGGACCTCTAAAATTAAAATTAAAAATTAAAAGAGGTTATCTATTTATTTTATCCACCAATCGCGACTTATAAACACTTAATAAGTCATAGTCATTTAATTTTTTTTAAAAAATCAATTTAACTTACTAAACACTTTATATATTTTTTATAATAAAACAGAAAAAAAAAAAAATCAACCCAAGGCCTTTTTTTGTCTTTTCGTTACAAAAGCAATCGCATTGGGGGCAGACGACCTCAACCGGGCTCCCAAACTACTGGGGCATAATCAATTGCTTTGCCACAAATATAAAGATTTTGTTATTTTAAATGTTATTCGTAATTTTTTATTTATTTAATGTTGTATTTTGTTTCTTTGCTCTTTTGTTTATTAATTGATGGAATTTATGATTTTGTAAATTTTTTATTATTTATTTATTTGTATATATTACTTGTACATAGGTTTTACGCTGCTAAAATATGAAGGATAATACCAAATAAACTTTTGAACTTTATTCAAAAATAAAAATAAGACCATGATCTTATATTACATGAAGTTAAGGTTATTAACTTTTTTTATTGTAATTATTTTTAAATTTGTTTAGTTCAATAATTTAATTTATTACAAAAAATTTATTTGGATGAACTAAATGACAAATATATGAGAAAATAATGTTATAAAATTTTATCAATTGAAAATTATTCACCTATTTTTAAGATTTAAAGGGTGTAAGTATAATTAATGAAATAAAAATTCATAATTTTTCTTCCATACATTAACAAATCGAGAATAGATATTAAGTCTAAAAGTGTAAAACATATTGATATAACTCAAATAAATAGTTTTGTGTAGTTTTAAAATTTTAGTCGATTCTAACAAAAGATCCGCCAGAGATGAGGTCTGAGGGATGACTATGTGGGGTGTGTTATTGGCATACGAAAATGGTCCCAATCAGCCGTCCATTGCCTATTTGCCTTGTTAGGAGGAGTGGGAGTCTGCAGTTGTTGGCTTGTTGCATTTACCACCTGTTTTGGAGGGGATGGTTTAACCGCGGTTGATAGCTGAGATTACGTGTTGGCTGGGACTTTTATTTGGTGTTCGTGCCTTGATGTTGAAGCTGTTTATTGGTTTCTAGAGTTTTATTTTCGGAGGATAGTATGTGTTTGGTGGACTTGATGCTATGTTTCCATGTTGGCTTAGGTTTCAATTGAGTTTCGCACCTCTGGGTAATCTGTGAATTGGTGTATTGGTCTGTCGTTGACCTGTTAAGCTAAGCTGTGAGTTAATGCTGTCTGTGTTTTAAGTGTTTGTGTTTATGCCTTAGAGGCTTGGGTTCTTTCCAAGATCAAGTATCGTGACTGTCCTGGCCTAGTTCAGCTCCAATTTGACTAAGGTTGCAGTTTCTTTCTTAGAGGCTTGATTAGGCAGACGTGGATAGGCGGAGAATGTATGAATGTTATGAAAAATGAACCTGTTGCAATGCACAGTACAGGCAAAAATTGTAATTATAAACCACAAAATAAACGTGGGGTCTAAATTTATTTTATTTTTATATCAGATGCATTATTTAAGTACTATCAATTATCGAATGAAGAAAAATTAGTGAAACATACTGTAATCCACTCTAGCATGTGTTTCGTGAGTCCAACACCTGGGCAGATTTTCTAGCAAATAATGCACATAATTCTTCTTTTGATTTAGTGAAGCTTAATAAGCCTTCAACAGGGGTTGAGAAGCTTTTACATTACAACTTTTGTGTAAGAATTTACTTAACAATCTCCTAAGTGAGAATTAAAACACGAGTCATGAAGCAATTGTTTATGAGTACTTGTTTAGACACTCATATCTATTTGAGTAGATATCATCAAAAGCGAGAGTATAATTATTAGGATCATAATTAAATTAGTCTTTCTTTTCTATTTTTTCTTAAAATAGTTTTTAATGGGTAGATATCAAAATTTAAAAAAATAAAGAAGAGATCTAGCTAATACCCAAAACCAATGTTTAACTATTAAAAAAAAATATAAGCATTCGAGCTAATACTAAAAAAATATATTTGATAATATTAACCAAAATCAAGCAAAGCAGATGATGATCTTGATTATTTTGGAAGTTAGCCTGGCACCCATTACCCAAAAGTCCAATACTACCGAATATTAGCTAAGAGTTTTTAGGCTGATAGCCTATTTGACCACTTGGGCAATGTAGGATCCCTCCTTGCCTCTCCCCTGTATCAGTTTGGATAATTAGCCTGAAAGGTTGAGAAGTTGGGCTGAAATTGGGATTATTTTTTGAGACCAAGGGCCTCCAGAAAGCCAAATTTATATATCTTATGTTTATACAAATTACATTTTTTAAATATATATATATATATATATATATCATATTTTAGATTTTTTTTAAAAAAATTGATATATATATATATATATATATATAGAACCATTGAATATCAACATCATAAATACATTTTTATTAATAGGTTTAGAAGATAAATTTACCACCATAATATAAATGAGTATTGGAATTTATCATTCTACTTATTTTTGGAAATATAATCTCACGAATTTCAAGTTATTCTCATTTGTTTCATCTTGATGACAACAAAATTAATTAAAAATGAAATTTTATAATTCAATAATTAGAAATTGTGCTTTTTCCTAGCAAAGGAGTTATTTTTTTATTGATATTTAAATTTCACATGGACGCAATACAAATCTAAAATATTACATCATAAACACATAAACACAGTAGTTTATTGGCTGCCAAATTCACTCCAATAGTGCAGACTGTAGAGTAGTAGTGCATGCGGCACTTTATTTACTTATTAATTTTGACAGCCTATTAACACAACCAAGCAAACTAAGGATTATAACTGATTGTTGCTGAAAGTGTTGGGAAATTTCCAGCCCTTTCAATTTCAACAACTGCGGTTAATCCATCGAGTCCACTAACGTGGGTGTTGTTTGTAGCCTGGAGCAACTGTTGTTTAAGAACTGCACTCCGACGCTCCGGAGGTTGGTACTCAGCTGGCGGCCAAACCGCAGTAATGGCCTGCGTGCATTATAAAAACAAGCATGAGTTTTTGAATTATCTTTAACAAAAAAATCTCACATTCGATTTTTCATCAAGTTGAATATTTTTTATCGACATTAACTACATAATATAAGTGAAAATTAATTTTATATTCAATAAAATATAAAAATATATTGTGATTTATAAAAAAAAAAAATTGTAAGCTCAATAGGTTCCAGTGAAGTAGTGGGAAAGAAAATGATAAAATAATAAAAATATTATTTTTAATTTTTAATTTTTTAATATTTTATTTTATATATATATATATATATATATATATATATATATATATATATATATATGTTTAATGATATTTTCATACCCTTCAACTAAACTTACGTTAGAGGCTTAGAATCAATATTATCTGTTTCAAAAAAAAAATCAATATTATCACATACCGCGTTAGAAACATTGGATAGATTGGACCAGAGTATGCCTATCTCATTGGCTTTCTCAGCGCTAACTATTCTGCGATAGATAACAGCTCCTGCTGAACCAGGAGTTCCGACATGATAAAAAGTAACACTAGCTTTAGCCGGGATTTGACTAGGGTAAGAGCTGTTTCTGCTAACTTGCCCTTCAGCATCGAGGAATTCAAGCAATATGAGTGCTGTGTCAGTGGTGTTTGTAACTTTGAAAATGGTGGTGGTGATTTCTTGAGACGACATATCCGTGTTCTCTGGTTTATCTTCTTTGTAGGTGTTGTGTTTGTGCAAGAAGATACTGGCACGATCATCTGTATATAAACTAGTTTGTTGTGTAGAGACGACACAGAACGTGGAAAACGCGCAGGAGAGAGAAAATCTACTGATAATAATGCTGACGTGAACAGATGCAGAATTGCCAGCCTTTTTTTTCATCTTTAGTGTATGTATGAATGAAAATGAACCTGTGTGCAATGTACAAGTCTTGCATGTGCATGTCATTATAAAGCACAAAATAAACGTGGGTCCCAAATTTTTTTAAAGAATAACATCCACCGCATATAAAGGATAAGGAGATTTGATCAAATCAATCAATTATTGAACCAAAAAAGGAAAGAGTAGTCATATCTAAAAGTAGGTTTAATAATTTTAAAAATAATATACAAAAATAATATAAATAAAAAATCTAAAAATGATATAAATTAAAAATTAATTATAATTATGTGTGTATATATATATATATAACAAAAATTAAAAAATAAATTTTATATTTGATATATTAATATAAAATTTAATATAAATTTTTTATATTTTATATGACATGAATAAAAATGTTATAAAAAATTGCTAAATCTACTCTAAAATCCTTTGTGGGTTAAAGGAAAATACGAGGAAGACAATGAAAATCTTCCTTGATAATTTTTTTTATTCGATAGAAATTTCTGGACTGTTCTTTGACACAGTTATAATTAACTATTATAAGTGCACTTTTTGCATCTCCTGTCAAAAATAAATAAATAAATAAATCTGCTTGTGAAAACTTTGAAGAATTGCAGCTTGGAATGTTCATTAACACAATTAATATTAAATAGTCAGTCATGAGATGCTACAAATTGTACAAATTCCCAGAGACAAACCAAGCAAAAGAAGAATCCTTTACGGCACCACTGATAAAAGCATGTTTCTAATAATTACTACAACGTGAGCATAGGCATTTTCTCTTCTCCACATCTGGTTTTTGGCCTGTCTTTTGTCTTAGTTTGAGCTCTCACTCACCTTCGAATTAGTTTTTGCTGTGCACATATATGCCTAATTTAAACAGTTTCCACTCCTAAAAAGGGGACAATTCTGAGGATTTGCTCAGTGAGAGAAACATTGTTCAATTGTCTTACCTCTTTTACTTCTAAAAGTAAACTTAACAAAGTATTCGCATCACCATTCACCTCTTTTACTTTCAGTCAATGATCAGTAATTTATGCATGTAATTTTGTATATTTCATATAAAATCTTATTTGTATTATTTAAATTAATTTTTTTATTAAAATTCATATCAACATATTAAATAAAAAATTATTTTTTGTGTTATATTAAAATGCAATTTTTATCGTTGTTATGCATGATAAAAGAATAATGAAAGTACGCCATGTAATGCGCAAAGAATGTATCACGTGACACACGAAGAAAATAAATGAGAAATGATACAAGCTCTTAGTAAGATAAAAAGAGTAAAAATATAATTAATGACAGAGTAAATCCCTATAAATAGGGGTCAGGTACGATTCGTTAACCTAATTCTGAATTTCCCTACTGAGACGCTGGCCAATTCTCTGGCTGACTTAAGCATCGGAGTGTCAACGCAGGGAACAATCCTTGCATCCCTCTGATCATTCTTTTTCTTCTCGAATCTTTAGTGGCACGTGGCATAAAAATCAAGGCGAACACGTTAGCAATTCGTCACCGTTGCAATTAAGCAACAACAATTAGCGTCGTCTGTAAAAAACGAAAAAAAAAAGCTTTCGACAACGATGGTACGGACACGCTCAACAGCAATCAAAAGTGAAGAAAGTGAGGATATGGCGAGCTCTCCAATGGCTAACTTAGGTGATGACGTTTTGAGAGAGAGATGGTCGGATATGATGACGATTCTCGTAGCTGAATTCGAAGCCATGCAGAAGCAGGAGGAAGAGACCGTCGAAGCCCTGCGGACTATGGTTGATTAGTTCAAATGAGCACGAGACCTTGCGCAAGACCCTCGCGGCATGGCTGCAAGAGACCCTCACGGTAGAGGAGCACGAGACCCTCACGGTAGAGGAGCACGAGACCCTGCGCAAGACCCTCGCAGCATGGCTGCAGGAGACCCTCACGACAAGGGTGCGCGAGACACTCGTAGCATGGCTGTAGGAGACCCTCACGGTAGGGGTGCGGAAGACTCTCACGGCATGGGAGTGCGAGACCCTCACGGCATGGGTGCGGCGAACCCTCATGGCATGCCTGCATTGGACCCTCGTGGCATGCCCGCATCTGACTCTCGCGGCATGACTGCATTGGACCCTCACGGCATGCCTGCATGTTTGCATTGGACCCTCGCAGCATGCCCGCATCTGACTCTAGCGGCATGACTGCATTGGACCCTCACGTCATGCCTGCATTGAACCCTCACCGCATGCCCGCATCTGACTATCATAACTTGACTGCATTGGACCCTTACGGCATGACTGCATTGGACCCTTACGACGTACCCGTATTGAACCCTCACGACGTGCCGATAGCTGACTCTCACGGCATACCTGCATTGGACCCTCACGGCATGCCTGCATTGGACCCTCGCGGCATGCCTGCACCTGACTCTCACGGCATGCCCGCATTGGACCCACATGGCATACCCGCATTGAACCCTCACGGCATGCCCGCAACGGACTCTCACTGCAGGGGAGCGCGAGACCTTCACGGCAGAGGTGCAAGAAACCCTCACGGCATGGCCGCGCAAGAGCCCCCTTTTACTTTGTGCGCCACATTGCGTACTCATAACGTGAGGATGCCAGCTCGTGCAAGACCCTTCTACGCAAGACCCTTACGGCCTGGCTTCGCGAGACCCTCAAGGTATGACCGCACGAGACCTTATGTGTGAGACCAAGGAAGACATGAGGCGTCAGGGTATGGGAAACCCTGTGCGTGAGGCATCGGAAGGCCTGCAGCGCTAATGTGAGACCCCGTATATGTATAGCTATGTATATAGGAACATGGGAATGTAAATAAAATCATAAGTAAGATGATGTATTGTAATGTGAAGTGTATGCAATGTAAGTTCATAAGATTATGTACGCATTTGTAGTAAGAATTGTGATTATACGTACAAGTTGCATTACGAATGAGTAGGAAGAAATGAACTTGAATACGAGAAGAATGTAATCGAAATGGAATATGAGTGGTATAGTAAAATGGAAGGAAAGATTTACATAAGTGTATATTTTCATTCGAGTAATATCGTATATATGTGTGGTCATACAAAGATTCTACACAAGTTTTAATGTGTATGTAGTGAGGATGGATCCCATTTTCAAGTCTCAAAGATGAATGAATGAGGAAATGATCATGGTAGCAAATTAAGGGTGTTTGGTAAGGGTTGTTGCAGAAAAACTGCAGGAAATCTGGACTTTGTGAAGGCCAGATCGATCTCATAGGATGAGAGATCGATCTGGGAGAGCCAGAATGCTCTTATGTGAGAAATGGAAGGGAACAGATCGATCTCCAAAGGAAGAAGATCGATCTCTTTAGCTCTCGGGTTGGAAGCAGATCGATCTCCCCTAAGACCAGATCGATCTCCTTAAGCTTCTGTTTGACAGCAGATCGATCTCCAGTCTCGACAGATCGATCTCCTACCTTTAAAACGTCTTAGAAAAGAGGGATTTTTGAGGAACAGATCGATCTCCACCCAAGGAAGATCGATCTCATCAAGTCAAAACTATAAATGGGAGCAGTTGGATCATCAGAATTTCGGGACAAACACTTCCTTTTCACTTCAACTCAAAGAAATTTGGTTTCTCACTCCTAAATCCAGCCATTTTCAGTGAGATTTAAGGAGAGGCTATTAGAGACAAAGTTGTTCACAACAAAAAGAAGAACAACATAGTCTAGAGGCATTTCCCCATTTGATGGATTGAAGAAATAAAGGACAATCCTAATTGGAGCAAGAGGAAAATCCAATGAGGTAAGTTCTAATGCACAAATCCAAGTACATTGGTTTAGTTAATGATTATAAAGATATTTGGGTGTGCATATTGTGGATAGAACTACCTAGGATGGTATGAAATGAATATAACTTATAAATGGTCAAGTGTGAGAAAGTGGAGTGTGGGAGTGTTTATGATGAATGAGATATCTTGAGTGGATGAGTATGTTGTGGAAATGGTTTGGAAATGTTGATATTGGGATAAATTGTGAGATTTACCACAAGGGTAAAAATGTGTAATTAAGGCATTGGATAAATGCTTAGTTGGATAAGAATTAGAAACATTAATTCAAATGTTGATGGATGAATTTCAGTTTCGGATGATACGCCGGAGCAAGTCGAGATGAGAACGTAAGAAGCATAAAGGCGGATAGTTGCACACAAGTAAAACGAGGTAAGGGACTGTGTGTTAGCTATAGAGATGTTCGTACGTATTTTACGGCAATTTCGTAGATATATTGCTAGACTAGTACGATATGATAATTCTATGAAATGATATGGAAGTATGCAAAGTACTATGACGTATATATGTATTGAGAAATGGGATAGGGTAAGGAAATAGCATGATATGCATGTTTTCAATGATTTTCTCAATTTTACATTGTTATTTATGATTGAGAAATGTTGATGATAGGTTGGCTAATTTTACATGTTTTAGCATGAAGAGGCATGCTGTATGAATAAACGTGTTTTGAGTTTTAAAAAGAGAAAATAGCCATCTATCAGTTTTGAGATGAGATTTGGTGTTGAAGCGTTAGCTCACACCCGTTTTAATGCCTTGATGTACCGTGCGGGAGTTTTAACTCGCACGAGGGTTTTGCACGAGGGTCCACGGTCGTACGTAGAATAGTGTAGTCACCCATTGGTATACTATGTACCGTGCGGGGTGCACGTGAGTACGAGTATCGCGTAGATGACACACGACGTATCTTCACCGTGAGTATACGAGGAGATGAGGTGGATTGAAATGAGCCGGAGGGTAGGACTGACCCATCCCCCTTCAGGCGAAGTGATACCCTGTGCACACCCGATCAGTGAGGCCTGGGATCACTGACTGTGGCCATAAGTCGTGGATATTTGATTGCCGAAAATTCCATACCTGTCTCAGAGAATCGAGAAACAGAGACAATCTCAGAAAAGAAAGAGACTTACGAGAAAGAATGATTTGAGAAGTGAAAGAGATTTCGTGTTTTAATAAATCTCTGATTTCACATTTGTGCCATGAGGGCACTATTTATGAGCATGTTTTAAATGGAAGTTTGACATTTGATTTACACGAAAATGCTATTGAGAAATATGTGTTTAAACGCATTGTTCGTATGATATTTCCATTTATAACGAAAACATGGCTTTGGTTTATGCATGCATGGGCTATGTAGGTAGTACGATATCTACCTGCTAGCATACATTTCCTTACTGAGCTGTGGTTTGCTCATCCCACTATTTTCCCCCTCCAGGTACTGAGAAGTAAGAGAGCGGTGGTCTCTAAGTCTTTTGTGTTGAACAGCTCCCACGATTCGGTAAAAAGGTATAAGAATTGTATACACGAGTATTTTGTATCTAATATATTGTATCGCACAGTTACATCTTGGAATTGTAAACAGTAATATGAGGATGATATGTAAGCACATGGTATTTATACAATTAATTTTGTGTATTTACACACACACTTGGGAGTGTGAATTAAAGTTTTAAATATTCCGCTGTAAATGAATAAATTTTTAGTAATTGCATCTTCTCACAGCCCAACCGTAGTAGAGAATGTATGGATAGAAGGGTTCCCGAAAGCGGGGCATGACAGCTAAGCTACGGAAGACCCCATGCGCGAGACTCTAATGAACTGGAGACATCAGGACGTCAAAAAACTGCGGCGTCATGGTACAAGAAAATCGACACGAGAGATTGTTAGTAGCCGGAGACGCCTAAATACTAGAAACCTTGAGGGTCCGGCTATAGTAGATTCTGGATATTTGGGCTCGAAAGATCCTTAGCCCCAGAACACAAATGGCCCTCCAAACAATGGAATCAAATGTGTGAGAATGGTAAGGTCTCATGTTGGGAAAGACTCGAAAATAAATCCAACACGGAACCTTGAAACTGGAATGGCAAACTTTCAACCTCAAACACGTTAAAACCGAACTTAGGGTAACGGGAGAGAAGCTATGGACTACGACCAAGCTGATTCATATGATGCTAAGAAAGTGCAAAACAGACTTCCGTCCAAGGCACAAGTTGCCACAGATATGAAAAGAATGATGGAACGAATATTAGAAGAGAAGAGGTTGGTTCCAACTGAAGAAAACTAGATGAGGAGAATCTCATTCAGTACAAAGATCACGAAAAAATAGCCACCCCAAAAATTTAAGATGCCGCAGATGACGGCGTATACGGGAAAGACTGACCCTTATGACCACATTCAGAACTGAGTCATTGATGCTATTACATGGATGGGAGGATGAGATTATGTGCAGAGCATTCCCCTTAGTCTTAACTGATCACGCACTAAAGTGATTTAATAGTTTGCCGGAGGGATCTATTTTGTCTTTCAATCAATTAAAAGTGAATTCTTGAAAGCCTTTGTAATAAAAAGCCATAAAAGGAAGGGGGCCACCTATCTGCTTACCTTAAGGCAGGGGAGCAAGGAATCACTCAAGAGCTATGTGGATCGGTTTCGTAACGCTACTCTTGAAGTACATGATCTACAAGCTGGAGTAGCTGTGACAGCTATGCTGCAAGGAACAATGTCTGAAAAGTTGCAAGAGTCTCTATTTTTAGATCAATCAACGACGATCTCAGACTTGTTCTCTAGAGCAGATAAGTATATCACTCAAGAAGAAGCGATGAAAGGATACCGACGCTGAACTACATATAAGGAAGTTTAAAGAAAAGAAACCCTTACCATCACCGGGCTACCTAAGATATCACCAATGCCTTGAAATAAGATGAAAATTTCACAAGGCAAGAGGATAGCAAAAACGCGAAATATCAACCACTTGTAACTACACTGGCAGTAAGTCTTTATGTCATTTAATGTTATTTTTTGTTAATTCAGCTATGGGTCTATGGGTTGAAATTTAATTCATTGAACTATGATTTATGCCATATTGATATTTTATTAGCTGTTGAGATTCTCACATAATTGATAGATAACTGATCGCACCAGCTACACATGTGCAAGGACTTGAAGCGAAAAATGCGCGAGGTAAGTCACGCACTCAACAACTAAGGGCTTGAAGCGAAAAGTGTGCGATGTAAGTCATGAAGAAAAAGTGCAAGAGCTTGAAGCGAAAAGTACGCGAGGTAAACTAAGCACTAAAACAAGGGCTTGAAGCGAAAAGTGCGCGATGTAAGCCATGAAGAAAATGTGCAAGAACTTGAAGCGAAAAGTGCGAGATGTAAGCTAAGAAGAAAAAGTGCGAGAGTTTGAAGTAAAAAGTGCGCAATGTAAGCTAAGCACCTAAAACAAGGGCTTGAAATGAAAAGTGTACGATGTAAGTTAAGAAGAAAAAGTGCGAGAGCTTGAAGCGAAAAGTGCTCGATGTAAGCTAAACACCCAAAACAAGGGCTTGAAGCGAAAAATGCGCGATGTAAGCCAAGAAGAAAAAGTGCGAGAGCTTAAAGCGAAAAATGCACGATGTAAGCTAAGCACCCAAAACAAGGGCTTTAAGCGAAAAATGCGCAATGTAAGCCAAGAAAAAAAAGTGCGAGAGCTTGAAGCTAAAAGTGTGCAATGTAAGCTAAGCACCTAAAAACCAAGGGCTTGAAACGAAAAGTGTGCGATGTAAGCTAAGCACCCAAAACAAAGGGCTTGAAGCAAAAAGTGTGCGATGTAAGCCACGAAGAAAAAGTGTGAGAGCTTGAAGCAAAAAGTGCGCGATGTAAGCTAAGCACCCAAAACAAAAGGCTTGAAGCGAAAAGTGTATGATGTAAGCCACGAAGAAAAAGTGTGAGAGCTTGAAGCAAAAAGTGCGCGATCTAAGCTAAGCATCCAAAACAAAAGGCTTGAAGCGAAAAATGAGCGAGGTAAGCCACGCACCCAGACAAAGGTCTTCAAGCGAAAAATGCGTGAGGTAAGATACGTACCCAGATAAAGGGTTTGAAACGAAAAATGCGCGAGGTAAGCCGCACTCAAACAAGAGCTTGAGAATTAGATAGCCTGAGAATTTGACTTCAGAATCTAATGTAAGGACTTGACTTGAGGCTACAATGAGAATATATGTACTCTTCCGCAAGGTTATACCTAGCGAAAGAGTAGGGAGCAATTGTTGTGCATGATAAAAGAATAATGAAAGTACGCCACGTGACGCGCAAAGAATTCACCACGTGGCACACAAAGAAAACATATGAGAAATGATACAAGCCCTGAGTAAGATAAAAAAGATAAAAAAGTAATTAATGATAGAATAAATCCCTATAAATAGAGGTCAGGTACGATTCGTAAACCTAATTCTGAATTTTCCTACTGAAACACTGTCCAATTCTCTGGTTGACTTAAGTATCGAAGTATCAACGCAGAGAACAACCCCTACGTCCCTCTGATCATTCTTTTTCTTACAGAATCTTTAATAACACATGATATAAAAATTAAGATGAATACGTTAATAATTCATTACTGTTGCAATCGAGTAACAAAATCTTATTTTAATCTAATCAGTGTTAGCATTTTAAAGTTATCAGATATTACAATTAATACTACAAATTGTTAAGTAAGAGGTTTTGGGCTGCTAACCCATTTGACTACTTGGATAATGGAAGATCCCTGCTTGGACCTTGCCGTGGCCTGAGAAAGATGAGAAGCTCGGCCCAGTAAGACCAATTCACATGTCTGGTGTTTGTACAAATATCTAATTAAAATATATATATTTATATATATATATATATATTATGTATAACATTTTATATTTTTATATTTAAATTGATATATGAAAACATAGAATATTAACATCAAAAATAATTTTTATTAATAGGATTAGAGGAAAATGTTGCCACTGTAATATTGAAATTTGTCACTATACTTTGATTTGATTGAATTTTACCGCTTTTTTTTTATAATTTTGTTTATGATTTTTGAATCACAGGTAATGAAAATTATGAATAAAATAATTTTATTAGGTTCGTATTCAATATTAATTTTAAAATTAATTTAGAATAAAGTAAAATGTAATGTAGATATTGAACATGTAAAAATGTTATACATCTGTTGTGCTACTTTTTTTGATTATAAAATTTATATTAAAACAAATGCTTTTCAAATATTAAATTTAAATAATTTAAAAAAGATTCCAATTTATTAAGTTAAGAGAAGTATGATAACAAAAAGAATTAATAGTTGATACTACCAGCATATAAATTTCATACATTATTATTAAATAATATCAAGGCATCTCATTAATTAATAAATTTAATCATATTTATTTTTAACGATTTTTTATTTTAAAATTTATGAATTAATGATATGGACATTAATTTTTTTTAACACCAAAAGTAGTGACAATATAAGTCTCAAGATGACATATAACTTAACAAAAATATAATTTATACAATAAAACATTTACATTCCACAAAATACAACCTGAAGTATAAACACAATAACAAAATATTTTTAATCCTAATCTCCATCATAATTCTTCCTCAGTTACTTTCTCACTATTTTTTTCTCATTTAATTTATGCCTTTTAAAAAAAAAATCCCATACTCTTTCTACTTACTAAATTAGAATTAGTTTTTTTAATTGTTTTAATTTTAATATTTGAAAAATATTTATTGTAGTATAAACTATAAATTTCACCAAAAATAAAAAATAAAAAATATCTCTAAAATGGCACATGTGGTGTAAATTTTTACATATTGAATATCCACATTATGTTTTTTTTTTTTTATTCAACGTTACAGTATATTCTATTTTTATTAAATATGGTTCAAAACTATAAAAACTAAAATATAGTGGAAATTTTCAATATCCACTTATAGTATGATGGTAAATTTGTCCTTTAACCCCTTATTAATACAAATCAAATTTTATTTAGACAATCAATTTGAATCAATCATTTTTTTTTGAATTATATAATGCTCTCAAGTGTCAAGTCTTTTAAGCATTTTTTTTCCTTTTTGGTTATATATTTGGGTATTTCCTTTAGGTTTTACTTTAATCCATTCCACTCTTTCTACAATCTTATTAAGACCGAATTCCTTCAAATCAATTTGATGCATTTAAATTTTTATTCTTGGAGTGTTTTCTTACAAATATTGATCCAAATTGATAAAAAATAAATAAATAAATAAAACTCTTCCTCTTACCAATCAAACCCTCTTGTTAGTAAGCTCCTTTTAATATGACCTAATTGTTATCATATACATCTCCTCACATTGTGTCTTTATATATGGGAGTTTGGAAACATTTTTATATACAATTTTTCTTTTAATAATTGGGAATTGAAAGATGACAGTTGTTTGATTTTAAATCTAAATTTTATAATATATCATAATTTTTTTTTTTTTTATAAAACAACATTACTCAAGGAAAAAGAAAAGAAAAGAAAACACTAAGTGATACACACATGGAGTTGAGGGACTTTCTCCATGATCAAATGTATAGCATTAGATCATCACAATGAGCTATGCAAAGCAAAAGCATACCAAATCTTCTTTAATATGTCCTTTTTTAATTAAATTATAATTTCCCCTTCTTTGACATTGCATGATTGCGACAGCAATTCATCATAAATTTTTATGTAGCATCATCATATAAATCTCATAAACTATAGTTCAATGATATTTTCATTAATTAGTAAATTTAATAATATTTAGTTTTAAACTTTCTTATTTTAGATATTTTTAATTGATGTAATAACATATTATGATTTATTAATAATGTATGATATTGATATATTAATAATACATAAAAAATGTAAATTCATATATATTTGTTTTTTTTTCCCTTAAAATCAGGTTCTACCAATGCTAATGAATCTAAAATCCTCAAGCAAACAATGCGAAATGTTAAATTGCACACACAAACAGACGCGACCACATGACTTCAAACAAGAACAAGATACATTTGTTCTATGAAAGAGGTTTTAACCAGTTTCGAAATGACATTCCATTCTCCTCGACTATGAAAACAAAACTAAACCAATTATTAAAATTATAAATAAAATAAAAGAATGAAGAATCCAATATTCATGCATAGAGAAAGGAATTGTAATCGTAGCTAGGAATTCCTTATCAAATAAACCTGACCTCACGCGCATATATATACCTCTAGTAGTGGAGGAAGTTAGGTATGTATTGCTTGCCCAGTTTCAAGACACAACTACTTCAAATGCACGTGATTAAATCCATAAATTTATCATCTCATTAATTGCCGGGAGACATATATATATATATATATATATATATATATATATATATATATATATATAAATTTTGTAAGATTGTGTAAGATTAATGTTTTTACAAAACAATAGTTATATTTAATAATTTACTTTTATTTAACATGTATGTATATTTTTTAATCAATTTAATATTCTTATCATTTCATTATTATTATAGAACAATAGGCATATGTTTTCGATTAATTTAAAATTTGACGTATAAAATCTACATCAATAGAATATAAAAATTAATGATCGAATTAAAAAATATAAATGGTATAAAAAAGTAAAATTAAATTATTTTTAAATTAATATAAGTAAATCACCTATATATATATATATATATATATATATATATATATATATGTTTGTGTGTAAAATTAAATTAGGTACCTATTCATGATAAGCTAGTCTCACCAAAAATATTAATTGTTGGAACCCATTAAAATAGTGGTTAGATTCTCATATTCCACCATCATTCATCATTGTCTTCGCTAATATTTTAATGCCTAATAAGTCTGATTGATTAATATACTTAGTTTTATCTTTGTACTTACTCGTGATTAATTATGAAAGCAAAGCAATAATTCATGTTTCCCAAACATAGATGATTGTGACTCTTGATCTTCTCAATAGCTTATGAAACATTATTAATTTTTTTTTTTACTAAAAAATGTCATGACATAGTCACGTCTCTTATGGAATATTAGACTAAAGGTTTTGGAAACTCATGATCCTATTAATAATAATTTATTTTTTTAAACTCCCTTTCACAATATTTTAAAACTATATGATTAGGTAGCTTATATATATCTTTCTATTAATTATTTTTTTTAATAAATCAATCATAGGCATTTTCGCGTGTTGTTTGGGTTTATTTATTTATTAAATTTTAAGAACGTACTCTTATATCTATTAATTTCTAATCTAGCTTAACAACTTTCAATAATTTTCAGTAAATCAAGATTTAGCAAAGATTAATTGCAATTCAGACAAAGGCAATGATAAAAGAGTAATATAATGATTTTGAATAATTCGAATATGATTCAATCATATAAATTTACATTATTTATGAACATTTTTGCTATGTCAATCTTCAAGATTTCGAATCATTTAACATAATCTTTTATATGATTGAAAAAAAAAAATTGATTTTTGGGGTTCATCTTTAATCATCGATCTATATTGAAAAGTTCTAAAGATTTATTTTTTATATGTATAGAGATTTAAATTCATATTTAAAAAAATTCTTTTATATGCCAAATTATTAAACTTTTAAATCAAAATGAACATTATTATGCAACCTTGCTAGTCAAAAGACTCTCACCATTAGAGCCAGAAAAATAAGTTTTGCCCGTAAAGATATGTCCTTTACTAGAAAATGTGGTAGTGGAATCAAGCCATTTGAGAGATCATTTTCTTTGGCACTACATCTTGGTTAGACCTTAAAAATACAAGTATCCGACAAGATGGGGTCGTGGACACTCAGTTTCTCACGTTTTGTGACTTTGGCTTTCCCTTAATCTCACCGTCATCAAATCATCAATCAGAATGTCAGAACAAAAGAAAACAAAACGTTGTAGCTGGCTACAGTATATGTGTTATCTTTGGTGGGAAGATTTTGTCAACTGCGTGAGCATCAAAGTGATCAGATTAATATTACACCTTTTCTTGTTCTGCTAAAATGCTTCTATTCTTTGTATCAATGATGGTTCTTCTTTTTTTCTCTTTGAAAAACTAGTCCTGAAACCCAATGATAAAGCCCAAAATTTTTAAACACCAATGTATTTTATTATTTTTTATTTCATTAAGATCATTTTTATTGTTCATCTAAATTAAATTAAATTAATGATGATTGTTTTTTTTCTCTTTAAAAATGTAGTCTTAAAACCTAATGACAAAACCCTAGAGTTTCTAGCTACCTTTCCTAACAGCAGATGACACGAATTCTATTGTTTAATATCGTGAAAGGTATTTTAGAATTGTGACTCAGACTTTGATGCGTGGTTAAATTAAAGCTCGAAGATCCAGGGAGGACATGCAGGAAACAAAAATGGCAGCATCCAGATTCCTCCATGTTTTGAAATCCTGTAACACGAATTGATGGGGTTTGGGGAGGAGAAAAACCCGAATAGAAAAGAAAATGCTTGTAGCTGTAGCCTGTTTCCTGAATAGTGAGACTCTGAAAACCTGAAAATTTTGACAATTCTTTTGTTTTCTTTGCCTTTTCTTCTCTTTTTTTAATGTAGCAATACTGATTAATTGGTTTTAAATTTCCATTTCAAGGTGGGACCAAAAGGCAACACGAGCCTGGTCCCCTCTCTCTCTTCCTTTGGTTCAGCTTTTTCAGCAACCCCATGGACCCACCGCCCCATACGGTTGCTCCTCCCTTACCGGCAACGCGTGCTTCCATGTCACTCTCTCAACCTTTCACCCTCCATTTTTTTTAAATTTTCTTTTATGCATAATTCATTACCATATTTCCCCGTAGGGAAGAAAGATAAGAGATCTATACATAAACCTACATATACCATATAGGTTCAAATAACGAAAAAAAATCTTAAAATAATTATGTACATATAATTTTTTTTCATAAGGTGATAGTCTCTACACTGAATTTTCCTTTTTATACAGTACATTTTATATGAACCATTTTCTTTTTCTTTTTTTGAGAATATTAGGGTCCACTTGTCTGGACCGTCTGATGTTTGATTAATTTTCAAAACCCTTCTCACATGGCCAATGAGCGGCTAGAATCATTGTGTTGGGGTCTTCATCCAATGTTCCCGTACAGATAAAAATCCATTATCTTGCCATGCCTCACCAATTCTTCTTCTTCTTCTACTACTTCTAATAATAGTAATAGTAATAGTAATATAAAATAAATTATAATATTCAAGATTATATCTATCTATCTATATATATATATATATATATATAATTCAAAGAATCAAGATCATTAGATTTCTGTCTGTGTTGGATTCGAGATCCTGTGGCCAGTCTTCAACTTCGGGTATAGTTTTTAGGAGGGTAACCACTTATCGTACGGCAGGGATGTAATTGTCGGCGGGCCAGGATATGCCATCTTGGTCCTCCTTCATATCAGTTTCCACTAACATAAAAATGTAAAACATTTAATTTTATATATAGAGACAACTGTTACTAGGGATATAGAATTCTTGGGTGCATGTGATGTGATTCACCCTAGCCAAGCCAAGGTTTTTTTTCTTTTTTTGTCCAGAGAAGTACTGAAAATTGAATTGTACCCGACAATTATTTCATATCATATAATAATATTATTAGAAAAAAATAATTAATTATTTAAAATAATTAATGAATTTCTTTTAAATAAATTTTCACTATTTAATTTTCACATAGGTTAAGTAATGATTGATTTTTTTAAAATGTGATTTAATTTAAGTGAAAAAATAAATATTGATGTGGAATAATCATTCTATACCATTCTTTCTCGTTAAGAGCCTTTGTGATGGTCAAATACCTCTACAGAAATGTAGATATCCAGAATGGTACGCAAATAATCAAATACATAAAAGTTTTGAGTATTATTATTGTTATATCTAATATTATATAAACTGCATTGCTGGTGTGTCTGAGGCATCTCTTCCACAAAACTTGAATGGCGTTGGCTAAGGGACTGGGATTTGTTTGGCCTGCCTCAAACCCCAGATGCACCAACACTTTGGTTTCTCTGTGAAAGAGAGAATTTAAATTCTTCTCCTTCAGTTTTCATTTTTATATAGTTTATTTGAAGCTTCTCTGCAGTATATACTGATGGGGAATGTGAGGGCAAAGTCATCTTCTTTCGCAGTCAAACCAAGCTGTGGCTCAAGTTGAGGGTTCAAGAGGAGTTATATTAGCTTTCCAGCCCTTTTCTCTTCTTTTTCCTTGCTAAACAAACAGTTTCCCTTTCTTCTCCAGCTAATTAGCAACGCAAAGCTGAACTGGTTTCTTAATTGCTGTCGAAGAATCTTTGACAGGTCAGAATATATATGATCTTCAATTCTTTACTACCCTTTTCTCTTTTCTCATGAAAGAATTCATTGCCATAGTAAGAGAAAAAATAGATGGTAAATTTGTTTACATGTTCAATTGTTGATGGATTTGGTTTCTTCTTCATTAATCTTTTGAATCTCTGACAGGTTCATTCATTTCAGAAGAATTCTTTAAGAATTTCTTTTCAACATTATAATGATCCTATTAAAAAACCAATTTTCTGATTACTGATCCTTAATTTTCTCTTCTCCAATCTCAGTAATTCAAAACTTCTCATTTTAATTTGGATGATGAATCCAATTAAATTTCATATAGATAGACTGTTTTTAATTCATTTAAAGATCATAATTACCTTCTTGGATGCTACATGCTAGTGTAGTTTGATACTTATGTCAGACTCAGATAAAAATAGCGGGAAGCTAGAATTCATTCTTCGCTAAAATGAATATTTGGCTTGAATAAATCTAATATTAAACATTATTATTTATTAAAAGTCCTTTGACAGTAATTAATCTGTTGTTTTTCTGATAAGCCATGTACATAAGATGTAAGACAGAATCTGAATGGTATTTCACTGTCAAGAAAACCAGAATATCAGGAAATTAAATACAGTGAAACATTATCATCATTCTGGAAATGTGGTTATAAAAAGGATAATTCAGAATGTTCACCAGAAAAAAGAAGTATTGGAATCAGAATATATATCATAGACAAAGCAGCATAAACGGAAGATATTTTGTATGGAAGATTATGAGTGTGGCCCAAGAACATGTGAACTAGCAGACAAATTATACTTATAGTACTTGATGCTTTCATACAATTTCATATTTGTGTTGGAAACATTAATGCTTTCATCCCCTTTTTCTATGGTGGATAAAAACAATCCATCATCAATCAAGGGTTTCTCAGCATTTTTTTCTAATCTTTCTTCTTCTTTTTTGGGCAATTTTGTTCATTTTGCAGGTGGAATGATGAAAAGTGATTAAGCATCAGAGCAAAACTCTTGGAAAGAAAGGATATACGAGCAACATTAAACTCCAATGGAGAAGCTTCTTAGGCCGTACGACAAGGAGTATATGAGGATGGAAATGTTAAAACATGAAGAAACATTCAAAGAGCAGGTATATATTTTTGTGATTTGTTTTTAACTATATTTCTCTGTTATATAAATGTAAACTGAGTTCTTTGCTGTGTATGATCTTGTCTAAAAAAGGTAAAGAATCCTTCTGAAAATAGGTTATTTTATGGAGGAGTTTTTTTCTGAGAACAAATTGTTCTGCGAAAAATTATTCTAAGAAGAACAACCTTTGTTACCTTCTATGGCTTTTTTTCGGTACAATAATATTAGTTTCCAAAATCATACATAGAATAGTAAATGCTGTTCTAAGCTTGAAGCAATGTATTCAGGTGTACGAGCTCCATCGTATATATAGAATTCAGAAGACACTGATGGAAAGCATTGAAAGCAGCAGATCTAATGGAAACTTTAGCTTAAAGAATAATCACCGCGGGAATATGCATCAGAATTCAGGAATGAGACTAAACTTGGAACGTCCGGCTGACCAGGAATATAATATTGCAGAATCAGATAACAGAATGTTAGAAGTCATAGATGAGAGCGAGATTGAGCTGACGTTAGGGCCCGCAAGCTACATGCTGCCGAGGAAGAAACCTGGGACTCCCTTAACTTCGGATTCTGGACCAAGCTTCTCTTCTTCTTCCACAGAGTCCAGCCATATGAACAAGACAAGTAGTTCCAGGCCCAAACAGAAGACAGAATTCAGTGGTCGAGAGCTGGGACTCCTCCAGGTCACTGACATGACATTGGGGTACCAAGACGGAAGAAAAAACAGTATTGATCTTGAAGAACAATTGAGACACGAGAGATTAAATCAGCCTCCTTGGCTTTTCCAAGTTGTTAGTATGAAAATGACTTGAAAAAACAAAATGAAAAAGAAAATATCTTCCAAGCTATATGATTAGAATTTAGACTGCTTCTTATTGACTAATTCTATGTGATTGATGCTTGTGTGGAAGTTTCTGCTCTGTTCTTTTAGCAAAATGGGTGATGATGAATGGAGTCTTTTGTAATGATCACTTGACTTGCAAAACCCATTGCTATACAGATTTGAGCTGAGCTTTCCAATCAGTCAATCCTTTCAAGTTCCACTTTGGGAGACTTGGTACAGGCACACCTTTATTGTTCTCTTGATTTGATCAGCCTTTGCTAGATAACCATTGTTTTAGTTTAAAATCTATTATATTTACAAACTTTTTATCGCTTAACAGAAATCTTCATCTGTAAAAGTTTGTCAAAGGGAATTTATGTTGAATGATGCAACATTTGGTTTTCCGCATCCGCTGTGAAAAAAGATTAGATGTGTTTATAAATAAATAAAAAAATTATATTTTGAGTTAATTTTCAAATTAAAAATGTTTAATAATATTCAATATTAATATCAAAATTTATGTTGTCAATATCTTCTTATGTTTGGAATAAAAAATATTACAACACCTAACCGAACAGATGGTACAACTGTATTTCTCTTACTTGAGCATTGTTTTTGAGGAAGGAAAAAAAAAATCTACAATAACTTGGGAGACAAAGTGAATCTAAAAAGAAAAGCAGGCCCATGTCATATGGGATTGCTGCGCTCCTGGAAACAGAGTTCCATTATTCCATACATGATTTCCGTGGCAACATATTTTCGAAATTGCCATCAAGGATCAAGCCAGGTTGAAGAAATCTGCAAATGAAGCATATTCTTTACCATGAAAGAGCTTTCTTTCAGTACTCTCCAGTACTTATTATACTCCACACAGCACCTAAAATTCTATATTACAAGAATGAAGAACCAGGGCTGTAATGTATGAGCAATTATCCCTAGTTACAGAAAGCCTGAAGCCATGAAAACTTGAACATTCAAGAACCATGGTTTCAATGTCTCGATGCTTTGCGTCAGACAACATGTACAACTGCTAGGCTGTCCCTTAAGCTACAATTGCTTTTCCAAAGTTCTTTATCCAAAAGGTGTCAATAATTTAGTTACAGACCCCGCAGTCTGCATTAACAGTACAAATGGTCTGTCTTAGATTAAGATAAGTTTAAGATTCTAACCTTTTCAGGACTTGCTAATTACCCATATTTCATAGGTTGAAAGTTAATTTTGAGTTTTAATGTCTTCAAAGAGGCAAACAAGTTCTTATGTTTTCTTTTCTCTATGAACATGCTGTTAACTTTGAACCTTCTGACATTTCAAGAAAATGTTTTCCCTAATTACTTGTGTGTTCAAATCCTCTCTTTTGTTCTTCTCAATACCAGATGGATAGTATGATTTCTGAATCCAAACACTGATTTATATTTCAAACAGACACATGTATTGATTAGGGATGAAATCAACCTAGTGAAAACAATTCAATAGAATTTGACTATTTAATTCGAAAATTTGAAATTTAATTTAAACGCAATCAAATTTATCATTTGAAATTCAAATTTAAATCGATGAAATCATAAAATTGATCAAATTTGATTTGATAAGTTCAATTTATCATTTTCAACCATGTTACAAAGATAAAATGATAAATAATTAATAATAAAATATAATATATATATATTAAAAAATTCAATTAAACTTGTAAACAGATCGAATCAGATATTAAAATATTCGAATTTAATTCAATTTATTATTTGAATAATTTGAATGCAAATTCAACTCAAATCATCGAATCGCACCTACTAATGATAGTATTGACTAGAGAGAAGGAGCCTTCCAAGCGGCTAAAACCTCCATGATCACTTCCTAGATATGACCATCCTCTGAATAATGTGTTTATCAAACATAAAGATGATATTATTTACAGAAACACCACACAAAAGAAGCAGATATAGAAGGGGTCCAAGAGATATGGATGGCACAGAATAAGAAGAGAAAGAGAGATAGAGATGGCAGCTACAAGTTATCTCAAGCCTTAAAGCAACACAGACATTAAACTCTTCAGAAAAATACTGATGGAGAGACAAACCAATGTGTCAAGATATGGAGTGCCTCCTATCTTTGCTGGGTCTTGTTCGACCTTTGGCAACGGATGGAGAAACTCCATCCGAACGCACAAATGGATAAAGCCGCCCAAGTTTCTTAGAAACTGAATTGATAAATGATTTTCCAGGCAAACGAGGCTTATCAGATGGTGACAGAAGATTTCCCATTGGACTGCTTACTGCTGATTTTGATTTAGCTGATGATGTTTTTTCCATCTCTTTCAATCTCATTTTCATTTTCACTAGCTCTAGTTTCAGGTCTTCATTCTCTCTTTTTAAGCTCGAAAGTTCATCTGAAACTGGGTGGATATCTGTAGCCGTAGGGTATAAATTCACTCTGGAAGAGATGGCTGGGGAATCTCCACTGGAGAAGCTTCCATTCATGACCTCTCTAAGGCGTTGTTGCTCATAGTAAAGAACTTGAACCGCGGTCTGGACAGGCAGACGGTCGTTCTGAGCAGCATGAGCACAGGCTTCCCGAGAGAGTTTCTGGCAATCCATCAGGCTGCAAAGTTTCTTCCTCTCCAAGTCAGTTATTGTGGGGTGAGCCTGGCAATTATCATCAAAAGGTGGATTAAAAAAAAGGCGGCATTCAACAAAGGAATCCACTAAGAAACAAGAAACTATTCATCCAAATAAGGCAAATTCAAGGAAAGCTGAAGGGTGATAATGATACTTCTAACAGTTCTATGACAAAGCAGATTCATTAGTGGATCAAAAAGATCTTAATAGTTATATTGGAAATTTTTTAATCTTGATACTAATATATTTTGTTCAATTCACGAAAATAGTTTTTTCATTTATAGAAGGAAGGCTATATGCATATGACCTTCTGTAGACTATACAATGTAGGAATATTGTGAACTAGGTTTAAAGTCTTGAAAATCACCGTTACTGCAATGTGTTCATAGTCTTGAAATAGCTAGCAGAGTAACAGAAAATTAAGGCATGATAATAAAGTGACTGTACCTTGAGGTAGATATCTATGGATCTGTACATCCCATCCTCTGTAACCCTGGATTGTTCTGGAATGAGTTCAGCGAGGCCTATGAATTTTGAGACAGATAGATTACGGTCTGACGCTATTTCGGCTAGGTAGCTCTCCATTAGCTTTCCCACCCTTTCCATGTCGCTTGGTGGAGGAGAAATGTACTCTTCTTCTTTGTAGCCAAAATGGTTGCCTTCAGTTTCATATTCAAGGTAATTCATCATGATCCGCTGTATTGTGTCCACATCAAACAATGTATCCCCAGTAAAAGAATAGGCAGGAATCAAAAGATCATCCAGAACAGCTTGTCCTAATTGCAAGGCCATCCTTTTCTCTAAATCAAGTCGACAAGCAACAGTTGTTTCGAGGTATATTGCTGCTCGAAGCAGCGCAGATAGAAAGCTTACAGATATTGCATTTTTCTCCCTTGGCAGAAGGCTCACTATGGTTTCCAAGACAACCCTCTTTTCATGTTCTTCTCGTGGCTCAATTTTCTTCCTCCCCTTTCCAAATATCTCCTGCATGAAAAAGAATAAGCATTTTAGAAATTTTCCATGTCAGGTAAACAACTGAATTGTGTTGGCATGGAGTCTCACCAAACCTCTTAGAGCTTTCTGTGCATAAAGCATAAGCACAGGACCAAGAGCATATTGTTTAAACCCTCTTGCTATCATTGCAATCAGAACCCGTTGGAAGAAGTCGATTCTAAGAACAGCTAAATCTTCAGCCCACCAATCGACAATAGGCTTCGCGTTTGAGATTGTTGAAGAAATTGCACTGTCATTGCCACTCTCAGACCTGCCAGACATGCAAAACTGGCTCTCTTTGCAAGCTAAATATGCTATGGCATCAATGCAGCGGCCTACCAATTTAACTTTCTCTGCAAACGGAAGGAGGTTTTCTGAAGTATGTAAAACAGAAATTGCTCCCGCTAAGCTCTTAAGTGCCACTTCATTCAAGTAGGCTTCAGTTCTTCCCACAAGGTTTCCAACTGCATAGTCCTCAGACATCTCAAGATACTCTGCCGCACATCTCAGCATGGCAATGTTTTCAGTGCTTATCTCAAAATTTATCCCATAACAGAACTTAGCTGCAAGTTCAAATGCTTCTGATCCACCGGGAACACCAGGAATTTCTATGACTGAAAGATCATTATCTTTGGATTCCGATACCACTTTCCTGATGTATCCACACTTAGATACCAATGGAAACTGCAATTGAAGTAGGAAATAATTAAGTTTCAAGAACTTCATGAATGGAAATGGAATCATACGCTTCAAAAGGAATAGAGGAAACTCAAGTACTCGAATTCTACCTTGTGCAGTGAAAAAGAAGAGCCTCCAACAAGAACAGTGACATCACTGGGTATTTCCTGAGAGAAAATCCTGGAAAAAGAATCATCAACTTCAGTTTCCATACCTTTTCTTTCACTTTTTCCTATCTGGAAAGCGATTCAAGTATAAAACAAAGATACTAATCATACCACTCGCTGGTTCTCTTCATGGCTGTGGACAGAAGCTCCTTCTTTTTAGAGGACATGTTAAGAGTGGTGGGTGCAGTTTCCTCCTGATCAAGATCCACCATGGCAGAGACCGAAGGAATTTTATCATGATCATGTCTGCATCTCCATCACGTCATGGATCATAATCAGCGCCTGGAAACAGAGGAATTCTGAAACGGTGTTTATAATTTACAAGGTTGTGGTGAAGCAAGAGAACATGTCGTTTGCTGTACTGTTTTGTTTCTTTTCGACCTTGTTTTCAAATGTTAAATGAGAAGCTGAAACTTAAAATAGGTTTCTACTGCTAATGAGAAATACAAAGCTCAAGCTGAAGCTCTCATCCATCACTCTAATGACTGCATTATCAAACTTCAGCCTCACAAACGATCGTCAGAATTGGCTAATTACCAAAATTAGGCCTCCCAAGAAAACACGAGGATGTACATGTAAGGTGCACAACATTTTAAATGAGTGGCATTTTAGGTATTAATGGAATGAAATGAGGTGAATATAGGAAGATAGAATAAGAAAATAGCGTGTGGTTTTCTTGGAGAGATGAGATGGCTTCATGTTCCTTGGCGGCTAAAGGTAGAAACTTCCACGTGGAGAACGTTCCCATCCACAAATGTATCCAGCTAATGTTTCACTGTCAAGAACGCACGCACAAGATAAAATTTATCGGATTTTACAATTTGTTTACATTTAAGGTTGCATTATGTTTTTCTTTTATTAATTTTTTAGAATCAATTTCTATGATTACATTTTCATAATACAATGAAATTAAGATAATTTAAAATTATTATGTTTCATTATATTTATATACTGAACTTTTGTATCGTAGACTCTTTAAAGATTCTAATTACAATCTCCGAAGGGATTTTACTCTTTTGACTCTCACTCACTATCAATGAGACCACGTACTCACTCTATATAAATGTCATATTGCTCAAAAGAAAAAATGGAATGTAAAGGATGGTACCAGAGGGTTTCCCTGTCTAAATCTGGAATTGAATAATTAGGTCTTTATTACAAGTTAGATGGCGCTCATAATCATGGGCAACCATGGGTAGTTAATGTTATAGTTCAAAAAGAGTTTTTATCATGAAATTTTGTGTTTAACTTTCTGCTTCACATGCTTCTTTACAGAGTAATAATAGGATAATTATGAACAGAACATTGTTCCAGATTTCTTTTCAAGGTGTCAGATCCTACACTCAAGTCCAGCCCTGCGGTAATTGGGGAACACATCGGTATACATGTGCGTGACAACTTGTTCACCATTAATATGAAGATTTAGCTGAGAAGATGAAAGCAAAGTGTTTGAAAATTAAAGAGAGCATAAGACTAAACTACCTCTTGCATTGCCTACATGAGGCTTTCGCATTCAAGATTTCTCAAGATGTATCCCTTGGGCCTTAACCACAAACTGTTAAAACTTTTGTTACTACTGGGGTGTCAGGAAAGAGTCATTCTCTATCAGGCCCGACAGCAGGTAGCTGCAGAAGAGAGTAAATTTCTCTGGTGCACACATTTATCTTATTGCAAACGCACGTGAAATGGAGGAAAATGCTAGTTGGTTGGGATACGTTTTATCTTGTCCATGTTGTTTTTACTATGGAACAAGGAGATGCTTTTGACCCCAACACAGCACACCTAGCTACAGGCGACTCTCACTGTCTAGCATGTAGTTTCCGTGGCTTTTGACCTCAACACAGCACACCTGGCTGATGACCCCTCATTGTATAGCATCTAGTTTTCAAGGTAATTTTTAAGGCATTGTCGGTTTGATTTGAAAGTTTTACAGCTGGATTTCGTAAAAGACAATTTACAAATATGGATTGAAGTTTTTAGGCATATAACATAGCAAATTTTTACAATTTTGATATGAGATTGGAGTGTTATGGTTAATAAAATTAGATGCTACCTTCTGCTATCTCTTCTAGAAGGCAGCAGATAACTGGGTTCCCTAGTATTATTACACAGTTGCAAATTGAATATTGTTCAGCAGTATTTCTATCTGCAATAAATGAGGTTCAGAAAATCAATGAAAGCATCAGCTCCCAGTGATCTTCATCTGTACGCAATTTCCAGGTCCCCTTCCTACGTTGATTTGACAGTTCATTGGACAGAAAATTTATTACTTCATTTCCAATCTATTGAAAGATTTCACATCCGGCATCTGCACTGGGTTTGCAGTTCATATTCACCTCACTGCTCTTCCGGCCCCAGTCGGTGGACTTCTTGGTTAGACTACATTCAAGGATTTTCTTATTTAGTTGCAGGCAGTTGTCCAGTATGTCGACGGGTAATGGTCCATCCCAAATATTTTCAACAAATTTGACAAAACCCTTAGAAAAGAAAAGAGAAAAATAGGAAAGCTGATGAGAGAGGTAGGGTTGCCACAGTGCTCTTTGTTCAATCTCCGTAATTCACTGAGAATTCCTATTGTTCGGTGCCAAAGTTTGTGTAGACTGATAAAAGTCTGGTCCACATAACACCTATGTAGAGTTTCAGGTAACAGGCAATGCAAATAACCTGGTGAAATCATTACATACACAATCCAGAAGAGATAATCCAATAATGGTGAAATTCACCAGGAATGCAAAATGTAAATGTAAGTTATCTGTTAAATGCCACATTCCTATTGCTCGAAACAGAATGAGATACACGTTACATGTCGTGAAATCTGACAAAAATCATACATATACAATTTTTCTTTAACATGTCGTGAAACTATTCTCTGTGGTTAGAATCTATAACTTACAAATGATAAAAGAACAAACCTTATCATTGCACTATGGGAAAAAAAAAAAATCAAATTTCTGCAAAAATTCTGCAGCTAGCAAGCAACAGTTTTAACAAGGCCCACAATCAAAGCAATGGTTTTGAATACCACCGGGAATTAGGATTCCTGCTGAGTTGGGATCCATAGATTTCAGAAACCTCTAAATACGAGGCAGTCTGTTTGCATAAACACCACCGTCCCACCACTTGTTGATCTTAAACTGGGACCTGTCACCTCAAGACAGCCTCTGTCTCCATTTTCACTTAATTCCAGGAAAAACAATTGCTTAAAGTTTCAGCCACAAGAATGATGGTGAACCTCTCGGAAGGAAAAAAGCCCAATAGCCTCAGAGACTGTCCCCATCCCATGTGAACGGCTCCAAACTTTACTACTAAATTAATAGTTTGATTTCAATGGTTAATTTGGAATTAAATCCGAAATTGATGCTTTAAAAACTACCAGCAGGTAAGCAATAACTTCATAAGCTCCGGTGGCAGCTGATTTTTCTGTCACCCTCCCTAGCTTTAAATGCAGGAAACGCATGAAGATTTAAATAGCCATTAAAATTATGATAAACGTGGTTGTTTAACTTTATTTGTGTTATAGCCCGTAAGGCTATCTAGTCCAAAAGCTCAAATGTAACAACCAGATCATTAGTTAGCTCAAACGTTATCAATCAAAGCTTACATCGTTAACCCGTGTCACAGGCCAGACAAATGACTTAAACGCAATTAGTTTGGCCGACCACTTGTAACTATTATTAAAGAGATGACGTCCGACAAAGATAAGAGCTAGAGTCTTAGGAACACTCCCTCCTCTATACCAATTTTCACGGCAACCTTTTATTTCCCCCTATTCTCATAAGCTTCAACCTTCTCTCTTCTTTCCTTTTTCTCATTCATTATCTTTCGAATTTTTTTTGTACTAAATTGAGAATTAGAACACGCCCCGGAGGCATAATTCTTACACCTTTTCTGATTATTCTGTCATTGCAGGTCTGAGTAGACTCGTCCAAAACAAACGACTAGACTCCCAGTAACTTTAACTTCAATTGTTGAAGACATCAAGAATCTCAAAGTTCCTCCTATGAAACTTCCCATTCATGACATGCAAATAATCCAAACACAAGTAAACTTGTCAGTAAGGGCCTTAAAAACAGGGCATGTAGTGGTGTTGATTAGGACATTACTGTGACAGTAATGCCAACAGTTGATCACGATCTGATCGGATAAAAAAGGCGGAAACATCAATACAATTGGGATAGTGACCATCAAGAAGAAAAAAGCAAGATAATAATGCGAAAAGAATCAATCCTATGGACCAGGCTCTTTTCTAGAAAATGAAACTTCACAAAAACTATTGTCTCAGTTCATTCATCAAATCACCATGGAAAATGAAACTGTGATAGAGTGTGAACCTTTTAGCATTAATAGTGTAATATATATATATATATATATATATATATATATATATATATATATATATATATGATATAAACAAAGAACAAGCTGATAGAGAAAAACAATATGGTAAGGCCATTTTATCAATGAAAATGATTCCCCCTAAAGCAAAATTCAACATCTTTTGTATGTATACTTAAGATATTGCTTTTGGGTGTTTGTCATGACCTTCCAAACATGTATCATGTAGCCAATGAAGTTGATAAGAATGATTAAGGTTGAATGCTACGTAAAAATACTTAAATTTAATTTTTCATAATTTATCAGTGATAAATTATATATAAATTTAAAAAATTTATTGATAAAAATTTAAAGAATCAATAAATTTTAATCACGAATTAATAATTTCTCTTGATCTTAAAAACCAACTTTCTTACTCCCAAAACTTTTTGTAAAAAAAATTGTGTACTATACAATTCCCCCAAAGTACATTGCTAGCAAAGACCAGAAATAGACAGGCACGAAAATCATAGAAAAAATCTTGGATTAATTAAATTTGGCTTTTTTTTTTGGTGAATTTGGCTTTGGTACAAGCATGGGTTTATGTTTTCTTTGCTTTTGTTGTTGCGTTGTTGTGATGTTGATGGTGGGGCTTATTAGAGTCTAAAAATTCCAGCAGCTAAGACTAGGAGACTAGGTAGTCACGTCAAGCTGCAAAGAGGTCCGGTGAGAAGTGTGAACAGTCCAAAACTCCAAATTATGTGTTGTCGTGCATGAATTGCATTGTAATAATTGGAAAAAAAAAAAAAAAAGGTAAGAAAGAGGTGAAGTTGGAAGCATTGAAAACGCATCCTTCCCCAACCACTTAATTCATCAGTCATCACAAGCTACATGAAGGGTTAAGGACAAACTTAACCCTGTTTGCCAACATGATTTTCTCCCTCGGCCTAAAGACCCACGAGCCATGTATTCAACTCATTTTCATATTGGGCTTAACCAATTTTGTTGTTGTTATAGGCTTAGTTTAGCTCATTGATTGAGCCGATCAGCCCAGTGCGATGAAATTTTTACATTAAGGATAAAATATTTTTAAGGTTAAATTATTTTTTAATTTTAATATTTTTTATTTTATTAAAATTATATATTATTAATAATTATTTTTTTAATTTCATCAAAACTAATCGTATCATTCATTTAAATTAAAACTTTGAATTTTGAGTTTTTATTCACTAGAATAAGTCGTAGTGGGTGCCATGAGGCTTGAAAGAATGGCCTCTCCTGGTTTTAGCTCTTCAGAATGGACGAGAGTTGGGACTTTTAACATTTACCCAAACAAAATAAAGAGAAACTTATGCATTAAAAAAAAGAAGAAAAATTCAATAAACAAAATCAGTTTTGCCACTCATTTGTGATGTTAGGACAAAATTACGTGTAAAAAAAAAATATTAATCTTATTTAAAGTCAAAAGACTCACTGAAAAAATCAAGCCAACTCAAAAACTATAGGAGATTGAATCGGCCACCAACTGCCGCTTATTAATGTCAAAATAATTCTCAAAAATCGCCCAATCAGGCTTTTCTTTTTGAATTCTGTAATTATTTTATCATTAAAATTTTACATAATAACAATATAACATCAATAATTTATGTGAAGATAATGTTTAACATTTAAAATTTACTATGATAAGTGATATTATGAGTAATATAATATTTTATATAATTTATTTAATAATTTAATTTTTTTTATTTTAAAATGTGATTAAAATTAATTTTAAATAAAAAATTAAAATAGCTTAAATAGAAAGTAGAAGTCAAAATAACTATTTTGATATAATTAGAAGGCTTAAAGGAAGATTATACCCAAAAAAAATCCCACTTTCTCATTAATATTTGCTTTTTTTTCCGAAATATCTTTATTATATAAATTGTACATCCTTGAGAATTTCAATTTAAATACTTCTTCAATTATTATTTATTGGGGGAAAAAATGCAATTTTGCAAAGTACCAAATTACAAGACAGAACGACGTCGTATATATTCGTTTTAAATTATCACAGGAAACGAAAAATCAAAAGAAAAATATCGCCCCCGCCGGAGGTAGCTTACTGCAGTTCTGCAAAACCTGCCACGTTTCTTCACCTTACTGAGTCCTCCCTAAAACCCCTACAAACAATCCCATTCTTCAATGCTCGGCTCAAACCCAAATCCCCCATTTCCCGAGATCCAACGCTGTAAAAATGTTTCAGTCTTTTAACTCAACGAATCCTTCGATGGAACTCTCTTCCTCTCTCACACCCTGATTAAATACCCGTCGAAATCTCCTTCTCGTCATCTCTCTCTCTCTCTTCCCACTTCAACTCCATCAAAAACCATCAAAACCCAAAAGCCTTTGCATTTTCGCTGTTGCTATGGACACACCGCAAGAGTTTCCTAGAAAAAGCCCGCAAAGACTCCTGAAAGAGCTAGCCCAACGTAAAAAGGCGAAAGCTCCAAGGAAAAAACTACCCCAAAGAGGTTCATACTGAAGCCTCCACTTGATGGCAAAAAGTTGACAGAAAGATTCCTAAATAACCTACTATTATCCTTGAAACAGTTCCCTTTGTTAAGCTCTTGCTTGCCTTCTTCAGCTTAACAATGCTGACAAAACTTGGATGACAAGTATCTGCTTGAAGCTAAGCAAGCTTTGGGGTACCCTTTGGATAAATCCGATGAATTAGGAGATGATAATCCTGCGAAACAGTTTGAAATTGTATTTGGCGCTTCAGCATCCTTCTTGCGATAGGACTAATGCCAGGCATGTCAGGTCCGCACATTCCACGCTTTGGTTTCTGGAGCAGTATGTACTGGAATTAGCTCTGGCGGAGTTTTGCTTGTAGAGGTCTCCGAGGGAGTCTCCGGGGCCGATGAGGGAAAGAGTGTTTGGTTTGATTGGAAAGAGGAATTTGCCCAAGTGGATTAAAGCTGCTAGCTTGAAGAATTTGATTTTTCCTTATGATGAAATGGACAAATTAATTAGGAAGATAGGGAAACTCGTGTGAAGTAAGGTTTTTTTTTTTTTTTTTTCTTTTCTTTCTGTTTATAATTTGATGAATAATATGCATAATAGATACTGATGTATAGGATTCACAAATATATTCGATGTTGTGTGCTAGTTTAAACTTGAGGGCAAATTAGGACAGTTCATTTGTTTGTATTTCAAGTTTTAACCAGTGTCATTATATAATTTTTAAGTTCATGAATGAATCTATGCTAGGTTAATTGAGGATTACTCTTATGCTTTTTAGTTTTATAGTTTGGACTTTTTGATGCTATGTTTTGTGGAGCAAGGCATCAATTTGCTGTCGGCACATTCTTCTGTTGTTATGATGGTTGCCATCTTCCTGATTAGCTACCGATTCTGCTTGGCAATGTGATTTGACAATTAATAGCATGAGACAAAGAAAGACTTCCGACTCTTGTTAGGGAAATCAGTGTATTCGATTGGAACTTAGCTACTCTGTTGTTGCTGCTGCACTTGCTTAAACATATAGTCTCGATTCTTGAATATTACATAGTTGAAGCCTGAACTTTCTCAAACATACTGCATCTTAGTAAGTGGTGCACTAGGTTTGTTGAGTGCTATAGATAAAAGAGAAGCTGAGTCAAGTTGGAGCCATATGATGTGATTGCTTTCACTGTGATAATAAGTTGATTGCAGTGGGATGGGGCTGCCACCATTGTTAAGCATATTGTTTCTATATTATCTGCTAGTGATGAAGCTACCAAATGAACGTGTATTTTTTTGGCACTAAAAATGCTTTACTACACATTATTTAAATGCTTTATTATGGGAAGTTGAGAAAGGGGTTTTTTTTTTTTGGTTTATAATTTGATGAATAATATGCATAATAGATACTGATGTCTAGGATTCACAAATATATTCGATGTTGTGTGCTAGTTTAAACTTGAGGGCAAATTAGGACAGTTCATTTGTTTGTATTTCAAGTTTTAACAAGTGTCATTATATAATTCTTAAGTTCATGAATGAATCTATGCTAGGTTAATTGAGGATTACTCTTATGCTTTTTAGTTTTATAGTTTGCACTTTTTGATGCTATGTTTTGTGGAGCAAGTCATCAATTTGCTGTCTGCACATTCTTCTGTTGTTATGATGGCCTGATTAGCTACCGATTCTGCTTAGTAATGTGATTTGACAATTAATAGCATGAGACAAAGAAAGACTTCCGACGCTTGTTAGGGAAATCAGTGTATTCGATTGGAACTTAGCTACTCTGTTGTTGCTGCTGCACTTGCTTAAACTTATAGTCTTGATTATTGAATATTACATGGTTGAAGCCTGAACTTTCTCAAACATACTGCATCTTAGTAAGTGGTGCACTAGGTTTGTTGAGTGCTATAGATAAAAGAGAAGCTGAGTCAAGTTGGAGCCATATGATGTGATTGCTTTCACTGTGATAATAAGTTGATTGCAGTGGGATGGGGCTGCCACCATTGTTAAGCATATTGTTTCTATATTATCTGCTAGTGATGAAGCTACCAAATGAACGTGTATTTTTTTGGCACTAAAAATGCTTTACTACACATTATTTAAATGCTTTATTATGGGAAGTTGAGAAAGGGGTTCTGCACATTAAACAATTCATTTGACTGTGATCCTTTCATTAGATGTTAACATATTGAAGAGATAGTCGGGTAATCCATGATCTCAAAGGCTTAATTTGATGGCAAATGTCTCAAATTTCATATTTAAGTTCTAAGAACAAATTGCATGGCTAGAACAATGTCAGGACAGAGAAGACCTAAAAGCTCAGAAGTTCTGGAACTCTGCCAATATCAATCAACAATACATTAAAAATGTCAGGGTTGAGGTGAGAAAGCTGATGGTTACCTTGTATTGCAATAGTTAGATGGCTGATATATACTTTGTATTTTGATAGGTAATGCTTGTCAGTAAGCCTTAGCTTATTGGCAAGAAGTGTTAGCTTTCATATAGGTAATATCATGATGCGTGTATGTACATAATACACGTGCATCTTGAGAGCTCGTATATGATGCATTTGAGCGGTGACATTGTGAGATATCTGTAGTTGACTAATTATGCGTATATATAATGACTACGTTATTATGGCCAGGTCTGGCTTTTGGGCTCTGTCTGGGGCAATATACTTATGTTTTGGTGTGCCAGAAGTATATTGTGTTCTTTTTGAAGTATTTGGAATGGATCCAAAAGCTGAGGACTGCCAGCCACGGTTAAGGAGACAACTTGAAGATGTAGATTACGTGTCTGTTGAATTCGAAGGGAATAAGCTCAGTTTGCAAGATGTTGCTACTTATAAGGCAAGCTTTGATTTGTTGTCCTTCATTTGTAGATTGCTTATTAATTAAAATTGATTACCTGAAAGGGGGAGCAAAAAGAAAAGAAAAAAGGTGTTTAACTGGATTATGTTTTAGATCAACTTTTCACTGTTAAGTACCTTGGAGAAGCATTTCATTTACATTTATATTATGGGGAAACTTAACCTAATTCATTTTTCTTTACAGCCACCTGAAGATGCTCTCTTTGCTCATCCAAGGCTATTCAGGACTTGAGTGCCACCAGTTATGCATCAGTTTCGGGGAAATATCTGGGATTATGACAGCAAACCACAAGTTATGCAGATACTGGATGCCCTTGGCAGTTAAGGATAGAATTCCTGAAATTACTGAAGCCAGGAACATTGAACTTGGACTTGGGCTACAAGTAATTTGACTGTTTAGTCTTTCATGAATGCATATTTTGTGTGTATTTTTCATAGCTATGTTTTCTTGTTCATTCTCATAATCTAGATCCAAGTTACTCACCTTTCTCCTGCTTGATCTGGGTTTTGTTTGATCCTCACGTGTTGTTTCGTTTCTGGGATTACAGCTTTGTTTTATGCATCCATCAAAATACAAGTTTGAACGTCCTCTATTTTGCTTTGAGCTGTTGGAATATGTTGGCCAAAAGATCCAGGTATGTTTTGGCCTTTTCAAGCAACAATAAGCATCCTGTTTATTGAACATGTATTTCCTTTCTTTTAGTTGAGACCACACTTCAAAGAAAAAGAAGGATATGGGATTGCAAGTTTTTCAGATAACTCAATCTGATAGTTGTCTGTCGTCTAATTCTTTAGGATCTTATTATGGCTGAGAGGTTGCTGATGAAACACCTAGATGCCCCTGGAAGATGGCTACAATAGAGGCATCGCCGTGTTCTTATGAACATGTTCTGTGGGAGGTATTTGAGGGAAAAATATCTCCATCGTTTTATCATCTATTCAGAGGAGGTTCAAGACGCATATGAGCACAACTGAAGACTAAGAAATCCTACCACAACTGCTGTTCAATAAGCCTTCCATGGGCTTTCATACATTGTCTATGGGAAGCTAGATGTTAGGCGCCTGATATTTGAGGTTTTCGACTTCGAGCAAATTCAATCAAAACCTGTGTAAATATCTGGGGAGTGAAAGCTTAATCTACAACATCAAGGTATTAAGGAACAGGAACAAAAGCCATGTACCGCTTGTTGCAGATTCCTGTCTACCTATTCCTTCAGTCTGTCTAATCTTCTCTTCAGCCATGGTTTCACTAGTTTGGAGATTACAGATTCAGCCTCATAAGCAGGCATCTCTGTGATAATCCAAAAATTCTCACCTTGAAAATTTATCTCTAAAATACGGGATAATATTTCTTTAAAAAAATATATATAAAATAAAATAAAATATATCTATATATATATATATATATTAAATAAGTATATAGATATATATATATAAATAATATATAGGTAGATATTTATATATATAATATATTATAATAATATATTATATATAGATATTTATTTATATGATATATTATATTAATATATACAATATATATTAAAAAAAGAAAAAAAAAGGAGAGAAGGGTCGGGAAACACGATTCCTCTCGTTTCTCCTCTGTAAAACGGAGGAGAAAACGGTGGTGGAACAGAGACAGAGAGAAGCGGAGAGAATTGGTACCAGCTAACTTAGGGAAGGAGGAGCAATTGCCGACGCCAACCTAGAAGAAATCCGACGAGGGAAGCAACGATCGACGAAGGAAATGAGAGAAACGGTCGAAAGAGAGAAGAGGAAGAAAGAGGGGAGCCGCTGTTGATCACCCCAAGCCAGGCCGACTGAAGTTTTCCCTCTATCGTGCGACGTCGCTGATGAAAAATGGAGCCGAGAATCGGTCGGCGAGGCTTCGAACGGCAAAAAGAACAACTGAACTGGTTGGACCCCGGTTCAGTAGAAAGGAAGTAAACTGTACCGGTCCGAACCAGTTTAGCCAAAAAAAAAAAAAGGGAGAATTTTGGATGTCTCGGTTTAAGAATAAACTGGTAAGTTATCGGATTTGACTATTTTAATTTTTCAAAAATTTATTTGAATTTATATTTGATTGAAACTGACCTAGTTTAAATATATAAGCGTGTAGCGCGACAATAGACGATGAACACGAGTTCGATCAAGTCTCGATTTGTGTGCTATTACAGAATCTTAGGTAAGTGAACTTCACTAGCTGCAATTTGTATTGGCATACGAGTTAAGCTTAATTGCATAAGTTACGAGTTAATCTCATACAAATTGTTTTATGTTTAGAATCGAACATTTGATATCGTAAATGTTTTGTTTGAACTTTTCGAAGAAGTTTGTGAATCTTTTAATTGATTTGAAATATGAAACGTATTGAATTAACTGAATTGAGAATATAAATCGTTCTCTACTTTGCAGGTTGGGTAATGAGTAATTGTTACTCGATTTTATTGCAAAAATTTCGTAAATTGTCTATATGTTTCGAATTAAGACCCTTGTATTACCGGAAATGTGATTTTGATTCGTTTTGATATGTTTTGAACTCTGCGATGATTTTCATACATTAAAATCATTGTATGGCATTCTATGAGAGATTTAAAAGTTTGTACATATTTTTATTTATATGCATGTATTGCTTTATAATCCCATATTGAATTTGTTTTGAATTTATTAGAGCATATAGCTTATTTAGCTTATGCTTAGTGTTTTTGGATTTAAGTATAAATTACATTTCGTCTCGATTGTTATGACTTTTGAAAACGTGATTTTCGAATGTTTTATCGTTTATGGGCGTTCTATGTTATTCTCGATAAAACATGTGGAGACGGTCTTGAATTTACGACTCTTATACGAGCAATTTGGCTTGTCCGACATTGTCATGAAAGGTTCTGGTTCTTGCTAATCACTAGGATAGGAGACTTTTGAATGACCATAGATAACACAATTGTTTTCGGGGTAGTTTCGGCTCACTGATAGCTACAGTGGGAAAGTCTTCATCGAAATATAATTGTTGACTTCGCCTATATTAATATGATTCAATCATCAAACTTTATAAATAATATGTCGAACTATATAGTTTCTAAATTGTTTTCTAATATATGAACATGATACGAATTATTCTCTTTGATAAGAGATAGTATTAAATGGATTAAATCGGGTCCTAGGGTAAAAGCAAATGATTTCCAAAGATTCTACGTGTTATAAGTATGTGAAAATATCGACGATAAGATTAGCGAAAATGATATATTCTTATATGAATATTATTTTGAATTAAAATTGCATCTCGATACATATTATGATTTTGTAGGATTTAGAAAGCTTGCATTAGTTTGTACATGTATTCAAGAAACCTCAAAATCTCATTTGAGACATTTTGAAAGTATATGAGATATACGTATCTACGTTTTGGATTTAAGTTAATTTTGTTTTTATCCACATTATGGTTAGAAGTGACTTCAGAACATGCATTTTGATAGTTTTTACAGCTAAATGTTTTGCCTTAGCTGACAGGTGATAATAGTTAGCTATAATCAGTTTCGGTGATATAGGCTGTTATTGGCGATATAAATAATAATGTTTCGGTCATTGCTAACGGGATATAATAGTTAATAATGTTTTGGCCCTTGCTAATGAGATATAATAGTTAGCAATGTTTCAGCTCTTATTAACGAGACATAATAGTGATTATATGAAATATGTTTTGAACTTTGAAATATGCTTTAAACTTTGAAATATGCTTTCAATTGTGTTTCGAAAAGTGAAAAAATGTTTTCAAGTATGAAATATGTTTTCGAAAATGTTTTATGAACATGAGCTTGGTTCACAGAAGATATCTTAACGATATGAAACATGTTGTTGTCCCTGCTAACGGGGATGATAATAGTTAGTGATAGAGTCTTAGCTGATGGAATATAATAATCAGTAATGTTCTTGCTAACGGGTTAGAATAGTTAGCAAAGATGGTGTAAAGTACGTTTCGAATTGTGAAATATATTTTGAAATAAGAATTACGTTTCGAACTATGAAGAGAGTTTTGAAATATAAAATATGCTTCAAATATGAAATGTGTTTCCAGATAAAGAATATATTCTGGGTGTGAATATGTCTCGGATACAAGACATTTCGACATATGATAAGTTTCGAATACAAGTTATATTTTGAATAAGAGATGTTTTCAATATATAAATATATTTCAACGTGTGATATGTTTCGAATTATGTGATATGATTTCGAAAATGGTTGTGTTTTAAGGATGAATGTAGATTGCATTAAACTTTGGTTTTCTACATTCAATTATGTTTCGAATTTTAAACTCTTATGGGTATATTCAGTTTTGGTAGTCAGGTTTGACGGCTAATTAAGGTATTTCAAAATATATCTCTGCCTGAAAAAACTTAACAGCGTCTAGATAATATTTTAATCCGTAAATTCAGAAAAAGTGTAACTTTCGATAAGTTTCGAATTGTGATTAGGATAAGTGATATGAAAGAATGATCGAATGGAAATGAATTAGACATGCATTAGAAACTCAATATCATATATGTTGTTACATCTGTGCTTGTATAGTTTACTTATTAAGTTTTCTCCAAAACTCACTCCCTTCTATTTTTCATCATAGGTTCAGATTAGAGGGTTTAAACTCGGTTATGTAGTTTAAGTCCTATAAACATTATAAAACTGTATTCATATGACAAATAAGTGTTAAAAGAAAAATAAAAAATTTAGTCTAAAATTTCATATTTTTGTAATAAATTATTAAAAATTTGCATTTTTCGAATAGTGACGATCTCTTATATGATTGACTTTATGCCATCCTCGCTATCCACTAAATTTTCAACTGCAATTTGCACCAAATCTCTCTCCAATTTGTAGCGTGCTAAGAACTATTTATAGCATTAGCTCTCAACACTTTTAATGAAGTCTAACTTTGATTTTTCCTTTTAAAGAAAAGATTGATAGCTTTAGGTTATCCTTTGGTTGTGACAAATTATTTAAAGCCTTGTACTATGTGTTTTAATTATAAATGATGTATTCATATCAAAATTTTCAAATTTTCTCTTATTTGCAACGTACTTTTAAAGTAAAAAAAAATAATGATATTATGTGATAATAATACATTTTTTTAAAAGTATATTATGTTCTTACCATATGATATAAAGTTATATTCAAATTAAATTTAAAGATTTATCTTCTACTAACTATCCAAATTCAAAAATGGAGAAAAAATAATGATATTGTGCGTTAGTAATATAAATTTTAAAATTATATATAATGTATATATATAATTTTAATCATGAGTTTATCGTGTAAAAGAGGATTTTTTTTAATTAATTTTGATTAGATCCTTATAAAACAACGTATTGCCAAAATAAAATTTAAATACTTCAAATTGTTATGATTATGAAAATGTGTGTTTTTCTGATTCAAAAAAAATTAAATCCAAATAAAACATAAAAATATTATTGATGACCTTACAAAAAAAAATACATTTATATTTTTCTTCTCGCTAAAAAGAAAAAACTGTGAAAAATCAGGACAAACCTTAAAAAGGAAAGACAAACAAAAATCTTACAAAACTTTCCACCAATCCAATAAAAAACTGCCACATCACTAGATTCTCCACTCACACCCCCACGTTTCCATACCCGACACCATCACATCACACCCAATAAAAATCCCCCTCCTAACACTCCTCGATATTTCCCAAATAAAAAAGACAATTCATGGCCCAGCTCGGCTCGCAGCCAGCAAGAGCGCACCCACCCCACCCTACCCTATCCCACCGCCTCCTTTTCCTCAAATGCCCTCAATAAAATAGATTATGGATTGATTTAGATGCGGGGCGAGATTTTTTTTTTTTAATTAAAAATGATAAAAAAATTGTTAAAATTATTTTTTAATAAAATAATAAAAAATTAAAATTAAAGACAATAAGATAAATTTATTTTTAATTTTTTTTATATATTTGGAAGCCACTACACCCGTGTAGGTCAAATCAAATTTGGATTAAATTTAATGAAATATTAAAAAATTTAATTTAAATATGATTTTATTTTATTTTTTGATTTAAAATTTTTTTAAGATTTGTTTTTACATAAAATAAACAAGTTTAAATTGGTCAAAATATTAATAATTTTTTAAAAAAATATAATAAAATATAAAAATATATAATTGTAAATTAATATAATGTAATAAATTAAAATAAATTCTAATAAAATATTAAAAACTGAAAATTTTATATTAAAATAAAAATAACACAAATTTAAATTAAATTATATTATCTAAAACCAATAAAAAGTAATTACAAAATTTTAATTATCGAATCAAATTAAATTCAATTTAAATATAAAATAATAAATTCGAACTTGACCGGTTTTTTTATAAAAATTAAATTTTAAACCTAAATTTATTTAATATGCTTAATTTTTTTATCAAAATTCACATAAAAATTAGGTTCACCGAGTTTGAACGTACAACCCGAGCATTGATCGGATTTGGTCCCTAACCCACCTAGGTTTTAGCCAGAATCCTCAAAGAAAGAAACGACATGGGCTGACTTGGCTTGGCTTGAATGAATGAAATATTATGCCCGACGCACCACCAAGTCTCCAGTTTTACTCCGCCTGTTGCTAGTTTGCGCCATCGTCGCCTCCCGCCCTCCCCTCGCCCACGACTGTTACGATAACCGTAAGATCGACGAGATCTCCTGTCCCAATCGCCGACAAATCATGTCCAAATCTCGCGTTTATCCTGACGTCAACGTCCTTCGTCCCAAGGAGTACTGGGATTACGAGTCCCTCACTGTTCAATGGGGGTAAATTTTCAATTAATTCCTCGAAACTTATTGTTGATCGTTGAGTAGGTTTGTTCTTGATTTGTTTATTCTAAATTTAAACTAGGTTATATCAACTAATACGATTTCAATATTCTGTATTTAGCTTCAATTAACGAGATCTTCCAATCTTTCTAGCGGCACTTAAGCATTTCCTTAACTTTTTTAATATAATCCTAATGCTAACTGTTCGATTTGGTTCGTGATCGGCGTAAATTGATCTTTTTAATCGTTTTTGTTTTACTATATTCTGTTTTAGTGATCAAGATGATTATGAGGTTGTTCGGAAAGTTGGAAGGGGAAAATACAGTGAGGTTTTCGAGGGCATAAATGTCAATAACAATGAGCGCTGTATAATCAAGATCCTCAAGCCTGTCAAGAAAAAGAAGGTTAGTACTTATTATTATCTGTCAGATTAGATTAGTGTTCAAGTAGATTTGTATGAGATAAAATCTTAAGGCTTATTCACGATGATTATAAATGTAATCTTTATTATTTTATCATTGGCAGATCAAGAGAGAGATAAAAATCCTTCAGAATCTATGTGGTGGGCCGAATATTGTTAAACTTCTTGATATTGTTAGAGATCAGCACTCCAAAACGCCTAGCTTGATATTTGAGTATGTCAACAGTACGGATTTCAAAGTTCTTTACCCTACTTTGACAGACTATGACATTCGCTACTACATATATGAACTTCTCAAGGTAATATTACGCCTCTAATTCAAACTTTCATTTATAGAACTATGCCTCATCATAGTATTTGTTTGGTGATTGTTGCTAGTTTTACTTTACTTGATTGATTTCCAAAGATTCATTATCTCTTTTAAGCTTTTGGAGTTTAGTTTGCATGCTTGCATCATGGGATGATAGGAAAAGATTTCTTTGCTTATAGGCGTTAGATTACTGCCATTCACAAGGAATCATGCACAGAGATGTCAAGCCTCACAACGTCATGATAGACCATGAGCTGCGTAAACTTCGCTTGATAGATTGGGGACTTGCTGAATTTTACCATCCTGGCAAAGAGTATAATGTCCGTGTGGCTTCTAGGTAATGTTTTGAAGACTTCATGAATCATATGACTAATTATCAAGATTGTTTTTCCTACAACATCTTAATACAGACTCTTAAATATTAGTCCACATCTGCAAAAGAAAAACTAATTTCTTTTGGGGTTAATTCTTGTGTACTTGTTGTGCTTACTCCTTGGATTGGCTTTCTTCAAAAACAGAATCAGGTTGGTATGACAGGCTTATAGATACAAAATTTATCACGAAACTCATTAAACAAGTCGAGCTAGGGGAAATTAGATAGGTACTACATCTAATTTTTATTTTAACAAGTACTAACTGGATTCCTTCAAGAATACATCTACCTTTTCTTTTATTGTTTAAAGACTCAGAGTATTAGTTTCAAAATCCAGATTGTCAAAGAGCTCAGGTTCTTTGGATGATTTGGAATCTTAGGAGTTTGTGAATGTTTCTTTCGGTTTTCATTGCCATCTACAGTCTGGATTCAGTATTGGGATTTTAATTTTGCTCCTTATTTCTCAGGTACTTTAAAGGGCCTGAGCTTCTGGTAGATTTACAGGACTATGATTATTCTTTGGACATGTGGAGCCTTGGTTGCATGTTTGCTGGAATGGTGAGAAATACCATTATTGTAGCTTAAATGTATTAAACTTTCATTTGAAAGATCAATTTTGGATGTGTAATGGAATATCTATGTTGTTTGATTTGTGTGTTATACTTGTTTATTGTGAATATCTATATTGTTTGATTTCTGTCTTATACTTGTTTATTGTGTAGATATTCCGTAAGGAACCATTCTTCTATGGCCATGACAACCATGATCAACTAGTTAAAATTGCCAAGGTAATAATTGGTGATTTGTTTTTTTATTATTGTTGCTAAAGATTAATTTTCTTATCATTTTTCTTGTTACATTAACATTTTTGTTAAGATAATACATCATTTTGACTGCTACTAGGATATTGTGTTAGTCTATATCTTTGTACCTTGTTTTACTCATATTATCCATCTTTCTTTTACAGCCTACTTTTGGAGCATCACTTCTTAACCTTTATCTTCACGTCTTAGTGTTGTTTACCCACTATTCTTTTTATTTGCAGAGTTAACCTTGCAGGTTTATATTTAGACATTTATTACTTCGCAACCATCACTTGATAGGAGATATGTACAAGGGGCATCTTTACATGCACTTTCAAACAAGAAGTTCTGTTTTCACTTATTTACAGGCTTTCCCTAACAAAATATTGCCAATTTTCATTGATGTGACAAACCTATTGACTGCCTTCAGGTGCTAGGAACTGATGAGTTAAACGCGTATCTGAACAAATACCATTTGGAGCTTGATCCTCAACTTGATGCTCTAGTTGGAAGGTACAAAAAGCATGACCCTATCCATTATGCATTAAATTGTGGCAATGCACTCCAGACTGCAGTTCTACATACAGATAAAATCCCTTCTATTTACATATTAATTGTGTGGAAGGGTTAACTCTCTCTCCATTAATGTATTGATATGTTTTTCAGGCACAGCCGCAAACCCTGGTCCAAATTTATTAATGCAGATAATCAGCATCTTGTTTCTCCAGAGGTCATTTTTCTTCCCTAGGCAAATGTTTAGGAAATTGAATACAATAAGTTCAGTTACAGTGCACCAAAAGCCTTTTAACTGATATTCATTCTTCAAGCTCTTTGACTTTCAGGCAATTGATTTTCTTGATAAGTTACTTCGGTACGATCATCAGGACAGGCTAACTGCAAGAGAAGCTATGGTAGGTCTATACAAGCTTAGTATTGCTACTGGCCTTTCTTTTTCCTTTGGTTTAATTAAAAGGGGCTTATGATGGTCAATTTCATTCTCCCTTTTTCTTTTCTTGAATGAGATTCATAACTCGTAAAACACAAAATCAACACTTTCCTCTATGCTGATTAAAATCATCATTATGTTCCTGTATAAATATGGATACCATGTAGTCTAGACTTATTCCTGATCTGAGATGCCTGCCTTTTTTAAACGGACATCTTTTTTCATGCCTGTAATTTCTGACAAGGCCGTTGGCTCTACCATGTTTTTCCTCTGCAGGCTCACCCATACTTCTCTCAAGTCAGGGCCGCAGAGAGTAGCCGGATGCGGACTCAGTAACTCATTCACTAGGGGTTCGTTTGTAAATCAGAACAGACTCATTTGGGGACATTTATTGTGCTTAATGTTACATAAACTACAAATATTGTGGCTGCCATCCTCGGTGTTAGGCATTTGAAAGGTTGTGTATGAAATATTTACTGACGTTATTATTCGCCTAACTTATTTGGTTTGAGAGAGTATACGGTTTTTTTTCATACGTTTCAAATTCTGCACGTCACACTAGGGTACGGAATCCAATGATTCGTAGGCTAATATAGGTTTTTTTTTTTTTTAGGCTTCTAAACTGAGAAACGAGAATTTTTCTACAAATGCTAGATACTCGAAAGGTGGAATTAACTTGAGTCAAAATGATTTTGATTTAATATTGTATTTAAATTCGATTTAATTTAAAAATTAAAATTTATTGAATTTAATTTTTAAAATCTAAATTTAATTTTATAAAATATTTAAAATTATTCAAATTTAATTTAACCAAATTATCAAATATTAAGATATTTTAAATAGGTTAAATTTATTATTCAAATAATTTAAATTCAATTAAAAATAAAGAATCAATATTGAAATTATCATTGAATAGAGTAGTAATTATTTACAAATAATTTAATTTATTTAAGATCATTATCAATTTCCTCTTTCAATTGAACTTATATCCTTCGCTGCTACCAAACATAGCGCTGAGAGGTACAATCTCATTACAGTTTTAGAATCTTTGAAATGACTTTACATTGCTCAACATAATTGATATGCAAAAGGAAAGAATCTCGTTGGAATTTGAAACGTTAAGATAGCATTCCTTCAGAAATAAGACGCCCAAATAAACAACAATGTTCACTTTAACAGAGATGCAAGAGTGAATTAATCTCCAATTGTAAACGCATGAGAATCAATCAGTTCCTCACTCTGAAGCACACATTGTTCTGAGTGTATAAATCATGGTTGAGGATTTACACAAGGAAATGATATTCACGACAAGTCTACATAAATCATGGTTGAGGATTTACATAATGAAATGATATTCAAGGAAATGATATTCAAGACAAGTCTACATAAATCATGGTTGAGGATTTACACAATGAAATGATATTCAAGGAAATGATATTCAAGACAAGTCTACATAAATCATGGTTGAGGATTTACACAAGGAAATGATATTCAAGACAAGTCTACATAGCGTTTTCTTGCTCCGACTACATCATTTCTTCAGATGAGAGAAGCAGGTATAAAAATCAGATTTTGGATGCTTTGCTTCAGCATGTTCCCTGCATTTCACCTCTGATGTTGTGCACATAAATGTCTGCATGCATACCTTGCACTGCATTTTAAGTAAATAAATGTTGGTGAACAATCACCAATTATTAACTACATCAAGCAGATGATGAAGTTAAATGCTAAATCGTAAAAAATCCTTGCACTCCATGCATATGTTAAACCTTTAGGTTCTAAAGTATTCATCCAGTGTTCCAATAAGTGCTAAAGTATTCACTTTAGTCCCATCTGCTATAGGGTTTAAAATGCACTAAAGGATATCATCGCAAAGATACCTAGTGAATTCATCCATAACCAAATGCCAAAAAATGTAGATTCCTCCATAGCCAATACAGTGAAATGAGTCTCCTTGGTGTAAAGTTAATGTAATTGGAACTACCGAATTCACTGCTATCACTCTGCTACTTCTCACGCTTTCAAAATGCAACTTCATAATAACACAGATTTATCTCTCTCACCCTCTTTTTTTTTCTCAAACTCGTTTTTCCCTCTCATACACTACCCATAAATAAGATTGGGAGAGGGAGGACAAGAACAAGCAACCATGCAGCACCCACCCACACAAATGGTGTCTAATGGAAACACATTGAACGTAAGGCTGTATGGATTATATATTTACATGCAAACAAAGTAACCAACAATAGCATGTCAACATAGAATTGCATTTACAATTTCAGTTACCACCAGTAGGGAAAATTTGTCATTGTTAAGTACACAAGCATGCGGAACTATCCTACAACACAAAAACTAATTCCATGGAAGAAAATAGCAATTGATGCCACTTACATAAGAGGTCAGGTTAGTTTTAACGCATTGCTCTTTCACCCATCACTGAAAAAACTCAAATATCAGATTTCATCCGATCTTTTCTAGAACTGAATGTAGTCGTCCCAACTATATTTAAAACAATCCCACACAATTAAATGCTACAAAGATACAAAATATCATGACTTTTATTCCTTCGAACCCTTTACTATGTCTTTACAAAGACCAAAAGGTTCTTTATATTTCAGCTTTCAACAAATGGGACAAAGTAAAGCAATTTCAACCCGCATGAAAATTATGAAACAGCAGCAAAACAAGAAAACATTAAACGAACAAAGGACTAGGGAATTAATCATGATTAATAAATAAATAAACACCAAAATTACCTGAATCGACATAGCTTTCTTGTTTGATTCTAGCTGGCTTCCTGAAAAAACATTACAACAAACGTAATCAATACAAACAGCAATTCATACGAAACAAAGATTTTCCTCATTCTTCTTCCCGTTAGGAAAAGAAAAAAGAAAGGTGAAACCTTTAGCGGCTTTAGCCTTCTCGATGTTCTTTTCACGCGCCATTTTGGACTTCTGAGCATTGCCTCCTCCCATATCTGATCGATTTGGCGACAAGATGACGAACCTCAAGAACCCTAATTTCGTTGAGGCGAGAGGAGGGGAGACTCCCAATTATTTGCTTCAGCCAAAAAAATATATCCCAAATGAACAAAATACATAATAAGAGCACTTAAAAAACGGTGAGAGATAATGATAAAATCACTGACCTGTCCGTCATGTTTTATAAAGGAACAGCAATTATCAAGAGACCATACATTAGAATTTGATTAAAATAATCAAATTAATAAGGGAAAAAGACAATAAAATTTTTTAAAGAAACAAAAAAATTCTTGTATTAATCAGTGTAACTTGCATATATAAGCTTGGACTTTCTAATGGTAGCTTAGCAGTAAGGGTGATAGCATTAATTAAGACCCATTCCCTTTAAAGATATTAAAAATAAAAATAAAAATAAAAGATTATTATGTAATATATTGGTAGTAAATTTTTTAGATTTAACAAATAAAGTAAAGATAATTATGAATATTTTATTTTATTTATTTATTTATTTAATATTTATTAAAAAATATGTGTTATTATCTTAATTTTATTTATAGAATTAAAAAATTTAACTCACAATAATAATAATTTATAAATAAAGTGAAATATATGTTATTATCTTAACACATTAAAATCTTCAACAACAATATATTGAATAATAATTTATTACTTTTTTTTGTTTGAATTTTAATTTTATTTATAAAATTTAAAATTTTCACAAATATAGTATTTATTGGATAATAAAATATAAAGAAAACAAGTTCTCATTCTGTTCTTATCGTATATTAATCATTAAATAAATATTCTAAGTGCCAATCATTACATTTTATTAGATTTCTATGTGGATATCTAAAGTTGAAGTTACCATTGACAATACTTTCCACCGATCGAACCTAACAAAACGTTAAAAGAGAAAAAAGAAACTGAAGAAAAACGTAAGAGGGTGGACTTAACAAATGCCCATAATTCCCAATTTCTAAATTCATTGCCCAAGGGATGCCATTAACCACAAGCAATGTTCATTACAGATCATTGCTAATGTTGTCAAGCTATTGTCACTTGTCAAAAACCTTCTGAAATTGACAAGGCAACTGAAATCTACCAGCAAATTCTTAATTACCCATCTCTCAAAACTTACTCTGTTAGCATCCTCTTATCAATCCAGATTAGTATGTTTCGGTTGCTTAATCTATTAGTAGTTGATAGTGTTAGTATCATTGTTTTGTTGGACAATGAATTTTACAATAAAGTCGATTTTGCTTACATTTATTGAGTGTAAAGTGAATTTATTTAGGTTCTTAATATTAATTTAAGCTTATTTTTATGTATTTAAATTTTTTTAGCATAAAATTAGGCATAAATTTAATATATATATATATTATAATAATTTAATTTTACAATAAAATCAACTAGCCGTAAAATCCCCTGAGAATGTACAGAGTGACAAGTCTAAGCAGTTTACCAGGAAGGACTGGAGGAATTGTTTATTGTTTTCCCTTTAGTTGATTTATTATCAGCTTTTGACAACTGGGGCTGCCAGCCTCCCCTGAAGTGCTGGTTGAAGGCAGGCCTAAGAGGAAACACATTCCTCTTCATTTTGGGTCAAGCAGGAGGACGACCATTGTTGTTTTAAGCAAGAAACACAACCGACACAAAACTGCAAAGTTGGTAGTAATACCAAAAAGGACAAGAGGAGATCACATAGAGCAGTTAGCGGAAGAGTCCTTTTCAAATAGCCACAGTTTGGGACCGACACATTTGCCCTAACACCAGCCTCGGCAGTTCAAAAACAGAACCGGAATATACTTTGCTCTGCCTCTCAAAAATCCCACTTCTCCTATCCCTTCTTATGTTATTTTCACTCTCATTGTTTTTGTCATTCCAATTCTTAATCAAAAACCAAGGTAGTATGGAGCTTTTTCTTGAATTCTTGTTTACTGTTTCTCTTTCTTTTGTTCTTTCCTTCGTTCTTGCTAAGGTTCTTTCTTCGTCTTCTGTCATTGATCAACATCTCGAGGCTGTGTCACGGTCATGTATGGAGGTCACAACTAAATCAGAAAAATCTGTTCTTGAATGTGAAAAAGGGACTTGGGTTTGTTTCAGAAGTGTAAAAGTTGATACTTTAGATGACTCTGTGGAAGAAAAGGGTGAAAAGCCTTTGAATGGTAGTTATGAACCAGCAAAAATAATAGAGGAAACCATTGAAGAAAATAGTTCTGTTGAAGAGAGTTTTGTTAAAGAAACCACTGAGATAAACCTAGCTCAAGAGGATGAACAAGAGATTGAGGTTTTGGAGTGTGAAAAAGAGAATGGAGGGGATTGCTTAAGGAAAGGGTTATCTGATGAGGAGGAGGAGGATGGTGATTGGGAGGAAATTCAAAGAACTGAATTGGAGAAGGAATTTGGTGCAGCAGTGTGTTTTCTGAATTGTAGATGTAATGCTGATCAAACCTTGAAACTTGGCAATGATATAAAGATGCAATTGTATGGACTTCACAAGATGGCCACCGAGGGGCCTTGCCATGTGCCTCAGCCTACTGCATTGAAGTTGTCTGCTCGTGCTAAATGGTAAAGTTCTCTGAATTTGGAGGTTTTGATTTGGTATATCTTAGCTGTTCTTTCTCAATTGAATTAGAAAAAGAAAACCTTTTAGGTGTTTTCCTTTGTACTTCAATTATAATCTCATGAATGAGGATTAAATTTAACAATCTATAAGATTGTAGACATTCAACTTCTGGGTATCGCCTCACTTGATATCTAATCTGATGGACAATGGAATCGTAATGCATAAAGAATAATGGATTATGAATAGAATTGACTTGATGAAGATTGATAGTAGAGAATAGAAGCATACTAACAAGTAACAACTAGGCAAAAGCATGATGGTTGTGGACTGATGGATTGAATCATATGGATTCCTAATTTCTTTGTTGGTTTATTTTATCATGGCTGATTTAGATCCTTTGTTACCTTCTGAGAATCTGAGTTTCTTAGGATTTTAGCTGTTCTATGTGAGTGATCAAAGAAACTGATTTTTGTTGTTATAGGAATGTGTGGAAAAGACTTGGGAACATGAGTCCTGAAGCAGCCATGGAGCAGTATATCGCCCTTCTTTCAATAAGCGTCCCTGGGTGGATGCGAGATGATATTTGTGTAAGTTTGCTTTCACATCCTGTGGTTTTTCTGCTAACTTGAGTGATTTTCCATCATGGAAGAATGCAGGATTCACCATTCATGTTCCTCGATTGTGTTGACGTTATAGGGGGATAGCAAACAGACCTCTGCAGATGTCAAAGCTTCCTGGAAACTGCCTTTGGATGTTGAAACAATGCCAGAAAATCAACCAATAGCTGTGAATTACAGGTAACATTACAAAGTAATTTCATCTATGATTCACTCAAGACAAGAATTCTTATGTTCTCTTTTTCTGCTTGGCTTAATCAACTCCTACAGGACTTTCAATTTCTCAAAGGCACACATTTAAAGTTTTGACAGAACAAGATCTGCTGTCTACACTCCTTGAACAAGGTATTACATGTTGCTGTTTATTTTGTATGTTCATAGTTTCCATTTCCTTTTATTCAGGCATGATTTTATAGATAAAACTAATTCCATCATTATTACCACAAATGTGCTTAAAAAACATAAACCTACTTGAAATTACCTTCTTTTCCATATCTTCTATGATTTTATCTCCTGAGTTCTAGTCCTTGATTTCAACAGTTCTACCACAACACTCACATTTATACTGTCAATTAGTGAATATGTACCCTTGATAAAACCAATTCTCTGCCACTGGTGGCTTGAACTTCTTGACATAGAAGACTAGAACTTTACCATTTATTGAGGGCCAAATGATTGTCAAATCACCTGATGCAACCATCACAGCAATGCATCTCCAGCATTTCTTTTCTATAAGATATAACTTACAGAAGATTAGTATATAACTCTATGAATTACAGGGTTGTGGTTAGGTTTGCATTCAAAAGCAAGCCCTTTAAGTTACATGTCATCATCATCAGAGCCTTTATTTCAATAGATCCGTTAAGACTTACATGTGTTTACAATCAGGACAAGCAATAGGAGCATTATTTCCGTTGCCGGTTTGCTCTTCATCAACCATCTTTCATGTCAAAAATCTCACAGCTTCAATCATCCATGGATAAGGAGTTTGCTTCAAGATTATTAGGAGCTTCTGCTAAGTTACATCCAAAGAATATATTACAGTGTTAATAAAGAACTAACAATTTATCTGTCAAATAACATACATTTCATACAGTGTAAATTTATTTATGTTCATTCCAGATCTAGCTAGGGCCAGTAGTTTCCCCTGAACAGAAAGAGGAAAATTAAGGATTGCATTTGTACAGCTTTCAGCTTTTCCATGCGTCTTGAAGTTGTTTTCTTAATATTTTCCCACTAAATCATATGTTTATCTGATTCTATCCTTAACAAGAATGGCGGTTGCTTTTGATCTTCTTATAACATGTACTACATGTTCAAGGAATATACTCATAATGTTTCATCTATTATTATATTTTTCTATACTTGACAATCTTAGACACAACACGATTAAACGACATGAATAGAATAAATGAAAGTGACACAAACTAAAATTAAGTAAAAATTGTATATGAATATTACAAAAACTAAAAATAAAGTTTTATGTTTCTCTTGTCAACATAAATTTTGACATGAAATTTTCGTATTTTATATGATACAAACACGAATTATAAACATAAATTGTCATTTTTTTTAATAAAAGGAATTCTCAAGTAAATAAGTAGAAGATTAAGCAATATTTTTTACATATATAAACAAAAAACACTATTTCTTGATGATTATACTATAAACCTTAAACCTTAAACTCAAATAATAAGAAAGAAAAATCTATGAATTCAATTAGAGGACCATGGCAAGCCGGGTGTATAGCTGAATAAAAATCTGCTTCAAGAACATCACAATAGCTAATTCCATCCACTGCTAATCTCGTTATTTATCTTTTCACAAACGCTCTTACTGTTGTTGTGATGGTATATAAACGTATAATAATTACATTATCTAATCTCACTTTACAGAAACCAATCTCACATTTATCATTGTTTTTTCAATTTCATCGTCTGTTCAAATGGATCCTATATCATTTATCGCAAGTCTATACCACTTTAACCATTCAACAACTTCTATATGCTTAATTATTCGTTGTTGTATGGGACGTTTAGATGTGCAGAGTTGAACCTTGTCTAGAATGTTTTTGCGCGATATTTCTTTGAGATACGATTCCGATTGTCACAAACCAAATGTTGTTAAGGCGGGAGATTCCATTCACTTACGGGCCTTTAAACAAAAGGAGCCCAATTGAATGATAAATGGGCTTGAATGTTTTTTGAAAAAAAAAAAAACCAAATTTATCAGATTATATTAATATATGAATTAAATCTTCTAATTAAGATCATTATCTTATAATGAAACTTTATAAATCAATTTCTTAAACCCAAACATTTAGCTTAACTATCAGCTCATGTAATTTTCAAAAAAATAAAAAAGTTGGCACATGTATATAATTTCACAGTAAATTAAAACATTTTAAATTGGTAATCTATAGGTTATTTTAGTTAATTCATATAATTTCTTTAAAATATGATTTTTAGTAATTATGGAAATGTAAACGAGTTAAGTTATTCATGAGTTACTCGATAAATTTAATAATCATTCGAATTTAACTTATTTATTTTAAAGTTAAACTCGAACTCAAACTACCATAATGACTAAATAAATCAAGTTCAAATATTTTAATATTCAGTTTGAATAGTTCACGATGGTTGTTAACTAAGAAATAAAGTTTGTTGAGCCAAAGTCAAGCTTCTTGCGTTGAGTTTAAGTAGTTTGAGTATTTTTTGTAATTGAACTCGAATTTCAAATTTTCAAATTGTAAATTGAATCAAGTTCGAATCAATTATTATATTATTTCAATTTGACTTAAATACAATTCTAAATATAGGATTCAAATTTCAATAACTACGTCTTCTGCTTCTATTCTTGAAATTCGAGTTTACAAATAATGTCATCCATGGACAAAGGGTTGGATGTAAACTTTTTTTTTTTTTTTTATGGAATAAGATGTAATATCCTTTAGTTTGCTATTTAATGCAGATGCAAGAAGCAAAGAGATATGGAAGTCCAGTTTCAAAGGCTTTAGTCAGACTAAAGATGATCACAATTCAACCATGTTCTCCCCTTTATTAATTCACTTCTAGCGTTTAGCTTTCAACTCCAACATTATAGCACGGAAAAGCGAAAAATCATAAACGAGGCTGTCAGCAAAATTATGATTCAGATCCCACTTTCTCATTAAGTGAACACTCTGTATTCAAAGAGTACCAGCAAAGCAATCAATCTGCAGCAACTACCACCTGCTTGCTGCATGCGCTGCTGCAACGACGACTCTCATCAATTACGGTTGGTCTCTTTCAGTTGGAAGTTTTGCACTTTGCACCGAAAATCATTTATGAAAGAAAACTGGAAAGAGCTTCATGAACACCCATTTAAGAAGAATACCTATCTAGGTGTTTGATGGAATTGGAGTAAGCACGGGCCCGATGACTGAAAGCTTTTTCTAGCCATTTATATACTTCTATGCTAGTGAAGAAGTGGTGGCTGTGTCGAGATAATCTATGGTTTAATCTAGCAAACCTAGTACAATAATGGCTTTTGCCATTTTAAATTTGGTCATTCATTGGAAACCAATGAGATGAGGGGTTGAAGAAAGGTAGCAAAATAAATGTGTACAAGGAGAAATGCTTGTGGCCAAGAAAAAAAAAATGATGGTGTTGAACTTTTACAATTAAAATTTATATTTTTTTAATAAAAGAAGTCACTATCCAAAGATACCAAAAGATACAAAAAGTAAATGTAAATGTTAAGATTTAAAATTTAAATTTATTAAAAATTATTTTTTAAGCAAATTATATATTACATAAATTTTAGATGAAAAATAATCGTTTAAAATTTTTGTATATAAATGAAGTATATTTATCTTCAATGAATATCAGTGATTGACATTGATTGATATTTAAAAAACACTTCGGATAAAAGATGATCGCATATATATAACATTTATAATACATTTGACAAGTTTAAAAAGACATGTATAAAAGAGAAGGGAACCTTCAGAGTTTAGACATTCTCAATCCAATTTTTACTCTTTTAGATTTTTTTATTTTCAAATACTAACTTTAACGTTAGAAAATTGTTTCAAAATACTAACTCCAATCTTCCAGAATTATTTGTTTTCTTTGAAAAATCAAAGGAATTCAACAATCAAATTAAAAATAAAAAATAAAAAAAGTCCACCTCAGCTATAAAAAAAAATTCTTATAGGGGGAAAATTATACTTTTAAAAATAATGCAGCAGAAATAACAAAATAATTGAGGCATGCCATACAATAATTGTCAGATACTATCACATATCATCTTCAATGCTTTCGAAATTCAGCAAGTCCATCCAAAGAAGCCCCACCGCCATTGAACCATTGATCATTATATGGAAAATTTCGATGGAAAAACTTTAAGCAAACGACCTGTTCCCCAAGAAAATCGGCCTCAAGATAAGGACTTACACAGGCTTTAAAGCCATTTTGTTTATGACATCTCTCGTTTTTAATCCCAACTGCTCTTTATGACTAGGAACAGGGAAACCTTTTGTATCATGGTTAGGTGTTACACCTCTAATAGTAATAAGCCAGGTAGCCCAAATCTTCAACTTTTTGCTTCCCATTTCTACCTTTGAAGATCATTTTTTCACTCTTTTTAGCTTCTTTAAAGTAGAGTACTAACTACAATCACAATCAAATAATTTGAGTGTGAGTTTTTGTTTAATTTTTTTATCTAAAAGTCATTAGTTCAAGTTATAAAATCAATTTTTAGGTTAATGCAAAAACATTGCATACATATCACTCTCTTCAAATTTTATGATGTAAGAGTCTTATTCATTAAGTTTGTTTTTTTATTAATTAGTATATAAACTAAAAATAAATAAACAAATCAATTAAATAAAAAAATTGAACTTATGACTTTCAGATTATTAAAAAAAATAAAAAAAAACAAACTTATAGGTGGAAAATTATACTTTCACAAATAATGAACAAATCCATCAAAAAATATAAATTACGTACATATGACTTTTTTCAAATTCTATAATACAAGAGTCTTGTTCATTAAGTTAGTTTTTTGTTAAATAGTATATAAATTAAGAATCAATGAGCAAATCAATCAAATAAAAAATAGATAAAATTAACATTAAATTTGACTAAACCTTTTACGAAATTTGAAATTGAGAATTAATGATTTTAAGTTTTAGATTTAACTCGATATAAGACCAGTTTGGCTGGTCAGTTAACACCAGCGCAGGACAGTAGAGAGAATAAGACAAAAGTAGCGTGAGGGTAAAATTACCCTCATGTTCCTACTTTTTTTTTTTATTAAAAAGATATATTTTTAATAATTTTTCCATCATTTTCAATTTTATCGAAATTAATCTTACAATCCATCAAATTACAACATATGTTATCTTTTAAATGGTGATTTTCAACAAGCGTAAAATTCAAATCAACTCTCATAACTTTTTTTTTTTCTTATTTCTCTGATCACAATAATAATAATAATAATAATAATAATAATAGAAACAAGACAATTGACAATCTTGAGTGTTCAATAATGAATCATTCAACTTCGATCCAAAAACCATAAAATTAAAGTATTGATGGGGAAGCAGCTTTAAAATTCTTTGCTCTCTAGTGGCACTACAGGCCACACCCTCAATACTCTTAATTTTCGACCTCTAAAGCACATGGAGTATACGGTTTCCATTGTTCTCTTTTCAGTGTGGGCGAGGGTCCCTGCCCATTATCCATTGTTCAATAATTTAGGGTCCCTATTCATTTTCCTTTTATTGGCCAACTTGCAAAAAATCTTTCTTTCCTTTCATATTAAGGATCTCCATTCTCCACAAGAAAAGAAAAAAATGAAAGATGCATATAGGATAATAACATCTGCTGTTCTAAGCATTGAAAAAACAAGACGTGGAAATCTCTTTCTTGTGGAACTACACTGAAAAGGAAAAGAGAACAAAATAATGCATGGATCACCATTCTCTGTCTATAAAACTGTTTTGCATGCTTATTGTAACTATCAATGGTTTAATTTCTTTAAGAATTAGGGCACAATAGAGATGGGAACTTCAGCAATCACTGGCATTGGACATGACTTTCTTGAACAATTTTTTTTTCATAAAAAGTTACAAGAGGAAGGAGAATTTAATCATCAGATCTAATCCCTCGTAAGAAATGGTAACAACTGTTAGACCACACTTTAATTGTTAATCTTTTGTTATCTTTCATTTACTCGTATTAACGAATTGGGTTGCTTTCTTTCTCACAAGTTTAGACAATCTTTTGTTTTTTTTTTCTTTTTTTGGTTCATTGAGAAGTAAAAGAGAAAGAAAGAGTCTATCCTTAAATCTAATATTTTTTAAAAAATTATAACAATCGATACATCAAATTTTAGTTGTTAATTTCTTATTCTCTTTTAATTGCTCTGGCCAATTGGATTGCTTTCCTTCTCACAAATTTAGACAATTTCTCAAGTGAACTTAATGTTTAGTCACTTAATCTAATAAGAAAATGGTGATAAGTTTCAAAATTAAACCTAAACCCAAAACTATAAGTCACAAACCAAAAGCAAGGGAAACTTAATTATAATAATAAAAAATTTTGAAGCAACTTAAAGTTTTTGCCCATGCTTTGAGAAAGCTCTGAAATCATGTTGAAATCATTGATTCCTCCAAATTATTGTTAGAAGATAGAAGTGGGGTCTCACCATATTTATATCCATGACTACTATCTTTTCATTTAGTAGTGAACCTGCCTTTCAAAAGGGTGACAGTAAACTTATTAGGACTTGATTTTCTTTTCATCTATAACTTCTTGTCCCCAAATGAAAATGAAATATACTAGAATTCCTTTGGGTTATATTATAAAGTTGGATTAATTCTTTTATATATTGATATTGAAAATTTTTAATTAAGAGGCTGTCACATTCATTTCATTTTTAATTAATTTTTTTAATGTATAAAAAATACGTATCATTTTATTAAATCTGACAACAAAATTTAAAATTTCGTTAGCAGTGATCATGTATTAAATGATTTATCATTCTAGTTTTACTACATGTTTTATGCGTCAAAATCAGCAAAACAAAAACAGCATCTGCATTTGAAATAAATAATATTTTTAATTAATGCTAAGAGATTAAGATTTTATTTTATGAAAATAAATTTCATTATTGACTTTTGTATATATGAAAATACTATACTATTTATTTAATAAATTTTAGTAAATTATGTTTAGACAATTAATTACTGATTTTTAATTAGATATGATTTTACAATTTAGATTATTTATACTCACACAATTTGGAAAAAAAAAAGAAAACCAAATTAAAAAAATATCGAAAAAAATACCAAAAAGTAATTACTAAATATGAAAAATAAAAATGAAATGAAGTCTAACTAGGTTAGCACCGTCTTTAATTTATTTGATTTCAATTGCCTGAGATGAAAGTAACTTTTGTTTCTTGTCCAATTATAACTTGCCACGTAAGCAACATTAACTGTGGTCGGTAAGAAAAGAAGAGGATGCTCTTGTAGCAGGTTGGACCTGATCTATGGCCGGTCATCTAATTTCTGCCCAATTAACTCAGACAGTTCAGAAATTTAATTTCGTAGTAATTGACCATAATGATTTGCTCTCACTAATTAAAAATTATAATTGGATAATTAACATAATAATATAATATATATATATATATAAATATTTTATTTTATAATAAATGTATGCAATTGTTTATTTTAAAATTTATATATAAAATTAAAAAATAAATAAACTGTTTGAATTTTTTTAATTAAAGTAAAATGTATTATACCCCATAAAATGTATACATTCGAGATTAAAATTAACTAAAAATTAGAAAAAAATTTAAATTCAAAATCATTTACATCAAACACAAAGAAATTAATTTATCCATTGAAGCAATATTTGTTTATATTTATTAAATTAAATTCTATTTAATAATATTATTCTGAGATTAATTTTATTGCCCATACATTGAGATGTAATTGCCTGTCCAGACAAAACCCGATTGTAACTTTTACCGGACACTGCAAAGTTGTTTGACGCGGCTAAACATTCAATCCAAAATCAATTCATAATAAGTAGGGAGATTTAATTTGATATAAGGGTGTAATATGAAATTTAATATTTAACTGATATAAAATAAAACAATTTTAATAAACCTCCATTTCATACAGGCGAAGACAAAAAGATTTACCACATGCAATCTTGAACCAAAACAGGATGGGTGTTCTATTGGTCCAATGTTAGATATCATGCCTGAATGTAAGCAATATTAGTAGGACGAACCAAACCTACTTTGATACATATTGAGTGTTATTGGTCATCTCAACCAAAAAATATCTCAAAATATAATTTTTTTTTTTTTAGATTTATAAACATGCATTCAATCATTATCACAATCGATACGAAAAAATCTTAATACACATTAATCTTTGAAAAATACATTTTTGTACCCGATATATAAAGAAATATTGGTATATTATGTTTTGAGATCATGATAAATATTTTACTTAAAATTAATTAATAATAAGTAAAAAAATTTAACATTTTAATTTGAATATAAAATCTTAAAAAACTCAATACCATATAAATATGATATAATATCATTTTACCGTATGCAAGAGAGGTTTTTGTTTCTTCCCCGCATAACTCACCTTCCTACATATATAATTATTCCAGATAATCCAAGTTGTAATCGCAAATTGCTGGAACTAGAACAATCATTTTCTTTGGTTTGAATTTATAGTTAATTAATCTCCATATATCATTCAAAGTTTCATCAATTAATAGATCAATAATGTTTTTGAAACTACATGTCATGTGCACTCATGCTTTAATAAAGTAGATATGAACTCTTTTACAATTGTATATTAAATTTTGTCAATGAATGCTTTAAGATTAATTTAAAATAATATTTTCACCTATTATATTTAATACAAAATTATTATTATTATTGTTGTTGTTGTTGTTGTTGTTGTTGTTGTTGTTGTTGTTGTTATAATAATAAATAATATATTAACTAATTTTAAAAAATCTTAAAATACTTGTTATTGAATAATAACAAAATATAATTTCAACATTTTACATAAAATAGACATAAACGGCATCAACATTTGATTGCATGCAAATCAATTTATAAACTTTTATATTACCATAAATATATCTTCATTCCTTTAAAATAACGTAATTAAATTTAAATTTATTGCATGATATGAACTGTCATTTAAAAATCTTATGTGGCAGCTAACATGAATAATTTTACGGGTTTTCAGGTAGCATATATGTCACATATACAATATACAAATGTAAGTTAATGTCATTTAATATATTTGAACTTAATTGTATAATTTTAAAAAGTTGAAAGTTTCTTTATGTTATAATGAAAATTTATAAACTAATTTATACGTAATAAAACGTTGAAAACTTATATTCATTTTATATAAAAAATTAAAGTTAAATTTGACTATTAAATCATATATACACACAACAACAACATAAGATAATTTGTTTTCATGTGAATATATGTTCTTAATTTTCATTAGGACTATAGAGACGAAAACTTATAGTTTGAGTTATTGGCTACATAATTATTTATATGCCTACAATTAGTATTTATAATGATTCTTTTCAAAAAAAGAATTTCATTTGTATTTGAAAATATAAAAAGTTTACATTAAAGGGATTATTGCATGAATAATTAACATTCCATAATTTCATTAATTTTTTTTACTATTTCAAAAGGAATTGCAATACGATTTACGATTTGATCTTAATCTTAAGAAATAACTAGATTTGATTAGACATGGTACGATTAAGTGATAAAAAATAATAATACAAATTAAAATTTTGCCAAATATTATATATATTTTATCGTATTATAATTTGATATTTATTGTATTATATATTTTACTTAATTTAACATAAAATTAATACCACACAAACACATAAATTCGCGAATGTAAAAATAATTAATTTCTTAAATTGAGGAAGAATCATGTTTCTAGTCATCAAAGGTTCGGTAAATTTTCCTTAATTTTACCCAACAGCCCTTAGTCCTACTAATTCTATTATATTATTTTTCTTAAATTTTCCTTTAGAATATAAACAATTTTAAATACAAATAACATATATTACTTTACAAATTAAATTAAAATAATAATAAATATTTTTTAAATATATTAAATAATTAAAAATAAATAAATAATATACCACTATTTTAACTGTACTCGTGCATTATGTATTGAAAAAACCATCTAACAATATATTAAATTATTATAAAAAATAATCATTAACAAGTTATCTTAAACCGACAAGCATAGACAAAATACAAAACAATCTTTGACGGTTGATGTCTTTATATAAGGGACCAGTCGCCAGGGACACGTATTTTTCGTTTTTCTTTTCGATTAATCTGTGCCAAAAATATATATTTACATCAGACGATTTAAAATTAATTAGTCACAGTCACGCGTCAAAGGCTAAACGTGATTCCGGGGCCCACAATTCAGATAAAGATCCAACAATTTAATATTCTATTCAGTCTTACACAGGATTTCCCCCTCCTTTTTCCAGAATTAAATGAACACCCGTGAGAAACTTTTATATTTATTTTGTTATTATTTTTTATTCGGTTTTGATATATTAATAATTAATTTTTTTAATTTTAGGAGTAAAATAAAATGATTATTGTATATCTATATTTTAAATTATTTTAAATGATATATATTATCCAATTAATTTTATTTATAAAATTTAAAATACCTATTAGATAACGAATATTAAGAGTGAGTAAAAATGATTCAAATCGATTTAATCGGTAAAATTTATCAATTCTTAATTAAGTTGATTCAAATAATTCGATTTTTAAATAAATTTATTTGATTAAGTCAGTCAATCTTTTATTTTTAAAATTGGACAGCGAATCAATAAAATTAACTTACATTTTATAATATATCTTAATGTTATATTATATAATTAAAATATATTTATTAAAACAAATAAAAGAAACAAAGAAAAATCAAAAATTCGATTTTCATCAAATCGAATATAATCAATTTATTTCAGTTCTATTTTTTAATTTTCATAATTAAATTGATATTATTTGATTTTTTAAATTTTAAATCGATTTAATTTATTTTTTATTTTCTCAATTAAATCGACTAAAACTACAAACTGCTTATCCCTTCAAAGTTCTAACTACGTAAAAAAAAAATTGTCTTTTATTTATATGAAAATAAAAAAGAAAGATACTCATATGAAAGTCGAATATTATGTTAAGTTAAACAAAATAATTTTATACATGATATAGTAAAATAAATTAGATAAATATAAAATAGAAAAGTTGTATAAATTAAAATTTAATAAAAATTATATATAAATATAATAAAAATTAAAAATATATTTTATATTTAACATATAAATATAATTTTAACTTAAAATTTTTATATTTTATATAAAATAAATATAATTTTTTATGAAATAAATAAAAATTTTATACACGAAGTTATGGTCTAGGTTTAGCCGCCTTCATGATGGAAAGAAGAAAAGATGGAGAGTTGGCGGGTAACCCACCATTCAACAATTACCAAACCTTGGAATAAAATAATGGGCAATAAAAAAATAAGAATTAAAGACAGATACCCGTGAAGCAAAAAACAACATGTAATAATAGTTAATTCAAGAGTTTTTTTGTTTGTAATCAGTCATCAGAGGCAGCACTGTCAACCACCTTAAAGTCAGTCTATATTCAACCATGGCATCATGAATTTCATGTTTGTCCAAAGAAAATATCTCAAGGAAAATACTAGTTTAATTAATGAGTCATTCTCAGTTCTTTGTGTTTTCTAATTAATATTTTAGATTAATAATACTATTGATTTAGATAAGATTATAAATAAAATTATTAAAAATATCAATTAATATTATATATAATATTAATAAATTTTTTTATTATATAAGTGAAATTAAAATAATGGTGTATATTATTTTATTTATTATTTATTTTTAATATATTTAAATGATATTTATTTTATTTTAATATTATTTATAAAATAAAAAAATGTCATTAAATAATTATCTTAAAAATATATATTTTTTAATAAAATAATAAAAAAATTTAAAATCAAAGATTAAAAAAAAGGTAATTTCACCCGTTTACTGCTTTGCCTTTTGTGGAATTTTTTACTGGTTTATGACTCACCGCATTGTCCGGTGAACCAAACGGGTCATAAAACAATTGTCTTACTATTATTTAACTAATAAGTTCTATTAACTTTTGATTTCATATTTTAACTAACATAAGTTAAAAATTATTTTAATTCTTTTAAATGTAATTACATTATTTATTTAATAAGAATAATTATGTATCCTTAAAAATTTTATCTTAATCCGTAAGCATTAGTTGACATATTTCAATATAAAATTTTGTTAACAAGTGTTCTTAAAACATTCTTTAAAAGTATAAAATAACATATTTATTTAATGCATTTAAAATTATAAATAAACTTATCAATTATTTCATATAATAAAATTTATTGTCATAAATTATGTATATGTGAACAAAAAATTCTACAATAAAATCAAAATTTTCTATTTGATTAACAAATCAATATAACATACATGATTAAATATAACTTTAATATCACTAAGTGTAAAAAATATGTTATAAGTATCGTAAATATATGATAATAAATATAAACATATTTTGTAATAAAATTATCATACGTTTAGTCTATTGATTTTAATTTTACATTTATTTTTGTATACTTACTATACTTGTAACATATTTTTTATGTCTAATAAAATTAAATTTACAATTACTTATGTGTACTTACATTGATTTTGTTAGTAAATTTCAGATGGTATATGACAATTTTGACTTTGAGATGTGTATTATTATATTTTCTTGAATGTAATATTACTTCACACAGAAGTAAGTTACTCCAGGATACAACAAAATTTTTAGAGTTTTCTTTGTGAATTGTGAAAGATTAAGAGTAAGTGTTTCAGAAAATCAATCAAAAGTTTATAGGTTCTGAATAGTTTCAAATCAATGGTTGCAATTGTCTGTTAATTAACAATCATTAATTTTCAGACACAGCTGTTCCAGACATAACTGAAAATATGTCTGTTGAAACAGTTAAACAAATTTTAAAATTCAATTTTTAAAATTCAAAAAATAAAAATAAAAAAATTTAAAAGTGCTCATTTTTTTACTTTTAAAATTAATTAAAGTCCCAAGTAAGTCCATCAACCTTTAGTAATTCAATTTATACTTTAAGATTAATTTTTTCTTATAAAATTAATTATTATTTTATTCATAAATAATGTGAGATTGATTTCTATTACAGGTTATCCAACAAATTTTATAATAAAATAAAAATTTTAACCTCATTGTAAAATATATATATATATATGCTTTCATTTTTTTAAAAATTATTTTTTAAATTGACAAAAATAAATTGTTTTTTTTAATGCTGGGCTCAAATGCTCCAAGCCACAAGAGGAAACCGTGCGTACCATCTCATCCAATTATAGGACGAATGGTTGACATGAGAGATGATTGCATCTGAAATATTAGGGTTACATTTCATAAGTTTCTCATTTAAAATATAATAAAAGACACAAATAAAATTGAAAGAGAAGGATTTAGACAATTTATTCTCAACAATCTCTCAAATTCTCCCCCTCTCCTTCTTTTATTTGTTATTATTATTATTTTTTCTCTTCGTATATATTGACACCTCTCATTTCTCACTTGGATCTCGACAAATCTGACAACTGACCAACCGAACACGTAAATCCCATCTTGTCCATCAAAATACCATCAACAACTGAGTTGAAGTATAAAAATGAGGTACCTACTCAAGATTACAATAAATGAATACACGTAGATGGAAGTTATTTTACAATAAATGTCGATGGAAGCTTGTTTTCATGAAACAGTAAGCACTCCATATATAAAAAGAACTTTTAATATAAAATAGTTGGGTTGGCTTTTCAAAATTAAATCATTAGTTTAAAATTCCAATTAAATGGTTGATAATTAATTATTTCTTTTAATATATATATATATATATATATTTATATGGAACTTAAGGTAAAAACACTAGCTATGATATTTTAATTGAAGAAGGTTTCAAAAAAAAATTAATTATTCTACGTTAACTTATATTTTTTTTTCTTAAAATCTAATCACATTATCATACTATTAAAAAAATTACCTATTATTCGAATTATAAATAAATTTGTTGAAAGGAATATTAATCATTTAATTATACTATATGTAATAAGTAATGAATAATTAATTTTTTAATAATGTGATTAAATTATATGTTTTGAATAAAAAATTGACGGCAGATAATTGTTTTTTTTTTTTTATTTTAATAACAAGCAATCTTCGTTTCTCCACGGTCCATGATTATACACACGATCTTATTCTTCAATATAGGTGCATGCAAATTTAAAACAATTTTCAAAACCAAATAATTAATATTGAATTTTTTGGTTTGATTAACTCACTTACACGTAAAGAAAACCTAAAAAAAATCCAAAACAATAAAAAGTTAGTAAATCAATCACCCAACCATCTCTAATTCGAGTAGAAGTGTGTAATTGAAGGAAAAAAATTGTGTAAAGAACTAAGCTTTTCTGTTTTTTTTTTTATTATTATTATTATTATTATTATTATTATTTGCTTTTTTGTGTTCCTGAAATCTGCAAAAGGATGAAAGGAAAATGCACAGTTATCAACAGACAGAGGCGAAGAGAGAATCATTTATAACTCCCGAGAAAAGGCGACGATTTTGAAGACGTGGATAAAAGCATGAAAGCATGTGAAAGAAAGCTAATCTATTAACTCAGCTCTTAATCTGAGTCACTTTTTTTTTTGTCTCTGCTCAATCATTCAAGAACAAGACAACCACCACCGTCCCTACGAACACATACCTCTCTCTTCTTTTCCATGATTGGTTGTTTAAAGAAAGCGAGAGAACCCAAAGATTCTTAGCTGTTTTTCTTCTATATAAAACCGGAGTTTTATTATCTGAGCTTAATTTCATCCCTCTCGTTCTAGTGAAGAAGAGAGTGAACAAAATGGAGATGGTTAAGTGTTTCATGGTTGTTCTTCTTCTGGGTTTTTGTCTCGTGTCTATGGCTGCACCATTGGAGAAGAAGAATAAGAGGAAGACCTACATAGTTCACATGGCTAAATCCGAGATGCCCGCGAGTTTCCAGCACCATTCTCACTGGTATGACTCGTCTTTGAAATCAGTTTCCAGCTCAGCTCAATTGCTCTATACCTACGACAACGTTATCCATGGATTCTCAACTCAGTTAACCAATGAAGAAGCTCAACAACTCGAGAGCCAGCCAGGTACTCTTGCAGTTTTTCCTGAGTTAAGATACGAGTTGCACACGACTCGTACACCGGAGTTTCTTGGACTCAGTAAAGCTGCTGATTTGTTCCCCGAGTCTGACTCGGCGAGTGAAGTTATTATTGGTGTGTTGGATACTGGAGTTTGGCCCGAAAGTAAGAGCTTTGCTGACGAGGGGCTTGGACCAATACCAGGAGGCTGGAAAGGCGCGTGTGAATCAGGCACTAATTTCAGCGCATCGAATTGTAACCGGAAGTTGATAGGTGCAAGGTACTTTGCTAAGGGGTATGAAGCTACACTGGGTCCAGTTGATGAGTCCAAGGAATCAAAATCACCTCGAGATGACGATGGGCATGGTTCTCACACGGCATCCACGGCCGCAGGATCGGTGGTGGAAGGGGCTAGCTTGTTCGGGTATGCGCAAGGGTCGGCGCGTGGTATGGCCATGCGCGCTAGAGTTGCTGTTTACAAGGTTTGTTGGATTGGTGGATGTTTCAGTTCAGACATCTTGGCGGCGATGGAAAAGGCTATTGACGACAATGTCAATGTACTTTCAATGTCACTCGGCGGTGGCATGTCGGATTATTACAGGGATAGTGTTGCAATCGGAGCATTTGCTGCCATGGAAAAGGGAATTTTTGTTTCTTGTTCAGCAGGAAACGCCGGTCCGGCTCCTTTTAGTTTATCAAACGTGGCCCCTTGGATCATCACCGTCGGCGCCGGCACATTGGATCGCGATTTCCCTGCTTATGTGAGCCTCGGAAACGGGAGAAAGTACTCCGGAGTGTCTCTTTTCAGAGGCAATCCCTTGCCGGGCAAGTTGTTACCATTTGTTTATGCCGGTAATGCTAGTAATGCTACCAACGGGAATTTGTGCATGATGGGTACTTTGATTCCAGAAAAAGTTGCCGGAAAAATAGTTCTTTGCGATCGTGGAATGAACGCCAGGGTTCAAAAAGGAGCTGTTGTCAAAGCCGCCGGTGGTGTTGGAATGGTTTTAGCTAACACTGCCGCAAACGGTGAAGAGCTTGTAGCGGATGCCCATTTGCTTCCGGCAACCGCTGTGGGTCAAAAATCCGGTGATGCTATAAAAAGTTACCTGTTTTCAAATACTAACCCAACTGTGACAATTCTCTTTGAAGGAACCAAAGTGGGCATCGAACCATCACCGGTGGTTGCTGCATTTAGCTCAAGAGGGCCCAATTCGATAACCCCGGAGATACTGAAGCCTGACATGATTGCTCCAGGCGTCAACATTTTAGCAGGGTGGTCGGGGGCTGTAGGTCCGACAGGGTTGGCGACGGATTCCAGGCGAGTGGAGTTTAACATTATTTCAGGCACTTCAATGTCTTGCCCACATGTTAGCGGCCTTGCAGGATTGCTCAAGGCAGCTCACCCGGATTGGAGTCCTGCAGCTATCAGATCAGCTTTGATGACCACAGCTTATACCGAGTACAAAAACAAGGAGAAAATGCAAGATACTGCAACTGGGAAAGCTTCCACCCCGTTTGATCATGGAGCTGGGCATGTTGATCCTGTGTCAGCGCTTAATCCAGGACTTGTCTATGATTCAACAGTTGAAGATTATCTGGGTTTCCTTTGTGCCTTAAACTACACTGAATTCCAAATTAGATCCCTCGCCAGAAGAAACTTCTCATGCGATGCTAGCAAGAAATACAGAGTTGCTGATCTCAACTACCCATCGTTTGCTGTCAATTTCGATACCACAATAGGTGGCTCAAACGTGGTTAAGTATACAAGAACTCTTACAAATGTGGGCTCACCAGGAACTTACAAAGTGTCGAAATCAGCAGAAACCCCGGGAGTTAAGATATCAGTTCAGCCAGAGACGTTGAGTTTTAGCCAAGCAAATGAGAAGAAATCTTACACAGTCACGTTCACTGGAAGTTCACAACCTTCCAATACGTTCAGCTTTGCTCGCTTGGAATGGTCTGACGGGAAGTATACCGTGGGCAGTCCTATTGCAATTAGCTGGACTTGATAGATAAGAAGGGAATAATTTATTGTTAATTTGCTTCTTAAACTCACTCAAAAAAAGAGTGAGTGCAATTGTTTAGTGTTTTAGACTTTTAATTTCCTAATTCTTGGTGAGCTTATAATTGCTGTCCAGCTAAATAATGGAAGCTGGGTCTAAGTGTTTGATATTGTTCTCTGAGAGAGAAGGCATGAAAACCAGGAAAATTGGGTTGTTTTCTTTCACAGTGTACAGTGTGTGGATATGCTTTGCCTAGTGGATTGTTTCAAATTTAAAGCAATCAAGAATTTCATGGGCTTCTTGGTTTCATTTCACTTCGTCAACTGCGATTTTATTGCAAAAGTGAATGGAAATATCACCGGGTAAGCAAAGCACAATGATGTTACGAGTACTTTTAATGTGATTTCCGTGCTTTTGATGGCATAAACAGCTGTAAGTTGTCTCAATGTTCCAATACCACTTTAATACATAGCTTGTGCTTTAAAGAAAGGGTAGAACAGAACAGAAGGTTTTACAGCTATGACATAATGAGATGAGAAACATTTCTCCTAAGAAAAGAAACAAAAAAAAACATGGTTAGTTGTCAGAGAATTCCCTACCAAGATAAACAAATACTAATAAATAGAGTTCACTTAGAATCATTGAAAGATTTAGTGCTTTTGTGTCCATGTCAACAATCTGGATCATGGTGTATGGTTGCATCAACAGTTACAAGCTACTGTTTCTTAATCTCAAGACCCGGAAAGGATGCAAGGGTGCAAAATTAGTTCTGATACCCTCATTCTATTTTACTTCTATTTTACAAAGATTGAGGGATCATTTGATATTAATAGATAATGAAATTAATTTTGATAAGATTAAAAACAACGATAACAATAAAATTAATTATGTGTACAGTGACAACAGTGTAGATGAGTGTAGTGAAAAAAAAAATCATTAAAGGAAGTCATGAGTGTAGTTAAACCGATAATTTTACCTTTCCACCGCAGGTTAAGTTGGGGATTAATTTTCCCAGCCTCAACTTACTCATCCTGCTGCTTACATTTTCCAAGTTCAGTTACCAGATAAAGAACTAGGCTGAGTCTGACATGCCATCAATAATAGTCAATGACTGCAACAGGGGAAAGCCATATCAAAGGCATTTGCTATCCTTAATGTTTCTGTTAAAAGAGGGGAAAGAGAACTGCTCCATCTGTTCTAATTATTGCTAAGCTTTCGAAGTTTTAAGCCATTAATGGAGTAGTCTTAAGATCTTCTGTTGTAAGAGAGCTTATTACTGGATATTGACACTTGACAGTTGCTCATCCTTAAAACATAAGAATGTAAAAAGCAGAAAACATGGTCCTTCAGCACTTTACGTAGAATTAAATTTGAATTTGTCTCTTATCCTAGACTATCCATTCAGAAATCTGGTTATGCAGTGGTGGTCTATCCTGAAAGAAGCAGTGTTAATGGACAATTTAAGATCTCTTAAGCATTTAGCTTCAGGTGGATGTGTTTCTCTGAATCCTGGACTGCAGAAGGTCATCAAAACACTCAATTCCAATCCTGGCGGCAAAGGTTCAATGAGAGTTCAGACTTTGCGTTCCAAGGTCAAGATAAACGGTGAGTCCATTACTAACTTTTACCAGATCACCTATCAACGAGGTATGATATGGATTTGAATCTGAGTGTTTTGCACTTAAGAGTCCAACCTGACTATTTTTTTTTCTTCCAGGGTTAATTGCATTGAGATTCCTAAGTAGGAGGGATTGAAAATTCAAAGAAGAATAGAAAGCGAGAAAATATAAAAGAAAGGGAAAGACAGACAGGGAAATAAGTGGCTAAATGGGCTGCTATTCCTGAAGGTTTGTGAGACAACAAGCTCGTTGAGAATTTGGATTTCAATCGTGAGTTTGGAAAGTTTTCAACAAAAAATCCATTTGATCAAACCCAAATAAAAGCAGCTTAAACCTAGGCCCTACTAAAGAAAAAGCACACCAGTAAACACACATTTTTTTTATACTGCAAAGTGCAAACACATTCATGCCATGAATGTACTTGTGCCAACAGGAGATAGAGCAGCATACTTGATTGCTGCAATTATTCCTCAACTCCAACACTTGGATTTCTCATCATGCGTTCTCCCGATTGATTAATTGTCAGTTATTTTACTCGGTCACAGCAATTTGGTTATTGTGCTGAAAACAAACGTGCTCACTTTCCAGCCACTCTTACGGGAGACGAAGAACGGAAGGAAAAGAAGATTTCTCTCAAGTCCGCAGTTATTAAAGAGCTGTTCTTTAGTTAAATTGGATGTACTTATAGTAAAATACTAAAATTAATATATCAATTTTGTAAATTTGATAATCTTAAATATGATACCAAATATAAATATGAAAGTGACCCGAATTAAAATTTTATAAAATTTATATATAAATTTAATAAAAAATAAAAAAATATATTATTTTTTACATATTAATATATAAATTTTTTATATTTTACGCAACACGACGATAATCTATTACCTTGCGTGATAAATGGTAAAGATGTGTAGTTGTATCTGTTTTCAACCGTGTTTATGCTGCTTTTAGGTTGATGTGAAAGTGCAGCTAATTTAAAATATTGACTATGTTTTCAGAGGAACCATGCTTTACTGTCTAATTTTTAATATGCTGAATGAGATTTCACCAGTTTGTGTCCTTTGTCTGCACCAGATCCATAATTTTCCAGGTTTTGGTTTATGCTTTTGATAATGATTCTTCTGGTTTTACGTTCTGTGGACGCAATTTGGATAATCTCTCTCTAACCACTCCAACCTGTTTATTTTATCAAAGATATGCAAGGAAATAAGAAGAAGTTCATTTACATGCCTTATTACAAAACAAACTGAGTGATAAACATGAAATAATATTACTGATTTTGTTTCCTAATTGTACTTTCAAAGTCATTAAAACTTCACAATCCTTTCCCCTGTTCAAGAAAAAGCTTCATAAGCAATAAGCATGTCTTTCTATTTTCTTTACTTTAAAGGAAAGTAAAATAGTATTAGGTAAGGGAATATGTGGTACGAGGAGTGTTAAATCTTTAAGTTCTTGTAAAGCAATGTCATAAGACATAAAACAGGGTAGTCTGCTCCTGCTTGATAAAATTAATTTGCTACATTATCAAAAGAATAAAATAATTAAACTTTTATTTTTAAATAAAAAAAATTGTGTGCCAAATTGAGGAAGAGAATTAAGTTTCAAACTTGGGTAATTAATTTTAAAAAGCAAGCTATTTTTGTATTGATTTAAAAAAAAGATTTTTTTACTAATTTTTCTCAATAAAAAAGATTATGAGTATTAAAAGTGGATTCAACTATTGATTTGAATAAAAGTAATAGCACTAATTAAAAATAATTAGTTGTTACTCTATTCTTTCTAAAAAACATATAAAAATAACAAAATTGTAAATTTTTCAAGTTTTCATAAAGTAACCTTTTTTTTCTTTTTAATAGAGTTTAGATATGATCTCTTCAGACTAAGCATATCTATTTGAATTAATTTTTAAAATCAAATTAAACTATCGTGATGGAACCACCTTACTTTATTTTTTTCATTCACAATAATTCTCGATTAAAATTAATAGTATTGATAATTAACTCAAATGAAGGTCAAGTGGTTTTTTTTGGTTGCTCATTTATTTATTTATTTTTGGAAAGAATTGACATAGAAAAGCATCTTAGGATAGGAACTCCTACTAAATTTGAAAGCAAAAAGTTTCTCAAAAACATAAAGTTCCAAGGAATCCAAATGCCAAACCAATCATTTTACCATGAAATTTACTTCTCAATAAATGAGTGGATAATATATACTCAAATCCCTCCAATCTCCCTACAAAACTCATTAATACCATTGAACAAATGAAAATGAATACCATATCAAACTCCTTGATCATGCACAATCTTTTCAATTTCAATTTTCAAATTCAAAGATATGGCAACATTAAAGGGAATTTGAACAGAAGATGTTTATGGACATCTTTTTTATTTCACTACAAAATACAAACAAACAGAAATGTTGGCTACTTTCAATGCCAATCAGACAACTTTCAAGTGGTCCATGAATTTAAATCTACTGTGGTATAAAGAACTTTATCCTATACCATACAATCAAATACAAGTCATTCCTTTCCTGCTTGATCAGCAAAGCAAAACCACCTTTTTAGAACAAAGTTTAAAAAGAGACTCAATGTGTTTCATTCTTTTTATCAAAGTACATCTCACCATATCAATCGAATTGACACAAGTGATTAATGTTTGAATGTTGAGTATAAAATATTTAGATTTGAATTTTCACGGTCTTTCATTGTTAAATAATCTGTAAATTTCGAAAATCTTACAAATAAAAATTCAATGAATTTGTAAATTTTAATAATAAATTAACAATTTATTCTGTTTTTGAAGATGAAGAAATCTTCGGACTCCTAAACTTTTATAATAAAAGAAAGCTCATCACACCATTGCCATAAGACAATCAAAATCTTTAAAGCTCTAATTTGCACCACAGAAATCACAAGCTACCCCTTAACCAAAACCATGGCCACCGACTATAAGATTTAAACACCCAAGTTTCATTTTTTACGTAATAAAAACAGCACCAACCCTCCTGTCTCTAGTCCCTTTTAGTCCCGATCACAAGAATGCATATGCCATTATCAACAGTTCAAGGTTCTTTTCTCTTCTTTTTTTTCTTGAATAGACCCAAAGGAATTCGATTCATATGGAGGAATCCAAGACCTTGTTTTGCTGCCGGAAAGAGATGTCCATCATTGTTTGACACTGTGAATTAACTTTGACATTCCATTTTAAACTTTTTCTTTTCTTTTCCTTCCAAATTTTATTGTCCAAAGCAGATGTTAGTATAGAATTATAGAATTTTGCATGCCGAGGTTGTCTTTTAGCTTTAGCCTTTAGGTTTTAGCCCCATTTGAGCATAAAATCTAACGCCCTTTGTCTTTTTATTCTTTTTTTTAGTGGAAAAAAAATCTAAAAATAGGACAAATTATCTCATCTTTCATATTAAAGTATATCATTAATTTATTATTAGAATTTACATATTCATTGAATTTTTATTTATAAATTTTTTAAAATTTACAAATCATCTATAACTCTAATTTCGAACTTGAATATAAAAAAATTCATTAATTACTTAGGTTGCCTCCACTATACATTTGACAAAGTGAAGAGTGCATAAATACTAGCTTGTGCTTGGCTAATGGCCGGCCCCGTCACTTTGTTTCACTCCCAAATAAGAAAGAAACCATGTCTGCTTCTCCCCCACTGCAGCACTGACTTCTGCATTTTCCATTGTTTGTTTATTGCTCCTTTTGCAGTAGCTTTACTTCTTTAATATTCCAGTTGTCTCCCTCTTTCTCCATTCTTTTCTTCCTTCTCTTTCTCTCTCCGCTATTCAAAATTTCCTTCCTGTTGCTATATAAATCCCAACTTAGTTTGAATTGGAAAGTTTGTGTTAACTTTCAGCCATGGAGGGTGCAGCAATTAACTTTGATGATGAAGAAAAATGGGAAGCCGAGGAAGAAGAAGCATTGTCATTGTGTGATCTGCCCGTTAATTTGATTACAGAAGAGAACCAAGCCCAACCAAGGAATGAGGAAGCTGGTGAATCCCAAGCCATTAAAACAGAAGAAGATTTCAATTTTGGCTCATGGGGTGGCTCTCTTTCAGCAGAACCAGAAATGTGTACAGCTGATGAAGTGTTCTTCAAAGGCCAAATTCTACCCCTCCGTCTCTCAGTTGGTTCAGACAGCGCCTTGGCAGGGTGTCGCCAAGATAGCCTGAACACTAGCCTGTGCCTCTTAAGGTCAGAGTCCATGGACCATGGTTCATTAACTAGGTTCACAAGTGTTAGTAGCACTAGCAGAAGCAGCAGTACTAGAAGTAGCCATTACTCTGCAAGTAGCAGCAATTCCATCACAGTTACAGCAAGGAATTTCAATTCAATTATCAATTCCAATTCCAAGTCAAAACCAATTAAAATCAGAAATAGTTTCAGCTCACATCCGAGTCCCAAACCCCAGATAAGATTGTCCAAAACTCGGCCAGTAAATGTCAGCAGCCGAAACCAGAAATCATCAGTGTGGGAATTTTTCAGGTTAGGTTTGGTTCGAGCACCGGAACTTGAATTGCAAGACTTGAAAGTTCGTAGCAACAACAATAATGCTAACAGAAATTCTGTCAGCCGAAACAGCAGTTCTAACAGCAGCAACAGCACTTCAAGCGCCAAGAACAGCAGTACTGAAGTTACAAAGAATCAGCAAGATTTGACCAAAGGATTCTTAGAAAAGAGAATAGGATTGTTTAGTGGATGTAAATGTTCAGTTAATGCAGCTGAAACAGTTCCATTGAGCAACATAGTCGTCATTAAAGAGAAAGCAATGTTACATGCCGCCATGGAAGAGAAAAAGAAGCTGCTGCAAGAATTGAAGATGAAGAAGAAAATGAAAGAAAAGGGAAAAGAAAAGCAAGCTTTGTCACGTTATCGAACGTTTGAATGGTTAAAGGAGCTTTCACATGCAAGCTATGTTGATGAGGCCTAAAGAGAAAGACCCATGAACAATCCCTCGCATGCCTTCCTTTTTCCATTCTTTCATCATTATGAACTTTCTTTTTTATTGGTTTAGTTTTCGTTTATATATATATTGAAACACTTCAAAGTGCAGGCTCTTGTACCTATAAAATCTCTGTCTCTTGAGAGATTTCATGTTTGTTAATCATTGATTTTTCTTTGTCTATTTCCTATAATTTTTTACCTCACGTTTCTGATTTAAATTAATGATGAAAAATAGTAGCAGCCGTGATAGGTGGAGAAATGATGAGCATGAACAAATGTTGCGGTGGTGATGGTGGTGGAGGAGCTATTATTATTATCATGATTAAAGTGTCAACTTTAACAGGACATGAAAACGGCAATTCGTGACTGTCACTAAAGCACACAACGACACCTAAAACAGAGAAGCAGACACAGAAAGGCAAAAGAAAGAGTCAAAAGCAAGCAAATTAGCCCAACACAGACAGAAAAAAGTAGAATTTAGAAGGAAGTTGGATAATTCTTTCAATTTCAATCCCATTTGTTCTTTTGATGATTTCATGATTACAATGAGAAGAGTAATGGTTTTTATCTGTCTCATGTATTGTTCCATTACTTTGATCTCTCAAAAAGAAAGTTTCATTAAGTATTTGAGAATCCAATAATTCTTTCCTTGTGACTGTTTTGTTTGCCCATTTTGTTTGGAAACTCGTGGTGAGTTTGTGGAATCTAATAAAACTCAACTTATATGATAGTTATGTAGAATTAGTATGACAATCTCATTGATTAATTAGCAAGGGGGGATTAAGGGAGCTGCAAAGCCTGATTAGGGCCAAGCCTCTAAAAGATCTTGGTTGCAAAGGGCTAATTAAAATTAGTTACTTTTAAGTTGTTTTGATTTTACTATTTCATAAATATGTAATTTTTTTTAAAAAATTACTAAAATAAAAAAACCTTGAACAGAAATACATTGTTCATAAAACATCTTATTTTGTTAATATAATTATTCTTTCTCTTTTATTTATTTATTTATTTGTTAAATTCGTTCCTAATAATTAGAAGAATATGTTTTTCCCTTTCATAAAAGGATGGAGTGGTTAGATCTTCAGCATTTGCCTTTTCAATAGCCTTCTCATCAATTGGACAGCAAATCCAATGCATGTGAGTGTTCATCTCCATTCTTCAATTATCCAGCTGAAGAATATAGGAAAAAGACAATAATCTTTGCGTATGTCAGTATGTTTCACAGATTCAATCACTGAATATAAGAAAAGTCTTTAGTGAAAAGCTTAAGACCTCGTCTTGAGTTTAATTCCTCGTACGGGAAACTTGAGTAGTTGTCTAAGTTTAACCATAATATTAAGCTTTTTTTAGAACCCAGAAACGATAATCGGTGCTTTTTACGTTTTCCAACAAGAAAATGTCAGACAGTGTAGGCTTTTCTGCTTCGTCTGCTGCTATGTTGGAAGGCAGCAGACACTCAAAAAATTCAGGCAAGGAGGACAGAGAAGAGAAGAAAGACTTTAATATTAATTCAAATGATCGAGTTTCAAAACCGATAAGGTCTCCAAAACATGTTCCTAGTAACCAAGAAAGCTGCTTGCTCGACCAAAGAATGCTTATCCGCAGCATACGTTGGGCCCTCTATATGCAAATTAAAGAAATATGCCTAACTGATTCTTGGAAAAGTGGAGAGTGTCTAATTATTGAATCTATCATGATTCCAATTCATTACAAGCATGGTTCATCAAAGACAACAATGTTTCCTTGGACCCTGGCTCAAGTGGGCATATTTTGATTTTAAGCTGTTGTCTGATGAAACAAAGAATCAGTGAAATCTGTAATGTGTCCCATCAACTCTACTCTACTTTGAAGAAGTAGGCCAAGTTGGCCCAACTAGCTTGGAAAATGAACTGAGGCCTAAACCATACTCATTTCTTATCTTTTGTATACTGTAATTTGTAACTGAAGAATAAAGCAGGACAATCTTATTTTTTGTCTCATTGATTAATTTTGTAAAATAAAAAAAGTACATGTTTTTTTTTAATTTTTATCATATTTATATATAATTTTTATTAAATTTTAATTTGTATTATTTTGTATTTTTTATTCTTATTAAATCTAAACTAAAATTGCTAAGGTCTAGCGAGAAGAGAATTGTTTATATGATTTATGCAACAATTGGAAGACTGTAGGGCTCTGTAGATTCAGCCCTCTAGACTCCATGAATAATAAATCCATAGGCAATTATAGAGTTGTTCTAAAGGAATTCAGTCAAGCAGGCTGCTATCCCAAAGCAAAGAAATGGAGGAAATTCCTGATTCTATATCTATGTGAACTGCTTGGTAGTAACTAGAGATTTTCCTGTGCAATGTGATCAACTTCCCATTGTACTGTAGAACTGTGTTCACCTGCTAGAAAGCTCAGAAGAGGGATGGCAGAGCAGTGAAAAGTATCATTCTCTTTCTTTACAATATTGCCCCTTATTTTTTCAAGATTGGAAAGTAACAGTTTAAAATTAAAATCTCAAAATCTGACAGCTAAGAATATTATTTAGAAGCAGAAACCATCAATTGCATAAAACCAATTATGATGAAAATGGAATTAACACAAGTTTTCACATAGAATCGTCTTCTTAACCAATTAGTTAAGAAAGACTTGTAGCATATTAGAAAAGAACCGAAACAATCTCATACTTAACTACAATTATCAAAAAAAAAAAAAAAAACCCACACAAGATTTCAGATATTATTCCAGCCATTAGGCAACTTCACTGCTTACGGAGCTTGACATAAGGCAGGGCAGGCCTAGAATGCAGACTGAAAAGGCATGTCATGTCTTCTTAATTACACAACACTACAGTTTACGAGCAATTGAATGTCAAGCCAGATCCTTTCAGCTTCTGTTCGATTACATTGTCGAGGCGACTTGCCATCTGGGGTGTCAGGTGGTTTCTCCAGTCCCCAACCTTGCCTCTCCTAAAGAAATCTTTGTTACTAAAATGACCATCACCCAGCTGCTGCATCCCAGTATTATTGACCTCCAAATTGCTAAGATTTTCAAAACTACACAGATTTACTGTTCTCTTCACTACTCCAGCTTCTTCTTCTTCCTCCAAGGAAAATGGATACCCCATAAATTCTGCCAATTTCTTCGCATAAAACACAGAATCTTTTAACAGGTCTTCATATTTCAGGAACAATACCTTGTCTGGTCGTTCCAAACTTGCCTTCCAGTATCCTAAAGTATGTTCCCACCACGGTCCGAAAGAAAATTTTCCTTCACAAAACAGCTCCAAACCCTCCTCTATAGAAATGGGTTCACATTCCTTGGGCCTTCGACTGGCTATAAAATGAAACAAGGAAACTAACGTATCCTTTGGTTCTCTGCAAAGATAAACAATTTTGCAGTCAGAATCATGCACAGATTTTGGCAATGAGCGGGATCCCTGACTCTCGTACGTCCGACTTCTTGTCTAACATTCTCATTCCCTCGAACATCGGCAAACATTCATGTGGCCCTTTAAACAGCAAAGGGTGTCAAGTTATAATTGCAAAAGTAAGTGCCTTAAGCCAAGTGGTGCCGCTCTTAGGCATGCTGCAAACAATGATATCACTGGATTGAGCGTTGAAAAGTTCTTGAGCAAGCATGATACCTTCCAGGAACATGGGGATGGTCCGAAACCCTTGGTAGAAGCGGAGAGACTGCACACTTCTCCAGCCATTCTCTTCCGGTAGGTTTGATATAATTTGCCTGATTCTTTCCATTGCTTTTGGAGAGACAAGGACTTCTTCCTTCTTGAATTAGATCAAATTATGTTGTACTGTTCTCTTTAGGGGACACCATCTTTACCTTATAAGTCGATTAGTCTGTTCAGTTGGACAAAATAATTAATAGGTGGGATACTTCGCCATGAATTATTTTTGGAGTCAATCCAACAGAACAGTTCTACGATCCTGTCCAAGTAATGGCTCACGAGAGAGATGAGATAAATGCCATTGGTCCACCACTCCACCTTCCAATGTGGTTACATTAAAATTTTAAAACTAAATTTTTTTCATACTGTGTTTTTATAATATTTTTTAACATGTAAATTATTAATAATTCATAAATATTGATTCAATAAATAAAGAGTATTCACTTCACTTATAAAATTTAAATTCGACTTCTGCTATTAGTAATTTTTTTTTGTGAATGTTTTATAAATTAAATATAAATTTTGATTGAGATCTGCAATATACCCTAATTTTGGACTGAAAAGCTTCCCCTCATCTTAATTTTTTATAAAAAATAATAATAATGGTTGAATTGGTTCCGATCAAAAAACACATGATTATGCTTAATTTTCATTTTTACATTATCAATTCTTATAGTTGTATAAAAGAAAAAGGAAGCCGCTTATAGTTAATACAATAATATATATTAAATTTAAAGTTTAACTTTTAGTAGGCTATGGCTTAGCTTCACTCCAATAGACTCATGCAAGTGGCCTCGACAAGGTTGGTAGAACATAAACCGAGTACGTAACCAATAAAGCTGCTTGCTCAACCAAAGAATGCTTGTCCACATCAATATATGTTAGGTTCTTCATGGCATATCCAACTGATTATTCGAAAAAGTTGAGATATTCTAATTATTGAATCTATGAGGATTACAATTCATTACAACATGTTGCGTCAAAGATAACATTATTTCCTTGGACCATGGCTCATAATTTGATTTTAAGCTATTGTGTGATGAAACGAAAATTTGATAAATTTTAGATATTTTATAATGATTTGATACAAATAAATGATACAAAGGTAATATAAATTAAAAATTATATATGAATATAATAAAAATTAAAAAAATAATTGTATCTTTAATATATCAATATAAATTTTGATATAAATTTTTTATTTTATACTACACAAATATTACGTGCACACATTCACCTTTGCTTGGAAGAATTAGGCCAAGTTAGCCCAACTTCCTGGGTAACTGAACTGAGGCCTAATCTGTAAAAGCCCAAGCCCATTTCTTATCTTTCGTATACAACGATTTATGAACAAAGTCAGTTAGACTGAAGAATAAAAGCATGATAACCTTGCTAGATAGCGCACAAAGTACACTGAAAAATTGCAAGCTGCAAGCAGCAGACGAGAGAAAACAACAAAAGATGTGCTGACTCGTCGAAATGGTGTCGAGTTACAATTGCAAAAGTAAGTGCCTTAAGCCTAGTGGTGCCGCTCTTAGGCATGCTGCAAACAATGAGATCACTGGATTGAGCGTTGAAACGTGCTTGAGAAAGCATGATTCCTAATTCACGTTGTATAAAGGCTGATGACCTCTCCAGCCAGTCTCTTCCGGAAGATTTGATATGATTTGCCTGATTCTTTCCATGGCTTTTGGGGAGACAAAGTTCTTCTTTCTTCTTGAATTACAGAATTAGATCAAAATATGTTGTACTGTTTTCTTTAGGACACACTATCTTATAGTTTGGGTGAGCGGTAATATTAATTTTTATTAAATGTGTTTAATTTTAATAAAATTTTTAAAAATGTATCATTTAAGTTTAATAAAAATTATAAAATAAAAAAAAAAATACATATAATCTATTTGGTCTTGTAGTCATTTATGGGCTGCCTCCGACTAAAATCAATTAGTCAGTTCAGTTCAGTGGGATACTCCGCCATGAATTATTTTTGGATTTATGCTAAAAGTGAATACTTCGCCGTGAATTATTTTTGGAGTTAAAAAGCAAACAGAACAGCCATATGTTCTTGTCCGAGCAATGGCTCACCAGAGGGACGAAATGAATGCCATTGGTCCAACACTCCAATTATTGTTACTATGGTTTTTACTGTTGTTGTGAAATGTTTTGACAGCGTCACTGTGATGGGGAATAGTTAAAGGAGTTGAACATAGTATTAGATCCGATATAGGAATTTTAAATTAAAATTGTTCATATTACATACCTTTTCACATGCACAACAAAGGATATTGAATTGTTCAGATCAAATAAATACGTGATAACGCATTTTCATTTATATATTATCAATTGAGAATGACACATCATTTCTTTAAGTCGGTGTAATAATTATCATATATTAATTCTTATCAAATCACTTTAATTAAATTAATAAAAATTAATTTTTAAATAAATTAATTTAATAAAAATTGATTCAATAAAGATAAATATAATATAATTATTACATATATTTAAAATAATATAAAATATTATTTTTTATTAATATTTAAAACACTCACTTTTTAAAAACATTCTAAGACAAATTATTCTCAAATCAATTTTTATAATTTTCTATAATAAAGAAAGTCCCTTGGATGAGTGGATCATACGGAATTTGATTTTTATTGACTCAATATTTTAATTTGACTTCATGACTAATTAAATTTATATATATATAGTTAGATTCAAGGATACTTAATACATAAACACATAAAATAAATTCAATTTTAAATTTTAATCTAATAAGCTAAGACTTACATCTATTCTAAACTTCTAATTGAATTTTGAAATCATTATTATTAAGAAAAATTTACTTAAATTTATTTTTGATTTAAATAAAATTAATTTTAAATTATAAAATAGATAATATACCTATAATTACACTGAAAAAAAAATACTCTCACTGTCGGTGGCCTAAACAAGGTGTGGACAACATACTTCGCGTATGTGACGAAGAAAGCTGCTTGGTCAACCAAAGAATGCTTATCCGCAACAATATTGGGCACTCTAGAGTGAAAAAGGAAATTAAAAAAAAAAACATTACATAAAATGGTTATTTTGCATTAACAAGTTATTTTTATTCAAATCATAATATGTAAATATATTTTTTAAAAATAAAATATTTATTACACATAACATATGATAATCAAACGATAAATATTTATTTCAATAAATAATTAATTTTTTTAATAATATGATTACGTTTTTATAATATTTGAGTTTAAATGTAGGTAGTTATATTCTCATCTCAATTAAATATTTCTTTGTTAAAAAATTTTTTCTCAAAAAAATATACCTAATCGATTCCTGGAAAAATGGAGAGTTTCTAATTACTGAATCTATGTGATTCCAGTTCATCACATACATGGTTCATTACAGACAACAATGTTTCCTAAGACCCTAACTCAAGTGGGCATATTTTGATTTTAAGTTGTTGTCCGACGAAACAAAGGATCAAGGAAATCAGTATTATGTTTAGCTTGACAACACAAATAGAAGATAAAAATGTGAAATGGATTAAAATTATATATAAATTATATATAAATATTATTGTGACTGATAATAATAATAATAAATAAAAAGTGACAAAAAAGAGTAATTGACGTTGGATTCAAACTCAACCTTATCTACATGGTTGTAACATTATCAAGGTAAAAATCAGAATATATATAGATAAAGAAAGAGAGTTTCAATCAGATACAAACTCATGTCTTTAAAAGCACAATCACTACCAACAAGCTAGGGGGAGAGGTATGATTTCTGAAACTAAGGCTCTCCATTTTTCTTTACAGAAACTCTGTCAAATTCTCTGTCTGACTTAAGTATCGGAGTGCTTACGCAGGAAAAACCCCTGCGTCCCTCTGATTGTTCTTTTTCTTGCAGAGCTGTCTATAGCACGTGGCACAAAAATCAAGGTGATGACATAAGTAATTTGTAATTGTTGTAACTGAGCAACAACAATTGGCGCCGTCTGTAGGAATTCAAATCTCTCTTTTGTTTTGATTTTTATATACTCTACTTTACGTGCTCTGTTTTTTCCCTTGGATGGACTAATTTTTTGTGCAACAATAACCTCGCGGTGCAGATGAACACTGCTTCTGAAGTGCTCTTAACGACCACATGCTTATGATTCCTGCTTGTGGTAGTCTCCATTATTTATGCTAACTAAAGATAAGCCTGTTATGCAAGAGGTAGGCAAGATCCTTTTACTTGGTTTTACAATTTTTACATGATATTATAAAACAACATGAGACTAACAATTGCATATGCAGGGCATAAATCATTTCTCAGAACAAGTGAGATATGAGCCAGTTATGTAAAAGTATGTATATAAGTTTATTTAAATAGTAAGAATTCAATTATTTTCCTTGAGACAACGAGAAATTTGAGTTTTTGACTGCTTTTATTTTGATAAGGAAGACACATTAGATTCCTCCAGTCATATTGCTGATGCTAATTTTGTGTTATCCTATCAGCTAATTTCTGTTATCTTGAGTCACGAGGTTCTTTCCGATACATTTAAATTAGAAAGTTTGAGATTCTAAATATAAGAAAGAAACAAAAAGAGGAATATGAAAGGAGGAATATGCAATAGAGGTAAAAATTTTTAAAGTATATTTTTCTTTGACATAAGAATATTACATTTGTGTTGCATCTACTGTACAAGATGAATTCACATGATATTTGAGGCTATCTAATGGTTGAGTATGTTGAGAATATTGACTCTAACTTTGATCAGGCGCCTCAAGAGACCCTCAAGTCCTTTTTCGAAGTCTTGAATGCAAGACTGATTTTTGCAGTTCATTTTGAACATTCTCAATTTGAATGATGTCAGATTTTCTTGTTGTAAGGGATAGCAATGCCCAAAAGTGAAGGACAACAAGGAGTCTAGCACACTGACTGTGACTGCTTACACCTCCTTAAGAGGCTAATCGTGGCTCCAGTCTCATTACATACAATGTTTTATTTATTTTCCTTATGCTCCAAATCTTTTAGGGCCCTCAAGATTTTCTTTTTAACTGCCTTCCTAGAGGGCAGCCTTGGCGGTGGAGCACACATCCAAAAGCCTAAGAGATCCATTCAACAGCTCATCGACGTATTCTCTCTGCTTCTCTTGGGCTAAGATTTGTTGTGTGGGGAGCAGGTTGAGACTTGGAAATGCTGCTTGCAGGTTCCTAGTATGGTTATTCCCCTGCATCTACACATGTTCAGAGTAAAGAGGATTCCCTTAGTTGTGGTCATGAATTATACAAAATATATGTCCCTCAAACTGAACCAAATCTCTTTGGTCTTGCATTCATTGAGGTTGAGAATCAGTCTGGATTATCAAATTTTATTCTTGTCCTAATTGGAGACAAGGAAGTTTGTTCTGAAATGAAGTCAATACAGCGGAGGTTTGATGCATCTCTTTTTCAGGGAGGATAAAAAGTTTCCTGCCTCCTTTCAAATTATTAACTGTTTTTGTAGAGAGCAGATGTTCATTTCTGTATATCATTGTTCGACAAAACCATTTTCCCTATATTTTCTGTAAAAAGAACATCAATTGCAACTCCTGGTAAAACGATCACTACATGCAGGGGCAAGAGAAGAAGTGATTTTGCTGAGAGGTTGCTAAAAGTACTATGACTGGGTTATGGGTAATAGTGTCAACTCAAAACCTGCTCGCTAGATTGGCAATTGCTGCTATCTTTTTTGAGAGTTCTACCTTGTCAACACCTAAATCTTTCTCGAAACTTCCTCGTAGAATTCGAAGGACCTTTGCAGAATATAAAGTTATAGTATTCTTGACCTTCATAGCAACCAGTTGCAAGGGAAAATCATATTTCTTCCACAATATGCCACCTATCTGGATTACTCGAACAACGATTTCAGCTCTGTTTTGCCAGTTGTCATCGGTGCCTACCTGAATTTTGCTTATTTCTTCTCTCTCTCGGGTAATACATTTCAAGGGAGCATCCTCAAGTTCGATATGCAACAATACATATCTTCAAGTACTTGATCTGTCTAATAATTCCCTGAGTGGGTCAATTCTTCAATGACTAACTCAATAGAGTTTGTCCTTTGGGGTGCTGAATTTAAGGATAAACAATCTGGATGGTGTTATTCTTGATACATTCCCGCAAGAATGTGGGTTACAAACTCTAGATTTCAACCGAAACTTACAACAAACAAAGGGCGTGAAGCAAAAAATGCGCGAGGTAAGCCACGAAGACAATGTGTGAGAGCTTGAAGCGAAAAGTGCGCGATGTAAGCTAAGCACTCAATCAAGGGCTTGAAGCGAAAAATGCGCGAGGTAAGCCACGAAGACAAATGTGCGAGAGCTTGAAGCGAAAAGTGCGCGATGTAAGCTAAGCACTCAATCAAGGGCTTGAAGCGAAAAATGCGCGAGGTAAGCCACGAAGACAATGTGCGAGAGCTTGAAGCGAAAAGTGCGCGATGTAAGCTAAGCACTCAATCAAGGGCTTGAAGAGAAAAATGCGCGAGGTAAGCCACGAAAACAATGTGCGAGAGCTTGAAGCGAAAAATGCGCGATGTAAGCTAAGCACTCAATCAAGAGCTTGAAGTGAAAAATGCGCGAGGTAAGCCACGAAGACAAATGTGCCAGAGCTTGAAGCGAAAAATGCGCGATGTAAGCTAAGCACTCAATCAAGGGCTTGAAGCGAAAAATGCGCGACGTAAGCCACGAAGACAATGTGCGAGAGCTTGAAGCGAAAAGTGCGCGATGTAAGCTAAGCACTCAATCAAGGGTTTGAAGCGAAAAATGCTCGAGGTAAGCCACGAAGACAATGTGCGAGAGCTTGAAGCGAAAAGTGCGCGATGTAAGCTAAGCACTCAATCAAGGGCTTGAAGCGAAAAATGCGCGAGGTAAGCCACAAAGACAATGTGCGCGAGCTTGAAGCGAAAAGTACGCGATGTAAGCTAAGCACTCAATCAAGGGCTTGAAGCGAAAAATGCGCGAGGTAAGCCACGAACTCAACAAACAAAGGGCTTGAAGCGAAAAATGCGCGAGGTAAGCCACGCACTCAATCAAGGACTTGAAGCGAAAAATGCGCGAGGTAAGCCACGAAGACAATGTTCGAGAGCTTGAAGCGAAAGTGCGCGATGTAAGCTAAGCACTCAATCAAAGGCTTGAAGCGAAAAATGCGCGAGGTAAGCCACAAAGACAATGTGTGAGAGCTTGAAGTGAAAAGTGCGCGATATAAGCTAAGCACTCAATCAAGGGCTTGAAGCGAAAAATGCGCGAGGTAAGCCACGAAGACAATGTGCGAGAGCTTGAAGCGAAAAGTGCGCGATGTAAGCTAAGCACTCAATCAAGGGCTTGAAGCGAAAAATGCGCGAGGTAAGCCACAAAAAAAAAGTGCAAGAGCTTGAAGTGAAAAGTCTGCAAGGTAAGCTATGCACTCAAAGTAAGGGCTTGATTCTCGAGGTAAGCCACGCACTCAAACAAGGGCTTGAGAATTTGGTGTCAGAGTCTAGCTTGAGAATTCGACTTCAGAGTCTAACGTGAGGACTTGACCTGAGGCTACGATGTGAATAGATGTACTCTTCCGCAAGATTATACCTAGCGAAAGAGTGGGGAGCAATTGTTGTGACTGATAATAATAATAATAAATAAAAAGTGGCAAAAAAGAGTAATTGACGTTGGATTCAAACTCAACCTTATCTACATGATTGTAACATTATCAAGGTAAAAATCAGAATATATATAGATAAAGAAAGAGTTTCAATCAGATACAAACTCATGTCTTTAAAAGCACAATCACTACCAACAAGCTAGGGGGAGAGGTATGATTTCTGAAACTAAGGCTCTCCATTTTTCTTTACAGAAACTCTGTCAAATTCTCTGTCTGACTTAAGTATCGGAGTGTTTACGCAGAAAAAACTCCTGCGTCCCTCTGATTGTTCTTTTTCTTGCAGAGCTGTCTATAGCACGTGACACAAAAATCAAGGTGATGACGTAAGTAATTTGTAATTGTTGTAACTGAACAATAACAAATATAATACAAATTAAAATAAATTTTTATAATTTTTATATTAATATAAATTTTAATATAATTTTTTAATATTTTATCTTATATAAATATAATTTATCATAAATATCGGATTTAACTGTATCCATCATCTCTACTCTATTCTGAAAAATTAGGCCATGTTGGCCCAAATAGCTTGGAAACTAAAGTCAGGCCTAATCCATAGAAGGCCATTTCTCATCTTTTGTAGACTGAAGAATAAAGCAGGCTAATCTTGCTAGCCAGCCTACAAAGTACACTGAAAAAAGATGCAAGCAGCCGACAAGAGAAAACAACAAAAGAGATATCTGCTCTATAAAATAAATTTTTAATTTTTAAAAATAATATAATTAAATAAAATAAATAAAAAGTTAAAATTTTATAAATCTTTAACCCTTTATTTTAATATAAAAATTTATAATTAGTTATGATTTAATTATATTATTTTAAAACATTAAAATTTTATATAATAAAATTAAAAATTAAAAACTTATTTTAATTTAGTATAAAACGTTAAAGGTACTATAAATTAACTATCAAAGCGAGGAGAGAAGAAACCAAATATCTGCTCTAATACAAGGTACTCTGTCTCTAATGAATTTTTCTTGCCCCACTGATCTAAGGGAGGCAGAGGAGCACATGCTAATTGAATAAAGTGAGAACAAGTGAATAGAAGAATCCTAGCTTAGATATTTCCTTCAACAATTAGGTAGCTTGCATGCTTAGGGACACAACTTAGGTTTTGATTGGGACATTGTACTTGATGAGTGAAAAAGAAGAAGAAGATAACATCCTTTCTTTAAAAAAAAAAAAAAAATAGCAAATTCAAATCCTAGATGAAAATTTAATGTAATGTTAAAACATTTAATCTAAAATTAATTAATTATAAATGAGGTTTAAATTATATATAAAATAAAAAAATTCAAAATTTAATCGCTATATAATAAAATCATTTTAAAAGACATTATCACGTAAATGGAAAATTAAAAGTTTATTTCGGAATAATTTTAAAAGAGATAAAAATCAAAAAATAAAATATGTATTTAGATATTATATTAAAATATTTAATTTAAAATCAATAAACGGTAAATAAAGAAATTTAATTTGAATATAAGATAACTTAAAAATCAAAATTTAAAAGAGACTATATAAGACCATTGTCTCATTTGCTTCAAATTAAGCCATGTAATGTCGGTTAAATTTTGGCATTTTCTGACTAATTCGTCATTTACCAGTGTTTTCATACAAAATATATAAAAGCATTGTCTTGTAATTATTATTTTTTGGTTATAATTGTCTTGTAATTATGATGACCGCAGTTTTATCAGTCATTGTCTCTTTGAGTTATAGTTCAACATGGTTTTGTATTGTACCATCGATTCAATTTTACTAGCAAAGGTCCTTCTTTGTGCTGGCATGAACCACCATTGGATGTACAATTCGATGCGCATGCCTCACCTTGCAATTGTAATAATTATTCAACTGCGAGTGGTGTGGGCATATATGTAGTTAATGATTAAATTTTGAGTGTAAAGTGATCCAGATTTTTATAATTTTTCATTGATATACTATAAAAAAATTATTGTATATGATAAAAAAATAATAGTAATATGTTACGTGAAGGATGAAAAATACACTACGTGACATACGAATAAAACATACGAAAAATAATATAAATCTTGAGTAAGATAGAAAATATAAAAATATAATTAATGACAGAGTAAATCCCTATAAATAGAGGATATGTACGATTCGTTAACCTAATTATGAATTTTCTTTCTGAAACTCTACTCAATTCTCTTGCTGACTTAAGTATCGGAGTACCAACGCAGGGAACGATCCCTGCGTCTTTCTGATCTTTATCTCTTTTGCAGAGACATTCTAGAATACGTAACGCGAAAATTAAGGTGAAAACGTCTGCAATTTGATACTGTTGTAACAAAGCAACAATATAAATAATAAAAAATTTACATATAAAAAATTAATAAATTAATAAATTTTAATTATAGATTAAAATTTACTCTAAATTTAAAAATGACATAATTTTTTAAAATTTTCTTGTAAAAGAAAAAATCTCAGTTGAACATGAACACATTTTATTTAGAAGGTTATTGCATATTCTTCTAAATAATCATTTTAATTTAATTAAACAATGTGTATATTTCATATTTATATCTTGTTAAATCTTAAAAAAAAAAAAAATTAAGCCTAATTTGAAGGTCTCTGTACATCCTAAAGCTTTCGGCCCAACTTTTTATTGGAACTTTTATCTCTTCTGCTTTCGATGTCTAAACAAAGAACTAGACATATCAAAGAAAGAAAAAACATGCTTGTTTAATTACATTACATCACATGCATATATCTTTAACTTAGCTTGTTGAAGGATTAGTACTGGTTTACAACTACTTTAGCTTTAACCATATTGTACTTTTTTTTTTCTCTCTTTTCTACTTTTTGGAGAATATTAGCTTCAAACTTTGCTTGCATAGCGGGGAAAAACAACTCTATGCTGTGCACCAAAATGCACGCCACATCACGTGCCAAAAGGATAAAAAGTATATATAATTAATGCTTTGTCTTTTATGAAGGTAGTGAAAATATTACATTAAATGTAATTTTTTTTCTTAAATAGTATTTTATTGTACTTAAAGAACTCATATAGACAAACGTAAGTTAATCCAATACTTCAATGTATTAAATTGTGGTTTGGACAATGATATAAATTACTTTCCTCTTGTTTAATCCTAAAATAAAAGTGAAAAAGGTGACATTAATATGTTTATTTTTAGGTTTATTAATGTCTTTTAAAAGAGGTAATGATTCCTATGAGGTTTGAACATAAATGTTTATTTGACTTGTTAGAAAAAAAAAAAGTTAGTAAAATGCATAATAAGAATTTTGGGCGAAAGTGGTGAAGGTAAAAAGAATAATTAAAAGTGAAAAGGTGAGGAATTAACTAAGTTTTTTCAATATTTTATTTTGTTTTTTTTTTATATATTTAGTTTGGTAAATTCATCGAAATGTGATGCATGCTTGCCTTTTCCTGATGCATTGCTTAAATCATATTAATCAAAATAAGTAACATTTCTTAAAGTGATCTCCTATTATGAGTCCCATACACTTAATTTTGCTGTGAGGCTTTAAATTTTGGGAAGATAGACTCCAACAAGGTTTAAATTTCATCATGGATGGATGTAGTTCAATTTTATATTTAATTGTTTAACCATATGCTAATGTATTTTTTTGGTTGATTTGTTTATTTGATTTAATATATTAATTTATTTTATCTTTCTAAATTAAAAAAAAAACCATCTTTAACATATATATATATTAATTGAGTATTGTAAGAAGTTGAACTTAAAATTGATTATAAAATATAAAATGTCGAGTTTGATTTATGATTTGAAATTGTGTTTGATTGGATCTTAAATTAGGTTTTATAATTTTATTTAAAAGAAATTTTAAATTATAATTAATTTTTTATTTCATAATTGAGTTAGAGTGATAATATATATCTTTTAAACATATTAAAAATAAAATATATATTATCATTTTAATTCTATTTATAAAATAAAAAAATTTAATAATAATAAATAAAATAATTATCCACGTAAAAAAACCATTTAAAAAGGACAAAAGACAAGGCAGTAATTAACTCTCGATCCGGAACCGTGAGTATGGACCCTGGCCTCCAAGTTGCAGCCCACGCACATAAAGACGAGCCCTACGTGCGCTCTCGGTTAACCAATTCTCAAAGGCCAAAATTAAAACGGGTCAAAACCAGTTATACACGTGTCACCCGCTTTTCCCACCCTCACCGAGTTCGATTTCTTCACCACCGTTCGTCCCTCCCCGCTAACATTCCCCGCCGCTTCCCATTTCAACTCCTTTTTCTAACTAGCTCTCCCGAGTCACTCACCCATGATCTCAGCTATCCCCGAGCGAGTCGAACTCGCCAAGCATTGCAGCTCCCGTGACTGGTCCAAGGCAATCCGAGTCCTCGACTCGCTTCTCTCTGAGTCTTGCGCAATCCAGGACATCTGGTCCGTGTTAACTTTTCCCGATTTTATCCCTGTCGATCTTCAGATTTTTACCAATTCTTTTAAAATTTTTCTTTACAATTTCATATCTCTGATCGATGTTTCTTTTGATACCAGCAATAGAGCGTTTTGTTATAGTCAATTGGAGCTTCATAAGCACGTGATTAAAGACTGTGATAAGGCGCTTCGGCTTGACGTTACGCTTCTTCAAGCTTATATTCTTAAAGGTGTTTATGTTGTTTTCTTTGATCCTCAAATATCCAGGTGTTCCTGTTTTATTTGACTTGTTAATTGCATTGTTTGGCACTTTATTTTCTTGTTGTCGTTTGAGATTTAGATTAATTGAAAATTTTTTCCCCATTTTTGCATCCCTTTTCGGGCCAAAAATTGAGTTCTAGGACTGCGAGTTTGCAATACTATCCCCAAATCTTTTGGTTCTGGTGATTTTGCTGTAGATCAGAGAATTTGGGATTCTATTAGTTTTAGTATTCGCTTATGAGTCATGCAATGCATTTTGTTTTAACATCGAAACCTAATGTTTGAGTTTGACTCCTTGAAATTTAGTTTGCTATTACAAAGCATGGACATGCTCAAAGGTTGGGATAGAGATGAATTAATATGGTTTTGCGGATCCTGTTTGCCAACAACTACGTTGTAACATAAATCAAGCTCTTTCCCTCTGTCAAATTTGAAAAGTCAGTTGTGGTTTTCAATTCTCAGTTTAGACTTAAAACTGTTAAGATAATAACATAATGATATTATTTACTGGTCTAATGCAGAATTTGTGATCAAAGTGGTGTTTCCCTTGTCTTTAGGTTTTCTGTAGAATTTTGTGTATGCTTTGTGCTATTGATGATGTCTTGTTATGCACCTCTTCGAGGCATCCTTGATACTTTTTTCTGTGTCATCACTGTTCATTATACTTTAAACTTCAAAGTCTATTATCTTGTCTTTGGGGCAGGGTTCTCAAACTCAGTGCTTTTATTTTCCTTATGTAGGGCGTGCATTTTCTGCTCTGGGAAGGAAAGAGGATGCTATTACTGTTTGGGAGCGAGGTTATGAATACGCTATGCGGCAGTCTGCTGATCTGAAGCAACTGCTGGAACTGGAAGAGCTTTTGACAGTAGTGAAACCAGGGAAAGAAGACATAAGTTTTACCATTGACAACCATGAGATTGACCCTAAGTTATCTACCCCTGTATCTGAATCAAGGCCATACGTCAATGGAGAGTCAAATGAAACTCTCAAGCATCAAAATAAATACATTTCCTCTAGATTATTTCAAGAGCATAGTGGTGTATCAGAGTTCCACTATAAGTGTACTGACAATTTTGACACACACAATAGAGCAAGTGATGAAGAGAGGAGTAAGTCATCAATGTCTTTATCCAAGTTAGCATCTGACACCAATGGCAAAACATGTGAAAATTACAAAAGTATCAATGTGTTAAGTGATGGATCTAAGTTAAATATGGGTTCTGCTGATGCTTCTGGGAACGGTAGCATTTCAGATTATAATTGTGACATAGGATTAAGTGATCAAACCAGTGTAAATGAGATGCCTCGTGACCTGACTAATAGAACTGATAAGAATTTAGACAAACCAAGTTATGCTTCTGATTCATGTAATGATCTAAGTGAGAAATTAGAACAATGCAGTAAATCCTCAGTCATTTGCCCTAATTCAAGTGATATAACTGGAAGTCACTGTCTGCCAAATTGCACATCTGGCATACATAATGAAAAAAGTGATGAAACTAAGAGGAATAGGAAGTTCTGCGTTGCTAAGATTTCAAAGACCAAGTCAATTAGCGTAGATTTTCGCTTATCAAGGGGCATTGCACAGGTATATTTTAACACATTGTGGTTTTCAACCTTGTACAATTACTATTTAACTGTAAAATACTTGAGTCATGCATTCTATTTGACTTACATTTTTTTTCCATTTTGCAGGTTAATGAAGGTAATTATGCATATGCCATATCTATATTTGACCAGGTAAATCTTTGGTATCTTCACTTTTCATAGTAGGTTTCTACCATGTTCGGGTGGTCTTTATAGTCTTTTTTCTGTTTTCTTTATCATATTAAAAATTTAAAAGCATGTTTTTTTTTATTATTATTTTTAATATCATGCAGATACTGAAAGAGGATCCTACATATCCTGAGGCACTAATGGGAAGAGGGACTGCATATGCATTCCAACGAGAGCTTGAAGATGCTATTACTGATTTTACAGAGGTACATAAATCCTCACGATTCAGCAGTCTAAAAAAAGATTCAACTTCTATTTTTCTATGCTCCATATGATTAATTTTTCTTTTAGGCCATTCAATTAGAACCGGCAGCTGGTGAGGCTTGGAAAAGGAGAGGCCAGGCTCGGGCTGCATTAGGAGAATCTATTGAGGTAAGGTTCTTTTACAAGTTCATTCTCATATTTTCTTTCTAACCAAAGGAAAACTTCTTGCTGGTGTCTCTCCATAATTGCATGTGATCCTTGCCTCTGGTACATTGACATGGTCAACCCCATATTAAAGTTATAACCTCAAGTTATAGGGTGGTTTCTATTCCTTTGCATGGTACACTAGCTTTTGTGTAAAATCATTTGAGTTTGCAAGAGAGAGAGATGGAAAATGTCAGTTTATGGTTGTTAATTATGATCTAAATAATGGAAAGTTTGAGTGCCTGTAGCTACAGTATATTTCTGAGTATTTCATTTTTGAAGGAAATAAAAGAGCTTAGCGCTTGTCATAACTCAAATTTGACATCTTTAATTGCATCTCTGTCCCAGGCAATTGAAGACCTGACCAAGGCATTGGAGTTTGATCCAAATTCAGTTGATATATTACATGAAAGAGGTAACTTGTTTAATCCAGCGCTTTTCATAGTTTCATTTCCTTACTGTAGTCGACTTAACATATATTGAAGAAATATCGTTCAGCTTTTTATGTCCTTTTTTTTGGCTCAATGTAAATGTTGAAAGTAGTTATGTCATATTTGTGTCTGATTGTTCAAGCATGTTCTATCTGTTAAGTTATAAATTTTCATATCCCTATTGAAATATGGTTCAATGACATGGAAATTGTTTGTAAGATCCAATTCATGTACTTCCAATTATATCACAAAAGAATGTTGGTACTAGAAAATAATGACAATTTTGTGGCTAAATGTGTTCTATGGAATTTGTACTTAATTCAGGAATAGTAAATTTCAAGTTTAAGGATTTCAATGCTGCTGTCGAAGACCTATCTGCTTGTGTGAAGCTTGATAAGAATAACAAGTCTGCATACACATATTTGGTTAGTATTAAACATCTGTAACCTTGCTGATTATTGAGGAATCTGATAAGTTTTAGACTTTTGTCTCTAAAAATGGTATTTACTCTGTAGGGAATGGCATTATCTTCAATTGGTGAATATAAAAGGGCTGAGGAAGCACATTTGAAGTCTATCCAACTTGACCTAAGTTTTCTTGAAGCCTGGGCTCATCTTACCCGGGTAACTATTACTTGTTATTGTGCTTTACATTCTATTAGGGCATTATAGTGCTGTCAAAATTAAACTTCCATAATTATTCATAAAAAAATGTGTCAAAATAACCAAAATACTTTTTTTTCTTACTAAAATTTTTATCAGTCTAAGTAGTAAATACAGTTTCCCATTTGAGAAGTTGAAATTTGGCTGGCAAATCCAAGTTATGGTGTCAGGAATGATGCAAGAGGGGCTTTGTGGGACAGGGGTGAATGAAGATGGAAGAATACCAATTTTCATAGGATTCTGTAGGTATGGGCAAGTAACGTATACACCAACAACCATGTGGGCCCATTTGCTAGAAACTGCTATTTTCTCCAGTGAAACTAGTTTTCTCCATCAAACTACTTTAAATGTTTTGCTCCATGACTAAGTTATATCCTTGGCAGTTTTGTTGTGGATGACAGGGTATGGTAGTGAGTATGCATCTTGAGAGAACTATTATTTTGGTGAATAAAATTAATTCTCTATTAAACTTCTTTAAATGTCTTGCGGCATAACTATATGATTTCCTCACAGTTTTATCAAGATCTAGCGAACTCTAGAAAGGCTTTGGAATGTATTCAACAAGTTATACAAATTGATGGAAGGTAAGTTTGTCTTTGCTTTCTTAGTATCGTATCTCTCCTAGAACAGTGTGCTTATTTTCAAGACTTCATTGAATTGATGTAATTAGTGTCTCTCTAATAGGTATTCTAAAGGATATCACTTACGTGGGCTGCTACTACATGGGATGGGAGAGCACAGGTGTGTTGAATCAACTGTTTTTTTCTGAATGTTCTAGTTTTCTCTGATGTTAGATCATGTACTTAATCATTGTAATGACGATATGAACCACCTGTGCTATAATTGTTCTCTGAAGTGCAAGTGTCTCATGACATAAGCGCTCTGGTGTTTGCAATATTTTGTTGCTCCGTAGGATGGCCCAACTTTAATTGAAGCATCTGCTATTTGGCATTTACAGTCAGTTGTAGTTGTATAGGTCAACCATCAATATTATTTTTTACTGATAATCTTCTGTTACTTGAGGTTATTCTTTATTAGCACTTTTATTTTCTCCTCTGTGCTTAAATAACCCAACTTTTACTCCTAATTTTTTATTACTTGATTTGTTCACTTGAGCTTGTGCTTTATTAGAACTATCAGTTTCTCATCTGTGCTTAAGCAACCCTTCTTGGCTGTCACAGGAAGGCTATTAAGGATTTAACTATTGAGTTGAGCATCAAAAACTCGAATATCGAGTGTTTGTACTTACGAGCTTCGTGCTATCATGCTATTGGAGAATATGCAGAGGCGGTAACTAATGATTTTGAATTACGATACTTTGCTTGTTTAAATTATAACACTGCATTGCTTGCTATTTGGCCTTACTTTATTGTACAAAAATTTAACATTCACAGGTCAAGGATTATGATGCAGCACTCGATGTTGAACTGGACTCGATGGAAAAGTTTGCGCTTCAATGCTTGGCCTTCTATCAGGTTTGCGTTTTGCATAAAATTCCTTCATTGGTTTTTTCTTTCATATGTTTCTTTTCGTCGAAGGAATCACCTCTTTGTTTCTTTCATGCTTTCGCTTGTTATTAGTACTAAACTTCACCTCATATGATTTCACCTCTACTTGAACCTAGATATTTCTTTTGAACCTGGAAGTTATATTGTTGTTTCTTGCAGATGAATAAATGTGTCACATGCACGGATTTTTATGTTCTTCTTGCTTTTCATTTTCTATATTATTGTGGATGGCTTCTTTTTGTCCCAAATTCTTTTCTACTCTTGACTTATGGGTTTTTTTTTATTTTTTTATTTTTTGTACTTGTGGTGTGTCTAGGCACAAAGGATAGGTTTAATTCAGAAAACTTGCTTCTATCTCACCTCTCAAGATGAGATGGCTATATTAGGGTGCACGCGTTTCGCTCCCAAGTGCATTCCTAGGTTATATGTCCTTCGGTTTAAGGCATGTTATACATGTTTCCCTTGTGTTTTATGTACTACTATTCCATATATACATGCCATTTTTCTTGTTTGTTTCGAGTGCAGTTATTATGTGATATTACCTTTCAGTGTATGTTAATAATGAAAAAGAATCACCCATCTTTAAATTTGTCTTTGAAAATCTTTTCTTCTTGGGTTTTGGGTTTTTGTGATACATATTGTTTTGAATAATCTGCTCATGAAACAGTAATTTATAATTTAGCTGGCGGTTTTAGTGATCATCTTATTTGACAATAGTCATTACTAGCCCTGATTTGTATGTGATAGCGTCTCTGAATTTGAATTCTTAATTTGCAGAAAGAGATTGCTTTGTACACAGCCTCCAAAGTCAACAGTGAATTTTGCTGGTTTGATATTGATGGAGATATAGATCCGCTGTTCAAGGTAATAGTTCGCAATGATGTTCATCATTAAACTTAAAGGTCCTTGTTTTGTGTGCATTTTTTTGTGCCTTTTCCTTTTGGCTTTAATGTTACTTGTAAGAAAAATTAACATTTTTCTCTTCTATGGCTTCAGTTTTCTGTCATTTGATTTTGTATCATACTTGAGAAACAAGTCAGTTTGCCATGCTAACAATATAATAAGGCAAATTGTTTAAAACTTCATTTTTTTTTCTGGTGGAGATTTTTCGTGTCTTTTGGCCTTTTAGTTTCTTATACTCGTTGTTATGCAGGAGTATTGGTGCAAAAGATTGCATCCCAAGAATGTATGTGAAAAGGTTTTCAGACAACCTCCATTGCGTGATTCTCTGAAGAAGGGAAAGCTTAGAAAGCAAGATTTTGCTGTTTCAAAGCAGAAGACTGCTCTTCTACTGGCTGCTGACTCAATTGGCAAGAAAATCCAATATGACTGTCCTGGTTTCTTACCCAATAGGCGTCAGGTAATTAATTTTGAGAATAATTCTAGAGTAGTTTTGTTTTTTTTTCTTTATTTGATGCCTCCCCCACCTTCACCTGATCCCATTCGCTCCCTTGAAAGTTGGTAAACCCATTCCACTCACACATCATAAAGACTTTCCCCCCTTCTTAAGTTTAACAGGTTTGATGCAAAACTATGAAACTCTTGCAGAAAGACAACAGACTATACATGTTCATTTCAGTTTGAAACACTCTTAAAAATATGTGTACAAGAAAGAACATCCTATGTGTTTGTATGTATACTATAACGGCAACAAGGATGTTGTTGGTTTTATTATAGTCGCTTTCAGGTTTCAAGCATGTCTTTGTGTGTGCTTGCTCATCTTTTTATTAGTCTGCCTGGATGCTAATTGGAAAAATCTCATAATAGTGTTTTAATAAAACAACTACTTAGTTTGTCTCATATCTCAAGTTAGGTTTGTTTGGACATTAACATTAAGCTATAGTTAATTCCATTGAGATAATGAACAAACTATGTAGCTTTGTGATGCTCGTGTTTTTCCTCTGTTCTTTCTTGAAAAAGGAAAGTACAACTAAAACCTTTCCATTGAGTTCCGTGTTTTCCATGATTGCCCTTTGTTAAACCTCTCTCTCTCTCTCTCTCTCTGGCATTTTGGTTTATTAAATGTTTTTCATCATGGGTTATGTGCCAGCACCGTATGGCAGGATTAGCTTCTATTGAAATTGCACAGAAGGTGTCAAAAGCATGGCGTTCTTTGCAAGCGGATTGGAAGCATTCTAATAGAAGCTTGAAAAATAGCAAGAGGCTCCGAAGAAAGGAAAGATTAAGTATGGCTAGCCTAAACAGAGGTGGTGTTGGTTGTAGTACAAGCAGTCCTTCAGAAACATCAACTTCATATGGCATTACTGAAGATAGACCTTCTAGTCGCCCTATGATGTCATGGCAAGATGTTTATTCATTGGCTGTCAAATGGAGACAAATTTCTGAGCCTTGTGACCCAGTTGTGTGGGTTAACAAGTTGAGGTCTGCTATCCATAATCTTATAACCTACACAGTTACACCAATGTTAAACATTTAATTTTTTACCGTATTGTTTGTTGGCAATTCTTGTGTTATTTATTAATTACAGATTTTGACCTTGTCATCTCCAAATTTCTCTGCTATCTAGTTCAGGATCTTTTTAGTAAAATCTTAAAGTTGCTTTTTATTGATACTTCAAGTATGCTTTTTGTTGATTGTTTCATTATTTTATATTTGGTTTTCTCCTAACAGTGCATACAAGTCCTGCTATGTCATCATATACATTTATTCTAACTGAATGCAGCATTTTTTGCAGTATAGATTGAATTCAATTCAGAGAAAATGTCATAGTTCTACTCATGGGATCATAGATCCCAAAATCTCAATATAAACCAACTAAACATATGATATGATGTTGGAGATCCTGGGCATCTATAACCATTCTAGTACCTAGTGTCAGTCAGTCTAATCCGCATTTTGAATTGTTTTATTTTTCCCGAGGACTTCACACTAAAAAATGTGATTGTTTACTGAGCTTGTGCTTCCACTGTTTGCCATTCAGTGAAGAGTTCAATTCTGGATTTGGTTCTCACACACCAATGGTCCTTGGACAAGCAAAAGTTGTTCGCTATTTCCCAAACCATGAAAGGTAAATATGTGGTTTGATTAACAACATGATTGTTATAAATTCTCATTATTTGGTGATATTACAGAACATTAGATGTAGCAAAGACTATCATGAAGGATAAACTTTTTGTGCACAACAAGGCAGATGAAGTTATAGATCTATCCAAAGTGGGGAAATCAGAAAATGTAAGTTACGTGTGAGAGGTTTAGACCTGTTATATCATTTTGCCAATCACCTTTTTTGGAATATAAAATCTTCATGCAATTTGAGTATTTAAATTATCTTTTATCCTCTAAAAAAATTGAAGAAATAAATATACACTTTTGATTAATTATATTCTCGGCTGTAAATCTTCGATGACTTCAGATAACAATGTCTCAGTATTCCAGTTTAGACAAGTTTTTAACTGTCCTACCCCTCAAATTTTCAGTAAACCAAACAAAAGAAAGCCTAGAGAATTCTTCAAAGTTATTTTATGTTTTATCTTATGGAGTCCATGGTTCTGCACAATATGACCTAAGGTTCTGGCTGATTTTTAACTGCAAATAGCTTTTGTAAATATCTACCTTTATATATGGAAGTTTCATGTATATAGCAATATTACTTTAACATTCCACTTGCAGATTGTGCATGCCAAATCTTGTGATGATCTTTATGAACTTGTGGGTGAGGACTTCTGGTTGGCTACTTGGTGCAACAGTACAGCCGTTGAGGGGTAATGCTTCCAACAACTTAAAAGGACGATCTTGTAGGAATCTACAGTTTCTTGTCACTATTCGTGACATAATGCTGGTTTGTTCTTATTTCAGGAAGCAGCTTGAAGGGACTAGAATTACCTTCGGTAAAATGTAAGTCTATGTCAACATTTTTTTAAAAAAAAATCTTAAAACTTATTTATTATACTCTAGTCTTCCATTTTAATTAACTTTTCTGGTTGAAAAACATTGTATAATTTTCACAGGGGACAGCGTGGATATGACTTGGCAATCAGAACACCTTGCACACCGTCCAGATGGGAGGAGTTTGACGCTGAAATGGCAATGGCATGGGAAGTAAGTTGGTCTTATCTTACACGAGCCGATAGTCTATAATTATTAGCCAGACTTAGTCCATCAATGCTCTTCTTTGACAAAAATGTTGTTACTCCATGTTTACCCTGACTATCTCTGATAATTTCATGATGATTTTCAATTTTAGCATACATGTAATTACTCTTAACATACTACTTACTATTGAAAATGGGATTAAAATGAGTAACATTGTCATCTGGGTTCTTATTCACTGTGTAGATTAATCTGTTTTATTAATGCATTGAAATCCTTAAAATGCTTGAAGCAGCGAAATCCTAATTAATTAGCTTGTGATACCTCTTGTTGAACGCCTTTGCCTGTCCTTACGCTACTACTTTTAAGTATCTTTTTCTCTTATATATGTTTTCTATGTGACTGTGACATTTGAATTGACCAACTTATGGATTTCAGGCCATTTGCAATGCTTATTGTGGTGAAACTTATGGGTCGACTGATTTCAACGTCCTCGAGAATGTGAGAGAAGCTATTTTAAGAATGACATATTACTGGTACGATGTGCTATCAGAATGCAAATGGCTTTTTCTTTTTTTACGACTTCAAGATTTTTAACTTTTAATGCGAATTATACTTGATTGCTTTTCAGGTACAATTTCATGCCACTCTCAAGGGGCACTGCAGTAGTTGGCTTCATTGTTTTGCTTGGATTGCTTCTTGCTGCTAATATGGAGTTCACAGGCAATATTCCGAAAGGTGTGCAGGTTGATTGGGAAGCCATTCTGAACTTTGATCCAAATTCCTTTGTTGATTCTGTTAAGAGTTGGCTATATCCATCCCTAAAGATTACAACATCATGGAAAGATTTCCCCGATATATCCTCAACTTTTGCAACAACAGGATCAGTTGTTGCCGCTCTGAGCTCATATGATGATTGAACTCTCAACTCAAACAGGCGGCTGAGAGTGGTTGAAAAATGTATGATTGTTTGCCTCTTTCTTTCATCATCTTCTCACGATTCAATCTTTATCTTCTTAAATGGCATATTAAAACTTTGGCTTTTTTCTAGAGTAGCATTACTATACATTATGAGATAAACAACTGTAGTTAGATTTGAAGTGAATACGAGTCATTCTACGACTATAAACTTGAAATAAACTTTTATTTGACCGTTAGATTGTACCATGGCTAGAGGAGTAGACAAATCACCCATTGATCATGCACTTTTCTAATCTTAACTTTGTTGCAGAATTATTGCCAGCACAAACGTAAGTTGTGCTGTTGCTCTTCAACAACAACCATGGATCGTTGTAATTTCAAGGCCAGTCTTCTTTAATTCTTCACTCTCTTGTGCTGTTGTAAACTTGTGTTGTATATATCTGTAAAGCATTATAGAATAATAGAATTTAAGTTCTTTTAATCTTTTGCAGTTTTCTAATCATTAAAATCAAACAAAATGATTTTGTTTAAATAGCTTGTTTGTATAACAAAAATGATTTTAAAATTTGGAAAAGTTGATTATCATTGCTTGAATTGGTTCTGTGTTGTTATTCTTCATTTCTTCTCTTTATTTTGTAACTTAGACGCTTAGACACAACACATAGCACAATACGAAAATGATCTAAAAAAAAAAAAAAAATTGTAGTGTTAGATTTGTCCGTACAAAATTTTCTTGTTTTATACTATTACGACTTAACATAATTTGACACAGCATGAAAAACTTATGCATACATATGCTTTTTAGGAGATTATCAAACTAAGAAAGGTTAAAAACTTCAAATCAAACTACTGTATTTTGGAGAATGCAAATTCCATTACCAACATTTGTGGACAAAACAGGTTATTATTTTATTATGATAATTACCTGGAAAGCTCATTGATGTGAAAATTCCAAATAAATTTAGGCTGATTGATCATTTTTATTCTCCTGCATATATTAAACATTATCTTCAACTTTAAGAAGGTTTTGTAAACAAATTCAATCATGTTAATGACTTCAAAAGGTAAATATCCCTGGGCCATGTTTACTCCTACTTGGTGGTTCTCTAGATTCGGGTGTATGCTGTTTTGCCAATTTCCAAACCTGATTTGGTTTCTGGCTGAAGTGTTTGCAAAGTATGTTTTACTTTTGGTAGGACGGTTGGATTTGGACAAAATTTACTTGTAACTCAGTTTATGTTAGAAATGAGATTAGTGCGTTAGGTACGATTTGTTAAATATCGAATCTAGGTTAGTTAATAGCAAAGATTTGTTGTTAGATTTTGTTTTCATTTTCTTATAATTTATATTGGTTAAGGGGTCTTAATCTGTCGAACACCCTTTTTACTTGTAAATTTTTTAGCGGCAATAGCTGGTTTAAATGGTAGGCACCAAAATGATAAGGCTAGCCATGCAACACGTATACTCTCTCAAAACTTCTTTTCTAGCAAACAAATCCGTGATCGATAATTTATCGTTGGTTAATTAAAAGGGTCCTAATCATGCAGTCTTAGAAGATGGGAAATTTTATAATAAACTAAAAATTTTTGATCTTATAATATAAGGTCAACATAATTAAGTATGATTAAATATAAATTTAATATCAATAAATATAAAATATATTACAAATATCGTAAATATATGAGAATAAATATAAAATAAATGTAACACATGATAATTTTTGTATAATACGTGTTTATGTTTATTATCATGTTTTTACGATATTTTTAATATATTGACACTAAATATATATTTAGTATTATATGTTTATATTGACTTTACAATAAAGTCAAACTTTTTAATTTTAATGTAGAAATTCTCCTTAATAAATTTATAGTTCTCTCCTCTCCACAGAGAGAGAGAGAGAGAGAGAGAGAGATCCAAGAAACGGAAGATATAGATTGGCAAAAAAAGAAATTAATTAAATTCAAAGTTAATTTAATTGGTTCAAATAATACATCTAAGAGGTGATACTTGATAAATTTGAAGTTTGAATCTAACTCTTTCTCTTATTCTTAGGTTGTAGCTTGTACTAAAAATAATTCAAATGCATTATCTCTCCAGATTTAAATCTATTTCTAGGTTTTGCTATTATTGGTTTAAGAATAATGGGAAATTATGGATAAAAAAGGGTAAAAAAGAGGTATGTTTTTATTTGCATTTATGTAGGCCAATTAATTGCATTGGGTAAAAAGGACAAACAATTCAAGTTTCAAAGGTTGTGGTTCTTCTCTACCATGGTGATGGTGTCTCAAATCGACATGAAAATTGAATAATACAGCTTGACAAAGTTGCTTTATAGGTTTCTACATGTATTTTTATCACTTAGGGTTGACATTGACGCTCCAATTGAAAAACAGAGAGTACCCTATGTAAATGAAGAGGCCTTTTTCCATAGCTAGGCTGCATAATGGAAGGTAGACTTTGTGATTATCCCACCATCCATGCTACTGCCTATGGTTATCAACGGTTAGTTTTTGTTGATCATGATCTTCTTCCTTCGCTTGCTGTGTGATGGAAAGCACTTGATTATCTCTCATCCCATTTTTGGCATGTGCCAATCCAGCAGGGATACTGATGATGCATTTTCTTCTCCTGCCTTCTTTCTCTAGCTTTTTCTTCCATCTCTTTTCGACTATGGGGTCTTCTGCAATAGTTGGCATATCTAAGAGAAGAACAAGAAAGGGGAAAAATCATGAATAAACCATTCCCAGATAAGCAAAAGACTCGTAGTAAGATTTCCATTGTATGTTAACTGGTAGTAATATCAAGTATGGCAATATTTACAGGGTTCACTTTCATAGGCTTACCAGGGAAACCCTTGTCCTTGGCATCCTTCAACCTCAGCAGCATTTCCTGCAGCTGGTGTTTTCCTTTGGATTCATGAACTCTTTCCTCTTTTTTGCTGCAAACGTGCTTTGATTTGGCATTTGCAAATAGCCAAGTGGCATTCATCTGCTTGTTGATCATCCTTGCTGCGTAGTAAGGGATTCTGACACGCTTGGTGTGCTCAGATTTTATCCGACTGTTGATGAACATTAAGCAGTCCATCAAGCTCTCTTTGGCCAACCCTTTCATGTCATAAGCCTGTGATCTTCTCCACAAGCTTTTACTGTGAGGGCTCACTGGACTTGACAAGCATAGAGCTCTAGTTGTGTCACTAATGACGGCTGCTGGGTTTTTTAGTAGCAGATGACACTGAGCTCTGTTGCTGTAAAGAACAATTCTTTCCTTTCTAATGTTCAGTGGACACAAATCCAAGGCCTTGGAGTATATCTTGCAAGCTTTTTCAATTTTACCAGACCAAAACTTTTGGTTGCCTTGTTTTTTCAACTTCCCTATAAACAATTCTCTCTCTCTCATGTATTGCTCAGACATTAATTTGTCTCTCTTTCTATTCTCCACCTTCAATTCCCATAACTCTTCTAATGCTCTCTCAGCTTTCTTGCTCTTCAGCTTCAAAAACCCATACTTGATTTTGTAGTAGTCTTGCAACAATGTCTGAGTGATTGTTTCTCCCACCATTTTTCTTTCTCCAAGGCTTCTAAGTTCAACTAAATCAACAAGAGACAAAGCTGCAATGTCAATAACTTTGTGTCTTGTTTCTGGGTCTTTCAGAAGCAACAAAAGACAATCAATAGCCATGTCTTGCCAATCATCTGAAGATCTTGAAACATTGCAAAGACTCTCCATTACTTCTTTCAAATTTGCTACATTTTCTCTTCCTGCTTTGGAGGAACACAGAGTTCTCAGCAATCCAATTCCAGCAGGAGATGTGAGATTCACTAATCCACCCCACATTCCACACAAATTCTTCAAGAACTCTTTCTTGCAGATCAGGTTGAGAGATCTTTCTTTGCATGCAAAGCAATTCAACAGATAGAGTGACCAACACTGAAGCTGGCTAGCCCATTCTTCAGCCTTCCTGAACTGCAACTCCAATCCTCCAAGTCCTCTTGTAAGCAGTTCACAATGGTATTTCGGTCTCTTTCTATCTTTTACTCCAACAAACTCTTTATAAACTACTTCAATGCAATTGCTAGCTATCTCCATCGCTAAATCTATGATCTCCACATCATGCACAGCAACAGCTTCGAAGGCTTTATCATGGCTTGCCAAGTGACCCAGTGCCCGAACTGCAACTCGTTGCTCAACCCAACTCATCTTGCCTCTCAAAAGCTCCATTAGTGGCAAAACTACACCTGATTTAACAGCTCCTTCTGCAAATAGGGATTTGTCCATTGTATATGAACCAATAATATGGGCAGCATAATAGGGAATATATATGTTCTGACCACTTAGAAGCCAATCCTGATCAGTGACGCCTCTATGGATGAGTTTAGCCATGCATTCAAATATACCAAGGGAAGGAAATTCTGGATCATCAGGTTGAGACATGGAAATGTTCCAGAGCCCGCTTAAGACCAACACATGTTCTTGGTCATCACTTAGAGGCATCTCTCTGAAGCATTGGCTTAGTTTTGCTCTTCTTAGTGATGGTTCTGTCTCATTCATGGAGCAGAAGAAACAATTTGGCTTGCTGCATGGTGGCTGTGAGTGCATCTTGGCTGTTTTATTGGCTTTGTTGTTTAGTTGTGGTGACTCCATGGAATGGAAAAGAGAGTTGGAATCCAGATGAGTTTCAGGGGCGGATGGATGACAGGCAACAAAAAGGCTGCGCAATCAGTTCTCTTGGAGCTCTCTGGTGGGTGAAGAGTTACAACTAGGCAACTAAGCTGCGCATGAGACTACTATGAAGGAGAGGAAAAAGTAGAGAGACTGAGTCAGAAAGAGAGGTTTAACCAATATTTTATCCATGGAAAAAGTAGTCAGACAAGACTCATGGTTGTGCATATGGAAGTAGAATCCGAATCTATGTCTAAAATAGGAAGTTTTATGTGTTAGGATATGTAATCCTTTCACAAACACAAGTGAACTGTTTTTTTATTATTTGTACAAGATTTAAATTTTACAGTCATTATAAATAAATTTTTTTTATTAAATATCACTTTTGATCCAAATATAATTAATTTCATATTTACAGTTAACAAAAAAGAAAAATATGTAATCCTTTACAAAAACCTTATTTATGACTATGTATAAATAAGGTGTAAAATATATACGTAAATAAATTGGATATAAAATAACGTTATTATGTTTTGTATTTTTTTTAGTTTCTAATATTGTTAGTGTGCAGTTCATAATCATTAAATTCATTTGTAAATATTAAATGAAAATATTTATAATTATGTATTCATGAATATTAAATAAACATATTTATGAATACTAAACAAAAAATTATAAAAATAAATTATATTGACTTATATATATATATATATATATATATGATGTCAAATTAAAAAAGATCTATATATAATGCATTCATAATGTATTAAAGTTATACACGATTAGTCAATCATATAATGTCACATCATTAATAAACAAAATATAAAATGTACAAGTCTCTAAAAATAAATTTAAAAATTTCATTTATATTTACTTTTAAGAGTTTATTTATTTTTAAGTTTTGCTCATTAATAGTGTAGCAATTAACATTTTAAAGTCAATGCATTTTATATAATCTCTTAAAAGAATTAGCATTTTAATAATTATATATTAAAATGACTTACAAGTAAATATATAATTTAAATTTTATTATTATTAAACAACAAACAAATAATTTATTAAACAAATCTTAAATAAATTTGTCCATGAATATAAATGAATTCCATATCTATTCGTGATCGTTTGTTAAAATTAATAAACAAATATAAACAAACAAAAATAAAAAATATTTACGCATCATTTGTCGATCATTGTGTTAATTTACATCCGTATGCATATACTTGAGGAAGTCTCGTAAACATTAAATCAAAAGAAAAATAAATTATCAGTATCAGACATTTATATATGCAAAAGCCTTAAAAAGAATAGCACAGCAGAACTCTTTTCTTCCAATCTATGTTGAAAGAGACCAGACAAAGAATTGGATATGCTGGCTATTGCTGGTGTGCCAAACTCACATATACCATAAACAATTCAAAGTGTTATATTATATCATATTATTATGTTGTCCTGCACTTGACCTACATGAATCAGTTCTGATCTGAACAAAAGTTGAAACGTTCACCTAAAATGGAGGTTGTGTGATTCAATCAAAGAGTTAAGAAGGCAGCTTTCAACAATATAGACAATGGACCACACTCCTCTTCTAGCCTATAGTTAACATGCACATTACACATTACATACTTCAACTTTGAAATGAATCATTCAAATTTCAAAGTGCCAATCCCTTGGAAAGCAAACTGCTAAACAATCTTTCTCAATAAAAAACTGCAGTTCCAGAAGTATACAAACTGAGTAATCATTTTCTGCATCTCACTCCCTTTAGATCAAAGTAAGCTGAAGCCATGGTCCCCTCATATGAAGCCAATGAAATGCACTTTGTTATCAAATTAATCTATTCAAAGGTGCTTTTTAGTTTGTTTTCCAACTCAAAAAGTGAAGAACTCACAAAAATATGCAGTCAAGTACAACTGAGCTGGTCTCAAGAAAATGCGGCTTCCATATGCAACATGTTATCAATATGCAAAGGCATGATTAGCTCTAACATGGGTTTTTTATTCTTGTTGATGCAATTGCAGCTACTACATGCAACTTGTAAAGATATATTGGAAAGCATGATTAGCTCTACACAGTTTATGAGTTATACTAGGCCTAGCTAGGTCGGATTAATCTCTTCGTTCATGCATAAGTGGTTAAAGTTCAATTCTTGAGTGTAAAGTATTCAAGTTTGAATTCTCATGATCTTTTATTGATAAGTGATTTATAAATTTTGAAAAATTTGCAAATAAAAATCCAATGAATCTATAAATATCAATAATGGATTATCACTATTTATTGACCTTAGAGATAGAATAACCTTCCCTGCACTTAAACTTCTTTGTAAAAAAAAAATGCTAGTTTTAATATATTGATTAATCTGCCTAAAAGGACAGTATGTATCTTTCCTCGGGTGTAGTTAACTGTGATTAATGATTATAATTAGGATCTTTGGGAGTTTAGTTCATATCTTGACATATGTCCTATTGAATAATATGATGCATGAGCATTGAGTAGTTCTTCAGTTAGTAGTTCCGCGTGCTAAGCATTGATTTCCAGGCACATGAGCTTGGAGCTTACCGGCTTAGCGTGGATCAGAAAGCCTAATTTCTGGTGAAAAAGCTTTGCTAAAGGGAAATTTTTTTTCTTTGGCATTAAAAGGTGTGTAAAATAGTATTAGATAATTTGCAATGAGCATTGGGTTTTCGAGCTTTTTTGATTTGGTATTTTGCAAGCACAAAGCAGGATTTTACTGCAGGGATGGAAAACAATGGAAAGACAACTTCAAAATCTTTACACTAAACAATGGCCGGTTGGAGAAGTTAACCAAGGCCTGTTTTGAAGTTTTTCTGGTAACGTTGGCCTTCTAAGAGTTGTAAGCTCAACCCGGAAGATAGGAAACCTGAAGCATTGGCCAGAACAGGAATCCCACTGATGAATGTTTCAGGCGTACAAACATGTAAAGGGAGTAGGGGGATTACATTGCTTCAGCGCCTAACCCAAGTTCAAGAATTGTTGGGTTTGATAAAATGCTGTAGCCTGTAGCATCGGCTCAGAAAAGAAACCCATTGATGCATGTTTCAGGCTTACAAACATGTGAAAGGAGTCTGGAGATTTCATTGATTCAGTGCCTAATCCAAATTTATGAATTGTTGGGTTTTATAGAAGGCTATATCAAGTAACATGAAACCAATCGAGCCCAACTTGTGGATCTGTTATGCTAGTCCTAGCCCTACAAGACAATAATTCATACAAGGTGACCTGAACCCTGAGCCATGATTGTTGGATGGATTGTGATAGGCCCAACAGAAAATTTTGGGCCTAATTAAGGCTCAGAAAGCCTACTAATCCAATGCAATTTCCAAATTAAGGATCAGCCAGAGAAGGAAAAGGTTAAAATCCATTCACTCCTAAAAAAAGAAAAAGTATAAAGTAAGAAGGAATTTAATTTTGAATTTAATTTTTCATCAAATAGAATAACAAATAATTGCTAAATTAAGCATTGGTTGTTAGCAATTCCAATGACTTATAATATTAGTTCGAACAATCATATTCTTTTATTTTAATCAAAATATTGATAATTTGAGGTTCAAATTTTATTATCTACATTCCTTTCTTTCAATATAAAAAAGGTATCAATGTCCTGGAGGAACTAAACATAGAATTTTCCAAAAAACTTAATATATTTTTTCTGAAAACTATGAGCTTGACTGACGGTAAATATATAACTATAAGCATAAGCCAGCAATATTAAAGGGTTAATTAATTGAAAAGAAAAGGGAGGACAAAATTAAAGCATGATGCTATCTAACTCCTAAAATGTGGTACAGAATCATTCACCCATCTTGTCTAATTTCACCTTAAAAATAAAATAAAATAAATAAAGATGATAAAGAATCTGATCCCAAAGTGGTTAAGAAAACAGTCTCACATTAAACTACATATGGCAATACCATTAAACTTCATAGAAAAATCTTAGCAAGATATTAAAAAAGAAAAAACAAATCAAGCTAAAAGCTATTGAAATCTGTCCTGTCCCTTTCTTTATTACACTTACCAATAGTGCCAAAGATATTCAATAAGCTTTTTCAGGATCTTCCACAACCTAGTGCTTATTATTATTATTATTATTATTATTATTATTATTTTTTTTTATAAATAAAAAATTGCATTATGAAAATAAGAAATATAAGTATTGATATTTAAAAATTAAAATTTATTTTTTTTTTAAAAAAATCATATGAATCAATGGGATTCATATAATTATGCTAATCAACGATAAATGATATGCTGCAATTATTTTTTAAACCATAGGAATATTTAATTCAATTTTATTATCAAATCAAATCAAATAAATAGGTTTGGACCTAATTTTTTTAAATGATAAATAGTAAAAACTTAAATATTTTAACCTTTCGTTCAACATTTTCCATTTGCAAGTATCTATTTAATTTTGTAATTAAGAACAATTTCATTATAATCATAATATCAAGTGAATTTAAATATATAATAAAACCTAAACCATCGGATTCTTTACGATCGCTAAAGTCACTTGTACAATTTTAAACAAAAGATGTGATAAAAAACGATAAAAAAAATTAAAATGAGTTATAATTTCACGTAAATTTAAAAATATTTTGTATTTAATTATCAACATAAATAATGAAACATTAATTTTTATATTTTAAGCAATACGATCAGAATACAATAATGTGTATTTACCTGGCACGCTCGCCGAGACAACTTTTGCATGGGACCCACAATTATTTGCCGGTGACCCTGATAATCCCATCTAAGCATCACTGCATTAGCCAACCATCCATTACAGCTTACCCCACAATCATTGCCGCAAACCCCCAACGTGGCCGCCTCCTAATGGTTTGTCACTTTGTACAACATGACCCTACCGCATTACCCTTCCAGCTGTCTCATCGGTCCATTACTGCGTTTCCAGCCTACAAAAATTTAAAAATAAAAATCTCCTCTACGCGTTAATAAATTAATTAACCATTTCATTAAAATATAATTATGACGTGTCAGCATATCACATGCACTAATTTAGGATGCCCGCTACAAGTGGGTCCTCAGTCCAGACTGTCCATTTGTCTGATAGTTTGATGCTCGTGGGTCCCAATTTGTACATCCAACGGCTATTCGTGTCCCATGTGATCGTGGGGCCCCCTTTGTTTTTTTCTTTACGGTCTAGATCTGTCAAAACATTTCCGTTACACTGATCATCATCTTCGTTTATTTATACTCTCTCAGCCACAATTTTCTCTTGCTACTTCTCTTCAACTCGATCGATCTCTACTCGAACGATAAACCGTAAAAAAAATGATGGATCGTAGAAGCGCGTTTGCGGTTGCTTTGATCTGCATTGTCGTCGCTGGTGTCGGTGGTCAAGCTCCCGGCGCTGCACCTACTAAAGCTCCGCCGGTGGCGACTACGCCTGCTACTGCTCCCGCTACAGCTCCTGTGAGTAAACCGAAATCACCAGCTCCAACCTCTGCTCCAACTACTTCTCCACCAACTTCTACCCCACCTACCTCGTCGCCGCCGGCTGCAGCTCCGGAGAAGTCCGTGGCGGTTCCAACTCCATCTAAATCTGCTCCGGCCTCTTCTCCTCCGGCTGCTACTCCAGTCAGTTCACCACCTGCTCCAGTTCCTGTGAGCTCTACTCCAGCCAAATCGCCTCCCGCTGCTGCACCGACAACTCCTCCAGAGAGCTCTGCCTCTCCTCCGGCTCTTGTTGCGGCTCCTGTTGAGGCACCAACTACTGCTGAGGTTCCGGCACCAGCTCCAAGCAAGAGCAAGAGCAAGAAGAAGTCTAAGAAACACAATGCTCCCGCTCCTTCACCTGGTTTGCTTGGACCTCCCGCTCCACCAACGGGAGCTCCTGGACCTAGCCAAGATGCTTCCTCTCCCGGCCCTTCCGTCGCTGCCGATGAGGTACATTCTACTTTCTTTTCTCACATCACAATCTGTTTTGGTTTCTAACTTGCACACAACAATGCGCTTCTAGATCTGAAAATTTAGACTAGTTACACAGCGTAAGTTAGCGACTTGACTTTATAAATAGATTTCTGAAAATGAACTTCACAAGATTAGAATGTGGATGGTGCATCCAAGTTGACAGTTTGATCGCGTTTAAATGACGCGCCGCTGAGGAAGGTGGAGCTGATCCATTTATTTTCCTGAAAAAGTAGCAACAGATCTCGAGGTGATAAAAGAGATTAAAGAAAAATCCGATGCCTCAAAACGACTCAAACGAAGTCGATGTCTGATCGTACATACACGATCCATGGTAGCAGTAAATAAAATCCGAAATTAAATCTAATTATATTTGTAGCGGAATCCATTATTAATTTGTGTTACAATTTCTTATTTCTCAAAAATTGTGATTTATTTTTTCAAATTAAAAAAAAATGCAGAGCGGAGCAGAGACAATCAAGAGCGTGCAGAAGATAATTGGAGGATTGGCATTGGGATGGGCAGCCATTGCATTGATCTTCTAGAAACAGAGACAGATGGATTCGGTGTTATTTATTTTACTTATTTCGTTTTTTTCTTTTATGTATCACATTCGATGTAATATTTATTTATTTTACTTCATTTTTTTTCTTTTAAATTGCTACTTGCTTAGCGATGTGGTTTTATGATCCCACTTGGATTTTACCACATTTGCTTTTATTATTCTTTGGGAAAGTTTGAAAGGGAGAGACTGTAGTTTTTTCTTTGGCTGTAATTTTCCTACTTTATTTCTTTTTGGATTATTTGTTTTGTAGGATATGCTTTTCTTTCTTTCCTAATTTCTATCTTCCTTTTCTTCCGTTCTGATTAAATTGGCTTTACTCCTCATTCTTATCATTGTCGATGGCTTGTTTTTGGTAGTGAAGGAAATTTATTCCTGAGCTAGTTAGGCAATTTCTGTCCGCTGATTGTGTCTCCATTTTCACGCGCTCATTGAAATACACGCTGAATTGGCTAAGATTACGAGCACATTGCGTCTCTTCTTTGGATTTCATCTTCAAACGTCCTCATTTTCTGCTCTTGTCCGGTAAAGAATAAATAATTATCAAATATTCTTATAAATTTTTACACAAATAATTTGTCAAAATATAAATTTTTACTTTATTATAAATAATTGTTTTACTTTTTCAAAACAATTTTTTTAATTTAAATTATAATTTTTTTGAGTCAAATTAATTTCTTCTTTCATTATACACAAAATATGTCACGTGCGTGGTGACAACTTACAAGGTTGCTCATATTAATTGTCACTTGTTAAGAAGGATATTCGAATAATAATTTAATAAATTTTAATTTAATTATATTATTTTAAAATATTAAAAAATTATTTACAATAAAATAAAAAATTACGGATTGGTTTGTTGTATTAAATAAGAAGTTAAAGATATGTATTTCCTAATAATATATTTAATTATTAAATCATTAAAAAAATTATAGTTTGAATCGTGTTGGTCTTTTGTGATGTTAAATAGGCAAGTTTTTATGCGTATTTCGGTACGAGGTAGTTGTCACCATGTTTGTAAAAAAGAAGAAAAAAAGTGATCAGCATGTTGGAATTAAGATTTGGAAACATATTTGGACATTTAAATCAATGTTTGAAAAAAAATAAGATGGGAAATAAAAGAAAAAGAGTTTATGGAAGAGAGAAGGTAGAAGATTGAAAATAAATTTATAAAGTGTGATTTTGATTAAATTGTTAATGTTATGTCATTATCCACTATCCCTAAAATTTAAGAGTTATTATTTTTAAAATTAAATAATCACATCCATTTACATGATGGATATGGTTGGAAGTGGTAGTTACGTACTTAAATACAAAAAATTATCTCTAAAAAAAATACGATAATTCTCATATGCTCTTTATACGAAATAGAAATCAGAGTAAAAGAGAAATTTATTTTTAAATATATATATATATATTTGTTTTCACAAAAGTTTTTACATTGATTTTTTTTTTTTATTGAATTATACAGTAAACAGATGTATGTAAATTATCTTAAAAAATATAAAATATTTTTTTTACAAAAAAAGCTTAGGAAAGAGTAACCGAGTGACTTTGCGTGTTTTATAACTATTAATCCCATCTCATAATGTAGAGCTAAACAATCTTTCATAATTTTAATTTTAATATTTTTTTGAATATTTTATTTTTTGAGTAGTATATTTTTAATAAAAATTGTAATCATATTTTACATATTATATTTTATGAATAAATAACTTGATAAATTAATAAATAAAAATAATATTAATAGATTAATAAATAATAAATTCAACTTAATTTTACAAAATTTAAATTTATAGTTTCAAGATTTCAAAATTTTATATTTGTCGTTAAATCAAAAGTTCATTGACCTGAACTTTCATTAGATTTGGTGGGCTTAACAAATTGAACAATATAATTTTTCAATGACAGGCTTTTTCTGAATCCAGCCAATCTAAAATTCCTGTCGACCACCCAGGCAGATTAGCCGAAGTGTACGTGGTGAGTATGAATCGCATTATCCTGTACGCAAACGATAGGGTAATCTGGTTCTTTTCTTACATCCTCCAGAGTGATCTTGTATTGAGAAGCCTGGGCTCAGCTTTTCGGACACGACAATTTCTGTAAAAGTTATGACCCAATGGCTCACGAGCAGCAGCCGAAATTGCACCGACAACTGGACACTAAAGTCTCTCCACCTATTCGCCAAAGAAGGATCGTCGTCCTTCTTGTCATCGAATTCTTCAGAAAAATAAAGCCTCCAACTTACGTACTCCACGGGCATTATCTGCTTCGGAAGCATCTTTTTTTGTCTTGAATTATTCACCCACTTTTTTTTTTTTGTATGGTCGATCATAGTAATTTTGGTTGACTATAAGTTAAAGCAATATAGTTGTGGTGAGACTTAATTAGGCATTAAAACAGACAGGTGGTGGATTTAAGTGAAGGAATGGTACCTTACTAGTTTCTTTAACAACTTTTCTGTTGGACTTACTAAGAAACTTCAATTATTAAGTGATTAAAGAAACTTTGAGAGAGAAAGAAAGTAGAGTGTGTTTGTTATGAGAGAATGTATTTATTTAGATCATTATTAGAATTATTTTATTTTAATAAATTGAAATACATTATAAAAATCAAAATATAAATTTATGTTGAATAGTCTATATTCGTATTTCAAAAATTAATTAACTTGATTTTTTGAAATCTAGAAATAGTCATAATCATTAGAAAATATTAATCAAAATCCAACTGCACCAATAAAATGATATTTGGAAAAATATATAATTAATTTATTATTTTATTTTAAATTTAATTAAAACAATACATTTAATGCAAAAACTTCTTTTTAAGATAATAATTTGTTTATCTTTAATCAGTACCGTCATTATACTAACGCATAATCATATTAATAAAAAATAAAAGCAATTAAAGAGTAGTTGAATCTTGAATTTTACCCTTTCTAATTAATATTAGTTGCATTAGGAGTTAGGTGGGATTAATATATTTTTTTATTCTTCATTAAATAGCAAATTGTGCATATTGCTTTATTTTCTTGGAAAAAACCCATCCTGTTCAAGATGTGACCAAAATTTCATGTAGAAGAATAGCACGTGTTGGTATCAGAAATATTAATGAATCCTTTTCTTTTTTTTTTATTTAAAAAAATAGTCTTTATATGTTATTAATATGCAATGAGATTGACTAAAAAATAATCATCTTAATCAATTAAAAAATATTAATCAGCACCTAATGATATTGATAAAAATAATATTTAAAAAATTAAAATTATTCTATAAATAATAGTTTTATTTCCCTTTAATCAAAAACCTCTTTAGCTTTCTCTTTCTATATTTTATCCTTTTTTTTTTTGGTGAAAACCTATATTTTCTTTTAAAAGTTTGGGATCGGTTGGTATTGTTGTTAAATTTATGTTTTATATTTTCTGTTTTTGAAAATTTTGTTTTTGTTTTTATTTTGTTTTGTTTAGAAATTTTGAAAACAGAAAACATGTTTGGTGAGTTAATTTTGTTGTACAAGTTTAAAAACTAAAAATAAAAAATATGTTTGGCATCAAATAAAAATTTTGAAACATAATTTTTTTATTTCATAATTTATTAATACTAAACATTAAATATTTTTATTAAAATTATATAATTTAATTTATGATTAATAATGTGTTATTTTATAATTTAATTTATTTTCACTTTATTTTTCACTTTATTTTCATTTTATTAAATTTGATAACATTTTTCGATAGAATGTTTTGTTGCACAAATTTATTAACAAGAACTTGTTGAAGATAAGTTTTAAAATATAAAATGACAAGTTTTCGAATCAAGTCAAAAGCAAGACTTAAAAAATTTTATTATTAAAATTGATACTGTAATCAAATGGATGAACAGTAACCTCGTGATAACAATACCAAAAATATTTTCAAAATTTTGAAAACATCATTTTTGTGTTTCTAACAATTTCCAAAATCTTGTGTTTTGTTTTTAATTTTTGGAAACAAAAACACACTCACCCAACATATTTTTATTTTTATTTTCAAAAATATTGAAAACAAAAACATAAAACACAAAACAAAAACATTCCCAAACAACCCAACCCATCTCTTTCTTTTTTTTTTTTTTGTTTTTTTTGGTTACATTAAAAAACTATCTCTTTATTTCAAAATCAATTTACTTTCAGCAGTTGTCAATTCCATAATGAATTCTCCCTGTCCCTACTGCCTTTTATTTAATATATATTAAAATTATTTTATTATAATTATAATTATTATTTATTTCATAAAATAAATTCTAATTAACAATCAAATATGACTTTTTTAATATATGTTTAATTTGACACATGAATGATGTGGTGGGTTTATCGCGCGAAAGAAATTTCAATTCAAACGGAAGGTAAAATCATATGGTTTACCGTTTACGGAAATATTTTTAAAAGATGATAATTCATAAATTTAAAATTTAAAATTTTAATATTTATAATTTATTTTTATCTCAAAATTACATTTAAAAAAAATCAATTTTACGCTCAATCACTTTATAGATTATTATTTAATATACAGAAAATAAAATTTTTAAACTTAAAAAAATTAAAATAATTATATATTTTTTAAAAAGTATATTTAAAAATAAATATTTAATAATGAAATTGTGGTTTTGGCTGGAGAAAGGGCCGAATCAAGTATTTGATTTTGTCTATTTGAAGACATGTTGAAAGCTTTCTTCTACCAGTTATCAGATGCCTGAAAAGGATATCTTATGCTTCCTGTCGGTGCAAAACGAAAGTAAATTTATATTATTTATTTAAGAGGATCGAAATTTTTACCATTGGATTTTGCGAATGTTTATAATAATTAAATTATAGAATGTAAAAAATATTATATAATAAAGTTTTTTTAATTTTTTTAACAGAAATTTTTATTTTTTTTAAACCAATAAAAATATACTCATATATTTTTAGAAAAATAGACAGGATACATTTCAAGAACCGTGTGGGTGAGGCTTTTTTATTTTTTATTTTTTTATATGTGCAGACCGAGTCAAGAGTGGGTTTGTGGACTCATTTGCAAGTGGTACGAAACTCATTTAACACGCGAGGAGTTAAATTAAAATTAAAGGACATTTTCAATGATCTAGAGATGTGAATTGGACCCACAACGGTTGAAATATCATTATTCCGCCAATACTAACTGACAAGGGTCCGAATTGATATGCCCAGAGCAAATTGTGGCAAGAAAATGGCGCTTATGCTTATCCTTAGACGCATGTTTCTGAGACGCCACTTCACTTATACACAGTGACACTTTTTCTTTCTCTTACTTTACCCAATTCAGATGTGTTGTACACGACTGTAAGCTGGAAAGTAAAGAGTAGCAACTCGGCAAAGGTTCATTTCCATGGATGTTTGCAGTTTACAGAATTGGTACACTTTTCTTGCTGGATTTCTGTTTTCTTTCATTCTTTCTTTTTTCCAGGTTGATTGTTTGATTATCTGCTTTTGCTGTCGTTAGTTGTTTTTGAGAACATGTTGTTATGGTGGACTGGTTATAAATAGAGTTGACCTGGGAAGAACACCTGCAGTTTAGAATTTGTTGGTGTTTTTTGAAGGAAAATTTAAAGCAACTTTGGGTTTTAATCATTTTTTCAGGAATGCCATTCATAGGGTGTAATCCAGTTGAAAAATGTTGACCCTGTGAAAGATTAGGGAAGCTCACTTGTTAAAACCCAGATTTATGCTTTGCTCGGTAGGAAGGAAATAAAAGAATGAGAAAAGAAAATTTGTTAATCCAATTATTAAGCTACAAAATAAGAAAGTGTTTATGAAACTTATCCATTGGATTAGCAAATTTTCCATCTTCATCTCTTTCCTTCCTTCCAACCAAGCTTAGAATTTGAAAGAGTTTCCTTTTAGTTGCTGAAGAATTAGATTAACCCAACTTGGTTTGGTCGCCATAGGGGATGAGTGAAACGAGGACTTCTACCCTTATGTATAAAGTACGAACACAGTTTTTCATCCATTCTCCCCTTGATGAGAATGGTTATACTTCACATTCCCATTTCGTTAATACAGACATTTGGTAACCAAACTTCTATTGTTCATGCGGCAACTGTTTTTCTCTATTTTAGCAGTTTACTAACTCCCAAATTGTTTTTTCTTGGAGCTAGGTATCTTGATTCTTGTAGGAAGCATGAGGTTCTACCGAACTCCACAGTACTTTCGTGGTTTTCTAAGGTCAATCTTCCAACATCCTGCAGAGTGTGTGTGTTGTGGCCTTTATTTTTTGCTACTCTTTTTGTGCTGATACAAGGTTTCATATGAATTATTTGCTATTGAATGCTGAGATTGCTTTGCTGTGGTCTCCATTGATTAATTGTTTTCGTTATCTTTCAGGCCAAGGATCAAAAGTCTTGTCAAGAAAAGTGTAATTTTGTGGTTTTGCTAAACCAGTTGAAAGATGATGATATTCCTCCATTAATTGACGTATTTCTAGCAATGGACTCATCTGATATCGATGCGGTTGATATCCTTCATCATGAATCTACTTCTATCTTGAATGAAGAATACATGTTTTCTCTGATGACTGCCATCAAAGTAAAGCTCCAAGTTGTTGATCTCAGTAACAAGTCTATAAAGGAGGAATTTCTCTGGTCTGTAATACCTCTATCTCCTCTATGACTTTTGATTAGAGCATGTTTGAATGATTTCCAAGATTATGACTTGTTATCTTGCAGTTGTTTTCTATCAGATGTGCTTTTAGCTTCAATTTCAAACCAATTTGTCCTATGTCCCTGCCAAAGATTCTAAATATTCAGAGCAATAACGCTTGTGGACCTCTGCAACATACTTTTATAATTGATAGAAGCCAATTACTTAAAATAAATGTAGTACATAGAAAGTCGGCTTTGCTGCTGAATAAGATGTTAACTATCTTAAAGAAAATCAATTTGTCATTCATTGATTAAGGGATCACACAAGAATTATGAAGGGGCTATAATTCTGCTTCTGATATTTAGATTCTAAACATAATTTTAGCAGGAGTTTTAATCCACCCTCAGATGTATCTAGAAGAGGAAAAAGACTCTGGAATCTGGAAGTGTTTTATTAAATTCTACTATCATTTTTAGCGATTACAAGGACAATAGAAGGGTCACATTTATCAACCAGTTGTATAAATACTTAGCTATAGAGAAAGAAAAAGGGAAAACAATTGTATTTCTAAAATCTAGTCTTGCACATCTTACATTAGAGATTCACTAAAAAGTCCCCCATTTGATAGAATTTGGCATGTCTTAAGCTCCTTCATAATACATTTGTGAAACTTAATTACAAAAACTCACTAGAATTCTGTTACAATGATGTATTAGCCCCTTATCTTATTACCCTTAAGATGACATAATGTGCCTAATGATTATTCTCTGGAATTTTGTTGCCCTTGCCTGTTTATTATGGACATTTTAGCAATTTGGTGTTTATTGATTAAATGTTTGTCATATAATTGTTGTGCTAAATTTCTATTGTCATCAACCAATGCTAGTTACCCAGGATGATCCTGAGTGTGTTGAGTTATTTACCATTTGGGCGATATTTAAATTTTTTTGTGTTGTGCCCAGGGATCTCTTCCATGTTGGCTTGCCTTGCCGTGTTTTAAACTTGAGGTCAACCAAGGTCCAAAAACTCGACATGGTTGGAAGGTTTATGCAATTGCACACTCTAAATTTGGACTTTTGTACTTCACTCACTACTTTGCAAAAGGACTGCTTTGCTTGCATGCCAAAACTGATGCGTCTATCAATGTGTGAGACAAGAGTTGCTAATCTCTGGACAACAACAGCAGTTCTAGCAAAGCTTCCTTCTTTGTTGGAATTACGGTTCCAAAATTGTTTGTGTTGCAAGGATACTGGGCCGTGCCAGTCATCATCTAGCAAGAAAGAAAAACCTGAGAACAAGTGGCCTCGTTCAAATGTGATAGATATATGTTCACACAGTGAGGAACTCTCTGTTGTTACGGGATGTGATGCATTGCAAATTTCTGCTGATGAGACAGTCATAGACTTCCTTTCTCTCCAAAGATCGTTTATGTTACCTAAAGTTGACGGAGCAACAGATGATTCTTCAGAAGTTGATGAAGACAAACTTTCATTTTACCTTGAAAACCTATTGGAAACATCATCCTTTCCCCTTTCTAATTTATTACAACATTCAAAACTGCAAAATGAGGTGAGAAGACAATATGCTGGTTTATAGTGATTAGAGAACTTTAGATTTCTTCGTAATTGTAGTTTCATAACAGGTTTCTTCTGCAAATCGCAGAAACAGGACAATGATGAGCAACCTTTACATGTGCAGAAGCAGCCATCGAAGAATGTTTCTGGTACATTGAATAAAGATATCTGGCATCATCCGTCACCCATTTGCTTTGAGAGACATTATCGGGAGTACATGGTTGCTTCCTTGCCTCATTTAGAAGTATTAGATAATCTGCCTATCAAAAAGATGGAGAGGGAAACTTCAAAGACTGTATTTTCAGAATATTATGAGTACTTGCCTTATAAACATAACCACAAAAAAAGTGTTGTTAACATTTTGCAGAAGCGTGAAATGGGAACAAGTGGTATTTACTGCCGAAGCTCTTCAAAGCTAAAGCAGACATATTATTATGGAAAAAGTCATTGCTTCTTCTCAAGGTCTCTTACTGCTGCCAAATTTGGGTCTTCCACATGGCCTTTCTTACATCCTGTGTGCAGCTTTAGTCATATCACCAAAGAAGAAACTAGGAGACTTCGTCCAAGGCAATTTGAGTACCATCCTTCAAACTCCAGCCTTATGGCCTTTGGAACTCTAGATGGTGAAATAGTCATTGTCAATCATGAGACTGGGAATATTGTTGGCTATAATTCATCTATAGGAATGATGAACAGTGTTCTGGGACTGTGTTGGCTCAAGAAATATCCATCCAAGGTATGGATTTACTGAAATGCATTTTATTCTTGATTATATGTTTTTATCTACTAGTTTCCTGTTTTTTCAATCTGAATTAAATTTGTTTCAAGGAAGCATTTTTTGCTGTGTGGTAACATGATTTGAATATCAATATGTCATTACATATAAACTATGGTATGATAAACAAAATAGTTGGCTTCGAGTTGACATTAGAATGTTACATGAAGTTGTCTTCAAAAAAAAGAGAGATTTTGGAGCTTTTTCTGCTAGTTGTTTATGGTTCATTTGCCTTGAAGTTGGTCTACTATATCTTATGGATGTGCGAAGCAACGGTGGCAAGCTGTCACGTTTTATATTCTGAAATGGGATAAATTAGGTGGCAGTTAATTTCCCGATTATATACTTAATTTAAGTAGGAGCCATGAGCAATACAAGAAATAGGTAATTATATCTAGTTATACATCCGGCCGCTATATTTTGCTTCTTGAAACTTTGCTATTACTGACCCTTTTATTTTTCTGTGTTGAACAATCAGCTTGTAGCTGGATCTGACAACGGTTGCTTGAAGTTGTTCGATGTCAATCATATGCCGGCCAAACTAGGAGACACATGTGGTTCCAATGCAGTTAATTTTGAAGATTTTGAACAATTAACTTCGGTTCATGTCAACTCAACAGATGACCAGTTCCTTGCCAGTGGGTACTCAAAAGGCGTTGCTCTGTATGACATTAGCAGTGGAAAGTGTTTACAGGTGTTCACTAATATGCATCAAGAACCTATTAATGTTGCTAAGTTTGCTCATCACTCTCCTTTTATGTTTGCCACATCGTCATTTGACAAAGATGTCAAGATGTGGGATTTGAGGGAGAGACCAGAGAGGCCTTGCTATTCTGCTTCTAGCTCTAGAGGAAATGTTATGGTTTGCTTTTCTCCTGATGATCTCTATCTCCTTGTCTCGGCCATTGACAATGAGGTACATAGCTCCATCTAACTGTTGCTTTATACTATCACCTGTTTGAGGGTGTACATAATATTTTCTTTGAAGATGGTCTCTGTGGTGCCTGAAAAGGTTTTAATGGACTAAGTGTATTTTTCATGCTCTTTGGTGGTGTTCAGTATTTTCTTATAATGTCTTCATCAGTTTTTTTTTTTTTTTTTTCTTGGATTTGCCTTATGATGCAAGTAATTATATCAACTTGCCTCTCATTTTAATGGGTTCAAATGATTGATGACTCTTAGTGGTGTCAATCAGGTTAAGCAACTTTTGGCAGTAGATGGGAGGCTCCACATGGATTTCAACATAACTTCGACCGGAAGTTCTCATAACTATACTCGTTCCTATTATATCAACGGTAGGGACTATATCATCAGTGGCAGTTGTGATGAACATGTTGTTCGCGTATGCTGTGCTCAAACTGGAAGGCGGCTTAAGGATGTCTATATTGAGGTACATTGTCAAATTTCATAGGCATATAACCCTAAACCACTAGTCAACACACATAATTTTTATGACATTTCATATTTGGATGATGGTTTTGGACTGCTTGTTTATGCTCACTGCTCATGACAACTTTCTGTATCCAGTAAGGAATTAAAGATTTCAGGCATTTCTTGTTCATTTGTAGGGTCTGGAATCAGGAACCTCCATTTTTGTGCAGTCCTTAAGGGGTGATCCATTCAGGGTAAGTTTTTCTGTCTCTTCTTTTCTTGTTCTTTCGTTTTTCAACAGATATTTTGATAGCTATTTTTCTCAATTTTGTTCAGTAAATGAGACATTGAGAATTCTTTTCTTTTGAGCATTTTGCATGAGTCAAACAAATTGCTGAAACTTTGGCGTACATATAATATAAGCAAGTGAAAAATACAAATGCACAGTAATTACAAAGTTAAATTTACGAGTCGGAACATCTACCTGACTATAATTTGACCTGCTTTTTTTTCCTCTTTTCCTGGAAGCAGCATTTTAACTTCAGCGTCTTGAGCGCCTCGCTGCGGCCAACATTGAAGCAGGAGATCATCAAGGTAGTTCTTGTATGACTTGCTTTTCCAGTCATTGACTAACTAAAGTTCATTTAAAATTTTCTTATCATTGTGCTCTTCTGTAGGTCAATTTGCTTGCTTCTAGTCACTATGCTGATGAATCTTCTCATGGTCATGACATTCATCCTTCCTGTGGTCTTGGAGGTTGATCTTTGGGCCTGTCTTAAGGGTTCCATGCACATTATCATTAGTCCTCAACCCAAAGAACATGTAAATTAACTTACCATGATTTTAGCAAGTGGTGTGTTCTTGTCTTTGTTGTCTATGGAGAAAAAGTTTTGACCCTTTGTTTGTAAATGTAAGTGGAGAAAAGTTAATTGACAATGTACCATGAAGGGCAAGTTTAACATCTCCTCAATATCCTAGATATTAATCAAAGGTAGATTTCACTAATTAATTATAAAAGTGTCAATGATCTTTGTTAAGGGTCAGATTGAGAGAGGTGGGGAAGAAAATGACAAAATAAAAGGAGAATAAAATTACTGTTTTACATCTGTTTTTCTTTTTTTTGTTATTTTATTAAAAAATATATATTTAATGATTTTTTTATTACAATCTGACAGACTATTCAACTTACTCTAGGATGATATTTAAAGAGATAAATTCATAACTTTTATTAAATATTATGAAAACAATGTAATTTTTTTAATATATAATATTTTAATTAATTTTAACTAGAGTTCTTCGAACTAATTAATGACTGAGATTCTGAGATCCAGCTGGCTGGAGGGTGGCTATATTCAGCCGAGGTAATATCCAGCTGTTCCAAGTAAAAGTCATACACTTGTTGACAAGGCCTTCATCATTTATCAGTGCATTCTTCACCCTTTCCGGGAGACATTTGCTTCATTAGGCACTGAGGTGATAAACCATTGGCCAACCTAACCTAACCTAACAAAACCAAACCAAACCGAACCGAACCGAACCAAACCTTATGTTTTATTTATTTTTTAGCAATTTGTCACATTCCCACATTAATAATCACAAGAGAAAAAAAGCATAACGTACAAGTTAATAAGATAAGATTCGACACAGCTGGTGTTTCCCACTATGATAATTACTTGTTTTAGTGGCGTTTCATGGATCTGTGTAGTTTTTCAGAGATTTCCTCCATGGTTGTATATGAATGATTCCCCAAGCTGGAAACAAAAAATTAGTGCAAATTGGGCCAGTTGATAAAGTCGAACAGCCTGGAATCCTCGAACAACACAGTGTTATTGATGGGATATTGATTTAATCGAAGAACAGTTGAAATGGGTTTAATGCATGCATGGCTGAATCCTACGTGCCACCGCCATTAAAGACTATCCATCAAATTAGAAGAAGCATAGGATTCTCTTCTTTTCTTTTCTTAATCATTAATAATGTTTGAGTTTTTACGTCAGTTATAAAAAGAGGTAGGTTTGTATTATTAAGTATGAAAAAAAATTTCATTTTAATTTTAAATTAATATTTGAATTGAAAAGCTTTAATAACTTCGACATTACTATTAGAATTTAAATTATGAAAATCTCTCTATATTTCAAATAAAAAAATCCTCTAAAACTCAATGAGTGAAAAGGAAAAATATTGATGTTTTTCTATTAATTATGAAAATAATATTTTACTTGAGTTGAAAAAATCTAATAGCATTCAACACTAATATTATAATTCAAATTGTCATTATTTTTTTATGTTTTGAATAAAAAAAATTTCATTAAATCGACGTGTAAAGAAAGAATTGTTGATATTCTCAAATCGATTATGAAAATGATTTACTTTTTAAGTTTTTAAATTTGAGAGGGTGCAAGAACATGGCACCTAACAAATAATTACTATTATGTAATATAAGAAACGATCCTTCCAAGTGTTCAAGTTCATTAACCTGCTTTTTCGGGTTAAACAATTTTCTAGGAATTCGAAAAAGAAACCTTGGTGAATTAACTAACTGAGTTGTGAATTTTGCGATCCAAGAACAGAGTTGAAATGATATGATAACGAGGTTGGTTCATGGATATTCCAGGCCAGCTAAGCTTAGTTTCTTTCTTGTACAATATTAAACCTGTCTCTGGGTGTGCTTCTTTCGGCTGCTGGGATGTTTCCATAAGAAAAGAATTGAATTTTAGTTATAATTTATAAGTGTAAGAAAAAAATTTCATTTTTAGAGTTAATTTTTTGGTTTTTTTTTTTTTTTTCCTGTTATGGAACGAAGAGATTGTTGAGCTCTCAAGCTAAAGAGGCTGACGATGTTTCTGCTTGGTCCCCGCACCCCAAGAGAAAAGGACCACCCCTACAGTCTGTACCAAAGCTGTACACAAGCGCATTTCCCTTTCTTTATTTGTTCTTTTCCATCACTCAGAAGTCAGAAATGACGACAAAAAGCTTCTATATAAATACCTTTGCAGAATCTCACAAATCCGTCAGCAATTACCTCTTTGGCTACCCTTGTCAATCGAGAGCCTGAAAATGAAGCTCTCATTCACAACTTTGTTGCTTGTTTCCATGGTTTTGAGCTCTTCATTCGTCCAACTCTCCTTAGCCAAACCCGTAAAATACCCTCCCACACCTGCTGCACCTCCTCCTACCCTTCCTCCTCCAAGTAATGTTTTTTATTAACTGATATTTACTTCTCTTCTACCATGCATGCATGCATTTTTTCCGTTAATAATGGATTCTCACGTTAACCAAATAATGAAAATTAATTAGACTTTTTTTTTTTTTCTTTTGTGTGACGAAATTAATTATTAATCAGGTTTCTGTGATAGAAAGTGTGAGCAGAGGTGTTCCAAGGCTGGAGCGAAAGACCGGTGCTTGAAGTATTGCGGACTATGCTGCCGAGATTGTAAGTGTGTTCCTTCCGGAACGTATGGCAACAAGTCTGAATGCCCTTGCTATCGGGACAAGTTGAACTCCAAGGGCCATCCCAAGTGCCCTTAGTTAATCAAATATTTGCACCATCTGCTACAAACAAAACAATCTTTGCAGTACCACTTCAGTTTATGTTTTGATTTTGCCACCTTTGTTTCATTGTCTGCCATCTCTGAGTTCTGATCCACCCACCCAATTCTTGGGAAGACATATTTATGTATAATTAATCCTTATAATAAATGTTCCCTTGCTTTGATAATTCAATAAAAATAATAATAATAATAATACAGTACATATAATTAATTCATTGTGCTCCAGGTATTAAACATATATTTCAGTTCATTCGTTTTCAATAATTTTTTAATAGAGTAATTATAAAAAAAAATTGTAATAAATTATAAAATTTAAATTCAAATTAAAATAATTTTTAATCTCATCTTAAATTATAAAAAATATATATTTATTTTGGTTTTATTGCAATGGCAAGTGGCAACAGACCACGGCTTTTGGATGTTGCTTTAGATTGCAGGAATTGAAACAAAAAGCAGTACGATAATATGTAACCTAGCTTAGATTGTACGTTGATGTTGTGTCCCAAGGAACATAGATCCGAAAGCAAAGACAAAAATAAAATAAAAATTTAAAGCTATGGGCTGAGTGATTTACGTCTGATATAAGAATGTTAGCATGCAAAGTTTTCAATTAATTTGGTTTTACTTAATTAGCCCATCTCATAAAGGGTTTGGCTTCTAACTTTTTATCAATAGATTTGCCTATAAACAAAGCCAAAGCCGTTTATTATTTATTATATACCAGGAATGCTTTAGACAATGTCGTGGGAAAGATTGATATACCTACTATGCTACATATTATTTATTTCAATTTGACAGATTTTACTTCGTAAAAAACATCTCACAAATATGCGTTTTAATTTTTATATAATAACATATATATAACAAAATTTCATAACCTTTCAAATGTGTAATTAGAACTTTATAGTGAAATAGGAAGAAGAATACACGAAAGAAAAAGTACTTGGGTTATTGTTTGATAAACCATTTATTTTTGTAACTCCAACTCCTCAAGGAAGCTGATTGCTAGGTACAACTTGCAAGACAAGAATAAGATTTTGAATCTTGATGATGTAACTGCAAGAGATGATGAATCGTTATTCCTTACTTACGCTTAACAGATGGACTAACAAGCTATTCTCAATATTCTCTTTCCCTTCCCATTGTATATAAATATATCATTTTTGAATCTACTATTATCATTGTTGAATCTACCCATTGTCTCAAGTTTCATTCGAGTAGAGAACATGGGTAATGCCATGGGAAAAGGTATGCTATGTTGCTTTTCTTCTCATGCTGATTAGTATGGGGAAAAAAAAAAAAAAGAAAGAAGAGAAACACCCTTTCATTTCCATGCCAATGACGACTTTCTCTTTGCGTATGACAGTGTTGCCATCTACACAGATGATAAGCTTTGTATTTAACTCACTTCACGAACAGTTTACAGATGCAGAAATCAAAGACTTCGACGATTTCCACGCTGCTATTCTTGATATCTTGAAGTAAGAAATTTTCTATTTCATCAACATTTTTTTTAGAACTAAATAGTCATAAAAAAAGTTTTAGATTTAACAAAATTTGATTTAATAGTTATCATTTTTTTTAAATTAAGTTTAAAATTTGATTTTCGATAAAAATAATTGCATACGTGTATGTTACATAAGCTGAAAAATATTTAGTAAATATCTAATAGTTGACACCAAACCTTTCCAAGGGCCGTGGGCCTGTTCATTTTTACAATTGATGTAGATAAAAATATTAAATCCGTAAAATGAGCTAAAACTTAAAAATTAAAATGAGCTTAGATTCATAACTCGATCGATTTAATTATAATTATTTTTCATATTAATGTGTTTTTTAATTATTTTAATTTTTTTACAATTTAATTTAAATTTGTATTTTTTTATATTTTAATTTTAATTTTTATATTTCTTGTAATTTTTTATTAAAATTTATTCAAACTTATTGTGTTAAACTATTAACTTTTATGCGTTTTTTATTCTTTATATTTAATTATAATATTTAAAAAAAAAAAAAAATAATATTTAAATGAACTTAAAATTTTTCATTATATATAAAAATGGGATGGAGTAAAAAGTTAGACTCGAAAAACGAGTCAAACTAGATTGGGCACATTTTTACTTTCATAACACCTTACCTAGGTCCGATCCAAATTCAACCCAACAACACACGAACAAGTTGACATTGCAAGAGAGTATAGATTTCAGTGAAGAAAATTTATAGGCTGAACATTTCCGTCAGTGAAAAATGAAATAGGCTCTTTATGTGGCTCTTCATAATTGATCGGAGCTTTTGATCACAACCAACAAGGTTTTATGTTTTCAAATGCTAAAATATAAGAATCTTAACTACCAATTGCAACTAATCACAGCTCATGAAGATTAAATACCAAAATCTTCTTTGATCACATAGAAAAGTAGAGAAATATCAATGAGAAGTTTTCTGATATTTAGTTGGCTGAATTTCTGAAAGAGCAAAGCCAATTTTTCATTTTTCTCAGCCAAAACAAACAGCTGGAAGAAAGAACATAGAAGATATTGAATCCCTTTAAAAGGAAAACATGTGCTGACCACTCATTTAGATGGAAAAACTACCCAAAAAGAGACAAAGAAAGTGATGGTTAACCCACAGCAAAAACAAAGAATCACACTAGAAAATAAAAATGTAACACACCCAGAAATGGAAATGTGTAAAGCTAGAAATAGGATTCTTCACACATGGAGACTAGAATTAAAAGGCATTGCCAAGTGCCACTGATTCTTAGTTTAATAATCTTCCATTGATTATTGCAGTGTTATTAACTCAGCATTGCCTGGTAAACATTATGATGCTCCTGCTCGCAGTGAAGTAGAGGTGGGTCTCTTTTGACTTGAAATTTTCATGTACTATCTCTCATTACCAATAGCAATGCCATCAAAATTTTTTATGCAGGCATGTTTTGAAAAGTGGATAAATGAACAAGAACCGGTTAAAAAGAAGGAGGTGTTTTTTCAATTTATTAATAAAATAAAGGTTAGCAAGCTGGATAATGCTACTATCATGACTGGAATACTAACCCCTCCAGCAGCCATGGCAGCAAAGAAAGCAGGAGAATTTTTACCTCATCTTAGTGTGATAAAGTCTATTCCTGATGTTGTTTTCGTACCATCTGTGACCATGGCTGTCCTAGTCATTACCAAGCTCTCCAGAAGACTTTACAGGCGACGCGTCAAGCCCCAACCCATCACAGCCTCGTCTTCTAATGGCGATAAGACCAAACACCTTGCGCCTCCTGAACCTCCTCCGATTCTTGAGCCTCCTGAGCTTATGAAGGAAATCGCACCTCCTTGTGCTCCAACTTGAAAAAAGAAGCAGAAACAAAGAAAGAAGAAACTTGTGATCTCAATGCTCGCCCCAGCAAGCTCGTATAGCAAGATAAGAAACATGTGGATGTCTTCTGCTTTATATAAAATTGTAATTTGCAAAGCTAAAGTCAGTTGCCACCCATGAACAATAGTATGCATGTATGCATACTGTCAAACCAAGAAGTTAACAATAACACATTTCCTTATCTCAGAAACTACAATGGAATTCTTTTTTCCCCATTTTTCTTGGAAAATCTCACTGGTAGATAATAAAATCAAACCAATCATTTTTTGCTTAATAAACTTTACCCTTCACTCTTCAAATCTAATGCGAAAATTCTAAATTGAAATTTCAATTCCTACGGGATAAGATCACCATGAGAAAGTATATCTCCATACAAAATGTTATTGAATACCGAAAGCATCTAAACTGTACAAATATGTTCCAATCAGGGTCAGAGGTAGCATGTACAGATACTTGAAACATGAAACAAGATAGGAGAATAGACACTGAGCATGTACATAGATATAATATGAGCTGACAAAGTTTACCACTGCTCTTCCAGAAGCTGTTTTCTTTGAACGTGTACAGGTACAAAATCCCAACTTAAAAATTTAGCTAACCTGGGGATCTCTGACTCCACCTACCTGAGCCTGATTTTCAATTCCTCCTCTTCCTTTTGTTGTTAGGGCACTTTGACTTGGAAGTTGGAGATAACTTCAAATTTGGTTGAGCAGAAGGGTTCGTAAGGAGGTCATCACGAGGAGCAAGAACAGTAGAAACAGCCTTGGGCTTTTTATTTGGTATCTGAGGCTCCTTTGTCAGCTGAGTTAAGCCACTTCGAAAATTATGTAACTCTTCCTCGGCAGCCTGGTTATGTATCAAAGTATCATCCTCAGTCTGCAGACATAATGAAGGTCAGTTGCATTATAAATTACAAAAAAAAAGATGGTCAAAATACATATTTGGAATCAAATACGAGCTAATATTCACAACATCCTTCATAAAACAATTAAAACAAAATCCTGATTACAGAAAAACAGAAGCATAGAATAGTGTGAAATATTAAGTATTAACCAAACAAGAGGTAATAATAAGAAGAGAAAAGAAGGGCAAGGAGGAGAATACATTTCTCATTTCATATTAGACGTGCAAGTAAGAACTGTAGTCATTAGTCATTGATAAACAAAACTAACATTTTAGCAAAATCAGCATTAGTAGAAGCAAAGAATAAAACCGAAAATCTAATGACAAGTAAAATTTTTTGTTATCCTCTTATATGGCCATAAGCTATAGCAAAGGGTCAAAGCGTAAAACGTAAAAGAAGGGAAAAATTGTTAACAATAGAAAATGATGGAAGAGAAAAACATAAAAGAAGAAGAAGAAGAAGAAGAAAATGATAAAGATGGAGAACTCACATTTTCAGAAGACATCCCTGCAAGAAGCTGACCTGTGCCTCAATCATATGAGGAAAAGGTGTCACCTCTCCATGATTTGAAACTGCAGTTCCAGGCATAAAAATACTTGCCACGTTACACTCAGATGCTGGGATGAAGTATATTGAGATTTAACTGGGATTCTATTTCCACTTACCGGTTAATGCATTGCATGGTGCAAGTGAACTCAACATATTAATGGAAGAGAACTTTTGAGGACTTTCGTTCACCATCTCGGGTCTTTAGTTTGAGAGCTTGTGACTGAACCAGATCAATCTTTCTAAGGATTTGTTCTGACCAAGCATCACTGTCTCTGAATTCAAGACATGAAAACCCATCATTAAACCTAAAGTCATCATTGCTGTTGACCAATTTGGTTCCTGCAGAAATTATCACATAAGAAAATGGGCAATATCTCAAATAGAAGAGGGAGAAAGTTTTTTCAAACACACATCACAAAGGGTGATTTGTTGGACCTTGTTCTATTACCTACAATCTACACAATCACAATATAGTTCTTGTTACCTAAATTACCATCATCATCATCCCAAGCAGCAGCAGCAACAACAGATTTCTTACTTTCTGGAAGCAAAGAAAAATACTTATCAGATTTTGACTTGGAAAGGCATATTCCATGAAAAATGATCGTGAACATCATACCATAATATGAGAAGAGGTTATGACGTGACATGTAAGATGCTATATCAGCAGTATCTTCAACCCATTTTCTTTTCCTCCTCTTCATTACTTTGTTTCTTTGAATTTGACAAGGATAAGGTTGTAACTTTACATCAAGGCCTTCAAATGTGAACTTTTCACATTTAGACTTCTTTCTCTGATCATATTCTGCAACTTCTCTATCATACGTCAACACCTGAGACTTCAATTCCTTAAGCCGCAGCTCTACCCATTTACACCACCACATAAGGGGACGAATAAACCTCCTCCAATGATCTGTCAACTTTCTCTTCCTGGAAAATTTAAGAAAAGGAAAACAGACCAAATAATTCAACATGTAGTTGGACATCAAATTGGGTAAAAACTATATACTTCACATAAAGGTCAGATAGTAACAGAGTTTATTGCTTACAAGTACTTTTCCACCCAGAACAGTGGAAACAATAATTCTATCAGCAAGCATCAATATGATTTTAAGTAGTACATTTATGTTGAAATTTTAGAAACCACCAAATTGAAAATTGTTCATTAAATATTAGTAAAATAGCAAGCAAATGAGACCTGAAATTTTTCGAAATGAAAATTGTTCTTCACATATAACCTCAGCAATTTCAAATTCCCAAAAGTGAACCTAGATTTTCAAAAAACATGCACAAACCTATCAAGTTGGCAAAGTGGTGGAAGGACTAAGTATCAATCATCATTCATCACCACCCAATCAACCAAGATACGTTAACTAACACAATAAAATAGTTCAAACTACAAAAAAAGCACCTCATTTGAAACAATCCATCAAACACTGATCCCGACGGATTCCCACCATGTAATTCCGATTCTACTTCAACATCACTTGTTGCTGAATCATTCTCATCCCATGACACCGTGCCACCAAAAGAACTTGAAATCTCAGTGGCAATCTGATATTCAGCAACAGCCAACCTATCCCCACCAGAATTTGTGCATTCAGTTATGTTAATCTCCAATATCCTCATTTCCTTCGGGTATCTTTGCTTGTCCTACCCCATACAAAGTTTCCTCACCGAAGTCCTGGTCCTCACAGTTACTAGCACGATGCATAAATTTATCTTCTGAATCATGGGGCAAGATTCCATTTTCATTCTTACTCGAAACCACGTCCATCATTGTTTTCGACTTGTCTTTTGGCTCCAAGTCAGGGCCCATACTTGTTATCACAATTATTGTAAGTCAGTTAATTACTAACTCCTGCAAATTTGACATAAATAATTTCAGCATTACAGTTTTAACTAAGCAGATAATAATAATAATAATAATAATAATAATAATAATAATAATAATAAAAGAAAAAAAACAAGTAAATGTATTATAATTTATTACAACCTTTGCTTTCTCTTTTTAATCCCTTCAAAAGGTACACAATCATCAAAGCTGCTTAACGTAAACAAGCTAATGATAAATAAATAAATAAATAAACCGATTTTTTCAACAAATGGCATGTTAAAAATAAGCCAAGAAAAAAAAATCGCTCAAAGGAGACCAGGGAAACATCAAACAGTGCAGAAAAACGAAAACATTCTCATTACAAAAACTGAAAATTTTTCACATTGAAATCCACATAAATCACAAAACCCTAAACACAAACCAGGGAACAGAGAAGAGGAAATAACCGGCATTCGAGTCTGTTTCCGTCTTGAACTTTGTTGGCAAACTGGAAAGCATCACCCGCGAGAGAATATTAGCCCGCCGGTGATGGATACTTTTTAAAAAAAATAATAAATTATTGAGTCATTTTAAGAAAATAAAATAAAAAAAAATAAATGGGATTTTGAAAGTGGTCCGCAAGCAGAGGAATAAAAAAAGAAATATAGGAGGAGATCGATTCCTCGTTACGGGCATGGGCCATATTTTATTTTTATAACTTACAATGCTTATTTTTTATTTTTTCATAATTCTCTTATGAATGATAAATCAGGCATAGTCTGAATAAATTAAGTTTGATAATCATTATTTTATTTTTATAGATGATTTACGTAATTTATTTTATACACACTAGAATATGAAATACATTTAAATTTTAAAATTATATAATAATTAAAATTATTATCCAATATACCATTAATGAGTTTTAAAATTTTATAAATAAAATTAAAATGATAATAAATAATTTTTAAAAAATATTAAATATATAAAATAAATAAAATGATATATATCATTTTTACTCATTTTATAAAATTTAAAAATTTTATTAATAATGTATTAAATAATAATTTAATAATTAATTTTATTCTAATTTTTAAAATGATCAACTCCACGCAAAAATAAAAATTAATAATTCTATAATCGAAAGATTAAAAAAAAAAAAATCTATAAAACTTAAATTCAAACGTAAACTTCGACTTCCCACCCCAATTATTAAAAATAAGTCTTGCGGCTTTTTCTTCGTGACATAAATAAAAGGAGTCAGCAAAATGATAATCAAAGTTGAACAATCAAACAGCTGATGATAAAAGAAAAGATGAATGGATTTTGACAGCTGATGAATCAATAAAAGCAAATGCTAATGGAGTTGGATAGACAATTTTCCAATGAAAGAGCAGACAAAATGAAATTGGGTTCATTGGGAATGCATATTCAAATGCCAGCTCTTGGTCCTGCAATGAAGCATGGCTTACAAATCAGTCTGAATATTTAGTAAAATCTGAAAAACAGTGAGTCAAAGAATAATCACGGAACATCAACCAGGACAGAGATTATTCATCAGGTCTCATGCTGTCCAAGCTCGCCGCAAAGGCCAGACATGCATGAAATTCCTCTCCACATTCACAATTTCACATATAAAAAAGTATTTCACAAGAGGATTCAATCAAATCCTCCACAAATTAATTAATTTTTTTTCCCCTAGAACAAACCCTATAAACCCAAGCAGCAAAAACTTCACATGCATTATTTGCAACATCAAATGTACACAAACTGTATTGACCCAAAAACTTGGATGGCAATGAAGGTTGTTTTGCTACTTTCAGCCTCTTCCGGCATTACCATGTCGGTTGTTTCTGAAGTAGCTCAGAAGTGCCTGTGCCTGCAGTCAACAGAAGCTTATGATAATTTTCCACAACGGTAAAAGAAAGGAGGTGATGTAAAGAAACCAGCAGAAGCAGTATACCTTCTCTTTAGCTCTAGCGGTGCCAGACTGGGACAAGGCCACTAGTGGTGGAACGGCTCCTTCTTGGAGCACCGTACTGCAAAACTTACTATTGGTTGTGCAGAGCTGTAAAAGAGCAGCTGCGGCGTTTTCCTTTCCTCTCGCTGAACCCAACTCAACAACCTCAACCAGCACGGGAATGCCATTCTCCTGCCCAATTGCAGTCCTCCCTTCAGGAATTGTAGCAAGATTTGCCAAAACAGCAACTGCCTTATCGACCATTCCAGCTGCTGGGTCCATCAACTCCACAAGGTGTCTTACAGCACCAGCTTGCACAATTTTGCCCTTGTTTTCATGAAATATTGACAGATTAAACAAGGCTGTAGCTGCATCTTTCTTTCCCCTCGGAGTACCATTCCCCAATAAATCAACAAGAGGTTTGATTGCCCCAGACCTTCCAATCTTTACTTTGTTATCCTCAATGACTGAAAGACTGAAGAGAGTGGCAGCTGAGTTTTCTTTAGCTTCAGGACTTCCTGTCTCAAGGACATGAATCAGAGGTTCAATTGCATTTTCATTAGCAATAGCTGCTTTGTTGTTATCATTAATTGATAAGTTAAGAAGTGCTGTAACAGCATTTTCCTGAGTCTTTGTATCTGGCGATCGAAGCAAATCAACTAACAAGCTAATAGCCCCACAGTTTGCTATTATAATCCGATTGTCCATATTGTGCTTGGCGAGTAACCTGAGTTGACCTGTGGCCTCTCTTTGTGTATCAACTGAAGTGCTCTTCAAGTCCTCTACCAACTTCTTAACCTGAGTTTCAATGCCAGAAAGGTCAGCCCTGTTCTCAATACCAGGAGAAGAAACTATCCTTGGAATGAATCTCTCTGACGGCCGGCGCCAGATTGTTTGGCTTCTAGATCGTGCATCCATCAATCGAGGGAACTCAGGTTCTCTCTGTGGGATGGCTGAGCTAGCTGCAGGCTGCGGGTCAGATTTCAACTCTCCAGAAACATCACTACTGTAGGCCGCAAGATGAGTTGACCCCTCAGAAATCTCATTGGCTTCTTCAAATGGTTCTCGAGGAAAATCTGAATTTGAAAGTGTACTAAAGGCTGAATCAGATCTTATATGGTTCTGAGAAGATTGTTCAACATTATTAGAAGGTGACATAGGGGCTTGGGCAACAGAATCACTACCCATTTGTTCCACGGTTGACCTGTCTTCAGCACTAATTATTGATATTCTTGCAACATCCAGACACTCTCCGTTTCCAGCTATAGCTGGCAAGGAACCCTCCGAGGTAGAACAATGATGCAGAGAGGAGGTTGCCTCCCGATGAAGTCCACTGGAAGTGATTAGGTTCTTACCAGATGGAGCTGTAGACCATGACTCAGGTGACAGTGGTTGGCTGATTTTAGAATGCAGAAAACTATTTGAATCCCTAGGCAAGCCAGACTCTGCCTGCACAAGACGGGGATAGGGCTGGTTTAAACTCATGGACTTCACGGAATCAGGCAACTTCACATCGTTTGACTCACACCAGTTAGCAATTAGTGCCTTTACTGTGTAATTAGGTATAAGATTTGTATGAGCCAAAGTCTGCCGTGTCTTGGGGCACACACTGAGCCCAAGATCAATCCATTTCTTGATGAAAGCACGCTCATAGGTTTGTCCCGAAGCCACAATCACTGGATCAGTCATTAGCTCTAGGGAAAGGGGGCAGCAGAAATCAGTAGGTATGGGAACTGGGCTACGGGTCTGAGATTGTTTTATTAAGACAAGGCGATCATGCATGCGACTTACAAGACCAATCATTTGATCAATAAACTCAGCTTCTGCAGTTTTTTCTGCTTGTTCAGCATTCTCCTTCAACTTTTCAAGGGCCACGGCCTCTATCAGAATCTCCTGGTTTGACTTCAAGCTCAAGCTCTCTGCAATTTTGATTAGTATTTCTGAGCTTGGTCCAATACTATCCCCTTGATTCCTTATGGCTTCCCTAATGACAGATGATGTTTGTTCATATCCTACACGCTTAATTTTCTGCAAGCAGTGCTGCAATCAATCATGACAATTGTTAGACATCCAGAAACGTGGACCCCTCTGTAGCATTCTTTAAACTTAGAAATCCAATCAAAAGGACGTATCTTTATTTTCTCACATCTCAAAATGTATAGATAGATGCCATCCACTCTCCAATAGATGACTTTTTTCATAATCATTGATAGAATACGATAATATGCTCTATTTATAAACACAAGATGAAAAGTACAAGCTTCAATAGAAGTAAAAGCTTCAAAATTTTGACTCATAAATTACCTCAAGAGATGCTGAACTCAATTCATCACGCAGATGCTGATGGGAAGACTTCAAGAACTGGAATATATCCAGGCTAGAATTTCGAATCTTTGTTATTAATGACTCAGCTTGCAGAACCTAGACATTAAGTGAAAGAGAAGATGGTTATCCAAGCATGTTTACCATAAAGGCCCATGCTAATTGACTAACAGTTGCTTATAAGAAAATTTTATTGTATAATATTATTGTTTAAACGGGCACCCATCTGTATCAATTTTCCACCGGATTATGCACAAACATTTAAGAATCAGGACTTACTTATTCCAAAAGCTACACATTCCAATAATTACTCTTACAACAAACATGATAAAGCTCTAATAATCGTAAGAGATCAGAAGAAAAAGAGGACATACATAGACCATATGGGCAGAGCATAGGTCTGACAAGATGTTGCAAGACAATTAAGTGTAAACTGACAACAATAATCTACAAGCATCTCAAAAGGAAATATTATTGCGAACATGAGCAATTGATCAAAGCTTCACCATATCAGGAGTATGCCTAAAAGGTAAGCTTAGGTACTTCCTCCAGCTAGAAGTGAACTAAAATTGCCAAGTTGTGAACTAAAAATATAACTTGTAACTTACAAAGTAAACTTTACTCAAAAGGGGTTGCCAGCTTTCAAATTGCTCTCTCAACTCTCCTATAGAGAGACACAATCCTTCAAATGCCTTATTAAGCACTTCATCAGAAGTAATTTCTGAATCAACAATTGCGTTAAGAATTGGCTTCAACAACTTTAGTATCTCTTCTGCTCTCTGGTAGTACTTCTGAACTGGTTCTGAGTTAACATTCTCAAAAGATGATAAATTTAAAAGTGAGGAAACGTTACTAAGAAGTGCTTTTAACAAAGATATCTCCATATGATCTGTGTCAACAACCAAAAAAAGAAAAAAAAGAGAGACCACGTGTAAGAGAGGAGTAGAGGGTAAAAAACTGCAAGAATAAAAGACAAAATACCATGCATGGTATGCAAACCATAATATATAACTATCTTTTTTTATGTCATTAATGATCATAATCAATTCATCAGTATCATCGCATTGAGATGACAAGAAATAGGCTAACATTTGATAAGGTATAAGGTTTTAAAACTTTTTGGAACCATATACTGGTTTGACCAATCCAGCATGTCAGTAACTTCAAAGTAATAATACACTCTTATAATTCATGATACCTTACCCACAACCCACATTATTTTAGAGCCATCTCAAAAATGTAATCATGAAGCATAACAGGAAAAGATATAAAGAGTGGAGAAACAAAAGAAATAGTCAAAGAAAATGATGCTCAATAAACCTCCAATGCAAATCAGAGAATGTTGATTTACACATATCATGACATGAAACAACTGGAGAAAGCTTTCAGCCTAATTACTTTGGTTCAACTACCTAATTCCTTTCTCAGAATTCAACTTAAGCTAAAGCAAAATCACCAATGAACTAGGGCAATCATATTTTCTGCCAACACCACTATAACCACAGTTCTTTTGCTGCAAACTGATATAGGACAAAATGCATAAATTCATTTGTAGAAGTTCGAAGAAAAAAAGTGAAACAGGAAAGTCAAGATAAAGTAAGGACATAGTACAAACCTTGTAAATTCTAAAAGCAAATTTCTTTCTCAATCACTGATCCTTGGGAAACCATAGTATTCCATAAAACTGAAGAAAACCCTTTTGAACATCCATTTCCTAGCATATGTAGCTACACTATCTTGATAACAAGAACCATGCAGAATCTTGAAATCTCAACTTCGCCAACTAGCAATCCCTATACAGAATCAAAATTTTAAACCAAGATTTAATTAACTTAAAAAATTAAGAATGAAAAAAAAAATATGAGTACATTGTAACTTTAAAACTTCAAATATAATATTTACCACCAAAACACCCACTGAAATTGCAGAAAAGTTTCTTCAAAGATTACTATGGTGATAATCTTCCTAGCATCCATCAAAATGTAATTAAGGTAAGCCTAAAAAAATAATAAATAGCGGCCATCCGTCCACATTAAACATAACATGATCCCTCCCACCCACCACCAAGGAGAGAGTTAGCTGACTAATAACAGCCCAATCCTTCTCTACAAATTAGAGAAAATAACTCCAGTACTTTGTAAGCTTCTTACTACATACAGTTCCACCACTAAAGACCTAGTTTCTAGGAAATTAATAGTTAATTATTTGGATGTATTTTCCTGTTTTGGTAATCATTTGCACTTTTATTAAAATTCAATGCAGATCAGACATAAATAAATTTGTCTGCGTTTTGGAATAGAAGAAGGCACTATCAGAACAAAAACAACCAGATAAGACTACTGGGATATAGATCCATCCCATACTAGATCATCGATAATATGGTGATCTAGACCCAGTATCAAATCAAGTATATAAATACATTAACAAGATTTACAATACATAATATGCCCCCACAATGGCATTCAAATTCCATATGTACGCTACTAGATGAAAACCATCATGGTAGTTCCAAAACCTAGATATTTACCTAGATCATTACTTCCAAAATCTATCTCCAAATGGTCTTTTAAGTCATTTATATAGCTCACTTTATATTTTAATTACTTTCCAAGGATCTGATAACAGCATAACAAATTCACAACTTCCTCAAATCATTTTCACACCTTAATGATTTTGTCACACATACATTTTCGTGTCATACTCATAAAAAAAATAGTTACCCTTTGAAACTACAACTTTAAGCTGTTTATCGCACTTTTAAAACAGCTAAACAAACTAGGAACTAAAATTAACCCTAAAACCTCCTCAGTCCTCCTTAAAATCTCATTTATCCCAAAACCCACTTAGCCTTTCAGAATCATACTTCCAAAACAACATGCCCATGCATAAAGTAATTAGATCAAATGGGTTTCCTTGTTATCTCAAAAATAACCAACTCCAAAGAAATAATTAGTCAAAATATTACGAAATGGAAAGGAAATGACAGCAAAGGAAATAAGAGACACATCAAGATCTCTCAGCAATTTTAATGGGTCCATGATCTTTACATGGAACACAGAAACATGTGTTTGATTCTCTAAGTCGCTAACAAGAACCCAAATGCATATATCAAAATTAAAAGAAAATTAAACTAAAAAAATACAGAGAGATTTCAAAGCCAAAAAAATTGAAAGAAAGAAAAGGAAATGCTACCAGAATGAAGCTTTGAACTTTGGGTTTTGGCTATTTTCCTTCTTTGGTCTCCGAATCTTCGTAAGAAGGAAAAACAAATCGAAACCCAGATTTCGTTATTCTGGTCGGTCTTCAGTTTTGCTTATTTGTGTTTTTTTTTTTTTTTTTTTTTCAATTTTTTGGATTGAAAGTCTAGACGCTTAGATGAATTTTTATATTATTGGTTTGCGGAGGATGCTTAGTTGGAGAGTGGGACATTCTCGCCATTTTGAAATTTCTTTGTGAATATTTTGACTGGAACTTTGGGGATTTCATCACTAGCCGCCAAAATAGCCGGTTACCAGAATTTTGTTTATTTATTTATTTTTCGATTGACCAAAAAGTAAAAACAAAATATCTTTATTTTTTATTATTTTTATATTTGATGCAGTGCATAATTCAACAGTATGATTATATTTTATTAATTAGTAAATTTAAATATTTATTTTTATTTTAAAAATTATAAATTAATAAAATAACATATTATCATTCATTTAAAATATATATTTATTTAATAATTTATGATAATGTATCAAATATAATTTTTTTAGTTACTTGTTAAAAAAAATTTCACAAACAATATTTAAAAATAAATTTGAGTCAAGTCTAATTTTGATTAAACCTCTTTGTAACAATGTATTTTGACAACTATATATATATTAATAAATTTATTGCCTAAAAAAATACCACTTAAAATAAGGATTAATAAATTAAAATTTGTGCCAAACTATCTAAAACTTTGGTGCAAATTGGATGGTCCATGGCCAACAATGTGGCAAGGTGAGATAGCAAAAGATAAAATAACAAAAGGTGAAATTATCATTTTACTTTTTATTTATATTTTTTTTATTATTTTATTTAAAAATATATCTTTAATAGTTTTTTTTATTATTTTATATTTTACCAAAATCAATTTCATTGTTCATTTAAATTAATTTTTTAATTACAAAATGCTTATATTTTGAATCTAAAGCTTAATCTCAATAAAAGAAAATTTTGTATTTTTACTATTTTCCCTTTACTTTTATTTTTTATTATTATTTTATAAAAAAAATATATTTTTATTTTTTTATCTTATTAGAACCAATCTCATCATTCATCCAAACTAACTTTAAAATATAACTCAATCGAGTTAATTTTTTAAAAAACGTTCATTAAAATTTTATCACAGTATTTTCATATTATAATATTTTTATAATATATATATTCTCTAATTTCGATTTTAACTGCATTCATTATTAAAATATGGGATGAAATTGAAAGTAATGTTTGAAAATAGGAATGGTCCTAAGCAATATGGCATATTTGACATTTGGGTCGGATCCGTCAATTTTGACCACGAAAATGTCTTACACCTTTACCAATACCTTCCAGAACAAATTCCATTCGGGTAATTAGTAGTATAAAATTTATCGTTGAAATCTTTAAATTTCCAAGGATTTTTTATGCAATTGACTCCATTCTTTTTGTACCAAAAGATACCAGCTCTTTGGATCCTGTAACGCTTACCTGGCTTTGGAAAAGAACACAACAACCCAGGGCCTTATTGGAGTGAGTGAGAACTGAGGGAGAAATCATCGGTTTACCAACTTTCTTGTTTTTCCCTTTCGTCTTGGCTCAACATGGAAGATGCATCATGCTCCCTCTTGTTTTTCCATCCCCAAACCCACAATAATAAGATTGCAAGTAAAACAAATTACTTGTAAATTATTACATTTGATTTGGTAATTATTTAAATTTAATTTAATTATAATAAAATTAAATTTAAATTATTTAAATAATAATTTAAATTAAATTTAAATATTTTAATATCATATTTAATAAATCGTAAGACTAATCAAATTAACTTAATATATTTTTATTTTTACTAATTTATTATTTTATTTTATAATATATAATAAAAAAATAATAAATCAAACTTATCCAAATCAATTTAAATCAAAATTCAAACTTCAAACTCTCAAACTCGATATTAAATAATTTGTACTCAATTACACCCTTCTTCAAGAAATGAAAAACCCAAGATAAATTATGATATAGTTATTTATTATTTTTATATATAATTCTCATAAAATATAAAAATTTCGTGTTATAATTTATATCACACTAAACCAAAAAAAATCAAATTCATATATAAATATTATTAAATTTAAACTTATATCCTTTTTTTTATTTTCATATCATGTCTATGATTATGATTATTAAATCTAATTTTTATGATCTCCTATTTAAGATTATCAAATGAATGAGGCCCAAACTTATTCTTCAACCTTATTTATTGAGTAATGTGATATCATGAACCAATTTGCATGTTAAAAAATTAATCACATACAAATTTGGTTGAGGAATTCTTTTCTATACTTTTATCTCGAAATGATAAGGAAAAAGAGGAAGAAACCTGTCATCAAACAAAACTTTAGACCATTAAAATGTAATGATTCAAAACCAATAGCCCATATCTGTCGAAAAATTCTTCTATCTGCTTAATAATAAAGCAAAAAACTAGATTTTAAGACTATAGTGGCTGGAGTTCCTGCTCCGGAACAGCTGCATCAACAGGTTTATATGAATTGAGCGCTTGTTGTCTGCGTCTCCAGACAAACAACACTCCAGAAACTGATAATCCGACGATTATTATACCGATAATAGCCAAAAGAACCACCAAATAGTGTTGCTGCCACCATGATCTGTATCATTTCAGACGGACAAATCACGTTAGAGCTTGTCCATGACTTGCCGTGTAAAGGTCTAAAGGAAATTCACAGTAAACGAAGAGGTCGACTCGACTAGCAACTCAAAATAAAGGTTAGATCATGAATTAGTAGTAGAGATGTTCTTTCTTATTTCGTTTTTGTTTATATACCAATGTAGAATCCAGAAGACCTAGACCCTCTAGAACTATGGTACTGGTTTTTATGTTTGCACTGGCTCGTGCTACTAGAAGTTTAGAACCAATGAACTATGCAGAAATCTGGACCCCTAACAATGTACAAGTTAATTGGTTCTTATACATTATTCATCAAATTATCATATCTGTGTGTAAATAGACACAGAATCTTTGATATATTATTCATCAAATTGTCAGCAGGAAGGTGTCGTTTAAAATGGCATAAGACGAAGGCCGGAAGCTGCCCAAGCTCCATGCCATGCAAGAGTGAGACTAAGAAGAGAGAGAGAGAAAGTGCAGCCAAACTAAAAGTAATAAAGAGGCATAGAAAATAGAAACATACTGTTGCACAGAAGGCTCAACTTTCCATTGCACCAACTCATAATTTCCGAAGGTATCAGGAAGACTCACATTATGTTCAGCAAGTCGAGAAATTATACTCTGGAAGCAGAAATTCATCAAGCAAAAGGCTTTAATCTTGTATATTAAAAGAATTGCAATGATCTTAAAGAAAACTTACTGTTGCAGTAAAATTCGAAATGTATGTTGCTGATCCTGAAGGGACTATGGCCCATCTGACAAGAGAACCGTTTCCTTCAGATGTAAAATTCAATAAATTGACCTGAAATCATCCAAAAAATTTCGTAAACCCATAAAAGCATAGACGGACAAATCGACTGTTTAATACCATAGTTTAATAGTTCCTCCAATAATTAACATGCCATTTCGTATTAATAGTTCATAATAGTTCATAAATTAATGCGGTCAAATGCTCCAAACATTTGAAGATAGTATTTGTTTAACCTGTGAAGCATTAACATCTAACTCCTTAGCAAAGAACTCAGCAAGTTCGTTGATGTGAGGCTTTAGATATGAGTAGTTGATGCTCAATGACATATCCAATATAATTTGGCCAATCTGAATTTCCCCTGTTAATCAATAAGGATCTATCATCAGAAAGAATTCCACTGAAGCTGAAAGACAAGATAGATCCTGATTTTACACCAGAAAGGGAAAATGAACAATAACATGACCTTGTTTCTTGAAGATAGAATAGAACAAAAATGTCACTTGAAAAGCATAATTAATAAAGTTTGATTCATGCTTTTCAATGAAATAAATGGTAGAGCAGAGTTCTAGCCCTCTAATGGGTTCAAATAAAATGAGAACCGCATAAGGCCCTGGGATAACCATGGCTTAATGTACCTGGAAGAGTGTCACGAGGTGATCCATCAGGAGCTGATGTATGTGGCGACTCCACAGTTGAATTACCCTTCCCACTTGCACCAGTTATGTTTAGCCTTTCCCATAGGTCAGAACAATTCGTCTTCCAGAAACCAATCTTCGAACGCTCACGGTCATAAGTAACCAGAGTATTCCGCACAATGATTCCTATAACAGATAAATGGTTAATTTTGAAAACAAGATAGCCAGAACTTTCATGGAATCAAACCAAAGCTTTGGATTTGGAAGTTGAGATATTTAGCCAAACTTTGCCAAAAAGATGGTAGCTTAACAGGAATAAAATCACAAAACACAAGTTATTAGTAACTTAACATACCTCCCAGAAGGGTAGTTGGATCCTTTTCATTTTGGAAGATCCCAAGGCAATATGCACCATGCACCTTTGAATGCTTTATGAATATAACATGTAAGACAAGAAGAAAACTCGATTTAATTTTCAATGCAACTTCCTAAACCAACTTTAAATATAACCTTAAGAAGGTTCCCTTGAGAAATGAAGCTGTTCAATCAACAGAAAAGCAATTACAGAGTAAAAAGCTTACCCGAAACAAGTAATTCTCAGGTGATAGCAATATTTTTTGCTGATTGCCAAATACCATTTCAACTGTTGGAAATATTTTTGAGAGTTCAGAGACATCACTGAAGCAGGAAAAAAATTTTTAACTGTCAATAGCAAAGCAAAGATAGCTAATCGGTTTTCACAATAAATAATTAAAAACTATTTTACTTTTCTGTTATGGTACACAGTATAAATAATACCTACTAGCAGTGGAAAAGCATATATCATTGTAATTTGGATCAGGGCCGCGGATCTGCCTTAGGCTGTTAAGTTCCTTCATAATCTGCAATGCAAAGATGGAAATATGAGATATAAGGGTAAATGAAGAGACACAATAAAAATGACAAGTTTTAAACAGTAAAACTAAAAGTTTTAAGTTCTGCCTGATAACAGTAACAGGTCAACCTGTTTAGCATGTAATCTCATGCCCTTACAACCACACATAAAATTCCAGTTGAATATGTACAATTGTTAGAATAAAACTCCAATGATACCCCATATTATGGAATTAAGGATGAAGGGCTAAGTTGTAAGTCATTTAAACTCAACTAATCACTCAGCCAGGAGACAAAGAGGGTCCAGTAAGAACAAATTGATAAGCCTAGCTAAAACTTCAACAAACTATGATTCATTTATGGAAACTGAATCTTACACCGTCCTTAAATTCCACAAATGCTGCTTTTGGTAGATACGCATATGTTGTACCACTGTCCAAAACAGTTCCGTACTTTCCATCAAAGATGCTTGGATTCAAAGGTAGCTGCTTCCCCGCAACATGTATCTCTTTCAAATCAATGTTGTAATATGGACTGTTGCCATCCCGAAACTAGAATAAATGTGTCAGATGTATCGAATGTATTTGTTAGGAAGTTGGTGATGCATTCTATCTCTGAGAAAAATTGTTTACAAAAACATACCTGCGAGCAGGATCTGAATAACTAAAGACCATGTCTGATGGGGCAGATATATCTCCAAGAACCATAGCACCCCCACCAATATCCATCCCACCATAACATAAAGAGAACGAATCACTAATTACACCTTTTTCAACAAGCTGGTCAACAACACTGAGATCTCCACGGCCCAATCCCATAATGCCATCAGCATGTTGACTGTAAAGGTCACCAGTTTCCTCATTTTCACAACCAAAGATAGCACGCTGAGGCACAAGTTCACTTTGATTCCCAAATGACACGATATCCTCACCAAGGACACCGCTACTGCTACTCATTTCAGCATACTGTCTCTCATAAACACATTGCACCCTGTCATTGTCACAATTGCAATCCAAATTGCACTTTACAGGTAGGTAAGTACTGGACAAATTGGGCTGAAAATTTGGATCCTGATAAAAAGAAATTAAAAAACCTATTAGCTTAACGACCTGAATAAGCTTTTTCAGAATAAACGTTATAAAAACCTATCACCGAAAATTATTAGACTGCATTGCTATGTGCTTTTAGTGTCCTAAAAAATTGCTACAAAAATAGTAGGAAGTAAATTCATATTTAAAGAAAGTTAAGCAGCTGACTAATATGTAAAACTAATTCGAAGGTAATTAAACCATCAATACTGGTATCAATATTTAAATCTTTAACTTTTTACATTGAAAGACTTCAAGAATATCGTTTGCTTTTACATCTCAACATATTTTTTTACTTTTGCTTCGGAAAGCAGAGAAAGCAGAGGCAACAACCAAATAAAGCCTAAACCAAATTTCAAATAGTTTTTCTAATCAGATCTACTCTAATATGCTTGGAATACACTAAATTTCCGATAAAAAAAAAAGAAAGTTAAAAAAGGAAGGAGAAACAATATGTTTGAAAATTCGACTGAGAAGAATCAAAGATAAATAAAATTTTAGTATCACCTGATGTCTACCACATTGTTCGCAAGTGGCGCAAGGAACGTAAGTAACAGTACTTCCAGTATCCACTATAAGCGAAAATATCTGCGGAGGTGTCCCGATCCATATCCGCGTTGTGTAATACCTTTGAAATTTTAATCCTCAAAAATCTCAGTTAAAAGAAAAAGGGAAAAAACGATTTAAAGGAAATAATAATGATGATAACAATATAATAATAGTTTACCCGTTGAGGAGGAGATCATCGTAGAGTCTCATGCGAGCGTTGGGATGGGAAGAGTGAGAGTCGGATCTCAGGAGTTGACGACGAGAGTTCGAAAAGATTCTAGAGGAACTCTTGGGAGGAGGGAAAAGAGGGAGGATCATGGAGGGACGGGCGCCGCGGTGAGGTGGAGGGAGGAGGAGTGGCGGTGACGTGGAGGGATTTGATTGGGAGAGAAGAAAGAGGAGGAAGAAAGCGACGATTGCGACGGCGACGTTAACTAGTGACCGTGCCATGAGAAGTGTGGTGGCTCGGCTGGGGCTGAGGTGAAGGAATTGATAGAAGCTCGCGAGAGAAAGTCAGCTGTATGGTACAAGAAATGAACAATGCACCAAACTGACAACAAAAAAGAAAATGCAGACGTTGGAGGCTTTGTCAGTTTCTTCTCCAACCAACGTGCGCTGCATTTTACCAATAAAAACGTTTGCATAAACCTCAGAACGGTGTCGTTTTGATGTTGGGCTTTACAAAGTGAAAGTTTTATTGCTTATGAGTGGAGTTTTGGCATCATTAAGAGATAAATTAAAGAATATCAATGAAAGCAATTTCGCTATACATGTCGTATATTAACATTAGAACATCTTAAAGCAAATGGAAAGATTAAAATTGTTAATAAGATCAACATAAATACAAGTTATTAAATGTAAATTTAATGTTATTAAAAATAAAATATATTAAAAGTCTCAAAAACACATAAAAATAAATATAAACACACTTTGTAACAAAATTATCATATGTTTACGTTTAATTATTCTAATTTTACATTTGTTTTCATGTTTTTATAATATTTTTAACATATTTTAAATTTAATGATACTAAATTCATGCTTAATCTTCTAACATATTTTACACACTAAATTTTCATGTCTTTACATTGATTTTACAGCATGATAAAAAATTTTGACCTTACTGAAGATTGGTTTTGTAGAAAATTAACATAGCAAGCTCAGTGTAACACTGCATATGGTGTTGAGGGCATTGAATAATGGGAGCCTCGAGAACATGGCATTGAATATTAGCAGTTGGCACAATAAAGGGGCAAAAAATCTGATCGACTAGCCTTTGCATCTATTGTTTAGCTTTCTATCAAGAACTACATATATGGCTGGTGTGATGGCTGCAATCCGCTACCACCATAGCCAACATAGTTAGATGTAGATGCATTATATGAGGGAGCTGAACCGCTATCATCTAGAGCATGGTATAATCTTTGATCATTGGCTTGTGGAGCATAACCAGGTTGGTTTGGACCTTGATAATCGTAGGGGTTAGGACCAGAATGAGGATACCTTTCGGGTATTCCAGCATATGCAGCCCTCTAAATCCACAAAATCCATCGTTGTAAACAGCCCTCTAGAAGCTGACTTCTTTGGCAGGTGATGTTTTTCCAGTTGAGCGAACCTTTTTCAGAGTGGTTCAAGTAGGTAGTCAACTTCTAGCAAGTACTATTGAACACATTTTATCACAGCTCTCAAGGCTGCAAGTTCTTGTGCATTTACATCACCCCGTATACAAAGAGGAAATCACCATTTGGTATTTTCTGTATAGAAAACATAGCATGGGGTGGTTGGTCATTCTGTACATGCGCGCGTACCTGTGCACCAGCAGCACCACCAGAGTTACTACCCTTCCCTTAGGAATTTCTCCTCAAATCTTTTAAGTATGTCTTCAGGAGGGACACTGAAGGAAAACTTTCAGTAAGCTGGAAGGCATGAATGAATCGTAAAGCATCTATTTGTCTCCCACTCTTAATAAATAACTCAACAATACCTGCCACAGTAATATATGGTTTATCAAATATACAACAAACACTGGAATAGCCATCAGCAGGGCAGAGATACATCGGAATAACTCCAATATGTAATATAGTTTTCAAATAATCTAAAACACCATTACACCAAAAAGGAGTAAAACTCAAGACACATCTTATGGAAACAATGGGCCAGTCTCCAAACCTCATCAGGTCAGTTAACTAAAAGAACTCGACCTGGCATTTTCTGTGTCAACCCAATGGAACAACAGAGCTCAGGTGCCCATCGGCGGTGAGCAACTATAACAACAAGCTTGCAGATTTCTTCATCAAACTCTGAAGCAATCCTAAAAGTAGCAAGGAGCTGCAAAAAAGCTTCTGCTTCCAATGAATTGCCATTGCCAGCGTCACTGCCTGCACTAGACAACTTAGGTTTCCACTCATAAACAATTGCCTTGGCTTGCTGCTTGGTTTCAGGGTTCAGAAGGTGATCAGCAGCAGGGTCAATTCTGGCCAAAAAGGCCGCCATGGCATCTATTAAGACAACACAGAATTTATGCATGCCCTGAAGGGCAGCATCCTTCTTATCCACTGTTTGGACAGTTTCGTTCGGAGGGTAACACAAATGGCATATAATTTTTTCTGATTCCCCTTTACAAAATTAAGAAGTCCTTTTGCATCCATTGGATCACAAAATTGCATTAGATAACATCATCAGCCATTTTCAGTATTTTCACCTGTTTTCAGAGGAAAGTACTCATCAGGAGAGTTTCTAATGAAACTAAGCTTTACTTATCGAAATTTAAGGGAGAAAATTCTACAAGCCTAATTTGCTTTCCTTTTTCATTGTATGTCAAACTAAATTCCATGCCTTCTCCACAACAACACTGAAAAACTCCTGATTTTCTCCTTATTTACTGCATACATATTTTAACACCAACTATCTATACTATCAAAATCAAAACACCGAAATAAATCCAACAAAATAAATAAATAAATAAATAAAACAAAGAAAAAGGAAATGAAGAAAAACCCTTTGCTGTTTGCTTGCTAATAAGGTTATTACATTAAAGGGTTGAGCACATTTCTTTTGTTTTTTTTTTTTTCTCTCTCTAACTCACTCACAGAAACTCTTTTTTTTTTTTTTTTTTTTTTTCTCTTTTAAAAATCTTCTTTGGGTTATGGCTCCTTTGTTCCTAAACATTGGGCTCAACTTGAACAACCCAATTCCCCTAAAGTCCCAGGCCAGTTTCCATCATTTTGCCTTTTTCTTTCCTTTTTTGTCCGTTTATTTATTGTTCATTCACTGTTAAATGCCAAAAAAAAATTTAGCTGATTACTTGAGGAAGAAGGTTGTCTAATTTCCTTTAATCAATTTAAGATTTCATTTTACCATATTTTGTTTTCTATTCCATGAAAAATGTTAGGAAAATAACATTTTTTTAACCTTTTTTAAGAGTGGATGAAACCAATGTTAAACTAATAATCTAACAATTTTAAAAACGAAATAAAAATAAATAAAAATGATATAAAGTAATATTTTGATAAAAATTATATATAAATTTATCAAAAACCAAAAACTTTATATTTATATTTAACATATGAAAACGAACTGTGATATAATAATTTTCGTATTTTACATGTATGTAAGTTTAAGCGCAAAACATATTACACAAATTCACCCATTGTTAAGTCTAAACTTAAAATACTAAACTTTTTCAGTATTTTTCAGCAAAACAAATCAGGTGATTATTAAGGCCTTTAAAGAATCCTATGAGGGCTAAATCATCCAAGAATCGACCATCCAGAATTACAATTTTGCTTTTATCCTTTCCACTAGTTAGTTATATGTAAAGATTAGCAGGCATGAAAAGAAAGAAAATGGAAACCAAAAACTAAGAGTTCAAAACTAAAAGAATGCCTAAATAGCAAACGCATCAGTGAAATCAATTGAATTACATATTTGTTCAAAGCTGGTTCACATACAGCCAGCTTGAACAAAGTTTGAGATACATTATTATCCAAATTACATGGTTTGGCTCCTTCAAATGTTTCAAGAGAATGTGATTGTTACAGCCTCACTCTCTCCAATCCTCTGCATACAGCAGGAAATGATAAAATACATTCTTCAACAATAATACGGAACCTACAACTGTGTTGTTCAAAACAAGACGCGAGGACTAAGCTGCTAAAATGAACTTTTTTTCATATGCAAAAAGGATATGCTTTAAACTTGTGGATTTTATCGGTGCAAATAGAGTTTGATGGTCCCTAATCAATTGGCAGTAAGCTTTCATGCTTCTGATCTCGTACCTTGAAAAGGGTATCTAAGATTGATCACCGGATTCCCTGCGTTTGTTTAGAGGGTAGCAAAACACGCCAAGCAGATAAAGTAACACCTTGAGAAACAAGGTAAATTATAAATGCAAGATATGCGCCTGTAAACACACACACTACACTTGTGAAGATCACACCAGTGACTTCAGCGGAGAAGAAGTCAACTAAAAGATACCCATTGATCACTATCACCAGCACAGCCACAAACCAAGCAACTGTCTGCAAAGGATAGAGAGGAAAAGTTTAAGAATGAAAATGTAACTGTAAGCCAGAAGTTGAGCATCATTTTCCTTCTTAAAAGAAGTGAGGCAAATTCGTGATTTGTTAGGGAATCTACATGCAGTAAATGCAAGTAAACAATCAATTATAAGAATCCCTAGAGAACAGAGGTTAAAATGCTCACTAATCTACATAGCTTGAATGTTTATATAGCAGTCATCTCAGTGAATTTCCTTTCTATGTTTCCCTAGTTTCTCTAGCAAGGCAGAGAGACACAACCAAAACTCTTTCAAATGAATCTTACACATGAACTAATGGGAAGCTTGAGAATAGGGAAAATATCAGTAAACCAATGCATGATAAAGATCTTGATCACCGGATGTGTGGAACTTAAAAACTAGCATAAATCAATAGTTAGCATAATGAAACAGTACAGCCACCTGGTTCATGAATAAGTATAGAAAACGAGATAAGATATATATACAATGTCAAAGAGCTCAGTACACCAACAGCTCACATGGCCAATGTACTGAAGTAGAACTTCAAGGGAGGCAGTTTCTTTTTAGACGACAAAAGCTTTTCTCGGTCCTCTGCTAAAGAGCAATAAACTGATTCCACATTTTATCAAATTCAAAAGCAATGAGCTGTTCTGAATTAAGAGGTGATCACTATTCATGATCTCTAGATCAGCAAGGCAAACAGCCACCAATCAAAGTTTACCAATAAAATAGTATAACTCATGCCACAGTCAATGCAAGTACAAAGACAAAATCACTTGGAAGCACATGTACAGATACATTCAAATCAAACTATTTTACTGCAAAAATAGTACATCATTTCTTCTTAATGAATTTTAGGTATCAGCTGGTGAAGTGCACTAGAATTCTGGTATAGGTAAGACAAGTTAATATATCAGCAAGGAGCAAAACAAGGAAATTAGCAGCATACCTTGAGCACGGGGCCAATTTTGAAGGTACCCATGATTTGCTCCTTGGATACCAAACAAAGAAGTGGGATAAGAGCAAAAGGGATCTGAATTGACTGAAGCACATTAAGCCATTCATTTAAGACATCTAGTGCTGCTTCAGAAGTATCAAAAACAAGAGCAACTATAATAGTAGGAATAATTGCACAACTCCTTGTGATTAATGCTCTTATCCATTTTTTCAACCTCAGGTTCAGGAAACCTCCCATGATGAACTGCCCAGCGTAAGTGCCAGTAATAGTGCTACTTTGTCCAGCTGCTAGCAACCCAATAGCCCAGATATATAAAATTGGGAATAATCCACCTCCAAATTTTTCTTGAAGATACTGCCCTGCATTCACAAGGCCAATACTACTGGCAAGTTCTGTGCCATAAAATGCCTTAGCAAAGACAGTTGTAACAAACAGATTGATTATAAAGGAAATTACAAGTGCAGCAGTGGACTCTATTGAGTAATAATTGAGAGCTTCTTGCACCCGGCCTTTCTTGCTGTGATCAATTTCTCGTGATTGCACAAGAGCAGAGTGCAAGAATACATTGTGAGGCATAATTATGCAGCCCACAACTCCCACAGCCTGCTTGATGGTTTTGGAGCTGAGTTTTGGAACCAAAACACCTACGAATATGAAACCATTCGATCATCAGTCAACTGCAATACTGTATGGGATTCATTTCACCAAAAAAAAAAAATCATTACAGCCTACAATGGAGAGGAGTAACTAACCGAGAAGAAGTTCGGTGCCACTGGGCTTCGTTTCACCAAACATCCAAGCAAATGAGACTGCCATGGTTGCAATAAGGACTGCAAAAAATGCTTCCAGCTTCCTCACTCCATAGTTTTCAAGAAACAAGAAGATAAAACTGCAACAAGGCAAAGAAATGAAAAACCAGTTGATATCCAGGCCACCAAACTATGTTATAAAATTAAAAAAAAAAAAAAAAAAACACCCCACTATAATACTAACAAAAATGAAAAAAAAAAAATTCAAAATCAACAAGAATACTGACCAATCACAAGCTGTAATAACAACACCAGCCCACAAAGGCAAAGCACCATTACTCAAAATCTTAATGGCAATAGCACTTCCAATCACTTCCTGGATATCAGCTCCAATCAAAGCCAACTCTGCCATAATCCACAAAGCCATCCCAGCCCAAGTCGGATAATGTTCTCTACAAAGCTCAGCCAAGTGTCTCCCCGTCGCCACACCAAGCCTAGCCGATAACAGCTGAACCAACAAGCCTATAGCCGTAGCCCACATCAACAGCCACAGCAAAGAGTAACCGGCTATAGCTCCGGCCTGAAGATCCCCTTCTAAATTCCCAGGATCCAGAAACGCTATCGACATTAAAAACCCGGGTCCGGTGAAAAGCCATAATTTTTTCCAGGAAAAAGGCGGGGCACGCAGTGAGCCTTCCTCGTCGTGTTCATCGATTCCGACGATATGGACTTTTTCACCGGACTCGTACGCGACATCCTGGTCCGAGTCCTGGTCAGATAGTAACGGAACCTGGTTGTATTCCGGTGGCATGTTCGGGTGTGGTATCGTCGGATAATTGCTTTTGCTTTTGCTTATAGCAACCAAAGAAGGAAGCTTGGATTGAGGAAAGGAAAATGAAGCAAAGAAAATTACTAGTCCTCCCCACTCTCCTTGTTCCTCACCGGCCTTTTTCCCCTTTCGTTGCCAGTGCTGAGTTCCATTCGTTTTTATAGTATTTATTTCGGGATATTTTAGAATTTGCCACGTGGAAAAGGGGCAATGGCAAGTCGTTTGGCGACGATTTTTGCCACTCGAGACTGTATGCTTTGTATATTTAGTCTTTAGCGACGAAAGGAAAAATATAAATGGCATTTTTGTATTTTTACTCTGATGAATGAGTAAGGAATTGGAATATTTTTTAAGCTTTAAGGATAATATCCGAACAAGCTATTGAATTTTACTTATAAATGAAAGTAAGCCCTGATCTTTTATTGTATTAAATTAAGATTACGGACCTTTATTTTATTATAATTTAAACTTTGATTGTGTAAAATATTCAAAATTTTATTAAATTATTTGTTGGATGATTTAATTTGTAAAAAAAAAAAATATTTACATAATTTTACATGAATAGTTGAATAATAAATATTAAGGGGAATACTATTTTAATTTTTTTGTCCATAAAAAAATTAACCCATTTTTAAGATTTAACAAATATAACACAATAAAATAAAAATTTTATGTTTTAATTTCATATAATAACAAGTAGAATTTTTCGAACAAATAAGTGATCATAATTTGATGTTGATAGTCAAACTGTTCATTTGACCCTTGGTTCCAACGAGTTATCAAGGAATAGTGTTTATTTGGATAAGGCCAAGTTCTTTTACAAATTGTCAAATGTAGCTAAAATTGAACATTCATAGATAAAACATGATTATTGTCAATTTCATTTCATCTTTCCCAATTCAACAACTAAAATCAAATTTAATAATATCTTTATATTCATTTTCAATAAAATTTTTAAATTTTAATTGAATTAAAATAATTATCATATCATAACTAAAGGAATTTTATATCATGTGAAAAAAAAGGAAAAAAATTCATATTATTTTATCTGGAAAAATTACTTTCATATTATTTTTTAAAATAATAAATATATTTATTTTTGTAAAAAAATTTAAATATTAAAATCCGAACCACAAATTCTCTGAAAAAAATAATTTTTCAAATTTGTTTCATTTGTCAATTATATCCCTATAGAGTATGGACCCTATATAGGATTTCAGTACAAAGAGGAAAGTTAATAATTCTGGTTTTCCAATCTTATCTGATGCTAGAAAAATTCGATGTGGCAAAACGACGTGGCATCAATTATAAGAGGTAGCGGCTTTGAAAGGGCGACGGGGAGAAATAGGAAAGCGCGACGAAAGGCGAGTCGAAATGTTGCCAAGTGTGTGGAGACGATGGGCAAGCGTGCGTTTTGGCCGTGGATGGCTTGTGGTAGCACGAGTTTTCTTGTAGCATTTTAGCAACGTTTTTTAATTCCGATTTCAACATTCTCTGGTATGCCTTTGCGGCTTTTCAGAAAGGCGTGAACAAAAAAAAACCAACCGCAACGCTTCGACGTGAAGCACACGCTCTTTGCATTGGCCATTTTTTTCTTATCAAATTGTTGAATTTCACCTTATATTTAATAATAAATACACATTGATACACGTATAAATTTTTATATTATAATAATTTTTTATAGTTATTTGAATTTCTATTAACTAGTATTTCTTTATAAAAATAAATATTTGAATAAAAAAATATACATCAACTGATAAATTAAATATTAAATACATCATTTTTTAGTGATAAAGGTTTTTTAAACTTCGCTAATGGTAATACATCCTTTTTTTTTATAAAAATGATTCAAATAGTTTTATTTATGTTGAATCTGATGAATTCAATATATATATATATATATATATATACATCACATAACGTGCTTGAATTTGAAACAGCCAAGAAAAAAAATTATCCAACTATTATTCGTAATATTAACTATACATCTGCCATTTATAGAGTTTCATTATATAATATATATATATATATATCCATGTAAAGAAAATGACAAAAATATTCTAAGAATATTTTATAATAAAAAAATATAAGAAGAAGAAAAATCAAATTTAAAATTTAATTCTAAAAAGAATAAATAGACCAAAAATTAACAAGTGCAAGCCATATACAGTTTTAATTTTCAATGTCATTATTTCTTTAATCAAATTAATTAAACTTTTACTGAATTTCTTATAAAAAAAATTAAATTTGATGGGTAAAATTTACTTGCAAAATGTCGTCATATACCAAAGATGATTGATGATATATAAATAAATTAGCTGGAGGAGAATGTTTTGTCTCTTCTTCATTAATTTCTTGTCTATTTCCAAGGATCCACTTGCCTCGTCTAATTGAGATTGATTGAAAGATTAAGAAAGCTCCCTCAATCATCTACATGGAATTTGATAAATGTCCAATACGTCAAAGAAATTATTACATACCTATACATCTGAGGCATTAGTCTAACTTATCTTATCATTATGCATGAATTTTTTAATATATTTTAAGGGTTAAGAAAAATATTAAGTTAAAGGCAGCTTATCATTATCGCTTTGGGATTAATTTAAATTTAATTATTTGTGGATATATTTTCTTCTAATTGATATATTTAAAATTTTGTGATTTTATATTTTTCAAGTAGATAAATATATGAATTGATATTTATTGTTTGAATTTATTATTTTTATAGCTAAATAAGAGATTAAATAATTAAATTTATAATTGACATGATATGAAAATTATAAGGACTGTGACTTGAACAATTCGTACCCAAGCTCAGAAATCTAAGTTCCTCGGGGCTCGGGCTTTGTTCGAAAACGATGACCCAACGTTGTTGAAAGAACAAAGATTGGGTGATTTTCCTGAGCTCAGATGATCAAAGTCTTTCAGTTTGAGCTTTGGATTTTCTAAAATGTCGACGGTTTTCTTACTCCACGCAATGTCGACATGTTTTGAAATTTCAAAGTCTCTCCTTTTTTGAAAGATTCCAACAAAAAAGAGTTTTGTACTGTGCTAGTAGAAATTTTGTACTGCAACTGCAAGCATCTTATTGTTTATTATCGAGAATATATAAATATATATTATATTTGTCTTATATAAAATAAAAAAATTATTATGTTGAAATTTATATTGATATTTGATAAGTTTAATATAAATTTTTAAAGCTGAACAGATATATAATTTTTATTAAATTACTTTCATGTTTTTTTATATTATTTTTATATTATGTTATTTAATTATATATAAATTTATTAGGTCTATTAACAATTCAATGACAATTATAAAATAAAAAATTTGTCTTAAACGAAAATCACATGTCAAATTTATTATTGTAAATCGATCGTCACATGGATGATAAACATTGTTTTTGTCTGGCTTGGTAGTTGGTAGCCTATACGTTGATAATCTCACGCACGTCTCTCAAGTCTCACCTAAAGTAGTCGGGAGAACCAGCAAAACATTGTATGATAGATACTTTATCTTTTGGTAGGTATGACGAAATTTAGATTTTTTTTAAAATAATTACTTCTTTTATTGCTAATAATTTTTTTTTGTTGATGAATTATGGGAATTAAGATTAAAATCCATTGAGCTCATTTTTTTTGTATCAGACGTGATTTTTCTAAAATTTAGAGTCGAGTGAACAAATCATAAAGATTTAAATTTTTACAAAAATAATTCAAAGGATTGAATTAGTGATGTAAAATTTTATTGAATTTTTAAATAAAAAATAATTTATAATTAAAAATTCAAGATTTATCAAATCGAAATTTTTTTACCAACTACTCAAATGAGAATTAGTTTTTGAATTAATATAAAATAACTATAGCTTATGATTTATACAAAAAAAATTTCCTACAAAGATGAAAATAAGGTTTGAGACGTCAAAAATGAAATTTTAGAGTTCATTTTAATACTTATTTAAGTAGAAAAATTAAAATTAAAAGAAGTAAAGAGTCAAGAGTTAAAAATATAAGAAATTTTTTATGTAATTCGTATTTTAAACTTTTCTTTTATATCTATGTATAACTTAATATATAAGTTGATATCGGGATAATTGATCGCAATGCCTCGAAGATCACTGGCTTGACGGGTGGAAGTTCATTGACTTCACTGTTGGATAAATGTCTCGAGTCCAAAGTGATTATGAACAAAATAAAAAAAAAAATCAATAAATGAGGACATTTGAAATTAGTATGATGGCTATGTTCTTTTCGCTACGGTTCCAAATGCAATCTTTCAACCTTAATTTTGTGGCAAAAAACAGTGTAAAAGGAAAGCTAACGAGAGATGATGCCATTAATGACCTGAGTGGTACAGCTGATCATCCTTGGTGCTAGTCCCTATCATTCCCTGTCGAGGCGTAGTAGCTTTATAGTTTATGTGACGCCACGCTTCCTATAAAATGGGTATAAACCAGGATCTGTCGCTTGTTTTCGGATTTAGCCACGGCAGAAACAGATCGCTAAATCGTTTTCAAACAATGGAGGCATGGGGCTTGCAGCATCTTTTCATGTGGCAGTGCATTAATGGTCCATTTTGTGGGGCTACCAACCATGAAAATTGAAAAGGAAAATTATCTGTTTTTTAATTCATATTTCTCATATAATAATTAATAAGAGTTGCAATTATTAAAAACATACTTTAAAAAAAAATTATAATGTAAAAATTAATATTCATATATAAATATAAAATATTTTTTAAAATTTTTATTAAATTTTAATTTATATATTATCGTATTTAAAATTATTTAAATATAATATCTTTGATGATAACTGACGTGTTGCTTAAACTTTAAAACCCGACGGTGATTCTCAAGAGAAATTAAGACAAGGATTATTGACTTATTGCATGTTTTAGAACTAAACAACCTTTTGCCTATAGCTCGTCACTCAATTGTACGATTGTTGGCCACAAGATTTCAATTGGCTGCAGCCTGCATGGAGCTATGGAGCTATCCGGTTGAAATTAATGGTGAGTTCACAAAATTCTCCTTTATACGTAGAACGGGGCCATGGGAGTTTGACTCTCAAAGCATCATCATTGTCAAATGAAATTTTCAAGAACTGAATCATGGTTAATTACTTTGCCAAGAACGAAGTCGGTCACCCTGAACTTGAACACTTACATTGAAGAAATCTTCTGGCAGAAAAGATGTTCTCTCACAGGAAAAGAAAAAAGAGAAGAAAGAATGAATGGTGCTACGGAGCAAAATGTTTTCTGACTTTGCCAATGACTCTCCTGCACACTGGGCAGACCTTATTTTCCCCATCATAAATCCTGCAAAACATAATTTTCCATAATTAGATTTCTAAAGCCATTTAAAAGGCAGATCCAACGCACGGACTAAGGAAGAGGCTATATTTCGTGACTTAAATTAGTGACTTTCGGATCCGTTGAACCAACAAAAAAAAGGAAAAGAAAAGTATTCACTTGTTTGAACATCTGTACCTTTGAGCACAGTCATAGCAGGTAGCACAATGGCCACAAGGAACAAAGAAACAATTCCTTTGCTCGTCATAGCAAATTGCACAAAGCCTTCCATCATACAAATCCTCACCACTACTGCAACTTCCTGTTTCAACATTTTCTTCACATGTTGTTCCATACGCTAATGGCATCGCCTTTTCCGAGCATAAAGGGGTAGTCTCAGATTCAGTTGCTGCTCTCACGTCCTCCGGATCTTCACTAATCTCATCATTCCAGTCCGTGAAAAACTTCAAAATCATCAGTATTACCAACAGCATCACGACTGCAGAAACATTCAAGCACCCAACATGAAAATGTGAGAATGGAGGAAATTTTGGGTTACTTTTAATCCAAGAAAAGCAGAGATTCTTTTGATTTTTGGTAAGTACTCACCTAAAACTGCAATATAAGCCACCAAACGTGCAAGGAAACTGAGGGCATAACACCATTCAACAACATCATTCTGTATCATTAAGCCAAAGTAACATTGGTGATTACAAAAAAGGAATGCAATTTTCATTGTTTTGTTAGTTGAAGATAACCAATTGGCAGGAAACTGGAGACCAGGCCTCACCTTGCTTGATAAAGTAACGGATTGAGTGTTGTCAAGGTTGAGTTTTAGTCCATTCATAGCATTTAACGTCGAGCACATGTTTATGGGTTTTGCCTGCTACTTAGCTGTCCTCTTTCCGACTAATATCTGCATAATGACAATTAGAACTAAAAACCTCACTAAAGGGGCAATTTAATATACAAGACTTCTTCATTATGAGATTTAAATAGAGTTATACAGTTTTTTCTGTTAAATAATTTAGTCATTTTTTATATTAATTAAGTTTGTTATTTACTTATTTTATTATCCTAATCTTTAGGAATTAATTTAATAGTAGAATAGTGGAACAATTGACATGGTAAAATAGTGGTTTAATCTTTTAGTTGGTAACAAACATGACAATAGGAGTTAGAGGGTCTAATAGTGGTCCTATTTTTTAGTTGTTGTATTGCCTATTTAAAGGCTACTAGAGTAATGAAATGAGTGTGTCAAATCTTACTATTACTTTTGTCCTTCTATTGTATCATTGTTATCAGTGGTATCCGAGCTTGGTTAAGAGTGAGAGTTGCATATCTCAGCTTTCATTTTTGCAACAGTAGCAGTAGACGATGGTCACCGACAACTTTGTTCAACCAGCTATTCCTCGCTTTGATGGTCACTATGATCATTGGAGCATGTTGATGGAGAATTTTTTAAGGTTTATGAAGTATTGGCAAGTTGTTTCTAATAGAATTGCGGAATTAGTGGCTAGCACGACAATGATGGATGCACGAAAAACAAAATTAGAATGGCAGCGTTTGAAGTATTATCTTTTTCGAGCAATTGATCGCTCAATCTTGGAAACCATTTTTTGCAAGGATATATCAAAGCACATTTGGGATTCCATGAAGAAGAAATACCAAGGTTCTGCAATGGCAAAGAAGGAGCAGCTTCAAGCACTTTGTTCGAAATTTGAAACACTATGAATGAAATCAGGTGAGTCAATCACAAGCTATTTTTCACGGATGATGACAATCGTTAACAAAATGAAGATCCATGGTGACAAGACAGAGGACGTCACTATTGTTGAGAAAATTCTTCTATCCATGACTCCAAAATTCAATTTTGTTGTTTGCTCAATCGAGGAAGCCCATGACATTGAGAAACTTTCAATTGACAAATTGCAGAGTTCCTTGCTGATTCATGAAAAAAATTAAGCAACAAGACAAAGAGGAGCAAACTTTGAAGGTTTCCACCAATTCGAATTTTTACAAAGGAGATAGAAGAAGAGGTAGGGGTCGCTTGAACAAGGACCGCAGAAATTCGTAGCAAAATTTTGAAGCTAGTGAATCTCGAGGAAGAGGTGAATCACTAGGCAGAGGAAGAAGTCAAGGTGGTAACCACACATCATCCACCAAAACGAAGTCGGCAGATAAGTCCCAAGTTGAATGCTTTAGATGTCATAGGTATGGTCATTATCAATCAGAATGTCGTACAAACTTGTCTAAACAATGTAATGAACAATCTCATTAGGTAGAGAAGGAAAAAAAATTTTTGTTGATGGCTTGTTATGCTAATGAAGAAAGTAACCAAAATTTGTGTTATTTAGACACAAGTTGTAACAATCATGTGTGACGACAAATCTGCATTCTCGAAGTTAGATGAGTGTTTTCGTGACACTATGAGGTTCGGAGATAATTCTAAAGTCAATGTTATAGGGGAACAAAAGGTAACAATCCAAACAAAAAAAAAAATTTCTTTTCGGAATATTACTGATGTGTTGTTTGTTCCAGATTTGAAAACAAAGTTCCTTAGTATTGGCCAGTTACAAGAGAAGTGATATGAAGTCCCTATTAAAGGAGGTGTTTGTAAAATATTTGATGAACAATTGGGTTTAATTGCTTAAGTCAAAATGGCTACAAATTGAATGTTTCTGTTGCATCTCAACAACACTTCTCATTCATGTTTCTTTACAAAACTAAAGGATGAGGCATGGCTGTGACATTTTCGCTATGGTCATTTGAGTTTTGGTGAATTGAAAACCCTACAACAAAAGAATATGGTGGAAGGACTGCCGCAAATTATTGCACCTTCTCAAGTTTGTGAAGACTGTGTTATTAGCAAGCAACATCACGATCAGTTTCCAAAAGGAAAATCACAGAGGGCTAAGAAGGTGTTAGAACTTGTGTATTCTAACTTTTGTGGACTGATCACTCCAATGTCAAACGAAGATAAACGATATTTTATATCGTTCATTGATGATTTCAGAAGAAAAATATGAGTTTATTATTTACATGAAAAATCTAAAACTCTTACAACTTTTAAAACATTTAAAGCACTAGTTGAAAAGGAAGCAGGTGCCCCAATAAAAGTATTGCGCACTGATCGTGGTGGAGAATACAATTCAGATGAATTTGATGAATTTTGTGATGAGTAAGGAATACGAAGGCAACTGACTGCAGCATACACACCACAACAAAAATGGTGTTTGCGAGAGGAAAAACTGCACAATTTTGAATATGATGCGAAGTCTTTTGACAAGGAGCGGTGTTCTAAGAACTTTTTAGCCAGAAGCAGTAAATTGAAACTGTCATATATTGAATAGAAGTCCTACTCTTGCTGTTCAAAATATGACACCGAAGGAAGCATGGAACAGGTGTAGACCAGTGGTTAACCACTTTAGAATTTTTAGGTGTATTTGCTTTTTCCTATATTTCAAACGTGAAAAGGAGCAAACTTGATGACAAAGGAGAAAAATGCATCTTTCTTGGTGTTAGTGATCATTCAAAAGCTTATAAATTGTATAATCCTATCACCAAGAAAATTGTAACCAGTCGCGATATAGTTTTTGATGAAGAAAACACTTGGCCATGAAGCAGTGATATAATTAGACCGCAAATTCCAACAGATTTTGATGGCACGACTGAAGGAGAAAGGCAGCAGTACCCACAACAACAAATTTCAGCAAATGAAGCTTGTACAACAACTGAAAATTCACCATTAGGAGCAGAATATGATGAACATATTAATGTAGTTGCAAGCTCACATCCTTAACGTGTTAGAAAAAGACCTGCATGGATGCAAGACTATGAAGTGACCGATATTGATATGTTTGAAAACTCTATTATATATTATGCTTTCTTTTCAAACTGTAATCCAACAACATATGAAGTTACTGTGAAAGAACCAAAGTGGCGTAAGCCCATAGATGAGGAGATTGCAACCAAAGAAAGGAACAACACTTGGGTGCTGATAGATCTTCCAAAAAGGCAAAAAATCATTGGTGTCAAATGGGTTTACAAGACAAAACAGAAAGAGAATGGTTAAATTGATAAGTATAAGACGCGTTTGGTAGCTAAAAGATACAAGCAAGAGTTTGGTATGGATTATAAAGAGATTTTTGCTCCTGTTGCAAGGCATTATATAATCAAAATGGTGATTGCATTGGCAGCCCTGCATGGTGATTTAGAAGAACATGTATTTATCGATCAACTTATATTAAGTTTGGAAGTGAACATAAAATATATAAATTAAAAAAGGTACTATATTGACTAAAACAAGCTCCACGGGCCTGGTATGGTTGCATAAATGGTTATTTCTTGAAGAACGGTTTTGAAAAATGTTCGTACGAACATACATTTTATGTTAAAATTGGTGCAGGAAAAATAATCATTGTTTGCTTATATGTAGATGATCTTATATTTACTAGAAATGATAGTGTCATGTTTGATGATTTCAAGAGATCTATGATGGTAGAATTTGATATGTCTGATTTAGGTTTAATGCATTATTTTCTTGGCATTGAAGTTGAACAATTTGTTGGTGGTATTTTTATCACTCAAAAGAAATATGTGCAAGAGATTTTAGACAAGTTTGGGATGAAGAATTGTAATTTTGTGAATACACCAGTAGAATGTGGTTTGAAGCTAACTAAGGATCATGAAGGGAAGAATGTTGCCAGTTCTCTACAAGTAAATTATTGAGAGTTTAATGTACTTGACAACAACCAAGCTTGACATAATGTACTCTGTGAGTCTCGTTAGTAGATACATGGAGAATCCAGAGGAGGTGCATCTACTAGCTGCCAAAAGGATACTTCGCTATTTACGAGGAACTACTGAGTTTGGTTTGTTCTACAAAAAGAGAAAAGTAATGGATCTAGTAGGCTACTCTAACAATGATTTTGCAGGGGACCAAGATGACAGGAAGAGCACATCAGGATGTGCTTTTATGTTGGTTTCAAAGGCTATTTCATGGTCTTCCAAGAAGCAGTCAATAGTTCAGCCATAAATTTGTTACTGTTACCTCATGTCATGTCGAGCCATTTGGCTAAGAAAAATTCTTGAAACTCTTCATTTTAAGTATGAGTGATCTACTGCGATTTACCGTGACAACAGTTCAGCCATAAAACTCTCCAAAAATCGTATGCTACATGGACGAAGCAAACATGTAGATGTGAAATATAATTATTTGAGGGATCTCCCAAATGATGGAGTCATTAATTTATTTACTGCAAGAGTGAAGATCAGATAACTAACATTTTCACCAAGCCTCTTAAGTTGGATGCATTTTTAGTTATTGTATTGTTTATTTAAAGGCTACTAGAATAATGAAATGTGTGTGTCAAATATTGCTATTACTTTTATTATTCTATTGTATTATTGTTATCATTCCCTTTACATTATGAGAGATTGTTTTCACTTGAACCCTAATCTCTAGGTCACAAAGTACCAAGATTGCTCTCAACTTAGAAGATAAAAGTATTTATTTAACTAATGAAATGAGCTTAGAAACTAGGACTTGCAGGAATTTTTCCTAGTTTTCAAAGGGGAATACGTATTTTGGGTAAATTTGACAATTTGTGTTCGTGGTGTCAAATTCATGCATATAATTTTTACTTGTTTCTTGTACAGAAATTTCATGTTAAAATTATTGTAGAATTGAAAATTTAGTAGAAAATGTTCTTACATTACCTCAAAACACCTTGAAACAGAGCTCAGCTACAGCTTCCTTGAGATTGACCCAGAACTGTTGCATCTCAAAACACTTTCAGCAAAGCAAGATGACTCGGTTTGAGACGAGAGAGAGAACAGAAGTTTAATGCAGAAAGGTGAAGAACCTGGAAAAAGAAGCTTAAATAAGCAGCTGCATTTTTCTGTAAAAACAGAAACAGGAGCTGTAGTGAAGCCTCAGGTTCATCCTATCTCTTCGAACAGGTAGAAAACTAGAAAGCGGGTGTTTGCAATAATATCCTGGAAGAAAAATGGAGACAATGGCCGCAGCATGATTGATTGACTGCAAAATGAAGGAAGAAGGGTAGTTGTTCAAGATCAATCCTGGGCGCACCTAACTCCTTTGAGAGCTATAGCAGGCAACTATGCTGCCCGGTCTTTGTGAATTGAACGTTAGGTTGTAACCGTGTTTGGTTGATAAATTATTTGGTCTAATTTATTTATCTTTAAAGTTAATAAAAGCTTTTTGTAATTACTAGAATTATGCAAAATTAATGCTCCAGATTATGAATTAAAAGGGCTTTTCTATTACTAAAATTTTGAAATAATGCGATCTAAATTAAAAAAAAAAATTCACGTGTTAAAATTTAAACTTTAAATTTATTAAAAATTACTTTCTAAAAAATGGTATAAATTAGCTCGGTGGAACTTTAAATTTTAAACATTATTATGTTAAATGCCTAAACGTTGAAAAGCGTGGAATGTGGAAGATTGTTTAATTTCTTGGTTCCAACAAAAATGTTAGATGAGAGATTGAGTATAACATTTAGGTGAGTTGAAGTGAGACTGCGAGAGGAACACCTAAAATCGATAACAAGAGATCAAAAAAAATACTAGAATATGCAAAGGTCAACTTTCATGACTGCAACTTGATTAAGATATGGTCTTTGGGCCCTTCGTTATGCAATTTTTGTTCAAAGTCATGCGAGCCAACCTGCTTGTTTGCTGAACTTTATTTTCTGTTGGCCCATTTTGCTCCTGAAGGCAATAAAATCCTGAATTTTAGAATGAAACATGCGTGTAGCATTTCAAGAGGGGTAAGCTTTAGCGTTAGTTTTGCCCAAAGGAAAGGCCTGTTTCCGTGAATGGCAGAAGGAGACCCAAGTGGAAACAACCTAACCAATTGAAGCCCACCAATCATCAGTCGTATGAGAAACTTGGATTGGGTTAGTTCAAGTCAGAAAGCAAACCTCGTTAATTATCAGTTGAATTTTTAAGTAAAAGGGTTATATAATAAAAAAATTTATATTTAAATTTTTATAGGATCAATTTTTAGATTAATATTAATTATAAAAATGTGAATTGAAATTAATTTTATACTTGATGTGATATAAAGATCTCGAATGATTTAAAAAATAAAATAAAATTCACCAATCTGAGGCCTTAGGTCCCCCACATTCCAGCCTCCAGCTACACCAAATTCTTTTCTCCTAGGACGTTCCATTAATTAATCCGCTAATACAAGTTCAGTTAGAATTAGCGGATCAAAAACCAAAACCAAGGCAACCCAGATTCCAAGCATGAAATTGTGCAGCAAGCAATATTGTAGCAGAGGTACAGTTGGAAAGGTGCTCGCTTAAAGACGTGCTAGCCTAAAGGCTAAAGCAAACGAATCCTCATACTGTGGGCGCCCCTTATATTTGCTCTAATTTCCCCACTCGGTGCCTTACTCCATAAAACTGCTCCATAAACGCCCATTTATAAATCGCTTGTTACTAGAGTCAATTTGGACTAATTTTGACCATGATTTGCTGCTTAGTAACTTTGTTATTCTTTATATTTAAATTTAAATTTTATAATATGTTATTATATTTTAATCATTCGGTCAAAAATTTCGTTAATCCTTTATTAAGTCTTTAATATTAAAGAATATACGAGACTAGGGTTAAAGTTATTGTACTAACATTCAAAGCCTGGCAGCCAATGTTATGGAAAGGGGTTAGAACTTAAAAAGGTCAATTAATTTACTTTGTATTATAGTGGACCTAAACAAAATTAAAGAGAGGAAAGAGGAAGCAAAACCATTATCTTCAATAACAAAATTAAAGAGAGGAAAGAGGAAGCAAAACCATTATCTTCAATAAATGATTAATTAAAAGGAAACCCTAGTTAGGCAGAAGGAAGGAAAAAAATGGGTAGGTTAAAGTTCAGCTGTAAAAGATAAGAGTACAAAACTTGTAGGCATAAACTTTTGCCAGAAGGAGGAAAAGTGGGCTTGTCAAGAAAGCTTATGAACTTTCGACTTTTTATATTTTTTCCAGCTGGAAAACTATTCCTATTTTATGGAAAGAAAAAGGTCAGATTTCTGGTTTATCAAAGTAAGCCATTACTTGTTCCAGTTGATCCGCCGCACTATAATTCAGAAGAGCCTTGATGCTGTTTCTTACACTTACCCCACCGGTTTCTTATGAAAGTATAACATTTCAAGAAGGCTTATGTGAGTATTTTCAGATTAAATTAAATAGCAAAATTATCAAATTAAATGATTTTAGTAAATAATTATATATATATATATATATGTATATATGTAACCAAGGGCAACAAGCAAACGGAGAGTTCAATGAGGACTTTCGGCGACAATAGTTCAAACCTTGACTCCAATGTATGGTTTTTTCCATTGATGCTAAAAGAGTGTCAAGGACAATGGGGGAACAAGACGATCATCTTCTTGATGCAACCAAATCTTTAAATATCTCCATTGCCTTTATGCTTTCTTAAACGACATGGACGGTATTCAAAGATTTACTTTTCACAAAGGCTTGATTTGACAAAGCCATGTTAAAGCCACCGGCTAATGCTATACATCGTGCATGCATGTTTGAGAAGTTGATTTTATAGATATTTAAAGTTGGAAAGCTTGTTGGATGATGATGATGATGAGAATAAGAACAGAACCCATATCTCCATATCCATTCACTCATTAAAAATCTCTTGCATCCTTCCAAACAAATGACTTGAATCAGAGAAACCTAGTCAGTCATCAAAAGAAATTATATCCACAGATAAATAAAGGATTTGACAGAGGAATACGAAGCACGTGCACTAAAATCCATGCAGAAAAGGCTTAGAGGTAGAAGCAACTAGACAAGAAAAGCCGTTGAAACATCAACAGATTTACAATGTTTGACATCATTATATGGTACTAGATGTTCATGGGCTTACATCTTTAATGTCTTTTTCTCATCATCTTCATGAAAAGGAAGAAGGGACAGATCTAAGAAACGATAGCTAGCGACGAAGAAACAAGAAATGGACATGAACCAATGTTAATTACATCATGCGTGCACAGAGATATTGTATGAACTTACCTTATTACACAAACGCAGAGACCCAAACATTTTAAAAGCTAATTAAACTAAAGTTTTTTCAACAGAAGGAGACCACATTTACTCCCTTTTATTTATTTATTTTGCAGAAAAGATGCTGTTGTTTTTTGGTTGGTAGCCATGCAGATTATTTCTGGAACTTTTATTCTTTCTCCAAGGCTTTTCAGTTTGCCCAACGACGGCGTTCTGGAGTCCAGTGTGGTAAAGCTGGACTGAAATGTTTTGATACCACCCTTGAGTCGAGAAGTTCCATCATTGGAGTGAAGCTGACACATCTGGGAACTTTGTACTGACTTAGGGAGGCGCCCCTTGAAATTGCATAGTCCATTAACTCCTCAAATGTGCCGTTTTTCACTACTCTTATCTCGAGTGGACCGATTGAGTTGTCTGCAACTCGGCTTTGACGGTAGACTGTGTTCAATGATTCTTCCATTTGTAAGCAGCATTGGTTCAAAACATCGTCGGTTGGGGCATTAGCTGAGTCTTTGACAAGTAATTCCCAGTAAATGACGTAGTGACCTGGTATTTGTTTGGTGTCCGCGTAGCTCGTGTACTCAACAACGCTGGTGTTGAATTCCTTTAGCAAGACAGAAGCGTTTTCGATGGCCTTTTGCAACTCAGCTTCATCAGTTTTGTCTGACTCAATGCTCAACAACACGTTCTTTCTCCTAACGAAACGAAATTGTGGAGCTGCGTTGTGAAAACCGGTGACTCGAAGGATATCACCGACTCTGTAACGACACAACCCCGCATAATTAGTGACGATGACCTCATATTCTTTCCCAACTTCTACATCAGCGAGATCAACAAGGCGTGGTAGTGAGTCACGAGAGAGAGCCGAAGTGGCTGATTCATGAGGCAAGAACTCAAAGTAAGCCATGTTCGGCAAGATAGTGTACGAGACTTCGGATGGTTTGCACATCGGTTTCAGGTTAAGACCAAAAAAACACTCCGACGAAGCATACATGGTGGAAGCTATTGGCAAGCCACCACTGTAATATTCAAGCGTGGGGATATATTGAGCCATGGCTCCTGTTACAATCGCATCGAGGTACTTCGTGTTGGGCCAAATTCTAGTGATGATACATTCCCAATTCTCCTCCGAGCATTCCTTGATAATGAACTCAGCAAGTTCTGGGTTAGGTTTCAAGATTTTGCTCATGCATCCTCGAACCGAGAAATCAGTCACTTTAGGGTTTAAGTTTCCCGTAGCGATGTCATGAGCAAGTTGTTTCCAGTTGATTTGAAGGAAATGAATGGCCCTGAGTAAGCAAGAGGCGAACACGGCACCAACACGAAGCACGTCTTCCCGCATGATCAAGCCACAGAGCATCTGGGTATACATGCTCTGGAAAGAGTCAGTGCAAAGAATGGCTTCGTTGGGGCTGGTGTAAACATTGAACGGGTCGTATGGCCTGGCCTTAAAGTGGTCGCTTTTGTAGTAGCTTGTGAGAACAGGGTGTGCAACAAGCCCACCAGGAGTCTTTGTTTCCGCTTTCACAAACAAGAAATAAAGACCCTTCCCTTTGTCCAATCCCGGAACGTAACTATCATCACCATCAAAGACAAAAATATCGAACTCTGTTTTCAACAACGGATATCTTTCTTCCATGTAAAAGCTAAAAAGAAAAAGATACTCACAGGTTCATTACAGGCATGAGAAGGTTATGCAAGAGTTGCCGACGATCCATCTCTTCTTGAATTGTTGGTATCAGCTTCCTTTCTCCAGCTGAAGTCCCAGAACTGCAAATTAAGCCAAAACACAAATAAATACACGTAAAAGAAACAAAGAAAGAAAACCTATTGGTTCTGGCTAAAATTCTCACCTAGTGAGAAATTCTGAAATTGGGTGAGAAGATAAGATGGGAGACCGATCACCATTGGCGATAAGTTGGATATCAGGCTGGAGATCCTCGTAACTAACGACTGGAATTTTAGACTTGAATGTTTCCCGGTCCGTAGCTCCATTGAGCTGGAACCGTTTGAGATATTCAGTCTCGGCGTTTCGGCTTAGGATCTCTCGTAAAACCCTTTCTTGAACAGAACCAATGTTTCTTGTCATCTCTTCAATGAATTGAAGAGCTTTGGCATCCTTGTGACAAGCAGGAGCGGCATTTGGAGACGGGAGAGTTGAACCAACAACCATGATTGATATTTGAAAGGGAAAGCAGAGAAACTTAAGTAAAATTCAAGAAAACAGAATGGATTGCTATGGTTTGAGAGAAGCTGAAGGTGGAATGCGTTGCTTATATAGGGGAGCTCAGCCAAGCGATGAGCTTTCTGGTGTAACTAGAGCCGAAGGAATAGTACGTTTTTGGAAGGTAGTCCACGGAATCTTGTGCTGCTGAAAATATTTACTGTCCCGAGGTGTTGCATGGCAAGGAGACACGTGAGCCCGTGACACGTAATACTCTTTAATGAAACCCTGACATCATGGTCCTACGTGTCGTGCCATGTCAGCTTGAGCGGTGGTTGTGTGTCTAGGCTTAGGCGTGCGTCAGCCGGACCACGCGGCTGTTTTCTGGTTCATCTTTGGGTCGTTGATGACGACACTTGCCGGCTCTTTCATTTCAAGGAAAGAAACACCAAAGCCTATGTAGCATTTTGGTGTTGCTTTGGAGGGAAAATTGACAACTGCTACTTAATAAGACCCTTAATTATGATTTAATTATTAATTAATTAATTACCAAAGAATAAAATGTAAAAGAATGAATCAAATCAAATTGGAATTATTTAAATAAAGGATTTTGTCGAAAGAAAGCACTCACGTGGAAGTGACTGAAAGGATTTTCTTTATTTTTTTTACACATTTTTAAATAAAAGATTTGGTCAGAATTTGTGTTTTGTATTTGTTCCTTAGGTGGTTTATGAAAAATGTTAATTAACCAATAGCTAATGATATTGATTAAAATAATGTTTTAAAAAATTTATTAAATATCTTGATGGTTTTTTGGTGCATGGTGAGCTTGCTCATACTTTATACTGGCGAATGGACAATGAGCAATCTTAATATGTAATAATAATCAAAGTTTAATTTGATAGTTGTGATCTTTTTTTAAAAAAATATTAAATTAAAATTTTATTTTTTATACTTTTTTATGAAAAAATTTCTCAAGGAAGTACTATTTAAAGAATATTGGAGTTTTTAAAGTACATTTCAATGTTTTAGTCAGTGCTTACATACAAGAGGTAAGAAGTAAAAAAAAGGAAGAAAAAAGGGGCAACAGAGCTCTATTAATAATGTATATACATTTTTACAAATCTAGATTGCATATTTTATTTGATATTTTTTTAATTATTTTTTTATTTCATCAAATTCTACTATTGAAAAATTCTTTTTAAAAATATTTATCTAAATAAGACAATTATAAACGTTAATATTTTAAATGATTTATTTTAAAATATCTTCCTTTTGAAATGTTTTCAAATTTCAAAATGCCTTGTCCAAACACATTATAGAAATTTCCCGTTTTGTAATTAAAATTTTTAAATACAAACATGAATCAATATCCCCTTGTTTTTCCATTCAATCAAATGGAACTCCCATGTCTAACTTATTGTCTTCTTGCCCAATAAGTATAACAAAAAAGATTGACCCTTTTGTTTAGATATGGCCGTTGAATTTAATTACTTTTCAAAACGGGAAAGAAGCAAATTGTTTTGAAAACAAACTTGTATTTTGAATGTTCAATTATATGTGGATTGGGGGCCAATTATGGCCTAAACAAAGTTTTTCGTTGCCATTTCATAAAAGGAAATCAAGAGCTGACATACTTTTTTTTTTCTTCATAAACATAAAATTAAAATGTAAATTTACTGTAATATTATAATGCAAAATCATGTGTTTACAGAAGCTCTAATTTTTAAGCATGGTTGTAATGTGTTTCCTGATTAATAATATTTTTCTTTAATTTTCAAAAGTAAATTAACTAGTGTTGTAACAAATTGTTAAACGATCAAGCAATTTTCTCTCTTTTTAAAATGAGAGAAATCAATTTTTATAAATTTTTTTAATAATTATGCCTGTGATGATGAATTTAATATTGTTAATTATTTTTTTTTGTGTAATCATAAATATCCTAATTTGTTTTACAATGTGAGTAGTGTTAATTAATTATTTTATCTTACTGTATTAAATGAATTGTTAAGGAGAAACTCTTGAATATTATAAAAATTAAGAACTTAGTAATATAAATGATTTAACCACTCTTTTGTAATATATACATATATATTTATATGTGAATAATTTAATTATTTAATACACGGTAAGTGAAGTTTTTAAACTTTACAAATAAAATTAAGATAATAATATATACGTTAGTTTATTTATTTATTATTTTTAATATATTTTAATATTTATTTTTTTAACTTGTATATTTATATATGTTGTGCAATTATTGAGCACAAAAATAAAAAACAACGATGTTTCAACTTTAAAGGGAAAAGAAGAGTCATTGAGATTTTTCTAACTCTGAACAAAAGTTTCGTGCACTCAATTTGGTGCCAGCTCGTGCCGGATAAGTCCATTCTCTATATATCGTCAGCAGCCATGACATTCACAGCATTTCATACCAATGTTTTTAATTTGTATTTTCATAGCAAATTAATTTGTGAAAATTCGATAGATGTAAAGTAGCAATATAACTATAATCACTGGGAAAAAAAAAAAATACTAATTTCCAATGGATCCTAGCTATTGCCCTTTACAGCATTAGCAGACTTTACCCTACAATTGGAAAAAAAATAAAAATAAAAAACCTGTTTATTTTCATGTTATATGAAAAATAAAAAATTTTGATTCGAATGTTATTTAAACATTTATATTTTTATTTTTAAAATGTGATAGCTTCAGAGTATGAGATTCGAATATTTGTATTTGTAGTTTTTTTAAAAAAAAAATCCATATCCAATTGAGCATAATGTATATGTACAATGATTTCATCATTTTTTATGAAATTAGAATCGAGTGAGACATATCCTTTTGATGTTTAATTCCATCGTGATTATGGAATTTATTTTATTATATATAGATATGTAATTATACATAGTGAGAAAAATATATTTCATGGTTATTGACTTTTCCGAAGGCAAAGATGGGTGCTGACCTCTAAAAGGTGCAGCCTTTTGATGTGATTTACTGATTCACGGGCTTGGTAAGGTGCACCGTATGATTAAGTTTGAGGAGGTTAAAAATAAATAAAATTAATATTAAATGATCATACGTTTAAATTTAATTATAATAATAATAATAAAATAAATGATAAAATTATTATTGAAGATATTACATTAAAATTAAAAAAATAAATAAATAAAAATAAAACTTAAATATGATACAATAAAAAATTTTATCACATCAAAAATAAATTTATTGATATAACTCATATGATTGTGACACATCCTTTATCATAATTGTGGAATTTTTTTGTTTTAATTGGAGATAACAATCCAAGTTCTTTTGATTGGATTTCAAATTTCAAAAGATGTAATTTTTTTTATTAATATACAACAGTAAAATTTATGTTTTTACTATTTGAAAGTCGCACGATATCAAATGAAAATGATTTTTTTAGGCTTAAGTATTAAAAAACTTTTTAAATTTTATCATTTTATTTAAATAAATCTTTATATTTTTATTGCATTTAAATAAGTTTTTAAACTTTAATTGATATTTAAGTAAGCCCTCATTTCATATAAAAAAGTTATATGTGAGTGAAAACTTAATTCAAATTAATTTAACCAATTGAAATTTGATTAATTCGATCCAATTAAGTGAATTTCAAGTTTAAGTCAATTTTTTAAGTTGGTTTATTTGATTAAATCAAAATTTAAAATTATGAATCGAATTAATTGAATTAATCAATTATTTTTTAAATATGTTATATATAATATAAATAATTAAATACTATATTATATATAATTGAATTTTTTTAATTTATGAAGTTGAGTTTTAAAACCCATTCGAAAAATCAATCAATTGCTCAATTTTATAAAAGATTGGTTTATTTTAAATATAAAATAAAAGTTAAGGGTTTATTTAGATATTTAAATTAAAGTTTAAAGACTTATTTGAATACAAATTAAAATTTGAGGATTTATCTGAATGTAATAAAAATATAAAAGATTATTTAAATAAAGTGATAAAGTTTTTGGGCTTTTTTAATATTTTAAATCTTTTTTTTAATGTAGATGGAAGATTTAATATAATAATTTTTTAAAATTTCACAATATAAAAATTTTATGTATTTAATTATCCTTTATACTAAATAAAAAATAATTGACATAATTGCGGCAATTTTTAGTCTAAAATTTGATGAGAAATTTAAGTTATATATAATATTAAAAATAAAAGTTCTGGGATTCCAAGAATTGTATTATTTTTTCCCATCCAAATATCTACTTTGGCCAAACTCTTGTCTCGAAGTTTTTACCGCCCAAGCCTACTTACACCTATCCTATAACTTTGATTTTCACGTAATTGACTTTTACTTTCTTTGATTGTCTTCGAGGGAACATTATCAAGTCGGAAGGCTTAAATTAATCATTGGATAATTATCACTGCACCGAAGTACTCGAGATTTTGAAAATTCTTCGTAAAACTGCCTATAAATGTTAATTAAACACATGGATAGTTTAATCATAGTATTGCTGATGCCTGTTTGGTATGTTTGAAGTAATTTTCAATGGTGTTGAAATTGTAATATTATGGATGCATTCTGTATGAAAAAAATAAAAAATAAATTAAGCTTAAAAAAAAAGAATTTAGTAGAAAAAACTTGAGGGAGATAACAATTGAATGCTTGCGAAAGGAAGTAGAAAATAATTATCCAATGCAATCATAGGTACTCTTATTATCCAAAAAATGTAAAAGTAATTGGAGAAACTAATGAAGATCAATATCATTGTAACATGATCCAAATCCATTGTGGAACCAATGTTAGCACAAGGAACCTTGGGTCTCTTCATGTTTCTTCTTTGTCTCCTCCCAAAGTCCAATAATTAGGTTTTGCTCTGTCCGCTAGTTATTACTATTTCGTACGTTTTTGTTTGTGATGAAGTTGCAAAGTTGAGGATGATCTTCTTCACAAACAAGTCAACCAGAAATTAATTGCGCATGCGTGGGGGTGGATCGAGGTGCTGGTGATTGGACTCATGACTGCTTTTTTGTTTGGTTTTTTAATCACAAGGGGTACACGTAGTATATTTAATATAAAATTAATTTTTTTTATATGTAAGTGGTTTTGATTTAAAAGGTTTTTTTTGTCTAATTATAAATATTTTATTCATTTTACTACGTAAAATTAATTTTATTCGAATTGAAAATGAATTCAGATAAAATATTTTAAATAGTAATAATTTCATAATTCGAATTTTATCTAAATATTTAAAAAAAAAATTTATTTTCACTTCTTCTAAGTAATTATTAATTTAATCAAAAAAAATTTAATTTGATAAAAATTTAAATACGAGATTTTTCATTATAAATCATCTTTACTTAAGAAGTTAGTGAAATTTTACACTATTTAACAAACTTTTTGAGTTTTAACTCTGTGATGTTTGACAAAAGAAGCCAAGGTTTACTGCATGCATAAATGGTATAACAAGAATCAAGAAACAAGCACAATGTCTTGAAAAAATTCTATTAATATATGAAAATTAAAGTTTTTGGAAAAAAATAAAATATTCAATGCGAATAAAATAACCTTTTGACATTTATATAATTTTAAATACTGTCATATATACATTTGATTATTTTATTTAAATTTTATAAATAATTAAATGTTCGTGAATCGCATAAGATTAAATCTAATCAACAATTATTTGCGTTTACTCTAAAACATCAAAAACAAATTCCCTTTAAATATTATATAAGCTTAAATCTTCATTTTAAGCAACAAAAATCTTTAAGATAGTTTATATAAATGTTACAAAATATATATTTACTTTCAGCATAAATAGTATTATATTGCAATAGGTTAGAACAAGTTACATTTAACAACAAAAATATATATTAAAATAGTGAAGTCTGTTAATTCAACAAGCGAGTTAAGAAAGTGATATATATATTTAAAAAAACATTAAAAAATAAAAATTAATTAAAAAGAAAATGAATTGTGTAGCAATTTTTTAAATTTTGATTGTGAAATTAAAAAAACCTAATTGTTAATGTATAAGATAATAATTATAATTAAAGGAAAAAAAATCCTTAAACAGACAGAAACATATTCAGAGAAAGCAGGAACATGAAAATGACGACTCAAAGTGATGGGCTCACGTAAAAACAAGTGAGCATCGAAGGATTACAGCTAGCTTTTGTGGCCCCTCGGCCTTCGAATTGAAAGTCTGCTGCCGAATAGCCGAAAAGGGCACGAAGAAACACTTCCATCACCTTGTTTTTCGTCTTTATAGCTTCATAATTTGAAACATTGGAATTAATCTCTGTTGGTTCATATATTAACAGATTTTGCAGTTTGGGAACAACCCCTTTTTTCCGATCATGCCCATTGGCTAAGCCTTGTGCAAATTCGTGAAATAAAGGCTTCCAAATTTGAACTGTTGCTTGTCATCATTAATGTATAGGTTTCTACAATCCTCAGAAACCAACCTTTCTTTCTCTTCTTTTCACATGTCTCACGACATCAACTTTGGCACTTGTCTTGGTTGCATTCCATGCACTGTCTCCACAGCAAAAAGGAAAGGTTTCCAGCCTAGGAGTCGTAGTCATTTTCTTCTTTATTTGTGTCTGATAATTGACCTACTATCCTTGCAATTATGTATACATGCATAGCAAGCTGATTGTGCGATAGAAAATACTGGGAAATGATGGAACTATTGGAGTTTGTGGAGTCTCAAGGCTCAACCTATATGATATTTGCGCACAGTTAATACTAAGTAAAAGTTTAGGGCACAGATCCAACGAAATTCAGTTACTTTGCCTTACCTTCACTATATTAGTATATAAATTGGTTCCAAAAAATTAATAAAAAATATTAATACGGTTTTAAACGTAAACAAATTGCAAACACGTAAATCTTGTTTTATATATATGATTATCTTCTCTCTCTCATTTATTTTTCAAATTCGTTCTTAAAATGAACATTAACATTATTCATAACTATTTCTATGTTTCCGTAAATTAGGTTAAATTACATGTCAGTTTTTTGTATCCATTTATATAGTTCTTGGTTTAGGCAAGTTATCAATTAGAAAAATAAGCAGATTGATTTGATGAGAGGAATTTTTCACTTTTTACTTTGTGTAGGATATGCATGTCATTAGTTATGCCAACATATTCCGAAAATTTTCTCAGAATAAAAGAGGCCATTTATTAATAAATTAATGTATAATACAACATGACAAAAGGTAGAACAAATTAAACGGATACGAACTAAATTTTAGATATGATACTAAAAGACACGAGATGATAATGGTTATAATTTGATAAAAATAATATGAATTTGATAAACATTAAAAAAAATTAATGTGTCAACATGAATTTTAACATAATAATTTATCTATTTTACACAATATGAACAAAATATATATAAATGAATTATCAAATCTAATATGAAATTCTTGAAAGCATTGAAATTAAAACGAGTTAATTTGGTGGTTAGACAAGCAACATTGTGCGGGAGAACGTTCACTGCATTTCGCAAATTGGTTGAAGGATAATGACATTCATGTGCGGAGCAAGGAGGACGAACACATTTGTCAGCTGTTTCGTATTGAGAGCGACAATTCAAAGTACAAAATCTACGTATCTACTTTTATTTGACAAATACAAATCATTTTCATTTTCATTTTTGCCTCTTTCTTCGGTATCTGTTCATTTTTCTTGCAAATTATACAGTCACCGTCCGAGGTGTAGCCCTCGCTCTGTCATATCATCAGTAAGAGTAAGAAATCTCAAAGCAAATGCATTGCACAAAGACCAAAAAAAGACTGAGAAACTAAAATTGAAGTCCTATGCTTTTATATCCACTTATTACTTGTCAAATAATTGAACTGATTATGCGTGATTTTTTTTTTCATATTAATCAACTTTTTCGATACACATTTAAATTATATTATGTAATTATATAATTTTAAAAAAATTAATTATTCATTAGATATTTCATAATAGTATGTAAGAGTAATTTCATACATAAATTGGCATTTTTATAGAATTACTCTCCCTTAAAAAGTATGTATGATCATTTTCATTTTGACTATGCAATCTAAAAAAAATTCATTGACAGTATATTAAATAATTATATTTAAAAAAATATTATTTATTTATATTCACTATGTTTCTTGGTGATGAGGATTTTTTTAACTATCATCCTGCATGCGTGTATGCTTTCTCTTTCTTCCTCTCTTTAATGTGGTCCAGAACCTCTGATGATCATTGCTTGCCGTCAATGCAAAAAGGAAAGAAGGAAGAAAGAAATTGAAGTGAAAGAATTCTTCCAAAAAAAAATGTAGTTAGGGTTGTGAAACATCATTTTTTTTTCCCTTATACAAAGAAATTAATTAATGTTATTTCTCTTAATTTCCAAAGAGTTTTTGAACTACTGTGAATTAATCAAAATTTTTTCCAGTATAATTCGATCAATGAAAAGTGAATTGAACTGTTACATAAATCATCTTACCACACATATATATATATATATATATATATATATATATATATATATATATATATATATATATGTTCTCATGATGATTTATAATTACATGTCACACTTTGTCAAACTTGTGATTGATATGATAAGAATAATATAAGATCAAATGAATTAGGAAAAAAAGACTACCACGCCAATTAAATTAAATCCTGCTATGCCCCGTGTTTATCACATCAGATATAGACATTTTTGTCAACATTTTTAGGTTTTGTTGGAGAGTGGCGACCAAATGGTAAGCAAGATATTTGGTTGATTTTATCGAACTAATTAAATATTTAAACCTATTCCTAGCTAGATAATAGTGTTCATATATAATTAATGCAAGTCTATATGTCCTGAAATGAGCAAACATTGAACCAGAAACATGTAATAATACTTGCACACAATAATCAATTTAAGAAAAAAGCTGTCAATTTTAACCTAAGGACTAACGTTATTCTGTCTTGTATAGTGATCTGTAATAAGAATAAGATGTAAAAATATAGTTTGCTTGTAAAATTTCTTTCCACATGATTCACAGTCACTGGATCACAGCATAGATATAATTGATTTTCTTCATCAGTACTGTAGTTTTTGATGAAGATATGAATCGAAATCGAAATCCTTTGCTTCTTCAATTGAATATGAAAACGTTCGAGATGAATCAAGAAAGTGGAATACGTAAGCTTTGAAATAATTATGGGTTTTGGCCATTATCATCCGTACTGCTGAATTTTCAAGTATTCGGCCTTATCTAATGCAAATTTTTTTCGTGCTCAGTGTCCCACAGACTATGATTATCCCTATTTGTAAGCATATTAGAAGAGTCTAATGTCGGTTTTGACCACGAGAAATGCTTTTGCTCGTTTCTCTTACAACTCCTCATTGATTTAATCATTAAATATCCATCACACATTATAAATATTGTGACAAATTTGACGTCAAACCATCTATGAAACAAGCTGGTCGGTTTAGGTTCGTAGGCTAATTAAAGAAGGAAACAGGTTAATGCTGGTCAAGGATCTATATACCCATGCCTGCAAATTCTCACATGGCAGCTATGGACATTAATCGTAGACTTGTTCTTGTTTTTAATTTTAAGCCACCTCGATTATTTTGCGGATCTCTAATTAGCATCACATGCCTGTCATGAACGATGCTTCTAGCAAGGCTGATGGTTACTTGGTTTTATTTGGCCAATCTGCAATCTATTTTCTTATATATTCTTGGTTTGCATTAGTGTAACGGTAAAGATTATTTTTTTATAATTTAGAGATTATGGATTCAAACGAAAACAAGTTTTTTATTAATGTAAAATGAAAATTGCGTATAATAATTATAATTAAATCTCACAATATGAAAGTTTTGTGTACTGAATTATCTATTATACTTTATTTGTATTTTGTTTATAGTATTTAAGTTTTGGAGATTGAAGGATGAAACTCAAACAGTTACGGCATTTGGGGGGAAATGCATGATTACAATTGAATGAGTGCCTCAACCATCCTGCATGGCTTTCTCCAGCTTGGGATATCTTAGTGAAATTCTGCTTTTTTTTTGCATGGGATTGATTTAAACATTTCGGAGTGGCCTAGCTATGAGCCCATGCTCTTTTATTGATGGACGTTAATCAGATCATAATGTTCTTTGGATTTTGGAGGAAAGCCCAAAAGTATGCTCATAGTACACTTTTGGAGTTATTACTTGAACAAATGAACTACGTTAGTTGGTCTTAGCCCAGACCAAAAGCAAAACTGGTTCTGATGCAGTCCTGGCAAGTGGAAAATGCAATATTACCAAGCTTTTCACTGATTCTCCTTGATGCTTAAAAGGGTAAAAACTGAAAACTAAAAAGTGAAGAACACTTTCATTTATCTCTTGTTTTTCCTTTTACTAATTGGTGAAAGTCAAGATACCAACAGAGAATTTCTGGTACACTTTAGTTATGTTAAACTCGTGAAAATTGAAAATGAAAATTGTTGTTGATCATAAATAAAATATTGAATTTGTTTTTGTTTTGTTTTTTTTTTTTTCATGATTGAGAAAGATTATCTCAAGATGAAAATCAAGTTTGGTTGCTATGATTGGTAGAATTGTAGAAGCAGGCAGTCCATTTTGCAGAAAATTAGAAGTGATTATTAGACAAAATAAGAGCATAGGAAACATATTACACAAAGATAACAAAGCCTTCAGATTTTAAAGAAAAAAACAAAAGTGAGAGAGAATAACATTTAGATAACACTTCTACAACCGAAGATTTAAGTCAAGGTTTTGCAAGTCAGGTTCTTGCTTCGGCAATTTATCAAGGCGGAAGCTTCCTGGCCAGATCAAATTCATTGATTCTTCAAGCATAAAGGGTGTCCAATCCATCCCAAACCCTGGACTGGAACCACTTCCAAATCTTGCTACCGCTGCAGACCCTTCTCTGACAAGCTTGTGAACAAGAGAATGAGGCTGGACCCCTGGTGAACGAACCGCCATAGAATTGAAAGGAACCCCCATTGTTGTCATCAGCATTTTGTGAGACTGGAGCGTTTTAGCAGCTCCTCTTTCCCTCTTGTGTGCATTCTGGTGGCCACCCAAGGCCTGAGAACTATAAAACTTTCTCATGCAAAAGTTGCATGAGAAAACCTTGTTGCTGGCAGGCTTTGATTGAGAATCACACTCTCCAGCTGCTGCAGGCTCATTACTCTTGAGCCCTAAACTCAACAAATCCCCCAAGTTATCATCTCCACCTCCTGTTTTCCATTCAGCATCTTGGTTGTTGACTGATGTCTCATTTATTTCTTCATTTCTCTGGAAATTCATAGCATAAAGATTCTCAACTCAGATAGGTTTTGTATGAAGGAAGTTTTTGCTATAGAGGGGCTTCAAGAAATTGCAGGGCTGTGTGGTTAAATAGGAAGAATTGATAAAGGAGGAATTTAATGGAAGTTTTGAGAGGTATCAGATAGGAAGGGAAGTGAAGGTAGATATTATTAAATTTAGATCCCTTTAATTATCTGGGTGTTTCCAAGCTGATGATGCTTGAACATTTCATGGTGGCAATGCTTATGTCAACTATTAATTAGTGTTGGCAATGTCAAGCTTAGGATTCCATGCTAATCTTTTCACCTTTTTTAACACATATTGCATCAACTACATGATTCTCCAGGTTGGATGAATTAACAACAGGAACTCAAGCTTTTCCTCATTTTCTGATCAGGATAAAGGAAGCTTAAGTAATAACAATGCCATTAATAGTCAATTCATTGTTAGTAATCCATGTTTCTGTCTGATCTATGAGTCATTGTCTGAACATATTTGCATTGGTGTCATGTGGTCGGATTGTGTAACACAAAGACAGCAGTAGTTCTACCTACAATTAAGCCTGTTTGAACAAATGGACTCCTTGAAAATACATTCATAAGTGATAATGGAAAGAAAACACTTCCATTTAACACAGAAAATCAGAATTCTATCTCAAACACAACGGATGGACAAGCTTTATGTTATCCAAAGACTAAATATCTTTAACAGATAATTAGGGTAATTGAAGGTTAAAGGCTTAAAGCTCCTTTTCCATGTTTCTGAAGTAGGCATTAAACTTCTACTTAGCATCAAATAGTAAAAAGTAGTTTGTCCAACTTCAATTCGAAATCTAAATAGTACCCAAGTGAATGACTTTCATCTGACTAACATGGTTCAATGCATCATATGCACTATACCCCATTGACTCCGTGCCATAACTCTTTTAGTTTTGCAGCACTTTGGCAAATTATGGAATACCCCTTGCATGTATAATGCAGATGGAATGTTTTATTAGTTCTGCAAAGGGTAGGTCTCCTCACTTACTTCAGTTAGAAATCCTATTAAGATGGTTGCAGACATTAGGAGAAGGATCCTGTTCTACATCAAGGTTCAAAGACAACAAGTTCTTTGTTTGAGTTATTTATTGAATCATAAAACTGAACATTTTGGCTGTACTAAAAGGGATAGGTGGGCATGAAATTCAATGATTCCTATCTTCACTGTGACTATGATCTCCTGTATTTCCCACCCTCTATGGTACATTTTTGTCTTAAATAAGTAGAAAGTCAATTTATAAAAAAGACTTGAATCAAATTTATCTATAAAAAAAACGTGTACATAAAACTCTCACATTTTGGATTTGAAGAGAGTTTTTTTTTTCTTTATTTAGCATTAATGAAGAGGTTTTCATGATTTAAATCCATGATTTTTAGATAAAAAAACATTTTTTTACTAAATCAGGTAAAGAGAAATAAAGTTTGCTAAAACTATGGAAGCACAGAAGCCATCGGGTAACCCATTAGTTTATGATTAATATGGTAACATGGAGAATTATCAGGGGGGTTTGGAGGGCCCAACTGCCCAAGGGAACTGACAATAATGGTGATAAAACAGCAGAACAGTAGTAGTAGATTGGTGGGGAGGTCTGATTTTAAATTGGTTTATTTAATGCTATAAGCAAGAGTATCAATATGGGTGTCTTCATATACTGGACAGTGTGTGCACAGTAGAAGTGCATTGGGAGCCACTTGTGCTTATTCTCAGAATCTTTCTGTTCCAAAGAAACATCAAATTAAAAAAGCTCAGCTTCCCCACTTTGCGGTGTAATGAAAGCAGCTTTGATGCTGAAGCTTCTTTGGGATAAAATAATTGGTGGTGTTGGATGGTGAGTCGGAATTTTGAGCGTTACACTTCTCTTGCCAATTAGTTCATATATACAGTCCAAATTAGTTAATTAAACAACAAATCATTCTATAGAAAGTAGCAATTCTCTCTACTTCAGCATTTTGCCAATAACAGATAAGCCATTTTCAAACAAAGATACTAAATCACTGATACCCTAGTTTCTTTTTGTCACGAGAAACGATAAATTACAATCATAAACATGTACTACATTTATAGAAATCACTTAAATTAAATAAACAAATCAATATATAATCAGATATACAAACTCTCATACAGTGAGATTTTCTTTCTTGCCATTAAGCTAAAGTTTTATTGACCATCTCAGTTCACATTTGACCAACTCTAAAAGACAAACTTCTTTTTTAAGTGTTCCTACAGCTAAACATGGTCATAAAGAAAAGTATTGGGGAACCATAAGTTTGAGCATAGCAGCATAAAACCAGGAATGTTTTATTCATAGTATAATATACCTTTAAGAACCAAATTCATGAGTCTATGATTCCCTAAAGGGGAAAATGGTTGTCGCTTTATCATCTTGTTCTTAAAGGGCATCTTTGGGTAGGAATGGAATTAGAGAGTTGGAGATTCTGTTGGGAGTGGAAACTGAAGAAGGTTGAAAACATAGTGAGACTGAAATATGCAAGTAGAAGTAGTTCCCTAACATGGAACAAAGGAAGCATGTGATGTGAAGCAGGATTGGCTTAAGAATGAATATAAAATCTTTATCTTGGTTTCAAGTTTTAAAGCATTTGATGATAAGGATGGAAGCAAAGCAATAATTAAGGATGTCATTGAACTGCTGATTCCAAAAGGGAAGTAGAAGAGATATGCTTCCACACATGAAAGAAATGAATAAAAAAAAAAAAGCAAAAAGATCAACAAAAAACAGGAGCCAAATGCCTCCCAACTAGGCACATTGAATATGGCAACAGAGTTAATGCATCACAACTTGGCATTTTAAAATGAGCAGAAATGGTGATGCAGAGATATCAAATCAATAATTAAAGCGATTAAATGTGCATTTTGGTTTTAAAAAATTGAAGATAAATCATTAGAAATCACATTTTAAAACACTTAAGATGACTTATCTAGATTTTTTTTTTTGACTAGTGGAAGAGTTTTGGATACCTACCCTTCAAAGGGGAAAAGAATTCACAGTTGTATGAGATAAGTGAGATTATTAAACTCAAACTAATAACCAAATCAAATTTATAATCGTACTACTTTATTCAAGATTATAAGCGCTCAAATGAAGCCCTATTCAAGTATCTATTTGAAAAGCTTGGGATTATTAAGTAAATAACATTGTTATGAATCCCCTAAACAGCATAAGACTCAAAGAGTTCTGAATTAGAAATTTATATGGTAAAATGCCAAAATATTCTTCTAGGGAAGCTTATTTTTGGCAAAAATAACGTGGAATATGAAGAGAAAATGCTCGTCATTTCACCATAGAGCCTGTTATTGAGTGGTGCAGACTCTGCACAGCGCTCCAACAGCAGCAAGTGCTCGGGAATTAATATGGTGTTTGGGCATCGGTCAACCACAATGACTTATTTGGAGCAACACGGGATGCCTATGATGCTTTGGTGCTTTTCAGGCCAATGTTGGCAATGAAAGCTAGGCCTAATGAAATCAGTTTACTAGCTGTGTATCTGGTTGTGGACAGCTTGGAGCTTTGGAGTCAGGCAGATGGCTTCATTCATATATAGAGAATAATGATATTCAAGTGAATGTTGGTGTTGGTACTGCTTTGATTGATATGTATAGCAAATGTGGGAGCTGGGAGGGCAAGATTAGTGTTCGATAGGATAGATGACAAGGATGTCTTTGCCTGGAATTCAATGGTATTGGTTATAACTTGGACGGGTTTAGACAAGATGCGTTGCAGTTGTTTCATGAAATGGCAGGATTGCGCCCTACCGATATTGCTTACATCTATTGGTGTTTTGGGTGTATCAGTCACGTGGTTTGGTCAAAAGAGGGTGGAGGTTTTTTAATTAATCGAACAGGACAGAGACGATTTAGTTCAAAATTTAAGTTTAACTCATAATTTTTTTATTATAAAAATAAAATAATAAATTAATAATATTTGATTTTGATATTAAAATATTTAAATTTGATTGAACTTATTATTTGAATAGTTCAAACTCAAATTCAATTAAAAATAAATAAATAAAATTCGAATAATGATCGAATCGAACTTTATTAACTCATTAATAATTTGATACATTTATACATTTATTTTTAATGCAATGAAATATGCCTATGGAATTGAACCCCAAGATTGAACAGTATGGAGGCATGGTAAATCTTCTTGGTCGTGCTGGTCAATTGAGAGAGGCACGAACTGGTGAAGAACATGAAGATAGAGCCCGATCCTATCCTGTGGGAAGCTTTGCTTGGGGCCTGTAAGTTACATGGTAAATCTTGATTTGAAGAGTGAAAATCGCGGAGGTTCTTGTCGGCCGCAATCCTGCTAATTCAGGGACGTTTATTCTTTTTTTCCGACATATATGCTGCGAAAGGCAATTGGGCATGGGTGGCAAGGATAATGAACTTGATGAAAGCCGGTGGAAAGACGCCTGGTTGTAGCTCAATTTAAGTAAACAACAGGGTACAAAAGTTCTGACATTTTGACACTTTTTTTTTTTTTTAACACAGTACAATTTGAAACAGAAATTATATATATGAATTATTACATCTAATATATATATATTAACATGGTGTCGGAGGAAACGAATTTTGGCTCATAGCTCAAAGGTTGCATCCAACAAACAGATACTGTACCGCATGGTATCAGGTATCTACAGATATTGTAATACGAAAGCGAGGGTCCCATCCAAATAACGACTAGTATAGATGCTACAAAGCTTTTATGCACTTTATCGACCTCAAAATCAGAAGGATGACGTTCAACACGCTTCAGAACATCAATTTTATTTACCAACCTTAATAAATGCCACAGCTTCTTCAAGTGCATGAGGTTTGTCTGATCACACACCACCACCGATTCACCAGGGAAATAATTCATTTGAACAAGCAACAGATCGAGGATTCTTTTTTAGTACAGATCAATGATTCAGTGCAAAACAATTCTGTACAAAGCAGACTCCTAGTTCACAACTATCTTATAATTCAAATAAATACGAAATTTAGTTAGTAATGGCCGAATCCGTGAAAATGTAAAACCTACCTTAATTACACTTTTCCCCACGGGTAGCTCCAATTCATGAAATAGAGACTTTCCAGGTTGTTACATTCTGAAGTCTAAGACGCATAGAGTGTTGTTTGCAAAACAAGCAGCAATCTTGTCACCTTCCTTGTTCCAACAGACTTCAAATATACCCCCTTTGCCAGTATATGTCTTCACAATCTTCCGTTCCTTCAAGGACCAGATATGCATGGATTTATCGAGAGATCCACTGGCCAGATACTCTCCATTCGGGCTGAATGCGACAGAGTATACAGGGTCCCTGGCAGTTTAATCAAAAGAAACTTGTGAGAAAAACTAAAGGGCAATGTAAATCCTGTTACCTTCAAACCGGCATTAATAACGTTAATTGCTCATTTCACCATCAACAAGGCTTTTAGTGATCTTATAATATACGATTAAAATGGTAATAGAGAAGAAAGGATTCAAAGGATGGTACCTGTGTCCGTTCAAGCTGTAGAGAAGTTTCCCTAGTTCCACATCCCACAGCTTAACGGTAGAGTCAAATGATGCACTACATAGAAAAGAGATGAAGAGAATGTTAACTTAAATGGAGGTCCATAGCACCTCTTGCAAGGCAGTCTACACTCAACATGAATTCAATTGAATTAAAGGAGTGCCTCCGAACTAAAAAAGGGATTCACTTTCACAGCAAAAGAACAGAGTGAATGTCGACATTAGACACATTATCCTTCTCTTTTATTTTTCCCCTTTCCCCTTCAGATTAAGTTAGATAAAAATAAAAGGCAACCTTCTTTTAACTTTGTGAAATCAGGACACGGTCATGTGTTCGCAACCTTCCCTCTACTTTAACAAATAGACTGTTTCTGCTTCCTAATTATAAAGGAACAACCTTTACTGTTGCACTAAGGTTCCCCTCTCTAATCATACTGCAATATTGTTGCATCTCTGATAAATAGCTAGACTTCTTTTAACTTTGTCTAATCCTCAAACCACTGTATAGTAAATTGTGATCAATCAAGCAGTTGCATCCTCAATCAACAGCCAGTATAGTTTGTAGAAACAAAGTCTTCATGACACACATGAACAGTATAAAATATCAATTAAAATATTTAAAAATTGTTATCCACATATACTTACTGAAAAGAGAGAGAGAGAGAGAGAGAGAGAGAGAGAGAGAGGGACCACAGAATAAGAAATAATGGAGACAAAATTGAGAGAAAAAGACAAATGGACAATTACATCTTTATCCATAATCTTCAATCAAGTCAAACTTGGAAGGATTTTATGTATGAATAATATTCTGCTATTTGAGGTCAAGTTGGTCCATCAACTGCCTTCAAATGTTAGACCTAATAATAGACATATGAATAATGTGTACACAAATCGTGATCCAGCAAACATAAATTAAAACAATTTCTATTACAAATCATTTTTACCTTGCAAGAATTAACTGCTGGTTAGGATTGTTTGTCCCAGACCCGGTAGGACTCCACCTGATGGCATATATCTCCTGCAGAACAGTTGTCAATATTTTCCTAAAAATACAAATGAATGCAATCAGGCATGCGAAACAAACAGATTATATCAAAAGTACCTTAGAATGCTCCCTCAGATCATGAACATACTTGTCCTGCTTCATACACCATATCTGCAGCAAGACTTTGTATTAGTTGAAACATATAAGAAGAATAAACACTAATACATAAAGCCACATCAAGGGAAAAAAAGGACTCAAAACCAACAGAAAAAAAGCTAATAATATTCCAGGAAGTTGCCATATTGTTTCAAATTTTTTTTTCAGGAAACAAAAAAACAGAGAAAATGCAATTAAACAAAAATGTATTATTTCATGCAATGAAGGATGTCTGTTAAGTAATGATAGTGTATAAAACCTTTGCTGTAATATCATCAGAACAAGAGGCCAATAATGAACCTGTTGGATCCCATTTGACACAATTTACTTCACCCTGAAATGCACAAAGTTAAAAAATGAGAATAGAAGCGCAGAGATACAATTCAATTCAATTCAAAAGTTTAGCTTACCAAAATCCAAAACAAAATATTGTTTTCAGTTGCTAATTAAAGCCCATGGCTGGCAAGTTAAAGAAGCCATAATGCTTTGTTTATTTGTTGTAAAGTTTCCTAATAAATTGTTTCTCTTTAAAAAAAAAGTGAAGGAAAGGAAAATGGAAATGAAAAATAATTTTTATTCTTGAAATTGTTTCCTTTACAGGAAAAGCTTGAATAAAAATTTTAAATCCTAACACTTTACCAGATGCAGATAACAAAATTTATAGAAAGAAAAAAAAGTTAGGAAGCAAGATATGGAAGATGTATTTAAGGGAGAAACCTCAAGGTGTATAACATAAATATACATTTCATGTAAACAACAACTATGAGATGTATTGAAAATGGGTATAATAGTTCAAGCATACAAGGGGGTTGTTAGGGTTCAGCATTTCCAGCTAAGATTGAACCTTGACCTCAGACCTAACTGTAATTAAGTCTTTTCTTTTATCAGATGCAGGTAATAAAATTTAAAATAGAATCGAAAGGAGGAAAAGAAAGAGGATGTGTAGGGAAGAAAGATGAATTTGAGGAAGACATTACAGGCAGTAGTAGACATGCTTTTCACACAACCGACAACTATGAGTTGCATCAAGATAAGTTATCAGTTAAAGTATAGACGAGATGGACCTGGGTTTAGCTTTTCCTCGTCTGTTTGAATCTTATTTGGATCTAACAGTTAGCCCACTTTTTTGAATAAAACTAAAAGATTCACCTAAGAAAATTATGAGATTATTTAGAAACAAACCTGATGCCCTGCAAAGGTTTTAATAGGGCGGATTTCTCCAATCTTGCAAACATATATCATATGGTCTGTGGAACTTGTTGCAAATGAAACATTGTTGCGCCAATCAACATCAAGGGTTGGTCCTAAAAGGAAAAAAAGATGAAACTCTGGATGAATGAATATTGGTTATGCAATCAAAAGTCAAATTTTAAAGTTTAGTCCAGTGGCCAACCAGTGTGAAACTCAAACTGCTGTTTCCATTCCTCAGCCTTTACATCCCACACAATTGCCGTTTTATCACAGCTTCCCGTAAGAAGATAATCACCCTTCTTATTCCACTTCAGAGAAAATATAGGTCCTTTGTGTTTACTCAAAGTGGTCCTTAGTTCACCTAAACCAAAAAATAATTGAGAGAGAGAGAGAAGGATGGGGGAACGGAATTCTTACAATCAGTCAAAAGCATATAACAATGTAACTATAAAAAGCTAAAAGAGTAACAATTTTAGTTAAAAACATAAAGAAAACTCTTATTTTGACTGGGTAACCAGCTAAAAATTTAATAAAAGAAAATGTTATGGGCACCAAAAAACACATGGATTATGAAGACCAACTCAAAGGCTGTTTTAACAAAATAGATATAAGGCCTTTGACTGCAGGATATAGAACGGCATAAATAAAATAACCCACAATTAACTTACCGTTTGTAGTCCAAATTCTAGCTTGGCCATCATATGAACCTGTTGCAAGCAATGTCCCCTCACCCTGAAAACAGGTTAGCAAAAAGAATGATACTTTTTCCTTATTGAAAAGAATGACAACCAAATAGGCAAGTAGCTAATGTGCCATTTATAGCATTTCCGATTGAGTTCACTTACTGCACAAGAACAATTAAAAGACAGTTTAGATAGCAATGTAAAATGACAACCAAATAAACAAGCAACTAAAGTGCCATCCATGTAATTTCCAATTAAGTTCAATTAAAGTGCAAGAATAATTAAACCTACACAACTTAGTCAGCAATGATGCCTTTTAACAGAAACATAAAACCATTACAGAGCAAAAGAATTAGCATTAAAGTGTAGTCTTTATGAACCAAACATCCATTAGATATGGGTCAACTTCCAATCTGCTTACGAGGACATCACCACCACCACCACCTTTGCTCCATCAGCACTTGAATGCCCAAAAAATGGTTGCCACTCCAAATCCTTTGCTCAGAGACTAATTTTATTATACGATCATAACAGCTGAACTAATCAGGTTCATCATATGATCTTGGGAAAAATATATCTGATCAAGTTTAACTGGAGAAGATTACTCCTAATTCAACCTAATTCCTGCAGCCAAGTACTTTTGGAAACCTATAGCTACAGCATGTTCTTTGTAGATTCTTCTATGTGATATCTCTAGTCATTTTCTTTTTATTTCAGTCAAGGTGATTAGTTTTCCTGCATAGCATTAACACTATAAGAAAGAATGTTATACACAATTGCAAACCATAACATCAAATTAAGGGAATAGAAAATAAGTGTTGGACTCAGAAGGTTATTGGTACTAAAAGGAACCAAAAGTTTGTAGGCAACTTAAGCCAATAACGGTAATAAAACTCACATTCCAATCGAGTGTCGTCACATCTTTGCTCTTCTCATTGGTTCTTCCTTTTACATGCTTCAGCACTAGAACATTTAATGGACTGTTTTGTGCACCAGATTTACAAAGTCCATCAGCTATTGTCCAAATACGAGCTGTTGAATCTCCAGACCTAGAAATTGAGGAAACGGGAGTTAAGTGAAAGTGATACAATGAAACAAAGAATCTCTGTGAATGCATAAACTGATTAGTGACACTCCGCTATCATGACAACAACAACTGAGATTAAAACTCAAAGCTACAAACGTATCAATAGAATAGTTAGATGACATGAAAATCAACTAAAACCAACAAGAGGAACTGACTCATATAAAATGGAACTCCTAGCATAGAGCAAGATCTCAGTTTTTTTTTTTTTTTGAAAGATCTAAATTAATATCAACAACTTCTAAAATAAGCATCTCCGCTAAACAAGGAGAACTTCAACTCCCCAGTCTTACAACGGTACAAACAGAAATACACAAGACCAACAATCCTATAGTCACACAACTGAAGAGTGCACAAAATCGCACTTTTGTTTACAGACCACTTAGCCAATAGGCAGGTACAGTTTTGCTACCAGCAAAGCTTAATATTTCTAATTCAAATGATTAGAACTTCTAAAATTGCGTATTAAACTACCACACACGGCACATCTCATGAAGCAACAGGAAGCAACAGAATCAACAAGTTCTGACAATAAAAAATGCCAAAAGACTGGAAATGTATAAGGAATGCAGAAAAAAGTACATATGTAAAAAAGACCAAACCATAACATAAGAAACATTTCATCACAGAAAAATACCCACCCTGATGCAAGGAGTGAACCCGTTGGACTCCATGCACACGCACAAACCTGCAAAAATAAATGCTCAGAGAGAGAGAGAGAGAGAGAGAGAGAAGAGTAAAGAACAAATGTATGCGTGTGTAAGTCCCTCTAGGTATATAAGAAGATTCAAAAAGGCTCAAACCTCAGAGGTGTGCCCTTCCAAAATTATAACATCAGAACTAGGAATCTCACAAGCCTCCTGAGATTCTAGGGTCGATGTAGTAGCAATATCCATAGGTTCTGGTCCTAATAGATACAACAATGAAATAGAAATGAAAATGAATGACCAGAAACACAGGTTAAGAGAGTTATCTTGCAAATTTATATCAAGACAAATTTCATGTGAATCAAATATTCAATTAAAGAAAATGTAAAGGCAAAGAAACTGATATCAAACCAGGAAAAAAAATATAATAAAGGAGTTAACCTACCTACAGAAGTTCCATTTTCTTCAGGCTTGACAGCATCCTTGTCATCTTGATCCATAACCATATCTTTATCAGGAAGCTCCTCTGGTTGCTTTTCTCGCTCCTTAATGCTTTCACCCTTTTCACGTTCCTTTTCACGTTCCTTCTCTTTTTCGTGTCTTTCTTTCTCTCTTACTCGTCCACGCTCTCCTTCATGCTCCCGCTCAACCTCTTTATCTTTATCTTTATCTTTATTATCTTTATCTTTGTCTTTGTCTTTGTCTTTGTCTTTATCCTTTTGGATATTCTTTCTTTTCTCTTTTATCATTTGCCGCAATTGATTTACATCCTTTGTTATTATATCCAAAGGTTGCAAGAACGAGAAATCTTCATCCATTTCTACATCATTCTGCAAAATCAAAACAAATCATGATGAATATATACTCCTAGTATCACCCTGCTCCCACGACCCCCCAAATGATTAATAACAATAAGCATGCTAACATTACTCAAGTTGGCTTCCATCTCCAAGTACTGAAGTCCTTTTTGCACAAATGTAATAAGAGCCCCAGGCGGAATCAAATTCCCATCAATAGTACACTTATTAATACCTGCCTCGTATCCTAAAGTAAATGCTGAATGCGTAAAACCTGCAGGCATTTGATAAAGAGAAGATAAGATGTATTGGAAATTATTTACGAGAACCATTCATTTGAAGCTTGAAAATAAAGCTTGTAGAACCAAGGAATCCTCCACCCATTTTTCTCTATGTAAGCACCACTAAGTAGACAAAAAGCTGAAACTAAAATAACCTAAAAATGTTTTTTAGTTCATTTAGACTATGTTTGTATAAAAAGGAAAGAAAATGAAGGAAAGAGAAAGAGACGAAGAGTAAGGAAAATTTTTTGTTCCTTCCTTGTGTTTGGTACGAAGGATGGAAAATAGAGGGAAGGAAAGAGGTTAGGAATAACATTATAAATAAAATGGTTAACTCAAGTTAAATGAGTGTTTTTCTCCCACTTTTGGGATGACTGGATTTGGAAGGACAGGAAAATACAAATCCATCCATTTTCATTCTCTCCTATTTTGCTCCTACCAAAAGGATTTAGGGAAGAACTATTTTCCTTCAAAACCGTTAGCTTCCTTCCTCTAATCCTACCAAATAAAATGTTAGTTAATAAACAAAATCTTAGTACACATAAATTTTCAATTCAATACTATGACTATGCAAAATGTTAATCGGGAGATGCCCTGTCTCAATCAGTGCAATGATATAGAAATTAAATAACTAATATTTTTGAAAATGAAAGTCATATAGGGATTCTCATCTAAAGATGTCTAGTGCCCTAGAATGCGGCATTGTATTCGCGCAGGTAAAATCTATGAGATTCCAAACCCTAACCAGAATAATAGCCAATATCATCCATCCATTTTCACGGATCTAGAGCCACAACGTAACTTCTGAACATCATAATGCCAGAAATTAATCTCAAAATTTACAGTTCACACGTTCCAATTATTTTTTTTCTCATTTCTCTTCTTTGATATTAAACGAGCAACAAAAATAACTGCTTAAATTTCATGTTACGAATTGCAAATACAGAATTAAAACGAAACAAATACAAAGAAAAAAGTTTCAAAAATGGAGATCTCGGTAATGAGAGACTACAAAATAAAGAAAATTTTGAACTGACCTGACTCTTGAAGGTAACGGAAGACGAGGTAATTCAACTCGACGGAGGTGATGGAGGTCATAGTTACGAAAGTCGCTTAATCAAACCACTGTGATAGAAGCTCAGACTATATCATTAGGCAAGCGACCGCAGAGCCAGAAAGCGCAGGAGAGAGTAAGGAACCTTTTATTTTGCAGAAGCCGAGAAGCTTTCCGGACCGTGGAGATCAGATCGAGTGATCGAGATATCGAGAGAGAGGCATTTTCAAAGCTGGTGGCAAAAATCCCGCAACTAGATGGGCGATGAATATCTGTTTAGGCCCGATACCGGTTTGGGCTAAAAAAATATCACATAAGAACGGTCCAGTTTAACAAGTCTGTTTCGATATATTTGGGCCGATTCATAACTGGATTAGCCCAATTCAATCCGTCGGCTAATTGAAGATGCTTAAGGGCTAAGGCTGAACCGTCAAACACAAACGTAAACTAGTCAGAGAGCAAGTCCCTACGTCCGCAAGTATTTACGGTCTAAATCTAACGTTTTAAGGCCGAATACGTAGAAGTTCCGATTACCGTATAAATAAGAAAGCAGAAAAATAAGTGCGTGCAGGAAAGGAAACAGCAAGCTTTATGAAAGTCTGCAGAGGCTTTTATGCCGGTACGTAATCAAATTACACAAGTTGTGAGATTGAGATTAAAAAATTGACAAGTATCATTAATTGCGTAAATAACAATGCTTTCAAGCTTAAGGTCAAATGATCTTATTTTCGATGTATTATTATTCTTCGTGTGTTGGTTGTTTCGATTTAAATATTTTTGATGTATTAGGTTGAAGACCCGCAATACGCTGTAGAAACAATGTTGCAACCTTGCTTGCACATTAAGCAGCAAATTTTGATCTATTTGTTCATTGATAAATTCATAATTGAATCTTATTTATTTATAATGGCTCATGATGTCCTGATTCTAGGTACAAGAAGTAAAGTCCTAAACCCTAAAACACTATAGAAATTATGAAACACCGTACAATATCCCAATGTATAAAACTCTATTAAGCTGCTTATTGAAGAACCTTGTCGAGGAAGGGGCGTGGCTTGCACATCGCCTCTAATGGCTCAACTTTAGGCATGGTGACGCCTTTGCCTTCAGCCATGTCAACTTTTTCATCACCTACTCTTTCCCATTCGAAGCATTGGATCACTGCTCCCAGAGCCAAGTTGACCAAGCGGTGACCCAGGTTTGTCCCTGGACAAGCCCTCCTTCCCATACCAAAGGGCATGAACTTGTGGCCAAGATCTTTAACAACTTCATTGTTAAACCTTTCAGGCTTGAAGCTTGTTGGATCGTCCCACAACTCAGGGTCTCGATGTATAGCCCATGCATTGATTAATACCATAGTGTCACGCGGCACATTGAATCCACCGATGCTACAGTCATCGGATGTTCTATGAGGGACAAGAAGTGGGGCGGCTGGGTATAGCCGAAGGGTCTCGGACATTATGTTCTGAAGGTAAGGTAGCTTCGCAATATCTGGTTCATCAATCAACCTTTCTTGACCAACTTGAGCATCTAGTTCCGCCCGGGCTTTCTTCAACACATCTGGGTGATTGAGTAAGTTTGACATTGCCCATTCTAACGTTACTGCAGAAGTGTCAGTTCCCGCAAGAAGCATAACCTGTCACAGCAAGCAATCTCAACATGTTAAGTTCAAGATGAGAAACTGGTTAATAAAGAGAGAAAATTTTGACTTACTAATATAAGCCCTTTGATAATCTGATCGTTGTAGTATTCAGGCTCTGATTCTTGTAAAGAAAGGAGATGATCAATCATTGTATTTCCCCCATTTTCTTTTCGACGCTCATCAATTAACCCTTGCAAGAACTCATCCATCCTGTTAGCAAGCCCCTGTAATTTCTTCTCATAATTACCAGCCCAATTCAGTATTGGCAGATAATCTCCAGGATTTCCTGCTCCAGCACTTGCAACCATCTCTGCTGCGAGCTCCCTAAACTCCTTTGCCTCACTGTCATCAGTAACATCTTCACCGTAATATCTCTTTCCAGCCATCATTCTCAAGAGATTATTAAATGTCAAGTCTGCAAACATTGATTTAAGCTCTACCTTGACAAAACAATCATGGGAATTACGAGATAGTTTTAACAATAACCTTCTCACTTCGTCTTTTCTAATATCGTGAGACATGTTAAGGCGATTTGATGAGAATATTTCAACGGTACTAATCCGACGGAGGTTACGCCAATGTTCCCCGTACGGTGCGCTTATAACTGTGGTGTGATTATAGGCTATGTGTTTGGCCGACAGCAAATTCGGGCGGTTCGCCAATACGATATCATTCTTGGTGAAGCATTCCTCGACTACAGACGACGATGAAACGACAACCGCAAGGCGTGAACCCAACTGAAGAGAGAAGACTGGACCAAGTTCTTGTGAAAGCTTGAGAAAGGTACGGTGAAGAGGGGGCTTTAGGAAGTGAAGGTGGCCAATGATTGGAAGAGAAAGCGGACTTGGCGGCAAGTTTTCGTGGCGAGGTTTTGATAGAAACAAGAACTTGAAAGAAAGAAAAAGGAATACAAGGGCAAGAGATGAGTAAAACATTTTGTTTTCTTCCATGTTTTCTTCCATGTTTGGTTGCTTAAATACATAATGTAGCAGACAATATGTGTATATAATATATATATATATATATATATATATATATATATATATATAAAGCTCTGTTTATTTAAATGTCATGATGTATTTAAGCAGAATTTTGTCCTCCGAGTGAAAATAATTGACTTTTAGCCTATCTAGATCTGAGCGCACCCGGTTAGGCCAAGTTATCTAAGACAAAAAAAAGTTTTGGTGCGGTTAGACGAGGTTATAATCAAAGTGAAAATCCGGTGTATCAGATTATATAAGACCTTAAAAAAGCGAAAGTATATTAATTATTCTTTCATTCTTAATTTTAAATTTTTTTATTTTATCAAAAAATTACATCTTTAATAATTATTTACTTCATTTTTGTTGTTGTGCTAAACAACAATGATTGAATGATGCTGATATAGCATTCTCCACGTGTCTTGAATATTCTGCAAAAACAGTAAAAGTCAGAGAGGCGTAGGGATCTGTCTCTGCGCGCGCACTCCGGTGCTTAAGTCAGAAAAAAAATGTTTAAGCAAAGTCCCCTTTTAGCAAAATAGAGCTTAGGATTTTTTTAATCATACATGTAGTATTTATAGATATATTTGAAATCAGGTTGGACTTCATATTTTTTCAAGACTTACGAATATTTTAACCCCAAAACTATAGGGTTTTGGGCGATTCGGATCTGAGGCCCAAGCGCACGTCTGAGCTGCGACAGAGTTACTAGATACTCTGTCGCGGACTCAGAGTCTGCCTCTGTGCGGATGAGTTAAACTTGCAACAGAGGTTCGAAGACCTCTGTCGCAGTTTTAAGCACAAAGTTCTGTCGCGGCTCACTCTATCGTAGTAACTCTGCCGCTACACGATCCGTCGTAAGTATACTCTACCGTAGAGGTCCACCGCCTCTCTGCTGCTGGACTCAAGGGCGCAGAGGTCTGTCGCGGTGTACACTCTGTCGCCAATGGACTCTGTCGCCAGAAGACTCTATAGCTTGATGGACTCTGTCGCCTGGTGGACTCTGTCGCTTTGTGGGCTTTGTCGCCAGAGGACTCTGTCTCTTGGTCGACTCTGTCGCCACCTTTCAGTGTTTGTCACGTGGCTTATGCCTCTTGGTACTTAGTATCTGACACGTGACTGTCCTCTGTTGGCCAATGTTTATATATGTGGACTTTGATGAGTATGACCTCTATCAATTTTTAATCTTATTAAATTCAATTTCACCTTCCACTCATATTAATCTTGTATTAATTTATATTTCAATCAAATTTGACTTAAGTATTTATAATTAATAATTTTATGCATACTTGTCAAAAAAAATCGAACTTATGTATAAATTTTGTTCAAAAGTTTAAACTCACAAAAGTTTAGGTAATTTTTAAATTCGGTTTTGTCTATAAAATCAACATAGAATTTAGTTTATATATATATATATAAAAGAGTGATAGTGAACCAGGCAATGAGAAGTATTGGAATATAATAATTTGATTGACTTGGGTATGCTAAATTGCACTTCAACCACTAAATTTATAAGTTTAATCTAGTGACGTGATTTCCTTTTCCCATCCAAAGACATTTATAATGAGAACTAACTTCATTTTAGTCAAAACTTTCAGTAGTCTTTTACTTGTTTGACAATTTAAAAGGAAGAATTCAAAAAATCTTGGAAGAACTTCTAAGAGTATACTTTAAAATTTACTTAAATAAGCATCTTTTTATATATTTTTTCTTTGGGAAACAATTGTAAGTTGCCCTTTAAAATTATTCACTTAACTTAAAAGAGCGGGAGTTAAAATATATATAGGATTATTATAAAATATACTACAATAAAGTTTTTAGATATACATGCAAAGTTGAAATAATGATATATATTCACTTTATTTTTTAATTTTTTCATAGAAAATACGGTACAAGGGAAAAAAAATATTTGAACCTTAGATTTAATCCATCCTAAATAAGAGTAATAATTATTAAGTCAAGTTTTAATTTTTATTTTTTTAATATTTTTTAAAATTATATGTCAATATCTTAATTTTGCTCTTATAAAATTTAAAAGCTTATATTAAATAATAATCTATATCATATATATATATATATATATATATATATATATTTTTCTTCTTTCTTGCTTTATTCTTCATTTTGTTGCTCTGCAATTATCCTTCTAAAAATTCCAAGAAAGACATTGGGTTTTAAGAATAGCAAAACTTAAATTCCAAAATCTTGTACTTAATCAAAAGATTAATCTTTTGAAATTTTTTTTTTCTGGTTAGATTCTTGTAACTGAATATTTCTTAACTTTAATCTCTATTGCTTGTGTTTATAATTCAGATTTTTTTTCTTTCTATCAGTCATTGCCATATGTGGTCTTTTATTAAAGATTTACAATAGGATTTGTGATATTAAAGATTTGTTTTATGTGTTTTCTCGGTGTTATTAACTTCATATACTCCCTATTTTGATTATTTAAGTATGATTATTTGCAATGGAACTTTGTTTTTCTTTTTAAAATCCAAAACTGATGCTAAATTTAGAATTATTTAGGAAATTTGTATATATGTATATGAGGAATAATCTTATTACACCAATAATTTATATATATATATATATATATATATATATATATATATATATATATATATATATATATATAAACATATAAGGGTGCGTTTGGCTTAGAGAAAAAAATTACTTTGGGAAAAAAGTATCTTTTATCCAGAAAAAAAATTTTAAGGGGTAAATTCTAGGGAAAAAATTTTTACTTCATATCTAAAAAAAAAATTTTGACTCAAATAATCTAAAAATACCTCAAGATCGAAAGTAATCATTTTACCCCAGATTTTTTCAAAATCAAGCACTATAGATAAAATAAAATGACTGACAGAAAGAAAAATAATTGAACCAAATGAAAAAAATCAAATGACGAAAAAAAAAATTATAAAGAAAATTTTAAATTCTTCTCAACCAAACGCATCTTTAAGAGTCATGGGGAACGGGGTAAAGGAGAAGTATTGAAAAATAATAATTGGATTGACTTTGGTATGCTAAATTGCTGTCCAACCACTGAATTTTACAAGATCTTATTTCCACTTCCTGACCAAAGACTTTCAAAATGAGGAGTAACTTCATTTAAAAGCAGGAATTTAAAAAATCTGGGGAGAACTTTTATAAGTATCTTTCAAAATTCACCTAAACAATCAAAGTTTGACTTAGATATTATCCTTCTTTATAAGGGAGTTAAAAAATTTTATATATAGGATTATTATTTACTAAGCTTTTATTTAAATTTTTAGATTTTATAATCAGGAAAGAAATGTGAACACATATTTTATTTTATTTTTTAATTATTTTTTAATATTTAAAAAATATGTATTATTATCTTAATTCTATTTATAGAATCTAAAAACTTCATTAGTAATGTATTGAATAATCTATATGCTCTTTATATATATATATATATTTATATATATATATATATATATATATATATATATATTCTTCTTTTTTGCTTTATTTTCCTTTTGTTGTTTCAGCAATTAATATCCTTCTAAAAATGGCAAAAAAATATTGGGATTTAATCATAGCAAAACTCAAATTCCAAAATCTTGTACTCACGTAAAAAATTACTCTTTTGAAAATTATTTATTTTTTCAGATTAGATTCTTAATTGAATATTTCTGAACTTTAATAACTATTGCTTGTGTTTATAATTCAGAAACTTTTTATCATTCAATGCTATATCTGGTCTTTTATTCATGATTTACAATAGGATTTGAGATATAAAAGATTTTTTTACGTGTTTTCTAAGTGTTATTAATTCCATATATACTTGCTACTTTGATTATTTAAGTATGATTATTTACAATAAAATGAACTTTATTTTTCTTTTTAAAATCCAAAACCGATACTAAATTTAGGATCATTTAGGATATATATATATATATCAATATTTGAGTACAATTCGTTAGATTAATGTTAATATATAAAATAAATGTAATCAAATCAAAACCACCAAAATTTTCTTTTAATGCTCTATTGACATCTTCCCTACGTAACCATGGAAGAATCTCTAGAAGATAATGAAATTTGGAAAATTGTAACCCATTTAGAGACGACGATTGGTTTGAGTTATGCATTTTGCTTAGAATTTGAATAAAAATAGCTTCGATTTTCCACCAGAAACTCTTTTTTCAATGACTTGAGAGATCTTCCACCTACCATTTACTAATTTTGCAATTTTTTCGTTGGTTGACTATAGACCACAGACCATAGACCTTAGACCATAATGATCTCTTCCAATTTGTGACAGTCTTTTCTTTGCAAAAGTTTAAGAGACCCTCAGCGCTCAAATGCTCATTAATGATTTTGATATCTGATATTAAATTATTAATTTTTTTAATAATATAATTACATTATTATAATTTCAAAAATATATGCTGAAGTAATATATATGTTTCATTTAAATTATCATGAATTGCCTTTTGTGCTTAAAATAATTAATAGTGTAGAAAAAATAGCCCAAGTTATTTTTATTTTAGCTTCCAATTAATATTTCATTTTTGAAAAATTTTATTTTTTAAAAATATGATCCTTGTCCATAAGGTGTACAAGTTAACCCTTTCACAATTAGTCAGCTAAAAACCTATGAGAATAAGTAGCCTGGTACTAATATTTCTCTAAATTTAGGAAATATATATATATATATATATATATATATATATATATATATTTCTTTTTATTGAGAGTTATCACTTCATATATAAATTTCGTATTCATATTAAATTGTATTTGTGTCATGTAAAATATATAAAATTATTATATCAAAATTTGTATCAACACATCGATTCCAAAATATTTTTTTAACTTTTGATAAATTCATATACAATTTTTTAACAAATTTTAACTTATGTCATTTTTCGTATTTTTTTATAATATGCATGTGAATTATTAATTCATGATACCAAATTGATAATAAAATTTGCTGGTATTGCTTCAATTATTTTTTATGGTTACAAGAAAAATACTTAATAATTAGATATGAAGGTAGTGTTGTTGGCTTCAATTATTAAACTAAATGTTTTCCTCGCATTTTTCTACCATCTACAACATCATGCTTGATGAGTATTTTTCTTTTTCTGACCTTTAACTTTGAAGTTGTCTACGAATTGTTTTAATTTGACGAAAGTTCAGATAATTACTTTAGAAGCACACATATAAAAGACAAAATCTTGACGAAAATACACAAAATCACTCAAGTCTTTGTAAAATTCCTCACTTCTTTCTATTTTTTTCTTACAAAATAGAGCCTTAACTTTTGAACAAAATTTATAAATAAAATTATTTTTTTGACAAGTGTACGTAAGATTATTAATTATTAATACTTGAGCCAAAGTTGACCGGAACATAGACAAGTACTAAGTCAATGATTTTTCACTCTCGGACAAAACTCTGCTTAATTACATTACGATATTTAAGTAGACAGAGCTCTGTATATATGTGTGTTGTCTTCTACATTATTGGAACAGAGTTAAGAAACCAAACATGGAAGAAAACACAATGTTTTACTTATCTCTTGCTCTTGTATTCCTTTTTCTTTCTTTCAAGTTATTGTTTCCATCAAAACCTCGCCACAAAAACTTGCCGCCGAGTCCGCTTTCTCTTCCAATCATCGGCCACCTTCACTTGCTAAAGCCCCCTCTTCACCGTACCTTTCTCAAGCTTTCGCAAGAACTTGGTCCAGTCTTCTCTCTTCAGTTGGGTTCACGCCTTGCGGTTGTCGTTTCATCGTCGTCTGTAGTCGAGGAATGCTTCACCAAGAATGATATCGTGTTGGCGAACCGCCCGAATTTGCTGTCGAGCCAACACCTAGCCTATAATCACACCACAGTTATAAGCGCACCGTACGGGGACCATTGGCGTAACCTCCGTCGGATTAGTACCGTTGAAATATTCTCATCAAATCGCCTTAACATGTCTCACGATATTAGAAAAGATGAAGTGAGAAGGTTGTTGTTGAAACTATCTCGTAATTCCCATGAAGGTTTTGTCAAGGTAGATCTTAAATCAATGTTTGCAGACTTGACATTTAATAATCTCTTGAGAATGATGGCTGGAAAGAGATATTACGGTGAAGATGTGACTGATGACAGTGAGGCAAAGGAGTTTAGGGAGCTCGCAGCAGACATGGTTGCAAGTGCTGGAGCAGGAAATCCTGGAGATTATCTACCAATACTGCATTGGGCTGGTAATTATGAGAAGAAATTCAAGGGGCTTGCTAAGAGGATGGATGAGTTCTTGCAAGGGTTAATTGATGAGCGTCGAAAAGAAAATGGGGGAAATACAATGATTGATCATCTCCTTTCATTACAAGAATCAGAGCCTGAATACTACAACGATCAGATTATCAAAGGGCTTATATTAGTAAGTCAAATTTTCTCTGTTTATTAACCAGTTTCTCATCCTGAAACTTAACATGTTGAGATTGCTTGCTGTGACAGGTTATGCTTCTTGCGGGAACTGACACTTCAGCAGTGACGTTAGAATGGGCAATGTCAAACTTACTCAATCACCCAGATGTGTTGAAGAAAGCCCGGGCGGAACTGGATGCTCAAGTTGGTCAAGAAAGGTTGATTGATGAACCAGATATTGCGAAGCTACCTTACCTTCAGAACATAATGTCCGAGACCCTTCGGCTATACCCAGCCGCCCCACTTCTTGTCCCTCATAGAACATCCGATGACTGTAGCATCGGTGGATTCAATGTGCCGCGTGACACTATGGTATTAATCAATGCATGGGCTATACATCGAGACCCTGAGTTGTGGGACGATCCAACAAGCTTCAAGCCTGAAAGGTTTAACAATGAAGTTGTTAAAGATCTTGGCCACAAGTTCATGCCCTTTGGTATGGGAAGGAGGGCTTGTCCAGGGACAAACCTGGGTCACCGCATGGTCAACTTGGCTCTGGGAGCAGTGATCCAATGCTTCGAATGGGAAAGAGTAGGTGATGAAAAAGTTGACATGGCTGAAGGCAAAGGCGTCACCATGCCTAAAGTTGAGCCATTAGAGGCGATGTGCAAGCCACGCCCCTTCCTCGACACGGTTCTTTATTGAGCAGCTTAAAAGAGTTTTATAGAATGCAACATCGTACTGCGTTTTATAATTTTTATAGTATTTTAGAGTTTAAGACTTTAGATGTCAAATGCTGAATTGTTGTTACTAGAATCGTGACACCACGAGCCATTATAAATAACTAAGATTCAATAAATTATGAATTTATCAGTGAACAAATAAAACTACATTTGCTGCATAGTGCACGCAAGATTGCAAAGGCTGCCACACTTGCAACCCTCAAACGTTCTTCCAAATTACTTTTTTCCTCGGAAACAAACAGTACTTTGAACTCACAAAAGCTTACGCAATTTTTAAATTGATTTTGTCTATAAAATCACATTAGAATTTAGTTTATATACTAATTTTAAATGTTTGTGATACATGAAAATATATTAATCAAATGATAAATTTATAGATAATATATATTTTCTGAAACTTTATAATATAAATTATTATATTTATGGAAAATATAATATTTGCATATTTAATATTTTTTATTTTTTATTTGTCTATTACAATACAACAATATAAAAAAAATTTTAAATTGGATATAGTTATATAGAATTTATAAAAGTTAAATCAAATTCATATGGTAATTTATTGAATGGAAATAGCATATAAAAAAAAATTAACATGTCTTCAATGAATTCTTATTGAGCTGAAGAGGTCACAATTAATTCTTGTATATTTTTTGTTATTTTTGAATGATGTGTCATTTTATTTGATAATCCAATAAATTTCATAGATGAAATAAAAGATATGCATAAAACATTAATATGCAATTTGATTAAATTAAGTTTTAGCTAATGTATCTTATATGAAAATATAACGAAGATAATCATATTATATAAATTATACGTATTTGTTTCAATAATTTTCGACATTCAACTTTAAAATCAAAGTCATATGTCTTAGACACGAAAAGTTTAGTACTTCTTGTTTCAATTTTATAATTTTTCACTCTTATTTCAAATACAAAAATTTGACATTTGAGACTTTCAAATATCTTTTGAATTTTATAGTCTTCATTTTCCTACATTATGATCATAGACATATCATTAAATTAAATTAAACTGAATATTGAATAATTTAAAATAATTATTAACTAATCAATACCATATATATAACAATACACTAATAAATGAATAAATACATTCAATTTTTTTGATAAACAATAATTAGATTCAATTTATTATATAATAATAATCGAAAAATTAAAAATTTTAATGCATAAATATAGATGTTATCATTAAGACAATTAAAAAAATTTAATTGATAAAAACTGTAGATATATATAGATATTATATTTTGTAATATTAATGTGAAAAAATGATTACATGTCACATATTAATTAAAAAAATGGTGTTATCTTATATAAAATTAAAAAAATTTAGTTGGTAACCTAGTAAGACTTAACATGTTCTTATATTAATATTACATGTTTTATTACATTGCCTATATAGACATATAGATATAGATTTTTTTTTAGAAAATAAAAAAATAATTGATAAAAACTATAGATATAATATAGATGTTATATTTTGTAATATTAATATAGGTATAGGTGAATGATGTGTGTTTTTTATTCACTTTTAATCTATATATAGATATAGATGTATATCTTTTAGAAATTGAAATAAATAATTAATTAAAAAAGATAATTAATTTATTTTATATTTTTAATATATATTTCTACCTTTTTGAAACTTGAAAAATGATAAATGAAAATTTTAATATTTATAGATATAGATGTTATCATTTAGACAATTAAAAAAAATTAATTGGTAAAGCGGTAGACACAGATATTATATTTTGTAATATTAATGTGAAAAAAAATGATTACATATTTACATATTAATCAAAAAATTAAAAGTTAAGAAAATGATGTTATCTTTTAGAAAACTAAAAAATAATTAATTTTTAACCTAATAACATGTAATATGTAACATATTATTATATTAATATTGCATGTTATATTACATTTATATATAAATCGCATATTATATTGATTTTAATATATAGATGTATATAGGATATATATATATATATATATATAGATATAAATGTTTTCTTTTGGAAAATAAAAAAAAAATTTATAAAAGTTATAGATATAATATATTTTTTTAATATTAATATAAGTAGAAATAAAAGATTTGTGATTTTTACTTAATTTTAATCAATATATAAATATAAATATATATCTTTTAGAAATTGAAATTGAAATTGAAAATTAATTTAAAGAGATAATTAATTTTATTTTGTACTTTTAATATATGTATATAAAGATTTGAAACGTAAAAAATGAACATTATTATTTTATTTTAACAAGTTACTTGCGTTTAACTTATAAACTATCTACATAAAATATTTTACTTGTAATTAAATGTTTTGACTTGCATTTATATAGAAAAGTAATTTATATTAGAATGATCCTAAAATATAGTCATTTTAGACATCAATAAAATAATGACACATCATATTTTTTTAAATACATTTAATAATTATCTTATATTCATCATCACCAAATAAATTCTTATTAAATTAATATATTTAGAAGTTAACTTTTATTAATTTAAACATATTGATTTGGTAAAAATTAGTGTAAAATAATTATTACACATCTTAAAAAAATGATGTGTCATTATTTTACTGATACCTAAAATATTCAATTTTTTGAATCATCCTAATATAATTTATGTATATAATCATATATAAAAGTACATAGGAGACTCCTTGGAAAATAATAATTGGATAGACTTTGGTCTGCTAAATTGCACTTCAACGATTGAATTTTATAAGTTTAATTAGGTGGCTGATTTCCTTTTCCCATCCAAAGACATTTATAATGAGAAGTAATTTCAGTTTAATCAAAATTTTCAAAAGTCTTTTACTTGTTTTACGATTAAAAAGGAAGAATTTAAAAATTTTTAGAAAACTTTTAAGAGAATGATTTCCAACTTACCTAAATAAGTGTTTTTTTTAATAATTTTTGTGGGCAACAGTTGTAAATTGCCCTTTAGAATTATTCACTTAACTTAAAAGCACAAGAGTAAAAAAAAAAAAAGTGTATATACATAGAATTATTATACAATATATTATTAATAAAATTTTAAATTTTACAAGTCGGATTAAAATAATGATTTAATTTTACATTTTTTTAATTATTTTTAATATTTTTAAAAATATATGTCAATTTTTAATTCTATTTATAAAATTTAAAAATTTCACTAGTAATATATTAAATAATAATTTATATATATATATATATATATATATATATATATATTCTTTTCTTCTTGCTTTATTCTTCATTTCGCTGCTATGCAATTATCCTTTTAAAAATTGCAAGCAAGAGATTGGATTTTAAGAAACGCAAAACTTAAATTGGAAAATCTTGTTCTTACTCAAAAGATCAATCTTTGGAAAATTATTTATTCTTCCAGATTAGACTGTTTAATTAAAGATTTCTTTACATTAAAATCTATTGTTTGTGTTTATAATTCGGGAACTTTTTATCATTCAATGCTATACGTTGTCTTTTATTCATGATTTTTTTGTGATATAAAAGATTTATTTTACGTGCTTTCTCAATGTTATTAATTTCATATACTTGGTATTTTGATTATTTGAGTATGATTATTAGACATGCATTTTGATTAGAATTTAGTTATAAAAACACTTCAAGTTTTCCACCACAATCTCTTTTGCCGATGACTTCTCTCTTCTTCCACCGACCCATCGCAAGTCTTGCAATTTTTCCATTCGATGAACATAGACCATAATTTCTCTGGCAATTTCCTTGTGGCGTTCTTTTATTTTCAACGGTCCATGAGTGCCCACAACAGTCAAAAGACAGCCACGGGAAATACACCATTCGACCATAATTTCTCTGGCAATTTCCATGTGGCGTTCTTTTATTTTCAACGCTCCATGAGTGCTACGACAGTCAAAAGACAAAGCCACTTGAAATACACCATTTCTGTTATCTGAAAACTACAGTCATTTATGATTATTTTGACTATAATTTTTTTTATTTTTTATAAAATTAAAAATTTTATTAATAGTATATTAAATAATAATTTTTATGATGAGTTTTATACTTATAAAGTTATTTTCATTTTTAAAAAATATTAGTTATCAATTAATGTATTATTTTTAAAAATTTTATTTTTGAAAAATATGATCTTTGTCAGTAAACCCTTTCACAATTAGAGTTGATTTAGATGAATAATATAATTAGTTACAATTGATTTCGATAAATTTACAAACAAAAATGATCATGAAGTTATTATTAAACAGTAATATATTTGAATGTATTATAGCATAGTAATGAGATGAATAATAAAATTATCATTAAAAATATTATATTTAAATTAAAAATACGAACAAAATTATAAATATGCATGATGGCACTGGGCTCCGATGGAGCCTTACTCAACTAAGAAACAATGATAACAAATAGTCTAGCTCCAATGGAACAAAATTTTAATTAATGAGTTCATGAATTTCCATTGTGCAGGTGATTTTAAGTGCGGGAACTGATACAACAGCAGTAACCATAGAATGGGCAAGGTCAAACTTGCTTAACTAACCATCCTCATGTTCTAGGGAAAGCTAGAATTGAATTAGACACTGAAGTTGGCCAAGAACAACTAGTAGAAGAAACAGATTTATCCAAACTACAACACTTACGAAACATCATTTCAGAAACCCTACGGCTCTATCCAGCAACTCCTCTCCTAGTACCACATATGGCCTCTAATTGTTGCACTTTAAAAGGATATGAGATTCCCACAAACACTATGTGTCAATGAATGGGGCATTCAAAGGGATCCCGAGTTGTGGGATGAGTCAACCAGGTTTAAGCCTGAGAGATCCAAAAAGCTAATGCCATTTGGGTTGGGAAGAAGAGCTAGCCCTGGAATGTGATTAGCCCACCGTATGCTCGGCTTCGCCTTTGGATTCAGTGTTTTGAATGGGGAAGAGTGACTGAGAAAGAAGTTGACATGACTGAAGGGAAAGGGCTCACCATGCCCAAAGTTGAAGCATTGGAAGCCATGTGCAAACCACGCAGTATTGCCAATAACCTGCTTTATCAAGCTATTTAAATGCGTTTTGGAAACCTTTTGCTAAATAAACTAGGTGTGCTTCAAGTGGTTTACTATTTGAATCGTAAAAAATTTGTGAATTTCTCAATTATACTTCTGCCATGTTCCTTCTATTCTGCTCTAAATTTTAGCTAATATCTTTGTGTCAAGTTTCGTTTCACTTTTAGCTATATTCTGCTACGAGTTTTTTCACTCATCCAAGCATTAATGCATCGGATTCCATCAAAATTTCACATTTAAAAAAGAAAATAAGTCTTGATACAATCATAAATATTGATTTTTTTTGTGATTTAAAGATTGTGAATTCAAGTAATGAAGTATTGAGAAGGCTATTTACAACTCTCTTCAAACCTTTGTGCATTAGATTCACTCTTTTTAAAATAAAGAATGCTATTCTTGTTTGTAGTTTTTCATTATCTTTAGCTGGAACTGGTTTTTCATTCCAATTTAGAATTATTCCTGATTCCCTTCACCCGATTAGACAATGTAAGATGGGCTTGAAGTTGATACATTCAAACTGGTTTCTGATAAATCATGATATTGAGTCTAAAGATTAGACTAATTTGGGCTGGAATCAGTTTAGTTACCCTTTCCAAAGATTTCCCGAAAGCCCGCCTTCAAATACAAGCTCAGGGGATTTGATTAGTTGGCCCAAGAATTCGTTGAGTGAGGGTTAGTTTAGACGAGATTGATTTCAATATATTAAAAAATAATAAAAATATTTTTTTCTTATAAAATAATAAAAAATAAAATAAAATCAAGGCATAAAAGTATAATTACCAATTAATTTTTTTGTCTTATTATATTAAATGAGGACCAATTGCACCTAGTAATGCTAACTAGCCATCCAAATTGAATCATTATGGTTACTAAAAAACACGAGTTGCTAGAAATAACCCATAAATCTATTATTAAAATTTATATATCTTCAAAATTAAATTAATATTTGCGAATTCATTTCGCTTACTTGCCTTACCATTATTCAATTAATAATCCCTAAAACAAGCATCATTGCAACAACTGGAGAGGGAACAATGCAGAATATGAATACAGCACTTCAATTATTTTAGCTCAAGTCAATGTTTTAACCACTCCACCAAACCATTCTTATACAATATCTCTGTTCTACTGTGTAGGTCTAACAACCCTCATTCCGACTAGGCTTGGAACAAACAAAGACCTGATCAACTGTCCTGAGATCATTGAACAGAACAACACAACTTTCCGATGACCCTTTTCATTCCTCAGCCTTGGGAATCCAGTCATTTCTTGCCGGGTTGCCTTTGAAAGTTGGCCTCCTGACTACATTTCCAGCACCCTGGCCATTTCCCAACTGAATATAAGTTCCATTTCCTTCACCTCCTTCTCTCACCACTCTTATAAAGCCACTTCCTGTCTGTCATCAACAAACAAAACACCAAGGAAATTTAATTAAACTAGAGTACAAGACAATTAAGTGTTCAGACAAGGCAACACCACTGTCAGAAAATAATATAACCGTGTGATGCTCTTTGTCAATGGAATCCAGCTCCTTGTAATATTGTGTCTCCACAAATTCATCTTGCACCACAGTATCCCCTCCCACCGAAATCTTCACCTATGAAAGCAAATTACAGAACTGAAAAAGTAAGGGTAAAGAATCCAAAGCTTGAAAGACAAAGATGATGAGACCACGCTAAAGAATGCATACATGAGATTGAGATTGAAGAGATCGTAACTTGTCAAGATCGGGTATGCTGTCGTCTACAGCTGGAGAGAGGTTGGAGGCGGTTGCTTCTAAACCAGGTTCACTCCTGTTGGGCTTGGTGGGTCGTTTTGGGGCCAAGGAATCGAAATGAGCTCTGACCCGGTCGGTGATTTGTTGCTGTTGATCTGCCTCCAAAACTTCATCGCTCCGGCTTGGTTTACTCACCGTCCATTGACCCACCATCTTCGTCTTGATTTTAGCCTACCTTGTAATTTGCTACTTTCTTGTTGCTGTTGATGGAACCCTCTTGGAGGTGGAGTGGGTCGGCAACCTATTCGCATATATGGTGAAGCATAGACTGAAACCATGGGCTGTAAGATACCGCTTGTTTTAAGGCCATAATTCTAGTAATTTTAACAATGTAAAATTTAAATTTTGATAGAATATTTATATAAATTAAAAAATTTAAAATAATAAACTAATTTAATACAAATTGTAACATAAAGCATAAGTCAATTTCTAATCTTCGATTGGGTTATAAGGTCATAAGATGGGAGGCCTGGGTTTTTCTGGGTTACCCCATATGCTGGCTCAGTTTGGCAGCTTGGAGCCTTGGACCCAATCAGCCTAATACTCTTAAATGAATTATTTGGACCGTAATTAGATGGACTCTATTTCTGCAATTGATCAACTGAGCATGGAATCAAAATTGAGTACCATAAGTCAGAGATTGGGAGAAAGGTGTCTAACATTTGAAATGGGATTATTAAAACCTAAAAATGGTATGGATAGATTAATTCATCACAACCTAAGTAGCTGTGTACCATATTTTTCCTCTTTTAGCTAACTTCATTTGTTATATCATCACTTTTCCTTCAACAATTCCATGATTACCTTGAAGTAATGGTAGCAAAATTCTAGTTATTAAAAAATTCTTTGGTAAACGTAGATTTATTAATTTTAAATACGATATAGAAATGATTTAAATTAAAATTTAATAAAAATTATATATAAATTGAATAAATATTAAATAAAATATTTTAAATTTAATATGTCGACAAAAAATTTTATACGATATGTTCATATTTTACACGATACAAATATAATATAGTTGTGGAAACTTACATCTAATATACGGTGTATTATCTATTTCGATTCGAAAGTTTTACCATTTAATATCACAAAAAGATCTCACAAATATAAGTTCAAATCTATATATATATATATATATATATATATATATATATATATATATAGCATAGCAAATTCTCCTAAATCTAACTAAATGCAATCAAACTTATGTCCACATGCAAGGTATTGGACATGTGGGATTTATATATATATATATATAGCATAGCAAATTCTCCTAAATCTAACTAAATGCAATCAAACTTATGTCCACATGCAAGGTATTGGACATGTGGGATTTAGCCATTCCACTGAAGTAAATGCTTTGAAGTGATGTCAAATAAGTCATGATATTGCAGACGAATATAAGCAATATCAGATGTGAAACAGAGCAAGTACTCTTGAATATTACTTTATCCTCCACAGAAGTTATGGGAGATTAGTTTCTTAGAATGCTACAGGGGAGGGGTTTCACGCTAAACAAATGAACATCTTCAGTTTCTATTGGTGATTTGATCTTTTCCAGCATTCAGATTAATTTATGAATGCAGGAGCAAGTGCTTAGATTTATTAATCTGGAAGTCGCTTTCAGGATGTGAAACATCCCACCAAACCCATCCTTATCTTATTAATGCAGTCTTCCACCACCACAACAACTACTAGTACTGAATAATTTAAGATAAGATAAAGACCAAAGAGAAAAAGCCAAACATTTCCTCCACCAAAGGTTTAAAACTTGGAGAAGACCCTCATTGGGACGGAAGATACCGTTGTTCATCTACTTCTTAAAAGGATTGTCTATTTTCGTCACTATTGTTTCATTAAAAAAAAAAGCCAAACGTCGGTGCTGTTGGTCAATAGAATCCAAAAATCCAAGCAAGATTTGTGTTATGGCCACAAATATATTATATCATCTTTTCTTTTCTAACCCTAAACTTTTTTCTCTTATTTTCTCTCTTTAACTTAAATATACATTGATTGATGCACGCGTTGGAAAATCTTAATTTCGACATCTTTTGACCTTGATTTATTAATCAACTCCCAATATTAAAAATAGATGATTGACTAGCAAAATAACCAAACACCTAATTGTTGGGTTTGAGGATTTTCATTTCCAATATTCAATGCTTTTCCACTTTCTGGAAGGATTGCAAATTGGGGGGCTGCTGCTTATTGGGTCCTCTGGGTCAGCCCAGATTCTGACATGGTTGCCTGCTTGGGACTTAAGCTGGGTGCTTCTCTACACTTCGCAGACTAATCTTCAACGTCGAATTGAGAGTACTATAGGTGAGATTATGCTGGCTTAACTAAAGGTGACAAACGGATCGATTCTGAAGGGATTGGTTTGGATTATCATAAGATTTGTGCATTTTCAGATTCTATTTTTTTTAATAATTAATTTAATTTTTATTTCATTTTAAATTTTACTAAATATTTATATAAATAAAAATTTTTACATTTTAATATTTATTACTTGATAGAAATTATTTTTTTAATTTTTTATAATACTTGCTATAAAAAAAGTAAATATAATTATATTCATCAATTTCAAAATAAATATTATGAAAAGAAATGTATTAATTATTTTTTACAAAAAATACGTAATATGAATAATAAATCAACTAATTAATTTTATTTTATTATTTATTTATTTTTTATTTATATATAAATCATAATATTAACATTATTTCATTAAATATAATAACATACCGTAATTAATCAAATGTCTCATTAAAATTTAGAATGTTGAATTAAAAAAGTTATATACATCAATTAATCACATGTTCGATTGAGAGAATTTGAACATTGGCTTTTTAATTTCCATATAGCTCTTATCATAAAAGTCAAATTTTGTATTTGATATAATACACTAAAAAATATATTTATACAATAAAACTCTGTGAGTTTAAAAAAAATCAATAAAGCATAATAAAAATAATTATAAAATTAAATTAGTTAATTATGCTTAAAATAATAAGTTTGTAAATTTTAAACATATGTCACTGAATTAAATTAATAAAGATTTTATAATTAGTTAAAATGCAATTCTTACACATTAACCATTTACATATATGATACTATAGTATATGGATATAAGTATGATACAAATTATAATTAAAATTGTAATTATCAATTTTAATAAAATATTATTGAGTAAAAATATTAATGAAACATAATGATAAAATAATTATGAAATTAATTATTTAATTAATCTTAAGATAATATATTTTTATATTTTAAACATAAGGTACTAAATTAAATTACTAAAGGTTTCACAATTAGTTAAGATGCGATTCTTATGATTCAAATTATACTTAAAATTGTAATTATCAATTTTAATAAAATATTATCGGGTCAAAAATAAAAATAAAAAACAAAAAAATAAAAAAATTAAGAAATTCAAATAGTTAATTATGCTAAAGATAATGTGTTTTTAAATTTTAAACATAAGGTACTAAATTAAATTAATAAAAGTTTCATAATTAGTTAAAATGCAATTTCTATTCATTAACCATTCACATATATGATATTATTGTGTATATATATATATATATATATATATATATATATATATATATATATATATATATATATATATATATATATATATGATTATGATACAGATTGTACTTAAAATTATAATTATCAATATTGACTCAAAAAAATTAATGAAACATAATAATAAAATAATTTAAAATTAAATTAGTTAATTATGTTTTATATAATATGTTTTTAAATTTTAAACATAAAGCACTAAAATTAAATTAATAAAAATTTTATTATAATTAATAAGTTAAGAAATAATCGATAAAACTTAAGATATAATTTTTACACATTCACAACTTACACATATATGCATGTGTTATGTATAATTGTGTATATATATTGACAAATTTGTCTAACTTAATTTACATTAAATATTATTTATTTGTACAAGAAATAAATACGTGCATGCGTATGTGTGGCTTTTTTAAATTAAGAATTTTTTTTCATATGATTTTAGGAATTAAAGATTATTTTTATTTTAGTACATTTATTTTAGATGTTGTACATGTATAATTGAATTGTTTGATTTAATTATTTAACTTTTTCTTTTAAATTCAAAAACAATATATTTTAATTTTAAGATTATGTATTTTATTTTCAAGTAAATTTAATATTTGTATATATTTGAAACTCTAATGAAATATAATTTAAATTTAATTTTGTTAATAATATTTTTAATTTTTTACATAAAATATCAAATTCAAATAAATGTTACAATTATATAATGATTTTTATATATTTGATTTATTATTATATTAAAATTAAAATTTTAATATGAAATAAACATAACAAAATAGTAAAATAATTCTTTTTATACAAAAATCAAATGTTATATTTAATAATATATTTATTATTTATTATTATAAATACAATAAGTATGATTTTAAAACTTACTTGATATTCATATAAATATATATATATTATTTTAAAATAATTTTATTTAATAATTAAATTTAAATATTCAATACTTATTTTATTGATATAATTGTTTAATAAATAATTATTATTTTTAAAATTTTATAAATTTTAATTGAATAAAGTATATCAGTATTTATTTTATTTTATTTTTTAATAAAATAATCATATAATTATAATTAAAATATTTTCATGTTATATATTGGGTTTTTGGGTTTGGGTTTAGATCGATATCGAATTTAGATCATATTCAACTTGATTTATATTGGATTTGAGTTTTATTAAATTTGAATTTCTTTTGAAAGTCAATTTTTTTCATATTTAATTTTTTCTTAATCAAATTTTTTAGGTTCGAACTTTTGATATTTTTAATAAATTCAAATTGATTCTAGATTCAACCTCAAATGAATTCGAGCGGACTTTTAAACTCAGACTAATTTAGACCGGCTCTACGCTTAACCCTTGAATTAATTTAAGACACACAAAGGAAATAGATAAGCTCACTAGTTAAAAGCGACAAGAAACTGTGTCCCCGCGTGATTAATAAAGAAAATCATTGTCATGTCAACTACCAATTGATGCTGAACGAAGAAAAGTCAGAAACCTTGTTCATGGACAAGGGGAAACAAATGGGAGTGAATGGCGTGATTAGAATTGACATGTCATGGAAAAGGTATTTCCTTTGGAAACTATTCTGCTTGGCAGTATTAGAGAGGCTGAAATCCATTTTACAACTTGAATGGCAGGCCAACCGAAGCCCTTCTTTTCCATCTGCACTTTGCTTAGTTAAGTCATTATTAAAGCTCAGATACTTGAGAACTTCCATTAGAGAAGGAATCAGTCTCAATGGAAAAGCTTCTCTTCCTTAACTTACTCTTGCCTTTGTTTCTTCTCCAGTTCTATCCTGTTCTAATTCTCTCAGAACCTTATGATTTTCCTGATAGATTCTTCATCAACTGTGGGTCAGATTCACCTGTGCAAGTAGGCAGCAGGAAATTCGTTGGTGACAAGAATCCCAACTCCTTCTCAGTTGGAAATAGCAAACCTGTCACAAACGACAGCCAGTCAGCCGGCTCATCTCTCTACCAAACAGCAAGGTTTTCCACAGACCCATTTTCGTATAATCTCGACATCACTGGCAAAGGCTTATATGTGGTACGCCTTCATTTCTTTCCTTTCATGGCCAGCCAGGCTAATCTGGCAGATGCTTTATTCAATGTTTCAGCTTCCCATAAGTCTCTCGTATCCAATCTCAGTCTCAGAAACAGTACTTTTCCTGTGATTAAGGATTTCTTAGTGCCTATCAATTCATCCAATTTTAGAATTCACTTCATCCCTGCACATCAAACAGCTTTTGCTTTTGTGAACGCCATGGAAGTTTTTCTAGTTCCAAATCTTAAAGATAGCCGAACTCATGTGACTTCTGCAGGAAGTGAGGGTCATTACCGAGGTTTACCCTCTCAGGTTCTTAGAACAGTTCATAGAGTTATTGTTGGGGGTCAATCCTTTACTGACTTAACTGTTGTGGCACCAGAATGGGTAGCTGATGATGACTACATAGTAATTGGAAATTTCGCAAAACATTGTACATATCTGCAGGGTGGTAGGCTAAAATACGATGAAAATTTTCCGGACAATGAGGAATTTAGTGTAGCATCTGCAAACTTTGTCCCAGATCGTGTCTATAGGACTTGCAAACAAGTAAATCTAGACGATGGGCAGGCATCAAATTCTACGAACATTACTTGGCATTTCAATGTCAGTAAGAACGCGCGGCATCTTGTTAGGGTCCATTTCTGTGACATTATCAGTCAATCAGCTAACATAGGCAATTTCAATCTCTTTATATACAGCAACTTCAGTCAAAATATCAATCCTTACAACTATACTGTTAACACAGCAGTTCCATTCTACTATGATTTTGTGGTTGACTCGGGTGATTCTGACTTTATTAGTTTTAGTATTGTTCCTTTGGAGGTTTCCTATGTTAAATTTGCTTACCTGAATGGACTCGAGATCATGGAGTTCGTTACAGAACCAGGGTTGGAACTGGAGATAAGTAAGCCAAAAAGTAAGCCTGTAGTGTTCATCATAATTGGTTCAGTCGTTGGGTTTCTTGTTATCTGTAGTTTGATAGTGGTATTCTTGGTGTTTAAGAAACGCAGAAAGACAAAACCTTTTGAAGCCGTGGCTTCATATGTTAACCTTCCTTTTAGAGGAGGCAGCCCTTATGTTGGAATAAGTACAAAATCTGTCCATCCTCCTCCTGTTCCAAACTTAAACCTTAAATTAAAGATGCCTCTTGCTGAAATAATGGAGGCAACCAATAACTTTGGGGCCAAGTTTCTGATTGGAGAAGGAGGATTTGGTAAAGTTTATAAAGGGACTCTACGAAATGGTCTCAAAGTGGCAGTCAAGCGAAGCGAGTCCAAACATGGACAGGGCCTTCCAGAATTCCAAACTGAGGTTATGGTTCTATCCAAGATTCGCCATCGCCATCTTGTTTCCCTGATTGGCTATTGTGATGAAGGGTCTGAGATGATACTGGTTTATGAGTTCATGGAGAAGGGGACTCTCAGAGATCATCTTTACAGCTTGCATGGGAATTCAGAGAGATCAGCTTCATTATCTTTATTGACTTGGCGGCAAAGACTTGAAATCTGTATTGGTGCTGCAAAGGGTCTTCATTACCTCCACACAGGTTCAGATGGAGGAATTATTCACCGTGATGTTAAGTCCACAAACATCTTGCTTGATGAACAATATGTGGCAAAAGTTGCAGATTTTGGCCTTTCCAAATCTGGTCTTCTTGGTCCAGATGAGTTCAGCACAGGCATAAAAGGGAGCTTTGGTTATCTTGATCCCGAGTACTTTAGATGCCTTCAATTTACTGATAAATCCGATGTTTATTCTTTTGGCGTGGTACTTCTTGAAGTGCTTTGTGCTAGATCGGCTATCATTAACTCACATAGGAAGGAGGAGATAAATTTAGCTGAGTGGGGACTGTTTTGGTTAAAGAAAGGGGAACTTGAAAAGATTGTTGATCCTTCATTGGCTAGCCAGATTAATCCTAATTCATTGAGAAAATTCAGTGAAATAGTTGAGAAATGTCTGAAGTCAACTGGAGCCAGCAGGCCTACAATGCTTGATATCTGCTGGGACTTGGAATACACATTGCAGCTACAGCAAACTGCAGTGCACAGAGAGCCACACGAGGACAGTGCCATAGATGCTTCTCTGAACCTCTCATCACGGCCTTTTCAGCGTTTGCCTTCGAATAACTTTCCAATCGAGAAAGATGAGTCGCCTATTATAAGGGATGATGGTTCTGACACAACAGATAGTGGAGTTTTCTCCCAGCTGAGGATTGATGGCGGCAGATAGTCTCAACTGCTGGTAATTTGTCATTTTAGTTACTACTCCTTTACTATATTGATGTTGAATGCATCTTTTGTTGTATTAATACCTGTAAAGTAGCTGTGACCTCTTTATAATTCAAGCAGTTTCAATGAAATTTGTTGAATAATCCATGAAGATTCTTTAAATTAAAACTTCATTCACCTATATAGAGATGGTAGAAATGATTTCTTTTGGTTGACACATTTATATTGATGCAGCCATATATGAAACCGGTTATTCCATCTGGTCTGAATTCTGGAGAATCCCGGTGCGATAACCATGGAACAGAGCAGCAAGAAGCTGTCTTTTTTTTTTTTTAAACTTTATTTGTTGTATCATCTGGTTTCCTTCAATGGATGATTTAAAACCCTTTTGTAATATATAAGCATCATGTATCATGTATGGCAGACAACTTCCAATCAGCCACGGCGGATTAAAATGTTTGTTACATAAATTCGCATGGCCATCAGCCACTTTTTTTAATTTCCTAATAATTTCTCCTACACAGTTTGTTGAATCGAGAGAACGTAGCCAGAGAGGGAAATTACGGAGGAATGATCAATGTTAGTGTCAATACCATCGAAAGAGAAGCGTTTGCATGAGACAAAGAGGACAGCGCCAGGCGCTTTGGAAGCATTAAAGCACAATTCTTTTTGTTGTTGCAACATGCAAGTCTTATAGTACTGTTTCTCTAAAAAAAGCATGAATTTATTGCTATTGGCAAGACCAAAGGCACTTGAATTAGGAGGAGACTAAGAATGTGCAAATTGATTCTACTGTAGAAAAATGATGTGGTCTGAAAGTTTGCAAGGTAATAAACATGTCCTGTAACTTAGTATTTGGCTTGAAGTTATTGGAAGTTCAGTAGTTACTGGTTTTTCAAATCTTCCAATAATGTTGGGATTTTCTCCATGTGTTTATAGGTGCGAGAAAAATGCTACCTTTTGAGCTAGTTTTTGGTATGACAAGATTCAATAGCATCCAATAATGATATCAATGTTCAAGTTACCAACATTTCTTTGCATGCTAGCCACAAACGCTTCTCTAATGACCTGACATGTGAAAGAGAAAGATTGTTGGGGTTCTGGCATTTTCCTACATCTGTTGTCATTTGCTTTCAGAAATTGCCCATGACCAGTTGATTCTTATGAAGAGCAAACTACATGTTGCCTCCAATGTAAAAGCAACTTCTAAGGCACTGGTTTCTGCAACCCCATAGTTGCAAACAACTAAAATATCTTGGATCAATTGTCTACTTATGGGGTCTGTATCACGAGGGGCCAAACTGCTTTTATCCTTGGTTCTAAGCTTTTCCAGGGTATTTATATACTTTTTTTATGTCTCTAACAAAAGCAATTTAACGTCAACTATAAGTCTTTTTTTTTTAGTATTTCTTAACAATGGCAATGCATATTTATCACCAACTTTAACTCATCCAACTAGGATTCTCTGCTTCCCCTCACTGTAAAAGCAGCAAGCCAGCAGTTTCTGTGGAAATGCTTCACTCTTTCACGGTTCTGTTCTCACTTGTCCCACTACTCTTCTGTTCACACTTTCTTCTCTCACCAGCTGTAGCTGTCGGTGAAACTTACTCTCTTCCACATGAGTACTTCATTAACTGTGGATCAAAGTCTACTGTCTTGTTCGGAATCAGGAACTTTACTGGAGACCGAAATTCAGGTCCTTTCAATGGAAGAAGCAGCAAAACTGTGCAAGAGACTAACCCTTCAGTTGATACACCAACGCTATATCAAACAGCCAGAATATTCAGACGCCCTTGTTCTTATAAGCTTGAAATAAGCCAAAATGGCACGTACCTGGTACGTCTTCATTTCTTTGCTTTCTCATCTTCTGTCAGCTTAGCCGATGCTGTGTCTAATATCTCAGCCAAACCTGAACCCTCAGCTCGATGGCTTTTACTGTTGTCGAATTTTACCTTGAAAAATAGTGATGAATCCAAAGTGGTTAAGGAATTCTTGCTTACAATTGGCGCTGGTGAATTCGTGATCTACTTCATACCTTCTGACATAACATGTTTGGCTTTTGTAAATGCCATTGAAGTCTTTCTTGCCCCTACTGGCTTCATCCCTGGCAACGCCACACAGATAAATGTCTCAGGGATTAAAGGCAAGTATGGTGGTTTACTTTCTAATGTTTTGCAGAAAGCTTATAGAATCAATGTCGGAGGTCCCAACATCGTTGAAGAGATTGATACACTTATGAGGTATTGGATTCCAGATGACCAGCTTTTGCTCTTCCCAGTGTCTGTTGTAAACAATCAAACCAACCGTAATGGATTAAAATTTGAAGTTGGAGCAAATGGTTCAACAAAGTATATCGCCCCAGATAACGTCTATAGGACAGCCAAAGCACTGGATTCAAGTAATGGCAGGAAGAATATTACTTGGCGTTTTAAAGTCAATGAGCATGCTAGGCACTTTGTTCGGGCGCATTTCTGTGATTTTATTATCCACCTTGGTTTTCTTGGAATCAATCTCTGTGTCAATGGAAAATTTTGTCAGCGGATCAGTCCATATGAGACAGTTTATCAGCTGTCAGCTCCATTTTATGTTGATTTTGTCGACTCTGTTAAATCTGGACATATTGACATAAGTGTTGGCCCTGATGTAAACAGTACAAATCAAACTGTCTTTCTGAATGGCCTTGAGATTATGCAGCTAATGGAAAATTCATATGCCTCATTTGTGCCAACCAAGGAGAAGAAGCTGAAGAAAATTTTGCTTATTGTTGCCGGCTCACTTTGTCTGATATTTGCATTCATTATAGTGGCGGTTGTAGTGATTTTGTCTAGTTTGCATGAAAGAAGATCTGGACAAAATTCGGCGTCTGCCGTCTTCTTGGGTTTTTCTTTGAGGGAGGAGAGAAAATGACATGTCAACTGCTAGAACTGCTGGTCTTAATTTGGACCTTGAATTAAGGATACCCTTTGCTGAAATACGGCTAGTAACAAAAGATTTTGACTCAGCTTTTCATTGGTGAAGGTGGATCTGGAACTCTTTATAAGGAGAAAGTTGCTGTTAAACGAAGAGAACCAGGACACAAGCATGGTCTAGCGGAATTCCAGACAGAGATAATGGTGCTTTCCTGAACTCGCCATCGAAACCTTGTTTCCTTGATTGGATACTGTGATGAAAGGTCTGAAATGATATTGGTTTATGAGTACATGGAAAAGGGGAACCTTATAGATAATCTTTATGACGCGAATGGCTGTTTAAACAAAATGGATTGTCATGGGAGAAAAGGCTTGAGATCTGCATTGGGTCAGAACAGCTCTTCATCACTTGCATACAGGTTCAGCTGTGAAAATCATTCACCGCGATGTTAAGTCAACAAACATCTTGCTAGATGAAAATTACAAAGCTAAAGTATCTGACTTTGGTATATCAAAATCAAGCCATTCTGATATGACCCTTGGCAATACAGGTGTAAAAGGTAGCATTGGTTATTTGGATCCAGAATACTTTGTCTTTAGAGTTGACAGAAAAATCTGATGTGTATTGGAGTGGTACTTCTAGAAGTTCTCTGTGCTAGACCAGCTATTATCAAGTCATCTCAGAAGGAGGAGGTGAACTTAGCAGATTGGGGTTTGCTTTGGCTGAAGAAAGGGCAGCTTGAAAAAATTATTGGTGTACTAAAGGATCAAATTAAACCTTATTCATTAAGAAAATTTGGTGAAATAGTTGAGAAGTGTTTGGAGGCCAAGGGTAGTAAGAGGCCTACTATGCGTGATGTGGTATGGGACTTGAAATATGCTTTGAAGCTGCATACTGGAATAAACAGAGAAAACCCTGATGAAAGCACAACAAATGCTTCAATGCAATTTGGGCTGCCTGTGATTCTCCATTTACCAACCAGCAGCTTTCCCGTTGAAGAAAATGAACAGTCTAACAATGGCTTAGATACATCCGCTAGTGAAGTATTCTCCCAGTTGAAGTTTGCTGATGCTAGATAATCTCAAGTAATTCGAGGTACCAAATATGATCATAATTTCAGCAGTTTCTGATATCTGTTAACCATTAATTGTTCTTAGTAATATCAATCAGCTGTGGATTAATGTTCTTAAAACTGGTAATCTTAAGCAGGACAGATTTATCAACCGAGCATAAATGTTCTTATTTCTATTCTTTTGTTTCTAGGACTTGTTCGTAGGCAGGAAGATTTCATTTCTGTCAATTTTGCTAATAATAGAATGGCTAACTAATATAAGCCTTCACCAGGGAAGGAAGATCGCTCATGTCATGTGAAACATTTAAAATCAGCTATGAACCTGAAGGGCCAAGACATCAGGAAGTTATATGAACTCCAGCAAATCAACTAGAACTGAATCGAGGGTCGACTCAAAACTAATTACAACCCCAGGTTCCTCCTGTTAATTCGTGTATCAAGTGCTTGTAAAATAATAATACAAGATATTCTGAAGTATAATCTCTTCTGAAGTAAATGTATATCTATTTATGCTTGCTTCCAGTTAGAATGATTAGTCTTCCAACTTGTTGCTCCAGGCAATGTTTTTTGTAAGACCCTCTAGCCAATGGTAAACTACCACTCAGCAATTACAGAGTCCCAGAGTTGCTAAATAGCTGGAGGCACATGATTTGAGCAATGAATTGCAGAAGTTAATTAATTGTTAACTGAATTATAGAATCTTGGCTTCAGATTAGCAGAAGTGTTAAACACTTGAACTTCCATTGCAGATGAAAGAAATTTATTTCCCTTCACTATTGATTTTAGTTAATCTTGGGAACAACTTGTTATTGCTGGTTTTCATGACATGAGAGACAGCTTGGTCATAAACCAATGAACTCATTTCTAATCCCTAACTAAATGATCAAACCCATTGAAGCTTTCAACATAAAGAAAATCACAGCTGTGGTTATTAGATTTTATTGCTAGTAGTGATTTCTTCTACAACCAACTCTTTTCAGAAAAGCATATCGTTTTCTCACCATTAATAGTGAGGAATTAGGTTTATATATTGATTCTTTATTAAAGTAACCAAGAAAAGGATAATCCTTGATTTTAGACTGCCCCTTCCAATAATTCATCTACTTTAACAGGCTCTGAACTCTTTTGGGAGTTTGCATTAAGTAAATTGCAATACTTTCCAGTTTCCACACCGTAAAGTAGTGGAAAAATAATGTGCTAGTAAATCTTTAAAGAATTCTTCATCACATAGAGACAGACATGAGTCAGTGAAAAAAAAACCTCAAAGAATATACTATTCCACTACTAAAAGTTACCTTAACACATCACATGGAGACAGACAGGGTCCCAAATCCTGTTCTGTGTTTGAACCCATCTGGTAATAAAAGGCCTATTATGCATGATGTGTTGGGGGACTTGGAATATGGTTGCAGCTTCGGCTAAATCCAATGAACACAGATCACTTGAAGACAGTAGAACTAATGCTTCATTGGGATTTTCGATGCCTGTTGTCCACCGTTACCTTCCAATAGCTTTCCAGCCATTGATGGAGAAGATGCGACTGTAGTATTTGCTGGTGCTTCTGATGTAACTGTTAGTGAAGTATTCTGAAAACTGAGGTTTGGTGATACCAGATAATCTCCACTAATTTAAAGGTAATTTTTTTTTTTGGGTATATTTTTCTGTTTTATCCGCTTTCAGAGAGTCTTATGCTGCAGAATGCCTCACCTCCAGGATGATTTTCCTGTTGTAAACTACAACACAGATCACCATTGGAAACATTTTTTTCCTTTCTCTTGAGGACACACCTTGTTTGTTTTGTCAGTAACAGGCATTGCAAACCAAACATGGCAGAATTTCTTGGTACAGAACTTTGGGAACCCCGTCAAAGTACTTGGTTCGGTGCAGCTGGGTGTATTGAACTAAACAAGCTCAAGTTTTCAAGAAAGGTACAAATCAGATATTATCAGCACTTGCATCTCTTCTTGATAATGGTCTAATTACGCTTTATAAGGAAATATTAGGTGAATTTTACCGCAAATGGGCCACTGTGAGAGAAAGGATGAACACTGTGGTAGCTTGAGGTTATTATTAACTTTGTTAGACTATTAGATAACCCTGGATTAGGCTGGTTAAGCTTCTTCTGTCAAACTGTTAATTAAATAACAGTTTAAAACCCAAACGAATCCCTGTTTTACTTCAAAGTTATAGCTTGTGGTGCTCAATTATTGTGGTATACTTACAATAAATCATTTTGGACGCTTTCTAGATATTCTTGACAAGTTGGCAGATACTTCTAAGCTTACATCAACATTGACAATCCACTGTTTATTGACTGAGTAAATACCCGTAAAGCCAACACTTTCCTCTACTGCATGAACAAAATCTACATAATTCGAGGGCATTTCAAACAATTCCCAATGCAAAATTTCTGAGAATTTTCACAGAGAATATGTTTTGGTTCATAAGTCAACCCAGGTTCCCTCTGTTGACTTATCCTACACCTTTCAATTAGTTTCTTTGATTCACAGAACGGGATTGTTCTGAAGAAGGCAAATACAGCAAATCAATGGAAAAGTTTCACTGGTATAAACCTTTGGTTCTTCATTTATTTGTGGTCCTTTTCTTATCGTATCAGCTGCCCTCGTCAGCATACACTCTTCCAGACAATTATTTCATCAATTGTGGATCAGACATCAGCATAAACTTCACTTCCCGGACCTTTGTTGGCGACCTGAAATCTGATTCTGTCTCCTTTACCAAACGGAACAGCTCTGTTGGAGGCCGCAAGCAGCCATCAGAAGCACCAGCACTATATCAAACTGAAAGGATTTTCAGGCAGCAGTCTTCATATGAGTTTCAAATTAACACCAATGCCACTTACCTGGTACGCCTTCATTTCTTCAATTCAACAGATCTCTCAGCAGCTGTCTTCAATGTTTCAGCTTCTGGCTTTCTTCTTTTGCATGATTTCACAGTCCAAAATAGCAGCAGCTCTACTTTAACAAAGGAATTCATTTTAAGCATTCCTATTGGTAAATTCTCAATCTACTTTGTACCTCAAGGGTCTTCTTTCGCATTCGTAAATGCCATAGAAGTCTTTGTTGCGCCTCCAGATTTCATTTATGATGAGCCTACACAGGTTAGCCAGACAGGAAATCGCAATGGTTACAAGGGTATACTCTCTTCAGCATTACAGACAATCCATAGAATTAATGTTGGAGGCCCTACTCTAACACCAGAAAATGATACTTTGTTGAGAACATGGCTTCCTGATGATAGTTTTCTGTATAATCCAGACGCTGCAAAGAATAGCCAAGTTTACTCAGGCAGACCTAATTACTTAGATTCCGTTAACGAATTTATTGCACCAGATTTAGTATACAGGACTGCCAAAGAGATGAATATAAATACCAGTAGGAATTCAAATAACTTCAATATCACTTGGTCCTATGGTGTGACTAGAAATACTAAGCACTTGATTCGGGTTCATTTCTGTGACATTGTTAGTAAATCACTGAATGTTCTACAATTTTTTCTCTACATAAATAGCAACTTCAGACAGGAAATCAATCCTTATGAAAGAGTGGCGCAATTGGCAACTCCATTTTACATTGACTTTGTGTTTGATTCTGATGATTCAGGATTCCTGAACATCTCCATAGGGACTGAGAGTAGATCTGTTCAGGAAACAGCCTTTCTAAATGGGGTTGAGATCATGGAAATGATGGGGGAATCTAATTTGGTTCCTAAAACAAGTGAGTCCAACCAGAAGTCTGTCTTTATTATCGTCGGTTCAGTGCTTGGAGGCCTAGTTCTTGTCTGCATCTTTGGAGGTCTGTTGGTTTTTGGATTGCGATGCAGGAAGGCAAAACCTGTCAAAACTTCGGATTGGATACCATTAATTGCATATAAAGGAAGTACTCACAAGAATCAGAAGATGCCTCAACCGTCAACATCAAGCACAGAGGGAACCACAAATGCTTCCCCTGTCCCTAACTTGAACCTGGGTTTAAAGATATCATTGTTTGAGATTCAGTTAGCCACCAACAACTTCGACAAGAAGTTGCAGATTGGTAAGGGTGGATTTGGTTATGTCTATCTAGGAACTCTCAGAACTGGCATGAAAGTGGCTGTGAAACGAAGTGAGCCAGGGTCAGGTCAAGGCCTGCCAGAATTTCAGACGGAGATCATGGTTTTATCCAAAATTCGTCATCGCCATCTTGTTTCGTTGATTGGATATTGTGATGAAGGGAATGAGATGATACTGGTCTATGAATTCATGGAAAAAGGAACTTTGAGAGATCACCTGTATAACACAAAACTACCTGGTTTGTCTTGGAAGCAAAGGCTTGAAATTAGCATTGGTGCAGCAAGAGGACTACATTACCTTCACAAAGGTGCATCTGGGGGCATCATTCACCGTGACGTCAAGTCCACAAACATCTTGCTTGATGAAAACCTTGTAGCCAAAGTAGCTGACTTTGGCCTTTCAAGATCAGGTCCTCCGGATCAAAGCCATGTCAGCACAGATGTTAAAGGAACTTTCGGTTATCTTGATCCTGAGTACTTTAGGACACAACAGCTGACAGAAAAATCTGATGTTTATTCGTTTGGTGTGGTTCTTTTTGAGGTGCTATGTGCAAGGCCAGCTATCAATCCTACACTTCCGAGAGAGCAAGTGAACCTAGGCGAATGGGGAATGCTTTGCAAGAAGAAAGGAATGCTTGAGCAGATTGTGGATCCATCCATAAAAGCTCAGATCAATCCCAACTCATTAAGAAAATTCGCAGAGGTAGCAGAGAAATGTTTGCAAGAAGATGCTGATGATAGGCCTTCCATGGGTGATGTGGCATGGGACTTGGAGTATGCTCTACAGCTTCAGCAAACAGCAGTTGTACGAGAGCCACATGAGGACAGCGCGTCCAATGCTTCGGGTATGTTATCATTTCCCTATCTCCGGCGTCTTCCTTCCTTAAGTGCAGGAGTTGAGAAAGATGATTTGTCCTCTATAGGGGAGGATGACTCTGTCTCAGTCCCATCAGCAAGTGAAGTTTTCTCCCAGTTGAAAATTAGCGATGCCAGATGAATCAGTTGGTTTACATGGCACAGTTTACTAGTTTAGTGTCTTTGGTCTGTGTATGTTTCATGTCTGAAATCAAATTGGCACTGCTTTCTTCTTGAACTTCTAGAATCAAGATGTAAAAGTATTTCCCCAGATCATATCTTTACCAAATTACCAGACTACTTAAATTGTACTGTAAGAGATGGTTTTTAAGAAATTTCATTTGCATGATCAATGAAGTGCTTCTGCCTGCTATCCAAGCATGCTTAAAAATTTTAGAATCTTACCAGGTTGACATGGCTTAGAAGGTGGATTCATCATTTTTACTCTTTGGTCTTACCAAAAGAGCTTACTTGTATAGCAAGACAATTCTTTGGGCTTTGTGGAAAGTCTGAAGGTTGTTGGAATAACTTGGAAAAATTTGGATTACAACCAGAATAAACATCTCCTGCAAACACCCAGCGGCCTTCATTGGAGAATGAATCTAGAAATCCTAAACTGGTCATTAGTTAAAAACAAGGGTCTTGCTGCAGGGCTTTTCCTGCTCACTCTATTGAAGACCTAGCATGTTTAGTGGACCAAACTGATAACAAAAAATATATATATGTCAAAAACCCATTATGCTTCTTCATTTGCAAAGAAGATAAGACACACTGGCTGCATCAAGCAGCCAAGTAAACAGCAAAGCCAAAAGCAAGAAAAATAAATTGCTCTATAATCTGGAAAATTTCTCTTTAACATGAAAAAAATATACATCCCTGTAAAGCCTAGCAAATTCTTTGAGACATTTGCAATTGTTTTTACCGGACAAAATCAACAAATTCTCTAAAACTCTACACATGCTAGCTAGTTACAGACCTTACATATATACCAAATTACCATTACCACACTCCTGAACAATTACAATCCAGAAGGACAAAAAAAATATATGAACAATATGAATCCGAGGAAGAGATTTGCTAATGACCAGGGCCTTTTGTGCTAGGTCCAGAAGTCATAGCTGTAACTTGTTGCTCTGCTAAAACCCGACTGCTTCTACCTTCAGCAGAACTTGAAGTTGAACCCGGAACAGCTTCCCTTCTTGCGTCTCCAGCCTTGTTTGATGCTTGAAGAGGCCTACAACAACCGACAGAAGCTGGCTCTGAAAGAACAAGCACGGCCAAAACCAGTAGAACAAGACAGAAGTGTCTCATTGTTAATGTTGTTTGTTTGCCTATGGTCGTGAGTTGCAAGTCAGTGACTCCCTTTGTATAACAAAAATTCTGAGGCTTTCAAAATATTCTGTTCTGTCAATAAAGAGTGGAGCTAAAAAGAATGGTTAAGCATCTCCATTGAATGAGGTACCGACCCTTTTATAACAAGCGTCAAGGGGGGCAAAGGAAAGGACGGTTTATGGCTTTTTGGAGTGGTTCCATCAATGGAAGAATTTGACTGAGTAATACTTTTTGGCGATTGTTAAGAGGCGCTGAGTTTGAAAGCTAACTAGTTTTACATCCACATTTGTCTGAACCCTGGAGTTTACACTTTACAGCTTCTGGAAACCAAAGTAGATTCTGCCATACTAATTTGCTAGTAGTATAAAACTGCCTTAATTCTTGTAGCGATGAAAATGAGTCAAGTTATTTATAAGTTATTCAAATTTGATTTAATAATTATTCAAATTTAATTTATTTATTTTCAAGTTAAACTCAAACTATTCAAATTACAATCGAGTCGAGTTAAATTCGAATATTTTAATACCCTCATTAATCTAATCGAATTTTTTAATATATATTTAATATTTTATTATTAATTTATCATTTTACTTTTACAATATCTAATTGACAAATTAAACCTATTAAGTATAGTTTAAGCGGCTCGAATATTTTATCAAGTTTGAGCTTTAAAAACTAAATTTGATCAAATTCAAACATAGTTTTAATCCTCAAATTTTCGAGTAAAGTCAAGTTTAAACTTAGTATGGATCATCTTGACTCGGTATAATTACACTCTTAAAGAGATACAAGAAAAAAAAAATCAATATTTGAACTTAAACCATTTTAAAGAAAAGTAATAAATGTTAGGATAAATCTTATTGTTCCTTTTATATTCTTTGATTAAGATTGGATAAATATTAGATGAATTATATGAAAATCATAGTTTTAATTTTTTTATTAATTGTGAGGGATTGAACGATAATGAAAATAATTAAGAATGTTAAGCTTCAAATTTCATACTTATATAAATAATTAAAACTTGATTTAATAATTATTACTTTTTTTTTTTAAAAGAGTTTACGTTCAAGGTTATATTCTCTACTCCGCCTTTATACCTCCGAACAAAAAAGAATTTATACTTATAAAACTCTTAAACTTTAAAAACAAATATATATATATATATAATTATTTAAATTAATGTTCAAAATCTCCAATTTTTGTTCTCCCTTCTTACTATTTCTTTTCCCTGCATTGAGAAAGTGGTTTATAACTAACTTAATTTACTGTATGGTTCAAACATGCAAATTGGAAAAGGAATCAAGAAAGGAGATAGAAAATGAGAGGTGGAAACAAGGAACAAAAGTACACATAATTTGTTATTCTTGATGCTTTTCTTTTTCTTTTTCTTTTTTTTTTTTTTGGAAAGGAAGGAAAGTAAACCCTTAACCTAATAAAAAAGAACCATTTTTTTAGTTTGACAGGGTTTATGCTTCAAACTTGGACCGTTGTATGGTGGACAAGTTTAGTCGACCTTTCACGATTTTATGATTTGATTTAATTATTTTATCTAAAAAAATACTTCATAAATATAAATTTATATATATATACATTATATATTCTTATTATATATTTTGATTTGTGATTGAAGCGTTATAACATTCTCTATTTTAAAGCTAAACGTCAAGAATTAAAATCACACATTTAATTTTTACACAATGTAGTATTTAATTTTTATATTTCAATTGACAGATTGTTTTAATACGCATTTATAAATTCGCACCCTACCTATAAAAAATTATCGATTTTTATCTAAAAATTTTACAATTTTATCTAAAAAAATCTTACAAGTATGGATTTAAATTTATATATATATATATATTACATTACAAAATCTCAGTGTATCTCAAGAAAGATCAGAACCTTAGGATCCTCATTAAGTTAAATAAAATGAAGATCAAAAAAGTTTCACGTAATTTAGAATTTGGGAAAAATAAAAAATAGCTACTAAGCAACGGTGCCGACCAAGGTCAAAATATGAAGAAAGTTGAGGTAGAATACATATATAAGAGAAAGAGCCACTCAATGTGGGGAATCTCGTAATCTTCAGATTGTGAAAAGAGGAAGAAAAGGAAATTGAAGAATTCTTCCGCCAGGATTGGAGGGTCGGGAGGGTTTCTGTTTTAGCACAATCCATTGGCTTGCCTTGAAGAAAGAATTTTAAATATTTATGTAAAGAAAGATGCGAGACTCTCTTGTAAGGTTATTATTTCTGTAGTCGTAGTAGACTTTTTGGATTCTTGTTTCTTCTTAAAGTGGTTGCTTTTTGTTGTTTCTTCAATTTCACAATTAAAAATCTCAATGATTAGAAATATTTCTTAGATTTCAACTTTAAGTTTCATATATAAATTTTAATAATGAACGAAATGAGATTTATAAAAAATAAAAAAAAAAATATTTTTAAGTAATTTAAAATAATAATTGATAGAGGTCATACACATCAAAGTTCACAAAGACAAACATTGACCAACAGAGGACAGCCACCTGTCAAATTATAAGCACCACAAGGCATACGCCACGTGGCAAGCACTGAAAGGTGGCGACAGAATCGACCAGCGACAGAGTCTATTAGCGAGAGAGTGTATATCGCTACATATCTCTGCGCCCTAGAGTCCAACGGCAGAGGTCGTGCGACAGAGTATGCTTTGCGACAGACCTATACGCCCTTGAGTCTAGCTGCAGAGGTCGTCCGACAGAGTGTGCCTTGTGACAGACATCTGCATCCTTGAGTCTTAAGGCAGAGTGTGCCTTGCGACAAACCTCTGCGCCCTTGAGTCTTGCGGCAGAGTGTGCCTTGCGACAGACCTCTGCACCCTTGAGTCTAGCGGCAGAGGTCTTCAGATCTTTGTCGCCTGAAAGTACTTATCCGCATAAAGACAGACTTTTGAATCCTATGACAGAGTTTCTCAGAGCTCTATCGCTGCCCAATCGCGCGCTTGGGCCTCAGATCCGAATCGCCCAAAACAATACAGTTTTTGGCCCAAATATTCATAAATTCTGAAAATATATAAAGCTCGACCAAAATATATATAAATAATCCAGGTATGATCAAAAAACTTTAAACTCTATTTAACTAATTAAGATTCTGCTTAAACAGTATTCTGACTTAAGTATTGGAGTGCACGCGCAGGGACAGATCCCGCACCTCATTTATCGTTTTTGCAAAATCTTCAAGATACGTGAAGAAGACAATAAAAAAGATCACATCAGCATCATTCAATCATTGTTGTTAAGTACAACAACAATAATAATAATTTCGTTTGTGATATTAGATATATGTATTTGTATTCTTTTGGATGTACCAAAGAATGAAATGTAAACTTCACTAAGATAGTTGGGAAGTTTACTTGACTAGCTCATCGAATCATATAATAAATTAATTAAATTATTTTATTTTATTTTAATTAACTGATAAATTTATTGATTTTGAAAATCTTAACTGAACAGATATAATTTGATTAAATTTTTACTTTAATAGAATAATTACATCTAATTTAGTTAAACTATGTTTTAAATTTTTAATTTTGAATCAAATTAAGAAAAAATATTTAAATTATTAAGTTAAGAACTCGAACAAAATTAAATTTAAAAACATCATTTAAGCTCCAAAATATGAAACATATTTTTGAGTTTCATGATTTTTTTAATTTATTTTTAAGTTTCCTATATTTTAATTAAAATTTTAATTAATTAGGTTAATTTGATTTTTGAATTAATTAATTAAAAATCAAAATTTCATCGAAATCAATTTCGATAACGGATCAATTAACCTAATTAAATCAATTTAATATATTGGTTCTATTAAAATTGTAATATAAACATTCCTAGATAATGATATAATATTTAAAATTAATTTAAGTCATCGTGAGATTATACTCATACACGTGAATGGAAGGAAATCTTTGACAATAATGTGAGAAAGTAAGTCTTTGTTAATAACTGGTATAAGTACTTGATAGGTCCCTAAGGTAATTTAATTTTTGTACTATCTAATATGTAAAAATAAAATAAAATCAATTATAATAGATAAAATTGTGAACAAGAAACGTTCATTGTTATGATTTGAAATTGACATGTTATTTTTTTGGTGACTTTGAATTTTAAAATATTTTATCCTTTAATGGATTTTTAAAAATTAAAATGTAAAAAATAAAATAAAATAAAATTGATGCTCGAAGTAACATGTCAGCACCAAACAAAAATTCACATGAGAGACATTTTAATGAAAATTTACATGTCAACTTGGTGAAATCTTTACATTATCATTATAGGATTGAGCACTAAACAGTTATAATCAATTTAATTAATCTAAATCAATCAAAATGTATTAATTTAATTTGATTTATTCAATTTCAGTATTAATCATTTCAAAAATAATTTATTCAATTAATCGATTCATTATCAATTCTTCAAATTGAGAGTTAAATAAATCAAATTAACCGATACTATTAACTTATTTTTAAATATACTTTTTATATATAATATAAATACAACATAACATATACATTAAACTAGCTTCGTGCTACGCACGAATATAAATATATAAAAATAATATTATATATATTTATCTTATGTATAAAATATATATAATATGGTAAATAATATAAATCGAAACAATAAAATTTAATTACAAATTTGATAAAATTTAAAATATAAGATAAATAAATATTAAGAAATATAAAATTTAAAAGTGTTGTGACCAATTTACAATAATAATGAATTGCTGACGTCTTTACTTTGATTTTTATGTCACGTATTCTAGAATACTTCTACAAAAGAGAGAAAGATCATAAAGACGCAATGGTTGTTTCCTGCGTTGACACTCCTATACTTAAGTCAGACAGAGAATTGAGCAGAATTTTAGTAGGAAAAAAATCAGATTTAGGTTAACGAATCGTACTTAACCCCTATTTATAAAGATTTACTCTGTCATTAATTACATTTTTACCTTTTTTTATCTTTCTCAATACTTATATCATTTCTCATATGTTTTTTTTGTGCGCCACGTGATGTATTTTTCATGTGCCATACTGCCATGTTACGCACATTTATTATTCTTTTATCATGTGCAACAAAAAAATATAGTTAAAAATAGAATATAAAATCAATAAATTATATGCAATCCTGAATGCCGATTTTTATTATTTGAAATTGAAAGTGAAGTTTCATTATTTTATAAAAGATAAAACTTTAAAGATGTCAAAATAAGCAAAATACAATAAATTTTTCGAAAGAGACACTGGGCTTCCAAGAAGAAATTGAGTAAAATAATCTGAAAGGGAATTAATTAAGAGTAATTAATTTTTAAAAGGAAACCACAAAATATTTTTAAAAAGAATATATACAATTGAAAATCATAAATTACCTACATTCTTAAATGATAATTTCTGATTCACTGTCCAATATACAATTGTGGGGATAAAATGCATAAAATGGAGTAAATGCTAGACCGGTAGAAAGAGAAAAGAAAATGATAAAACTTATGTTTAATAAGATAATTGATAAAATCAGATTTCAGATCATCATCACAGCTTTTATTTTACGTAGTTGAATAGGTTATATAAATCAACATATAACTTCATGATAGGTCATCAAAATAAATTTTCTCCCTTCATTTATTTTTATTTAAATCAAATAATTATATAAAATTTAATGAAATTATATAATGGCTAATTTTGAATTTTGAAAAAATTAAATATTTATTGAAATTAGATAATTATATAACATAGGATAAAATGCCCAGTGATGGGGAAAGCTCTGTGCAAAAAATTGAAAAAAAGAATTGATAGTTATGTAGTGTACACGTGTCATTAAAACACAATAGACATATAAGCATTCATATAAGCATTTTCTTAGATTCGTTAAGATGTTGAATAAGTTATATTAAAATGATCTTATAAAATGTGTATTTTAAGCATTAATAAAATAATATCTTATTTATCTTAAAAAATGTGTAATAATTATCTTATACTTATTTTTATTAAATCAATATGATTAAATTAATAATAGTTGATTTTTATGAGGTTGAGTGTAAGATGATTACTATATGTATTTAAAGATATACAAGATATTGTTATTTTATTAATGCCTAAAACAAATACTTTTTAAATCATATTAATATAAGTTATTTTTGTAATATATATATATATATATATGATTAAACATAGCTACAATGCTTTAAAAAGCAACACCAATTGTGAGGAGATGATTGGCATTTGGTAGGTTTTAAGAAATTAATTGTGACCTTGTAATCTATATGATCAGATCATCTAAAAGTTTGGACTCAGGCTTGGTCTTAATTTACATAAAAATTCAAAGTCATATATAATATAAAAGTCATTTATTTTATATAATATATAATATAAATAAAATAAATAACTTTAATGTAGAAATACAAATTTTATATAATTTTAATAATTAAAATAGATATAGTTGACCGAATCAAACAATTTCAATCAAAGTTTTTTTAATTTTTAAAATCGAATATCAAATACTCTCTCTTAATTACAAATTAAATATTATTATTAATGATATTATCACCGGCTTCTAGTTTCGTGTTGGCGAAATTCTAACAGTCATGGTAATGGTTACTGTGAGTCTGTGACGGTTGACTTGTCCAATTCTTTTCGTGAACCGACAAAAAAATAAATAAATAAACCTTTTCTAAGTTTAATAAATTTGAATTGCATAATATATTATCAGAATTAATGAAATAAATTAAGTGAAGTATGAAATTGGATACTCAAATAGCTAATAATTTATCAAATTAATAACAATTTTTAAAGCTTGTCGTGTTGCATTTTAATTAATTTGTTGAAGTTAAGACAAGAAGAATAATTTTCCATAATACTCTCTTAGAATACCAGCATAGATTTTGACTGACTGACCAGTCAACCTTTATTTTCTCGGAAATCTCTACACACTTGCAATAAATTCCTGAAGGCCACGCAAATTCAAAGACCTTTCGCACGGTCTTCGGTCTCCTAATGGCGCTGCCAATGAAAAAAAAAAAAAACTTTCGCGGCACTCTGGCCGTCAGGCGGCCAGGGAGCTCTAAGAATCAACACTTCTACCTTCCTTTCTGCTTGTTTTTCTACGACTTCAACTTCCAGCTTGGACTCGCAATCTCACCCGAGTTCTTCTTTGCTTTGTCATCCTTTCTTTAACCCAGAAACTTCCCTCGTTGTTTCCTCCGGAGGAACACTTTTAACCACGTTTTCTTTTGAATTGTGGAGGATGGATTGAAGTAAGCAATTACGTTAGTCAAAAAAACCTACTAATTTCCTCACCGTCGCTATAAGTAGAGCACCGGATCCTCTGTTTCCATACCAAATAATCTCATAAACGTGTTTTGCTTTGCTCTGAACCCTACTATAGCCTCTGTAGAAACTCTTTTCTTTTCTCGGTTTCCGATATGACAATGGCTGCAGTCAAATCTTTTTTAAGCCTTTCTTCGTTTCTTTTACTGTTGAGTTCCATTCTCATTGTGACTGAAGCTCGTGATCCATTCAATCTCCTGATGTCCCGAAACTTTGCTGGTGGAGATATCGTTGATATTGGTTTATACCTCGGAGCAATCAAAGGGTCCGGTCCGAGTGGTCCTGGTGAGGGACACAAGTTCACCGATGGTCAGACCCTCGGAGGCATTAAGAACTCTGGCCCAAGCCCCGGTGAGGGACACAAGTTCACTGATAGTCAAACCCTTGGAGGCATTAAGAACTCTGGTCCGAGCGGCCCTGGTGAGGGACACAAGTTAACTGACAGCTTGACTCTCGGAGGCAAAAAGGACTCCGGCCGGCGTCTTGGTGTCGGAAACAAGTTTTCCGACAGCTTCACTCTGGGTGGCATTAAGGACTCCGGTCCAAGTCCCGGTGTAGGAAATAAGTTTACTGATAGCTTCACTCATGGAGGCATTAAGGATTCCGGTCCAAGCCCTGGTGTGGGAAACAAGCAAACTGACACCTTCACATTTGGAAGCACGAAGGATTCCGGTCCAAGTCCCGGCGTAGGAAACAAATGAACAAACAGCAGGCCAAACCATTGGGGGCATCAAGGACTCCGGTCTAAACCCTGGCGTGGGAAATAAAAGGTGGCGTTTAGGACTCTGGTCCGACCCCCGGTGCGAGGCTTGGTACGAGAGACAAGTACAGTTTTAGCCGTGAAGATTTCTTTTATACTATTAAGTTGATTCATTTAGTTCATTATGATTCATCTTGTAAACAATTCTTTAAATTAATTCAAATATTAAATATTCCTTATTTATCCAAGAATTATCGCAGTTGTTTTAACTCTTGATCAGCAGTTGTAATAAGAGATTCTTTGCTGCTACTCATTCCCTTTTCTATGGGATATTTCATGTTTAACTAATTAATTAATGAAGTAATTGTCACGCAATTAAAATTTGTATCTATTGTATGTAAACTCAACTTTTACATAACTTTTCATCTTTTATTTCTTATTAATATTAATTTAACAAAAAATATTTTTTTAAATTTTTTTATTTAAATTATTTTATAAAAAATAAATTATTTAATATTTATATATTATGTAAAAACCTAAAACGCTTAATAATTAATGAGTATATTTATTGTTCAGAACCTAATTAAATATATGATCATTATTTATTAGGAAAAAAGAAAAATTTGAAAATATGACACATGTCTGGCCAAAATAAAAAGAAAGAAAAAATGACACATGCAATTATAGGAAACAAAAGTCAAAAATATAACAGAAAGGCATTTTGACTAACAAAGATTTTGATGGTCGGAATACTCAAATTTTGACTTACAGCCATTACCTCTTTTTGTTTTTTTTTTTAAGTAATATATTTTTATTATAAATTATAATCATAATTAATATATTACTTTTCCTAAATAAGTAAGTATAAGAATAAATTTATTTAAAATATTAAATAATTATAATTAATTAAATTTAAGATTCACATTTAATGAGATTTAAATTACAAAATATCAAGACGTCTATTTTAATACTAAATCAAAATTTTATTGATAATTTTTTTCTTTCATAGCAAGCCAAATATGATATTTTATCAATGTTAAACGAATATTTATTTGACAATATAATGTGTGATATAATTTTTAAAAATTACAAATTCAATTAATGTATTTAATATTTCTTTCAAATAAAATGAATAATATGAACAAATTTAACTAGTTTCGAAATATTACCTCCAACAATTTTAATTCTTTTATTAGTTTTCCATTCATTTATTAAATAAAAAAAAAAGGAAGAAATCAATGGATATCAAGAGTCAGCACTAGAAATTGGAACGTAAAAATTAGGTAAAAAAAAAATTGTCAGAAGTAGTACATAGGAAATTTCCACATGGAATTAAATTTTATCTAGAACAACATCACCGACCTAAAATTAGGGTTGGTCAATAAGCCTCTCTTTGTTCGTTTATCCATTTGATATGAACTCAATAACAATTAGTCACTAATTATTATAATTTTATAATTTTTTTGTACAAATATGTCTATATATAACTACATTTAAGCTAGGAAAGATTCTAAATGTACCTATATTTTTTCTCTTTACATCATTTTTTTTTTATATTGAACGATTTTAATATTAAAGAAAATGGGGTGTAACGAGAAAAAATTTAGGTGCATTTAGAATTTCTAAAGCATTATCTTAATAATAAAAATATATCTTAAAATTTGAGGTTCAAATTCTTTATATTATATATAAATTTTATCTAATATTAAATTAAATTTATTTAATTATATACTTTTTTTATTATTTTTGGGTTTGGTTTGTTCATTGATTTTTATATTGGATTTAAACTTTGTGATATGTATTAAAAATTTATTGGATTATAAGATGCAGTTTTTACTTATAGATATAATCTTATCAAAAACTATGTAAAATGGATTCTTGATATAGTATTTGTCATCGACGGACCATAACAGTCACATGAATGTCACATGTCATTTTTTAAGAAAATATATAATTTTATTTCAAAAATTAAAATAACTAATTCTTTTCATCTTTCCTCTCTTTTTTTTTTTTTCTCTGATTTTTCCCTTTCATACAATATAATTCAATTTATATATTTTTTAATGTGTTGAAAAGTAAACCTATTCACCAAGTTTGGTCAGATTTAAGTAAGATGGTCAAGGATTAAATGTAAACCCAAATTCGACGTGGCCCATATTTTGGATCTAATTTTTTTCCCGAGCTTGTTTTTATTTAAACCTACCTAAATATTATTAATTATTTTAAAAAGTATAATAAAATATTAAAATATTAAAAACGCATATATCTAATAAATATAATATAATAAATTTGAATAATTTTTTTAAAAAAATTATAAAAACACGTGAAAATTTAAATTAAAATTTAAAAATAATACAAACTCAAATTAAATTACAGAAAAATTTAAAAATAATTAATAAATACATTTAGTATAAAAATAATAAAAAATTATATTCAAATTACAAGAATTCACTCCCAAACTTTCAAACAAATTAATTCATCGATAAATCAAATTTACTTTAAATTTAGCCTAAATAAGGTATTAACAAACTTTTCATAAATTTAAGCCTAGTTGATCCAACTCTTAAGCTTGATTTTCTAATCAAATCCATTCTTACATGAAAAAAAAAAAGCCAAAACATTCTAAGTTTATCGAAGTATTGTCGCTTTTTTAACAAAAAATTAAAAATAAAAATTTATTGAGAATTTTTAAAAGCAACAACTTTTTTTTTAAACTCTATGCAACCACATTAAAAAATAGTTGTTGTTACTCGATTATAACGGTGATAAATTGTTAACGTCTTTACCTCAATCTTTCTGTCACGTATTATCAAAAATTCTAAAAGAAAAAGAATGATCAGAAAGACGTAGAGATTGTTCCCTGCATTGGTACTCCGATACTTATGTCAGCTAGATAATTGAACAGAGTTTCAATAAGAAAATTCAGAATTAGGTTAATGAATCGTACTTGATCCTTATTTATATGGATTTACTCTGTCATTAATTACTTTTTTGCCCTTTTTATTTTACTCAAGATTTGTATCATTTCTCATATGTTTTTTCCGTACGTCACGTGGTACATTTTTCGTGCGCCACGTGACGCATTCTTATTATTCTTTTATCATGCAGAACAAGAGTAAAAATATGTACAACAAAAAAAAGTTGCATTTAAAATTTTCTCAAATTTAATGGTTATCAGGTAATGAAATGATTAACTAGTAATTAAGAGTGGATATAAGAAGTTTACATTTATACAACATGTTTAGTTTTTAAAAATTTTAAAATTTATAAATTAATATACATATATATATTTTTTAAATTAATAATAATAATAAACGGTCAGATTGTATTCAGATTAAAGAATGAATTAAGGTCAATTCAATATTTAATGTGTTCTATTTAACCGATAAAAACTATCTAACAAGTTAAATTTTATATTTTATTTAATTTAAAAAAAAATTAGATGAACATTAGAACTTTGGTGAATGACACGTTTTTTTGGAGAAAAAAAAAACTACTTTCAAGTATTAAAAAGTGAAAAATATAATTTCCTTTACAAACTAAGGGGTCGTTTGTTTTTGTTTTTGTTTTCTGTTTTCTGTTTTTGTTTTCAGTTTTTTGGAAAACAAAAACAGAAAATATGTTTGGTATTGATTTCTGTTTTAAAAAAACGAAAATGAAAATGAAAATTTTCAAAATTGTTGGAAACAAGAATTTGATGTTTTCATTGTTTTCGGAAACATGTTTTCATTTTTGTTACTGTTCATAAATAAGTGAACAGTATTTATATATTAATATAATATTAATATATTTTCATAATAAAATTATAAAATAAAATTAATTAATTTTTTAAAATAAAAATAACATTAATGTTTAATATAAAATATTATTTAATTAAAAAATAGTTTAATTTTAATATATTTATTTTAAATTAGAAAAATTGAAAAATGTAAAAAATAACAAGAAATAGCATAAACTATAATATCATAATATTTTTAATTTAAACTTGTATAATAATTAATTGAATATATTATAAATTTAAATAATATAATTTATTATAATTTAGATATGTTAATAATTAATATTATTGCTAATTGCTATTATATAATATATTTAATAAATATTTTATTAAATGATGTTATTATTTAATATTATATATTTTTAATTAAATTTAAAACATATCACTTTTAACATAAAATAATTTAATATTATTAAAAAGTGAATACTTGACATTAAATAAAATTATTTATATTAAATATAACATGTTTTAATAATATATATTTTTTATAAATTACTTAGTTAAATATATTTTTTTAGTAATTTAATATTATTTCAATTAAAGTAAATAATATTATTCAATATAGGTAATAATTTATTAATTCATATTATTATTTAATATATAAAATTTAAAATGTTTATTAATCTCCATTATTATCTAATAAAATTAATATTAAAAATTTATTTATTATTATTTTAATTGAATTATTTTTTAAGTAATTATTTTATTTAATATTATATTTAATTATAATAAAATTTAAATAATATTAAATTTTAATATGATTAAAAGTAGATATTTCATATTAGTATTAAATATTATAAATAATATAATTTAATAATATGTACATAATATTATATAATAAATATATTATTATTTTTGTTCAATTTTTAAATTTTATTTTGTGATTGAATTATTGTATCTAAATCAGTTTAAAAATTTGTTCTGAATACGTAACAATTTTAACCAAACATGTTTTTTGTTTTTAGAAATCGAAAACAAAACAAAAAAAAATAAAAACAAAAATTTCAGAAACAAGAAACACAAAACAGAAAACAAGAAACGATACCAAACGACCCCTAAATATTTCGGTGTATTTTTTTTTTTAAGGTTGAATTCGCAAACCGGTAGACTGGCGAACCGATCGGCACTTTCCCTCTCTTTCTGTCAGCGGGAAAAATTAGAGAGAGAAAAACAAAGGGAACCTCGTCGATGGAGGAGACGGCCACCGACGCCGATTCGTCGAGCGCAGACGCTCCTCCCTCCAATTCAAACCTCTTCTCCGAGGGCGAACGTGTCCTCGCCTATCACGGTCCTCGTATCTACGAAGCCAAGGCATAGTTTCTATCTCTCTTCCCTTTTTGTCTTTCTACATTTTACCTAATTTCTTTTCCTTCTCTCTTTGTCTTATTGTTTGATTTCGCCGCTGCTTTAAACTTAATTTATTAATTTTTTTGGATAATTTGTAATTTCATTTATCCAAGTTGGCAGGATTCTGCTACAATACCTTCAAACTGAATTTAACTCCGTCGTTTCGCTTTAAATTTTCACTGTTTATCGATTCGCTTGGAGGTTTTTTTTTTTTTTTTTTCAATACGATATTTATGCCCTTTTTGGTTGCTGATTTAAGTTATCTGACACTTAAGTTTATTGTGTGGTTTCTTTAGGTCATTAGAGTACGTATATTTAGAGCATTTGAGGGTTGATTGGTTAGGTAAGGGTTTTTGCGGTTGATAATTTTGCTTTTACATGTCAGGTTCAAAAAAGCAGAGCTTCGGAAGAAAGAATGGAAATACTTTGTTCATTACCTTGTAAGCCTACTTGCTTTGACTTTACCTTAATTTTAGATATATACATATATATTCAAAATTCTACGTGATGCTTAATCTATTTGCGGTGTTGATTATGTAAGATAAACTGAACATTACTGGCTAATGGTACTAAGAGCTATCACTTTTGCTGTTTTGCAGGGTTGGAATAAAAAGTGAGTACATCTTGGATAATATGCTCTCCTTTGAGTCAAAGTTACCACATCATATCCACTTCTAGATTGATTTATTATTTGAATTTTTCTTATTGTTTATCTGCATCATAAATTTTTAACTTGAACAGTGTCCATGTAAAATTTTATTGTAAAGTTACCCCTCTGAAAAATATTCCTTTAAGCACTAGAAATCAAGAACATCCTTATCTATAATGTTTCTTATTTAAAATTTAAGCAGCTTTAGCTTCATGTCACAGTAGGCATTCATCAAATTAAATTTCGGAACATGTCATGTATTTGAGCTAAAATATTATATATAATCAGTTATTCTTCTAATTTTCCCTTTTATGTTTGTACACATTATAAACACAAAAAAAAATTGTAAAGTTTCAAGAAGTGATGCAACAGTGGCGATTTAAAAACAAAGAGAAATAAGGTTTTATTTTATTTAAACTTTGCATATATTTTGTTCTTACACTTTTATGGGTAGTAATTCATTTATGTCATTATGAAATCCTGAAAGGCAATCCAAAAACTTTATATATTACTAGTAAATGTTTGCTTTCATTGATTTATATCTCCCCTTTCCTGAAAAGGGAAACAGAAATCATTACTATGGACTTGGACATCTTGCAAACAGTTGGGATGAATGGGTAGGTGCTGATCGGCTGATAAAACATACTGAAGAGAATGTCCTGAAGCAGCAAGCCCTTGATAAAAAACAGGGTGTTGATAAAAGTTCAAAGTCTGGGTGCTCAAATCTGGCCAAGCCTAAAAGCTCTGCTGGTTAGCTTAACTCTTTCAACTTATTGGTTTGATTATTTATATACTTAATACATTTGTTCATTCTCAATGTGCACTTTTGTGGATGAATGTAAGTATGGTTGCCCATTGAGGATCCTTTTTCTGTATATTGGGTTAAATGGAACCATTCCCCCTGCATAAATCTATGGGTGCTGCCATTATCTTCATCCAGATTCTATTTTTGTTCCTCAATAGAAAAGACCATTTAAGTTTTCCAGTGCCTTATTTTGAGCAACTGCCAAGCTTTGGTCAAGTTTATTGTTGTCATTACTATTTCCGTCATTTGCTGATTGATGCCATCTAATTTGCTTTTGCTTTTATTCTTCTAGATGCTAAAGCAGATAAAGAGGACCTAAAGAACACTTGTAGGCTTATCTTACATTTATTTTGTTTTTATATTCTCCTGTATTTATAGGTGTTTTATTTCAGTTGGGGAGTAAATGTTCTTTATGATCAGTATATTCCTAACTTATCCTAAGGGAGTCCTATCAAACACTTTTCTTGATTTTGATATTCTCATGTGACTTTTAGTACTTCTATTAGGTTCCATTTTAGCTTTCAGTTGAGTAAAGTGTATTGAACTTTCTGCAAATCCTAGTGAAGTTACATGTAGTGTCTAGTTCTATGGTGTCTGAAGTTAAAGAGATGTGTTGACGTTCTATGGAGATTGAATGGACAGGATGTTTTAATAGCATTTGTTTATTTATATGTACTTGTTAACATGTTAGAGTTGATGGTAAATTGCAAGAGTTCTGCCACAAGGAGAACAAAGATAAAGAGTCCTCTCAGGCTATTACAGTTGTGTTAATGGCCTCATTCACTATATTGATTATTTTGCATCATATGCAATACGTAAATGGAGTCGACCTTGATTCCTACGGGTATGCTTCAGTATTCCCTTGATTCAATTATTTTGCCTGTTGTCAACCTCTTCTTATGTAACATTGTGACTGCTTGCAAAGCCATAACCTTTTCTTTCGGTTGTTAATGTTTTATATTTACTGCAGTGGCCAAAGGGAAGAAGAGAAAGAGTGACTCAGGTGTTGAGGTCTGGTTTTTATAATGATTAATTAATGAAAGCTCTTGAGTTTTTTTCCTTATTTCCAGTCTATATCCATTTGTTCTTACCTTCTCTTTTTGTTTTTCAACTTGTGTTTATATAATATTTAGAAATTCCATCAACCCTGAAGAACCAGCTGGTTGATGATTGGGAATTCGTTACTCAGCAGGATAAGGTGCACCAACTGTTGGAAGAATTTTTATAGTAACTTTTTTTGCTTGATGATTGACTTGATATAGAGTAGCATATAAGTAATAATTGATTGATTGATGATAATGCTGCTATTTATTTGTCAGTCATTGTGATGAGGCTGTTGTAGCCTTTCCATGAAACTTCTGAGGCCTTGCCCTTGTGTACAACTTAAAACTCAACAAAAGTCATGTGATTCAGTCATTTTGATCACATTGTCTCATACATATTTTATTGAATATTTTGGGGCACCAATTTATGATACTTATGGTTGGTTCGGTAGTAAACTGATTTGATGTAAATAATCTATCTTTTCTGCAGCTGGTTAAACTTCCCTGATCACCAAACATTGATGATATTTTGACGAAGTACCTTGAATACAGGTCCAAGAATGATGGCATGTAAGTTTACTTTTAAATCCTTTCACACCTGCTTGAAACAATCATGATAAATTTATGCTATATCTTGTTTTTGAATAAGTAATTTCCAACTTTGACTATAATTAAATTGAAATAAGAGAATTATTTTGACTATAATTTTTTATATAAATTATTTTGGATTTTTAGGATGTTATGTTGGGTAAAATGAAAAAGTAAGATGATAGACAGGAATGAATAAAAAAGTGAAAAAAAATAATTTCTAATAATGTTTGGTAAGAAAGAAGAAAGAAAATAAGAAACATTATTTTTTTATTAACAAAATTAAATCATTACAAATAAAAAAAAAAAAAAAAAAAGGAAAGAGAATAAAAAGATGTGAATAAGTGCATATGTATATAAAATAATACTTTATTTTATTATTTTAATTAATTAATTAATAGTATAATAGTAAAACAACATAATTTCATTTTTTTTCTTTTTATTTTTAATTTTAGCATGCATGAAAAGAAAATTCTATGACTTATCTTTTCAATGTTCTTGCTTCTACTTTCTATTTTTCTATTTTCTTGCACTCCACCAAATAAAGCTTAAAAGTCTATATTGAATATTAAAATTTGTCATTTAACATAAAACAGAAAACAATAATACAGAAAAACAGTAATAAATGAATTGAGAGGCGAGAGGGAATCTAAATTAAACCTTCATAATGTAGGAGTTAACCATTAGTTGCTTTTGTTATTCTTTGTCACCTTCCATCAACAGAGCAAGGAATCCAAATTCAGCTGCTCAGGGCCTCAGGCCTTTACAGATAAGAAAACGATTTTGCAAAAATTCGACCAAAATTATAATACGTAGTATGATTTGAATTCGAACTTAATTAATCTTAATTTTTCTATCAATTATATATAATATATATATATATATATATATATATATTTTTTTTTTTTTTCTGCCTTTGGTGATTCATGTGTTTCATTTCTCAAATAAGCTCAATATACGATTTGCTACTTGCTAAGTTCAAAAATCTCATACAGTTTATATTGTTGAAAATGATTTGGTAAATAAAAGTACAAACTCAATCCCGCTGGATAATTGTGAATTATTATTTGATAGTGAAATACACATTATTAAGTTACGGTGTTTCTACTAAAATGGCCTCTGAATCATTCAAGGTTGCTGCCTGCGACATCCAGCACAAACCTATATCTCACATCATTTCTCTCCATTCTCTCAAATGCTTTGTTTATATAATCAATCTTCACCACCTCTATCATGGAAGTCAGACCCTTCTCTGCCCAGAAATCCAGTATTTCCTGTGTTTCTTCCATGCTTCCTATGAAACTCCCAATCAATGCCTTCTTCCCTGCATTGCAAGACAAATTTACAATCATGTAAGTTTGTTGCTATGAACAATGCTTTCTAATTTGTATAGACAAATGAACCAAAGTTGTTTGGATATATACTATGTAGGCATTTAAATTATGAATAATGAAAAAAAAGAAGTTAAAATTCTATAAAAATTAAAAAGATTAAAAAAAAATCATTCAAAAAGATATGATGACACAAGAATTAAAAGATTATATTGTTTTGAATAATTCATGTTGATGTCTCGGTGTGAATTCATATATTGATGTATATAATTTATCTTAATTAAGCTCTTAATATGATAACGATGAAACGAACAAAAAAAAATTAACTGTAAATTGCAGACTCACAAATGATATTTTCATTTCATCATTTCATCTTAACAGAAATTCTGGCTTTAGGGGGAACAAAATGACTCATACACCGACAATAATTACTTAGAAACATAATTTTCTCCCAAGAACAAAATGCAATATCAATGGCATACCTAAAATCAAGTCCCCAGTGTTGAAGTGGAGGGGTTTTGTTGCAATCCCAACAAACATCAACTTTCCACCAGCCTTGAGAAGCGAAATGTAAGGCTGCAGAGGATGGAAAGCTGGGACAGTGTCGAGAATGTAGTCGAGACTACTTACTGCTGCCTCCATAGCTGCTGCATCAGAGCTCACTAGAAAAGCGTCTGCACCCAAATGTTCTAAAGCCTCCACTTTCTTCTTTTCCGAAGAACTTATCACTGTTACGTGATGCCCCATGGCTTTTGCAATTAGCACTGCCAAATGTCCAACTCCACCTAACCCCAAAATCCCCGCCATGACAGCCTTGTTAGGATTGTAAAACTGCTTCAATGGACTGTAAGCTGTCACTCCAGCACATAATAATGGTGCTGCCTGCTCCAGTGCAAGTTTCTCAGGTATCTTTACCACAAACCTGCAGCACTCACTCTAATAATAATCAACAGAGATTTTCAAGAGATCGAAGGAGAGAACAAGGTTAGTCTTTTTGCTTCTTCTTGCTTACTTTTGATGAACAACCAAGGCGGAAGAAAAGCCACCTTGAGTGGGCGTTCCATCTTTGTGGATGCCACCATAAGTCAAGATCCTCTCGCTGCAATACTGTTCAGTATTGGACTGACAAGCCGAGCATTTCCCACAAGAGCTAATCATGCACCCAACTCCTACCTTGTCTCCAAGCTTGAACTTGTTTACCTCTGAACCCAACTCCACGACCTCGCCCACCACTTCATGCCTTTCAAGACAGGCAAATATAACAAGAATTAACATTAGAGGAAACAAGCCTGATATTGAATTGGAACGACATCATAGGATCACGTTGGAGGTGCTGGATTTATCTTGTTTAGTGGGCTGGTCAAATTAACTTTAATTATTCAAAAATTCTGATTAATATCAAATTAATGAATATTTTAGTAATATCAATAATAACATATCCAAATTGAGTAGTATTATATTGGTCAATAGATACTAATATTGTTAGGTATTTAGACCCTTAATGAGAAGGATTAATTTGTATTAACTAAGGGGAGATCCATAATCTCAACCTACCCTAAATTGACCTATCAAGTTTCATACTTTAAAAGGAACATATGATAGTAGTAGAACTCTTTTTTTCTTTCTTTCTCACTCTTGTATATAAATTTAAAGATAGTTAACGGAAAGTATTCAAAAAACACTTCAAACTGAAACAACTACAACGGTAACATTAAGCTCTAATCTGCATCTCGATCGGTTTTAGTGTATTTCAATTTTTAATGTTAGTTACTTAATTCTGTTTTAGTTGGTTTCAACAGGGGAGACTAATAATTGTTCTAGAAATGTGCATAGTGCCTACCCTGGAACCAAAGGGTAGTTGATGGGGCCAATCTCACTCCTCATCTGATGAAGATCACTGTGATCCACTCCACAATACAATACCTTCAGCACCACATCTTCGGGACCGGTTTTCCTGTCAATAAGGGCAGTGCTACATCCATTAGCATACAGCAAATCTTAGACTTCAAGAGTAATATATATAGGTAGCAGGAGAGAAATCAAGAGAAACTAGAAACCTGAGAGTGAATGAATATGGTGAAAGATGTCCTGACTCATCTCTGGCGGCCCAGCCAAAGACACTTCTTCCTTCCATTTCCTGCTTCAATTTATCAATACAGTAAACTTTATGAAAGAAGAAATGAAATAGTGAGAGACTAATGAAAATGCTAAGTGGTTCTTTGGGACTTTATATATCCACAAAACGTTTCATTATCATACTAAATGCCCAGGTACATTGAAACCATAGTCACTTTCTTCACCTGTTGCTAATAATTCAATTTCTTATAGTATTTTCACAGATTCGCCGCCTTATTTTATATTCAACTGAGAAAAGCTGACATGGGATTCTCGGTTTGCGAACAAAACATTAGAATAGATCCGATAATTCTTAATACGAATAAAAAATATGGAATAAAAAATATGAAATTTGTTGGCTCTACCGAGAGGGGGGGTGAATCGGTTTTCTAACAATTATGGCAGATTTTAAATTAATCGCAATTTAAACACAAATGAAAATGAATAAAACAGTGCAATATAACAATTTTAATGCAAAGAGAGGGAAAGAGAAACAAACACAGCGACTTATAGAGGTTCGGCCAACTCTTGCCTACGTCCTCTCTCCTTGACCTTCTTGTCAAGTGGATTCTTTCTCTCTTTCAATAGAGTTTACAAAGTTCCTTTTTCAGGTTAAGGAATAACCTCTCTACCCTTAGCAATACAGAAAATGTATTCACCCTTTTACAATAACACTCACTGAGGAACAATCCTCTTTTCTTTTAAGGTGTGGATGAATACAGAATAAGGCTTTTTTTGGGTAGGACTAACAAAGCTTGTAGTACTTAAGCTTGTACAATAAATCTCAATTAATGAGCAATAGGGATACAAGGAATGAAAGAATTAAAGCTTGAGAATGTTTGGAATGTTCAGTGATAGTCTCTCTCTCTGCTTTGTCTTCAATGCTTGGTTATATACTGAAGGTTGGGTAGTTGGAGCATTAAATGCAGTTTTTCCCGTTGAGATTTGAAGAAAATAGCCGTTGGGAACCTCCAGTGGTCAGACAGATCGATCTCCTATCTTGGCCAGATCGATCTCCTAGTTTTAAATCCTGCAATGACAAAGCACAAATACACAGGGAGATCGATCTTATACATTACCAGATCGATCTGTTAGTTTGAATAGGCAGAGGCAGATCGATCTGTCGAATAGACTGATCGATCTCCTATCCTCTCTGTTTGAGGCAAGATCGATCTCTCAATACACCAGATCGATCTCTTAAGCTCACTGACTTTGAGCAGTTCGATCTCTTCCTTACCAGATCGATCTCCTAAGTTCTCTGACTTAGAGGAGATCGATCTCTTAACCCTGGCAGATCGATCTCTTTTTACCTTAAACCCTTTACACCGTTTTAAGGCTTGACAGATCGATCTCTTCCATCATGAGACCGATCTCTCATCAAGTATAAACCCAGGAGATCGATCTCTCACACCTCAGATCGATCTCTCATCAGCAGAACTCTAAGTTCTGGTCCTGATATCTTCTAAACATGTTTGTATACCATCTTAACATTATTGTATTAACTTGTTTTGTCATTTCAAAATACATTAACTCAACAATCTCCCCCTTTTTGATATGACAAAACTCATCTAATAAACATGTTTAGTGAAATTGCAAAGTTCCCCCTTTTTGTGAACTTTTAACTTTGTTAATGATTTAACTCAGCCTTAGCTCAGCCTTAGTTAAATCTTAACTCCCCCTTAGTTAGCTCTAGCTCTTAACTCCCCCTCAATTAAATCATCCTAACTCCCCCTCAATTAAATCATTCTTTTAAACTATGAACACAAACACAACAACATGCATGTTTCTTATCATGTTTCTTATGTGTCTTCTCCCCCTTTTTGTCATATCAATCACACATGGTCATTAACTCACAAAATGCAACATTGTCAAAACCATGGCAGTTCAAAATCAAAATTGACGCACAAAATGCCACATTTTCATAAACAATCAATTTATATTGCATTCAAGCAAATTCAGTACAAAGAACAGTGCGAAATGATATAACTAAACTAAACCATACACCTAAAGCCTAAGATGATGGAGGATCACGGTCCAAAAGATTCTCAACGTGTGTGCGCGTCACTTGAAGTTCATCGAACATTGCCTCTTGAGTTTCTTGAAATTTGTCGAACATCGCCTTTTGAGTGTCTTGAAGGTGATCCACTCGTTGAGTCAATTCGGCAAACATACACTGCTGAGTGGTATGTCCTTCATCGATCCTCTGACTGAGGTCGCTTATCATCTTCACGATCAGCTCCAAGTCAGCAGGAGACGATGTTTGTGCAGTTGGCGCAGCCGTGGAGGACGACGGTTCTGGAGCCGGTGCTGCAGGTGGGTGTGCTGGTTCAGCAGTGTGGTCATCCTCAGCCTCAGCAGGTTGCTGTTCTTGCTTTTTCGTCCACTCTCCCCGAAAATCTTTGTAGTACCCCATATGATGTAGGGTCCCAATATTGAGGACGCTCTTGGGAGAAGGGAGTTCGCTAGATTCATCGTTGCAGTTGATACCAAGGCGGTGGAGAAGATAGGCTACCGGTTGTGGAAAAACGATCGTGGTAGCTTGTCCACGCACAATCTTCAGCCAGTCTTCGTATATGAAGTGAGGGAGGTTAGGCTTTTGGCTTGTGGTGTGAATGTGATGAAGCCAGAACCGATCTAGACACCTGACGGTTGAGTGACGGGTACCGTAAGGGCGGAGATTCCACGAGATTATGAGGTGGAGTAACCGAAGGTGCATTGGAAGGTTACTCGCCTTGTCCCCGGGGAGTTCAAACGCAAAGGGGACTTCCTCATCCTCATTAGTTAAGCCTTCATCGCGTATATCAAATACTTTGGCTATAACTTCAGAATCAATTAAAATGGATTGACCCATGACGAAGGTTTTGAAAGCAAGGATTTTGCAGGTGTCATCGGGGTCATAAACGAGTTCGGCATTTGAAAAGAATGCACGAACGAGATTTGGAGGGACAGGAGTGTTGATTTTCAAGAATTTCGCCCAACCAAATTCCTCAAATTTTGACAGGTATGGAAAGTCTATGTGATTGAGGAAGGAAAAATCAATGGTGCGCCAATGCTTGATTGGCATTGTTGAAAAATATTCCTCATACCGCTTTCTTTTTGCTGGTGTTTTAAAACACCGATTGAAGGAAGCGACAGGAGGTGGAGGAATAGGTTGGGATGAGGAACCTGCCTGAGTGGTTCTAGGAGGTTTGTTTGCTACTGACTTCCTAGGCATGATTCTAAACTATAGATTTGCGCTAAACAGATTCAACAGTGAGAAAAGCAATGAAACAGGACCTAGGTTTGCCCTAGAATGAAAAGCAACGCAAATCAGAGAAAATTTTTGAGAAATTAGTGAGAAATGTAGGTTACTATACCGGAATATGACACCGAGACGCAAGGAAGACCGTACGAGGATCGATCTGAGGAGGAATTGAAGAAGAGGATGCGGGGGAATTGGAGAATTTGAAAGTTAGGTTTTGTGAGAATTTGGGGATTTTTTGCGATATATTTATACTGCAGGACACAGGAGATCGATCTGTCGATGCAGCAGATCGATCTGGTACTTCCAGAATCCAAGAGAGATCGATCTGTCGTAAGACCAGATCGATCTGGTCGCAAACAGAGGCTTAAAGAGATCGATCTGCCAAATGCAAAGATCGATCTGCAGAATGCGGAAGCTTTGAAGAGATCGATCTGTCGTGGGGACAGATCGATCTGCCTTTAGACAGAGACGTAAGGAGATCGATCTTATGGTTAGAAGATCGATCTGCTTAGATTAACCTTGACGATTTAGGCTTGATAGAAGCATGGAGATCGATCTATATCACAAGGAGATCGATCTCTCATCCTCTTTGCCAGAAAATCTTTGCACAAACTCATTTAAAAACAATTTGAAACCAAGATTTTTTGAAACACAAAAATCCTAAGGCTTAGCCATGAGTCCTAATTCACCTCTAAGGATACAGAACCTATCTCTATCAAGGGGTTTAGTGAATATATCAGTTATTTGATGTGTAGTATCAATATACTCTAAGATTATATCCCCTTTTTGTACATGATCTCTAAGGAAGTGATGTCTAATTTCTATGTGCTTGGTTCTGGAGTGTTGAATAGGATTCTTAGACAGATTAATGGCACTGGTATTATCACATTTAATTGAGACTTGCTTCATGTCAATACCATAATCTCTCATTTGTTGTTTAATCCACAACACTTGAGCACTACAACTACCAGCTGCTATATATTCAGCTTCAGTTGTGGACTGAGCTACACTGTTTTGCTTCTTGGAGAACCAAGAAATTAACCTATTTCCTAAGAATTGGCAAGTACCTGAAGTACTTTTCCTATCTATTTTGCAGCCTCCAAAATCAGCATCTGAAAATGCATGAAGGGCAAAAGTAGAGTCTTTGGGATACCAAAGTCCTAGTGAGGGAGTATCTTTGAGGTATCTAAAAATTCTCTTAGTTGCCAATAGATGTGATTCCCTAGGAGAGGATTGAAATCTAGCACAAAGGCATACACTAAACAATATATCTGGTCTACTTGCAGTTAAATAAAGCAATGATCCAATCATAGACCTATAGAGTTTAGTGTCTACACACTTACCACCTTCATCTTTGTCAAGCTTGATGTTGGTGCCCATTGGAGTGGCTTGAGGTTTGCAACTCTCCATTCCAAAACGCTTGAGCAAGTCCTTGGTGTACTTTGCTTGATTGATGAAAGTTCCATCCTTTGTTTGCTTCACTTGAAGTCCCAAGAAGAATGTGAGTTCTCCCATCATGCTCATTTCAAATTCCCCTTGCATGATCTTAGCAAACTCTTGACATAAAGACTCATTAGTTGAACCAAAAATAATATCATCTACATATACTTGTACAACTAGTAAGTCCTTATTTTTATTTTTGATGAATAATGTGGTGTCTACCTTTCCTCTTGAGAATCCTTTTTCTATTAAGAACTTTGACAACCTTTCATACCAAGCTCTAGGAGCTTGTTTTAACCCATAAAGTGCCTTAGACAATTTGAAAACATGTTCAGGAAATTCATGATTTTCAAATCCGGGAGGTTGCTCTACATAGACTTCTTCATTAATGAAACCATTCAAGAATGCACTCTTTACATCCATTTGATATAACTTGAAATCTTTATAACATGCAAAGGCAAGTAACATTCTTATTGCCTCTAATCTAGCTACCGGTGCATATGTTTCATCATAGTCTATGCCTTCCTCTTGTCTATAGCCTTGAGCAACTAGCCTAGTCTTATTCCTTATGATCACACTATTTTCATCCATTTTGTTCTTGAATATCCATTTAGTTCCAATTATAGAGTGATCACTAGGCCTAGGAACTAGTTTCCATACTTTGCTTCTCTCAAATTGATTTAACTCTTCTTGCATTGCTAGGAACCAATTATTATCCTCTAAGGCTTCATTGACATTTCTAGGCTCTATTTGAGATACAAAGGCTATATATTGGCACATATTCCTTAAGGATGACCTAGTTCTAACTCCAAGAGTTGGATCTCCTACTATTTCACAATCTTTTACATATCCTAACTCTCTTGGTGCTCTAGGTTCTCTTTCTAAAACTTCTATTTCTTCTTCATCTTCTTTATACAAATCAAGCTTTTCTAGAAAGTCATCTTCTAAGCCTTCATCAAATATCTCAACATTTTCATCATTGTTGGTTGAATCTTTAGATATATTATTTGATTCATCAAATACAACATGAATAGATTCTTCAACCATTAATGTTCTTTTGTTATAAATTCTATAAGCCTTTGAATTCAATGAATATCCTAGAAATATTCCCTCATCACTTTTGGCATCAAATTTTCCTAAATTATCTTTTCCATTATTTAGAATAAAGCATTTGCAGCCAAAAGGATGGAAGTAACTAATGTTAGGCTTCTTACCTTTGTAGAGCTCATAAGGAGTTTTCTTTAGCATGGGTCTTATCATAGCTCTATTGATTATATAACATGATGTGTTTATAGCTTCAGCCCAAAAGTACTTTGGCAAGTTATTTTCACATAACATGGTCCTAGCCATCTCTTCCAAAGTTCTATTTCTTCTCTCAACTACACCATTTTGTTGTGGTGTCCTAGGGGTTGAAAAGTTATGACTAATTCCTTGATCATTGCAATACTCATCAAATCTTATATTTTCGAATTCTTTGCCATGATCACTTCTAATGCTTGTTATTGTATATCCTTTTTCATTTTGAGTCACCTTTGAGTAAGTTATGAATTTCTCTAAGGCTTCATTTTTTACTCTAAAAAAGAACACCCAAGTGTACCTAGTGTAATCATCAACTATTACAAAACCATAGTGTTTCCCACCTAGGCTAGTGGTTCTAGTTGGTCCAAATAAGTCTAAATGCAGTAATTGAAGAGGCCTAGTGGTGGATACACTATTCTTAGGCTTAAAGGTTGTTCTCTTGTGTTTTCCTTCATGATCAAAGGATATTTTGGGTAAGCCTATAACTAGATCCTTTCTAGCTAATTTGGATAGCACATGCATGCTAGCATGACCTAGTCTCCTATGCCATAACCAAGATTCCTTTTTGTTATCTACCATTAAGCATATGTTTTCGTTTTTGAGTTCATTAAGGTAGACTATATATATGTTACCTTGCCTATGACCTAGAAGAAGAATTTTATTTGACTTAGGATCTATAACATTACATTTCATGCAATCAAAAATTACTTTGTAACCTTTGTCACAAAGTTGACTAATGCTTAGCAAGTTATGCTTTAGACCCCTAACAAGTAATACTTTTTCTAAAGAGAAATGATCATTACCTATTGAGCCACTCCCTTCCACTTGGCCTTTGGAGTTGTCCCCAAAGGTGACTTCTCCACCAATTTTCGATTTGAAGGAATTGAAATGGCTTTTATCACCCGTCATGTGCCTTGAGCATCCACTATCTAAGTACCAAGCTTCTTTTGTTTTAGCTTTGTGGCTATGCTCAATCTCCTACAACAACAAAAAATAAACACACTCAAGTCTTAGGTACCCAAATTCTCTTGGGTCCTTGAAGGTTAGTAAATGCAATTCTTGATCCCATTGGGATCCATTTTGCTAATGCATTGCAGTCCTTGGAATGAATTACCTCTTTTGGAATCCATATCCTTTTTACAATTTTTCCTTTAAGATTCCTCATCTTTATATTGCAATAATGTGACTTATGTCCCTTCTTATTACAATATGAACAAGTAATTGCAGGTTTATTCATGCTCTTCCTAGCAATAAAACTCTTAAGATGGGTTTCCCTACTTTGTGCATTATACCCTAAGCCATTTTTGTCAAAAAATGCCCTTTGGGTTTCTAACATGCTATCTAGCTTTTGTTGCCCCATGTGAAACCTATTAAAGGAGTTATGTAAATTGCTATTTTTCTCCTTAAGGTCACAAATTTCTAGATTTGCAATCTCTAGTTTCTTCTCACATTTCAATTTATCTTGTAGCATTATCTCATTTTCCCTTTTTAATTTAGATATTAACTTTTTATACTTCATGCTCATAGATTCATACTCTAATGCTAAATCATCAAATGCATCTTGCAGTTCATCAAAAGAGTATTCATTGATATTAGATGTTACCTTTTCATCCTCATCAATTGCCATGAAGCATAGGTTGGCAATGTCCTCATTTGATTCATCATCGGAGCAGTCACTGTCACTCCATGTTGCTACCATTGCCTTCTTTTTATGAAACCTATCATTAGATCTTTTGAGAAGAGGGCAGTTAAACTTTATGTGTCCAGGTTTTTTACATTCATAACACACAATAGAGTCTTTTCTACCTACTTCCTCTTGTTCTCTCCTATTGTTTCTCCTATTATTACTACTAGCTTTCATTCTCATGAATTTGTTGAATCTTTTGGCAAACATTGCCATCTCAATATCCTCCTCACTCCCACTCTCATTTTTAATCTCCTCTTGAGCAGTGGATTTTAGAGCAACACCCACTTTCTTGGGTGGCTCTTCATTTCTTTTAAGCTTCATCTCATAAGTTAGCAAGGAACCTATTAATTCATCTAAGGACAGTGTGTGTGGATCCTTAGATTCCTCTATTGCTGTCACTTTAGCTTCCCATGACTTAGGTAAGCTATTTAAAATCTTCTTTACCATTTCAATATTAGAATATATTTTTCCTAAAGATTTTAATCCATTAATTATATCTGTAAACCTAGTGAACATATCACTAATGGATTCTCCTTCCTTCATCCTAAAAAGCTCATAATCATGTGTGAGCGTACCTACTTTTGTCTCCTTCACTTGGGTTGTACCCTCATGAGTTATTGCCAATTTATCCCATATTTGCTTGGCATTATCACATCCGGATACTCTATTATATTCATTAGGACCTAAAGCACAAAATAATGTGTGCATAGCTTTAGCATTTAGTTGTGCACATTTAATGTCATTAGAATCCCATTCATCTTCTTCTTTGGGAATATCTCTTCCCTCTATTTTCTTTGTAGGGATTTGAGGTCCCTTAACTATAATTCTCCATACTTCATAGTCATTTGCTTGAATGAATAGCATCATCCTAGTCCTCCAATATGAATAATGTTCACCATTGAACATGGGAGGTCTAACCGTGGAGTGCCCCTCTCCTATCAAACTAGTTGCAACATTGTTAAGAGCCATTTGATCGTTTTCTAACTCTTAGGAAGTTGTTCCTACGTGATTAAAGAGTCCTAGCTCTGATACCAATTGTTGGCTCTACCGAGAGGGTGGGTGAATCGGTTTTCTAACAATTATGGCAGATTTTAAATTAATCGCAATTTAAACACAAATGAAAATGAATAAAACAGTGCAATATAACAATTTTAATGCAAAGAGAGGGAAAGAGAAACAAACACAGCGACTTATAGAGGTTCGGCCAACTCTTGCCTACGTCCTCTCTCCTTGACCTTCTTGTCAAGTGGATTCTTTCTCTCTTTCAATAGAGTTTACAAAGTTCCTTTTTCAGGTTAAGGAATAACCTCTCTACCCTTAGCAATACAGAAAATGTATTCACCCTTTTACAATAACACTCACTGAGGAACAATCCTCTTTTCTTTTAAGGTGTGGATGAATACAGAATAAGGCTTTTTTTGGGTAGGACTAACAAAGCTTGTAGTACTTAAGCTTGTACAATAAATCTCAATTAATGAGCAATAGGGATACAAGGAATGAAAGAATTAAAGCTTGAGAATGTTTGGAATGTTCAGTGATAGTCTCTCTCTCTGCTTTGTCTTCAATGCTTGGTTATATACTGAAGGTTGGGTAGTTGGAGCATTAAATGCAGTTTTTCCCGTTGAGATTTGAAGAAAATAGCCGTTGGGAACCTCCAGTGGTCAGACAGATCGATCTCCTATCTTGGCCAGATCGATCTCCTAGTTTTAAATCCTGCAATGACAAAGCACAAATACACAGGGAGATCGATCTTATACATTACCAGATCGATCTGTTAGTTTGAATAGGCAGAGGCAGATCGATCTGTCGAATAGACTGATCGATCTCCTATCCTCTCTGTTTGAGGCAAGATCGATCTCTCAATACACCAGATCGATCTCTTAAGCTCACTGACTTTGAGCAGTTCGATCTCTTCCTTACCAGATCGATCTCCTAAGTTCTCTGACTTAGAGGAGATCGATCTCTTAACCCTGGCAGATCGATCTCTTTTTACCTTAAACCCTTTACACCGTTTTAAGGCTTGACAGATCGATCTCTTCCATCATGAGATCGATCTCTCATCAAGTATAAACCCAGGAGATCGATCTCTCACACCTCAGATCGATCTCTCATCAGCAGAACTCTAAGTTCTGGTCCTGATATCTTCTAAACATGTTTGTATACCATCTTAACATTATTGTATTAACTTGTTTTGTCATTTCAAAATACATTAACTCAACAAAATTAATATGAATTAAAATTAAATAAAATTTATATATAAATATAATAAAAATTAAAAATAAAATTATATATTTTTTATATCGACATAAATTTTTACATAAAATTTTTATATTTTATACGATAAAAATATAATTTTATATAATACGAATACAAATTATAAATTTTTTACTTAAAGGCGGCTATGAATAACAGAGTAAAAGTATCGTTGTTTGGACAGGAAGAAAAGACAATGGGCGGATGTTTCCAAGAACCAAGAGATTAGTTATTTTAATCAATCAAATTATTATATGATATTTTGCCAAGTTGCTTAATCCTTTGTTCCTCATCACTCACGTCATGGCTTCTTATAATACTCACCGGAATATGAAGGGTTACAACCTTTTTCGATTCATGGGTATAACAAGGGATGGAAGATTTATTTATGAATTATTATTCAAAATATTAACAGTAAAATTTTTTTAATTTCTTATTGGGATTAAGGGGATCGCTTTAAAAAATATGGAGGATTGCGACTTCTTTTGAATCATGGGTATAACAACAAGGGAAGAAAGATTTTATTTATGGATTATTAATTTATTATCCAAAACATTGATAGATTGATTTTTAATTTTACGAGTCTTATTAAGAAAGTAATTTTTATAAAATTAATTAAATTTTTTTGTAAATCTAAGTTTTAAACCTTAGCACATATAGCTCTCATTTTTTAGAACACAAGTCTTCCTTATGTAAAAAAAAAGGATTGAAAAATATTCATGGGTGAAGTCAATTTTGTGTTAAGTTAGATTTAGAGTAAAAGAAGGTATTAGCCGACGGTCAAAGATTAGTTTAATAATTATTATTTTTAAAAATAAAAATAAAAATAAATTTAAAATTTGAATTTTCTTTTATCACTTATATTTTTTTTTTATAAATTAAAAAATAACTTCTTAACTAAATACTCAAAAAAGAATTATATCTTTATTCGAATCAAAGTTTTAAATTGTGATTATTAGATGGACCAAATTTGAAAACATAAATACCTGACCCAAACGCTAAAACTTTTATCCAATCCGAATATTTCAAAGAAATGTCTAAAGTTCCTAAGCTCTATTTTTTCTTTTTTTCCCAATGCACCTATCATCTGTTTGAATGCCATAATTTTCTAATGTACCAAAAAAGAATACCACATTTTTAATTGATTATTAATGAAATTAAAAAGTGATCCTTTAAAAATGAAAATCTGAAACAATGTTTATTGAACTAAAAGAAGTTTGATATCCTTTAAATCAAGTTTCGAATTCAAATACGATAAATAAAACAGAAGATATTAAAAAAATCACACTCGAATAAAATTTAATTTAACTTAATTTTTTTAAATTCGATCAAATTTAAAATAACTATTATAAATACATATAGATTTTTAAAAAAATAAAAAGCAAACAACAAAATTTGCAACCCATATTTTAGGGTATGATTCTTACATTTGGATTATTATCTTAAAATAAATTTTTATAAACAAAATTACATAAAAATCTTTATTTCTTACAGTCCCTTTTTTTTCTTTGTTGACTCTCAAAAGATATTTTTCGAGGATTATTCAAATCAAACATCCTGACGTGTTTCCTTGAAATTCCAGAAAAATTTGTGGCTAAGAACCAAAGAGAAAACAAATCGAAATTTAAAAGTTCCCAAATTACATAATCGGATTTACAATCCGACAGTTAATAGAATGTAAAAAATTCGAAAACTCGAAATTTAAAGATTTTGAAATTCAATCTTATAACAAATCAAACTCATTTTCATTTCACTTTAAACATGACCCACAAGCCAAACAGATAAAGAACACTATACATTAGAGTATGTAATAGGCAAATCTGGTTATCTTTCTGTCTGGATTTCAGTTCCCTGACATCAGAATTAAGCGAATTCCATTTCTTTCCAAATTCAGAAATTCCTCTCATTTACACTATTAAATAAAAAAAAAAAAAAAGAATGTAGAGATAAAAGGGCTTTTCCATTGAAATTTCAAAGGATTTTTTTCCCTTTTTCCTTCTCATTCTCATTTTTTCTTTTCTTTTACCCTAAAATCCACTAAAAACAAGGCCATGAGACGGGCAAATTTTGATTCAAGAAAATCCATTTTTTTACTCCTCATTTTCCCATTTTACCCCATCTCTCTCTGTCTCTGTACATTAACCAAAATTATTAATTATTCCCCATATTAAGAAAAAACGAAAGCTCAGTTTTTTCTTTTCTTCCTTTTTTCCAACTTTAGTCAATCTTACTCACCCCAACTCGGCTCATAGACATAATATTCCTAAATCCTCCATCCAAACACATCCCTAATCCCCCTCCTCCAGAAACGTCACCGTTTTGCTGCTGCACCTGCGTCATGTAATTCCTCACCTCCTCCCTTATCATCTCTTGCATCACCACCATGAACTCCGCACTGAACCCCATCACCCCGCCTCCCCTTTCTTCATTTTTAGCTTCGTACCTCGTCTGAGTTGAATCAGTGACCGCGTGGGTTGATACCTCACATGACTCGGCCCCCGGTAAAGACAGACTCAGCGAAGTCGGTGGGTCGTTCGAAGATGACGCCGCCTCGACTCCGACTGGCATAACATTGACGTCTACGTCAACGTTAACTCCGCCGGTCCTCGGGATGGGCTTGTACACATGTGATGATGATATAACGGGTACACTGGAATCGCTCACATCGGATCCGGATGGACTTCCTGGGCTCATGTAAAGACCCGCACTTACGGATCTTTTCAACGGTTGTCGATCCTCCCCTCCCAAATTGCCATCATACCCACCATTAGTAATGAAATTACACTCCTCCCCAACCGATAAGCACTTACGTTTCAGCGTTGAGTTCCAGTGGTTTTTAATGGCGTTGTCGGTGCGACCATTGAGGAGTCGGGCTATGGTGGCCCACTTGTTACCAAACCGGGCATGAGCTCGGATGATGGTCTCGTCTTCCTCGGGAGTGAAGGCCCGGTGCTCAACTTGAGGCGACAGCTGGTTGCACCATCGGAGCCGACAAGATTTCCCGGATCGACCCGGGATAGATTTGCTGATCAAAGACCAGTTTCTGGGACCATGTTTTTGGACCAGTTTTTGCAGCAAGTCATCTTCTTCGGGGCTCCATGGACCTTTGATCCGATCCATTTCTTTTCTGTTTGATGTGCTCGTCACAGCCATGAAATCCAATTTAAAAGCATGCAAAGGAAATTTGATTATTGGGATTGGGATTTCTTTTTTGGGGAGAGGGCTAGGGGGGCGTTGAAGCTTGAAGGATGAGGAGACCAAGGGAAAACAACTCAGAGAAGGGGGTTATATAAGAGAGGAGAGGGGAGCAACCGGTTGAAACGGTAAGAGTAAAGAGAGGAGAAGCGTTATGGGAACCGGTTGTTCCCGTTAAGCAGTTGGGGAAAGGGTTTTGCGATACAGCTGGCTAACGGACACGCGTCACCTCTGAACTGCACGGATTTACATAAGTCACTCTTCCCTAATATCTTCTCCTCTTTTGAACTTTTTTTTGGCACTCTCTAACATTGGAGCGTGTGCCCCACACTATTAATTTTATTACAAGGAGCGGAGAGGAGCGTAATTTAAATTCAATTCATTAGAGCGTCATTTCCTCACAAAATCTATAATACAAATATAAATATTAACCGAAAAATTGGAGATTCCAAGAGAAGCTTCCTCGGCCTTTTTTTTCATGAACGTTTTCACGCGCCAAAGTAAGAGCGTTGGATACGGTTGCTTCTCGTTCACTGTTCTGGAAGTTAGAGAGACAAAACCGAACTCTGCGTACCATAATTTATCACGGGAAAAAAAAATTAATTATAAAAAATTAATATCGTGAGAGATAAAGATGATAACGGTTGGGTAAGGTTTGAGCTGAGTTTGACTGAGGACACCAGCCTGTACAGCAATTTCGAGTGGGATTTTTCTTTACTTTAGCAAATGGAAAAAAAAAAAAAAAATTGGCCGCACGGAAATGCTGAGCTGGCAAAAAACGACAAGATTGGTCGCCGAATCGGAGGGCGAATCATTACTGCTATCCTGTCAAGTCCAGCCTGTAAACCTGCCACCACCTTTAACGGCTTCCCTTATTTGACTGCCACTTGTCGGTCAGCCATCCATTTCTCTTCCCACCCAAACGGCCCTTTTTGCTTTCTTTGCTGCGCCTTCACGTGTACGGAACCGGTAAGAAACCCCGTAAATTCATAAAATGCACACGCTCCAACGTCCCTTGTCCCCAGAGGGAGCATCCAGCTACCTTCCTTTTTAAGCTAAATTAACGGACTTTCAAAATTAATAAGGAATTGAAGGGGGATTAATGGGTGATTAATTAATGAGTTAATTAAAAAAATCTGATTAAGAGGGTGTCTTAAATGAAGAAGATTTGATGCAGATATCCGTATTAATATCTGTTACTCGTACATTGTATCTACTACCGAATGCTTGTTGTTTGGTGCGAACGGATAGACCTGATTTTTGGTGTATATGATTTATGTATATATTTTATGAAATATTAAGATTTTTTTAACAGGTTAAATATAAGTTATTTTAATTTTTATTATATTTATGTAAATTTTTAAATAAATTTTAATTTGTATCATTATTTTTTTATTAATATTTTTTACATTGTATTGTATTTACAATCATAAAAAATGAGAGAGTGTTGAATTTTATATATATTATATAATTTATGTTTTGTCTGATTTATTATTGATTTTTTAGTGATTGACTTGGACCTTAGGGTCGGTGGTGGTGCAGCAGACTGCAGACCCTTGGTGGACAATGTGGTCGCTGAAATTAATTTGATGTCAAGATTTAACTGTTTTATTAAATTTCCAACTTCAAATATGGAAGACTCTTTCTTTGTTTCAAGACAAAAAATAAAAATTAAAAAAGAACTATGAAACAGAGGTTGTTTACTTTTAAAAAAAAAAAAAAAAAAGTCTTGAATGCTTCTGTGTGTAATAAATTAAAATTTTGTCACCATAAAATATTTTAATTTTATAAATAAAATTATTAATCATGTTTGTAATATTTATAAATGACAGAATTTATAATCTGATGGTTAAAATGGAAATTAATTTTTGTACATTCATGAATTTTATTGAAAAAATTACCATTTGTATGTACGAAACATAATATTAGTTTTACATTTTTATTGAAATATTTCTTGAGAATTTTTTTTACTAATTTTAACTATTTGAGAACAAATTAAGAAGTATCCAAAATTCTATTAAATAAAATATGCATATTTTATTTTATTTAGAAAAAAAAGTTAGCTTATTTTTTTTATTTTTTCTCGGTTATTTGATTATATATTGATTTAGTACTTGTGTTTCATCTTTTTGAATTAATTCCAACCAATGAAATTCAGCAGAATTTATATTATGTGAATTTTGTTTTTTCTGTGGGCAAAGTTAACTCTTATCACGTGCATCGTCCTCTCTCGGAGGAGACACACGTGCGACGTGCATCCTCCAACGAAGCAGAACGTTTGGGCATTATAGTAATTTTGAAAGTGTACGTGTATAGCCTTATGGGTATAATCATAAAGATCTTCTGTACGGTCGGTGAATACATTATGTAATGTCACGTGATAATGTGCATAATCATTGAATTGGGAATTTTTATTTTTCTATGTTTAGCCTTTGATACAAAATCTTTGGTTGTTAAAATACTGATACGGTCGGTCCATTATTTAGCCATAAAAATGCAATTACTCATTAGGGCCACAAGCAAGCATTCATGCACATTTGTGGTTGATTTTCCTAGCATTGGGTAACATGCATGTCTTTCCAATCATATGGCTGTAAATATTGAGTACATCTATTTAAAAGAAATACATATGGTTAAAATAAAATTTTTTAACATCTCTTAAATATTGAATTTTTCATAATTTTATGTTCAATTTGTGTTGTTCTACTTATTGTTAATTTGTTTTAAAATTAACATTTAATATAATACCTTAGCTTAGATTTTGTTTGTTATATTTTTTCTAAAATAATTAAGTGTTAATTTCTTTCATCTTTACTTATACGTGATTTGAATATGTTACAATGATATTATTTTATATATAAAATTGATGCATTCTTTGGCTTTTAATTTAATGAAAATAATGTGTTAAATATAAATAAAACTTTATTATAATTATCATTAAGCGGTAATACATATTATACTACTAAATCGAAATTTATTAAATTAATTATCAATTATTGTATTTATTCAAATAATATTTTATAAATAAACAATGGGGGAAAGAGCGAATTTACCTCTATACAAAGAAAAAGGTAGTTCCAAATCTAGCCTAATACACTAAATTCCTCCATTAATAATGAAATAATACTAATAAACCTACCATGAGTTTGGAATTTGTGGATGGACTGCACTGATTTCAGAGCTGGGACATTTATAATTTAATTCCAATTAATATTCTTGTACAAAGTGGGACCATGGATTAAGATGGAGCATGCAATTTGATTTACAGCTTCATGTTTGAAATTTGACGGTTTAATGTCAAATGTTGTCCAGTGCATTATTCTATATTCATATCTTATAACTGAATGTCGTTTTCATTAATCAATTAAAAATAAAAAGGTCAGCAGGGGATGGGGTCTACGGGATGGGATAACCCTTGTAAATGGCAAAAGACATGCCAATGGCAATGACACTAGCTATTTTATCATTTTTTCCGTATAAAATATAAAAGTTTTATATAATTTATATTGAGACATTAAATATAATTTTTTTAAAAATTATTATATTTATATATAATTTTTATAAAATTTTAAATAATATCATTTTAATGTCTGTTAATATACCGTATTTAAAATTATTAAATCTATTTTATAACAATATTTTTTTAGATAATTTTTTTATTACGTTTTTTTAGATAATGTCATTCGTGGTAAAAAAAATATTGAATTAAAATTTACATATAATAATTAAATCAATGTAAAATTTGATCTTATCTGATTTGAATTTGAAATTTTAAAAACCCTAATAAAATGAAATCATTTTCTCACAATTTTTTTTATGCTAAAAGGAGATCAGTTAATCGATGATAAACGAGAAGTATGTACAATATTCTTGATCAAAGTATCCTCTGACACTATTTTCTCTCTCAAAAAAAAAAAATCTTTTTCATTCTTACTAACCCTAACATCTTAACAAGTTTCATTGGAATTATTTGTTGATGAATCATCTATTTTGCAATATGATGAAAGAGCCTTGCAAGAAAACACATGAGAATTGCTTTTTTTTTATTATTATTCACAATTCGAATTTGATAATTATTTATAAAATATTCGAAATCGACATAATTAATTTGAGTAGTACCGAAGACCTAATTAAATGTACTAATTTACATTTAAAAAAAAAAAAACTAATCTCTATTTGCATCAACTAACTATACATTATAAAATTATTCTCATTGAATAATTATATATAATTAAAGGCTTCTATTAATGACCGTTTCTGGCTAAAATTTTATTTATTTATTTTTTCATTTAAAACCTCAAGAAATAAACTGTTATTTCCAGTAAAAAGCTATTTAAATTCCTTACAGTGACAAAATATCCTAAATACAATTTGGTGAAATGACATAAATTATTTGAAGGAAACATACAAGCTACAAATTTAAATAAATTTAATAAAAATTAAAAAATATATATTTAATGTATTAACATAAATTTTTTTAAATAAAAATTTTATATTTTATATCATACAAAATTAAATTATATAAATAAATTAATTACAACACCGAATTGTCTAATATAATTTTTTTTTTTTAAATGAGCTTATTCAACAAGTAACCTTCCTGGTTGAAACCATAAGTATATGATTCTGGAAAATCAAATCGTGTAGTGAAAATTGACATGAAAATTGAAAAGGCTTAACCTCTCTGATATTTTTGACCGTGCAAATTCGTAGCCTTATCCTTTCTGAGACAACCGACGGGCACGTGCAAAACGAGGGCAAATAGGGGCAATCGTGTCCACAAACTTCCCCATAACGACAAGACAAAAACGACAGTTGTAATGAAAAAAACATACCAAAAGCCAAATACACATGTTTATTTCTAACACGTTACACGTAACTAAGCCGAGGGAAATAGTTGAGCCTCAGACAACCCAGCCCTCAGGTCACGTCTTGCTCTTTAACACACCATCTATTTCCGCCACGTCATCACGTTGTTGAAACCTCAATGGGCCCAGCCCTTTTTTTGTCCTTTTCTGTGTGAGGTGGCATAGATTTTAGTTAATAAATTAACGAAAATAATATAAATTTAAAATTTAAAATAATCATTTAAAAGGTCAATAAAAAATGATATCATAATTTTCTTTTATTTTATACATAATTGACACAAAATAGACAAAATAAATATACATAAAATATAAAAAATTTGAATATTCAAATATACTTTTAAAATTTTAAAAATATAAAATTTGATGTTTTATTACATATAAATGAATGCATAAACTCTTATTTTTATAAATAAATTATGAATCTTTTAAAATAATATAATTAAATTTAAATATGTTAAATATCATTATTATTTGGATAACTTACATAGTAATCAATATAAATAATTTTATAAATTATCACTTGACATGTTACATGTAAAATATGAATGAAAATTAATATTTTTTAATAAATATAAATTTTATTGTATGAGAATTTATTTTAAAAAATAAAATTTTATAAATTTATTTTTATATAATGAAATATTGAAATTTAAAATTTTTTAAAGTAAAAAATTGGAAATATATTTAACTTTTAAATTAATATAAAATTTAAAGACACAAGTGAAGTAATTTTTATTTATTTTTCTATGAAAGTAAAATGATTATTTGCTGTCTTGTTTTGAACAGTCAATGAGATAAGCGATGAGGGAGGACACTGTTGCCAGCTATAACGCATTTCTCCCTCTTGTTTTTTATGCAAAATCTTTGGATATTGTTTTTTTTTCATAATAAAGTATTTTAAAAATATTTGTTAGTTTTTTTTTAAATTTTTTGTCTTTGGTTTGAGTTAATCGAAAAAGACAGCATCTCTTTTTTTGTGTTATGTTTGGGGGGATTCGTGAGCAGGATGATCCCTTCACCATCCCACGATTCCCGCTATTGTAGGCCGTATGCACCCTTCGTACCATTTTCCCCTCTGTTTCCGAAAATACTATTATTTATTTACTTTACTTTTTCTTTTGTCAATTTTAGCTTTTAATTATTTCATTGGCGCAGATTAGCTTTTCGAGGCCTTTTGATAAGGCCTAATGGTTTAAGTCTAAACAAGTAGCAAATTGGAAAAAGAATAGGGACAACGTGCTATACTGCCCTCACTCTTTTAGGGAAGCTAAAGGGACTCCCTTCTTAAGTAATCTTATTAGAGCATTTTGTTTTTTGATATAAAAGATAGCCTGTTGAGATTCGGACTATATTCCAAAAGTAAGGAGATGGAATTACGAATAAGCATAGAAATATGCTACATCATTTGGTCTTTTATATATATATATATATATACATATGGATTCTCATCATAAATTTTTATAACGTAATAAACTTAATAATTTCCTTCTCTTTTTTATTAGAACGTGATTAAATTAATTTAAAATAAAAAAATAATCCAATTTATTCAAAATAAGATGAAATGTCGAAATAACTTTTTTAATATAATTCGAGAGTAAAGAAATCATTATGCTTAAAAACATACAAATTATCTCATATCATATATTATCAAGAAAGTTTTAAAATTTTATTAATAGGGTTAATAAGTAAAATATATTTGACAATTTTTTCATTTATGAAAAAAAATATTTAAATGTTAATACATATATGTCAAAACTCTAAAATATATTAAATTACAAAATTATAAAAATATAAATCCTCTCTCATTTTTATAACATATTTTTCAAAGACAAAAATCTTAATACACAGTTTACTTATTGGACATTACTAATTTAAGTGGCCTCATAAGAAAAGCATTCAAACTTGTAACTAACATAGAAAGTAGAGTCTGGTAATGCTAAATTAAAAAAAGAGATAAAATAGATAAGTTAATGATCATGTGTTTTAATTTGACTCCGAATTATTCCCTACAGGTGTTTATCATTCTTGATATAGATGAAATGTACTACTAATTAATCTATAAATCATGATTCATGAAACACTTGAATGTACCCCTAAAGTTCCAATCAAATGGTGCCTCATTCTTCAACCTTCTCCCACGAAAATTAATTTCAATCTGGTCCGTTCTTAGTCCAACCGTTTTTATATTTTTTAAGCTAAGAAATAAAGTTTAGTTTATTTTTTATGAATTAACAATTAAAATTTTTAATTTCACAAATAGAACTATAAAACAGATACGCATCTCACTTTTCTTCTTTAATTAGTTTTTTATTTTTATTTTTTAATATATTTTAAATGATATGTGTCATTCCATTTGTTGTACAAACAACAATGATTGAATGATGTTGATGTGGTCTTCTCCACATGTTTTGAATATTCTGCAAAAACAGTGAAAGTCAGAGAGGCGCAGGGACAGATCCCTGCGCCTCTCTGACTTTCACTGTTTTTGCAGAATATTCAAAACACGTGGAGAAGACCACACCAGCAATACTTAAGCATCGGAGTACGCGTGTACGGACAGATCCCTGCACCTATCTGACTTTTACTGTTCTTAGAAAATATTCAAGACACGTGGAGAAAACCATATCAGTATTATTTAATCATTGTTGTTTGGTACAACAACACTATTAATTCAATTCTTAAAGTTTATAAATTTCATTGATAATTTCTCAATAAATAAACAAAAAAAAATACACAATATATATACACACACAAACCCTCACACACATAATAAGATGAATAGGATATCTTTTGTAATGGACCACTGATTCTGAGGGTTACTTTATACCCTTAGCATTATATTAATCAAAAGATTTAAGCTTTGAATTAGTTAGGTAAGATGTGATAGAGATTAAATTATAGTAAGATATTGAATAACTAAAAAGGGGAACTAAAAAATTTAATGAGTTAAAGACAATAAAAATGTAATATAATTAAAGCAACCTTTAAATTTACTACCACGTACCAAAATTACGGATACGAGAGGTCATAGCACAATGGACACAAGCACAGAGAAGGTCCAAGTCTAAGAATTCATTTACAAATTTAATGTAATTAAAGAATAATCAATAAATTAATATATAATCGCTATATAAAAAATACTCCTTCCAAAGTTTTAGAATGAACTCATTTTCATTAGAAATATTAATATTTAAAGATATGAAACATTAATATTTAAAGAAAAAAAGAAATGTTAATTAGGAGCTACATTAATATTTAAAGATATGAAATATTGGACAGAGAAAGTAATACTATATGGTTAATTACAATTTGAAGACTATGGTTGATGAATATTTATATGGTTAAAATGCTATACTTTTTTAAAATGAAAAGTGCTAAGCTATATATGATTAAATTTAATTTAGATATTTTCCCTTTGAACTATATAGACTTAATGGATTGAGTAAACGAATAAAACAATTTATAATAATAAGTTAAGGGTTTCTATATTTTTCAATAAATACATAAGAGTAAAATTGAGTATTGATGAATTGTGTTCCCTATGTTTTATCATTTATTGGTTGCCCTTTTGATTTCATTTAATTAACTGCCAAAATAAAAAGCCCTTGCAACTAACTGTTTTCGCAAAGCCACTGTTTTAGGCTTATATAAATATATCTATATTTGATTAGGTATTACTATCTATTTAAATATTGATATGATAATTTTAAACATGATTTAATCATATGAAAAATAAATTTTAATTAAAATTTGAAAAAATTTATATATGATATTTGTATAACTTGAAAAATATTTTACATTTAATATATTAAATTGAATTTTAACACAATCAATTTTATATTTTGAATTATATATATATATATATATATATATATATATATATATATATATATATATATGAATTGATAAATATATATTCGAATAAACTGAAATAATGGAAAAAGGGTAGTGGGGAGCTTATCCATTTTCATCCAAATAGAAAAATTTGTTGGTTTTGTACCAAATAGCTTCTGGCTTTTTGTTCTAATAAAAAGTAAGGAAAATTTGAGCAGTATCGATGATTTGCCCTTCAATTCTCGTTTGAAAACCCAAAAGAAAACAAAAATCTATCAGGACTTTTTGTTAGGAAAAAAGGGTTTCAACGTGGTCATAAAACATCAACGGGTTAGACCCCTTGGAGCCTTAGAGCCCTTAGGCCCTCCAATAATACGGGCTTTTGTCAATGTGGTGGAGCCCCATGCGGCCAAGCCCCGTCCTCTGGCCTGCGGCTAAGTCAGGGGTCAATGTCTTTTTATGAGTCTTGGTAGCCTCATTGGGCGGCTAATCAGTGTTTTAGATTAAGACAGTGCTAAGATAAATCAGAAATTTCACACTCAAACAGGTCGTAATAATAATAATAATAATAATAATAATAATAATAATAATAATTCAGATAAGAAATGATTATGGGTTTCCTTTGTGAAGCGGAATCCAGCTTTTGTCCACTCTTACATTGTTTTCTACTGTTTTTATTTATTTAAATTTTACTGTTAATTTGGCAAAAGTTATTTTGATAAAATACAAGGGAAAATTTGTTGTTTAGGTCCAAAGTGAACACTTTGGAAGTTTCAATCAAGTGTTCACTTAGATTCAATTTAACGATTATTTAAATTTAAATTTTTATTTTTTAGTCAATTTTTAGTTCAAATTATTTAAGTAATCAATTAAACAAAATTTAAATAACTTAATAATTAATTCTAATAGTTCACGAATTTAATCGAATTTTGTAATATATTTTTTTAATATTTAATTATTAATTTATCATATTATTTTTATAATATTTGATAAAAAATAACAATTTGAACATATTGAATTGAGTTCGATTAAATTTGATAAAAAATAACAATTTTAAATCAAATCAAATTTAAATCTAATACTAAATCATTTTAATTTGATTTAATTACACTTTTAATTTCAATACCTACATTTTCCTCTCCTTCTAAACCAAAAATCTCCATTATAAAAAAAGATACCCATCCCTAATCCGATTCCAAGAAACCCACAAAAGAGTTACCACAAATGAGATTTTCTTTTCTACTTTTTCTTAATCTTTTCAGCTTTCTTGCCAACCAAACGAAGCAAGCAAAATTTATACGGACAGATACATATCAAGCAAAACACCTTATAGTTTTTTTTTCGCTATCGAAATCACCTTATAGTTTCTAACTACATTTTCAAACTTAAATCAATAGATTGTCGATTTGGTCCTGGTGGGGGCCTGCAATTTGGTGTGTGAACATAAGGAAAGATTTCGCAGCTCCCATTGATGCCATTGGAGAATGTAGGGTCTATAGCTATCTGTTATGGTGGTTCTCTCTTGTTTCCTTCTGGCCACTAGGTGCCTTTTATTTGTAGTAATTTGGGCACTTTGTTTTCTAATTTTCTCCCTGGTTTGATATTGACAGATAACTGTTGAGCTCCAATCATTTAATTTGTTTATCAGTTTTCCAATTTCTTGTTCAATGATGTGCTTGGGTTGGGACCCTGCTTGGACTTGGTCTTTAAATTGAATGGTGGGGAGAAATCTGGGGTCCAGGTAGACCGCTGTCGATTGGTTTCTGCCGTGTGTCCTTTAAAATTATATTTATATCATTTAAAATATAAAAAAATTGTATAGCAAAATTTATATTAATATATTAAATATAAATTTTTTCATATTTATTAAATTTATATATAATTTTATTTTTATTATTTTTATATTTTTTATAAACTTTTTTGTATTATATTTAAAATTACAAGATCTCGGCAGGGAGACCTAATTGACTACACGAGGCAACAACACCTACAGGCTACGATCAATCAAGTTGCCAGGAAAATTAAGGAAGATCAAAGGGAATTGGGATTTGAAATCTTGCATTTTGTCCCGTATCCAACTAAAGTCAGGCAAGAAATTCCAATAACCTAATGGTGCACTTTCTCTTTTTTGTTAGGCCAAATCCCATTAACTAATCTCGGAAGCAAAATCAAATAATAAAATATGCACATAAAATTAATAATTTATTAATTAATTTATTTATATTCGCATAAAAAAATTACAACGAATTACCAATACAAACCAATCTTAATCCAGATGAAATTATAAATATTCTCACTCGATCTTTATAAAAACTCTCACTTGATATGTAACAATCTCAAATCAAAAATATCAAAAAATTTCCATGAGATATCTACACATCTAATCTCTTAAAACTTAAATTTTTTTTTGATATCGTTTATTCTTTAGACTTCTTCAAAGAACAAATCTAAATTTCTACCCCTCAAATATAAAATCTTTCTCAATTTAACCCCTTGGACTTTATTTGATAGATAGGATGACAATTTGTAATTAGAACTAGTTCAATTATGAAACATGAAGAAAATCGTACCATAACTTAATCATTAGACAATATAATTTTTTATTTTTATTTATTTTTCACAATCCCATCAATTTTTACCTTCCATATGATATAAAGTACTAATAATTATAATCTATCATCTTAATTTCCCATCTCTGGTTTATCTGTTCCTATCCAAATTTTACATTCAACACCATCATCTCATTATTGCAGAGAAGATACCGAAAAAATGCATAGTTATTGATGAAATCTGTTTAAAGTATATTTAATACCAAATCTTTTCCTAAACCTAGAAATTCATATATAAAATATATTTTTGTGTAGTATAAAATATAAAAATATGATTTTAAATGTTGTATTTGACAGATTAAACACAATTTATTTTGATTTTTAATAAATTTTAATTTTTATCACCTTTATATTATCATTATTCTGCTTTTATAATTATAAAATTTATCTGAATCTCTCAAAACATAATAAACAATGCAAAAGCAGGTTTGCTTGAGCCGACAATATACATGGCTGTCATCCCTTTAGTCAAAATGGCTAGCAATCTAGCACTAACTGATTTACACAAGTAGTGACAAAAGTAATAATTCAACCAACATCTTAGATTGAGGAGGTAATTGGTTGGGAATTGTTGTCGCCGTAGTGCTAGTCTTCGACTTGATTGGGTTCTCACTGAATAACGACAACAACTTCGAAGGAACAACATGAGTTTGATGACATTGGTAAGTCGATGTCAGACAGACATAGGAGCTTTGCAATTTTGCAAATTGGAATAAAGAAAAATGGTATTGTATTTCCCAAGATTACGAGAATGGAAGATATAATTCTTTGGACAGATCATTTCCCACTATAATCCCACATTTGAAACTACCATTATTTCTAATAATTAGAAGTAATTATAACATGAAAATATGCTAGCAGTTTGATTATTAATGTGACTTAAGTGGATTTTGTGGTTGCCTAGCCTCATGGATAATGGATAGACTCAACTGTTACTCCCCATGCCTTTGGGTGTCTATTTGCCAATTACATTAGAGCCAATAGACAATTGCTTTACCAAAAGTTAGAAGGTAATCATTAAATTTATTTCATTTGAAAATATTAATCTTCTCCTACCTCATAATATTTTGCTTCTTATACTTGAAATGTAAGTTTAATATTTTCAAATCAAATGACAGCCAAGAATTTTAATCGATGAAATATCTCTTTTCAAAATCAAAATGTAATAAATTATTATCCAATATGAATAATGAAAAAGAGTCAACGTTTGAAGAAGATAGAAAAAGACTTAGAATGAAGTCATTTGAAAAGATATGACGGTACTAAAGTTGAAAGAATATATTACTTCAAATAGAAATGAGTGAAAAAGAAAAATTTATCTTGATGGTTTAACATGAATTCATATAACCTACTTCAATTTATCAGGATAAAGACTCTAATGATAATAACATTGCCTGTGAAATTTTTAGACATCACAAAAGAAATTAAAATAATGATACAAACCCTAATAAACTATTAAAAAAATAGTATACGTCATAATTTTAACTCTATTTATATTGTTTAAAAACTTCATAAACATTAAATAAATAAAAATTCTATATCAATTATTAAATTGTAAGATTCCCCCAAGTATAGTGTCACCATATGCTAAAATTGACATCTTACAATTTTTTTTTTCAACGATAGCTTTTGATTTGAGAAAAAAACAAAAAAGTAAGCTACGGAGATCGAATTTTAGATTTGCAAAACTTACATTTTAAAAGTGAAAACATGTTTTGAGTTACAATTGATACATATCGACTGTAGAATACATTGATCTAATATATGAATGATCTTGTAATTCTATAATGCTAAAAAACTTAAGCAAATTACCACCCAAGTAAGCAACGGGATTGAAGACGATGTTTTGTTCGTCGGTATTTGAGAGCTTACATTTTTCTTTTGGGCCTCACATGGCTAACATCTATTTCGGAGTTTGGGTCCAACTGAAATAAAATCTAAAGGGTTCAAATAGAAATGAATGAAAAAAAAAATTATGTTGATGATTTAACATGAATTTATATAACCTACTCCAATTTATCAGGATAAAGACTTTAATGATAATAACATTGTCAGTAAAATTTTTAGACGTCACAAAAGAAATTAACATAATGATACAAACCCTAATGAACTATTAAAAAAATTAAAAAAAAATAATATGTATCATCATTTTAACTCTATTTATATAGTTTAAAAATTTCATTAACATTAAGTAAATAAAAATTCTATATCAATTATTAAATTGTAAAATTTCCCGGAGTATAGTGCCACCATATGCTAAATTTGATAACTTACAATTTTTTTTTCAACAATAGCTTTTGATTTGAGAAAAAAAGAAAAATGTAAGCGAGGGAGATCGAATTTTAGATTTGTAAAACTTACACTTTAAAAGTAAAAATGTATTTTGAGTTACAATTGATACATATTGACTGTAGAATACATTGATCTAATATATGAATGATCTTGTAATTCTATAATACCAAAAAACTTAAGCAAAGTACCCCCCAAGTAAGCGACGGGATTGAAGACTTGATGTTTTGTTCGTTGGTATTTGAGAGCATACATTTTTCTTTTGGGCCTGACATGGCTAACATTTATTTCAGAGTTTGGGTCCAACTGAAATAAAATCTAAAGGGTTCCATAACCATTTATGACATAAAATCCTGTCAGATTTCTCTGAAATCCATTGGCAAGCCCAGAAATTAACTGTAAATAACACGTGTCTTCTGACAGAACCTTCTACAAAAGGCAATCAGCTAGCTATGTCGATGATGTCATCGCCGCTATCCACACTCTATCGCTTCCTTAAACCAAATCGAAACCATCGAACACCGTCCAAAGTTTGCATAACCGCCTCTTCCATCTGCTGCTTCTCGTCGCTATCGCAAACAATGGATAACCAACAACAACCAGAAACGACAAAGCGAGTGGTGGTCTGCGGCGGCGGCGTAATCGGTGTTTGCACGGCTTATTTCCTCGCCAAGAAAGGCGCTGCCGTCACTCTCGTTGAGAAATCATCCGTAGCCTGTGCCGCTTCCGGAAAAGCGGGTGGGTTCCTCGCTCTGGACTGGTGCGATGGCGGTCCTGTCGAATCACTTGCACGTGCTAGCTTTAATCTGCACCGTTCACTCTCCGAAGAACTCAACGGCCCCGAAACGTACGGCTATCGGCCCCTCACCACTCTCAGTGTTACAATAACCGAATCACAGTCTTCTTCTCCGTCCGCTTCCAAGTCATCCGGTGACTCCAATATCCCATCTTGGGTCAATGGATCGGCACGTGGGACTCGAGCGATTGGGTCGACTCAAACCACGGCCCAAGTACACCCTCAATTATTCACAAGAACTCTGTTAAATACAGCCGTCGAGAAACATGGTGTCGAGGTGGTGATTGGGAAATTGGAGCAGGTGCGGGTTGAGGAGGGGCGTGTTGGGTCGGTGGTGCTCGAAGGGGGACGAGTTATTGAGTCTGACTCGGTTGTTTTGGCACTTGGGCCATGGACTGGAAAGTTTGAGATGTTAGCTTCGATGTTCAGAGTTTATGGGCTTAAGGCACACAGTATTATTTTGCAGCCCAAAGAGCCTGGTGCCATAACGCCACATGCTCTGTTTCTTAGCTATTATCCGCAGGGTGGCAAAGCCATGGATCCCGAGGTGTACCCTCGGCCGACTGGTACGTTCGACAATAAACTTCTGATTCAGAACTCTTCCCAATTGTAAAGCAGTTTCAGACACAAACAATTCAGAATGTTTTTATTTATAAAAATGTGAAATGGATTGTCAGGGGAGGTGTATTTATGCGGGATGTCTGCGCAGGCAGAGGTGCCAGATGATCCAGAGCACATATCTGGCAACCCAGAATCAATAGCGATGCTAAAGAGAGTGGCGAGAAATGTTTCGAGCCATCTGGCGGAGGGAGAGGCGGAAGTGAAGGCGGAGCAAGCTTGTTTCTTGCCATGTACGAACGACGGTGTGCCAGTGATCGGAGAGCTTCCAGAATTCAAGGGGTGTTATGTGGCCACTGGTCATAGTTGTTGGGGGATACTCAATGGTCCAGCTACTGGTGCTGCCATGGCTGAGCTTGTGCTCGATGGACGGGCTAGCATAGTTGATCTTAGTCGGTTTAGTCCCGCTAGATTTGTTGGGCGTAGAAGGGTTGAAGTTTAACTTGTATTTCAGATGCCATTTTCTTTGAAGGAGGCTTCTCTGATTAGTGCCTTCTGTTGCGAGTACTTATTAGTACGATGAGAATTGGGCAGTGTCACCTGTAGCTACGTGATTGTTGATACAGTGATTATTTGAAGCTTCAATCAATTTATATACCTCTTTTGTGAAGATTATAGCCTCATAAAAACCATAAGACAAGAATCCAAGTAAATTAACATTAGATGTCTTAACAAATGATATTGTTCACGAACGAATCTAAAGGGCATCTTCCTTAATCAATGATGATCTTTGGAAGATGAGAGATTGAGGGGCCGTTTGGTATTAGGAAAGTAATCACTTTGCGCTGTAATTTAATTGGACGCAAAGTGATTACAACGTTTGTTATCAAGAAAGTTGAATCACTTTACATTCAGGAGCTGCAAAGTGATTGCAGTCCATTTAGGCTGCAATCACTTTGCAGCCTTGAGTGCAAAGTTAATTTTACTCATTTTATCCCAATTACCCTTTTATCATAAAATGGTATTATGATGTATGAAAAATATTTTACATGGATTTATATGAAGTATTATAACTTTTATGGATGTTATAGGTACATTGTTGATGTCATGATAATTGAAAATTTACAATTGATACATTAAAATTTCGAATTACACTAATAATATATGAATTATTAATATTATACTCTATAAAATTAAATACATGACAATTTAAAATTACAAATGATAAGTAATATTAATAATACAACTTTTATTTTAATTAATTTTCATTGAAAAATTATTTTTATATTCAGGGGTATTTTTGAAATTTATCACTACTTTCCCAGCAAAGTAACTGTATACCAAATGCTGCGAAGTTACTTTCCCTGCAATTTAAACAAAATTTTACATTGTCATACCAAATACTGCAAAGTTACTTTCCTTGCAATCACATTCTCTGTAATCACTTTCCCTGCAATCACTTTCCTTGTAAGTTACTATACGCCACCTGAGTGTAGTTTTGTCTTCTCGCAGTAGGTTAGGGATTAAGATAGATATGATAATTTGAAATATGAGATGTAATTTGATTAAAAATAATTTAAATAAAATATATTAAAGTAATATGGATAAAAATTTAATAAAAATTATATATGAATACGATCAAAATAATTTTTTTTTTATTTTGATACAAATTTTAAACAACATTACTTTAGTTTACACAATAATCCTAACCCTAAACCTACATAATAATAATTTTAGTAAAAATTGTGTATTAATATGACTAAATTTTAAAAAAAAATTATGTTTGCCGTATCACCGAATTTTGATACAAAATTTTTATGTTTTATACAATAATCCTAACACTAAACTTTAAATTCATAGATTACAAATTTGATAAAAATTATATAAAAATATAATTAAAGCTAATTAAAAAATTTATATTTGACGTATAACACAAATTTTAACAAAATTTTCGTATTAGTACTAATACGATTTTAGGTAATATAAATACAAATAATATATATTGGACCATGGATATGTGGAATAAATATGAGGCCCAAGATGTAGAGGTTCGGCTGCAAGGTAGAACAGATTGGGTAATGGACAGACTTGCATGGTTATGGCTTTATGGACAATTAAATTGGGGTTTTTTAGCTAGACCTGGCTCGAAAGGGTTTGTATTGTGATAAGTTGCATATTATACATATTAATTGTCATATTTTCCCATGATTTAAATTATTTTATATGCTTAATTTTTGGATTTGACTTATATTTTCTATTTTGTATTGTGAATGAAGGAAAATGGACAAAATGGATTAAAAGCTGCAAATTTTGCTCAAAGCACAAAATCTGAAGAAATCTTGGAATTCAAGTCGAGATCTATCACTTGTAGCTGAAGTAGACTGAATCAATCTAAAGATGGCAAGTGGAAGATTTTAATTATTAAGGAAGATATATACAAAATCTGTCTTTGGCAAGTGGTGGAAAAAGGAAAGAAGTTTAATTGTAATCAAACTCAATCAGAGAATTTCCTTTGAAAACAGATCCTGGGGCTAGGATATTTAGTATATATAGACTAAGAGTGGCTAGGGAGAGGGCGGAATTCATCTTCTTGAATCTTCATATATTTTTATTTTTCTTTTGTATTTTTCTCTGAACTTATGGCTTGCTAAATCTTTAGTCTAGCCAAAGGATAATTAAAGTTTGGGTTCTTTAAGAATTGTGAGATCTAATTAGTTTTATATTGTTCTTTTATATCTTTATTATTTATATGTCTTCTGTTCTTATTTAAATTATTGTTTTGATTGGTTGTGCAAAAAGGGCCCTTTGTTCAATTGTCAGGATAATATATCACCAATTAGAAACTTGAATCCGTAATTGTTTAGGCATTCTAATATAAGTGGTAAATAACATAATTGATTTCAGACAGGATTTCAATTCTCTGTTAAGAAGATATATAATCTAGCTTAAATGAACCTACATGTGTGTTTGTTGGTTAGAATTGGTAGTCTCTCTAGTTTTCAATGCTGTTGGTAAATTAAATCTTAAGATCGTATCTAAGGTTGTTTAACTGACAAGAGAAATAATTAGAGATCGTATCCTGATTATCGAAGAAGTAAGGAGGGATAGGTTGTTAGGTCGTACCAATAACCATAATCAATTTGATAAAAATTAAAAGAATTTATTTTTGCATCAATGATCAATTCCCTGAACCCATTCTAAGATTATTCCTTTGGTTAGATGTTTTCATCATATTGATTTTTCTTTGCCTACATTTTAGTTTATTAATTTTTCTTTTTATTTTCATTACAACAAATCCCCATTTTTATTTTCTTTTTAAATCTTCTGCAGAGAAATAAATCTAACCAATCTCTTGGGAAATGACCTTACTCAACTATACTACAGTTTAAATTTATTTTGAGTAGGAATTATTATTGTTGGTTTCGACAGCCACCAATTTTTGGCGCCGTTGCCGGGGATTGGTTTTTAATTAGATTTATTTTACTGTCTTTTTTTTTCTTCTTTTCGTGCAGGTACTGAAGAAATAATGGCTGAAGATGAACAAACTTTAAGGCAGTTGGCTGCACCACCTGTCAATCAACAACCCCTCTGCATTCATAACCCAACTCTGCAAGCAGATTTTGAATTAAGATCGGGTTTGATCCATTTGCTTCCCAAGTTCCATGGTCTTGAGAATGAAGATCCTCACAAACACTTAAAAGAATTTCATGTGGTATGTTCAAGCCTGAAACCACAAGGAGTTACTGAAGAGCAAATCAAAATGCGAGCTTTCCCGTTCTCACTAGCTGATAGAGCAAAAGATTGGTTGTTCTATTTAACTCCTGGTTCTATAACCACGTGGACTGAAATGGTGAGATTGTTCCTTGACAAATTTTTCCCTGCTTCAAGAGCTGCTAGCATTAGAAGAGAGATATGTGGAATCAGGCAGAAAGATATTGAGACTCTTCACGAATACTGGGAGAGATTTAAGCAACTTTGTGCAAGTTGTCCTCAACATGGGATTTCTGAACAGCTCTTAATTCAATACTTTTATGAAGGATTGTTACCCATGGAAAGAAGGATGATGGACGCAGCCAGTGGAGGTGCGATAGTGAATAAGACGCCTAGAGAGGCTAGAGATTTGATTTCCACCATGGCTGCTAACTCCCAACAGTTTGGATTCAGACAAGACATACCTCATAGAAGAATAAACGAGGTAAATACACATTCTCTTGAAAATCAAATAGCTAGTCTAACGTCTGTTGTCCAACAATTGGCTATAGGAATGGGAAATGTACAACAAGTTAAAGCCTGTGGAATTTGTGCTGCTACTGGACACCCAACCGACATGTGCCCCACACTTCAAGATGAACCTCATGAGCACGTAAATGCAGTTGGAGGATTTTCAGGTCCACCCCAAAGGAATCACGATCCATATTCAAATACTTATAACCCAGGGTGGAGAAATCATCCCAACTTTAGTTACGGAGCAAGGCCTCAATTTCAGAATTCTCAATATAGCCAGCCTGCTCCACAACTACAACAACATCAGCCATCCTCAAGTTCAGGTACGTCTCTTGAAGAAATTGTTAAATCACTTGCAATTAACACACAACAATTTCAACAGGAGACAAGAACAAGCATCAAGAAGCTGGAAGATCAAATGAGTCAGCTAGCCACTTCTGTGAGCAGACTGGAATCTCAAGGAAAATTGCCTTCACAAACAATTATCAACCCTAAACATAATGTCAGTGCAATGACCTTGAGGAGTGGAACCGAGGTAGGGGAGTCTAGCAAGACAACCCGAAAGCGCATTCCAGAAAAAGAAGCTGAAAAGGAAGTTACTGTATCCCAGCCACAGTTCGATCACCTTAAGGAACCTAATGGCACGCAACCAATTCCACCTTTTCCTTTTAGATCATCCAAATCTAAAAAGGAGGAGGAGGAAAAAGAAATTTTTGACATCTTTCGCAAGATTGAGGTAAATATTCCTTTACTTGATGTAATTAAACAAGTACCTCGGTATGCCAAATTTCTCAAGGAGCTGTGCATCAACAAGAGGAAATTAAAAGGTAACGAATTTGTAAGTATGGGTGAAAATGTTTCAGCTGTCATTCAGAAAAAGTTACCTCCTAAATGCAAGGATCCAGGTATGTTTACTATCCCTTGTAAGGTAGGTAATCTTAAAATTGAAAGAGCAATGTTAGATCTAGGAGCTTCAATTAATGTCATGCCTCTGTCTATTTATAAATCTTTGAATGTTGGACCATTAAAAGAGACTGGTGTGATTATTCAACTTGCTGATAAATCTAACGTTTATCCTGAAGGTGTTCTAGAGGATGTTCTGGTACAAGTAAATGGATTGATCTTTCCTGCTGATTTTTATGTACTTGATATGGAGGATGATGACTTATCTAGATCTTTGATTTTGCTAGGAAGAGCCTTCTTAAAAACATCTAGTACTAAAATTGATGTGCATGATGGTACACTCACAATGGAATTTGATGATGAAATCATTAAGTTTAATATCAATAATGACTGTGAGAGTTCTGTGATTTACAAGGAAGAGATAAAGGCTTTTCATGATCATATGGTTTCCAAGAAAAAATTTTATGTTGGTCAGAAAGTTATATTATCTCATTCTAAATTAAAAATATTTCCTAGTAAATTTCGTTCTAGATGGTTAGGCCCTTATGTTGTTACTAACGTGTTTCCTCGTGGTAAAATTGAAATTCAAAATTTGGATACAGGTCAGATCTCTAAGGTCAAGGGTCATCGCTTAAAGCCTTTTTATGAAGGTTTACAAGTGCATGAAATTGAACGAATTAGGTTGAAATGTCCAACGTATAACTGAGCATGACTATGTCTAGCCAAAGACTTTAAAGAAAGGCGCTTTTTGGGAGGCAACCCAAAATTTTTCTTTATTTTTTTATTCACAATTTTTTTTTCTCTTCTTAATTCTTGTTGTTTTATTAGTATGGATAAGATTTATATTTGTCTTGATAAAAAAAAAAATTTACAACAGAGTATTTTTGATAGGGCGTGCCCACGCCCTACTCAAAACCATCTTCTGTCTTGAAAAAAAAAAAAAGAAACAGATATTTTGCAGAAGAGCATTGTGGATAGGGCGTGGGCATGCCCTATCAACACAATACTTCTGCCAAAAAAAAAAATTTTTTTTCTGTTAAAAAAAAATAATAATAAAAAATATATAATAATAATTTTCGCATCAGTTTATATTTATTTATTTTTATATTTATTTTATTAATTTTTTCCTGCAGATCCTTTCTCCTTCTTGGCACCATCTTCACTCTCCAAATTGTAGGTCCCTCGTGCCGGTCTTCTCGCCTGTCTTCATAGCTCCGGCAACACCAACCGGCAGCAACCAATCCAGTGACCCCCGACCTCTTCGAGCCTCACGCACAGAGCCAGCATGCAGCAGAAATTTTTTTTTTGCCTCAGTCAACACCAATCCGAATCCCAATCATGCCCGACCCCATCACCGGCAGCTGCAGCCCGCGGATCCTGCCCCACTCTTTCCGGTACCTCTCGCAGCTTCAAGCATCACCCATCTTCAAACACTATCCGGTAGCCCACAGCCGACACAGCCTCGATCTTCAGGCTGCTGAGACCCCTGCCATCGGAACCGAGGACCAATCACCGGCAGGAGCAACATTCTAACAGCTCCACCTAGCTTCCAGGTTACAACCCGACAGCAGACCCACCGGAACCGAGATTGGCGACAAACCCAGACTTCTCGGTCCCTTCCAATTTTCGATTGAAACAGTTCCACCATCAACTGCCTCATTCTCCACCGGAGCCGAGAACCAAGCTCCAGCAGTCGCTCCTGCTTCTCCCTTCTACCAGAGCTCCCTTTTGGCAACAGCAAGCTCCAAGCAATCGAGTTCCAGCATTCCAGCAGTCCATCTCCGGCTCCCGCAACCTGAGCAATACCCAATCCCACCGCCGTTGCACTTCATCGCGCCTGTCTTCGCAACAGCATACACCGGCGCCGACCCGCTCCAGCAAAACTGAGAACCACCTTTCCCAGACCTCCCGATACCTTCCTCCCTCTCCATTCGGCACCAACCGGCAGCAAGAGCTCCGGACTGAGCATTCTCTAATTTTTGTTTTTTATATATTTTGCTATATTTTTCAAAAAAAAAAAAAAAAAAAAGAAAATGAAAATTGTTGGGGTGGTTAACAAATTTCAATACTATTTTATTATTATCTGATTTGGTGCAGTTTGTTTGTGCTTGCAGCTTTTTGTGCTTAAAATTTGCACGGTATGAAGAACTGAAAATTAATCCGATTCATTGATCAGGAAATTCAAGAGCTTCATCCTCTCGTAACCATACTCGGATTGACAAAGTAGGAGAAATCAATACCATGCTTCACACTGCTCAATATTTTTCAGGGAAGTTTTCTAATTTCTCTAAATTCTTTTACAGTTTTGAGCAATTATTTTGATACATTGAGGACAATGTACAGTCTAGATGTGGGGGAGGATATTTAATTGTGACTCTGCTATTTTTGCTTTCTTTTCCTTTCATTCTTGATTAATTTTCATGAAATTTTTTTGCAAATCCATAAAAATTTTGTTCCAAAAGGTACATTAGTTATTGTTTGTGATTTCTTTGAATTCTAGATTTTTCTAATGCTTATCCCATGAAAAAAAAAATTGATTTACATAGTTTTGAATTCTCATTAACACACTATGATTAATTTATTTTAATTCATTAGATGAAAAAGTGTAATGGGGTCTAGCACACATACCCCTTTTTTTGTGAGATTTGAGCCTAAGAGCATTCATTATATCATGCTCTATTTCTTTGTTTGTGTGATTATCATGCATAGTTGACTATTCTAGAACTTGCTCTGTCATACATGTCTCAATCAACCCCTTTAATGAATAAGATGCAATAAATCAAATAAGGGCATTTAGGTTAAACCATTTTTTCTTGTCATTATACCCTTTCTTTTCTAGCCTACCCTTATTATTATTAACCCTTAGAGAAACCACTTTGAGCCTGACATTTTTCTTTGAATTAAACCACGTTACAAACCATAATAAACCCTTTTGTTGATTTTCCCTCTTTTTGAACCTTGAATTGATGAATCATATAGATTTATGCACATGAAACTTCAAAATATTTTTGGAAAGATTGCATATGTTGAAAAATTAGTATTTCAAGCTATTACTTTCATTGAGTTCTTCTCTTTTGAAAAAGAAAAAAAAAAGTTGAAAAAAAAACAGAAGAGAAAAAATAAAAAAAAAAGGAAAATGAAAAATAAAAAGAGAAAGAGAAGTGTAATTTTTATTGCTTGGAAGTTCGTTCTGAAAATTATGTGATTGAAGCAGTCTTTTGAAATCATTGATTTGAGTTTTATGTGAAAAGTTTCGTATGATTTCTTCAATTTTTTTAACCTAAAAATCATTTTATCATACCTTACCTAAGCCCCATTACAACCCTTTTAGACCCTTAGATTTTTGCATCTTAATTCATTTATTGGTGGAAGAGATATGATGAATTTGCAAGCCTATGGTAAGAAATCTTCTATGCATTGACTTGAGAGCTCATTTATATATACCTTAAACATTTAGAGTGTGATGAGTGAAATCCAATTGCGAGGGTGTTAGATCTTGTGTACTTTATGAATTTAATTGAATCATTAAAGTGCTATTCATGTGTGTTATGAGAATTCTCCTTAAAAATTTGTGTTTTAATTATTAAAAGGAATGTGTTTTGGATGAGCATAGGAAGAAGATGAAGGAATGATGAGAAGAAATTATGAATTTAGACTATTGTATGCTTGAGGACAAGCAAGGTTTAGGTGTGGGGGAATTTGATAAGTTGCATATTATACATATTAATTGTCATATTTTCCCATGATTTAAATTATTTTATATGCTTAATTTTTGGATTTGACTTATATTTTCTATTTTTTATTGTGAATGAAGGAAAATGGACAAAATGGATTAAAAGCTGCAAATTTTGCTCAAAGCACAAAATCTGAAGAAATCTTGGAATTCAAGTCGAGATCTATCACTTGTAGCTGAAGTAGACTGAATCAATCTAAAGATGGCAAGTGGAAGATTTTAATTATTAAGGAAGATATATACAAAATCTGTCTTTGGCAAGTGGTGGAAAAAGGAAAGAAGTTTAATTGTAATCAAACTCAATCAGAGAATTTCCTTTGAAAACAGATCCTGGGGCTAGGATATTTAGTATATATAGACTAAGAGTGGCTAGGGAGAGGGCGGAATTCATCTTCTTGAATCTTCATATATTTTTATTTTTCTTTTGTATTTTTCTCTGAACTTATGGCTTGCTAAATCTTTAGTCTAGCCAAAGGATAATTAAAGTTTGGGTTCTTTAAGAATTGTGAGATCTAATTAGTTTTATATTGTTCTTTTATATCTTTATTATTTATATGTCTTCTGTTCTTATTTAAATTATTGTTTTGATTGGTTGTGCAAAAAGGGCCCTTTGTTCAATTGTCAGGATAATATATCACCAATTAGAAACTTGAATCCGTAATTGTTTAGGCATTCTAATATAAGTGGTAAATAACATAATTGATTTCAGACAGGATTTCAATTCTCTGTTAAGAAGATATATAATCTAGCTTAAATGAACCTACATGTGTGTTTGTTGGTTAGAATTGGTAGTCTCTCTAGTTTTCAATGCTGTTGGTAAATTAAATCTTAAGATCGTATCTAAGGTTGTTTAACTGGCAAGAGAAATAATTAGAGATCGTATCCTGATTATCGAAGAAGTAAGGAGGGATAGGTTGTTAGGTCGTACCAATAACCATAATCAATTTGATAAAAATTAAAAGAATTTATTTTTGCATCAATGATCAATTCCCTGAACCCATTCTAAGATTATTCCTTTGGTTAGATGTTTTCATCATATTGATTTTTCTTTGCCTACATTTTAGTTTATTAATTTTTCTTTTTATTTTCATTATAACAAATCCCCATTTTTATTTTCTTTTTAAATCTTCTGCAGAGAAATAAATCTAACCAATCTCTTGGGAAATGACCTTACTCAACTATACTACAGTTTAAATTTATTTTGAGTAGGAATTATTATTGTTGGTTTCGACAGCCACCATATTGCAACAAGAGGCCTATCAGTAATTAAACAAAAACCAGTGGCAGCCTAGCCGGGACTAGGAATTCAGGACGCACGTGAAACCACGTGCGCACACGAAGAGCAAGGCAACTCTTATAGTCACCTAGTGACTGGAACTTCTAACTTTCCGCAAGCATTGTGTTCTCTCTCAAGTCTACACATTTCCCTTTCATTAAAGCATAGTTTATCAAACCCAAAAAATCAAAGCACATTTAATACATTTTGGAATGTTCAAAGGCCAAAAATCTGTCGGGTTATATTAAATTTGTCATGTTTAAGTTGCAAGAAAACTCAGATTGGGGATTGGAATATCAGATCGTATTAATGGCATTCACATTACAACTCACAAGATCGAACTTTATTCTCCAATCAAATGGAATGATGAACCCCAAGCCCAAGCAGTCTAACTTCATTAAAAGTTAGATTCTCCAATAATCCAATCCCATATATCCTTACCACAATCCAAGGACAGAACTCAGGACAAAAAACTGCTGAGAATCCAACCAAGGCGTTGACAAGCTGCCAGAAAAAGTTGGGTAACGAGCTTATGGGAGAAACCATTAGTCTATCAAATCTCGCCGAATGACCCGGTTCTATTTTAAGGCTCATTATTTGAAGCCAGAGCGCCAGACCAGACCAGGCCAGGTTTATTCACGGGGCCCAGTTAGTCTCCATTAATCAAAGGATAAATCAGCTCATTTCCCGCGTCTCTCCTTGTCTTAATATGATCTTTAGACTCAAAACAGAGTGACTAATAATAGGTGACTAAGTCTTACGATTCTTACATTGATTTTACAAGTAATTGTAAAAAATATTTAAGTTTGAAGAGGCTTTTTACGGTTTATTTTTTGTTGTTAGGTACTCCTTTTAGACTTGAGTATTTAATATTGATATTTTTATTGAAAGTTGACGTAATAAAAGAAGTAATCTTTGCTATTTGGACCTTAATAAGATCCAGAGTAAAACTATCCAAAAGAAAAAAGAGTTAGGTGATTGTCAAAAAAATCAAGAGTTAAAATCTTTTTTTGGGTTTGAGTACGTAACATTACATATGTGAAATTATATGATTCAGATATGTTTAAATTTGATTTATAAATTTGAAAATTTCGTAAATAAAAATCTAATAAATTTATAAATTTTTTTTCATATGTTTATGTAAAAAATAATAATAATAATAATAAAACTTTTTTCTTTTACGAGACTCGAGTTGGCTCTTACAATTCTGTGAGATAAAAGAAGGCCCCTTTGAAATGCCAATCAAATACTAACAAAGAGTTATCAAATAAAAACAGTGGTTTGCTAGGAGAAAAAGCAGGCGCCATTGTCCCACCAGGCGCAGAAGATTGCCGAAATTTGACATCCTAGTCACAGTCTTCCGAATATCAACCAAGGCAAAGCTCAATTATTTGTTGCATGCATTAATCAAATGTTGCCAGAAATTTTTTGTCCAAAAACTAGTGCTATACGAACCAAATTTCATCAAAAGGAACACATTGGCTGCTTTCATTTCCCACCATATGTCAAATCAATCATTAGGTTGGCATGTGAATTAAGTATTGGCAAAATAACAATATAATAAATACAATACCAACATGATTTCCTAACTTGACAGACATATCTTTTGAAAGCAAAGTTTGCAAATTTTAGGCCATCAAATTGTTCCTATAGAAATCTTATCTGCGTCCATTAGAAAATTTCAGCCTTTGGTCTTCACGTTTCATCTTTGCATGACAATTTTAAAAATAACATGTTGACATTATATAAAAATAATTCAAATAAAAAAAATAAGATTGATAACCACAAAGGTTGAAATTGTCTATAAATAAATATTATCTTATAGGTCAAATTTAAAGTTTAAATTTTAAGTTAGCATTCAAGAAAATTAAATTTATTGAATGCATTAAGTCGATATGAAAGGTATATCTTTAAGATTGTTCTGAGAAAAATTAGTCTCGAAGTGCATAAATATTATATATAAATATACAAAATTTTAAAAATTTATATATCATGTATCAATATAAATTTTAATATAAAATTTTTATATTTTATATCACAAGAACAAAAATTATATCTAACCTCAGCTACAGAAAAATCCCAACTAACGAAACTGTTAAAGGATAAAAAAAAGGAAGGAGTAGGCATGACACTCACTCGCACAAGTAAAACAGTACATACTTATCATAGCTAGTTTTTTCCTAGTCGTTTCAACTGAAAGTATATCATTGCCATCATTTTCTCGTTAGAAAAGCATTTAATATAGAGACAATAACACTAACTTCTTGGTTGTTATGTTCTGGCCATCAAAAAATAAACCCTTTTCATTATTCTGCGACAAGGACAATGCAGTTAAGGTTCTGGTAATGGTAGTTTATAGATTCAGGATTGGGTGGTTTCTACCTGCTAAATAACAAAGTATAGAGATTGAAAGATTTCTAGGTTTCGTGTCAATGAAGAGAGGGAGAAACACGATCCACCCATTTGGGATTTGAGAAGGTGCGAAGGAAAAGTAAAAGCTGCTCAACTGAAGCAAACTCCAGGAAAGGAGTCGTTGACTCCAAAATGTATAACCATAAGGTTGCACAAATTTCTTCATTCACAGCATCGAAATTTCTTTGTTTTTTTTTTTTTTTTAATTATTCTATTCCTGTTTCTTATTGGGATTCTGAGAATTTTATTTCAAGTGGATCTTATAAATCACGTAAATGATTTATATTTGTGTGAATTAAAATGGTAATTATATCGTGTAAAATATAAAAATTTCGTATATTTTTAATTTTTATTATATTTATATATAATTTTAATCAAATTTTAGTTGGTATTACTTTCATATATTTTATTCGTATAGTTTTTATGTCGTTTTATCACCTTGTATGTAAAAATGTAAATGAGTTAAGCTATTCATGAGTTGTTCGAGTCTGATTTGTTAATTACTCGAATTTAACTCGTTTATTTTTTAGTTGAGTTAGAGTTCAAACTATTCGAATAACAAGTTGAATCAAATTCAAATATTTTAATATCTGATTCGAATAGTTTAAGAGCCTAATCAAACTTTCTTTAATATATATTTTATTTTTGATTTAGTATTCTACCTTTATAATACACATTTAAAAAATGAGAAATCTATTTTTTTGAGTCGAGTTAAAATTTATTAAATTAATTTTGATTTGTTCTAATATTTTATCGAGTCGAATTTAAAATATAAAAATTAAATTTAATTAAATTTAAATCAAATTTTAAAATTTAATTTTTGAAAATCGAGTCAAAACTTAAATTTAATCCTAAATCGCGAGAGGTAACTTGATATTAACCAAATCTATTCCAAAGCATTAAGAAAAAAACAAAAGAAGGAAAGTGAAATGTAGAAGAAATGACGGAAATAACTGCTAAATTAATAAATTATTTCCCGTTGCTAGCAATTTTTCTAACCAATGGTTGATATTAATTTACAATCTTTCAAAATCTTTGACCAAAGCGCCTGATATAGACCTTTTCAAAATCCTCCTTTCTACAAGAAAAAACAGCCATGGGCCAACTCCCACACCTCCAAACCTCTCTGTTGCCATTACCATCTTTTCTAATAAAGAAAATGCTTTAGAGCTTTTCCATCCATTTCTTTTCTATATACATTTCTCTTCACTTTCAATGTAGGAAAAAAGAGATAAACAGGAAGAAAAGGGAGGTGCATTATTAATTCACAGGTACTATAAAGTGAGAAAGTTTTCTAATCTTGTTTATGCATGCAAAGTAAATGGATCAAACTAAAAGATACATATAAATTTAATTATTTGAATATAAAATTTATATATATGTATCATATAAAATTATATTTTTATTATATAAAATATTAAAATTTATATCAACATCTTAAATATAAATTATTTTTAAGTTTTATCATATTATATATATTTTTTAACTTGTTCTAATTTTATAACGGGACACCAAAATCTATTTAATCTTGTATTTATTAACACATTAATGCATTCACCCACTTTTTTATTTGCTTAATTCCATTAAAATGAGGTGGGTAAAGCTGCCACAAGCAATTTTAAAAGAAAAAGAGTCGGAGAAAAGGTGCACAGATGATGATGGTGGATGACATAATGCATTCCCATGTGTGAACAAGGCTACAAGTCTACAGCTTGAAGTTCTGGGATTGAGCCGGCTGCATCGGAGAACAAAATCCCAGCTTCCTCATTGTCATCAAACTCAAATCTGGCTCGGTGCCAACGAAAAAATTAGACACTGGTAAATCTAACCCTAAGCTGGAATCTTGCAAAAGGTTGAGAAAAGAGAGCTATGGACCGCCTGGTCATCTTGTCTACTGCCAAAATGAGGACAATTTGGAGAGGAATCATAGCTTGTTATTGGTCCAAATGATATTTTATGCCATGGACTAGAAAGCTTGGGTTCTGAAAAAAGTAGGTAGACAGCATAACATGCCTTGATAGGCTTAGCTAGAAATTTCATGATGGATGAAAGGATTAAATTGTCTATTTAAAGTAATTAACAATTATTAGATAATCACAGTATCACCAGGTCTTTTTGGTTGCTACAAGTAAATAGCTTGCCAACATCTTAACCTTTATTTTCCTTAGTGTTTTATTGCTTTAATAGTAGGAATAGAAACAGATCATTTAAGTATTATACACTCGAAAATTTGTATAATTTGATAGGATCCAATCCACATAATACTTACTTAAAGTTAATACGAGAGTCTCATTAATCGAATAGCGAGCCGAAATCAATGGGTAAGCCCCTTGCACAGTATCGAGACTAATCTGAAAGGTCTACAATGCAAAGATTAGCAGATAGGCATAGTGAATCCAATTAATTAAAAAAAAAGTAAAATATATTTATGAATGTAAGTACTTTATCAAACTAGGTAAATCTTATCCTATATGCATATAATTATTAATTTTTATTTATTTGATAGATTTGTTATTAACAGAGTTAAGTCTAGCTCATTGCTGGGACCATGGTCAATTCAAGTTCTTCAAGGATATTCACATTTAATGATATAGGAGATTTTTAATACCAAGGGTTCAGCAGCTAGTCCATTTTTTCAAACGATGGAGCGATGGATGGAGACCTAAAATTCTCATAAAAGCAATAATGGCTCTCTGATTTGACGATATCAAGGACCCTTTGAGGACCCCTCCGCAATAATGCTGCCCTAGAAATTATGCTCATCGATGTAGCAAGCTTGATTAATTCCCTCCCTAGCTTTGCTTTCCCGGTCCGTTTGTTTATATTTTCGAAGAACAACTGTTTCATACCTGAAGAAGTAAAGATGCTATTCAACTTCACATAGATGTCTTGTAGCAACTCTGTAGATTTGCTGGTTTTTATATTGTGATAATGCTGCTGTGGTGCTACCCATCTAGTAGCCACTGATAACAGAGAAGTAATGGTCATGCCAATCTTCCTGCCGTCAAATTACCAAAGCCATTAATCTATTTCACTAACATATTTACAGCATTAGAAAAACATAAAAGAAACAGAAAGCTTCATTAAAGTCAATCTAAGACAGAGCACCAAAACATTCAACTTCACATAGATGTCTTGTAGCAAAGATGCTAAATTATTCTGATTCTGTAGGTGATTTTTTTTTCATATTTTTATTTAATAAATGTGAATAAATTTATAAAACCAACGGTGACAGCATTTAATCATTTCTAGCAAACCTTAAATTATATATCTGAAGAGAGCTGCACACCAGAACATTTTGGTGATGAAAAGTTTGTTTTGTTAAGCTGTGTATTTCTTTCTTAGTTCTCTTATTATCATTTGTTAATTACTTTTTTAACCAACTTTCTTCACATGGCCTCTGCAGCTTCATTAACATAAATGATAAATCTCAGATACTTCTCTCGGTCATTTCTCTCTCTCTGTTTACCTGTCTCACTCTTTTCTCTCTCTTTCTCGGATTCTGTCTATTTTCACAGGAGAAATGTGGGATCAGTTTGACAAATGATGAGTTCATTCTATAGTGCTAAACTCCATTTATGGTGGAGAATTCTTGTTATTCTTGAGTCTCTTGTGGTACAGGCTCTGGGGCTGAATACAGATGGAACTCTCTTGCTTTCTTTTAGGTACTTGATTCGCAGTGATCCTCTAAACGTGTTGCAGAGCTGGAACTACAGTGACCAGACGCCTTGTTCTTGGAATGGAGTGACTTGTAGAGCTCCTGACAACTCCAATGGCGGCTCTCGTGTGACAGGCTTGACTCTTGCAAATCGTCAGCTTTTTGGTTCAATTCCATCCGATCTGGGGATGATTGAACACCTTGAAAGTCTTGATTTATCCAACAATTCTCTAAATGGGTCTCTTCCTTTTTCCATTTTCAACGCAACCCGGCTTCGGTTTCTTGATTTGTCAAACAACTTGTTCTCTGGTGTGATACCAGAAGCAATAGGACGGTTGCAAAACCTCCAATTTCTTAACCTTTCTGATAATGCATTGGCGGGAACTTTACCTACCACTCTCACTACTATCCAGAGTCTAACTGTTGTTTCTTTGAAGAATAATTACTTCTCTGGCAGTCTTCCAAGTGGGCTCCAATCTGTTCAAGTTTTAGATCTGTCTTCCAATCTTGTCGAGGGTTCTTTGCCTCCCAACTTTGGAGGCAGCAATCTTAGGTACTTGAATGTTTCTTACAACAGGCTTTCCGGGGAAATTCCCCCACAATTCGCCGAGAAAATTCCTGGTAACGCTACTATTGATCTTTCCTTCAACAATCTTACAGGAAAAATCCCGGATTCTGTTGTTTTTAAGAATCAAGAATCCAAATCTTTTTCCGGAAATCCTGATCTATGTGGTGAGGTAACCAGGCGTGACTGTCCAAGTCCTTCTTCAGCTTCAGCTTCTCCTAACGTTTCTTCACCAACTTCGCCGCCAGCAATCGCTGCCATCCCCAAGACATTGGACTCCGACACGCCCGAACCATCTCCTGGAGCTAAAAAACCTGGACAGAACAAGCTCAAACCAGGAACAATAGTAGGAATTATAGTCGGGGACATCGCAGGAATTGGATTTGTCATCATGGTTTCCTTTTTCGTCTACAAGCTAAAGAGAAAAAAGAGAGTTGAGACTACGCAGAAGCAAGAAGCAAATGCAGCCCAAGACAATTGGTCTATAACATCTTCATCGTCAGAATCAAGAGGGTTTACAAGATGGTCTTGTTTGAGAAAGAGAGGAGAGTACGAAGAAGAATCTGACGGCAGTTCTGACACACAAGAAGTCCAAAGTGGGAACAAAAGTCATGATAATCAACGGCAACAAGAGCAAGAACATGACAAAAAAGGGACATTGGTGACCGTTGATGGCGAAAAGCAGCTTGAGCTTGAGACTTTACTCAAAGCCTCTGCTTACATTTTAGGTGCCACGGGTTCTAGCATAATGTACAAGGCAGTGCTAGAAGATGGGACCTCCTTGGCGGTTCGAAGGATTGGGGAGAACAGTGTGGATCGGTTCAGGGATTTCGAGAACCAGGTTCGAGTCATTGCTAAACTGGTGCACCCCAATTTGGTCAAGATCCGTGGGTTCTATTGGGGAGTTGATGAAAAGCTTATAATCTATGATTTTGTACCAAATGGCAGCCTCGCCAACGCTCGTTACAGTGAGTCATTTTCCTTTCTTTTTCTATTTTTCCCCACTTTCCAAGTGAAACGTATGCATACATTAGAAAAAAACAACCTGGGTATTTGCCAAAGTACTCTGGATAATTGAATTCATGACGGTGGAGTAGTTGTAACTAAAACCTTGTTGTTTAATGCATGGGGAAAGTCAACTGTCTGGAAAGGGTTCGTATTTGCCAATTTCCTATCGTTTACCCCACGGCGTTTGACAGCGCACTTCCTTCTGAAAACGACTAGTCTTTGTTATCTCAGTGACTCATTCTTTCATTTGCTCTTTGCAGGCTTTACATTTGTTAAGCTTATGAATTTGTCACTTTCTGTTTTCAGGAAAAGTTGGCTCTTCACCTTGTCATCTTCCCTGGGAGGCTAGGCTAAAGATCGCCAAAGGTGTGGCCCGTGGGCTATCATATCTCCATGAGAAGAAGCATGTGCATGCCAATTTGAAGCCCAGCAACATCCTGCTAGGCTCCGACATGGAACCAAGGATTGGCGATTTTGGGCTCGAGAGGCTCGTGACAGGCGACACGAGTTCTAAAGTTGGAGTGTCAGCTAGGAATTTCGGTAGCAAGAGGTCAACAGCATCAAGAGATAGCTTCCAAGACCTAGCAGGACCAAGCCCAAGTCCAAGCCCGAGCTCGTTCGGTGTGTCACCTTACCACGCACCAGAGTCACTTAGGAGCCTCAAGCCCAATCCGAAGTGGGATGTGTATGCATTTGGGGTCATCTTGCTTGAGCTTCTAACAGGGAAAGTCATTGTTGTGGATGAGTTGGGACAGGGAAATGGGATTGTAGTTGAAGACAAAAACAAGGCATTGAGGATGGCTGATGTGGCAATTCGTGGTGATTTCGAAGGCAAAGAGGAGGCCTTGCTGGCTTGCTTCAAGTTAGGGTACAATTGTGCATCACCAATCCCACAAAAGAGACCTTCAATGAAAGAAGCCTTGCAAATTCTTGAGAAAATCCCTTCTTCAATTTCATCTTCATCATATTATTATGGACATTGATAACACATTGGACAAACATTGGAGACTACCTTTGTAGAGAGAAATGTATGTAGTGATTGACTGATACGTCTTTTTTTTTTCTTTTACTTTTGCTTCAAGGTTTGTGTTTGAGTTGGAAATTGCACAACATCATGAGTTGGATCTTCCTGGTTTGACCCTAATATTTATTGCTAATTTTTAGACCCAATCCATCCTTTTTTTAATTAACTTCCTAGGACTAGGGATTTAGGGTCTATTGGTTTTTTTTTTTAGAAAATAATTTTAAATACAACAAAATGATACGACATAAAAATGAAATTGATTAAAATTTCATAAAAATTATATATGAATTTGATAAAAATTAAAAAATTATTTTATATTTGACATATTGATACAAAATTTGATAAAATAATTTTTATATTTTATATTGATATAAACATAATATATATATATATATAAATTATTAAATTTAACCATTATTTATTCACTTTTGCGGTGAAAAAGTCTTCATAATCAGATAACAAAATCTTAACATCTCTATTTTTTTTTTAAAATAAGAGATCTTCATTATAAAAAACAAATATTCAACCTTCGCTAAAGTAGAAAAACAACTGAATCAATGTGGTTGGAATGATTTGTTGTACGGAATTTTAGTTTCACACATGGCACATGCAGAAGCATATATAATAGCTATGCAAAACTATTCTTCTTTGAAGAATCCGATCCCATCAGAGATTGTTTATAAGCCAACTTATACTTTCCAAATTAGCTGCGTTTATTTGGTCCCTTCTCTACGCCTATCCTTGGCTGTCACCTTTTCTTTTTTTGGCTATTCTTTCTCAAACACAACCACATTTCAAATTAAGGCTGAGCTGAGGCATCATTGGCAGAAAATAGGAATGGAACTCAGTGCAGGCAAACCCACTTTCTACTATTGGTGAAAGAAAATAAATGGGACCATTAAGCTAAATTTCTATAAAAAATACAGTTTAGAGCCTCAATGGCCATTCTGCAAAAGCTGGAAGCATCTAATATTTTGCTTCCATGGAATTAATGTAGCAATAATAATCTATGGACCGTAATGTCTTACAGGGCCAGAACTTTTAATTGCCCCTAGAAATTGACAATAAAACATTAATGAGCTGACACAAGTAATTAAGCTTTAAATGTTGAGTATAAAATACTTATGTTAAATTTTTACAATCCTTTGTTGGTTGGCATTCTTAAAAAAAAAAAAAAAAATTCGTAGATGAAAGTTTAATAGATATATAAATTTTAACAATGAATTGATGATTTATTTTGATTTTAAAGATGATATAATTCTGTTTATTTTAAAATAATTTTTTAATTGACAATTAAAGTTTACCATTTATGCTTCCAAGTTCCAACAAGGATCAAGCTGTACTCTAATATCCTCTTTAGATTCTTCCAAACGTATTATGATTCCTTTGTTACATGCAAACTCATTGAGAAATAAATAAATAATAAAATATAGATAAAATTATTTTTAAAAAAAGGTCATTTTAAATTTTTTTAAAAAAGAAAAATTAAAAAAAAAAATGTAAGAATAAGAATATGTTGCCTTCCTAATTTATCCTTGGAGTCTAAAAATTCAGCAGACTGTATAAAAAGAATTTCTCTTGATTAAATTACAAATACTAACAAAAAATATGAAGAAAACCCATTACGGGGTAAAATGGCCCATAAAAATTGGGCTGGAAAGACCAATGGTATTGGGCTTTAGCGCGGATTAAGCAACCATACATAGTGAAGAGGCCCTCATTTTTTTGAATTGGGAATATCCCGCTCTTCTATCGTTTTAAAAACCCTTCGAACATTTCTTTTTCTGACACCAAACCAATAGCCGTTAGAAAGGGGAAAAAATTAAAAAAAAAAAAAAAAGCGCAATGGCGACGAATATCGGAATGATGGATTCGGCTTATTTCGTCGGCAGATCTGAGATTCTTGCTTGGATCAACTCCACTCTCCTCCTCAATCTCTCCAAAGTCGAAGAGGTTTCTTTCTTTTTCTTTATGAAATTTCATTGGTTTGATTTGATATGAAACGAGAATTTTATTTTGATGGATACCAATCCGGTGCATTTTCAGGCATGTTCCGGTGCAGTTCATTGCCAGCTGATGGATGTGGTTCATCCAGGGATGGTGCCGATGCACAAAGTCAATTTCGATGCCAAAAACGAATACGAGATGATCCAAAATTACAAAGTCCTTCAAGACGTTTTTAACAAACTCAAAATCACCAAGGTTTTAATTTTAATTTTAGTTTTGTTACTATTTTTTCCTGGTTTTGAATTTTGATTCAATGTTTTTTTTGGTGGTTTTAGCATATCGAGGTGAGCAAGCTGGTGAAAGGGAGGCCGCTTGATAATCTGGAGTTCATGCAATGGATGAAAAGATACTGTGATTCGGTTAATGGAGGCGTTCTTCATAAGTAAATTTCTTTAAACCCTGTTCTCCTTTTTAATAAGCTCGATTTTTAATGAGGTTGAATCCAGGGTTCTTTTCCTTTTTCCAGCAATTGGTAATGTGTTAATGACATTTGGGCATACAGTTTTCGTATGTTTATGATTGACTTTCCAGAAAATCATGTTAATTCAATTGTTTTTGTGTTAAGTGAATTCTCTTTGGGTATTGTTCTTCTTCATCAAGGGTCTCTTTTTCGTCACGCTTCATGAATTAAATGAGAATGAAGAGATCTATGAGTGATTTCTTGCTTTTTTTTTTTCTTATTTAGTTACAATCCAGTGGAAAGGAGAGAGGCTTCTAAAGGAGGAAAAGAAGCAGGCAAGAAATCAGCACCACAACAATCCTCAACCAAGGGTTCAACTGCTGCTCCTAGACCCCCGTCTTCCCATGGTCGGAGGAACAGCAATGATGTTTCGTCATCTGTGAACCCTTCCAATCAATCAGCAAAGACTTCATCCAAACCATCATCATCAATGGCCGCTCACGATGAACAGGTACTTTATATTCGATGAAAGAATTGATAGTAACATTGGTTTAAGAATTAAGAATGTTAAGAAGAACCCAAGGTCTTCTCTTTTACAATGTAGATTACAGAATTGAAGCTCTCTGTGGATAGTCTTGAGAAAGAGAGGGATTTCTACTTTGCAAAGTTGAGAGACATTGAGATACTCTGCCAGACTCCTGAGATTGAAGACTCACCGGTATTTCTCTTCTGACATTTAGATTTTGAAAAGGCAAATTGATTGTTAAATGTTTGCTGCATGTTATTTGCAGATTGTTGCAGCTATCAAAAGGATTTTATATGCTACAGATGGTGATGCATCAGTGGTGACTGAAGCTCAAGCCATGGTGTCTCTTCACCCCAAGGGAACAGAATTCTTGAGTCCAATTGCCGAGCTATCAGAAGAAAAATCCTGTTCTGAAACTCAGAAGAGAAAAAACATTCTGAACATTGATGTTGATGTTGCTGGAATCACAACATTGTCTCCAAGGCAAAGGCTCTCTGATGCTTCTGATGTTCACTGCAGTGAGTCACCTCTTATGACTTACTGATCAGCAATCAGCTATAGACTTCTGAAGATCTGCTTGACAATACAGTTTTGTCAAATTTCTTAGAGATATATATCTACAGTTTTATCTGTTGTTTCTATTGTAGTCCAAGCAGTAGTGTTTAGGACAGAACATAATGCAGTCGTCATCTGAATTGTTAGCAATGTCTGTTTGGGTCGTGTTGTGTACTTTGGAAGATGTAAGAATAACATACTACTACAATATGTATATCCTTTCTGCTTCAGGAGGTCATTTTTAGCTGAGATTGCAGTATAAAAATCCAGGATGATTACTCAGCTTCTCTGTTTTTAAATATTTTTGTTAAGGAATGAAATAGATTTTAAATTCTTAATGATGGAAAGATATATGGAGATGAATCTTTTTTTCTTTGGGAGTAATCATTTAGCATTTTATAATATTACTAAATAAGATTTTGATCAACAATAGGCTAAATGCCTTAGGTCATATCCTTCAAGTAAATCCATTCTAACTGATAATTCTAGACATGATACAATGATCAACATGAAAACAATACAAAAAAAAAGACATGAAAGTGATAAGAACAAGTTGAATTTGACAAAAATTTAATATAATGATACAAATTTTAACAAAAAATTTTTATATTTTATAGAATATGAACACAATTTAACACAATGGATGCAAAACACGACTCTTATGTTGTGAAGTATGAAAAAAGTCTAAAAAAAAATTTGCAAAGGAAATGTTAATATGGAATTTGTAAGAGTTGCAAAATAGAATAATAGTCTTGGATATGAGATATGAGTGTGACATGTGGAGGTGTTCACTTGATGTTAGGGCCTCTTCTTTCGGCTTGAAAATAGTGTTGGAGACCAAGCATTCATCAGCCATGTCTCAATGTGAACAGTAATAAGTGGGGGATTACTATTTATGGTATCAAATATATATTCTCCATCACTTCTTAAAATCAACCTTCAAAATCTAAATTAAGAATCGTGACATTCAAGATGAACATGCTAACCAGAAAGGTAATGTTTCTACATTTTCAGTTTCTTAATAATGTTGATGATCTTTTAAGTTTTCTCATCTTTGTCGGAATTCTTCAATAGAGGTTAAAGAATCTTTGCTTTGGATAGGAGACTGAAACCACAAATGCACGAGGTGAAGTTGAAAGAACGGTGGAAACAGTGGATTATCGTTCGTCAGCAGGTAATGGTCAAGAGCCGAAGACTGTGCAGGTGATCCACCAACATCAGAAAGACAACGAGAAGACCAGCGGGGGTGTGCTTACTGGTGCTGCTGCTGCTGTGGCCTCGACCCTTGAATCAGCCAAGGATGCGATATCTCGAACCTAATGGCCATAATGCTCCATTTCAAATGACCTTACCGAATATAGAATCTCTTAGAAATTGTTGTCAAACAAATAATGCATTGCCTCCTTGATTAGAGATTGGTTATAATAACCTGACAAACATGTTATCTGAAAAACGAAAACAAGATCAATCTTTTGTAATGCCAGAATATGAATTCTTTACTTTTATAGTTAATCCCTAATCCAAACTCCGAAGGGTTTGAAGGGTTGTTTGTTTAGATTTGTAATTTCTTTACTTTTATAGTTAATCTCTGTTTATTTGCATCTTTTGTTGAAGTTCTCACAATAGGTGATCGGAGAAGTTTAACGTGTATTTATAGGTGTAAGTAAAAATATTAGTTTTTGAGTTAACTTTTAGTGTGTCAAATCTAATTATATTTAACATTGATATCAGAGCTCGAGTGATGAATATTTTTTTTTTCAAAAATCTCATTTTTTGAATTAATTTTTTATATTTAGAAGGTCTCAAAATCTCATCTCTAGAATTAACTTTTAGTTTTAAAAAGGTCTAATTCATCCAACATGTTTGTTTCATCTTTTTGTGTCAGTGGTGGAATCTATTCACCTAATTACATAACAATGACAGCAGAATACTTTACCTGTATATTTCTGCACTACTTGCCTGAACATAGAGCGATAAGCACATGAACAAAATATTCCTTTCTCTTTTCAACTTGGAAATGGAATCACAGCATTTCCAATCCAAAGAATCAAGGGTTAAATTAAAGCTTCCAAATTCATGCTCAAAATACATTTGTCAGTTTGCAGGCCACCGAAAGCAAAACAAAGTTAGTGCTCTTTATTGTTCGCCAATAGTCATCCGAATCCTATTCTTTTTTCCTTTATATCTCAGTCCACGTCTCTCATTGCTTTTATAGCGTCCATAATCCAAGCATATATTTCCCTTTGGTTTCCCTCTTGTTCCTCACCATCCAGAGACACAATTCGCTTCTGCTCCAACTGTTTGAGGTCTGTGAACCAAGTTTTGCTTGAAACAGGTTAAGGTTTACTAGTTTCTTGGTGTCTGTTTTATTTTTCTTTCTTTCATTGCAGTTATAAATTAGCTTAAAACAGTTGCAGCGATGGGAATGGCAATATCTAGGCTGGTGAGGATGCTTTTTGCAAAGAAAGAAATGAGGATATTAATGGTGGGACTTGATGCTGCTGGGAAAACAACCATCCTTTACAAGTTGAAACTTGGAGAGATTGTTACTACCATCCCAACCATTGGTATACACCCTCAATAACTCTCTGCGTGCCTAATCTGTCCATCTATCTTTAAGCTGTTTGAACACTAAGTTTTACTTGATTTCCAACATGTGATTATTTCACGAGGTTGATGATTCATTCAAGCATAAGACTTGAGAAAATCCCATTAAGTAATCTTGTTTCCAACAGAAAGTACAGATTGCTAACTGGGGTTTTTTGCCAATCCAGGATTTAACGTGGAAACTGTCGAGTACAAAAATGTTAGCTTCACTGTCTGGGATGTTGGAGGACAAGATAAGGTAATGAGCATATTAATGCAAAGAAACCTTTGTTAGGGTTTTCATAGGGTTGAGTATGTGTTTATAAGTATAAAGAAAAGTCACCTTTTAAGTTTGAAGAGATTCAATTGCACCAAACACTGATGTGAGAGTCTAAATTGTCAATATGTGAAGAGAAAAATTATTGTGAAACATGCTGTGTTCGATATATATGAAAAAAAAAGATTACTAGGGCTTTTATATTGAATGTGAAAGTGTGAGAAAAATATCACCCTTTAAAATTTGACAAGCTTAATTTATAAAGAGTGTGAAAAAATTTAAATGTACGTTTATAAACTTAATGAAAAATTTAGTCTCTAGAACTAGTTTTTGGGATTGATACAAGCCCAATAGCACCTAACAAGCCCATGCTCTCCCACCTCCATATGAGCTAATACCTAACAATTAAAGACTTAACTGTTTCGTACTTTGCTTTATAGATTCGACCCCTATGGAGACACTACTTTCAGAACACTCAGGGCCTCATTTTTGTTGTCGATAGTAATGACAGTGAAAGAATAACAGAAGCAAGAGATGAGCTTCACAGGATGCTAAGCGAGGTCGATAATTTCTATCAACTTCCTGAATTCATTACGAGTTTGTTATCACAGGGTCTAATTCTAATACAAAATCCTGACAGAAATGTCATTCAGAGTATTAATCTCACCAAGCTCTTGGTCTTTCTTTCTGCAGGATGAACTACGTGATGCAACCTTACTTATCTTCGCTAACAAGCAAGATCTTCCAAGCGCCATGACCGTTTCTGAAATCACTGATAAACTTGGCTTGCATTCACTTCGCCAACGCCGTTGGTAAAATTTAATGTTAATATTCACCAACACAGCTAAAGTTTGGTCATTTTACTTTCAAACTATGAAGAAAAATTAGAAGCTGACACCATTTTAATAGACAAAGGTAGAGTATTAAAGCTGATATTAGAAATTTTACTTTCCTGTAGTAATTGCCATTACTGGAAACTGATGTAGGTACATCCAGGCTACGTGTGCCACCTCTGGCCAAGGACTGTATGAAGGACTGGATTGGCTATCCAGCAATATCTCTAGCAAGGCAAGATAAACCAAGCATCGTTCTTCTTAATCCTGCAGGGATACAATCAAAATAAGTTATTCATGAATTATTTAAATTCGATTGAATATTTACTCCTCAAATTTGATTTGTTTATTTTTTAACTGAACTGAACATGAGCTAATTAAATAACGAAATCAATTGAGTTCAAGTATTTTTATATTCAGTTTGAGTAACTTGTGAATCTAATCATTTTTGTATTATATATTTTAAATATTTTATTTATTAATTTATCATGTTACTTTCATAATATATCATTAAAAATTGATAAATTGAATTTATTGAGTAAAACTTTATATTTAAGTATTCTACTAAATCGAGTTAAAATTTCAAAAACCAAGCTCAATTGAGTTCGAATTGAATTTTAAGTCTCAAATTATCTAATTAAGTCGAGTTCTCAACTCAATTCAATTATATTCTAATTCTGTACCTATGAAATCTATGACCTAATTCTATTTTCTTTCTTTTGCTTACAGGCATAATCAAGGCAGCCCCTCTTTGGATATAGAAAGTCATCTACTCCCAAAGAGAGACTTGCAGAAACCAGAAGTGAAGAACCTGTAACCGAATCTTCATTATTCAGTAGATTTTGATCCACTTTTATGATGAAGAAACTATAAAATATATGTGTCATACATCATGAAGAAATGTCCGTGGGTGGTTTGGTAAAGTAGATTCGTAACTCGAATTTTGTGCTATCAACCATAGAAATAAAAGTGAGAATACTTTATGCTTAAAGAGAATCAAAATCTCTCAACAAAGAGGGTTAATTTGTCGTCACTTTTACATTATAGTAGTTAGTATTGATGAATAGCTTCCAATTTCAGAGGGTAAAGTATACGTTTCAATGTCATAACAGTATATTCGAATCTTTGAGTTATCATTGTTAGGAGAGTTTTATATGAATCTATTTTATCTGAATAGGATTAATTTTCGACTATAAAACGGATGAGATACCTATAGTTATACAAAAAAATCATAACAGTATAATTATTTGATACTAGCCAAAGAAGAGAGTTATTTGGATCTTGTTATAACCGAAAGTGTTAAATGTTAATATTAGACGAAGATACGAATTTTATTTAATCCAATTCAATAAACTCACTATATGACAAATGTAATAAAAAGATTAATATGAATTTTCCTTAAGATCTATCCTTTTATGTATGTTGTTTATATTTCTTGAACTTCTTATCTAAATATCTTTTAAAATATCTATTTGTTTTCGATTTTTTTCATTCATAATGAAGGTTTCTCTTGTTGTGGTTTTTTTTTTTTGTGAAGCTTTTCACGTTTAATTTTTGTGCGCTGTATTGTTTTACTTTTTTTTTCTTGCTGTTCATCGCATTCTTTTCTTAACCGCTGGCATTTTGGTCAGATTTTGTAACATCTCACATCAGAGCAGGTAATATTGATCCAAATCCTAGAAAGCAATCAAAGCATTACCTTATGTAGTACGAGAGCCATGAACCATCACAAGGTCAAACAGAGGGGCTAAGCGCGGTGATCTCTTAAGATCATGTCCAAAGTCATGATCTGCCATAGTATTTGTGAGGTCTTTTTTGTAACAAAATTGTGAGATATTCAAATCAAAGCGTACGATATCTTGTGGGGTGAATGATTAATCACAAGAGGTGTGTCCAAACAGTTAAGGTTCTCTTCATTTTTCTGGCATATCAGAGCTTTGAGAACTGTTTGGCTGGCTAGCTAGCAACCTCAAGGAGACACTGAATTCAGTACTTTCGAGCTATATATCAAATGAAAGTCATGAATCCAGCTGTGAAAATGACATATTATGGATTTATGGTGTTTTCTGTGTTAGATGCATGTGGGGAACTCTCTTTCAAGTTTACAGGACTTTTGGTCGGAATTTGAAGACTTTTCAACACCTGCAAGTCTTAGAGTGCCATCAATTTCTGTGGTCTTCTGCTGGTAGGTGTGATAACTGTTAAACAAAGTTCATGAATGTCGAATATACAAGTCTGCAATGTTACTTCTGAGCCAAACATGCTTTCTCTACCGGTTGCAATATTCAACAAGATCAACTGAGGTTCTTTTTGGAATGATAAGATGATAGTTGCAGAGAAATTTCAAACAATTAGCTGTAATGTTGATAGGCATATACTTTTCAAAGCCAGGAATCCCAGGAAGCAAATGTCGGTAAATGATCAAATTGTTGATCCCACAGCAATAACTCAATTGAATTCCTAACAAACTACATTTTGTCTGTTTTCTTTTAAGAAAATTCAGTAGCTTGAGCTGCCACATTTATAAAGCAGTAATAACATCTACTAGTTTAGACCAAAATGTTAAAACAAGGCAGGATTGGACTGTTTTTAGCTAAGTTTGAAGGGTTAATCCATTCAAGCAGGTGACAGTGAAACCTCCATTGTTCCTGGGAAAAGTCCTTGTTTTAGCAGACAGGAGGGCTTGCTTTGCTTGATGAGACATTTGTACACTAAAATCAAAACTTGATAATTTATGTATAAATTTTTTATTCTTATAATGTAAAATTATGTTTATTTTACATAAAATATAAAAATTTCATATCGACAAATCAAATACAAAATCAATTTTTTAATTTTTTATTATATTTTTATATAATTTTTATTAATACATATCACTTTTATCATATATATATAAGATTATCCAATCTACTAAAATCCCGGACAAGCTTAAAAGACTGTCATTGGAAGACAATTATCTAATCTACCATTGTTAGTTGTTTCCCTGGCACTTAGGTAAGCTCGAAAGGTCAATTTGAACAGGTTGTATTGGCTTTTTGACTTGTATCCTTCTGCTTTGTTTAACAACCGGAAGACTGGCATGATTGGAACCAATGATATAAAAATCTATTTCCTAGCAATTTCAACTCAACTGTCTGTATTTTCTGTTCTCAGACTGCAACATCTAGGTGCTAGAAGAAACAATGGAGTACTACGTTGTTTTTTTTTTTTTTTTTGACAATCTCCCCCTTAAAAATAATTTAAAGACAAGCTTTTCTAGCTGTTTTCAACTACTTCTCAACTCTGGTCTTTCACATGCGTACTAGTTACTCCACTGCTTTGTCATTTCCTTCTTTAACCTCTTGTGGATCCAGTCTTTCTCTGCCTTCCCTCCCTTTTCCCTTTCCTCCATACCATTATTGTCAAACCAAACAAAGACAAATAGATACTATAAAGGAGAAACAAATAGCTTTTTCTTTTATTTTTCTTTTTCTTTCTATTGTTTACATGAGAAATCCCACAAACTTAAACCTGACATGTTAGTGCTATACGAAAATGATGTGACAAAAAAATAAAAGTAATAAGTATTAAAATTTTATAAAAATTATATGTATATTTAGTAAAAATTAAAAAACATATTAGATTTAACATAAAATTTTCATATTTTACATTATTTAAACACAAATTTGACTAATAGATACTTGGAATTGGCTTCTCTGTCTAATGGCATGATCATTTATAAGGAAGAAAGCTAATCCCCTGAATCATTGCTTTTAACAGTTGGAAGTAGTGTGATATTTGCCTGTGAACATGACCATGTTGTGATTCATTCATGAGATGGCACATCATCAATGCTAGCAACTCCAGAGAGTACAAAGTTGCAGACCCTTCCATAAGCAATTATGGCAATAGGTATATAGCACGTTCAAGTTGTTTTCACAGAGTATATAATAGTCTAACATAATCTCTGCCTTCTGAAACTCAACTATAAATATCTTGTATAAGTTTAGCCTACACTTACAACCTAGCCATGCACTTTGCCCCATAATATATTCCCAACAAGGAAATATAGGTCTTTTGGTATTTGGGGTGCAACCATCTACTTCAGCTTTGAATTATATATACACCCAACCATCCTGCTACATTACTCAAATCATAGAAACAATTTCTTCTTTAATGCAAAAAAGACTATATATATATATATATATATATATATATATATATATATATATATATATGAATCTTTTTAAATCTCGTGATATGAAAATTTTATACATTGAATTTGTCCGAAGCCAAGAATATGAAATGGACATAAGAGGAAAAGATGGGAAAAGCATGAAAGGAAACAGTGATCCTAGTTGATTGTGAGGTTTTACTTTTTTTGCTTTTCCTCACGAAATTGAAGTAAGATATTGGAATTACAACAAAAATCTTTATGACTGCAAATGAAAATGTTTTGGAAGTATAATAGAAGTCAAGGGTTATTAGTAGTGGGGTCAACTCCTTAGCTGATCCATTTAACAATTCTCCAACGGGAAAAGGAAATGAAATCCTCTAACAGAGTATGATCAGAAATTGAAGGCGGTGATAAATGCAAGACTGAAAAACTTGAAAGCAAAAAAAAGAAAATGAAGGACCACAAGGGCAAAGACATCCCGAAAAATAAAGCTTGTACATGTATTGATTACCCGCCCATTCTCCAAATCTCTACTTTCTTCACCCTTAAGCTTTTCAAGTTTGTTTCTTTAGAGGTGGAGATTGAGATTGTTTGGATTCGAATCAAAAGTGATTCAACTCTCATTTAATCACTCGATTAAAATATATTTTCATTTTGTTCTTTCTTGCACTTTGGACACAAATTTCACACAACACTTCCTTCATTTTGTTCTTTCTTGCACTTTGGACACAAATTTCACACAACACTTCCTGATGATAATGTTCATGCAATTCAGAATGAAACCACAAAACAGTTGATTCTTCCTAACCTAGCTACTTGATGTTTGCCAGAAGTTTCTTTATGCATACAATAAGGAAACACTTATGAAACATGGAAATCATCATAGTGGATTACCTCTAATATGGTTCATTTCACAATTTTTTTAGGATTAGTGCAATAACATAATCATCACCTAAAACACTATGCATAACCAATCTGTGCATGGACAGGATGGTAAGGGCAAACATCAAGATCAAGATTCTGCTGCCAATAGATTTACTAAAATCATTGCTGCATTCAAAGTTCTCCTGCGAATATAATTCTTATGCGTTGAACTTGTACATACAATTATGCTTTTTTCGGTATTAAATATATGCAAACAAGCTTCAGATTGACAAAAGTAAGAAAAATATTCAAATGAAAAAGACCCAAGACATGCACACAAGGAAAAAACAGAGTCACAGATAAGAAGGCCAGATGACAGCTATTGTGTTCTGTTTTGCCAATAAGAGATATCCAAGTATCCAACATCATTAACACCAAAGATGGTTATGGCCTTAAAAGGTTAAATCTTTTGCAGAGCCTAACTTGTCATATTGCCATACTTAAGGTTGAATAAGGTCCAACTGCTCACACATAAAAGATTCCTTACAAGATCTTGCTCACATCAATAAATATATCGATACCTACGAGTACAATCATATTATAAGTTCAGCACAAAAGAAAATTGCTTATTACTTCGAAAATTACGACAATTTCTGCTATATAGTAAGTGTAATTTCAGACAGTGAGGAAAGTCATCCTGAGAAGGTAGGAAATCTGCCTACTAGATGGAATTTGGTTGTTATTCTCTAAGAACTTTTGCTATTCTATCTGACCTTGTCAAAAGAACCCTCTGATTTTTAAATATTAAAACTATGGAGATTAAGAATCCCAATTGATCAATTTCTCTCTCTCCTCTATCTTTTTTTATAAAGTAAACAAGCACAAACATTCATCTACCCCAAAAGCACTTAAGTCAACAATTTGTTCCTTCAAGATACAATTTTGACTTTGGTTGCCTACCTTGATCTTAATTCTAATTTCACCTAAACTCTAAGAAAAATGACCAAAAACAATATCCAGAGGATGTTATGGATATATTTTCGTTCAAAACCATACATTGCAAGAATCAGAAACCATAGCAAAGTGAGGCACTCATGTAAAGTTGCCAATCCCATGTAAAAACCATCCAATCTCCTCTCATTGGCAAACTCCCAACAGACCTCCGCGGTCGAATCAACGAGGAATATAGAAGATATAGATCCACCTCTGATCCATGTTAGCAAATTTAGCCATAAAGGCAACAATGTGTTATGAAACACATATCGGTTGCACGTTAAGAACAATACTGCAGATAATATAGGAACTGTATAATAACATGTTCGGTAGTACTAGTTATTATGACAAGGAGAAATTAACGAGGGCTACTAAGCACATCCACAAACATACGATTTAGTGAGGGTAGCCGCATTTGCTGCTCCTGTGCTCTACTCCTTTTGAGCAGCGGATGTGGTGATGATGAGATCGAAGATGTCACAGCCCATGAATCATCTGAGCTATCACAGCTAAAAGATGCATCAATGACACCATTAGGGCTGCTTGGTATTGATCTATGCTTGCGTTTGTGGCCTTGGTTTCCTTTACAATGGCTTTCCAATAACTCTAACATGAGCTTGTAGCACGCATTTACTTTATCCTGTTGAATCAAAACCACAATTAATTAACGGACAATCAAGTTCCAATGTAGTCTGTGGAAAACAACAGATAAGGGAATTTCAAAACAGAGCACCCCCAGTAATTTGTACAAACCTCACATGTCTTGAGTACTTCAATCAGCTGCTTCTGATATTTAAGATAATGGCGTGGTTCAACCTCTTTAATAACATGCAGCATTGTTGCAGCAGCTAAGATAGAAGGAATATAAAGCACGAACCTCGAATCTGGATCAAAATTGAATTGGAAATCTAAGATTAGAACTCAAGAGGAATGTTAAAAATGCACATTTCCTTCTTTGTACGAGAAGTCTGATAAGAAAAATTAAAAAAATTAGCTTTTTGATTAGCAATGAAAAGAAAATGCTGTTTTTGACTACTTACCAGCAATGAGAAAGAGAAGCAAACGCTCACACCTACGAAGAAATTCCCAATGCAAATGGGTCCTCAATGCAAGCCTCCTTGTAATGTGATCAAAGAAGGAAATTGGAGTCACAGGATTCATCCTCCATTGCAGAGTTGACAACACCAAAAGCTCCATTCTTTGTATGGTCTTCGAATCAAACAAATACTTTGATTCCTCCACCTTAAAAAAGAAAAAAAAAACACAAAAATCCATCTTTAATAACTCAATAACAAGTTCAGAGGCACAAATTTTACAAACTAAAAACTTGGACTACAGCCTTGCTTGCATTACACACATACTTGGAGGTCTAGAAGAAGTGGCACTTGGGTTTCCTCAACCTTGGCAGCCAAAGATAAACAAGCCACAGCAGCTAACTGTCCCATCCATGGCTTGTCCTTTTGAAACTTCAAGCTTGAAATGAACCTATCAAAGTAATTCACAGCAAGAACTATGGTCAAAGCATTGAACCCAAAGCGTGCCTTAACCTTGAAAATCCACTCCAAAGCATCTTTACGAGCCAAAACTAAAGACTCATCTGAGTAAGCATCAATGTAACCGAGATGGGTTTCTTTCTCTTTAGACATTAAAGAGCGTAACTCATCATCTTCCCAGAACAAGTCATGTTCAATAAAAAATAAAGGTAAAAATGTCTCTTTTTCCACTGCTTCACCACAAATTTCACTTCCTTTCTCTTCAACAGTATACTCTCCTAAATCTTCTTCACAACACAGCTCATCAAGAATCAATGGTGAGCTTCGAATCTGCTGAGTCTCTTCTTCTTGCAGAGCCATAGCTTACAAAGAAGAAGAAAATGAATTCTCCTTTCATTATAATACCATAAAAAACACAGCAAATCTCAATCTCATTTTCCACTCTTTCATCAATTTCCCCAACACTCGTCTCTGGGTATATTACTATGTGAGTAAAAGAAAGAAAAGAAAAGAAAAGAAAAGAGATGGACAGAGAAAGAAAGACAGACAAAGTGAAGGGTTTTATCTTAGAAACCTTTCACGCTTGTCCATTTTTACCCCTTCTAAGTTTTTTCCTTTTTCTTTATTTACTTTTCTCTTCATTCTGATATAAAATAATCTCTAATGCACAATTCAAACAAGATAACTTTTCCCGTAGCCCTGATTTCATATTCAAATTTATAATCTTAAATTACATTTATTTTGTGGGGAAGCTGGGTGCAGATTTGGCGCCCCGGTAAAAACGTACACATTCCTCGAGTTCGTCCATGAAAATGAAAATCTATTTAATGAAAAAAAGAAAGTATCTCTGCACGCTGCTGAGTTAAAGCTTTTTGTAAAGACAAATAAAAAGGAAAGGAAACCCCTGAATCCGATACGTATTTTGATTTGAGCCGATACGTATCGGAGATTTCTCGTACACCACCTACGAAAGCATATCATGCTTTTGCCAGTTCTGTAACTTTGCTCCGAAACCACTCTCACAGCATTGCTCGTGACAGCAACGTGCTTTAACAGTCGGTTGATTTTACAGTGAAAGTGAGAGCGACGCGCTGGTTTGGGATAAAAGCGTTGACCGTTTAGAACGTGGATTCGTCGTGTTGGGAGTTGAAAAAGGTGAGATGTTTTTTTTTTTTTGTTGTTTTATTGGTGACATGATATGTAAGAAATCGAGCGGTTATGCTGATTTGTCACCCGCGGTAGCATGGTCCAAATGTTGTTGGGACACGTGGACCAGTTAAAATTATAGTTTCATCAATAGAATTTGAAATGAAAATAAGGCATTTTTTTTTATTGACAAATAATAATAGTATTTTATTTATTTAAAATAATTTTATAGGTTTTCTCTTTTTCATGTCTTAATGTTTTTATAAGGGCTTATAATTTTGTATATTTACATGATAATTATTGATATTTTACTTGAAAAAAATTATGTGATGGATAAAAATAAGTTACCCTCCCTTTCTTTTTTTTTCTTTGGTTGCAAAGATACCTTTCTTTTATTGTTATAAAATTAGAACAATAACTTTTCAATTTTAAATTCATATTCAAACCTTATTTTATTTTTATCACTTGAACTAATAGAAAATTTTTATTTCAACAAAAAAGGTAAACAATACTTAGTAAAATAACATATGAAAAAAATTGTTGAAGTTCGATGTAATCGTAATTGTATAAAGAAATGAACATCCTTTTACATATGAAAAATATTATCATATCAATGAACACTGATAAAATAATTTATATGGTATTAATTCGATCACATACAAGTTAAATTTATGATATTATATTTCTATTATTATAGTATTAGTATTGGTATTAATCAAAATCGTATAACTTTTCTTATAATATAAATTTCATCTTACTTCTTTTTAAAATTGGAGAAATTGGAATCAATTTTTCGATAAGAAAAATAAACACCAATTATTTAATATTTTGTAACAATGATAATATAAGTGGGAAAATCTAAAAAAAAAAAAGATTAATTGTTATATCATATAGGTTAGATAACCTGACGTGTAACTCACGAGAGGATTATGGCATCGGTAATAGGAGGCAATAGGCAAATAGGCAGATGGTTCAAAAACAGTGACAACACGTAAAAATGAGACGCGAGAAGAGTGGCTCAATCTTGTGGGTTGAAAAGGCCCACATCGGAAACGGACGAGCCGCAGGCGGGCAGGCAAGGCAGGGCGGCCAAACCAAAACAGTTGGTTTTGCATTGGGGTATTGACATTGACAATAATGCAAAACAGGTGAGCTAGGTGAATATAGTATTTGAATTAGGCTTGGTTATCTTATGTAATTTTACTGCACAATAAATTTTCATTTATCACTCTTATCCAGTGTGGTAGACCAGACAACACTAAATCTTTTCATTTAGTTTCAAAATGCTTCTTCTTTATTTTTTACAAAGAAAGTCAAAATTTGAAAAAAAAAAAAATTACAAGTATTAGAATTGAAACAATAAATTTGTCCAAGAGCACCTCCTAAGAGTAGTTCTATGTACCATTTAAGTTAATCCACAAGTTCTTCCAAAAGCTTAAATTGATTGTAATTTTTTTTTAATTATTGATATCCTTGTTCATTTTACAGTTTGAGATTAATTTTGTTTGGATTATGATCATATTTAGGTAAAACATTCTCAAATGATTTCAGGATTTGAACATTATTCAAATGTCTGATTGTAAATTTTATTACTTTCAATTCATTTTACTTTCTCTTACTCATTGCTTGGGAAATTTGGAAAATTAAAATAGTTTGTTGTATAATCCATATATAAAGTAATACGAGATTCAAGGAGGAGGGTAGAGAGTTGGTTAAAGCCAAACAATGGAAAAAAAAAATCGTACATAACAAATCTATGACTTTCTATTCTCAGAACATATAATAAGTCAATATCTCATATAATTACTTTTGTTGTTGCTCTCAATAACAATGAAATGATACTGATGTGATATTCTCCACGTGTATTGAAAATTCTGCAAAAATAATCAAGATCAGATATGTGCAGGGATTTGTCCCTGCCTGCGCACTCCAATACTAAAATCAGAAAGATGTTTAAACAGAATCTCAGTTAACAAAATAGAGTTTAGGATTTTTTGATCATACCTGAGGGTATTTATAGATGTCCTTGTGTGACTTCAATAAGTTCAGAATTCATGTTTGTTTGGACCCCAAAATTTTATTGTTTTGGATCTTTCGTATTTTAAAACCCAGACTCGCAACTGAGATTGAGCTAAATCACCTCTATCAACTTTTAAGAGTAATTCTTAATAGATTTAAAATTCGACTATCCATACTTATATATTTTTTATTTTACATATTGTGAATTTTTTTAAATATATATTAGTTTGACCAGTGATAAAATTATAACTTATCAACAACAAAATAATGTTCATCAGTAATTAATTGTCCTTTCTTAAAATCATTATTATCATTACCAACAACACTTTAAAATAGTGTGATTATAAGTTATAACAAATCTTTGAGATTTTGCATGTAAATGGGCGTAAAAAAGCATCTCTTAAACAGTTGAACATGGTTTGTTTCATCCAAAGTGGTTAGAAAAGTGCTTGTAATTATAAGTTACCTTACCACCTCGACTAAATGGAGGCCTTGCTGCCTGCCTCAATATCTTCATTAAGGTTGGTAATGAAAATGAAATATAGAGATTGAATTAATCATATATTTTAATTTTGATTTGGTTTGGTGTGATGGCCGGAAATTCACTAGTCAAATACTCATTATCATGGCTTTAGTTTTTCAGACATTTTTTCATGCACAAAGCTGAGTTTTTTAGAAGTTGGGTTTTCACCTAGTGAATTGCCTCCTATTACACACCCAAATGTTTGAATTTCCATAAGCATTACGTAACTGATAAATTATTCGAAATTGTAGGTAAAATTTTCAGATTTTATAAATAAAATTAACAAAATGATACATAATAAAACATATTACAATCTTTCAAATTTTAATCATTTTCGTGAAGTCATTTTTTATTGTGTTAATATATCAAATACGAAATCTTACACATTAATCCCAGCAAGCATGGCTTTAGCTACAAGTTGACAAATTTTGCACATTTTGTTTGAAGTTCACAAGTGCATGTTAGAAAAAACCATTAAACTTGAAAGTTGAAAATTTGAACCACCATTTAGAGCTCAACCAACTTATATATCACTATTTTAATACTTATATATACAATTTGTGAATTTCAACAACTTTGGTTGGAAAAAGCAAACAACTAAGCAAATTAAAGGGAAGAAAAAAAATAAAATGTTTTTATGTGCCCTTCAAATTCTGCTGCCCCATAACATTAATTAATAGTATATCTATCTGAGACCATCTTCAATGAAATTTTCTCAGTTATTCCTTCCCCTCCTACTTATCTGTTAGTAATAATGATCAACTGAAATTTCAACTATACCATCTAATTAAAACTTTAATAAATTAGTGGATATATGAATTAAATAGAATAATTACATTTTATTAGCTTTATTTTCAAAGTGATTATTGGCATAGTAATATTATAGTGTTCCTATATATCTGTGTGTTAAAAAGAAAATTGTAATTTGAGAATAAAAATGAGATTATAAATGTTAGAATTTCCATTTCAAATTTATTATTACTATTATTATTATTTTAAAAAGCCGCGCGAAAATTCAACTGAATTAAGTCTATAAAGCTCAATTAGGAGGTGTTTTATACATCCATGTTAAGATTAATTAAATTTTTTAAATAAAAATATTTTCTCTTATATATGTATAAAATTCGCAATTCATTGGCATTCTAATTTGCAAAAAAAGATTTTTAGCAATTAATTAGCTAAGACATTTGGTACAAAACTGTTGTCACCCAAAATTTGTCTACAATTAATATCACAAAAGTAAAAATTTGACATCACATCTATTTTAATGTAAGGTTAACTTATTTTTTGTTTATTACATTAAATTTAACCTATTTTATACTTATTAATATCAAAATTTATGTTTATTTTTCTGTATTTACATTTATTTTTATGTGTTTATACTATTATTATATATTTATATTTATTAACATCAAGTTTACACTTATTTAATGTATTTGTATTTATTATTATGTGTTTATATTTATTTTTATATATTTAAAGATTTCTAACATAAAAATGAATATAAAATGAGTATAAAACAAATTAATGTCGCAATAAAATCGACCTCTGTCAAAGAGGGCAAGAAAGAAATAGAATAAATGCAATGAATGAAAAGGTTTCTTAATTAATTATTTCAAATCCTATTGACTTTTCATACAAAAGGCCCAGGGAAAATATTCTTCCTCTGTTTGACATGATTTTATCGAAGGCATTGCCCAAAACTTTTGCATAATCAAACTCTTTTAAACCCTAAACCCCATTCTTAACAAAAAGCTTTCGTTAAAACAAAAGTCACCCAAAAAAGTCAAATATGTTGTGATATTGTCTTTAAATTTTCTGCTAAGCTTTCCTGCTTCTTGGCAGTGTCTGAAGATACGAAAAGGCAGAAGCTATCTACCATGAAAATCAACAAATACCCTTCTTTTCTTCGTGTTTATTAAATAACCATATCTTTTCAGTTTTCTGTTTACTAAATAGTTTCCCCCATCGTTTCCAATGTCTTTAAATGTTTTTGCTGGAGAAAAAAGAAAGGGTTTCTCCTCTACTCTTTTCTACAGTGGTTGTAAGCGTGAAAGGAATACCCTTTTCTTTTTAAACCAATTACTTGTTTTGCTTTCTTTCTTTTTACTCTTTGCATTGTGTTGCTCGATAAAGGACTGAGTTTTGCAGCCCATGATAGAGATATAACTTAACGGTTAATTACGATCATTTCATATAAAAAATACGAAAAGGATATTTAACATGTTTATATAAATTATGATATGATAATATTTATATTTTATACTATTTAATATAAAAAATATCATATATATATATATATACACAAATTATCATTTTTAATATTATTTTTTTGTTTTAAACTTAATAATTTTTCTTTGAATTTGGATTTTGGCTCGAGCTTTGAGGCATTCCAATAAAGAGAGATACTTGATGAAGGAGGGTTTTGGCTCTTCCTAGCCATCTCTCAATTTTTCCCTTTCTTTGTCATGCTTGCTTTTCCTTTTTCAAGTGTAGAATCATATTTTACCCTTTTTTTTTTCTCTCCTTTGCCCTAATCTTGAATTCCTAACAACTAACACCAACAAAGATTTATGAAAGCTGATGCATCATTTTGGTTAGAAGTCAATTTTTCATTTTTCACTCACACATCCCCCAAAGTTAGATGGCTGCCCCCATGTTGCCCACACCACAAAACAGATTTTTTCTTTTCTCTCTTCCTTATTTTTGTTGATATTGATATGTCAATAAAGCAATGTTCTAATTGCCAATGCCAGCTATAGCTTTAGATTTATAATTGGTCATTATTATGCTGTTTGTGCATTATGTGAATAATTATTATAGGTTCAATTTGTTTTATAATAAAAAATTATGACATATGTAAGATTTAAGTTCAAATTTGAACAATTTCAATCTCTATCTATTAATATTATATATATATATATATATAAATTTATTAATTGTTTTTATCGAAGCAAAATAAGAGATATAATCTTATAAATTGATTTTATTATTGAGTGATTAAAAACTTCAAGGTTAACAACTTACTTGATGTTTACAAAATTATGATCCTTATTTCAAAATTTTGTAAATTTGTCACCCTTATAATAAAAGTGGGTATGTATATAAATACTTCCCAATTACTACTATTTGGAAATTATCTAACAACCATTACTTTGTCTTTTTCTTTTTTTTTTCTTTTTTTTTGAAAAACAACTATATACCAACTAATGAAAAATTCAATTTGTTGAGAAAATTTCTAACAACTCATGAAAACTAACTGTATTAATGGAATATTTGTTTCTTCCAAATGTAGGTTTGAAACTAAAACTAATGGGGAAATGCTATACAACTGCCTTTCTCATCTAATTTAGTTGAAACATAACAAAAAATAAATAAATAAAGATGAATATGAAGATGAACCTCCTTCATTTGGCCATGTGTATTTCCACCCTAAGGAATAATGAATGCTTTAAATGAAAAATCAACGATCTCTTCATTCCTTGAGCTAAATTTGACCCCACAGTTCTAGAACTTGATATGTAGCTGATGATGGCAAAGATATGACAGGTGACATTGCCATTATTTGGCTTGAAATGAAATCATGGTCGATTGTATTGTCAGTCTCACCATGCATGTGAATGCCTAGCTCTTAATTGGGTATTCTTCTTTTCTTCTTTAGAGAGTGCCCATGTTGAGAAATCACCACATACAAATTGCTTTGCTTTGCTTTTACTGCCATCCACTTGAGCAACAACATGAATTTGAACTCATTAAAACATATACCAATCATGAATCACACTAGCCACCACACCCATGGCTATTTAGCTTTGACTTCAAAAATTGATCATGATTTCAAATATTCAAATCCCATTTTGACTGTCCAACTCAACATGTTTTTAGCTAAATTCTTCTAGAGAAAATTTGAAAGTGATTAAAAAAATATATACATATCATTGCCAAAGAGGTAAGGAATCGATTTAGGATCAATGGTTGTAATCATGGCATATTTTGTCCAAACACTTCGGTGGGTGCATGCATTGCATATTGCATAAGCATCATCATCATAAAAAACATGCACTTGCAAAAAGAATGCTCCAATGCTTTGTGAGTGTTTAATTTGTCATATTTTTGTAGAAGCATGTATGCGCAATGTATTTTATATATAAATATATATAATTAAAGAGTGAGATTTGAAGTTATTTGGGTTTTAATCTAAATTTTATAAAATATCAAAAAAAAATTTAATCGCTCGAATAAAAAATCGTTGGTCAGAAATGCATTGGTCAATGGTGACAGCTTGATTGTTATTCATTCTCCCAAAAGCTTAAATTCTTTCCTATAACTTGAAGTAAGTGTTTTTTTTTTTTGGATGATTCTGAGCCAAACAATGGCCCATATAAAAGTCCATTCGGCTTGGCCCATTTTTAATCACTGCAATAGTCCAATAGGTTGGGTTAAAACCACATTAGTTACCAAAGTCTCTTTTTTATTGGACTCAATAAGGAATTAATATGATATTTGTAGGACAAAAAATGGAAAAAATAAATAAAAATTCTTTCGAAGCATTTCAATATTTCACCAAAGTTATATTTATGAAAACAAGTATTTATGTTTTGATGCACTCTCATCGTATAAATCTTATGTATTTCAATGAATTATAATATATTATCTCACCAATTCATACAATTTAAAATGAAAAATCTTTTAAATTTTTTTAATTGATTAAATAATAATATATAAAATTTATACTCTTACAATGCATTAATTACAAATTCTAAATACAATGCCAAAACTCTACTTTCTTTCTAAAAAAATTGACGTTTTGAGTTATTTCTATTTCATTTAATAACTTCCTTTTCTAATACATCTTACACTACAAGAAATTAGTCTCTGTCGCTAAAACCTATAGACAATAATTTTAATCGTTGTCACTAGTCTCTAATCACCGATCAACAACATCAAATCGAAATAGAGATATCACTAATAAGTCGTTTTAGAGAGATGAAAATTTGTCATTAAAAGTGTTGATTAATGACCAATATAACATTTAGCCACGTGAATATATGATAGTTTCTTTCACTAAAACTCACAAAAATTATATATTTAGTGACAAATTAATTTGTACGTCACTAAAAACTACAGAGCTCTTATATATATATATATATATATATATATACACACACAAAAACGCATATCTTCAAACAATAAACTCAAATTCCTCAAAAACAAGAAATCAAATTTCATTCTATATTCATAAATGTTTTCTAAGAAAATACTTTAGATAATGCAATAATTCAGCGAACAATTTTATTTATTTCAATTTCATTACATTGAAAATTGTAAAAATAAAAACAGAATATTCTTAAACTCATCTATGTTAAACTGTCGCGTAAAGAAAAACAAAAGTGAAAAGTAAACATAATACTAACGAATCAAGAAATGTTACAAAATTAAAAACTATTCTTCGTAATAATTTTTATTAGTGGATTCTTTTTATTTATATGTGACAAGAAAACTCAAGTTGTTGTTAGAAACAAATTTCAGCAAGAACTTTTATTAATTACTACTAATAGTTACACTGATTTATATATATAATTAGGGAGTGAAAATAACCTTGTTTGGCTTTAAATTCACGTCTTACATGCGGTCAAAACTCTTTTTTTAATCCCCAATGAAAAAGTTATTACACTTTTTTTAATATGTTTAATTAACAATTTGACAGTACTTCATTAAATTACTAGCTTTAGTGACAATCTAGGCAGTAACAAGATGGTAGCCGAAGGCAAATATCACTGGTCTACGCTGTTTGCCTGTGGCTGCTGGTTCCTTTGGCGGTGGCACAACCAGAGGATATTTATACGGACTTTACTTGGCCAATAAACCCAGGACAGTTTATCTATCCGTTCCTAGATGATATTCATCAGCTACAGATAGTAAACACCCAGCAGGTTCAGCGCCAAGTATGCACGATAACTTGGGAAACTCCTGATCCTGAGTTCGTCAATATTAATGTTGACGCGTCAGCTTTGTCTAACCCTGGATTGACTGCTACTGGAGGACTTTGTCGAGATAGCTCGGGCAAATGGCTATTTGGTTTTCTGCAGAAGCTGGGGTGGGGTGCTATACTAAGGGCGGAAGTTTATGCTATATATTCTGGACCACTATTGGCTTGGGCGACGGGGTATAGAAGAGTTATTATTGAGTCGGACTCCTCTATTGCAGTGCAGAAAATTCTTAACCCAGTCTGGAACACTGATCCCCTTACCCTGGTATTGAACCCTTGTCAATATTTAATCCAACTTAAGTGGTTTGTTTCCTTAAAACACATTTACAGGAAGGCAAACCCTTGCACTGACTCTCTAGCTGGTATGGCACATGACAATTCCTATGCTCTTTAGAGGTTGGATATGATGCCTAATGGTGTTGGCAAGTTTATTCAGTGTGATATTATGGTTGCTGGTTTACCAAGATCTTCTACAGTTTAGCTTTTTTCTTTCACTCAGCTGACCAAAAAAAAGAAAAATAGAGGATAATATTAAAGTTGTTATTGTTTTATACAAAGAAACTGCGGCTTAATAATAATAATAATAATAATAATAATAGGGGAAGAGATTATAGATGCTAAAAATATAATGAAATTATATGAACCAACTAAAATATATTTACTAAATTTTTTTCTGAAAACTATTCTAACATCAAAATTATTGAATGTGCTTGAAAAGTTGGCACTAAAAGTCAATATTCTTGTAGTGTTATTTTATATTTATTCTTCGGGTAGCTCTTACTCAAATGGAAAGCGAAATGTTGAATCTAAGTGCTTCTAGGGACCAAAGGAATTCCCATTGTCATTTTAGCGTGTGTTGATGACTGTTTGGACAATGTTGGTTTTGGCCATTGACTATGCTTTTAATATTTTTATTCTCTTCATGACACCCTCCCTTTTTTTTTTTAATAAATATTAGTAACAATTAACAATTTGAATTTGTCATGTGTAAAATTTTATTTATATCATATAAAATATAAAATTTTTATTAACAAATAATATAAAATATTTTTTAATTTTTATTAAATTTTTATATAAATTTTATCAATATTCAATCCATATTCATAAACAAAATACTCATATTACGTTTGGCAAGAATTAAATAAAAATAGATTTAATTGAGATCGAGAACTGTATAATATATAAATATAGCATGTGTGAGGGTGGATGTTTGACTTGGACAAGGTTCGGAGCTTTATAACTTTGGGCGGTGCAGTCGAGATATGAATCCAGGGCCAGGCCAGGCCACCTTACTTTCTAACGTATTAGACCATTTGCTGAAGCGTTGAACCGCATTGTTTGACCGTTGATTTATTTATTTTTTTAATTTCTAGGAAACATTTATGATTTTTCATAGAAAAGTAAAAATATTGAAAAAGTAATACTTATATGAACCTATGCACCAAAAAAGAAAAATCAAAGTGTTAAATTACATCTTTTACAATTATTATATTATTAAGATATTATATGAAGTCTACTTAATTTATAAATCTTTATTATGAATAAAGAGTTGTAAACATACAATAAAAATTCTGGGATATTTTTCAACATGAGATTTTAATTCATCCTTGTTTATTCTTTAAGAAATTACCTCTTATATTGTCAGCGAAAATCTTAAATTTCATTAACAATATGAAGTTGATAAAATAATATTTATCTCTTATAGTATACTAAAGAAACACGTGACAATTTTATAAAGTTAAAAAATTATATAACCACTCAAAGATTTTTAATTCATTTTATACATCTTATAATGAAGGATTATTATTTGACGATCAGGGGATAATATAAATATATAAATAGGCACTAACTCAAAATATTATTAAAAAATTAGTATCCGATGATACCTACCATTTCTTATTAAGATTTGAGATTGCTAAGATGTTATTATTTGGTTGATATGAATTTCAAACGAATCAAATTATTTTAAATTAATAATTAATTAAATTTGATTTATTTATTTTTTAATTAAATTTGAATTCAAATTGTTTAAAAATTAAGTTTTAAGTTCTTAATATATGATTCGTGACTCACAAGTTTAATCCAAATTTTAAATATATATTTAGTATAATCGATAATTAATTAATTATTTTATTTTTATAATATTAAAAAATAATAAAATAAATTTATTAAGTCTAACTTGAACAATTTAAATATTTTGATTCAAACTTTAAAAATTAAATTTAAACTGAATTTAAATTTAACACAAAATTATCTTAATCTAATTCAATTTTAATTTCATATTTTATATAACTAAACTCCACGATGTTTCGTTTACATGCCGATGGCTTTGAGACTATTTAAAGTCGAAGAATACTAATATGTATTTATATATGTACAGATAATCTGAAGTTCATTGAACCATTTATTTTTATTATCTCGATAAGACTAATGTTCAATGAATAATTTTGAATGTGCCAATGGGAAATAATTTTTCAATTTTCTTTGCCTTATAAAAGCCGAAATTTAGAGGAACAGTTAAAAATAGCCACGTGTCAAATTTCTAGAATATCAAACGGGAGGTCCATTTCAAAATCATGCACCAATAGAAATTATCATAATATAATAATACTAAAAAGAATAAAGATTGTGTAAAGTCGGCCATGGCGATTGCGAGAAGGACACGCAGCCCCGGTTTGACGGGGCCAAAATACTCGCACCTAATTTCAACCCATTCTTCCGCGTTATAATTTCACTTCCAAAATCCTTTTGGCAAACCTAATTGAACCTTGCTGATAGCCAACAACCCCCTAAAAAAGAGAGGATATTCTCCAGTTAGTTTCCTTCGGTGGCTCGTATTCTCCACCCGCCACAATGGGCCAATCCGCTTCCTCCGCTTTGGACAGGGAAAACTCCCTCAGCGATCGCTTCAGCTCTTTATCCTCTTCTGGTTTTATTTCCTGCGAGGAATTTCCCGATGAAATCGCGTTGAATCGGGATTATACCGATGAGATCCCCGACGAGTGTTTGGCTTATGTTTTCCAATTCCTCGGCCCTGGTGATCGGAACCGGTGTTCCCTTGTCTGCAAGCGGTGGCTGCGCGTGGACGGTTGGAGCCGCCACCGTTTGTCTCTCAATGCCCAATCTGAGATCGACGCTTCTTTGCCTTCTCTATTTACGCGCTTCGACTCCGTAACCAAGCTCACCCTACGTTGTAGACGTAAATCAATTAGCTTAACCAATGACGCTTTGGTTACGATCTCAATCCGTTGCAAAAACCTCACACGGCTGAAGCTGCGCGGTTGCCGCGAGATTACTGACGAAGGAATGTCGGCATTTGCTGAGAATTCTAAAAATTTAAGGAAACTTTCTTGTGGTTCTTGTACGTTTGGCGCCAAAGCTTTAAACGCCGTCCTCGATTATTGCAAGAATTTAGAAGAGTTATCGGTGAAAAGGCTCAGAGGAATCCATGACGGAGCAGAGCCTATCGGTCCAGGAGCCGCGGCTTCTTCGCTGAAAATGATTTGCTTGAAAGAGCTCGTTAGCGGTGAGTCTTTTGAACCGCTTGTGATTGGATCAAAAAACCTCAAAACTTTGAAAATTATTCATTGTTTGGGCGACTGGGATAGAGTGCTTCAATTAATTGGAAATCGAAACAGAAACGGAAAAGAAAATTTAAATTTTGATAGCAATAATATTAGCAATAGTAATAGTAATTCTTTGATGGAAATTCACCTTGAGAGGCTTCAAGTAAGTGATATAGGACTATCTGCAATTTCGAAATGTACCAAAATTGAGAATTTGCATATTGTTAAAACCCCGGAGTGTTCGAATTACGGGCTTGTTTGTGTAGCTGAGCAATGTAAGTTGTTGAGGAAGCTTCATGTTGACGGATGGAGGACTAACAGGATTGGAGATGAGGGTTTGGTTGCCGTAGCCAAACATTGTCCGAATTTACAAGAACTTGTTTTGATCGGTGTTAATGCTACCCATTTGAGCTTGGCAGCCATTGCTTGTAATTGTTCGAAACTTGAGAGGTTAGCACTTTGTGGAAGTGGAACTGTCGGTGACGAGGAGATTTCATGCATTGCAGCAAAATGTATGGTGTTGAAGAAACTTTGCATCAAGGGATGTCCTATTTCTGATGTTGCTATTGAAGCACTTGGTAGCGGTTGTCCCAGCTTGATAAAAATTAAGGTGAGGAAATGTAGAGGAGTGAGCAGTGAGGCTGGCGAGTGGTTGCGTGAACAAAGGGGATCAATGGTGATCAATATGGATGCTTGTGAGATAGATGGTGGTTTCAAGGCTAGTGTCAGTGGTGGTGGAATTCATGATATTGGTGTGGAGCTTCCGCAGGCAGTTGGCCAAGTAACTGGTGCAGATCCTTCGACAAGCAGCAATGGCAGGTTAGCATTGTTGAGGTCCAAGTTGGGGCTTCTTGCTGGTAGGAATTTAGTGGCATGCACATTAAGAAGGTGGTCTAATGGTGATGATAGTTTCAATAGCAACTTGTGAATGATCAGTTGGAAAAATACTCTTGCTCCGCTAACATTGCAAACCTTGTGAGATTGCAAAATGAATCATTCTTTCAATTCCTATTTGTATTTCTTGATTTAGTTTTTTTCTTCAAAATTTGTAAACCTTGATTACATAGACAAATGGGAAAAAAAAATGTTCAAGGATATTTCTCATTATTGCTTATAGTTTTGCATCTCAATCATTCCTCCCCCATTTAAATATGCAATTTCTTCATCAGTATGCATAATGTCTTCTACTATATTCATCTTATGGTTGTGTTGTGTCACTTGTGTATATGTGCTTGCGCCTATTATCGTAAGCTATTGCTGTCAAGAGTAGTTTGGATTTAATTTGCCGATTAGAGACAGAACAATTTCCAGAAATACTTTCATGTATCTGTGACAGCTTAGGCGTCTGATGGAAGATGGTAAACATCTCTCGTCTTCTTCCTTCATGCAAGCGTGTGCTCTTGATTTGCTAATCATTGTACAGTCTAGGTAAGTAGTTTATCTTTTTGAGTAGTGATTATGGAGAAGTTTCTCACGGTTTGGAGTCTTAATATTCTTTGTTTCTTTGGTGTCTGCCTGGATCTTTGAATTCTCTGACTGGGTGTAAAGTTTACGCGTAAAACAGCCATAGTTTTTCTTTTCTACTGCTATATGAGTTTGAGTTGCATTAAACCAAATTTGGGAGAATTTGTCGATGACATTACTTGGGCGCCGGCAATGGTAAACTTCAATTTGGAGAAGTCAATAGAATTTATCAAATTCATCGACGGCCTTTCTAGATGTTAATATTTTTGTTGCTAATAAGTTCTTAACCTTGGTAAAGATGTGGACGTTGTTGTTTATGTTTTAGTAACAAACAAAAAAGTCTCGTATCCAATGCTGTTTACAATAGGTTTGCTTTGGATTATGCTTCAAAATCTGTGAGATTATTTTATCATTTTGGGTCTTTTAAAAGGGAAAAACACCAAAAATAAAAGATCCCTATTTTTATTCTATTGTATTTTAAATTGGATGGTGGATATATGATAGATTACAATCTTAACGCAAAATTTTATTTCAGTTAAATTATTTTATAAAATATTTCAAATTTATTATTTCTTTAAAAAATAATAAAATTAAAAATACAATGATAAATTTCAATAAAATAAAAATACACATATTTTCAATCTCATGTGTTGAGAACCATTGAAAGCAAAAAAATTTAAGAATGCATTAAAAATCCTATTAACATAAAATTTGGTTAACGTGTGGATCATAAATAAAGATTATATAATTAAATAATAGTTAATTTATAACCATATTAATTTGGATGAACGATGTGATTAATTTTAATGAAATTGAAATGGATGAAAACATAATTAAAGATATATATATTGTAATTAAAAATTTAAAAATTAAAAAACTAAAAAATGGGAACATAAAGGTAAATTTACTATCTAAAGTTTTTGTCCTATATGGACCTTCCAAACTAGCCCATAATCAAATGTGGTGTTTCTTGGAGATCAGCACAACTACTTGATTGATGTTTATTTTGAGATTAACACATAACTAACCAAGGTATAACATTTCGTTCATGATAAAATTCAATAATAAATCGTATAATATAATAATTTATCAAAAATGATATATATAGGAGATTTATCATTTTATTTGAAAATAAATAAATAGAGGTGATTAATTAATTAATTAAATTAATTTTTTTTATGACCCTTGAATTTACCGATTAAAAATGCCTCTTACCGATCAACTTCAATATTGGATTGTTTAAGAGTTTGTTTAGTTCTCACCAAATCTCCTGAGCAGTCCGTTAGGTAAAGATAAAAAGGGAAAGGGGTAAAATTACATTTGTTTTTACTTTATATATATCTATTTTTTAAATTTTAATAGTAATTTCATTAATTTTTAATATCATTAGATATAATTTTACTTCATCAAAATTAATCTCATCGTCCATCCTAACAATCCTAAGTAGATATTGTAATTTTAAGTTAAGTGTTATTTTTTATTTTAAAAAACTCCTATAATTTATTTTCTAGACAATATACACGTACTAATTTTTAATTATTTTTTAATTGCATTGGAGTACTAATTAAATAATTAATTGTATTAAAAACAAAATACCTAAATTTATTTTATTCATTTTTTACTATTTATATTTGTCCTTTTAATATACATTGGAAAATAAAAAATAAAAAGTAAAGAACCAAACAGTTGATAACTTCTGGTGGCCGAGTTAAGAAATAGCTACAAATATGATTAATGTTCGAATAGGCAAATATGTAAACCCCGAGAACCCGGTTGAGCCGACAAATCCAAAAACCCTAAACCCCCGAATAACTGATAGCTCCCGCCTCCCCAACTCTCTCTCTCTCCCGTTGAATTCCGAATGGACGAGAAACTCGAGACGGCGGAGAAGAAGGTAAAGCCCTTTGATTTTTAATTTGCATTAGTCTTCGCAGCAATTATTGCATTTTCTTTCGTTCTGTTTGCTAAATTCTAATGCTTTCTGCTGACGATGAACAGGTTCTTGTTGAAATCGTGAAGGTAGTTCAAAAGAGAGGACTCGAAGGTACGGTAGGTGGATGGAAGGATTTTTTGAATACTTATGACAAAAAGCTTGGCTCTTCTTTGAGTGATCCCTCGAGGCGGTCCAAAGATGTTTTAGTAGCATTTCTTAAGACATTTACTACAGATGATGCGTTGAAGGTAATTCATAATTGGTGTTTGTTTTCAACTACTGTATTTTGTTTAGCAATCTAGGTTCGAGGACGTCAGTTTTGTGTTTCATTTTGGCTATGTTTTCTACCGCTTGTTTGCAGCTCCTCCATAGAGTGTTGCTGGTTCATTTTAATAGGAACATGGTGGAGCAATTTATAAAACAATCTCAGGATAGTGAATCACCTGAGCAGGTATAGTATAGTATCTCATTATTCATTAGCGCGTTGCATTTTTGTGATGCAATGCGGTACATGATTAGTTTCTTACTACCAATTTGTAATTCGGTCTTGTTAATTGGTTATGGTGGCAGTGCAGAGGCTTGTTCGTTTAACTCTGGACCACCCGCAATATCCACTGGATTATACATTCCCAATAGGTGATGACGTATGTTGCTACCATCTCTCCTTGTTTTTTGTCTTTCATATCATTTATGCTGGTATCCATTCTTCAAAAATCCTGACATAGTTATATATTTATCTGTTCGTGCAGGAATGGATCATTACAAAGCTCCCTAAAAAATCCCGGATGATGAAATCCAATGCAATGGTTGCTGTTGATTGTGAAATGGTTCTCTGTAAAGATGGCTCCGAAGCTTTAGTGAGAGTTTGTGTTGTAAATCGTGATTTACAGGTATCAAGTGGATTTTCTTTATGGAATTATAAAAAAGGACCTTTGATGCTAACAGCAACATAATGCAAAACAATGTACAACCTGCCATCTCAAAAGAATGCAAAACTTGCTATGGACCCTCCTCTTTTGTGTTTCTAATAAGGCAATTTGTATCCTCAATTTACTTTAATCTGAAGAGCAGTTAATTATTAATTATCATTTGGTTATCTTGCACTAGCTAAAAATAAACTCTTTATTTATGTTTGTTTGTTTCTTTCAGGTCAAACTTGACGAACTTGTAAATCCAAACAAAGCTGTGGCAGATTATCGGACTGAGATTACTGGAGTTGCCGAAGGAGATTTGGATGGTGTTACTTGTTCGGTAGCAGACATACAGGTACGGGTGACTGATTTTTCTGTTTTTTAGATCACCTCCAGTGTTGTTTGTCTGAGCAATGGAATACATTCTGTAGAAATCCATGAAGAAGCTGCTATCCAAAGGAACTATTTTAGTGGGCCATGGTTTACACAATGATTTACAAGGTATGTTACATAATGGCTAAAAGTTTGATTTTATTTTCATTTACAGTAGAACTGCCATACTTTTCCTATGTGTTGGTTTTAGCTATGATTTCCTTTCTTAAGCCTTGTAAGTGTTATTATTTTTTGGATACAGTGTTAAAGATGGACCATGCGAGAGTGATTGACACCTCATATATCTTCAAATATTTGGATGCACCTGTCTATAGAAGACCTTCTTTGAATAATTTGTGCAAGGCAAGTATCAGAAAGCACCCTTTTTATCCTGATGAGAAGAACCTGAAATACTACATCTGTTGTTTTGCATATTTCATTTTCTTTGTCAGACTAAGTACTACATTGTTTTTCCTTTTTGGCTACTTAAATTAAGTAGATATATCGAGACTGTTAACGATGTTTTAAGAATGACTTGTGTTGTGAATAGTTCCTTTTACTTTACTCGTACTACAAGTAAGACTGCTTTGTTATTAGTAAAGACCTTGCATGGTAGCATAGAAAGCAAAATCTTCGGTAGTTCGAGATGCATGTCTTAACTGTCCTGTGCATTGTTTTACAGTCTGTACTGGGATATGAAGTTCGAAAGCCAGGTGCTGCTCATAGTTGTCTAGATGATGCATGTGCGGCAATGAAACTAGTTCTTGCTAAGCTAGAGCGTGGAGACATTCCATTGGTTCAAGAAGATGTATGGACATGTGACTGCTGATTATCTTTAATTTCAATTCTTTATTATTATTATAATTATTATTATTATTTTTGGAAAACCAGGTGCCTCAAGCTGAAATGGAGAAGCTACTACTACATAGAATACCAATCAATGTTCCTAGGGAAGAAATATCCCGAGTAATTCCTGGAAATGTTGCAATCAATGTAAAGGTTGATATATCCTACTTGTTTCTTTTTTATTTCCTCTTTAGAAATCCTTGGGTTGGCTTTTATTTACCTCAGAGTGCGGCATATCTTATGATTTGTTCTGTATAAAAACATTGAAACATTGATTAATTGGGATTATTGGATTGAAAATGTCGGTAATTTAAAGTATTTTCTTGAATACTTTGACAAACTACACATCTATTATGGCACTTGAAAGATGAGCTGAGTTCTTAAAACTCAAAGTCTCAAACAGCCCCTCATAAAGGAAGCTGTTCTCTGGTGGCTATTATCCTTATCCCAAGCTTTTTCTTCCATATTCAAAGTTGAAGTGCCATAAATTACCTGTATAATGATGTGTTAAAGTTTTAGGAATTGGTCAATGACTTGGACCATCACAAGCACAGTTCCTTCAAGCATTCTTTCTTTCATCTGATACTCATCCTTGCTGAGTTTCTAATATGCCGACTTATTTTTTGGCAGCCATCTAAAAAGGCTCAAGGTCGCCATTACTCTGCATTTGCTGTCTTTAATAGTCCTCAAGAAGCAAACCAGGCATTTGAAAGTCTAGAAGGCTTTGAGGAAAAGGTGCATATTTTTACAGCACACCCTGGTTTTTCATTTACAGGGCCAGGTTTTCTTCATGATATATACATGATCTTTTCTTCTTCCATAACATGATATTTTTCATTGTGACAGACAATATATGAATATCAATGCCTTATATTAAGAATGCCTCTTTTATATCTTATGCCAGGATTCATCTGGCCGACCTCAGAAACTAGTTAAATTTCAGTTTGGCAAACGAGTAACTGCTAGACTATACATCCGAAAAATGGCGCGGAACGATTGTCAGGGCCAAGTTTTGTCTATTAAAAGAGCATTCCAGGGTGAGGAGACATCTATTGAATCCAAAAAGCTCAAGACAGATCAGAAAACTGTGGAGGAGACATATACTGAATCCAAAATGCTTGAGAAAAATCAGAAAACTGCGGAGAAAACAATGACAAATTCAAATCAACTTGATGATCACTTAAAAGAGATCGAAAGATTGAAGCAAGAACTAAAAGAGAAAGATGCTCGAATTGTTCTGCAGGATAAGATGATATCTAACCTTCTCAAGAAGGTTGGTGAAATGAAAAAGGGCCTAAAGAAAAAAAGAACCGGGGCTTAACTTACTCATCCAGTACTTCTGTTACTTTGTAGTCTCACTGTCCGATATATGGTATGTTCTGAGTTAGGAACTCATGCATTCTGCTTTTCAATGAATTTAATTTAATTTAATTGTATTTGTAATTGTAAAAGGTGGTTTCAGACATGCCCGATCTAGATTTTGAAGTAACCATGAATACAAATGGGGACTCACCGAATTCTTTGCATTTTGTTTTAATGGATATTTCCAAAAAAAAAAAAATTATTTAATCAAATTTAAGTGGTAACTTGGTGATGTTTGACACGATTTCCAACACAATACTAAAACAATATAAAAAAGATAAAAAAAATGATATGAACGAAAACTTCGATTAATATAGCATAAGAATTTAATGAAAAATTAAAAAATTATTTCGTGAATTGTAGATATTAATAAATATTTGGTACAAATATAAATAGATACTATACAAATATTAAAATTATTAAAAAAAATTCTAAAAATAAAAAAGTAAAATAATATCACGTATAATTATGTAAATGATTATTATTCAATTCATAAGTTAAGCTGATTGATTCTAATTTAAAAGGCATCAAATTAAAATTTTTTCGGATTTCTCCGAACCGGTGGATGAAACCTATGCGGTGAAATACGAGCCGAAAATATCAGAGGCTCGGAAAACCTAATTTGTAGTTTGTTATAGGAAGAAGACAACTTTATTTCAGGGAAAAAAAAAAGGAAGAGGAAGCGATTTGTTTCAGGAAATAAAAAAAAAAAAAAAGAATAGTCTTTTATTTATTTTTTAGTGGGGCACCCCTATGGAGACCGGACCAAACGACGGTGCCCTTGGCGGAGACGATCGATCCACGTCGCCTCCTGCAACCGCCATATCACGGTGGACTTTCGAGGTGTCGCGGCGGTACCAGCACCTCCTAGACAAGACGGTCCCGCATATTCTAAACCGTTGGATCGGATGTCTGGCCGTGGTGTTGATCTACGCCGTACGCGTGTACTTGGTGCAGGGTTTCTACATCATCACTTACGGCCTCGGCATCTACTTGCTTAATCTCCTGATCGGATTCCTTTCTCCTCAGGTGGACCCTGAGATGCAGGAAGGTCCCACGCTCCCCACCCGCGGATCCGATGAGTTTCGCCCTTTCGTTCGCCGACTCCCCGAGTTTAAATTCTGGTTCGCCTTCTCACTCTTTGCTTTAACGGTTGTGATTCGATGAAATGGTTTGAGTGTAATTAAGATCAAAATTAAATTAGGTTTCATTGAGTTGAATCACGAGAAAGAGGATAATTCCTGGTGGAATTCAAAAATCCAAATTTTAGGACAATTTGATTTATTAGTTTTATTGTATGAAAATTATAATTTCAGGGCATTATGATATGAGGGAAGAATTTAATTTTGAAGTATATTGATCAATGTTGATAAATGTAGAGATCATAAAATCTTATCATAAAAGGAAAAAAATATATATGAAGATGTATTTTTCTTATATAAAAAATTAAGATATTTGTTGCAAGCTTTTGGTACGCTCTGCAATCTAAACTTATTTGTTGAAGTAGTAGTATTCTTTTTATTGCCAATGCTTATACAATGGAAGGCCATGAGATTGATTAGACTTTCTATGATTTTCTCTTTTTTCCCCTTAATTCTGGAATATATGAAGTGAGAATAGAATTACAATTCGATTGCCTTAGAGTCCTATTCGAATCTTTAATTTAGAAGTTTCAAATACCTTATTAGGCACCATAAAAGTTCTTTTTGAATTGAGGTTAAACAAAGATCAGGAGAAACAAGTAGCTTTTCTTTCCCTCTTATACATTTTTCTCTACTCTCTTTGTTCCTTGTCTAAGGCAGTTTGTAACAGTTAACAATAAAATTGAAGGTACATTTGTAGACTTACATAGGGTGCCATAACATTTTCCTCTATTTTAGCAAATTTTATGTTCAATGCTAACGTTGTCCCCTCTTGCGCGCCCCTTTCTGTGTGAAGGTATTCTATTACGAAGGCCTTCTGCATTGCTTTTGTGATGACATTCTTCAGTGTGTTTGATGTGCCTGTCTTTTGGCCGATACTCCTTTTCTATTGGTTAATGTTGTTCATCCTAACCATGAAGAAACAGATACTACACATGATCAAATACAAATACATTCCTTTCTCATTTGGGAAACAGGTATTCCCAAGTCCATCTTCCTTTTGTGACTGGCATACATGATATTCCGTGTCTTATTCTTCCTTAGTGTGCTTGGTCATGGTAAATAAATCTTGTTCTTTGCTTCTTTTTGTTAGCGATATGATGGCAAGAAGGTGTCTTCAACAGAAAATATGAACCTTCCTAGGGATTAAACTCCTCAGGTATTATGCACATACTGCAGTTTTATATTTGGAGGTTGTGTACCTTTTCTTTTTCTCTCCCATGATTTCATCTTTGTTTGGACAGCTGAATTTGTGTAGGATTTGCTGGCAGTGCAAGTTGTCTGAAAGGATCATCAGTCACACATTGCATATTTGTTCATTTTCTCTTGATTTTTACTGGATTAGCTTTCAGATGTTGTTCAGAAGTTTAGTTTAGAGGAACAAAAGTTATTGCCTTAGAATGCTTTGTATGGAAGACACAGGCAACATTTCTTGTTGCCAGTACCTTCATCCAATGACATGTATTTACGGAAGATAATATCAATCAACCTTTGCAGTTGGTTTAAATTAAATTTAGTTTTGAATTATACTTTTGAAGTTGAAATACCTCTGTCTTGGGAATGCTTTTTACCTCGGCAAGCTCCACGACATTCTTGGAATCTGAATATATTTTGAATTAGGGCATTTACAAAATTTTTTGTTTCTGAGGCTGGGATATGAGCTGAAGTCTTGTCAGTATTGGTAAAACTTGCTTCCTTAAATCACTTCATCTTTTCCCTGGAATATCTTCAGTTTTTCTAGCTTGCACGCATCACTTTGGTCTTGAATTGGTTGATAGTCTTGGAAATGGATGGAGTGTTACTAAATTTGTAGGCTGTTTAAAAGTCCTGCTTAACAAAATGGATAGCCTGTTTGACCATGCTTCATCCTAGGCCTCATGGTTGAACATCCTTCGAATATTTGTTGAGGACAAATAATTTTTGTCAAGCAGGCGTTTTTAATAGCATAAATCATGTCCGATTCAGTTAGTAGAATAACAGAATCAATCGGTTAGGGTTTCGGATGGTCTTGACAATTTTAGACATTAAGATGACATAACACGAATAAGCTACATAAAAATAATACGGATTAAAATTTTATTAAAGTTGTATATAAAATATGAATATTATAAAAGTTTAAATAATTTGTTTTCGGTAAAAAGGTTTTGCATTTGGTTTGTTGAGACAATTTTTTTTAATATGAACTTTTTATGTTTTACCTTACATTAACATGATATTTATACATGAATGGTCAGGTTTCAAACTTGAGGCATACTTTTCTAATTTTGAACTGGTGCTTCTTCAGTGTACAAGATGCTAATCAAGATGAAAGAAATAAGAACTTTCAGGCCTAGGATATTGGAAACCTATCTCATATTAAAAGAAAGATGCAAGTTATTGAAGAAACTATCATGGCCGATAATTCCATAGTTGACAAACCAACAATGGTTTTGCTACATTCTTTTGTATTAGGTGTATGCTGTTACAAAGGCATCAATGAACAATCACACTTTTCCTAATTAATAAGGTTTCTTAGCCCAATAATTGAAGAAATGAATGGGAATCTATGTATATAAAAGCAAACAGAAGAGAGAGATTGATAAGAGGACCTTACTGGATTCAAGAACTTGGCCTGTAAAATCCATAAATTCCATAAAAGGTCTGAGCAAGAGTAAGCACCAGCAAGATACAAGCAGCAAATAGTGAGATGATGGCCCAAGGATTGTTAAAGTATCTGTGTTTCAAGGCTGCACGCCAAGCGTTCCACCTATGATTATAATATCTGTTCACATCTTCAGACAACCGTGAAAGATAACTGTTATTGATATCAAAAACAACCTCTTGGCAGAGGCGATTGAAAAGGTCAGCTACTTCTGCATCACTGCCGAGCCAGTGCTCGATGATACCAAAGTAATGGAGGTATCCCACATCTTCATGTGAGTTGATCAAGTTATCCATGAATATCACATAGGAAGTAATGTCATTGCTGCAATCAAGATGGCATTGCTCAAATGCAATCAGGTTGAGGAAAAGAGACTTGGTTCCATCATGAATCAAGAGGCGAGGAATTTGGAGAATCCCATTCTTAAAGGTGATGTCCCAGAAGCGATCAGTCTTCCTTTTCTTGAACTTGATTCCAGCCTCTCTGAGCTCTGATACACAATGAATTAACTGTTGTCTTCGCTTATCGGCAACACGAATTGCATTTGACCTTTTCCTGAGCCACATTCTTGGTTCAGGTTTGGGGCCTGAGCGTAAGAGACTTCTTCTGAAAACATCAAGGCAATGGAGGCCACCGAGATTGGAAAAAGGATCGAAGGTGTTTGTGTGCCCCAGAGAGGATCCCAATCTGTTCATGTCACTCTTTGTTAATGGTTCATCTGTTGGAATTAAGGGGTCAAAGAATCTGATTGCTAACTTTGCAACCTTTCCCTTCTGGTCAGGCTCTCCGAGCTGAATCCCCAGCAGCCTATCAAGAACAAAGAGTGGAAGCTGGTTTTCTAACATTATCATGTCTCTGTGAATAGCATGCATTGAGCCACGCATTGCGAAAACAGGATCATTTCTAGCATAGCCAAGGCGTTCGAATCCTACAGCAGCGCCCTGGAAAAGCTCAAGCATAAAGCAGCCATCAAGAACCAACATTTCCACGAATTCATTGCTACTAAGAGTGATGGTTCCTTCATAACAGGCGCGAGCTCTTTCTTCAATCTCCATCATGGAATCAAGATACACCTGTATTTCCTGATTAGTACGCTTTAGGACGCGGAGAAGAGAACGCCATTTGTGCTGGTCCATTTGGCGCAGGCGTTTCTTGCCATGATGGTAAGGACCCAGAGAGACGATTTGAGGGACATAAGCTTTGATATCACCTTCTCTTAGGTAGTGTGGAACTCTATAGATGCTCAACCTTTCCCATGAATCTGTTGCATAATCTTGGCGTGCCTGCTCGAGCTTTTCTTTGATGGATATAATCCACTCAGGCTCGGGAAAAATGACTGCCTCTTCACAATCTTCACCATCCTCATTGATTGCAACCTGCAGGGAATCAGATGGTACAAGCTCTTGTTTCTGCAGCTGATGTTCATATTCATCTGGCAACTCAAGGGATTTGGTGGTACCTGTAGATGATCTAGGAATCCCAGATTCCACAGTTTCCCTGAGCTTGAGGGTGATCAGGTACCAACTCAGAAGCTCTTTGTTGAATACAGCTACCATTTTAATTGACACAAGCAATTCTGGAAATGATTTGGCTTGAAAAATATGGTTTCCTTTCTATAAACAGGACAGACTGAAACTTCCATTACCAAAGAACAGATTTGACTCATAAATAGTGATTGATAAAAGGAGTTGGAATTATTTATTTGATGCTTAAATTACTCTGAACCAATTATGCAACCCAAATGGACCCCCTTGGCTTAGAGTAACAGTTTCCTGATGACTTTTAGGTATGATGTTTCATTCTCAACTTTTGAAATGTTCATTCCTTATCCTCCAGCATTCCAACTTTGTTCAATTTGCAATCATATTCTCACATCAGCAAAGGGGGAACTCTATTTTTTAATTGGAGGTAAAAAATTTATAAGCTTTTCTCGGCGTACTTTTGGAAATGTCTTCGAGAAGTGTGCTGCAGCAGGAGATTACTTGCAAGTTTATAGTATCTTGAAGGAATGCACTACTGAAAAGGATGATGCAATTTGCCTAAAAAATTAATCTAAGCCTTATTAACCCTAAAAGGTCCATTTGGGATTTTTATGGCACATGGATGAAATGAAAGAGGTTGATAGTTGATATCAGTTTTAGTCATGTGATGATGCACTCATGCTAGCAGGTGAGGTGGTGGGACATGCGCAAGCTGGAAACTTTCGAAGATTGAATATAAAATTTACCTTGACATAACCATTTCAGAATAAACTATAAAATCAAAAATGAAAAAAAAAACACTCATACCAAGGTGGAAGTTATAAGTTCGTACACGAAATATTGATAGTGTAAAGTTTTAACTCTTCAAATGGGATTAAAATGCCGTCACATATTTTATTTATTTATTGATTATCCTTAAACGGTGTATATCATTATGCTAATCTCGTTTATGAAATGTTAAAGTTTCGTTACCAAGTGTATTAAATAATTTCTCGAAATTTAAATGGAAAAACCAAGCATGGTATTTTTCAAATGATCTAAAATAAGCACAGGTCTTCAAGAGAGTGGAACAGAATCTGGCATCAAGCAATTTGATTATTTGCTTTTCTATGTACATTAATCAAATGTGTTTGGTATGTAGGAAAAAGGAAGGAGAGAAAAATGGGAAAGAAGCAACATAAGTTATAAACAAACCTACTTGGAAAACTACTTGGCAGAGCATGTAACATAAGATTTTCTTTCATAAGTTTGATTCAAGATCAAATACTGACTAAGCCATCAGCTAGAGAGAAGTACTTGGCAAAATAAAGAGAGATTTTTTAGTTGAAATTGCAGTAATCACAACAATACCAGTTTTTCCAGTTGCTGTTTTGATAAATGACAATATATTTACGACACTGATAATCCAAACACCATTATTTGCACTCCTTGTCTTCTTCTCCAATGGCCCAGAACAGCAGCTGAGATATTTTAACTTCCAATTAGAATTGCAAATTGCAGCAAAGATTTCAAACACTGCTGATCTTCTCAGGGCTTTCATTACTCCTGTAAGGTTTAATGGCTTCTGCCCCATTCTTCAGTGGATAGGAAGCCTCCATTGCAATGCCACACTTGCCAGTATAGGCATTAACATTACGCACCATCCTGATGTATCCATCTTCACCCCAGCTGCTGCCCCATGAATTTCTCACAATCCAGTAATCCTGACCATTATTATCTGTGCCATATCCGACTACAACAACGCCATGGTCTAAAGCTGAGCCACACTCACCTGTGAAAACTCCCTGAAAATGGTTTTAACAATGGCAGCTGAGTTAATAAAGCACTCCAATTTCAGACTGTGATTGACCGTTTGACATTTCTTAGCTTACCGATTCATAGAATTGGAAAGCTCTGCCGCCAGCTTCAATGGCAACGCTCACAGGCTGATGTGCCACAGCTTTCTTTAAAGCACTCTCATCATACGGAATAACATCCTCGTACCCATCAATGCTAACAACCTTAGCATTCTTCAGCTAAAATCCGAAAAGAAAAGGCATCAAAATCTATAACAACCATTAGAAACAACTGAACTGCAAGATTACTGTCTTAGAATTAAACTTCGGAAACTGACCCTAGTTGGATCGCATTTGTTATCAACGCCAAGGTAAGGATAGTCTTCTTCAGTGTCAATGCCACCGTTGTCCATAATGAATTGGAAGGCATAGTCCATTAGGCCACCATTGCAACCTGCGTCGTAGGATCGGTCACAGTCTACTAGTTCTTGTTCAGATAGAGAGATTAGTTTGCCGGTGACAATTTTGTTTACGCCTTCCACGGCTGCAATTGTTGAGAACGCCCAGCAACTTCCTGATCAAGTGAAGATAACAGTGCAGAGTAAGTTGAGATTCCATAACGAAATTTCGTTTTCAAGTAGTCTTGGATTAGTTGAAAACAGGCTTAGTCCAAAACCAAAAGCAAGGCTTTGGAGTACCCATAAATTTCACGTTAATGTTGAGCGTTGGCCCAAGCTGTACCCGAGTTGGTTAAGACTTTAGCGGTTAGGCCCAACCTTCAAACTACCATTCAATTGACATAACTAGTTATCTACCATTCAGAAGCTAATTGCCAGTTTGTCACAACTTTTTGGTTGATCTGAAAAAAATATATATATATATATATATATATATATATGATCTGTTTTATGATTTGAATTTGAGTTCAAGCAAACTTGATTCTCTAAAGAAAAAGTCATTCAGCCTCCAATTATAATTTGAGTCGATAAAAAAAGTTATAATATATTATAAGATTTTGTTTGTGTTTGAATAATTTTAATTCTTATTTTTTAATTATAAAAAAAGTTAAACCAATCTATTATCATATACTTACTAATAAAAAGTAAAATTAAAATATTTATATATAAATTATTATTTAATATACGAATTATTATCTTAATTTCATTTATAAAATTTAAAAAAATTAATTATATACATAAAATAATAATAATAAAATATAATATAATTAATTTAACGTTGGTATTAAAAGAAATTTACTCACCACAGTATCCTTGGTCCTTGACCGGATTAACAGCTCCATGCTCTCTCCAGTCTACTGACTCCGGCAAGCTGTCGTCTGCACGGGAAGCGTAACGTAGGCTGGGGTTCTTGGACTTCATGACTCGACGCCTAGCGTCAGTCCTCGTGCCCAAGAATTTGGCACGGTACTCTCGGTTAGTCAAATCAGCAAACTTGTTCAACCCAAGCTTGTATGTGCTGTTCTTAGAGTTGTGTTCATCGATGAATTTCAAGTTATCCTTAAAGATCTCGAATCTTATCTCTTCCTCTCCGACACCATTGTAAGCTTTGCCATGTTTGACGGCCCAAGATTTGTACAAGCTCATCACTTCATCGTCGCTTCTCCAGGTTGAGGAGGCTGCGATGGATATGTGATTAGCAGAAGATAAGGAAAAGAAGAAGAGGAAAACGAGGGTGGAAATGGAAACTGCCATGGGAGACTTGAAAAGGGTTGTCATGTTTCTTCGGGAGAAAGGTTGAGAAGAGTGATTTGATGAAGGAAAATGGAAGAGAGCTTGAGAGTTTATAAAAGACAATGGAAATGGTTTAATATTCATCGACGGTGGAAAAGGTTTAAAGGAAAAAAGAAGTTAAAGGCTATTGTGTCGGAGGGAGAGAGAGTTATGTGGGACCAACCAAACTCAGAGAAATAGGAAGACCAAAGGCTAGCCGAGTCGTTTGGAACTTGGATAAAGCAGGGCCGCCAGGGCAGCAGGCAGGCAGGCAGCCAGCCAGCCAGCGAGCCTGCGGCTAGCCAATGCCTTCGGTTTAGCGAATAAGGTTTTGCTACACAGGATCTCCTTGCGGTTTCTTAGGAGGGAAGGGTTTTTCTCTATACCCACTCGGCAAATTCCAACAAAAAGGTTCATTGGAAAGATAACATGGGAATCTGAGATAGAAAAGAAAAGAAAAGAAAAAGCACTCTCCTCATCTTCCTTTTCTTTTCTGAAAACCAAATAAGAAAGGAATTGAATATAAACAAATCTTATTAAGTTTATATTTATTTATTTACTTTAATGTTGTTTGTAGTCTGTTTATATTTGTTAAATTTGTTTATAAATATTAACGTATATGTTTATGAACATGTTTATAAATATGTGATCGCGAATATTAAACAAATATTTTCATAAATTTTAAAATTAAAAAATTAGACAAATAAATTATATTCATCCTAATTTTGTATAAACATATAATTTTGATATTTACATATTACATAACATATAAGTAATTATTAAATTTAAAAATTTATTATTATCAATCAATAAACATAAAATAATTTATTAAATAAATAAATTTTAAATAAATAAACAGATTTATTCGTGAATATAAACGAATATATTCACGAATTTTTTTTTAAACTAATCAAGTAACATAAATGGAATATATTTTTAACTATTCTTAGAATGATTTGTTTATTTACATCTCTATCAATAAGAAGACTCCATGAATTTCTTTCTTCTTTTTTTTTTACTTAGCAATGGAGGAGAGTTAATCTGTATTTACAAGATTGCATGTGGACGTTGCGTGAATGTAGTAACAGACAGAGTTTGCAAGTTGCAAAACGTATAAATAAACTCCATGATCTGCTCTAATATGCTTGGTTGTCTGTTTGCAATTGATCATACGCTACACTCCAGATCAGTAACATGCTTTAATGTATGAAATTCAGTGCAGCTATTGAAAATCCCAAAATTTTCTGGATTTGGAAAAATATTTTTATTTCTCTGTTCTCAATCAATCTTGTTGGCTCAATTGGAGCATCCCAAGATGATCAATTTAATCACTGAAAAATCTGTTCAGATTCCAAAGTTTTAAATTCTCTTCTTCTGATTCATCATAACAACAAAAAACATAATGCATATATATATATATATATATATATATATATATATATATATTACAATGGAAGAGGATTTGTTGTTGCATATTATATTATATTTGTAAAACTATTAACAGTGATTTTGGCCCGGTGATTAGTAGTTGTTGGAATACAAAGCTGAGGCAAATACCATGTCGCTCTTCGTCGGTAGCTCAGAATTCTTGTATGGGTTAGTATACTCTTCATAATTTTCACCTTCATTTAGATTAGTGGCTGTAAGAGACTAAGATTGGTGATAGGTCGATTTCATGTGAAAAATTCAGCTGACTGTTAGATCCAGTGTAGAGCTAACGGTCAATAGAACAAAAGCCAAAGAACCCCTCCAACCACTCTGCCCAACCTGTTTCATAATTTCCATTACCTGTTGCTTAGAACGAAAAAACAACAGACGAAACTTCCCACTAACTTTCTTCCCAACATGTGATTTGTCCTTAGTTTCTTTATGTGGCAACGGCCAACTAACAAAGGGATTGGCCTAAAAAACACCGGATCACTCGTGTAAAGTAGCCAAGTTATTAATGTACTAGTAAAATTCGACTCGATAATTATTTAAATTTGACTTATTTTTTTCGAGATGAATTCAAACTATTCGAGTAACATATCAAATTCAATTTGAACATTCCAACAAACCTAATCAAACTTTTTTTAATTTTTAATATTTTATTATTAATTTATTAATTATTCCCTTAATATATGTTTAAAAATTAACAAATCAAATTTATCAAATTAAATTCAAATATTTTATTCAATCAAATCAAACTCGTATCTAATACTAAATTCTAAATTGTCTTGACTTAATTACACCCCTAATTACCAAATGACTATCTGCATCTACAGTTTCCATTTTGCCCATTTGCTTCGTTTCTGATCTACAGCGAAATTTCATTGGGAGGAGAGTAGGTTAACAAAATCAACCCAGTATCAACTTATTACGCATATGACAGGCAGAGACTTTTTCTCTTTCTTTTACCATATTTTCAGGTTTAACAAAGAAAGTTTAGGAAATGAATGAAATTTTTTTATTCTTGGTGTTGTATCTACCAAAAACCAACGACTGAACAGAGCTCTATAATTCCTATTAGAAGATTATGTATAAATTTGTAAACCGAAAGCATGTCAGATACAAGCTGCTCGGCCGCAAGGCGAGAGAGCGAGACTTGGCTGACATACCTCCTCAATGAAACAGAATATCAATCACCCCAACAAACTATAGATGGGAAAAAGAAAAGAAAAGGAAAGAAAAGAAAACAGTTGGAACTCAGGAGGAATTCAAACAGAAATGCATGTACAAACTGGCCTGCTTTGACAGTTGCCTATCCATATGTACCCAACACCGGATGAGAGAGAGCATCTGCATTCCTCCCTTGTCAATCGAATTTCTTGGTGCAGCAGTTTCCGATCTCAAGGCATAGACTGCACACTGATGATTTTAGTTTTGTTCAGAATGCCTTGTTGAAACCTGTGTGTCTGTTCTTGTATCATGCTTTCTTTTACTTCGACGTTTTGATTTGGATGTGCGTGTCTTTGTAGTATGTTTAACTATGGGCTCCTGGATGCCCATCACTGGTTTTTCATTGGCAGGGAGTTCAGGGGGAGCATCAGGCCATGGAGTGCGTTTTGATGGGACAGTGATATCCAAAGGTGGGTCAATTATCCATCTGCATGATGTACAAACTAACAATCAGATGGCATGGAGAGGAGACAAGCCAGAGAAACTGATTTTAGTCATCAAAGTTAAAAACAACATACAAAAAATCGATTGTAGACCATGAAATGAGTAGCATGCAGATATAAATTACAGAACCATGGAGCATCAAGCATGCACGAAATGTTTATATCAATAAACATCCTCAATTAGGGCTAAAATGTTTTCGGCAATGGCACAGATATATCTCGCTATTCAGATTTATTTACTCGTGGAAGCTACAAGATATACACGGATCTAACATTAGAACTAACTTAAATTATAAGGATATAATCTTATAATCATAATGAATTCCTGAAATACTAACTTATAAAAGGTCAAAAAGATACTCCTACCACCCTAAGTTGAATATGGTACACCGACTTTGCACATGGTTTAAAAACAATTACAATAGATGCTTTTCTTAAGGTTAATGTTTAACAGAAACAAAAAGTTGGAAATTCTTTTTCAATACTAAAAGGAATCGGCTACTTTTTAAATGGTGAAAATCAATTTGGAATTCAGCAAAAGTAATAGCGAATCCAAAAAGGAGAGGAAACAGATAAATTCCATCTATGATCTCTAACATTTTACTCTAGTTCCATTTGAGTCCCTAACTTCTGAACCGTTCCATTTGAATCTTTAACCTCGTAAAATGGTTTCATTTTGGTCATCTGTCACATTTTTTCAGTAATAATTGATAAACATAATCTACATGGCATGCCAAGGGAATATCAACATGCCGAGCCATATAAGCTACAATACAAAAAATTACGTCAAAATTAACAAAATTATTTTAGAGGACTAAAATGGACCCATTTTAAAGGTTAGGGATCCAAATGGAACAAACAAAGGTTAAGGACTAAAGTGGAACCAAAATAAAAGGTTAGTTAATTATTTCAGGGCATCCAAAATCAAATGGAACAGGAATAGCACAAATTAACACCTAAATGCATCTTAATTTGAAAGCCTCAAAATACTAAATTAACACATTTACACAGTAGCTTGTATATATTTTCAAGTAAATTTCAAGGAATAATCATCCCTTAATAAACAAGTCTAACAATGCAGAGACTACTATTGTTAAATCAACATATCAGCAACTAAGATAATCAGTCAACAATATTGTAAAAGATAGTTAAAAAAATCCAGCGAAAAACAACCAAGAATACTATCTAAGATGCTAAAGTTCAAGATAGAATATCACAAGATATTCAACTTACAAATTCATTCGAGCAACAAAAATCATCATCATCATCATCAGAAACTTTATCCAATATCGGGGTAAACTATATGAACTAACTCTAACCCATATGGTTCAGAGGTGCAAAAAGCATAATGGACACAACTGATTCCTCACCCATTTGAAAATTTCACTACAACATTTGAAAGGAAAGGTGCTAAATTTGGCATTTGTCAACGCCACTCCATGCTTAAGTTTCTTACAAGTTGACAAATCAACAGAACAGAGAAGATGTATTGACCAGTGAATGTAAACCCAATCGATTAGTTATTTGGTATTCAAGTTTTCTACTCTATGATCAGTCTAATATCAATTATATTATCTAGCATTCTACAATACATAATTATCAAAATCTAAATCATGTGAAAAGGAAGAACTACATAATTTGGCACAGTTATAATCCACCACTTAATATTAACCATTCTGAGTATGTTGACATTGTCATTAACAATCGTTGAAACCATTAAGCAGCACAATACTAAAATATAATGACAACAGGATAAGAGATTCACCTGGGAGGAAATTTGCTATCAGCACGAGCTTCAACCCGAAGCCACCAGAGCAAAACTTGGCGTCCACAACTTCCAAGTGGCTCCACCACCGAAGGGTCTTTAACCAAACTCAATGGACTCTCAATATCCCCATCCAACGTATCAATATCCTTAATCCATTCTGGCTTATTTCCAGCATCTTTCCAAAGCAACCTAGAATTCAAAACAAACCCTGACCACTCCAACTTCCTAGGCAACACAGTTGCTCTATCATCAATATAAACAGCACTTTTCCCTGCAAATGGTGCTGTATTAAAAGTATGCCATCCTGCCAACATATTAGACGCGTTACAAGCTGGACCTTGAACTGGCATTCTAGGATTCTCCTCTTCCTCCTCCTTCTGATTCGCTATCTCATCAGTATTAGCCGAAGTAGCAAGTATTCCAACCGAAACTGCCCCAAACCATTTCACATTTTGGATCTCATCAAAAAGTTCCATACTATGCATATTACTATCATCAGCAAACATAACAATTCCATCCAATTTCTTCTCCCTTACAATTCTGTCCCCAAAATAACACAAGAATTGAATCAATTCTAAAGTTGTAAAAGCTAATTCCAAAAGGCATAAATTGTAATCTTTTTTCAATATGAATAAAAGTTAAATAAATGATTACCTTAAAGCACGAAGTCGCATTTTGGACTCCAATTTATTACGTTCGTCCCAAGAATTCGGCATCCGTTGATTGAATCCGACGTGGATAGTTTTCAAACCGGATTTTGCAATTAGCGACGCCGTTTCATTGCTGACTCCACCGGCTTCGACCACGATCCAAACCAGATCGTATGGAACAAGCATTAGCGAGTGCATCACACCGGTCAAATGCAGCGCTTGGAAAGTCCGTACATACGTCGGCGTGACCACAATTACTTTCCTTGGATCCTTCACACCGAACTGTAACCTCTGCTCTTTTTGAACTCTTTCTATGATCCGATGCGCCTTCATGACCTCAATCGGGTTGGGGTGCGGCCACGGCCTGATCCGGATCCCGTGCCGCCCTACAACCACTCGAGAATTCGGAGCCGTCTTGTTCAGCAACGGTAACTCGACCTTACTGACGGGGTTGGTAGACATAGCGGAGTGGACATCTAGGGTTTTGGCGAGTTCAGCAGTGGAGCGAAACGGCGAGGTATAGAAGTTGGTAGAAGAGGTGGAGAACAAAAAGAAGAAGACCAAGCGAGAAAAGCGGAAGCCGAGTACTAAGCTGATTAAGCAACAGAGACCGTGGAGGATAAGCCAGAAGATGGCAGCTGGCGATTTAATGGCGCTATCGGAAGATGAATCTAACGGCCCTTGCGATCTGAAGCTGTTGCTCCGACGGTTGAGGTAACTCTGGTGCAACGCAGAAAGCTTCATTTTCGCCTCTCTCCTGAAGCTCCTGCGTGAGAGAGAGAGAGAGAAGAAGAAGAAGACGCAGAAAAGAAATATAAGAGAAAAATTTGTTTTCTGGGTGGGTTGATTTGGTGGGGTGGGTTTAAGAGTTGATTAACGAAAGGATTATGATTACTTTGGATTTACGGTTGAATTGATTTTGGGTTATTGTCAGTTTGCGGCTTTCTGAGTTGGTGTTTTCTCTTATCTTCCAGTCTTTCTTCTGTTTGGTATTTATTTCTAATACAGAACAGTGAAAAGGAAAGAGAGAGAAAGGGAGACACAGACATTAGCCTATGATTTAGGCACAGCGTATCGCTTGCTTGAATTTGGACACATTTAAAAGCTCTAATTTCGTAAAGAAAAAAATCTTTATTACTGATTAGAAATAAAAGTATATATAGCTATAATTTGAGAATTTATTTATAAATAATTGTAACAGCTGATATTTGTAATTTCATAAAAAAAATAAGATTTATTTTATGACAAAAATTTAAAAATATTAAAATTACCAGTGAGTTAGATTTTAACTTAAAATTTTTTGAATTTATAAATTTTTTATTAATATAAAATTATAAAAAATCGAATTTAACTTTTTTCACACCATCTTTAAACTTTAATAATTTCTGTCAACATTAGTTGATAAATTGAAAGTATTAATTATTTGCAAATCATATGTTTCACAAGATACATATGATATAATATGTTTTTAGAAGGGTTCAAAATTAAATTCAAATAAAATCTTAAAATAATTTTTATTATATTATTAAATATGTTTTAGAAATTTTATAGAATTAAAAAAAATCAATTTTTATGCTTCTTACAATTTTTTTCATAAAAATTGATTTTTTTTAATTTTATAAAATTTCTAAAACACAAAATATTTTCAAAAAAAAAAAAACCTATTAGGGATAACATGGGACAGGAAAGTCTCCCATGTAAGGTTAGGTGAGTGGTCCGGTCATCTATAGGTGGGTCGGCAGGGGTCCAAAATCCAACTAAATTCTGACACGCTTTAGCCTTGAACCGCCACTATTGGATCTGAATAAATTGGGTTATGGAATATTTTGTTTTTTTTATTGAAAAAATGTTGCCATGTAAAGAAATTATAACAAAATTCCTTTTTTTATATATATTAATAAGAATGAGTTAGCTATGTTTTCAAATTATAAATTAACAATTTATTTAAATCACATACCAAATTTAGCATTAGTTTAATTTAGTTCACAATAAATTTTAAGTTTTATTTTTTATTTTCATAAAAAATTATAATTTGACTATAAAAAAACGTAAATATTAAAAGTCGAACTTTATACTTATTAAAAATAACACTTAAAAATTTATAATTAAATTATAGTAAATTTTGAATTGTATATCTTAATTTTCATATCTCAATAAAATTCAAGTTTAATCTATAATTTTCTTTTCTATCAAACAAGGAAAATAATTATATTCCTTTTCATTTCCTTTCTATCTATTGTCATTTATACTTTTTCTTTTCTTTTCTTCCAAACACAAGGAAAATAACAATGGGACACCAACTTGAAAAGAAAAGCATTCTTTCTTTTTTTTTTTTTTGGAAGTTGGGGGCATAATATTTTTGCTGATTCATCACCATAAAGTACTGCCACATAAGTGAAATTATTTGATTGATCACCATTACTTAATCGAACATAAGAGCTGCAGATGTCAGAACACAATCACATGCATAAAATAAACTATACAATTGATGGTTTACATTTTTTTAATATAATAATTCGTTGGCAACACCCCAAAACAATCATGATTGCCCTTAAAACAACTGTTATCTTATAATATTTTATTTTTAAAAAATGGTTTTTATTTATTTAGTATTATAAATGTAATTTTTATAATATTAACGCATCATATTTTGTTTTTATCAAAAAGTAAAATAAAAATAAATATAAAAAAGTACAAAGTGTTCAAAAATGAAAAAAAAAAAAAACTATTTTAGAATGTCTTAAAAAATGGACAAAAAATTGGGACTAAGAGAGTAATTAATCATTATCTTTGTTTATGAATAAATATGCCTTTATTTATATGCATCTAATTTAAGCATCAAATCAACATTGAGTATTCTTTTTATTCCCACTTTTAGTTAAATAATCATAGTCTCAAAATTGAATTTAAAACCTCATTTTTAGAAGTAAGAGCTACTACTACATGAGATAACTCTATTGTTTCATTATAAATGTGGGCATTGAATAAAACGAGGAAATTAAGAGCTTGAGGGAAAGAACAATGGTGCTTGAAAAAAGGGTAGAGTAGGAAAGAGAGAACCGGTTTGGTGTGGTGGTTAGGTTGATTAGCTTCATATCACCCGACTGAAAGTGCTGGTGAGGTGAGTTTTCTTTAGGAGGAGGCAAACTATTTATGTGTATGCCTCCTTGATTTATTTCTCAACTCAAATAACCTTCCCTTCCAAGGGTTAGACCCTAGAAGAAAACAAGTTTATTTTATGGAGATGGAATTATTATAGAATTAAGAAAAATCGGTTTAAATCGATTGAACCGATTGAATTATAAAGATGATTTTGGTTTTAATCAAGCAAATATCGGTTAATAAAAAGATTTAGTTAATTCAAATTTTTCGTATAAAAAACAAAAGTTTAAGAGAATGAGAAGTTACCACATTTTCATAATCATAACATATTAAAAATGTTATTCGTATCATATATATTATTTACTCATTATTAAAATTTACAAATCATTGAACTTTTACATATAAATTTTTTGAAATGTATAAAAATTACCTACTTGCAAAGTATCCTAAAAATTCGAACCTTAGTTTTAACCACTTAAATCGGCTATGGCTGGCTAATTCAATTCAATTAAATTGAACTAAGTTATTTTGTACATTTCTTAAATGTTTCAAACTCCCTTCTTGCCATTAATTTGCTATATTAATGCATTTATAATTATTGAAAACAAAGTATGATGTAAAAACTCCCTGCTTGCCATTAATTTGCTATATTAATGCATTTATAATTATTGAAAATAAAGTATGATGTAAAAGAAGACGTCTAATGAAAGATATGGCCTAATTTAAAAACTTTCAAAATTCATACCAGCGAAGACGATGACCTAATGATAAGGACTTGAAAATTAACCAGTAGGAGGTTGTCAAGGGTTTTAAATCTTAAAATTAAGTTCCAGGAATCTCTAGGGCCTTAGGCTTCTTAACCACCTTGTGTGTACATTACAGATCAAAGCTCGATGTACTTACCAATTTGATTTAAATAACATTGTCAAAATTTTTATGTGGCTAAAGGCTACCTATTACTCAATTCAACTCAAGGGCATGTTCATATTTATGAATTTCAAGGTACAACTGATACAGAGATACGTTATAAAAATGACATGAATTATACTTAGTGTATCAATATAAATTATGACATGATAATTATTATTTACTTTTTTTTTATGTATTTGATCCGAAATAGATATGACATGTATGCACAAATTACCGATTTTAATTTTTCCTTATCAAGTTAGTGGTAGGTTTTAAGCTAGAGGGTCAAAAAATCTTTGAGTTTTAATGTGATTATAATCTAAACTCTTAACATTTTTTTAACCAATTAAACCCTTAAATTTTAATTTTTTTTATCCAATTGAATTCTTTCAAAGATGGATCTAACGTTTTTTTAATCAGCTATAAAGATTTTAAAGCATCTTGATGAAACATAATTTAGAAGAATTAAATAAGAAATTTAGAAAAAAAATCAGGTATTTTTTTTTCAAAATTTTTTAGTGCCCTTAAATGTCCATCAAAAGATTAAATTATATAGAAATTAAAATTTAAGATTAAAATGCATTTTTATCCTTAAACCTAAGTTTAGTAAACTGGATGCAATAGTTTTTCCTCAGCCCAAGTCGCAGGAAATTCATTTTTGTCTTCAACAATAACATGTTAAGACTTATTTGGGCCATTCATCACATTAGGCTGTACTTTTCCGAAAGGGCCGAAACAGAGAATATTAGATCACTGATATTAATACAAGGCCCAAAATTTAGTTTATTATATATAATTTTTTAAAAATACTTAAAAAAATAAAGTGGATTATATATTATCTTCTTAATTTCGTTTATATAATTAAAAAATTTCACTAAAAATGCATCAAATAATAATTATATATAAAGAAAAATAAGAAAGAAAATAAAAAAAATTCCTCTTTGCTTCAACTTTTACCAGAAAAATAAATTAAAAAACTCTTCTTCGCTTCAAATTTTACAAGAAATAAAAATAAAAAAACTGATCTTTGCTCAAATTTTACAAGAAATATACTATTGGTTTACTTTTGATACGTATTAAAAGATAGATTTTCAAACTTTGAACATCAATTTAAATGATTATATTTTTATTTTCAATATATATAAATAATATAAATGTAAAATTTGAATCTCACCAAAGAATTCTAGGTTTACTTAGATTTAAAGCTGCAGAATTGCTTCTTTTCACACCCATTCCAATTTTTGGCCTCGAAAGTCCAAAGTTTCCAAGTTATCCTAATATTATTTTTGGGGAGGGGTCTTGTTTGACATTTCAAACCTAACACTAGAAGTTTTTAATTGTTTGATTGATCCAAATGTAGTAGATTATTACTAACACTTGAGTAAATAGGGGAATCTAATTCTTCATGGCAACCCAAATAACGCAAATAAAATTCGCAAGCTATTCCCAATCATCTTAATAAAAAAAAACTTTCTTCTTATTGTTACTTGGTCTTAGAATGTCCCAGCAACTTGTCTGATTATAAATTTTCTGGATTGCTTAAGGAAAATGTCCTTCCTCCTTCGCTGGCAATATTATTGTTGTGTATGATAAAAAAATAATAAAAAATATTTAATTAGTGGATAATTACGTAATTAAAAGTGAAATTAATTTTTATAAATAAGAATCAGGTATAATTTATGAAACTAAGTCTCTATTTGCTTTATAAAAAATTTATCAAATTCTCTTCTGACTTAAATGTCGGAGTGTTTACGTAAAGAATAATCTTTGCATCTCTTTAATCATTTTTTTTTATAAAGTTTTCGATAGCACGTCATAAAAAAATCAAAGCGAGGACGTCAACAAAAAATTATCATTTTGTTAACAACAACAATTATCATCATCTTCCAAAAGATTAGAGATCTTTTTCTATATTTTTTTTTTTTACAATGAAAGCTTCTGCCTATGAAAAGGAAAAAAAAAAGCATGTACTAAATTATAAATTTCAAATTTAAAAAATAATCGTATTAGGCGCAAAAGTATTATCATTTAAATCAAATCTCAAAATCAATCAATTGATTAAATATACGTACATTCCAAATATACAGACATTATCGAATAAAATTGTTGAAATTAATAAAAAATTAAAACAAAGGAACATATAGGATCATCACAAGCCAATGTGGCAGTGAGTGTAGTTCGATTATTTTACATTCAAAAAAAGATATTTTTTTTTTTTAAAGACTGCCCAAAATTAACAGGCTTTCGGTGATAAGTCAACATAGTAGGCAGCCCACTCTAGCACGCCTCAAGTTTCTATCGGCTTTCGTCTTTGACTTTTGGACTGTGCTTCGTAGCCAATCCAATCAGGTCAGGTTCGTGGAAATTGTAGCCATTTTTCTTTCTTTCTTTTTTTTTTTTTTTCACATCGATATCCCACACGTGTCCTTTGATAAAACATGGGAAATGATCTTCAATCACGAACGAACATCAAGAACCACTCTCTCGCCTAATCTTCGAGTATTCATCAAAGAATCCTTAAGAATTGAAGTGTGAATTTGTGGACAACTCTAGGATGATAAATGAGTATTGAAATCCTAAACCTACTAATTTGCTTTCAATTTATTATTCGACCAGAGGCAGAGGACTTTTGGGTTGCAATGATCGTGACTGAAATTTGGAGCTTTCGGTTCATTTTCCTCATTAAAATTATGGGGTTTTGGTTTAGAGAATGTTAGGAAGTGGGCGCAGTCGGTCGGTGCACCAGCCTGGTCGGAGTCTGAACCGTGAAGAGGGTTCACAGACTTCACCGACTCTGCGTGCATGTGAAATATAAATATATTGAAGAGGGATTAAATTATATTAGCATAAACTAATTTATTTTATGTAATATTAAGATTATTTTACAAATTAATCAATAAATTTAACCATATATTCATATCATGTAAATAAAATTTACGATCAATTTGATATCATTATCATTTCGATAAAAAATAATATATTTTTTAATATATTTTAATAATTAAAATTTTATTATTATTAAATAATAATTAAATATTTTAATTTATTTAAAATTTTATATACATAATTTACTTAAAGTATTATAATACTCAACAGTATAAATTGATTCCTGCCGTGTACGTTTTTGCTAAGAAATTCTATTATATCTGTCAAGTTATGATCCTTTTCCTTCAATTTCATACATGATAATGGAAGCTTAGCAAAGATAAAATTGAGGTTGTGTAAATGGGACATGGGATGAATTTAGTCGAATTTATGTAAGATAAAAAGAGATTTAATTTTATGAATTATATTTGATTTTTATTTATAAAAATTAATTTTATATTTAATTATGTAATTATCTACTAACGAAATATTTTTTACTATTTTTTAGATTTTATAAAATTAAAAATATTTAAAAATAAAATTATTTAAATTATATAATTTATATCTCTTACATTATTATTATTATTATTTTACCGTATACAACACTAATAAATTTATAAAATATTTATTTTGTACTCTTAAGTCAACTATATCATGCTGGAACAACTTTCCTCTTTTTCTTTTATATTTGTAAAACCTTGCAATTATTTAAGATCGGACGGCTTAGATCAAAGTTTTGACTCTACCTCACCCGTGCCCCAACCTTTGTTGGACCATTTTCCCTCATGGACCCCACTAATCAGATGAAGACATTTAGTCAATATCCCTCACATGTAAATTTAAACAATAATTAATCAAAATCTATATTAAACAGAAGAAATTCGGTCATACTTAGATATAATAATTTAAGACATCATATAATAATAGAGCATAAAAATGATAAAAAAATAAAAATAATATTAATTAAAATTTTATAAAAATTAAAAAATATTTTATATTTAATATATTCATACGTATTTTGATATAATTTTTATATTTTATCTTATATAAATAAAATTATTAACAAATATGATAATTTTATATACTATACGATGACAAACGATGACACAATACGAAAAATAATATTTATTGTTGTACTAAACAACAATGATTGAATGATACTGATGTGGTCTTCTCTGTTATCTTCTTCATGTGTCTTGAAGATTCTACAAGAACAAAAAATGTCAGAGAGACGCAGGGATCTATCCCTACACGCGCATTCCGATGCTTAAGTCAGGAAACTTTTTTAGCAGAATCTTAATTAGTAAAAATAGAGTTTAGGGTTTTTTGATCATACCTGAAAAATTTATAGATATTTTTGGAGTTAGGTCGGACTTAATATTTGTTCAGGGCTTATGAATATCCTGGGCCCAAAACTGTATGGTTTTCGACGGTACGGATCTGAGATCCAGGTGCGCGTCTAGGCGGGCGACAAAGTTATAAGATACTCTGTCGCGGACCTCAGAGTCTGCCGTAGTGCGGATGAGTACAGACGTGCGACAGAGGTTTGAAGACTCTGTCGCAGACTTTGGTGCAGAGTTCTGCCGCTGTTCACTCTGCCGCATATAACTGTACCGCTACACTAAGAACGCAGAGTCTGTCGCAGATACACTCTACCGCAGAGGTTTACCGCTTTCTGTCGCTAGACTTAGGGTACTGAGGTCTATCGTGGGACATACTCTGCTACAAAACACTCTGCCGCAGGCTTATTTGTCGCGAGATATTTCCTCTATCGCCAGTCTACGTGCCACGTGGATTATGACTTTTCATTGATTGCCACGTGGCCTACGACCTGACGCGTGGCTGTCCTTTATTGGTCGACGTTTGCCTATGTGGACTTGCTGAATCTGACCTCTATCAATTGCTCCCCACTCTTTGGTAGGAAAGTTTCCTGCGAAAGAGTATGACAATTGAAATTTTTTTTACACGCATTTAGATTACTATTCATGAGAGATGTTCCATCGCTTCAACCACGAATGTGTATATATATATATATGCTTGGTTACTGTACACGTGCGACTACAGTCGCGCTTATATATAAGGAGTCAGGTATCGTCGTATTTGTTGAGAAGTTCTCTCGCATAACCGGCCACTCTGTCGCTCACTCTCCGCTCACTCTATCGCTACTCTATCACGTACATCATTACTGTTTCGCATCTCTGTCGCTACTCTATCGCTTACATCATTACTGTTTCGCATCTCTAGCCAACCTCTCTAACTTATCCATCAAATCTCTGCATCTTTTAGTAGGGTGACCATGAGCGGTATGAAAATCACAATAAGCATCAAGATTTCAACTCATATCTCCAATATTCTTGTTAGGAAATTCCAACAGTCCCGTCCCCTCAATAGCGACAAGTATTGCAGCGCGAGGCTCATTCAGTCTGGTATAGTTTTCATACCCGAGTCTAGGAGCCTTGTCTAATCCGACAGGTCTCGAAGAGTTTCTTTCAGGTACATCTCTCCCTCTTTTTCTTCCTTCCCTTACCTCTCGAGACTGTACCATCTTCATTACTTCCTCTTGAGCCACATATTTATCTGCTCTAGCAAATAAATCAGAAAGGGTCGCTGGCTGATCAAAGGAGAGAGATTCTTACAGCTTCTCGGATTTCGTCCCCTATAGCATTGCAGCCATGGCTACTCCTACTGGTAGATCTTTCACCTCTAAGGTTGCATCTCGAAAACGATCTACATAGTTTTTCAATGATTCTTTGTTCCCTTGTTTAAGGGTTAACAGATAAGTAGCATCCTTCTTCCGCTGGCTGTTGATCATGAAGGTTCTCAAAAATTTACTTCGTAACTGGTCGAAGGATGAGATAGAACCCTCGTTTAACTCATTAAACCATTTTAGCGCATGCCCCGACAGAGTGAGCGAGAAGGCTCTGCACATAATTTCATCTTCCCATCTATGGAGCAACATGAGGGACTCATAACTCTGTATATGGTCGTATGGGTCTTCTTTGCCAGCATAAGTAGCCATAGAAGGCATCTTGAACTTCTTCGACAATGGTTTGTCCATAATATCGGGACTGAAAAGAACTATCCTTCTCTGACTGTCATCGGAAGACACTAACGTCTTCCTTTCTAAAATCCTCTCAACAACTTTCTCAACATTTTTCGAGCCTCGAGTCTAGTGTGCTCCCCTCTCTTCAGCACTAGAAGAGTCTGAGTAGTAAGCACCCATTCTTCCTCTGTTTTGGAGATTTTGCACACGGTCCGCTCCCCGGCTAAAGATCTCCTCCTCGTTCTCAGTTTTCCTTCCTCTAGGGGCCTGCACTGTATCCTTTGTTCCTGCACCTCTCATTCCATAATTCGACCTTGTACCTTCAAAATAGTTTTAGGGGTCATGACTATTTTGTCTCTGCCGCTCCCCAAATCTGTGATGTCCAAAGTCATGCTCCAATTCTGTGGCAGAAATCCTAATCTCCGCTGCAGAGGTTTGCCACCTGTACTTTGCGGCAGAGTTCTGCCTCCTTAATTTCGCGCTAGGGTATTGCTCTTGAATCTGTGCTGCAGAGTTGGACTCTGTTAGACCTGCGACAGTATTCATTCGTCTCATTCCTGTGGCAAGGTTCACCTCTCGCAGTCCCACGGCAGGGCGCCTCCTCAGAGCCGCGACAGGGGTGTCCTCCAGACCTGCGACAGTGTTCACCCTCAGAGTTGCGGCAGTGTTCACCCTCAGACCTGCGGCAGGGTTGTCTTCTAGACCTGCGGCATAGTTCATCTTCAGAGCTGCGACAGAGTTTACTCTCTGACCTGCGGCAGGGTTGTCTTCCAGACTTGCGGTAGAGTTCATTCTCAGAGCTGCGGCAGAGTTTACCCTCAGACCTGCGGCATTCAATCATTCAGTCATTGTTGTTTAGTACAACAACAATATTAATAACAAATATGAATGTGACATTACTTAAAATTAAATAAAAATTATATATAAAATAATAAAAATTTAAAATAATATTTTATTTTTTTTATGTAAACATAAATTTTAATATAAAATTTTTGTATTTTACTATACACAAATATAATTTTACAAGAATTGTAATTATGAACTATCAAATGTATGTATATATATATATATATATGTGTATATATATGTAAATATATATGTATATGTATATATGTATATGTATATATATATAAATGCAAGAATGGCTAGATCTAGACTTTACTTACTAAAGAATTTTTTATTTATTATTTTTTATGTGGTTGGATCACTATTCGTACCCACATTTGACGGCAAATGTTGGGATGACAGGTCAGTCACCTAATTGACCAATAGGTTCCATGGCCGATGGCATCCTTTTGACCAAAGTCCTGCGTTCCCTTTATCAACCGATCCTTCTCTGCTCTCTTCGTTTCCTTTCACGCTTTTTTTGTTTTCTTCCTTCGAATTGTTCCATTGCAGACATGGCTGTGGAGCTCATGATGAGTTGCAGGGACAGCGACTGCTTCACAGCCAGAATGGAAGACAACGTTGTCCAAGAAGCAGCTTCCGGGCTTGAAAGTGTCGAGAAACTCATCAGATTGCTTTCTCAAACTCAGCAAAATCATAGTAGTAATCAAGAGAAATATCAATCTTCTCCAATGTCAACAAGATCCTCCATGGATTTGGAAATGGACTGCAAAGCTGCTGCAGATGTTGCGGTTTCTAAGTTCAAGAAAGTTATCTCTCTTCTGGGTCGAACCAGGACCGGACATGCTCGTTTCAGAAGAGCCCCTCTAGTGCCCCCTGCTGCTACAAATCAAGAGCATGAAACCAAGGTTTATTTCTCAACGCCGATCCAGCAGCTTCCACCGCCGGTTGTTCATCATCCTCATCATCATGATTTTTTGACGGTGAAAAGTGCGTGTTTAGAGAGGAAAGATTCATCAACAACCATCAATTTTTCCTACTCTTCTGCTGGGAATTCGTTTATGTCATCCCTGACCGGAGATACTGATAGCAAGCAGCCATCTTCATCATCTGCGTTTCAAATTACTGATCTTTCTCAGATTTCCTCCGCTGGGAAGCCTCCTTTATCTTCTTCTTTGAAGCGGAAGTGTAGCCCTGAGAACTTGGGCTCCGGCAAGTGCAGTGGCTCTTCTGGTCGCTGCCATTGCTCCAAGAAAAGGTACCTATCCATTTTTTCTTATTCTTTTACAAGTTATCAATCTAAGTTCTTATCGTGTTTAATTTCTTACTCAAGTTGTTTTTGCCATTGACAGAAAGCTGAGATCGAAAAGAGTCGTCAGGGTTCCAGCAATAAGCATGAAGATGGCCGAAGTTCCACCAGACGATTACTCATGGAGGAAATACGGTCAAAAACCAATAAAGGGTTCTCCACATCCAAGGTATATTTTCATGAAATATTCTATATAATATAGATCAATCTTTGAATATGAACAAGTTGATCACTGGCAAGTTAATTGGTCAAAAGATCGTTCAGTTCAGTTTAGTTCTCCATGTTTTCTTTCTAACATGTTATTTCTTTTGTCTGTTGTTGAATCATGATTGAACAGGGGTTACTACAAGTGCAGCAGCGTTCGAGGATGTCCAGCTCGCAAACATGTCGAAAGAGCTTTAGATGATCCAGCGATGCTAATAGTAACCTATGAAGGAGAGCATAACCATTCTCTCTCCATCGCAGAAACCTCCAATCTCATCCTGGAATCTTCTTAGAACGAAGAACATTTCAATTCAACAAAACCCCCAGTCCTCAGTTCATCGTTTTCATTTCATTTCTCAACATCTGACCATTGGTAGGATGAACCTTTTGTACTCTGTAGCACAAGTAATACTAGTACAATCTTATAAGTTAAGATGGTTCGTTCATTTCCCCTGTAAAATACATGGGATTTCTTCGATTCTGTTATTTTCGTAAAAATTCGGAAAGGTTTAGAAATAGAATAAGTTATTTGTCTTTAAATTTGCATCAACAAGAAATCGGAAGAATCTTTGAAAAAAATGGAAAGGTCGTGGATTTGATGTCTAGATTTTCAATTATCAAAGAAGGAAAGTGAGTTTCAATTTCTTCCACTCCAATTTCCATGCTGGCTCTTGTTTCTAGGTGCCTACTATACTTTAATTCCTCATGTTCTTCCATCAGCGAAGCAATTTTCCAGATTTAAACAGTAATAAAAGCAAAAGAGAAAGTAAAAGACAAGGAGTCAGTCAAACAATTGGAAAGATGTGGACCAACATGTCGTGTGAGAGTCGGTTGACTATTAGAAATAGGTTGGCAGTTACTAGTTGGGATAGCCAATTAACTACAGCTTGGCGTTGGTTGTAGATTTCTAGATAGTGGAGTTTGTTTGGAATGTGGGAAAAAGGTTGCCTAAATTTAGAGAAAATTGACACAAAGATGGTTGGTTTACGAATAGATCCGACAATCTGGTTGTATATTCCGTGTTTAAAGTTATTATGTTATAATTTATGTCATATAATTAATATATTATTTTAAATTTTATTAAATGAACATACAAGTTTTCTTAAAAGTTTAAGCCCTTTTATTTTTATAATTTCTTACCTTGTTTTCATATTTTGTTATTATATATATATAGTTGAATACTATTAAATTTTTTTAAGGGTAGAAAGTTGATCAGATAATTTATATTTTTATTATTTAAAAATATATTTATATAGTGTAATATATAAAAATTTATATGACGAATATATATATATATATATATATTTTTTTTTACTTTTCAACGTCAACCTTCTAAAGTGAAAATGGTTCCCATTGTTCTTCATTATTATCAATTTTATCATCAACTTGTGAGTACCGCCGTTGAAAAATATTGGTATGATAAGATACGAAGAAAATATCAAGACAAAATAATACTATCCTAGCGGGGCCGCATCTACGAGAGGTCTTTGTGGAGGCAAATGTTACTATTGAATTTTTAAAAATTTATTAAAAATATATAGAAAAATCTAAATTTCTAATATAAACATTCATTAATTAATTATAATTCGTTTAATAAAACAAAATCTTAATTGGCATAATTAACTTAATTCTTTTTGTTGTGTTTTAAATAAGAATATAAATGAATTAATTTACTCATAAATTAATCGAGTTGGATTTAAATTTTAATTATTAAAGTCTTAAATCGAATAAACTTAAAGTATTTTAATATTCAGTTCAAACGGTTTACAACTCTAAATGATATTTTTAATATATATATTTGTAATATTTAATTATTAATTTATTATTTTATTATTTTAATATATGATTAGAAAAATAAATTAAATCTATAAAATTGATTTTAAACTTATCGAATCATATACAAATTACTTAAAAATAACATCAAATCAAATTCAAATGTAATATTTCAACTTATTAAATTCAATTACACTTCCATGGGAATAATTAATTAAGCAGTTCTTTTATTGTCATATCCTATTTATAAATTAATTGTAAACTTTGTTTGGAATGTTTCTTTTTTTCTTCAAACCCTATCTTGACCCACTTTCCTTTGTCAAATCATTGGAAGTTTGTCTTTTGCTTCTTATATTTTCCTCAAGGAAAGTGGTTGCACCTTTACCTCCAGCTAGCTAGTATGGAAACGATCTTTGAAGAGAAGTCTGTGAACAGAGTGGGATCTGAATGGAGTGGTCCTGCTCGGCGGATGTTGAAATGACAGGAAGCATGTTTTCTCAACCTTCATGTTCACATTTTGTTTTGTGTATGCACAATTTCGCTTTGTCGCCATACATCATATATGCATGCGTAAGGGAAGGTGCAAGAGGATTGGAATGGAGTTCCATATTTATTTTTATTGTTTATTAGGAAAAAAATATTTGATAAAATTGTTTAAATTTGAATTCAAATATTACAACCAATTTTAATTTTTTTAATCACTCGATTTTTTAAGAAAGAACCAAATTATATCAATTTAAATGATTTATTTTTTACTTCTTTTATAGTTTTATATAAAATTAATATTTTTACAAAAAATTATGTTTATAAAATCCTTTTTCTTCTTTAATAAATTACTTGGGATAGTGTAATCATACCCAGCTTATGGGACATTAGTTCTCTAATTTTTCATTAAAAAGAGTAAATTAATGTAAAAAGATAAAATAAAATCAATTTATGAATTGAAAGTCATTGATAAAATAAAATCAATTTAACAAAATAGATTGTTACCAAAGGATTCATGGAGTTGGGCCTCTTTGATCCATTGAAACTGGGTTTTTTGATCCAAAATGACTAACATAATTGGGCAGTTTTCAGGCGAAGCCTTAGTCCAAATTCATTTGCTAAGACAATCTCATCTCCGAACAATCCCTAGCCATTGGCGGCGATGGCTTCTCTCTCCACCGCCATCGCCCGCCATGATTGAACCCAAACCCTCCTTTTCTCTCTCTTAAATTTCTACCCAAAACGACTCTTCCCTAACTCCTTCTTCCTCATGGCCATGACCCAGACCAAGACCCAAACCCGAACTATCCACTCGGATCCATCGCAAAACGAAGCAAACAACGGCGACGACCGCCTTTGCTCCAATCAACAACAGGACCAAGAGGAACAGTCTTCCTCTACACTTGATGAAACTCCGCCGTCGATAGTTTATCCGGGGGAGTACTTAAGCAGGGAGTCACGACTGGAGAGGGCATGGGCTCATTGGTCCAAGCTTGGCCGGCCGAAGTTAATCGTTGCCCCGATGGTTGACAACTCGGAACTGCCGTTTCGAATGCTCTGTAGAAAATACGGAGCCACGGCTGCGTATACGCCCATGTTACATTCACGTATTTTTACAGAGAATGAAAAGTACCGTAATCAGGAATTTACCACTTGCAAGGCAAAGATTTTCTTTCATTTGTTGAAAAAAATTTAAGGGCTGTTTTTTTTTATTCACTTTTTCTTTACTCAGTTGAATTGATAATTGCAGGAGGATCGGCCACTATTCGTTCAATTTTGTGCTAATGATCCTGATGTCTTACTTGAAGCTGCAAGGAGAGTCGAACCTTATTGTGATTATGTCGACATTAACTTGGGGTAAATATTTTATTTTGAGTTCATTTTGGAATTAATGTTCTAACTCCATTCATTTTCTGCCATTAAGAAAGTAATTATAAACAAAAATTAACTTTGGTTTAGAAGCATAAATTAGCTTTGGAAGATTATAAATTGAACTTTCATGGAAAACAAGTACATGATTTTACTTTTATGTAGAATACGCTTCTGTGAGTTGATGCTGATTTTGGCTTTGAATCTTACCTTTTGCCATTTGAGGATGTGAAAAGCAAATCCAGTGTGATTAGGAAATAGGGTCTTACTTCTTAGTCGAAATTGTTAGCTTGTACTATATAAATGGTTATCTGGTTTATGTGTAGGTGTCCTCAGCGTATTGCTAGACGAGGGAATTATGGAGCTTTCTTGATGGATAACCTTCCTCTTGTGAAATCTTTAGTGGAAAAACTAGCTTTCAATCTTAGTGTGCCAGTTTCTTGCAAAATCAGAGTTTTTCCTAATTTACAGGATACACTCAAATATGCGAAGATGTTGGAGGATGCTGGTTGCTCTTTATTGGCAGTTCATGGTCGAACGAGAGATGAGAAAGATGGGAAGAAGTTTCGAGCTGATTGGAATGCCATTAAGGCTGTTAAAAATGCTCTTAGAATTCCAGTTCTTGCCAATGGGAACATTAGGCATATGGATGATGTTCAGAAATGTCTGGAAGAGACGGGTGCTGATGGGGTGCTTTCAGCTGAGTCTCTTCTTGAGAATCCTGCTCTTTTTGCTGGATTCCGAACTGCAGATTGTGTAGCTGAAAATGAGAAAGAGAATATAGATGGTAACCTGGATCAGGCGGATCTGCTTGTAGAGTATTTGAAGCTCTGTGAAAGATACCCTGTCCCATGGCGGATAATCCGATCACACGTGCACAAAATGCTAGGAGACTGGTTTCAGATTCAGCCCCACATTAGAGAGGATCTAAATTCAAAGTCCAGACTAACATTTGAATTTCTTTACAGTCTGGTGGATCGGTTACGGGAATTGGGTGTAAGAGTTCCACTTTATCAAAAGGATACATATTCTGCCAGAAACTCCGATAAGGCTGTGGCTATTTGAGTTGTGGGAGCCTAGAAGATGGGGAAAGTCAGATTCTGCTTTCAGGATTAGTGCTAAATCTACAATTTGATTTGTTACTTTCTTAATTCAACAATTCACAGTTTCTCAACCTATGAAGTTAGTGTTACAACTGATGAGTCAGCTAAGCATGAGGGCTTTCGAGCTAAAAGAAAGAATGCCCTAATAATATTTTGTATAAGATTATGAAGTTACCCTTGTTGTATTATCTTCCACTCAGTGGGATAAACTTTGTTTTGTTGTTCGATTTGCTATTGAACAACGAAAATTTTGAAGATCGGCTGTTAGGATGGTCTCTTACACTTTGCTTATTTTTTCATGAACACCTTGATATCAATTCTCTGTTTGAGATGATGAAAAAACTCCAATTCTGTCTATGGCCTGAAATTCCCAAGAATTCTAATTGCTGCAGAGAAGTTTTGACCAAAACCTGAAACCCTACATTACAAAGTTTATTTGCAGCTCGACCAAACTTGCAGATTGCAGTAGAGTTTTTTCCCAATGTGAAGTAGGTTATAGTTACGTGAATTAATATATTTAATATATATAATATATATTAAACAATGTATATGCACAGATTCGTAAAATGGGATTAAAATTGATAGAACTTTGATTTGATTTTCTCTCTTTGTATTTTTTGTGTAACTACAAATATTTTTATTTATTTTATGATATGAGACTGATTTTATTCTAATAGAAATGATATTCAAATAAAAATTTCTAACATTAGCACATCTCTTCTGGTGAAGGCAAGATTCTCTCTTGTTCATTGTTTCTACAAGTGGGCCGCAATTTAGCTCATCTTCTATTTTTTAGAGAATATTATTAAGAAATGACCAGTCATCCAAAAGGAACATACATTTCTGTCTTAAACACCTAAAATCAGGGAGACAGCCAAGACAGAACCAGAAAGGACAGAGCCTCAGAAAACTGAACAAGGAAAACAGGAAAATGTAGCCGAACCGGCAACTAAAGAGTAAGCAAGACATAACAGTGACTAACAATGAGCCAAAAAGAAACAATTTCTTTAAAATCCAACCTTAGCAAATGCATCCGTCATTCCATTAGCCTCTCCAAAGATGTTGGAGAAGCAAACATTACCAATGGATAATAAAAGCTTATCGATCTCCTCAAATGTGAACCACAACTTCCGTGGACGTTTAGAAGTAGATTTTCACCAGGCAATAGCCATACTGGAAACATATTCAATGACCAGACCATTAACACCCTAACAATTAGTTCTTACAAAAAATTCAAGGCCATGTTTGATAGCTATCACTACAGCCTCATCAAAATCCAAACATCCAATTTTAACTCATCTAGTGTATGCAATTTAGAGTTTAGAGGTTTAAGTAGATCCGATAATTTTAAATATAACATAAAAATGATATAAAATAATAAATATAAAAATAATACTAGATAAAATTCGATAAAACTTGTATATAATTATAACGAAACAAAAACACAAATTTTGTGCAAGTGTTTTGATACCTAATTTATCACAAAATTTTTATATTTAACACAATACAAAAACAATTTTACATAATACAAAAATAAATTATTTATATGAATTGTCACACCTAAGTTTAGGGTATATATATATATATATATATATATATATATATATATGATCTAACTTAATTGCATGTTCTTTGAATTTTTTCTTTTCAAATTTATCCTTTTTTTTAAAAAATAATTTGGTGAAGACCTCTGGACATCAGGTTCTTGCACATAAGATATATGCTCAGTTGGACCAACATAGAAATCAGTGACATAAATTCTAGTTTTCATGTTTTAAGTAAGAGTTGTTTAAGTCATTTATTCAGGTAATTTATGCAATGGAAGGTAATTATTTTTTTCTAAAAAATCTTTTTTTCTTTTCATTTGTTTCAATAAATATTACATATACTGATATAGGTGTTTTAATTTTATTTTTCGTAGTCATGATTTATTGATTTTGAAGGTTAGAGTAGTATCTGAGTTCACCAATCAATCTCTCTAATTAGTTTGAAATTTATATATCCTTCAATTAACAATGGGTATTTGTACTGATATCAAAATGTTATTTTTTTATCCCAATGAGAGAGAAGTTATTTGGGCCTGTTTGACATAATTGCACACTTGCAGTTCAACCCAAAGCAGTACAGTTGGTGAAGAATTGAACAATGATATCAGCAGCAGCATATCATATCAAATCAAATCAACAGTCCAGTTTGGGCTTTTGTGGGATGATTAGGCAGAAGGTTTGGTCTGGTTTCAGGCTTTTAGCATCATCTGTCAAAGCATGCCATAGAAGCATGGATGATCATTCTCAACAGACTGCCTACTAAGGATAGATCGCAGAAATGGGGTCTCTTAGAAATGTTTTCTCTTCTTCTCTTGCAGCTTTTCAAAAGGAATATGGAAGAGGGCATTGAGTAAATAAGGCATCCAGAGGCAAGCTCGTTATTGGAATGCAGAAGTAGAACGTACCAGGGCCAGAAAAGATTGAATTCAGACTCATCACCAGACTGGTATGAACTATGGAGTGCTGTCATTTATTTTGTATGGCAAGAAAGAAAAAACAACAGGTTACTTGGGAAATCACAGGCTTCAACTTCCCAAATCTCAGGAAGATTATAAGGTCTCAAAGATGTTCCAAAGTATCCCATCAACATTGGTATTTGTCAAATTTGGATTTCAGTGGAGTTTAAACAGTACAACGGATATACCCTTTTCACGTATCCTGGCAATTGATTGTTGAGTTGACAAGAAGAACTCCAACAAGTCATCGTGGTCACTGACACTGTACTGAATTCTGCTCATCCATCTTCTTCCTATAGTTAAAATCTGGTTCTCAGTTCCATTTGCCGGTCTCCAGGAATTGGCGTTTCTTCATTTAGCTACATTTTCTTGTGCTTGCTTGCCAATGCCGCATCCTTCTTTGAAATGATCACCAAGGGCCTACTTCACTTTCTTTTTATAGAATTCCACTATATCAATATTTGAGCAAAGTCATACTTTAAGACCAAATTGTTTTGAGCTTTGTGATTTAAATGGGATCAAAGGGGTTGGATTTAATTTGAAATTTTAGACCGTAGTTCATTGAACACAATCCACTCAAATTAAACCCATTTAATTCCGTTTTTGAATGAATCACCAAATAACAAATTTGATTCCTAAAAATTCCACAAACCAAACAAATTTATCAGTGACTTTGATCCATTTTACACCTTGACTCTAATCAATCTGGAAACCTTCTACGAAAGTCCTTAGCCTAATTGATTGATAAGACCTGGGAATGGTTGTTGACAATTTGATTGTGACTGCTCATCTGCTCTCTTACATTAACCCCAAAACAAACAAAGGGAGAAGACAGAAGAGAAAGGGGAAGAATTTAAAATGAAGATAATTTGAAGTCCTGGAACTTCTGATTCAATGAACTTACATTTTTCATTTCCAAAAAAAAAAAAAAAAAAAAAGAAAAATTATTTTTTACACGCACACCCCACCCCCAAGAAAAAAAGGTCAATTTAGACGAATTTCAAATGATGATAAATAATCCATGTTCACCTCTTTATACCATTTTTGACCCCTTAGAACTGTAAACCATGATTCTTTTATTAACTTGAGAACAATGGCTACGAAGATGAAGGTTTTGTTGATGTATTGTTCTTGTTGCGACAGTACTGGAAGCTGTTCTCTTCCATTCGTTCCACCACGAAATGGGCAAGAATATCATTGTGTTCCACCAAGTTTTCCTTGCACAGAAACTCATCGCCTGAGATCTTCTCTACATCTCTGAAGTAATCATGAACAAATATGTGAGTCTTGGGGTTGCCTCCTTTCTTGCTTCTTGCTAGCACGCCTGAGGTGAAGATTGGCTGCATTCTTCCAGGGCCGTCGGGTCCATCTCCTCTTGGTCCGTCGATCAATATCACATCCCAATCGACTTCATAAACATGGTTTGGTAAATCATTGATTCCAAGCTTGCACTCCGAGAACAACAGGTTTTGAACCGGCCTACATTCGTTGCGAATTTGTTCCTTGGCAGATGCTATAAGCTCTCTTGTTTCACTTATCTTGGTCGTGTATTGGACATCAAAGGCATCGATTTCAGGATGCAACTCTTCGTAATAAGCAGCATAATAGCGGTTTTCGTCGATGAAAACTGTGCGGCCATTGTGGTTCAATGCCTTCCAGAGAAGGGTTTCTGGTGTTAGGCCGAAAACAAGGAAATTGCAAGGAGAGGAGCATTTGCGGAGAACATCAGAGATTGGCTTCAGCTCGGAATAAGTCATGTGAAAAGTGTCGTTGGACTTTGAAGCATAATGGAGAAGGGTGTTGATGACGGTGGTTGGCAACTGTGCACCACCAAAGGAGGAGACAGAAGAGCCGGGGCCTGTCACGGTTGTACTTGCGGCTGTGGTTTTACCGGTAATTGACTCTCTGGTGTATATAAGAGTGAGAAGGAAAGCAATGGTGAAGAAAGAAATGAAAGCAAGGAGCCATAACCTGTTAGAGCTTCCTTGTTTCTGTATGTAGGGATGGAGGAGGATTAGCTTGGTATTGCTGTTACTGTTCTTCATTTCCTTTGGTTTTCACTTGAAAAAAGAAAGGCTCTTAGGATTCCTTTTTCTTCCACTCCTGCAGTGGTAGAGAAGATTTCGAATCCTGAGAGAATCAGAGAAAAATGGGGTTTGATTTAAAGAAGAATACACATATGGTTGAAGCAATATAGGTTTAGCCAAACCATGAAGTGACATTACATGCAACCTAATAATATTCTAGAAAACCAAATTAAACCATTAAGTAAGTCGGTTTGTTTCCATGCAAAACTTATTGGGTAGTGATCCGAAACCTAATCCATGAAAAACGAATTTATGGTTAATTTGAATGTACGACGCGATTAAATTCGATTAGATCAAAAAAAATTATTAATAATATATATATACTTTTTAATAAAATGATGATAAAAACTTGTAAAATAAAAATGAAAAGGTAATTTACTCTTTATCAGGTTTTATCTTATTATATTAGTACAATCATGCATCCAAATGGTATAATGGTAAATAAATAAAAGAAAAAGAATAATCACATATATAATATAAGATTTATATATTCACACTCGCTCTAAATTTTTCTTATTGATTTTTTAAATTTTTTTATAGAAAAAAATTATATATTTATAATATAGGGAAATTAAGGCCATTTAAATTAATTGAGCTTTACTAGAACTACGTATTAACTTTGTGCAAGTGTTAAATGAGCCGGGCTATCAGATTCCACAAAAACAGAGAAAAACAGGGTGGTTGGAGCAGGGCTGGTGGGGGGAGGTTAGATGGAACCATTGTAGCGACTCAATAACTAATTACAAGCCAAAGGTCGCTTTTCCTTCATCAAGTCAGGTTTAGTTCTTACGTAACCTTATTAAATATACACGATTTCTTAAATAATTAGTTACCATTGAAGGTGACAATCCACCAGCTTCAGATCAGATTCCCATTTGCAGAAACATAGCTTAGGATTATGCCAAATCCGCATAATTACAAACAAAATTATATTTGTTTTCTGGAATGATTCTGCCTTTCAACAAACAAATTATGCCGGTTTTCTATGTTCCTTTAGATTAATAGATGCCTGGTGAGGGAATAAAGTCAATATTAAGATGCAAGTAATCAAGTTTAATAGGAAATTTTGGATTTGCAGAAAAGATGAAGGGATAATATCAGAATAATGTGTGTTTGATTTTGGAGTAGACCTACTAACTTTTAATTTAATCTTGTTTTCTGTTGATGACTTAGATAGTACCCCACCAACCCAATTTATCAAGCTAAAAACTATGTTTACGTTATACCAAATCGTATCGATAAAATTTATATTATAATATTAAATATAAATTTTTTAATTTTTTTTGATTCATATATAGTTTTTATTTAATTTTAATTAAATTTTTTTTTTCATTTTTCTATCGTATTTAAAATTATAAAGCCTAATTAAAAACCCCTTTTCCATTTCTTATTGACAATCAGCTTCTACGTTTAGTATTTCAGCTGCTAAAGGAATTTCTATCTCGCAACACTAAACTCACAGGCTCAGAAGCTTGAACAGCTTTCCTCCGGGGACCAACTTCATTGACTGGCTACTGAACATTTCAGACTTGGTTAAGAAAACAAGTAACTTAAGAAACAAGGTGATAAATAGAATTACTGAAATTTTCCCTTTGTTACATACATTATAGTGGCTCTACATGTGATCCCATGTTATTTGGAAAGACTAATATATCATTGCTCATGAGGTATAAATGATGATGATTACTGGCATGCAAATTCGGTCTCTACTTTTCTTCTTCCTTCTCAAATATCTCATTAATTTGAGTGTCGAAATGAGTCTTTCACTTTTACTTTCGATGTCCTTTCACACTTTTTTTCGGTGTATTAATAAGTTCTAGTTATCTTGATCTGACAACTCGTTGCAGTAAATCTCTTCTCATTCAAAACATCAACCCAGTTCAAACAAAGTTACAAGGAAGTGGTGACAATCCTTAGCAATGGCCCAAGAAATGAGACAGGTAATGTCAGCCATTTACTTTATAAACTTGTTTTTTCTTGTGGATTGCCAAGACAATATCTCAAAGCCCTAAACATATCAGGTTTGGGTATGGTCCATTTGAGTGAGTTGTGAGCCCCCTCTGTGTTCTCCAGGGTTTTTGTTTTACCTTTCAGTCTCGTCTCCTACTCAATTGCCATTGGTAACACTTCATAAAGCTTGACCATCGTTTTCAAGTAAGAAAATGAACAGATTCCAAATGCGATAAAGACAATCCCGGGTGCTTTTTTAGCCAAAGAGGAGGCATTAAAGGCGTTTGTGCAATGGGCCAATTACCACCATAATTTGCATGAAAATACAGCACTGACATGACTTTTGAGGATTGGTAACGTTCTCTTTGGTCAAGAAAAGCATCAATCCTTCCTCGTTGAAATGGAGCAAAGGGTGAAATATTAAAAGAAAACAAGCAAAAGAGGAAATTAAAGCATAGGGAGAAGATAAGAAAGGCACATGTTTCAAGTGTGTTAGCTTAGAAAGATGGGGCAGATGGGATGGGATTTTCAAAAAGGTAAGGACAAGAAATTCAATGAATGATGAACATTAATGAAATTATGAAACATATTGTATAGCAATAATTAAAAGGAAAACAACCCATTGTGATTTGTGATTCACCCAACTTTTTGTGATTCACCCAACTTACTAGTGGAGAAAATATGAAAGTTGTAGATGCATGAATTTTTTTTTTTTTTATATCAGAAACATTTAATTAAATAAATATGCATTGGGACATATAAATTCACCAGACTTAAAATATAAAATTTAAAAACCCCCTTTTTTAAAAATAAATTTCAAAACCTTTTTGTTACCATTAAATTAAGAGATTATTGATGAAGCATGAATTTTTAATGTTTTCAAGAATTTTATTTTTTTGGTGATTTAGAAAGGTTTCCTGTCAATATGATAAGTTTGGAGGAAAAGTGAGGGATTTTCATTTTATTATATATAATAGCATCACCAACAATTAAATAATTAGTACTACTATACTTTACAAGTTTATTTATATAATTTCCTCTCCATTAGTGGCAGCATGCCATCAACGAGTATGGTTGCAGACTAGGAACTTTTTAGACCTGCAAAGCAAGTCTTCACCCTTTAAGAAGTGGACTGCCATAAAACCATTAGAAAGTGTTTAAAAGCACTCTAAAATTTTTAAAGGAAAAAAAAAAAAAAGTGCCAATCCAACTTATATGTCACTCTTACAAGCTCTTCCAAAGGTATATTCCATAAAAAAATGAGTTAAAATTTTATTAAAATTTGTAAATATATTTAAAAAAATAAAAATATGTATATTTCATATTTGATTTATCGATATAAATTTTGATATAATATTTTTTTATTTTACATGTGATTAATACAAAACTGATGGTTTTCTCAGTTTTCCTATCTCTTAAAATATATTTTTGAGTTACATATGGTATAACTTAAACTGCAATAATTTTACGTGCATGCAAGGAGGAGTGACTCTTTCATATTATTATTAACCAAATTCAGCAAAATAAATTCTTTAAATTAAATCAATAAACAGTTTTCTTCCAACAACACTTTCATACAGCAAACAGCTTATAGAATTCATGCCACACTACCAAATAAAGCTTGATTCAAAAAGAAAGAGAGAGAATAAGACTAAAGAGCTTGAAAATTCTATCAATTCTTTAAATTAAAAATATTTTCTGTTTGTTGGAAGTTGGAACATAAATTATGTTATGATGATAGAGAAATTGATGGACAAGAACTGAAGTAAGAAAGATCCTATGATGTCATAATGAGTGTATACATAGTTTGAACAAAGATATTAAATCAGTTAGCTGAAATTCGAAGACACAATATACTAACTCTTAATTTATTAATAATATACATTTATATATTCAAAAAGGTTTTTTTTTTTTTCAACACAAACATGAAAATAATTACATATTATTAATTGCACATGCATATGTATATATACAATTAGTTTTTAATTCATTTGATAAAAAATATGTGACATTGTAACGTATTATTTTTTTAATAGTATATTTTCATTAAAAATTACAATCATAATTAATATATTATATTTTATGTACGGGTAAATTTAAAAATTATTTTATTCAAAATAAGTAAATTAATAAATAATTAAAATAAAAATTGATTAATTCAAATTCATATTTGATAAAATTCGAATATGAAATTTTAAAATCTCATGACCTAATAATATATTATTTTTTAATTTCATGCAAAAGGAGTATTATTATTATTATTATTATTAGTGGAATACAAAACTTTTATATAAAAGAAACTCACTTCTCTAATATCACTTAGGATAATTGAGGTTGTTACATGCAATAATATAAAACACTGTATTATGTTTTAAATCCAAGTAATGGGTTTTAAGCAAAAATAAAAATAAAAATCCAGGCAATGAGTAATAGCATACCCAAAATAACAGAATGAATAAAACTTAGCCTTAAATTTTGCTCTAGAAATAAATAATGCCCTCATTATTGCATACGTAGGGTAAATAAATCGAAAACTGATTATTTTAAATAATATTTCCTGCAATTACTATTATGATTAATAAATCGTAATCAGCAAATACAGCCCCTATCTCTGTCTGAATCAGAAGATTCTTGCCTACGCTTGAGCTGGCTGATTTGTTGTTGCGCTAACCGTTGCAAAGTCATGGCTTGAGCCCGGCGTTTGGACTTCACGGGCTAAGAGCTAACCAATTAAAAGCTGGTTTGTTTGACTTCATCGGGACTCAATCGAAAGACTCAAATATTTGTCTTTCGTTTTTTTTATTACACTGAGTTCTCATGCAATAGGCATTTGCCTACGCTCCCAAAACAGCGCGTTTAGTTTTTTTAATTAATATAAAACATTTTGACACTACCAAACGAAGAAGAGAACAGTTTCTCAACTGACCCTTTTCTTGTTTTTTTATTTATTTATTAATTTTCTTACAATATATATATATATAATCATCAAACCACGTTTATTACTAGTATCCTGAAATGCATTGATATGACGTAAAAAATATAAAATATATGAAATATATACAAGTAAAATTTTAATAAAATTATATATTGATAAAAATAAAATTGCATACATGAATTAACAAATTTATATCAAATATGAAATTCTAATAATATATTTTATACCCACAAAAATTTAAATTGAATAGATGCCTATCTCTTTTTTTATTCTAATTATTATTTTAATATATATTAAAAATAATAAATTTGATAATTTTAAATATAATAATAAGTAATAAAAAATAAAAATGCAAAAAAAAAATTAATAAAAAATATATAAATTTAATAAAAATTAAAAATAATACTCTATCGGAAATATCACTATAAACTTTAATATAAAATTTATTTATTCGCGACATTTTATGCGACAGACACGCATAGTCGCATCGAAAAAATAGTAGTGTGAAAGTTTGAAAAAAAGAGAAATGAAAATAAATGTAGGACACGCGCTGTTCAGTGGGGTAGGCAAGGACAGAAGTAGTAGAAGGACAATAATCTCCCAAACATCAAAATTCCTCCATTGTCGTGACCATTCCCCACCTTCACGTGACTCTTCTCTGACTTCCCCAAACACACCAGCTGCTTCCACTTCCTTCCTTCCTTGCTTCCCCAGCCCACAAAAGCCGTGGACAGAGCTATGAGAAACCAGACCTAAAATCAAAGACCAATCGAAAGCAAAAACAATGCCCGAAACCAAGTTCAATGCTTTGCTTCCTCTTTTCTTTTTCTTCTTCTTCGTCTTCGTCTTCTTACCTTGCTTTTCCAAGCCTGTAACTTACCCTCCGCAGACCGACTTGCTGCTCCCATCGGACGCCGTTTCCATCCTCTCCTTTAAATCCAAGGCCGACCTCGACAACAGACTCCTTTACGCGCTCAATGAACGCTTCGACTACTGCCAATGGCGAGGCGTCAAGTGTGTTCAAGGTCGTGTCGTCCGCTACATCCTCCAGAATTCCGCCTTGCGTGGCACTTTTTCCGCCAACTCCCTCACGCGTCTCGACCAGCTCCGTGTCCTCAACCTCCACAACAACTCGTTGTCCGGTCCGATCCCCGACTTGTCCTCTCTTTACAATCTGAAATCTCTTTTTTTGGACCGTAACAATTTTTCTGGAACTTTCCCTCCTTCGATCTTGTTTCTTCATAGAATAACTTCCCTCGATCTTTCTTACAATGATTTAACCGGTCCGATTCCGGCTAACTTAACTGCCTTGGACCGGTTAAACATCCTCCGGCTCGAGTGGAACCGGTTTAACGGAACGCTTCCACCTTTAAACCAATCATCTCTGCTCACATTCAACGTTTCAGGCAACAATCTTACCGGAAAAATACCTGTCACCCCGACTTTATCAAAGTTCAATAGGACGGCGTTCTCCTTGAACCCTAATTTATGCGGGGAGATTATCAACAAAGCCTGCACTTCACATTCTCCGTTTTTCGGTTCCCCTTCGGCGTCGGGTCCGCTAGGCCAAAGCTCGGAAGCCCGAGGCGGCGCCACCACTGGCGGGATTGTAGTTCTTCCTCCGCCGTCTTCACCAAAGAAGCACCAGAGAACTGGGGTGGTCATAGGGTTTATTGCTGGCATTGCTTTGATAGTACTTTCAGTTTTGTTAGCTTTGGCTGTGGTTAGAAAACAAAGCGGTAAAAAGAGAGTAGATTCAAAAGAAACAAAGCCAACAACAGCCTCATCAGAAGTAAGGAACTCAAACGCAGGAAAATCAAAAACCCAAGTTGAAGAAGTTTCGGAGAGGAAACTAGTAATACCCGAAATTCAAAAGCTGAAAAAGAGTGGGAATCTAGTGTTTGTTGCTGGGGAAGTTGAAGGTTACAGTTTAGAGCAGTTAATGAGAGCTTCAGCTGAGTTACTAGGGAGGGGTTCGATGGGAACCACGTATAAGGCAGTGGTTGACGGGCAGTTCATTTTGACGGTGAAGAGATTGGACGCCGGGAAAACGGCGGCAACCAGCGGTGAAGTTTTTGAGCAGCATATGGATGCTGTTGGAGGTCTGAGACATCCCAATTTGGTGCCAATTAGAGCTTATTTTCAAGCTAAAGGAGAAAGGCTTGTGATCTATGATTATCAAACCAATGGAAGCGTTTTCAACCTCGTTCATGGTATGATTTTAGACTTTCTCTCTTTTAATGATAAGGTTCACTCAGTGAGATATTGTCGAGTTTGTGGCATTTAGTTACAGTTGCAGCATTAGGGTTTAAAATGGGTAAAACAAAAAACCAAAGTGCGGCCATTTTTTTCTGAATCAATCAACCATTGGATGCTGGATGAGTTATAGCTAAAGTTATGGCGAAAATGTAGTGGAAGTATTGAGAAAAACTAGTGCAGCTTTTAGAGCATTAGTGTCCCGAAACCGACAAACTCTTGTGATTTCTCTTTTATCAGAAGTCTGGAATTTGAGTATTTGACCATTGTAGATTCCAGTTGTAGTATAGTTGGATCTATTATTTAATTATTGCAAGGAAGGACGGCTTAAATTCTTGGTTCCGAAATTGATGCTCAATTCGGATATATAATTTATACGATTAAAATATAAATTTTTATGATAAAATTTAAAATATGTCGGATATAAAATATTATTTTTAATTTTTATTATAATTATATATAATTTTTATTTTATTTTATTTTATCTTATTTTTTATTCGTGATTTGTTGTCATTTTGTGTTTAGATTATCCAATCTCATACTTTAGATCAATGTTCTTTGCTTACAACTGATGCGAGATTCATGAACAGGTTCAAGATCAACAAGAGCAAAGCCTCTTCATTGGACCTCGTGTTTAAAGATAGCAGAAGATGTTGCCCAGGGCCTTGCTTACATCCACCAAGCATCAAGGCTTGTCCATGGCAACTTGAAATCCTCCAACGTCCTCCTCGGGACTGATTTCGAAGCTTGCCTCACCGACTACTGCCTTGCTGTCCTCACAGACTCTTCTACTGAAGATCCTGATTCTGCAGCCTACAAAGCTCCTGAGGCTCGAAAATCGAACCTCGGACTCACTCCCAAGTCTGATATTTATGCCTTTGGTGTCTTCCTTCTTGAGCTTTTGACGGGTAAGCACCCATCACAGCATCCTGTGCTTGTGCCCCATGACATGCTGGAATGGGTTAGAACGATGCGAGAAGATGATGGTGGGGACTATCGCCGGCTCGGAATGCTAACTGAAGTTGCTAGCGTTTGTAGCTTGACATCACCGGAGCAGAGGCCGGCGATGTGGCAAGTGTTAAAGATGATACAGGAGATCAAGGAGAGTGCAATGATGGAGGGCAGTGCATCGTTTGGCTATTCATAACAATAGAATACAGCAAACAATTTGTTGATGCTAAGATGAAGTAAATTATAATATTTGTGGTGTTCAAGCTTTGCTAAGAAATTTATTCAAGCTCTTGTATATATGACGGTCCGATTTTATCTATTACACGCGAGATCGTATGATGATTTTTGTTTGTTAAAAAAAATATACTTGAATTCGAATCTTAAACTTCACAATTGATAACAATTCTTCCTCAATCATCATTAAAAGATTATTGACAAGATCCTATGATGTTACAGAAGGCTTTATTAGCAATTTTTAACATCAATTTTTCTCTTAAGTCGAGTATTAACTCTCGTAAATTAATAATTTTTTATCTAAGTGATTTAAATTTTTAATCGAGTGATTAAAAAAAATATTAGTATATTAAAAGGTTTGAATTTAAATACAAATGCAAAGGACAATTATACAAATCAAGCCTTATTAAGCCTCATAGCTAGAAATTAAGTCAAATCTAAATGACACCGAAGGCGCATAAATTTGCCTATGGATGTTTCCTAAAGGAAAGGACAAGGGTATTGGTAGCAGTAGCACTAACCCATGAGATGCTTAAATCTGGACAGTCACTAAGGCCTGGCAAACCCTAAAGCCTCCGGTCGGTTAGCCTGTTTATGGATTACCCCGGTCGGTAGTTACTCATTATGCTGAGTTTAGACATTGACATCATGGCAACTCCAACTACAGTGGTCGACTTTAGGCATATACCATAGATAATTGGTTTGATTCTCATTTCTTGATTGAATGATTAAAGTTAAATATCAAGAAAAAATCATCAAATATTAAAACTTCGATTTGAAGTTATACAATTTCAACCCCTTAACCCCCTAATTATAAAAAATATGATTTGATTTAACGCCATCTAAAATTTATTCAAAATATATGAAAATATAGAAAAAACACTCATCTTTCTAAAAATTAAAAAGAATTACCGTTTGTCAAGATTTTAAAAAAAATGTAATTAATTTATTCACACAAAAAAATAACAAGTTGAAAGGACAATCGTACAAAAAAACTTTGGCGGAAGAAATATCATATTCATGATAAAGAATAAACAATAGAAGAGAAGACTACAAATGAAAAAACATCTTCCAGAACCATCAACATCCTCCTATATAACCACGCTTAGTCATTTTCAAGCACATTCGAGGACTGGCCTACTAGTCTGCCAACATGCTTCACTGTGATGATTTACCCTCTCAAATAAATTGAAATCCGAACATTAGCGAAGGTCGTGCAAACTTTGTGTTTAGACATCTCCGATAAGACTATGGCAAGCACCAATCTCTTCTTCCCTATTTACAAGAAGCCTGCATTAATGGAAGAAAAAGAACACTTTCAATTGAGCATGGACTTCACTTGTTACTAAATTAGACTGACTCGTTAGAAAAATAACAAGAGGAACCATAAGAAATAGTTAATTATGTGAAATCAGTTCTAGGAGCAAATGTGTAATCATACTTCATGGACAGAAAGGCGACGAATTGAATGAACTCTTTCAGGACATAAGGTTCAAGGTCACAAAAGCTGGGTAAGTGTATCAAACGTACCAGCTATTAGTACACCTCAATGTTTCTTGTTGTGTCAACAGATGATTAAATAACAAAATGGGAATTACCTGCATTTATTCTCTCCGTAAGCCATGCCGCTATGCCAATCAAGATGTATATACAGGATTAAGAAAGCTGGTGATTATAAGCTTATCACATCAGTTCAATCAGAGGCTGTGTACGAGGCCTTGATCTCATGATTGTTTCATCACTGTGTTTGATCCATTCTGAGAGTTTCCATGGCTTCTGCCATTTCCATCTGAATTGAAGAAGCCACTGGTGATGACTTCTCTTCCACCTCCAGAGTCTTCCAGTTTGTCCCAGGGTCGTCAATTTCTTCATTGACAAATGTCCAACTGGTACCATCTGCACAAACAACATCTCTACTTTATTGGTAAAGCAGAAAGAAAACAATCCAAAAGAGGGCATGGAGCAGAAAATTTACCTTTCTTGTTTGATCTAGAAATGCTGCTGAGTCTCTAAAAGACCCGTTAACAACACCAGGGGTAAATTTCAGTTGCTTGGGGGCTGGGAGTGACATCGGTGAAAGGGGACCACTCAAATCATCTGCAAAGTGTTTTGATGAACTGCGAGAGTTCCCCTGTGGAAATCCATTTATTAAATATGAGAATAGAAAATTAGGGGTACATTATACAGTTGAATATGGTGGAATCCTAACTTTTGATTTATTTCTAGTGTTAGTAAGGACTACTTTGAGTTTGTCAGGGGATGATTTTTTTTACCTTCCTCAAGTTTCATAAGATCACCTCATAATTCAGATAATACTAACGGAACAAGGACATGAAATTATAGATGGTTATATAGTAATCACAAGCACCTATAGAATTCTTGATGCATTACTAGGATTTTCTGCCTTAAAGTCAAAGTTAAATAGTTTCAGTCCAAAACATCAGTTGATAAGAAGGATGTAGTGTGACTGAGCTAAGTTTTAAGTGAGAATGTATTAGCATATTACATATTAAGCATTAAAACAGTGATGCAGAGATGATAATCTCACCGAAGCTGATGTAGCCAGGGCAATAGCAACAGCTTGCTCCCTCATTTTTTGCTCCTTCACAAGCTCTTTTTTCTGCGTCTCACTTTGCCATAATAGAGCTGTGAGATCTTTCAACTGCTGCTTGAGGTCCTTAATCTCCAAATCTTTCTCCCGCAACTGGCACCTGTTCATACAGGTACCATGGACATTAGCATACAAACATGACATGATAAATCTTGATGACCCATAAAACAAACACCCCCAATACAATGTATGTTTTCACAGTGACCTCAACCAGAAAACCCCAAAATAGTAGCATCATCAGGTGGTAAGATAAATTAGGGTAAATAGGTGAACAGATGCATGCGTAGTCACTCTATAGCCTGAATGTGCGAACCAAGTAATTTACCCAAGACATCCAAATTTTTTGTTCATGTGTTTGAGTTTGCATAAGAGAGGGTACAACGATTCTAGCTTCTTGTATGCATGTGTAACAATGGGAGCCTACGAATTTCCAACATCTTAGCTAGGTACACATCTTCAGTTGCATTTGACCATCTACATTTAACTAATCTCAATAAATGGATGCGTTACTTCAAGTGTCAGAAAACTAGATCCGGCAAAAGAAAAAGCAAGCTAATATGAAATATTCAGATTCTAGTTTGTACAAGCACCTTGATTCTGCAGTAACATTAAACAAGTATTGAAGCAAGTTCTTTGCATCATTTATTGAGCGTACTTGATTCCACCGCCCGCGACCAACCAAACCTCGCTCCCTTTCTTCTGCCTCCGAGAGTTGTGAAGCCATTGCTGTGAGCGCATTTGAAGACATGCTATGCATGTTCTCTAGGGAAGCTATCCTTTCCATTCTCGCATTTGGTGACATAGACAACAATCTAATTGGATGGGAATAACAAAGTAAAAGAAAAACGTAATTAATTCATCATAGTTACCTCAGGCACTTCTACTGTTTTCATAAGATGTACAATTAAAATATGATCCCAGCATTCCACCATATATACAGAAAATATTTGGTTTAAAGAGAATAAATAGAACAAGTAAAACATAATCAGATGTACCTTGAATGTCCATTGTTTCCTCTGTTAGGAATGTCATTGTTTGAAGACAACTGATCCACTTGTTTCAATAAGGTTAGTTCCTCTGTCAGAGCAGTTTGCCTAAATAATCATTTGACATCAGACTTTCAGAAAGCTTACAAGAGATAGCAAGTGTAAGAGAAAAAAAACTGATGTATACTTACACTTGGATCTGTTTCTCATATTCAAAACGAACTTCACGCACATTCACCATTACCTCTAACTCATGATCAAGCCACCTTTGCACAGATTTTTCATTGCTCTAAGGATGCAAAATTCAAAATGAAAAATGGCCAACATTAGCTATGAAACTTAAGTAACATAAAACCAACTAGCTTAAAGTTGGACTTAAAATTGCCCATTCCTTTTGTAATTAGGTGATAGAAAAATTGCAACCCCTCATTGTAGTTAATGTACTCTGTATTTCCCAATTGAGTATATTAAACAGTTGGTTCGTGACCATTTTTTTTTCAGACCATAATTTGCACTTCTGTCACTTTGATCAGAATTCAAAGCCTAGCCTGAGTTGCACCAAGATATAAACATGCTGCTAGATTTCATCACAAATTGCTGACCCAGAATAACAAATTTGCGCAGGAGTAAATGCTTGATAACAAATCATTTACCTGTCCATTTGGTGTATGTCCATTGTGATTAACTGAAAAAGTTAACAAACAATTAGTATATCACTGAAGAATCAATAAAAGATTAATTTCACAAGGAAACATTTACCTGAGTTTTCGCGTATTGAAGATTTGCGTGCTTCTAACAACTCTTTCAGCCTTTTTGTAGCCATTGCTGCTTCTTCTGTTTTCCTTTGAAGAACCTGCGTGAAAAAGTTTGATTGTTGGCTATTGAACAGATGAGGCATGAGAAATAGTCAAAGAAACATGACAAAAGGCATGTCCCAAAGATTCATGTGAAGAGTAAAAATCCCTTAGAAACTTGACTGCATCAACCCTCAGAATTCTGATCCTTTCAAGGAACGCGTACATAATCAGGTCAGCTTAATCAAAGTGGATATTCTATAATAGAAATTTGAGCTTAGATTAATCCTTCAAAATGCAATGGGTTACTGAATCAGCTGAATCAGACAAATGTCTAGAGGCCTACCAAGAATATAAATATGAATGCTGTCTTGCCCCCAACTTAGCACTCTAAATGTGGGTATAAAAGGAAGCCCCTTATTCTAACACCTTAAACACAGATGAAATCATAAAACATCAAATGGCTAGCTGTGCATCTCATGATCCTTTACCATTTTTTGGCGTTGATTCAGGGCTTCAAGTTTATGCCTTTCGTACTCATTCCTCCTTCCCTCTTTTTTAAGCTGCTCAAGAAAAGTAAAGATCAATGTTAAAGCTAATAGCATTACAGCATAAAACACAACAGAGGATACAAGGCAAGCATGACTAGCAGAAGTTGCTTTCCAAACTTTTAGAAAGAAAAGATTTAGCAGCAAGTGTCTTTTTGAAGGCAAGACTAGGTCATCAGCAGGAAAACGGGCTCGTGTCAGGGGGGACCCTAACAATATTTCCCAATAGAAGATCCCAAAAATAAAGTAGTTCCTTCAACAAATGCTTTGAATTGGAGGGTAGAAACATTGGTACAACTGTGTGACATTATATTTAACAGAAACACATTATATACTAATGCACCCTGCTAGCAAAAAACTTCAAGAAAGTCTAGATAATAAGAGCCAAGGTAATACATGCTTGGTTACTTTCTGACTTCAGTTTTTGATTCATCATAGTTCATATCTGAAGCAAATCTGCTTTTAATGTAAGAACCCTGCTGCATTTAAGATATGTGAAAAGAAAGGAGAAAGAAAGGGTGTAACTAGATTATGTTGTTCATGAAAAGTGAAAAACCTGCAGCAATTCCTTCTCACGAGAGGCCTTCCATTGTCGAAATTGCTCTGCCTCTTGTTTTATCTTGTTCTGCAATTGAACCTGCAAAGAAGGGAAAGCATATATCCAAAAAAAATGAGATACATTATGCTACAATGTATCATGTATGGATGCAAATGTGAAATATAACTCAAGTAAAACCAACTTTTTGGGCCTTAATGTACTGTATTTCTGCTTGCAACCGTTTTGCTGCTTCATCACTTCTTTGCTTTTGCTTTAAGAGTTCAACCTGGTTTTCCTGTTTCTTCTTGAGATCAGAAATCTGAAATTGGAAAGAGAAAAAGAAAATAGAGAAGAAGAAGAAGAAGAAGATCTCAGGATTCAAAAATAATACTGGTACTTAAAAGTATAATGATTGGATATTCATAATGTCACCTGTGCCTCAAGTGCTTTTAGTTTCTGCACATTGATCTCTTGCATTTTTTGCATTTGTGCATCAGAATTAGCAGCACGGTTCTCGACTGCAGCTAACAGACGATCTCTTTCTTGCTGTGGTTGTGTCATTATAAAATTAAGCAACAGGGCAAAGGCATAAACAGCAAAAACTGAAGAAGGTCCTATTACCTGCACAATTCTTTTTTCCTCCTCAAGTTCCATGGTTTTCTTCTGAAAGTGCTGCTTTAGTCCTTCAGTGTCAGCTACTCCAACAAGTTTCATCTCAGACTGCATAGAAAGTAACAGACTGAATTAGCCCATGAGAATATCGGTTTAGCTCCGGCCAGAACTGTACCAGAAAAATATAAATTTATTTTAGAATATAGGAAAGAGTTTGTTCGAGATACAAGCTTAATGCCTTTCAATAGCTTTCGAACAACACAAATATGCTTCTTTAAAAAACTGTCAGTAAGCACTGGATATGATTTTAAAAAAAAATACAGAGTTCCCAAATTCTCATCTCTTTTTGAAACTCTTGCACAAAGCCCTTATGGAACATAAAATAAGATCCTCCCAAGGGAAAGATCAATATTTATTTTCTTATCAAACATGTATCTTGGTTGGAGTAATAAACATCCTCTTTCAAGCCTATAATAATTAAATAATTGGTAATAATATCTTTGTGCACGATAAAACAAACTGCAAAATGAAACCTCTTTCTGCTCTAAGCGCATGTTTAGCTCATTCAATTCTCTATCCATTGTGTTTCGTCGAAGTGCATGCTCTAACTCTTTTGCTACTTCATCAATTTCTCCAGGAGTTTCAACTGCAGGAATCAGTAATTTCACGTTAGAAATGTTGCACCTTTATTTTTTATTTTTAAAAAAGCACAGGATCAAAAGGAACTTTTCATGTTAAAGAGTAGCATAAATGTTTATCTATTCCACCATCACCAATATGAGATGGGATTGAAGATGGATTTTCATATTAAAGGGCCTATGATAGGGTCAATATTATGCTATTCAACTAAATAAGTGATCTACCTGACTCAACTTCATCCATTTGATAATCAAATGAGTCCATACTGTGAAATCCCCTCTTATGTCCATCGCTTTTCATAAAATGTGCATGGCCATCCTGAGATATGAAACAACCAAGCTAGAAACTTTCATTTAAGTCGGTTATTTCAATATGAATCAACATATTCAATTAGTATAAAAGAACATGATCCAGTTCATCACATACTATAACCAACTTGCAAAAATAAGAATAAGAAGGGAAAAAAAAGGTAAAAATCAACTAGATAGTTCATCAACATACATCAGCATCGCTTTCACAACACTCTACAACAGCTCGTCTGCTGCGGTATTCATGAAGTTCTCGACGAAGATTCTCATTAGTAGCCTCCAGCCAAGTAATCCTTTCTTTGAGAATCTGTTAATATATTTTATGCGCCATTGTTGTAATATCTTAATAGAAAAATGATTCAGAAACCAGTACATTGACAGATATCAGGATAATACCTGTATATCTGAAGTAGGCCCTCCTCCACGAGCACAAAGTTCTGCTTGTAAGTACTGTAGCTGCTGACGCATTTTTTGCATCTCATTGGATATTATATCTCTATTCACCTGCAGATTCAATGAAAACCTGTCTGGTTAACTATGCTGGTCATTTATGATTCAACAAAAATTGAGGTAAGGATCAAAATATTTTAAATAAAAGAAAGGGGAGCAGGTGGCAAATAATTCATTTCGCATCAGAACAAAAAAAACTCAAAACCTAAACAGCTTTTGATGTATGTAGGATGGGATTAAAACAAAACTAGTCAGAAGAAAATAGCCTAAAAAACTTACAACAGGCTTATTCTGGATATTACGAGCACGATTAGCATATTTCAGAGTGTTGAGACTTTCCTCTGCATTGACGTCTGCAGGACTTATACAAGCTGGAAAAGGCATTGACATTTTACAATGGTCATAGTTGGAAAATAAAAGAATTTAAGCAACCAAATCAAGATGTTAGGAACAATCCCTAAACATCTTACCTAAAGCAAGATACAAATTAGAGATAGCAAGAATGAAAAACACGCTAAAAGAATTAGAAAGCAGAGTATAAAAAATAGGTTTTCCAGAGTATAAGAATAAGCAGCATATATGTGTCTAGAATACAAGGAAGCCGGGCAAATGATTCATAGCCCCAAAAAGATCTGAATCCAACCATCACATTTTAGATTTTGGGAATAGTCGGACTGATAATAGCAAACAGTGATAATTGGCCAAAAAAACAAGAAGAAAACAGATAAGCTAAAGTAAGAAATAGCAGGATCCAGTTGAGCACATGATTTCCCGTATGTAAATCTATACAGTCACCACTCTTTTGTTCTCTTTTGTTGCAACCTTGGAATCAAACATACAGAATATCTTCCTAAAAAGGCAGGTTATATAGCTTGATTTGGGAATGATTAGATAAAATAGAGCAAAACTTAATTGTAACGGAGAGGCTTCAGACTGAGGAACAAGATGCTTAAAAATTTAACTAACTGGCGCAAAGATTTCGTGTGTAACAATATCCTTTTTTTTTCTGGTGAATAAAATAAAAAGGTCTTTAGAGGATTATCCAAAGAAAAAAACATTGATGTAACCATTCTAATTCAGCCATTTAGAGATGTACCTATCATAACTGTTTTGCTGTTTCCACCAAGTGAATCCTGAGAAAACATATAAACCAGACCAGATCAGAACCATAAGAATAAGTTAATAAGGAAGAAATTAAGCAGGAAATAGAACTTGTATAGTTACTTTAATGTTCCTAAATTACAAGCCAGGTTAATGACACTAATAACTCCAGCATTTAATCGTTAAATCATGCAAGATTGAGGCTAATAAGATAAGAATTGAGATCATAAATCAGAAAAAGTTAATGTCATGTTTGGCCCCTATACTATACACATTTTTCCAATGTGGTACTTGTACTTTAAAAATGTTCAATGTAGTTCATGTGTATCAAACCATGTGACAATGCGGTACTGGGATTAACACCTTTGGCACTAATGTGGCAACCGGTCAAAGTATTGATGACAAGTGGCATTTTGTGCCACATCAGCATGCCATATGGAGCACACACAGCAATACACATGTGATTGCAACATATCATTGTTTAATAAAAAATATAATTTTATTTTTAAAATAAAATAAAAATAATTTATAAAAAAAAATCCTTATTTCTATTTCTTTTTCTATTTTTTTCTTTGAAAAATAAAAAAATGAAAAACAAATTCTCTTCTTTTCTTTTCTTCCATGTTTCAGGCTTCGACCTAAGCTTGCTTGGCCAGATATGGCCTGAAAAGGGGGAGAATTGGGAGGGAAAGAAAGGAGAGGAGAGAGAGAAGAAAATAATAAAAGATTTTTTTAATTTTTTAAGTAAAAAATTTTTTATTTTTCAAAAAGGGAAAAAAATTAAAATTTTTATTTAAATATAAAATTATATTTTTTATTAAATATTACATTTAGAAGCCACGTGTGCAGCCATAAATACCATGCGCTCCATGTGGATGCTGTGTGTACAAGTCACCAACTATTTTCTTAACATGGCATGATGACATGGCTTAAAATGCCACATGTCATCACCTGATTGATCATTCACCACATCATCTATAAGTACCACATTTACAATTTTAACGTACAACTACCACATTGGAAAAGATTTTAGTACATGGACCAAACATGATATTATCCCAATCAAAATACTAAATATTGCTGTATCACAATTCACAACAAAGAAGTGTTCAGCCTCAATTTGATAAATAAAGTTACAAAAAGAAAACTAAAAGTTGCACAGCCTTGCTCTTAAGCTTTACAACAAAATGTTATAACTATACACCAATAAGCAATGTATCACAAGATAAAGCATCAGATACATACTGAATTAAATAAGGCTAAATGATCAAACTAAATTGTTTGGAAAACTGTTTTGATTTCCTTTATTTAAGCTTCTTCATAAATGTGTATATGAGATAATTGGAAAGCTAGAGATTACTTTAAACTTACACGAACTTTGAAATCAGGTCATCATTTGGTCATCTCAATATTATCGATTCAAATTAATTCTGCAGGAATCAACATAAAATAAATCTAACCTGCAAAAGTCGAGTCAGTTTACTGTCTCGGTAAGGAACATGCATGCCTTCTTTACGCTTTTTCTCATCCCCAAGGGCACTGATGACATTGCCAAGTGCAAGAAGCCCTCTATTAATATGAATACCTGCTCATAAAAACAGAATGGATATTTAACATCGTCATCACATAGGAGGCATGTATTTAAGTTTTTGAGCATACTTACAAACCTTCTTTCAACCTAAGACCATCAGAACCTGTTCTTTTTGCTCGCTCAGATCCGGCAAGATCCACCAAATGGAGCTTCGCACATAAATACTCTTCAGCCATATCATCATCAGGAGTGTCATTAACAGCAGAAACTGACTGAATTTTGCGCATTTGTTCTAATGTGATGGTGAAGATGGCATGGGATCGACTATTAAAAACATGCAGAATAGAACATGTCATCAAATTATGAACATTCACAGATAGGTTACAAAATGAAATAACGCAATCCCAGCAATTAAGTATATGACTCAAACTTTTATCTTAAAAATTTGAGAAAGGACCACAAGTCTTTGAAATTTAAATGTGCAACAGAGAGCAAAAGGAAAACACACACACACACTCAGATCCATGTAACTATTCGGGAATTAGCAATTGAGATTACCAATCCCAAGCCCACTCTCTATATGTCAGATTTGTAAGGATATCACTAACGCCTTCTAGAAATTCCTAGGCATTCTAACCATAAATTGTTTAGCCTATTTGACCATGTCTGCGCTCCTAATCTTGTTATATTGTAGCACAACTGCTTTAGAAATTTGAAAGCAGTTTGTAGGTACTAATTGCAAAAAGAAAAGATACGATCATCAATGCTAGCAATAGTTTCTTCAAACTTGCCAGAAAAATCAAATCTCTCACTATTTGATAATATTCTCTTGAGCAAGATCTATAATGGCTCAATGGGTGGAAAAACAAAATGCTTCAAGTTTCAGCTATATAGTAGCCTCTTCAATCAGTATAAAATATTTCTTTTGAGAGGGAAGGGAAAACATCAGAAGTGGAGACTTCACCTGGACTGGTTATTCATATTTGTGCTCCCAGTTGCCCTACTTATTGACCCCTGCTCCAGGCAAGTAGCCATTTCTTGCAGTGAACAGACTGCAACTTCAGTTGATCCAGCTAGTGTGATGACTCCATTGGATGATTCACGAATTTGTATTGGCGGCCTTCCTGGAACACTAACTTTCACAACATTTCCATTAGGAGTAACAGATTTGATTACAGGCTCAGAATCCAGTAAATCCCTCACTTCTTCCTTCAAGATCTTCAAATTCAAACCATCAAAATGGGTTAATTCTCAGAAATTATATGGCTTACATTGAAAAGAAACAAATAATCTGACTATATTTTCAATTCATTAAAGATATTCTAGGTGACTCCAGAGAAATTCCATTTCTCAAGCAGGTAACAAGTAATGTACCTCTATGAAGGAAACATGTAGCTGGAACTCTATTTGATGCTTCAATGTTTCAATTTTCTTGAATAATGAATTCATAACTTGTGGAATCAATCCTGTCTCGCAACCATCTTTGATGGCTGTCCCCATGGTATATGTCTTCCCCGATCCCGTCTGCAACATTTGCACAAGTTAACCATGAAAATGAATACCAAGATATGAAAAAGCTTGTTTAACATAAGCAGCTCTCAAATATCAACCATATTACCTGACCATAAGCAAGCACAGTAGCATTGTATCCTTGGAATAAACCTTCGACCAGAGGAGCAATGCATTCTTGGAACATGAAAGATGACGGAGAACCACCACTTCCATAAACATGATCAAATGTAAAAGAATGCGTCCCAATTTGCACCTGCACCAGAGCCAAAAACAATTAAATTGCTAAAGTAACCATCAGCCTAGCTAAACAAATCAAATCAATTACATTTCATCAATTCTAAGAACATCAAAAACATTTTTTTCCATTTTAAGGTAATAACTAATAAACTAAAGGCAACAAAAACTCCGGTAACGCTTATAACTTTTTTCCGTATTTTCTAATTGCGAAATTAATAATTAATAAATAATAAATACAGTGGAGCCACTGTAGTCTGTAAAATATACTACTTAAAATAAGCTTGTACTTCATCTAAACCTCTTCCACTTTAATAACTGCAATTTCAAGATAAAAGTTAAGTAAAATCAGTCTTAGGTTTTCCGAGCATGCATTTAGAAGGCATGATTTTCTGACAAATTTGATCCTTCAATCTTCACTCTATTATGGTAAAATAAAGGATTTTCAAAGAAATATTATTGGAGCTCTGCATATTTAAACTCCATAGAAGTTTAAGGGGAAAAAAAAGCTAAAAATAGTTAATATGAACAAAATCATGCGCTAAAAAAATGGTTGAATAAAAGAAAGATTTAAAAAGATAACTGTCATAAATCTGTTCAATTTAAAGCTAAAAATAAATGAAATAATGCTTGAATCTAAAGCTAAAAACAGAGCACCTGAGGCTTTCCACTAGTAACAGTCACACATTCTTTGCAACCTTGAGTTCGTTCATCACCGATTAACGGCCTAATATGAACTGCGACCTTCACCGAGCAATTCTCAGCTGCTTCCATTTGTAACAACAAAAAAAGAATCCAAAGCAAAATGCAGATGCAGATGCAGAAAATGAAAATGAAACCAGAGCCTCAACTTTTTTTACTTAATTCTCTGAAAACAGACGAATCTCAATCTCATAGCTCAATAACCTCGGATTACGCTTTTAAAGAAAATAAAAGTGGCGAAGGCGGTGGTGGAGGTGGTGGAAGTGGCGGTAGTTGCAATGAAGGCGGATGTTGTAACGAATTGGTTTCAAAAATATAAAAAAGCTAAAAGAAAGTGTAACAGAAAGGAAGAGAATGTGAAGACAACGACGGTAACAACCGCAATCGATTTTTTCTTCTTCTTCACAGCTCCTAACTTCCACCGGTGACTGGTGAGCTTTTGCTTGGTTTAATTAACAAAACAGAACCCCTTTTCTTTTCCCTCTTACCAAATTTGCCCTTCGACCCCACTTGTTCCAGCTCGGTTTTATACTTGGAAAGAGCGAAATACCGAAATACACTTTTTTAAATTTAATTAAAATTAATTAAAGATAAAAATTATTAATATTAGATTATTAGTAACAAACTGCATTTAATTGCACGACAATTAAGTGTCAATTGTTTTTGGTCACGATTTTTGGAGGAATTTAATGAGGCTTGATTAATAAGTGGCGGGAAGGATTAAGCCTGGCCACTACCATGAGATTGCTTAGATTAGTGAGCATACAAATCAAAGACTATAAAATAAATTTCGAGATTGAAATTTAATTTATGAATATAAAATTTGAGAAATTTTGTAGAATTTTAGAGTTTTTATTGTATAAAACAAAATTTTGAAGTTGGTTTGACAGGTGAAAATATGAGAAAATCATAGATATAATTGCTGTAGTTTTAATTATTTTAATAATAATAATAATAATAATAATGATGATAAATAAATATAAATCATTTAGTTTTGTTCCTATACTATTAAAATCAACAAAAAGATATTTAATTCATACAATTTTATGAACCTAATTTCATATACATCTCAAGTATTACAGAATTTTGATAAATGACTATGTAATGTTGGTAATATATATAAATATAAATTTACATGCACTTTTTAATTAATTAATTAATTAAAAAGGCAACCTTGGTAACTATGTTTAATTCATAATTCATAAAATCATGTTTGACATAAGGATTAATCCATGACCATATGAATTAGATTGCTTAGATTTGTGAGTATGTGAGAATAACAAGGCTCAATTATTTGGATCAAAATTGAAGCCTATACATTACTAAAGCCATCATTGATTAAAAAAAATAAAAAATAAAAATTGAAAATTAATAAAAGATGGATTGAGATCAAACAATTAGTGGTACATCATTTAATTGGGTTTCTAGATTAAAAGATGCCATGTGATATGTTTTTATGGAAAGTATGCATGCAACTCTACTTAATAATCTTGAATTATTGCAAGATGGTAATAAAGATTTCTAATCTCTATCCCAAAATTAGTTGCAAAAGTAATTGCTTCATTATTGCATTTAAGATGCATGTTTGCATACATTTGGATTAAAATTCATAACAAGTTAAAAACCGTTTTCCAATATTTACTTGTTTTTCTCTTATTATCTAACCATTCTCATTGTTTTTATTACAAGATACACATTATAACAAAATTGCTATTTTTTTTTAATATTTAAAATGAATTAATGAATTAAGAGTTTTATCTAATAAACCAAATTTTCATAGTTTTTTAAATTATTATTTTTATAATAAAAACTTATTATCAAATTTTACTTGAAATTATTTTTAAAGGTTCTAACATGTTTTAATTAAAGGTGACAATGGGTGGGATCAAAATTTTACCTTAGAAGTTTTTTTTTTTTTCTCAAAGTTACTTTTGACATCTACCAAATTCATGAATTATTTTACTTTAAGACTAATTTATTCTCTTATTATTGTTTTACTATAGTTATACTTTAATTTTTTTTTCTCAACCTTAGTCGGAGTATGAGTTGTTAAACCGTGGAGATGCCAGCTAGGAAAAGGGCAAAAGCCAAAAGGTTAAAGGGGTAATTAACATACCGGAAGAATAAACAAAAAGGAAGAAAGAAAGGCGGAAGCAACGTGGACGGCGAAGAAGTTGGCGGGAAGCAGTAGAAAGAAAAGGAGCGAAAGCGAGAGCTGAATACATTAAAAGATAAAAGTAAATGGCAGCAGCATTAAGCAACGAGCAGCTTTCGGCCCTTTGGGCCCTCCATCACATGCCTATTTTTATTTTTAGATGGTCCCCAAAAATTACATAAAAATAATTTTAAAAACTTAAAATATTGATTTTTTTATCTCATCTACGTAATTAAAAAAATTTACTATCATCAATGTATAAAAACAAATTTTATAATTTAGTTGATTGATTTTTTAATTTTATTAAAAATAAAATATTTGTAAATTTTGAGTTCTAATTCAAATGATTTTGGTTTTTTTTTTGTCAAATTAACTAAATAAATAAATATAAAACTAGGCTTACAACTCACACAATAAGGTAAGACTTAAATTTAGGATTCTTAAGGTCTTTTTCTTGTCACATGAGTCTCTATCTCAATCGATTGGAGTAGATTGTATAAATTAATATATGAACTCGTATTTAATCGTCAATATAAATTTGAAGTTTCAACAAAATTATTAGATCGATTTATTTAATGAATTAAATGAGTTTTAATGGCAAATTGTCAAACTTAACGCTATCTTTTTTTAATCCTAACTTGAGACCAATTGTATTTTCAATTTTTTATGTAACACTCAAATAGGTGGAGTTTAAACTAAAAGTATTGTATTATCGTAATTAAAGTGTACGAATTCTATACTTTTAAATTTCGAGTTTTAATATTTATATATTTGTTTCCTAAATCGAGAACTTTATCATTGTTGGGAAATGAAAGGAAAAAGGAAAAGGCAAAAGAAGAAAATGTTAAGAAAAAACAATCTCAACCTCAAAGTTTCCCTTTCTATACCTAAATTAATCGGATTTTACTTCATATCAACTTCTACCGGAAGTAACCTCCTACCAATCAATTCTAAGCCTTGAGAAAAGCAATTTTCCATTAAAATTTGTTAGTTTTGCTGATTTGATTTTAAACATCAACATAATCTTAGTGGTCTGTCCAAATGCATGAACCCCCAAAAAAAAGTTTGTATATGTTTTTCATCAAAGTTGAGAAGTCCTTCGGCAATGACGGCAATAAAATGGTTAAAATTTTAATTTAAGTAGAACTCAAACATCCAACCCAAAGCTGGCCTACATAATATATATATATATATATATATATATATATAGATAAATTTACATTCACCGAAACAATGTTAAAATGTCAGTTGAATTATTTATCTAATAATTTTAAGGGTGTAATTGAGTCAATTAAAGATGATTTACTGTTACATTTGAGCTTATTTCAAATTTGATAATTTTAAATATGACACAAAAATGAATAAATAAAAGATATGAAAATGACATGTATTAAAATTTGATAAAAATGTATACTATAACAGAAGTTTAAAAAAAAATTATATTTGACATATCAACAAAAACTTTTAGTATTTTACATAATAAAAATATAAATTATATACACAAATTGTTGGATCTAACTCATTTTAACTCAAAAATTCAATCGAGTTCAATTTTTAAAACTCGAATTCAATTCAATAAAATATTTAAAATGTTTAAACTCAACTTAATAAATTCAATTTTTTATTTTTTAATAATATATTATAGGAGTGAAATAATAAATTAATAATTAAATATTTAAAAATTTAAAAATTCAAAACTTAATGAACTTATTAAAATTATCGAATTCAATTTAATTTATTATTTATAACTTTAAAATCGAAAACATATAATTTTATATATTTACAGCTTCCAATACTAACTTTTTTTATAAAAAAAAAAAAAATCTTTTTAGATATGCTCAGTTAAATGGGAGAAATCGGCTTCTTTTCAATGAAGAAATTATTGATTTTTTTTGGATTGCTGACCATACATTTATTTTGCCTTTAAAAACAAAAATGGGTAATCTTACCGGGAGTCAAGATTCCTGTCACTAAGAAAGACAACAAAAGCCTTGGAGTTAGAATGAGAAAATGGAAATAATGATGGGAAAACACCATTTCCATGTGCCACTATCGATTCTCTACATCCAACACCATAAGAATCCAATGCAAAATTACCAGCCTGAAAAATATTTTAGATTTTAGCCACATTTTAGAAGAAAAAGTATCAAATCAAATAGATTTGTCAGTTCATGCTGAGTATATTTGAACCAAAAAAAAAAAGGTAATATTTGTTCCAATTTGATTAGACTTGCGATGATTAGTAGATTAAACAGTACGGATTTTAGTGGAATAATTGGTCAATCTAATAAGACAAGACTCAATAAAAGTTCGATAAATAAATTTGATAAGTTATGTAAATAATTTGTGTAGTATAAAATTTTTTACACTTTTTTGAAGTAAAAAAAATATTTTCCATAAATTTATTTGATTGAATATATAATTAAAAAAAATAATAAATAAAGTGTTGAATGTATTATCATCTTAATTTTATTTGTAGAGTATAAAAATTTCATTACAAGGTATTAGATAATTATCTTTAAATGTATATAAAATTATTGTCTAATAAACTGTTAAGGTAGTGTTTAAACTCCATAAAACTAAGCTAATGATAAGTATTTTATTTTATTTTTTAATATTTTATTAAAAATACATATTATCATCTTAATTTTATTTATAAAATTCAAAAACAAAACTTTTAATGTTAATACGACAACACATACCATTTAAAAAATATTTAAAAAGTAAAATATAAATAAAATTAATATTTATTATCATCTAAACTTTATTTATAAAATTTAAAAATTTTATGACAATGTACTTAATAATGATCTAAGTATATATATATATTTTAGACTCAAATTTAAAAAATAAAATTTTGCATCAATTTGGATCTCACTACAATTCAGTGTGGTGAGATCTGTTAGGAATAGTAGGAAAAAAAAACCAAAATTTTGGGCATGTAAAATTATTTATTTATCTCACTTTTAATTATTTTATTAAAATATATAAATTTAATAATTATTTTATTATTTTTTCACCTTATTAAAATTAATTTTACAATTCATTCAAATTAACTTTTTTTTTTTTTATGTATTGTTAAAATTTACTTCATATATGATAACTGAGAGTTTGAGACAATCACTAGAGTTGTGGGGAGACAACTTTGTTATTGTTTCAGTATCGTTCACTTCTTCTGATTTTATTGGTGTCCTTGAAATTTCAGTTCTGCTTTCTGCCATTGCGGACCTTTTCTTCACATGCTCCAGCTCCTTTTGATCTGATCATAGATCAACCATTGTTTCTGTCTCTTCTCCTCTGATTATCCTCCAGAAAAAAAAATAAAAAAAAACTTTTATCTAGTACCAATGGCATCTTGTAAAGTACTTTTAGCTCAACCTGATCTTCCCAATCCAATCAGACAATGACTAAATTCTTCATCATCATTGCATTTCTGATTAAATCAATGAACAAATCCAAGTCAATCAGCACAAGATGAAAAAGAAATGGTGGAATGGGCTGTAAAAAGAGAAATAATTCCCATTTCCCAGAGGACAATTATGCTGGTGGGGCCTTCTTCAGTGCCATTCTTGTATACAACATGTTTTTGTCTTGGACTGTTTAACGCCATCGTCTCTCTCAAACTTTACGAGGTTCACAGCTTTTGTCTTTCCAGCTCGATCTTTGAACATTTGACAGCAGAAACATGTGCAACCCCCGCGTTGCAAGTAAATTCCCTATCGTGGGTTATGCTTCTGATTTCGAGATACTTTACAAAACCTAATCCGATACTAAGCTTATTAAGCATAAAATCACAAAGAATTTAATATAATAATTGACATAAAATAATTAATTAATATCATCCAATGATTTTAAGAGAAATAATAATTAAAAATTTCTTAATAAAATTTATATATATTTTTTAAATTGAGAGTCATTACAAAATTATTCGAGTTTTAATTCAAATTTTATAATATGTTATAATATTTTTAATTATTCATCTAAAAAGTTGTCGATCTTACTACTATATTAAATATCTAATTTTAACATAAGATGATAGAAAATTTATATATTTAATTGATGTAAAATATCAATACTTTATCGTAATATATTTTATACCTTATAGAGACTATTGGCTGGCCAAGTGATAATTGATTCTATTTTAGTTATGTCATTATTCACAGAATCAAATTTGCTTGCTTAGATCAAAAAGAAAGTTGCTCCAGCCAGCTTGTGCTAATCGGTGTAGACAAAAAATGGGGAGAAAGAGAAAAAAAGGTGTACGGAGGCATCTAATGGAAATACTTTGAGACAAGAAGTTGAAAGTAGGAAAAGGAGAAAGGTTGTCTCCACCAGCTCAACTCAATCTTTATCTCTTTCTCAATGGAAATTACATGGCCAATAATCATCCTTGAAATGGTATTGATACCATAAGAATATATAAGAAAGGGAGAGGGGGCACAGATTTTTCTTTTTCTAAATTTGAATTGAGTTCGAATATTATTATTTGAATTATTTAATTTAAGTTTAATTATAGGTGTAATACGAATAAAATATAAAATTACAATTAAAACTACTTATTGCCATTTTTTTTTATTTATAAAAGCAATTAGAAATTGATGTATTTGCAATCTCTTTCTACCATAGTTTTTAATCACAAGCATCAATCATAATTTCAAAACTAAACATTAAAAAAAAAAAATCACAGCATTTTTTAATGCTACACAAAATTCAGTTGACCGAAATGCCAATTCTTGGAAAAGAAATGGGTTGCCAATATGGATTTTGATTTTATAAAGAGCTGCCATTACATTAGGGTTTTAACATGAAAGTGCTTAATTTAAGCTCAAGTTTCGTAAATCACATAGTTTAAATAAACTTTATTATAAGATTTAGAATTAATGCAAAGCTAAAGTCAATGACAAAACAGTGGAAATTGGAGAGCATGTGGTCGGTCTTAATTTTGAATAAACATTATCTCATAAAATCCCAACAATCTAATCAAATGTGATGGTGACCTAAAAATTTGCTATCATGCTATGTTGTTGGGAAGGTAACTTGGGAATGGCATGAGCCCATCACCTATTACTTTAAGCTAAAGATTTTTCATTTAAAAAATAATATTTAAAAAAGTATCGTGTCAACATATGAAACAAAAAATAAATTTTAAATTTTTATCAAAATTTCAATATGTTATCTTCATGTTTTTTTTTATATTATTTACATATCATACTATCATATCATGATTAAAATGATTATTTTACAATCATCATATCATTACAACGAATGAGATTACCCTTAAAACTATTGGATCTTAGAAATCTTAAGCTTATTATTATAGGTCATGATTTAAAAGATTTTAAGCCAATTACACCTCTTAATTAAAAACCTTATATTTGGATTAGTGGGTTTCACCGGTTAATAATGATTTTATTTAAGCATTAATTTAGATGTACGGTGAGATAAATTTCGATGAGATTAAAAATAATAAAAAAATATTTAATAATATAAAACGGTAAAAAACAAAAAAATAATTGTCATTTAATCCCAAAAAAACTAATTGTCTGATATGCAATTTTCTCACTGTCCGTTCCGCACCGGTCTCCATCAATGTGCGAAACTGGGCATAAAACAATAAAGCTTTAATTTAGGATAGGAGTAACGACTTTTTTTTTTTTTTTTTTTAAACAAGAATTGAGATCTAAGCAAAATTTGAAAATGGCCTGAAAACTACATTGGGCTTTAATGGACCCAAGCCCATATCCAGCCCAATAAAAGAAGGCACGTGACTGGCGAGGTGTGGGGAAAGTAGTTCACGTGAGGAGAGTAACAGCGTGGATTTCACGCTGGAATAGAAAGCAGCAAACTGATTGACTTTCCAAAGTGCAAAAACCAAAAATATAATAATATTAAAACATAAAGAGGTAAGGTACCCTTGGGATCGGGACCCATCTCGTTTGTTCTCTCCCTCCTGATCAAATCTCGACCGTACGTTTCCCTCTCTGTCAACTCTGCGAGAAAGGAAAGAAACGATACGACTCTTCTTTCAATCTTCATCAAGGGCACAACCGGAAGAACAAAAAAAATATTGGATTTATATAAACTTTTGCGTTAGGCGACGAAGCTTTGTTGCAATTTCGTATCATTATTATAAAATTAAAAAAGCAATTATTTAAGAGAGAACGTTTCAGTGAAGGAGAGTTTTAGGAGAAGAAAGAGAGCGAGGGAGAGATTGATAGAGATGTCGGGTGGAATAGCGCGTGGTCGACTTGCCGAGGAGCGGAAGGCATGGAGGAAGAATCATCCCCATGTCCGTACAGTTTGTTTTCCCTTTTTCTTCTATTTGTTTTGGGGCTTTCGAATTTTAATGTGTTATTACTATTTTTCATTTGTCTGATTTTTTTTTTTTTGGTTTTGTTGTGAATTTTAGGGTTTTGTTGCGAAGCCAGAGACGTTGCCGGATGGAACGGTGAATTTGATGGTGTGGCATTGCACCATCCCTGGTAAAGCAGGGGTAAGACTGAGATTCTGTTTAATTCCTGGAATTTCAAAATTTCTTTTTCACCGCTTTGGATGATTTTTTTTTTTAATTGTTGCCCATTAAGTTCAATGGATTCTGTATTTTTTAGTGAGTTTGTCTATTATTTTCAGTTTTATTTATTTGGCTCGTTGATTTTGTTGCGTTGTTTTACGGATAAGATTTTGGTCTGGGTTGTTTCATTTTGCTTAAATTAGGCAGTAATTTGAAAAAAAGATTTAGAAATGGAGCTTTAGGGTAATTGAAACCTAAGTTTTATGTGATTTAATTGGGTAAAACATAGACCGACGAAGATATTGATGATTCGGAGCTAAATTGAGTGGTGGGTTTATTTTTAGTATAGTAGTAGTGCTTTCTGTTGCAGATCACATGGTTTATGTTTGGTTTAAATGTAACTCAATTAGCAATACCAAAAGAAGCTAAAATAAGCTTTTCAAATATTAGGAGGTGCTATACACTGATTGAATTCGTATTGATTATTTTTCTGTTTTATTTTGTTGGAAAATTTTAGGAAAAAATGAAGATTGCCCAGAAAGCTGTATGCTGTCGTGAAAGTTGATATATATATATATATTTGTACATAAAAAAGGAGAAGGAACAATAGATTTTAGGCTTTTACAGAAGCAAGTTTTCGTTGTATTAAACAGTCATTTTATGTCAAATTGGTGGGTTAGTACTTTTATATATTTTATAATTGTGAGTTTTGCATGATTTAGACTAGTGTTGTGAATAAAGACCTGTGGGCTGTGCAGGAGAGACAATCAAATAGTTATTTTTATTCTTGTCATCACAACTTAGTATTTTTATTTTCATTTTAATGGGTTATAGGTGAGCTATTGGGCATTGTCTAGCTGCTAGCCAAGAGATCTGTTTTATGAGTTAATAAAAGTAATTGCATTCATTTTCAGTTCCTTTGTGTCTACCCCACCTCTAAAGCAGTCATGAGCATCTCTGCTGTTCTTAATATTCTTCCTCCTTTCCGTTTCAGGAGTTCTAGTGGTTGCTGAAGCTATAGTTCTAGCTCTATCTTTTAATTGCATTAGTATACGAGACACAAATTAATCACCTGTCATGAGAGTCCATTCTGTTTAACATTTTTGGTTATTCTAATTTGGCAGTTCACCAACATTGTTCAAAAATCTTGTCCTTTGTTAATTATTCAGTAATTAACTTCGGGTGAGGCTGTCTTGGTTAAAATTAGGTCTCATTCCTCATTATTATACCTCGTTAATGTAGATTTATTTGCAATATTGACCAGTATTGTAATGATAATGATTCATTTTCTTGAAGTTCTTCATCCCCTGTTAATAGCTAAAACTATTTTATCATTGGGAAATGAATCACTGTCTAAAGCATGTATAGTTCTATACATGATGGCTAGGAGAAAGAATTTGGAATGTAGTAGCTAAATGCCTACAGAGGCTTCGCCAATTTCATTAAGTGGCATGGAACTTCAAACATCTTATTTAGTATTGTAAATCTTGAGGTTATTTGGCTATTTATATGTTGCAGATTGAGAGCTAACAAGTTTGGACTGCAAATTTTAGGTTTGCTTTGCAGCATTGGTGGTTGTTATGTTACTAGAAGAGTGAAAGCTTTGTGGTATTGATTTTGATCTTGTAATGATAATGTGCCTCTGAAATTGTTTTTGTTGTTGGTCTCCTTATTTCATCTTAGTGTATTAATTTATTGTATGATATGCAGCTTCTATGATATTCCCCTTTGTATCCATTTTGCATATGTCCTTTAAATGCATGGACGATTTTGAAGCTGTGAGTTCATCTGGAGCATTAGTCAATGACATTTTTCTTCTTTTATTCTTTTAAGTTGTTTACGAAGTAAAATATTTGATTAAAAAGTCTATTGTGTCAATATAGAGAAAAGAGAAAAGAATATTGAAAGAAACGTGCATGTTTAAATCAATTTTAGCCATGTTTCTTTTCAAGTTTGGATAGGCTTCACTCCTTGCATCATCTATCTTACAGACTGATTGGGAGGGTGGTTACTTCCCACTCGCACTCCACTTCAGCGAAGATTATCCTAGCAAGCCGCCAAAGTGTAAATTTCCACAAGGTTTTTTCCACCCAAATGTTTACCCATCTGGTACTGTTTGCCTTTCAATCCTAAATGAAGATAGTGTAAGTATCTTCTTCTCCTCTTGATTGATGGTTTACATTTTTGGATTAGTGTGGTTCCATCTGCCCAGCCATGAGGTTTTATGCCATTCTTTTGTTGTACATAGGGTTGGAGACCAGCCATAACCGTGAAGCAAATTCTTGTGGGTATCCAGGATTTACTGGATGCTCCAAATCCTGCTGATCCTGCTCAAACTGAAGGCTATCACCTCTTCATCCAGGTATGTTTCTTAAGCTGATTCTTCGGAGACTAGAGAATTAATATCATCATCATTATTAGAGCTTTTATCCCAATAGATTTGGGTATGCTACATGAACTCATATTTGAATTCACGTTAAGTTGTTAAATGAATTCTTTCTCCACGCATTCCTCTCCTAGTCAATGTGTTTATCCCACTCTAATGCCTCGATATCTTTCGGAATAACTTTATTTCAAGTCTCTTTTGATCTTCCTTTAGTCTTGATTCTTTTTCGGTCTTCCTCTAGATTATATAATCAACATACATTAATAAATGCTGTACTGAATACAAACTGGACGATTGAAACATTCCTGATCCTAATCAGTTAATGACATAAAAACTCGTCTCCTTGTGCAGGATGCTAATGAATACAAGAGAAGAGTTCGCCAGCAAGCCAAGCAATACCCACCTCTTGTCTAGCCTAGTGTTATTAAAAATACATTTAGATTTTCCTTGAGTTTGCCGGTAAAATGCCAGCTGGCTTCCTCATGTATAATGCTAGACTTTACTTTTGCCAGAGAAAATGGCTTTGGTATTTGGTAATTATCTGTACTTTTATGTGTAAACTGCATGAACCAGCATTTGCACTCATCAGATTTCCATAAATGGTTGTTTATATACTTACGTTGGTTTCCATAGACAGGTTGTGTTGTTTAGGTTGTGTAAAATGCAACCAAAGACAAATGACAATAATTTATTATTTGTGCTATGATTTGGATGCGAATTTGCCAAGAAAAGAAAAACTATTGCCAAAGATTCAAAGAAGAGAAATGAAAGGTAAAAAAGGCTTTAGAATGATTGATTAACAAGGCATTAGAAAACAGAATGTCAGTCTTTAAGGTTTGCATTATTCTGGTACTCTTACATGGTTCTGAAATGGCATACAACGGAGGAAGATGAAAATTATGCAAATGTGTGTATATATAAAAAAAAACAATATGATAAAAATAATATTCAATGTAGAAATTAGCAATTTTATATGCATAACAATTTTAAATGTGACGATAAAAAATAAAAATAATTCGAATTAAAATTTAATAAAAATTATATATTAAATAAAAAATTAAATTAAATGTATTTACAGAAATTTTGAGAACAAATTTTCGTACTTTATATAAGTAGGACTGTAACCCAACACGAATGAATTAATATTCGTGTTCATTCGTTTATTTTTTAGTATTGTTTGTGTTCGTTCGTTATGCTGTTTTTTTCGTTCTTGAACATATTGGCGAACATGTTCGTTTACATATTCACGAACAAGTGTTCGCTAACCATTTCGCGAATACGTGTTCGCGAATAAGTGTTCAAAAACCGTTCACGAACACGTTAAATATTAAGATATGGTGATTATCATCTTATTCTATATCCATCATCCTATGCACCAAACACGACTTTAGTATATATTATAATTATATAATATATAATTTATATAATAATATAATATAAATAATTTTAATATTTTAATAAATTATATACGAATAACAAACGTATACTAAACGAATAACAAATAAATATAATCGAACGAATAACAAATGATATTTTAAATGAATGAATAATAAACGAAAATAAACAAATAAATCACGTATCTATTTTCATTCATTTAATAAACAAAAATAAAAAATATTATTCTTAGTTTATTTATCACTTAACAGTAACTAAAGTATTCATAATTACAAAAAATTATATGCGCGAACTGCCGATTCTTGTGAAGTCCTTACCGGAAAAACATTATTCGTAACTTATTAGATTATTAAAAGCCTTGAGAATTACGGTGTCCTGTCTCTATGCTGTTTGACCAAAACAGCTCCAAAAAAATTCCCTGGCTATGGACGACATGGCTGCTTACTACCCTCCGCCCTCAGGCCTTCTCCCTCCTCACCACCCCTACTACCAAACCCCTCATCCTCCGCCTCCTTCTGCTGTTGTGCCGCCTCCTCCTCCTCCACCTGGTGCTGCTGCGCCACTTCCTCACCACTACTCCTACATCCACCAACAACAACAACCACCGCTGCCCCCCGCGGCACCTTTTCCTTCCTATTCCGTTCCTTACGTGGCTGCCTATTCTTCCCAGGACTCGGTTCGGACCCTCTTCATTGCCGGCCTTCCCGAAGACATTAAGCCCCGCGAGATTTATAATCTTTTCCGAGAATTTCCCGGTTATGAATCATCTCACCTCCGAAACCCCAACACCTCCCAAAATTCGCAGGTAATATTTTATTAAATAAATGCTAAGAATGTTGTTGTTTAATTGTTGACATTGTTTGGTTGGGGTTGTTGCAGCCCTTCGCTTTCGCTGTTTTCTCCGACCAACAGTCTGCAATTGCCGCGATGCAGGCGCTTAATGTAAGAAATCTTATGGTATTATGTTTGTAAATTGTATATCAAAGTAGGAACTTCTTAAAGCCGAATTCTTATAGTAATTTGTTTGAGAATAATTGAATTTATTTACTGGAAATTGAATATCCAAAAAAGATTATATCTGTAAAATATCAGTTGAAAGCCTTGCTTTACAGGGAATGGTGTTTGATCTTGAGAAAGGATCAAGCTTGTTTATTGATTTTGCAAAATCTAATTCCCGATCAAAGCGCCCAAGAACAGGTTAGTAATGTTTCTTATTTTTAATTTTCATCAATATGGTTTTTTAGATGTTTGAAGTTATTTTGATCCTGAATAATGTCTGCTTGGTTTGTTTCTGGCAAAAAGATGAAGAATGGACGGGTTCCGATAAGAAATCTAGGGGATCATTTTCGAGGCCTACCACTAACTCCAGTAAGACAATCACCTAGAATTCTACTTGGACCTCTTTGTCTGCCCATAATTTTTGAGCTTCTTGTTGAGTGCTGTTGATATGGTTAAGTTACTAGATCTTTGTTGTCTGTTGCTCATATGATGTTGCACTTGAAGAACAAATTAGTTATTCACATGGAAGATGCATTCTTCTAAAGCTCACATTGCACATGTTTTGCACGCTTGGACACTAGCAGGTTTTGGCAGCGTTCACATGTCTGGAATGGGTAATTCTGCTTACAACATGATTGGTTATCCACCTGCACAAAGGTCATCTGCACTACTTGAGCACATTTTTATTACTTAGAAGTGATTGTCTCTAGATGAATGAGCATGTAATAATTTGCTCTAAATGAAAGGTCAAGGGCTTTGTTGAAATAGTTACGACATGCCCTGTTCCCCAAAGTTGATGTAAAGTATTTTTCTTTTTGAGATTTTTGCTTTGTGGTTCTTAGGAGCCTCATCTAATTGTCGATATATTGTTTCAAAATTGTTCAGTTCAGGAAATGATGCCAATGCTGAGCCAACAGCTACAAAATCAGTGAGTTGCCTTATATCTTTTCCCTTTTGTTCTCTATATCGTGGGAAACATGTTCTACAACTTTTGTGGTTACAAACAACGTCAAATTTTTGTTTGGCATTAAGTATCCTACTGAGGAAATATAGATCTTTTCTGCCTGTGTACAAATTTGTTGAATTTTTTATAGATTGTTAAATACTTTGTTATCACCCCGCTGTTTTCTTCGTGTTGGCAGCCTGTTTGGCTGCTGAAAGAAACCCTATGGTAAAGGATAGACCCAGACTAATATATCATAGCTGCAACAGAAATCATTGAGTCTGTTAATACTGATAGTTATTATTTTTTTTACCAGTAACCTTTATGTTTCGTGAAATAATGACTAGATGACTCAAGTTTCATTGTTAGAATGGTTTTTAATATCCATTAGCTATTTAATTCTTCAGTCTCTTATGTTTACAGAGCGCTACCCCGTGTCCAACCCTTTTTGTGGCTAATCTAGGGGCAAATTGCACTGAGGAAGAGCTAATTCAAGTATTTTCAAGGTACAAAAAGATTGTTTAGCCATGTAAATTTGCTCATAGTGTGTAACTTTCTGTCACTTCATTGCTTCTGTCAGATGCCCTGGGTTTCTGAAGTTGAAAATTCAGAGCACGTATGGAGCTCCCGTTGCATTTGTTGATTTCCAGGTATCTAATTTTTCTCTTGTTTCTATGCCATTTCTAATTCTATTTCTGTGTTTCCCCTTCATCTTTCTATCTCTGTGTCCAATATCCTTAAAAAAGAACTTGTGGTTTCCTTTTGGAGAAAGCAGAGGTGAATGGGGTGATACTTTCTTTCTAGCTTACTGTCGAAGGTGCGGAAAAATTTTTCACTGGTGACCAAATAAGTGTCTAGTCGTACAGGTTCATTACAGAAACTGCTAAAGGTGGAAAAAAAGAGAAGAAAAAGCTTCAAACTCATTCATTTATGCAAGTCTATTCTTTCTCTTTGAGTTAAAGTAGGGATTGAGCACAAGTTTATTAATTTAATGTCATGTGCCTAGGTGTGTCCAATTTTTTTCTTAATCCATCAGCTGGGATACTAATGAGAGGTGATTCTATCTTAATACCTCCCTGGCTTTACTCTTCCACCTTCATGCTAAGATTCAAATTTAGAACCCAAAACTTCCTTAGGCAAAGGTGACCTGGTGACAGAAAAAAATACTCGATTTAATTTACAGATTAAAAAAGAGACATCCTTGAGGATATGGTCTTACATGAGAGCTCAATGGTGGAATTATAATCCACTTAGCCTGTGGGAGAAGGCTATGTCTGTTTTTGGTTGTTGTAAAGAAGTGATACCATTTTCAATCTTAAGTTTTGATAAATTATTTGATTAGAGCCAGATTTACATTCTTAGTTTTTGTTGGTATTTATTGTACCATTTCTTTGTTTCATAGCATTTGAATGCATAAAAACTCGAGTTTTGGGGATTTACATAATTTGCAAGGACAGATTATCTTCACTTCTCTTTGCATCCATTGCAAGCGGGAGCTGTGGATGTTTAAATCTTTTTCCTCTTAATCTCTTCTTCCAATCTTATAAAAACTAAAAATAGCAGCCAGTTCTCCAGTTCTCACTGCTTACAACCTTAGTATGTAATGGTGTGTGCAGGATACTGCTTGTTCAACTGGTGCAATGAACTCTCTACAAGGGACAATTCTATACTCTTCGTTGGCTGGGGACGGCATGCGACTGGAGTATCCTTTGGTATCACCTTTATACTTTTCATTGCATTTCTTCCAATGTCTTTTGACAATTTTTCTTAATAAGCAATCCAGATTTGCAAAATCAAGGATGGGAATGCGAAGGAAACGAAAGCAATGACATGGAAGCAGAGAGTGCCAGATTTACAATGGGGGAACTACTACCTCCTGAAACCCTAAAAACTTCATAGTAGTAGTATAATGTAAGTTATGTAACTACTTACAAGTTCAAGAACAGTTTTAGTCTGGCCTGCACTGCAATTCAATCACTTTTCCTCTTCAACTTTGATTGTTATTGTTCATATTCCATAAACCAGCGAAGTTATTAAGAAATTTTTTGCTTTACTCTCTTATTAAAAACTCTAGAATTTTTGGTGGAAGATCCCTCTAAAATTTCATTTATAGTGCAGATGAAGATTTAATTGTTCTTAATCGATCGAAGTTTATCTATAATCAAAATTTTCAGTATTGTTTTCTTCTTCCACTGTCTTCTCCTACATTTACACGTATTTGTTTTTCTTATGTAGAGTGCAACATACATGTGAAAAGTATTGATAAGAGTGAAAGCCAAGTTATCGTTAATAAACAATATATATGAATATATCGGTGCATTGATAATATATAATATTTATATATGATTTATTAATTATAAAGTGTCATTTTATCCATAAACAAAGATTAAAAGTACGTATATTTTAAAAATAATTTAAAAATTTTATTAATATCAATTATTAACAATCTATATATTTTTAAATTTTATTAAATAATAAAATAATACTTTAAACTACTAATGTTATATTATTATTGATATATAAATATTATATATTCCCAATATATCAAATATAAACTCTTATATCGAAACCTAAAGTTATTTTCCCATTACTTTACTTCAGCTAAATTTTGAGTTTTCTTGTCAATAATTGTAGGCTCAAACTATATACAATAATATATATAAAATATATTCATCAACATTAGTTAATCATATTATTATACAATTATATAATAAATATTTAATATATTTATTTATGGCGTTGATCCCAAGATATTTTTTTGGGTTTAGTAGGGGGCTGATTGATAGTGTTGACTAGATTTTGCAGTGTCGAAGTCCAGATACCATTAATCCAAACAACAAGTTTTCCAATTCGTCAGGTGCATTACTGTTATCTCTTGACTTTGGCCATGTATTAAGAGCAGAGGATTTGGTTGGAGAATTTTCTAAAGTCAATTTGCCTCCTGAAAAAGTCTTTGGGATTGGCTCTTCCTTCTTTATGGCATCTGTCATACCTTCGCTTTTGAACTAAGAAAGCATTACCAATATTATTATGTGAATAGTCAAATAAAAGTTTGAAGCTTTCGTATTATTTTCTTATCAATAACACCCAAAATGTTACTGACAAACTGATTATATAGCTTGGCAACCACTTGCTTTTATTATATAGATAATTATTTAATATATTATTAATAAAATTTAAAAACTTCATAAATAAATCATTAAAATTTCGAAAATTTAATTTATGGAGTTTTTAAATTTTTTTGATATATATATATATATATATATATTAATTTCTTTACAGAGGCGCAGAGCTAAAAGATTTAAATAAAAACCACCCACCGACCCTATTAAAACAACATTTATTCATAGTCCTTTTTTTTTTTTTTTTCTCTACATCGACAAATTTTTTCGGATCTTTCACAGTCCCAGTAAATTGATTTTTCCATCGCTTTCTTTTTCCTACCCCAATTAGGATGGGAAAGATAAAATAAATATCCTTCATTTTGAAAAATCTCTTAAACAAAACAATTATTGAAGTCAATTATTGAATACGTGTACAATCGGAAACAAAACTTTGACTTTGAAAACTAATTCAGATAATCATTTTTTATTTTTTAATATGTTAAAATTTTGTAAATTCTAAAATTTAAACATCAAACACACATTTTTTTTATACCAAAGACTTCCATTATAAAAATAATAAAAAATAAAACTTTCTTTTTATTATAATTTTATGCTTAACTTATTTTTTGTAATTCAAAGTATTGATTCAATGATGAAAGGTTTCATCGAGTTTTCTAAAAGAAAACGATCCATAACAAAAAATTCTATATTCAAATTATATCAATCACGAAACCTAAGTAAAATTAATTTTATACTCAACATATCGTGATTAAAAAAAATTATTTTTTATACGTCACTTTACATTTATTTTTTTAATTAACCTAAAATATATATATATATATATTTATATATGTATGTATATGCGTCCGCGTTAAACAATTGATACGTAGGTTTTATCAAAGTTACGGTAAACTTTATATGAATTTCATTAGTCTTGAGCAATTGAAACTAAGAGTATATCGTTTTCTTTTTTCTTTGGAATACTAAATTTGTAAGTATTACTTATTACTTTGGACATGAAATCTTCTTAAAACAGTTGTGGAAATTGCAAAGTTAAATATTTCTCCGACTCTTGGCAACAAATAAGACATACGACAATCCAATATTCATCTTAACTAACAACTAAAAGACATGGGTAATAATTTCAAAGACAAGACGTTCGGTCGGCCAAGCATGCATGGATATTTGTCAAACTTTCACGTCCCAAACGGCCAATACTTAGCCTATCATGTCTATATATGTTATTGATTAGAGGTAATCTCTTTATCAGTACTACATAAGAAATTAAGAATCACATGCATTTTTCAATATATTTGATATCCATGAACTCTTTCAAACCCAAATGTCATTTTTTCACAAAAGTTCAAAATCTTAGAATATGCTCTTTTTTATTTTCTGTAAACAATTTTTTTTATTTTTATAATCGAAGTTTATAATTTTTTTTGACATAAAAATTTAGGAATAAAGGATGTCATTTCATCTTTTAAGATCAAGCATCATCGACTCAATATTGTGAGTTATAAATCCATTAGATTTTTATTTACGAATGTTTCAAAATTTATAAATTATCTTCTAACGAAAAATTATAAAAGTTCAAATCTAAATATTTTACATTTAACATTCGAATTTTAATTATTTGTACCAATTCCCTTTACTCCAATAATGCTAATTTAGATGCATGTGCCAACCACTTAACAGCTAATATATTATTCAATGAAAAAAAAAACAATGTACAAGAACAAGAGAATAGCCTTTGTCTGTTTCAATTGAACACTAAGCAAGACGTCTAGGGTAGCACGTCATGGCACAGCTACATATTATAATCGGACGGATGAGGAGTTGGGGAGGAAAAATCAATCCCAAAAATGTTTAATTTAAACAATATTAATTTCTCTTGGTACAACCTGTCGTCTATGTCTTATCTCGTTGGTAATCAAAGAATGAAAACAAGAACTTGGAGCTTCCTTCCTGTGAATCTAGCAATATGAATTAACAACGTTAAACATAGATTAAACCAAAATTAACTTGCAAACAAACTTAATTAGTTGTCATAGATCGGCAAATGTACCTCAAAGCGAAGACAGCTCCCTATGTTAAAACAAGTGGGAGAATCTATATATAACAATTTGGCAACAGTCTTTTATTTATGTATTTTTTATTTGTTAATTCGATATACTCGAGTTCAATGTTCTTTTACATTAGCATAATTTTCAATCTCCTGTTATATTGAAATCTTTACTGATACAAGGAGTGTTAGTGTATCATTGTACCGTAAGTGCACTTGGTTAATGCTTTCGGCCATTGGCATTGTTAAGATGGGATTTATGTGGGCTCAAATCCCGTCAAGGACGACAGCCACAGCAGTTTTTGTTTGGCCTCTTGTCTGAGAGGCATAATAATCTTTGTCTCGAATCATTCAACCAAAACAAAAGAATCCCAAGTTATTATTTTGTCTAGTAATTGACTTCATAAGATAACTGTTTAAAAATCTTCAGAATAATCAAAGGAATTGGGATTGAAAATTTGTAATAATAACAGCGAAATTACTGTTCTTGGTAAGGGAAAGAAAAGAGTTTCCTCCAACCACGAATCCTCACAACTTTGAATGGTAAGACTATGCTAAGCTAGCCTATTGGCCAACTGTCCAAAACATTAGCACATTTTTCTTTGTTCTATTCCATTTAAAGTCATAGTCTATAGGAGAAAATTAGATGTAGGATCTTCTTTAGCTATGTTAGATTATGTTATTTCAACCTATTCTCATAATTTTTTCTTTATTTTGCTTGTCTCAAATCAACTTCTTCACGTTCATTCAATTCTAAGTTGACATTGCACATGCTTAGTGTATCTAATCCATCAAAAAGAATTCCTTTTTTTTTTGTAATTTCAATTAATAAACACCATCATATTCAATATTATCGCATCCTATACATAAGCATGATATATTAAAAAGTTCATAATTAAATATTAATTTGATTCAATGATATGTATATGTGTATGTCCTTGTCCATCAAACAACATATTCAAATTTTCTTCTTATTAAAAAAAAAAAAAATCATTTTATGCCTCACTTATGGAGTAAGAAGCCAAGGGAAATTAATATATGTTGAAGGTGTCCTATTAAATCACCATGGATATGAACACACACATATATATTATGGATTATTATTCAATACACTCTTAGTGAAATTTTTTTTTATTTTACAATCAGGTTAAGATGATGACATATACGTTATTTAAAATATCAAAAAATAAATAAATTGAGGTATGCATAATCATCTTAATATAGTTTGTAAAGTCAAAAACCTGCACTAATAATATATTGAATAATAATTCATATATTATAGTAAAGAATTCAAGGTAAAGAGAACAGAATTATATATAAGTGTTGAAACTCGTATTTTAGATTTTACAAAATATTTACATATTATAAAAGACAAAAACATGATCAATTGAATTAATTTTCAAGATCATTTATATGCTAATTTGAAATCAATATAAAGAAATTTCATTTCTATTAAAATTCTAAAAACAAACAATTTTATATCATGGCTAGGATAAGAGGTTCAATATTTAAATAGTATAAATAAAGGCTGCTGCAAACCCCCACTCCCACCTCCAAAAATCATAAATTAATTAATGAATCAAAGTTTCTTTTATAATAATAATAATAATAATAATAATAATAATAATAATAAATATTATAAGGATAAGAACTAGCAAGAAAAGGTTTTATATTACTCATGACTTGTTATAATAAAATTCATGAAATTATCAACATTATTAAATATTTTCTATGAAATCAATGCCAATTGCTATAGCAATAGATTATTAAATTAATGTAGAAAATAAAAAAGACATAAATTAAAAAGCTGATGCATAAATAATTAGGCCGTCCATTTAATAATTTGATCATAAACGAGGGGGGTTGCCATATTCTTTTTTAGTTGGTGGTCCATAAACGCTATTAGGAGTTTCCAATATTATCCTCAAATTTATCTTAGAAAAACAGAAATCAACAAGGATAAAATGGCCATCCACTCGTATCGTTATTGCGTGGAAGGAAAGTCAATTCCTAACGGTATCTATCCACCGACCTATCTTTCTTCTTGCTGCCTAAAAAAATATATATTATAATTTTTTATTATTATAAGTAAAATTAAGATATTGTGACATATTTTATTTAGTTTTAAATCAATTTTTAATTTTTAATATATTTTAAAAATAAATTTGATAATTTTACAATATATAAAATTAATAAAATAATAAAATAATACGAATTAAAATTTTAACAAATATAACATTGAGCATTGGTTTAATTAATTACGTTTATATTTATATTTGTAAGGTGTGAAAATTTTATAAATATAATATTTGAATCTTAACATTTATATTATTTTTTTTTCAAATAAAAATCTCACTGTATGAAAAAAAATGATAAAAATGATACAAAATCTCAAAAAATTATTTTGTATTTATTATGTTGATATGAATTGTAACATAATAATTTTTATGTTTTATATGTATTTAATACATAATAGATATAACATAAATTTACAATTTATCAAATTTAGTTAAAAAATATACCAAACAATTAATATTAAAAATTTCACTAATAACATATAAAATATATTTTTCTTATAAAACCAACGCTAAAACAGACAAAGATAGAATCATCATAAAATTAATTTATTAAAAAACTTAAAAATAAAAAAAAAACAAAAAGACATTTCCTTTTCTTAACCTTTGAATTCCACTTCACTTGCCCATAAAACGACAATTGCCCATCACCGCCCGCCAAATACTTAATTATTTATCTAATTAAATTATTTTCTCCTTTAATCAATGATTAAACCCTTTAAAGCATCACAATGACAACTGTTTAATCTCACCATTTTTTTATATGTTTTATCTTTTAAACATGGTTATGTATGACATTCCTCATAATTATAATGAAGCCATTTAGCTAGCGAGACATTCGTATATTTTATTTTTATATAATTTTTTCTTTTAATTTAAATTGGATTCTCTACCTCTCATATTCTTATTCCTTTGAAAACATTTAATTTATCCAATAGATAAGTAAGACGAATTTCAAATAAGATTATATGTTATATTTAGATCTTTTAAATAAAAAACCAGTTAAATATGAGCATTTTTTCGTCTCAAATAATATAAACTAAAAACATTATTATGTTATAATTTATATATTTAGATCAAATACCAAATTGATTTTTTAGTTTATACAAAACTTCATATACAATTTTTTTTAAAATTTTAATTTATATTATTTTTATATTATTTTCATATCGTAAGATCATGTTTTATTTAAAGTTATCAAAATATATCTTTCCTAATTTAAAAAAAAAATTGTTATATATACTGTCAGAAGAATTTTTAAACTCTACAAAAAAGATTAAGAGAGTAACACACTTACCTCACTCGAAATATTAACAAAATAATCTGATTTTAAAATTTTTATCAAATTAAAATTTTTTAAATAAATATCAATCACGAAACATGAAAAAAAATTATATCCAATATAATATAAAAATATTTCATAATTTAATTTTAAAAAATTAATAAAATAAAAAATATATTAATATTTTAATCTCATATATATATATATATATATATATATATATAAAATAAAAAAATAATAATACTTTAAAAATCGGTCATTATGAAATTTCTTTATTTTATTTCCAAAAATATATCAAACAATCCCTAGTTGCCAAGATTAAAGCATCTACGCCTACGCCTAGGCCCTGTTTTTTCCCAATTATAATATTTAAGGCAAAACAATAATTATTAAAAATAAATAAATAAAAACAACAAATCCCTTACTTCACACAGATTTGTGTCGGTGAATTTGGATTTTTTTTTCCTTTTTTTTTTTCTCTGTATTTCTTCTCTCTCTCTTTCTTTCTTTCTCAGTTCTCTCATATATCTCTCTGGTGTGTCGCGGAAAAACATTTCAACGTGTAACCTTAAACACATGACACAACAAAACCAACAGGCCGCATCAAAGACTCAGCTCTTCTCTTTCATAGTTCCTCACCTGTTGGAATAAAAACCCAACCCAACTCACCCAAGGCTGAGAAACATAGAGTTTCGGGAATATATTGAAGGCCATGGAAAACGGAACAGGAGTTGTTGCTTCAAGGGAGAGTTCGAGGAAGTCTATGGAAAGGCCATACAAAGGGATAAGGATGAGAAAGTGGGGAAAATGGGTGGCTGAGATAAGGGAACCGAATAAACGGTCGAGGATTTGGTTAGGGTCTTATTCCACCCCCGTTGCGGCGGCCAGAGCTTATGATACGGCTGTTTTTTACCTACGTGGACCGTCGGCTAGGTTGAATTTTCCCGACCTTTTGGCGGGAGAGAAAGTTGGCGGCGCCTCACTCGGTGGAGATTTGTCGGCGGCTTCCATAAGGAAAAAAGCTATTGAAGTTGGTGCTAGAGTTGATGCTCTTGAAGCAGGTCACCAGCATCACCACCATCACCATCATCATCAAGGTCGTAACTATAATCTTAATCAGAATTATAATCGTAGCTATGGCGATGAGTTGAAGCCCAGTGACGGGTTCTTTCAGCGGGTTGACTTGAACAAGATGCCCGACCCGGAGGATTCGGATGGTGAATGGGAAAGGAAGTAAAAAGGAAAACCAAAAACCGAGAAAAAAAGGGGAAAAAAAGTCGATATAATCATGACCCTTCAATTACTATGATGACAAAGTTGTTATTTTTGGTATGTCTCCCATGGCGGCTATGCTGAGAAAGGCAGGGGAAGGAGGGTGGTTGCTATTTGCTAACATGCACCGAGGGGGGACAGTAGCTAATGTGCCGTTCATTGGAGGTAAGTCTAAGTGACGGCTGAAGAAATGATGAAGCCCTTTGTATTAATTATTACTGTAATGAAAAATCTTTGGTTTCTCCATTTACGCACTTCTCTCTTCCTTTTGCTATCTGGGATTTCATAGAATCATGCTAAAGAATTTAGGCAGTGTAAAAACAGGGTAATTGTATATTTGGTACTCCTAATTTAAATCTTTTCCCTACTTCATTCCTTCTCCTTCCTCTGTTTTTGTTGACCTTTATTGGTGTGTATAATAACGCTTAAAAAATATAAAAATTTCATATCAATTTTTTTTATTTATTATTATATAAAATATATTTTAATTCATGATATTTATATATCGCAGTGTTATTATGTCATGTTTAAGACTTTTGGATTCAGATTTCTTTTATTGGTTGGAGTTTTTAGTGCTTGCAGAAGGGTTTAGATTGTAGTTGGGGATGGAATAGGGGTGCAAGTTGGAGGGATTTTGCTTTTGAAGTAGTGTTGTAAAAGAAGAGAAGGACGTGGGTAAGAGCAGGGAGCAGGCAGTGGCCTACACATCCCAGCAGTTGTTGCAAATGGCCTTGCTAACCACTAAAGTTAATAACTACTAAAGGGATAAGATTTTCGAGTTAGGTATTTTCTGGTTCTCCACTGTGGTGGATGTGGGTCACACGAACCAAAGAGAGAACAGAAAAGAGAACACAGGGATTGCCGTCTTCCTCGAAGTGGATGATGATGATGATGATGTTGTTTGGGTCTGACATGATTGTGAGCCAGGAATGGTTCTTATAAATTTAGACATGATTCGATTATTAATAAATAGTACCACTTTTATATATATATATATATATTTATCCTTCTCTTTGTAATTTTTTTTATTTTATATAATATTTTTAATAATTATATTTTATACTCATTTTATGATTATTTATAAAAACATCAAAACAAAATATATTACTATTTCACACCGATCTTTCATCATTACAATTTTCATTCCGATTGAAATCAATTCATCCGTCCAAATTAATTAATCACAATCCAAAAACGTTTAGAACAGCTTTCAACAGCCATTTGGATGAAAGTTTAGTTAACGAACCGTATGCCCCAACCCAATCCCACTTTCTTTGTTAATTGAGGACACAACACAACAAATCTTCGGGGGAAGAGCCCCACAATCAGCGGAACAATGTTGTTTGCTCGACAGTCAATTCGGAAATATTTTACGCCCCTTGGGCCGCTTCTGACACGGACTCTACAGGAATTCCGTATTACATCTATTATCTATAGATTAGATCTCTGTATTTGTATTAAATACGAAAATAATCTTGTCCACATATCAGATTCCAAATTAATTTTTAATATTTATCAAATTTATTTAAAATTTTATCAAAATTTTAATTTATATTAATACCACACTGTAGAGGACATAACAAAATTACAAATTAAAAAAAATATATTAAACTCTACAAATGATACTAAATAAATTTATGGTACATTCTCTTCAAAAATATTAAAATCTCTTAACCCTCTCTACCTTATAAAATCCAAATTCTCCACTAATATTATATTCAATAATAATTCTTCCGAGCATGCACACTGTTACCCTTCTAAATTTTCTTTTTCAGCTTTAAATTCGTGGGAAACCAAAATAAGGACCTGGGTGGTTACCTACAAAAAAAAAAAAGAGAGACAAGAAGAAAGAATGGAGTTCAGACCAGTACTGTAACAACGAAGACAGCATCAGCAGGTAATTTCTGTTCAACAACCAGCCACTGCGACGTTTCCTGTTAAAATATACAAGCCATGTTCGAAAAGCAGATAATAGAATTGACAAGAATTTCTTCTTAATTACTGCCCTACCAATGTCTTAATTATGGTAAATAGTTTTATAATAATAATAATAATAATGTAAATTACACAAATGCAGCAAAAATTTGAACATATTAAGCCAGTAATCTCCTTCTCCAATCTTTTCTTTGATAAATGAAGAAAGGCTAGCAGAAAAGAATTTCATTCCTGCATTTACCCTATTGAACCGCCTCGAATTCCTTGATTGATGCTTTTGAGTTATGCCTCCCCTTCACTTTCACGCTTTATTTGAAGGGCAGCTCTTACGACATTTCCTCTTGTGATAATACCAACCTTCCGAAAAGGGATAGAGATTAGTAACAAATAAAATTGTTTAAACCAGAAGGAGAATTTTCGTATTTTTTTTCACTTACCAGCTTACCCTCAACATCAACAACGGGAAGTCGACGATATTTTGTCTCCAGCAATAATCTGAAAAGTTTGTAAAGCAATTAGAAATCTGAAGATTTCTTTCACCTATTTTACAATGCATACAGTGACCATTGGTTGGGCTTGGTTCTAGTGGTGGGATGAGACCACTCCTACGAGTTTAGAATTTTAGATTTCAATCTAAATGCTTTCCTCTTGTGCCAAGAAAAAAAAAAACAGAAGCACATGTTGGGCAGTGGTTGACCAAAATATGCCAAAGTACGGTGAAATAAGAGCACAGACCTAGCAGCATCCTCAAGGTTAGTTGTTTCTCGTACTACTACTGGAGCCGGTGTCATTAAATCACCGATCACTTGGCCATTGGTTTTACTGAGTAACTTCTGTACCTCGTTGAAAGTCTGCAAAATTAAGGACCAGTCAGTTGGACACGTAAAATTAAACACTATGTACAAATGAGTTCTGGAGACAATTGCAGTACATTGAAATATGTAACCTTCAAAGTTTACAATCTGGTTTGTATAAGTAAATATTGTCAAGATGGAAAAGATCTATTTTGCTCCACCACATTGCTATGCAGGAACACTTTTTCATATTATAAAATTTCGAGAAAATATTCATTTTTGCAAAATATTTATAGTATTCCTTTCTAAAGTATAATCAGTGATATTAGGAAAAAAAATACATAAATTAAGCAAATTTAGAAATGCCCATGCGTAGCAAGTGAACATTCAAAAGAGAAAACTTGATGATGATTTGAAGGAGGAGAAAGAGAACTTTTAGAAAAGGAAAAGAAACATGAACCAGTCAATCAAAAGATGCCCAAGGTGGTTTAGCTTTCTTCCATATAAACCAACCAATGTAGGGTGGCAAAATTGTTTGATTAAAATTCAGGGAGCCATGAAGATGAACCGTGGCCAACATAGCTTGGCTAACATTTTCAAGGACAATTTGTTTTTGCCACATCCTCCTGGAACAGTACAGTGTAGAAATTGCAACAGAGCTAAACTCTCTCAGAGATTTAGAAAATAAGAATACATGTTAATATTTACCTTATTATGGCAATATACAATTCAAACCTTTAAATAGCTATTACCTCCCCCTTTTTTCTTAAAAGATATCTAATGGAAGCAATTGCCACAACATTTCTATTTATCAAGATTCATGAAGCTAATATTTACCTCTGTTTATAATGATGTTATGAAAAAAAAAAGTTCAGAAAACGAATAATGTAAGACCAAGTAGAAGGAAATAGTCTTCAGCTAAAAAGATGCATCTATTTCAAGAAGAAAGAAAGTTTTCACTTACTTTCCAAGTGCTATCAACTTCAGGAAACAAGTCATTCTCAGTCCGCCGCCCTGGTTGAAAGAACAATTCAAATGACATAAGAAATGATTATCATTCAAGAACATTTCAACAAAGCACAAAGTTCTACTTAATCATATTAAAGAAATTGGTTTCAAAACAACTAATGCCTACTCCACGTTCTATTAGCCTAGCCAGAAAATAGAAGTGACCACATTCTTGGTGGCCATAGAAAAACTTGCATCTCAACTTAATACAAACTGGTCCACACTATACTATCAAAAAAAAAAAAAAAATCCTAAAAACCACAAGGGAAGTAGTAAAAAAAATTCAATGCTCAACTTCCAGTGAAGTTTTTGCTCAGATCAAGATAAACAATTTTTTATGTCCACTAATAGAATAATGCAGAATTATAGGAGTGGACAGATTGTACATAATAAGGAAAAAACAACTAAAAGAAAAATGAATGATGAAGTGAAATCCATTATATAACTTTTATTTACCAGATATCGAGTCCAACGCAAGCAAGTCATAATCAGAAACAAGTCCAACCTGCAGCAGCAAAGAAAATGTTCCAATTATTCTGAAAGTATTAGTTAACATATACTAGATCAAAGAGAAGGCATATTTACAAACCAAGCAAACAAAACCAAAATTGACTGCAAATGAAAGCATGATGGCAAACTTTGGAAAAAGAAGGCATCTAAATGTTGACACTTGAGATGTATGACATGGGAATGTAGAAGCAACAATGAATTGATCTATAAAGCAGATGTGAACAGGTCCAGAAAGTCATCATAAGCTCACCATAAAGTTTTAAGGAGGGAGAAAGAGAGGAACCTATATATGTACACCTAGAATCTCTATCGGCCACCGTTTCACTAAGATATTTGCTTAAGCCTAATGAATCATGACACTATAATTGCAAGTCTTGAAGAGTAGCATTCTGCCCTTCATTGACAACAGCAAAGATCCAATCAAACACACAGTTTTGGGCCGTTAGCCTAGAGAGACAGTGCAAATGCTTGAATTCCACTTATCTGGAAATGTCAAGATATCATGATAGTATAAAAGAGTTTAGACAATTGGTATTAAAAATGAGCAAAAGAAAAGATAATGGATAGTTAAAATTCATGACCAAAATTAAGGGAAAGATAACATACCAATTTCCAATCATCATCAATCACAGGAAAACCAGTAATTCTGTATTCAACAAGATTTTCCAGTGCTATTGGTGTTGGCACAAGATCAATTCATTAGAGCTTTTTACAAAAAAAAAAAAAAAAATCTAAAAATATACAAATTATGATATTAACTAAGCATAACAAGTACCTTCATCAACAGTTGTTGTCGGCTTTACCACATGCAAATCCTCTTTTCTCGTCATAAAATCTCCAACTGTATATACTCCACTTCTTGGCTGCATACACACAAAATAAAGAAGAAATGTTCACACAGAGAACAAGAGTAAAGTTCAAAAACCATATAAGCTATCTTCCCGTTTTGCCAATGATAAAGCATTTTCCTTATGAATCAAGTATTTATACTTATCACGGTTCAGTAAAGGTAATCATTGTACAGACAGAGAACAGAAAAAATTCAATCAAATTGTATTTACCAGAAGCACTACAGTATTTCAGATGGCACACACACCACATGTAATAATAGGCAAAACGAGTTATAAACAAAATCCCTATTAAAATAAAAGAAATTAACGCAATACTTGTAGAACTTAATTACTGTCTTTGCATCGTTTAATCCACCTGAAAACTAACAGCTTACTACAGTAAATCCAGGACAGTAGAGATATTGAAACCTAAACAAGACAAAGTTTCCAGATAAAAAAGAATTAAACTGCAAAATTCCATGCATATAAAAGAGAAATCTACCTAAAATGTGTTGCTTCTAAAGCAGTTCTCAAATTAGTATTAATTTCAGCTAAGTTGACAGAAATAGTTATCCAAACATTAACAAGAAATACATAAAAAATAAAAATAATAAATTGCTAGCTAATTCTTAGAAGTGGAATTAACTAAGATTTCTCATGACACAAAAAAACAGAGTAAAGAAGAGCTATAAATTTTTAAAGCAAAAAGATAAGGCAACAAACCGAAACGGAATTGGCGGTGAGAGTGCCACTAGAGGCGACAACGGAAGTGGATGGCCTGCGATAACCAGCGCCGAAGGTGGCGGTGGATGAGGGAAAGAGAATGCGGTGGACGGGACGAAAGATGAGTTGGCAAGGCATGTGGTGAATGGAAGCGGTGCAGGTGGAAGTGGCGCGTAGACACGTGAGGGAGACTGATTCAGTACGGAGAATTGAGTCCATCTTTTATTGGCTCCTTTTCCCTCGGTGGCGGTGGCCGGTGGCCTTGGTCAGTTTTTGGATATTTTTTGTGAGGAAGCGAAGGGAAAAGGAAAAGGGAATGTTGGGGGAATTCGAATAGGGCCGAAAAGAGATATTGTGATTAGCGTAGCTAACCGACTTAACGCTGATTTTGACTTGCGATTCTGGGCCAAAGTTGTAATTTTATAAGCGGCGTATTGACATTTGAGTTTTTTTAAAAGTGAAGTTTTAAATTTTATAAAGGAAAGAGGATAAAGATTCATATTTTTTTTAATTATGTGTTATTATTTTAATTAATTTTATAAAATTTAACATTTTTATTAATAATATAATAAATATGTACATATTAAAAAAATTAAAAATTAAAAATTAAAAATTAAAAATATATTATGATTATTTCAATTTCTTTTATTAGGTTAAAATTTAATAATACCGAATGATATCTAACCCATAAATTGAATAAAGAGAAAGTTTTTAATAATACGCTAATCACATTTTCTTCTTCTTATATATTTATTGACTGAGTTACCAATGTGTTTTACATGCAACTTGCCTTTTACTTTAAGAATACAAATACAACGTGAATTTACTCTCTCTCTCTCTCTCTCTTTTTTTTTTTTTTTTGGGTGTAAGACGGCAAGAAATATATTAGGCGCTTACCAATTACCGTGGAGGAATTTACTGTCTATCCCTTAATTACTGACAAGATTAATCTGATCTTGACCTTTTATGGGTTTATTAATAAGCAAAAATATCTAATTCTTATCAATTTAATTCACTATATTGACGTTACACTATTTGTAAAATCTATATTTCCTATCATTTTATTAAAATTAATATAAAAAATCTTCTTAAAATGTTTATCTTGTTTTTTAAAATAGAATATTTTTTTCTTAATTTTGAATCCAATTTTTTTTTTGCAAATTAATACATATTCATGCATACATTATATAATAAAATTTGAATTTATATTCAATGCATTAATATACATTGTTAGTTAATTATAAAGTATCACTTCATTAACGAATAAAGTTTAAAAATACACATATTAATAAAAAAATTAGAAGACATTATTAATATTTATTTTTAAAGAACCCTATTTTTGTTTTAATTTTTTTTGTAATTTTTTTGTTGAAGTTACTTAAATTCAAATAAAAACCTCATAATATGTCGTAACTTATCTTTAATTACTCAATTAAGAGATTATTAGTCAACATTAAGAGGTTGAATGTATACTTTCATTATATCAAATATATAAACTTACAAAAAGTTTGAAATGAAAGACTAACTTTCTATTTTTGTGTAAACCCCTATATTCTCATACCAAATTAAATATGAGATTAATTTCCACTTACAATACATAGTAGGTGTCGTCTCAAAAAAAATTAATTTAGTGAGGATTCAAATTCGGATTTGTCGTTATGAATCGTTTTTATTCAAAAACTTAATAAAATTTTACACTATTGAACTAACTGTTTTGGTCGATAAAAAACATTACAACTCTCTTGAAAATAATTTCATATTTATTTCTAACCAAAATAAATTATTATTTTTTATATAATTATAAATATTCTCATCCGTGTTACAATTTGATATTTATTTAGATAAAAAATAATAGTAAAATGAAACCTCTCTATGGTTAAAATTTTAGAATTTAAATTTTATTCGAACATTGGTAGAAAAATTTACTATAACTTGTTTCAACCCATTATTAATAAAAAAATATTTAAAATTACATGGTTGAAAAATTTTTATTTATTTATATTTTCATACACCAGTAATCTCCGGTCTTCATTCAAAAAGTGAAAATAAACTTTAAAATAGAAACTAAATCAGAATGGGACCCAACTGAGGAAAAAAACCAACCGCCAGATTCTCATCAATCAAAAATAAAAATTAGGGTTATACAGTTCTGTCGTCCCCACTACCAACTTTCCTTCACCATATAATCTCCAGTTCTCTAACAAATCCAGTGCGGTGCCGCCGTGCTGCCCAAAAATTTACAAAACTTCCTTGTTTTTCTTTTTCTCTTCATTTTTATCCCAAAATTATTTAAAAAAAAAATTATTGAAGTTTTTGGTGTTACTGTTTTATCATCATTGTTCACATTTCACATTTTGCGAAAAAGAAAGAGAAAAAGTAATGGCGCAGGTTCAAGTGCCGAGTCAGGCTGCTCCGGGGGCGGTGACGTCGTCGCCGCCGCCACAGCAGCAGCAGGTTGTGAATGGAGTGGCGAGTAATGGTGTGAGTGCGACTACGTCGTTGTATGTTGGGGATCTTGATCCTAGTGTGACGGAATCTCAGCTTTATGATACGTTTAACCAACTGGGAACGGTGGTTTCGGTTAGGGTTTGCAAAGACTTGAGCTCTCGCCGCTCTCTTGGTTATGGTTATGTTAATTACAGCAACCCCCATGAAGGTTACCATTCGTCTTTCTCTTCATTTTCACTTCCTTACTATTTGGTTTATTCAGGCTTCGTTTGGATATTTCATATTTGATTGCTTTTTGAAGTATAGAAGCAAAATTATGACACCAATCATTAAAATTTATGGATTTTGTTTACAAAAACTTGTGTAAATGTTATTGTATTTTATCCAAACAAATGGTTTTGCTTGTTTATTCCAAAAAAAAAAAGTAAAAGTAACATTTAAAGGGTGTCTTAATCTATAGTTATAAAATTATGGTCCTACATGTTGTTGAATGCTTCAATTTTAGTTTTGAGTTTATATAGGGATAATCTTTTGTTGCTACATTGCCTTGCAGTATAGTTTGATTGCGTTTGATAGACTTTAGAAAGAGTAAGAATTAAAATGAAAAATTGAAAGTAGTAGGTCCATGTGTACCTAAATTTTTTCCCCCCAAACTTGTCTTGCTGTCTTGGTCTGGCTAAGTTAGAATAATGTCTAACATAAAATATATTGGATTGGCTGAAATTCAGTTCTGACATTGCAAAAGCAAGCATTTTGCTTAATACTGAGACATTCCCTTGGATTTGTCCCATGTATTGTGTAAACTGAACAGGCTGTTAGAAGTGATTTGAACTCAAGCCTTTCAGCTGGTTATCACATTTCCGTACTTAATGTTTGGAACAATATCAATTTACATGTGTATTCTTTTTTTCTTTTTGAAATATGTACATGTGTATTCTTAGTTGCTAATGATCAGCTAGATGATTGTAGAGCAATATTCTAATGTCCTATGTCATTGTGGCGGACATAAGGGTTGTGGGAGGATTGAAATATGTATTGATTCTCAAGTTTTTTTCTGCTGGATTGCATGAGTTTCAGCACTCATCTTTGCTTACTGGCAAACAACCAATTTTTTACAATTCTTCTGCCAGTCCTGTATCTTGAACAATCAAGTTTTTCTCCATCTAGTTCTTTTCACTTGCATTGGTTGAGTGCAAATTGCATGAATGCAGGAACAATCTAATGGAAGTTTATATATATTTTTTATTTCACTTCCTGAGCATCCATGTCTGCTGATACCTTTCTGTGTGTCATATTGTTCATAACAGCCGCACGGGCGTTGGATGTAATGAATTTTACTCCTCTCAATGGCAAACCGATTAGGATAATGTACTCTAACAGGGATCCTACTATCCGTAAAAGTGGGGCAGGAAATATATTTATCAAGGTACTTGTATACTCCAATGTCTCTGATGACGTCTTCTTGAACCCTGTTATATCATATACTTGATTGTTTTTCGTCTTCTGATTGATTCTGATCCATTATCTCTTTTCTTGAAAGAATTTGGACAAGTCGATTGACAACAAAGCTCTACATGACACATTTTCTACATTTGGGAATATTCTATCTTGCAAGATAGTTACTGATCATTTTGGCCAGTCTAAAGGACATGGGTTTGTGCAATTTGATAATGAAGAGTCTGCCAAAAATGCAATTGATCAGCTGAATGGTATGCTACTTAATGACAAACAAGTTTATGTTGGACACTTCATTCGTAAACAGGAAAGAGAGCCACCCGTAGACAAGGCAAAGTTTAACAATGTCTATGTAAAGAATCTGTCAGAATCAACAACTGACGAGGATTTAAAGAATGTATTTGGTGAATATGGACCTATAACTAGTGCTGTGATTATGAGAGATGCGGATGGGAAGTCCAAATGTTTTGGATTTGTCAACTTTGAGAATCCTGATGATGCAGCTCGTTCTGTTGATTCTCTCAATGGAAAGAAGTTTGATGAGAGAGAATGGTATGTTGCGAAGGCTCAGAAGAAATCTGAAAGAGAGATGGAATTGAAAGGGCAGTATGAGCAGACCTTAAAGGAAACAGCAGAAAAATTTGAAGGACTGAATTTATATGTTAAAAACCTAGATGATAGCATCAATGATGATAAGCTTAGGGAACTATTCTCAGAATTTGGTACAATCACTTCATGCAAGGTTTGTAACATGGTTCAATATTAGTGAATTCCATTTTTCAGTTTTCAGCATAAAACTTATGTGTTGTGCCCCTTCTTTCCTTTTCACTCTCTCCCTCATTTTGGGGCTTAACAGGTTATGTGTGATCCTAATGGTATAAGTAGAGGCTCAGGCTTTGTTGCCTTTTCAACTGCTGAAGAAGCATCTCGTGCTGTAAGATATTTTATTGTTTTCATTTTCCCATTTAAGTTTCTGCATAGTTTTTCTTTATCTATTGTTCCTCATTTTTGTTATGTGTTGTAGCTTGCAGAGATGAATGGTAAAATGGTAGTTAGCAAACCACTTTATGTTGCACTTGCTCAAAGGAAAGAAGAAAGGAGAGCTAGGTTGCAGGTATTCACATTTGTAGTTTTCTTTCTTGTCACAGGAAGACGAATATAGAATACTAGCGCAAATGTCTAACAATGCTTTTTAAGCTGATTTCTCTTTGCTGTTATTGGTGCTTACTTAAAAAGGCCAGGTTTATTTATTTATTTTTTAAATGGATGTTGAATTAAAATCAGCATAAGCTGTGTATGGTTTATGGTAAGGATGCTATATATATTATGTTGTTTTATCTACAGGCACAGTTTTTGCAAATGCGTCCTGGTGCAATGGGACCTGCTGTTGGGCCTCGGATGCCCATGTATCCTCCTGGCGCTCCAGGTCTTGGACAGCAACTATTCTATGGTCAAGGCCCTCCTGCTATTATTCCTCCCCAAGTAATACAACTTGATTATGTGTTGATTATTTCCTTAACTCTAGTTGATTTTTCAGTTTTTTGGTGCATTTTAAATTTTTCCGAGCTTCTTTATATAATGAAGTTTGTTTTAATATATTTATTTATTAGGAGGCACTTCAATTGTTTGTTTCCCCTTTTCTCAAGGATGAGCTTAAGTTATAAACTTAGGAACTATTATTAGAAAATTCTCATGTACATTTGATATAGTACATGATCACCATATAGAGGATTGGAACCTTTTCAATGTGAGAGCTTTGAAGCTTAATATATTACCAAGAGAAGGTTTGAGTTTTGTTTTGACCTTTTTTCTTCAGCAATTTTGGCTGACAATTTGTAATTCGCCCTCTGATTTTGTTGACACTAATTCTTAACTTCTGCTGTCGTTTTTTTTATCATGGGGAAGCGTGACTACTCTGTTACTTGAAAATAAGCAAGTCCGTTCATGTTGTACTTTGTGGTTTGGTTTTGGATGCTATAAGTTGATCATTTTTTGTAATTTATAACAGCCTGGATTTGGGTATCAGCAGCAACTAGTTCCTGGCATGAGGCCAAACTTTTTCATGCCAATGGTTCAGCCAGGACAGCAGAATCAGCGCCCAGGAGGCAGACGATCTGGAGCTGGCCCAATGCAACAAACACAGCAACCAGTCCCCTTCATGCAGCCACAGGTTGTTGACAGCTAGCATCTTTGACATTGTTGACAATTTTTCTTTTTTATTATTACATTTCAGCATATCTTACTTTTTTACCTATATTAGATTTCTTATCAAGATGTCTTTGTCTTGATGCTCATTGCAGATGCTTCCTAAGGGCCGTGCCTACCGTTATCCCCCAGGTCGCAACATGCCTGATGTTCCAATACCTGGAGTTCCTGGAGGCATGCTTCCTGTTCCTTATGACATTGGTGTAACTCCATTAAGAGATGCTGTATTTTCGCAGCCTATGGCAGCTGGGGCTCTTGCTTCTGCCCTCGCAAATGCAACACCAGAACAACAGAGGACGGTAAGTGATCAATCATCTTTATCTTGTTTACTCGTAGTATTACTTTTTATTCATAATTAAGTAGCTGTGTCAATATCATAGCAACAAATAGTTTTTGCTACATTAATGTTTATTTTGACATTTTTCTTAATGCAGTTGTTGGGAGAAAATCTATACCCACTTGTAGACCAGCTGGAGCATGAGAATGCAGCAAAGGTGACAGGCATGCTTCTAGAGATGGACCAAACCGAGGTTTTACACTTGCTAGAGTCCCCAGAAGCTTTGAAAGCAAAAGTTGCGGAGGCCATGGAAGTTTTGAGGAATGTTGGTCCGCAACAGCAGCAAGCCAATAGTGCAACTGACCGGCTGGCCTCGATGTCTCTAAATGACAAACTTGCCTCTTGAGTTTAATGTGTCTGTTGCATACATTCAAGTACTTGATCCTTCAACTAAGTCCATGTGGCTTTGATTTTGTTCTTGGGTATTTGCTCAATAAGTGGAGTCTGCTGGATTTTATTGGTCTTGCATTTTCAAGTTGGTGTTATTTTATTATATATCCAGACATATTTGCAGTTGGCAAAGGATTTTTAGTTAATCAATTTGCATAGTTCTTAAATTTCTCTAATCTTATCCTATATGTCATCAGTCTGCTTTTATGACATTGTTTTTTTAACTTTCTTTTTTCTGTCAGGATGATACAATGCTAAAATAATAAATAATATAAAAAACAAAAATAGTATAAATTAAAATGTAAAAAAAACTTAATATGAGTTTGATAATATCAATATGAATTTGATACGATAATTTGTGTGCTTGTGTCTGTGTGTTGTGAGGTTTAATTTCAATAATGCATAGTTAACACCCCCATTCCTTGGATAGCTTGTTATCTGCTTTCATTACCTTGCATTTAAAGCATGGGAATTGGGATCCTCAATTCTGCTTCTGCATGGTCTAACCTTGAAAATGAATTGAATGCAAATTGGATTTGGACTTTCAGCTTGAACATGGCCGAGAACAGAGCGAGCTCCAAATGAAATCCAAGATTAGAAACTCTGCCCAAAATTCTTCGAGCCCATTGTCTCCTGTCCGTTGGCATTTGCTCTTTTGATAATTGGGGGTTGAGATCAGTTGCTTGGCCTGTAATCCTAAACTTACAATAATACATTATAATTTTTTTTTTTCTAACTTTCGATTAAGACATCGTTGGCTTCTATTGGCATTTGCTTTAATCAGCTTATATATGGAAACTCGATTTGACTCATTTCCCAAAATATAACTTGTTAATATGCGGTAGAGCTGAGGTGTCAGACATTCAGTATGTCTTCCATTTTTCTGATTCAATTATTAGCCAAATAATCTCCTCCATAGTGATGAACTCTTGGATTTGTGTGGATTTTGCTGTCAATGTTTCATTATATCAAGCAGGACTCAATTAAAGGAAGTGGAAGCCCACAGACCATAGTGTAACAATGATGGCATTACTACCAATACCATATCGACAACTCTGATCAATTTCTTTTCTCAGTTTCCAATCATCTTCGGCTGAAGAGAGATTGAGGCTTTCCGCTGTTCTCGGGCCAGCTCAACCGAGCAATGATGGGAGACAAGCTCCAGTTGCGAACAGAAAATCCAATGAAAGTGCGTAAAACAAAGACAATTAGAACTTCTTGTTACTAGCATATTTAACTTTGACTTAATTTGTTTGCAGTCCTAAACCCTTAGCTAGGAAGTAATGTTTAGCTTGAACAATAAGTCTTAATTATGATCAATTGGACTCAATCTCAAATAGGTGTGGTTAGGGCTGTCTAATTTGATATGGTTTAAGGTTAATTTAAATAGACGATGAGATAAAAAAATATTAAAAATATTTATATATTTTAATAAAATAATAAAAAATTAAAAATATGAACAAAAAATTAATTTTACCCTTTACAAATTTTGTGCCATTTAGTCTACTAAGAAATTGAACTCAAGCTGTACCTTTCCAATGACTAAGAGTTTGATCAGGACCAACCTCTAGGGTTAGTCTATTTTTTATATAAACAAAACAATTAATTATTTTCGACATCTAATTTTTTCTCAAAAATATCGAAATGTCTTAACTAATTTAAAAAAAAAATTATACGTGCAAATTGAAACTCGAATTTTAAATCTATAAAACAATCACATTTAAAAATAAAAATAAGCCGAATCAATACTCAAAATCTTCTTAAATTATATTTTTTATGTCAATTTAATGCATTGAGTGAAACTCTTTAAAAATAAAGATATGAATTGAACCTATACTCAAATTCTTTTGGATTATATATTTTATGTCAATTTAATGTATATAAATTTTTATTTTCAACTCTTCTATTAAAAAAACCCTTATCCTTAGAAGTCAACCTCATTGGTGCCAAGTGTTAACTTTTTATGGTAAGTTAACCCTAAAAACAATTCATTGCTAAAATTTGGCTCCGAATTTTGATGTCTGATCCCAATCTTTCTTATTTCAATCTTTGCGTCTCCTAAATCTGTAGAGAGTTCTGTTTAGGTAGGGCTGCAAGCCGAACATCTTTGGTTCATTTCGTGCAACTGATGAATTATTGTTTTGTACTGTTAACGAGTTCATATAGAACTATTTCTTTTTAAAAAGTGAACAGAGGCCTAACAACTAGCAATGAGAATGGAACAGTTTGATGATTTTGTCTTTGTGATTTCTCCATTAAAATAAAGAAAAGAATTTCTCTAAAGGAAAGAAAACAAGAAGAACAATTGATCATGGTGATTCATTGCTTCAGTTCCTAAGGAATTATAATATCAAAAAATTCCTAGGTTTCATCCAACAGTTTTTTTTTTTTTTTATAGCTACTTTGTCAAAGGATTGTCAGCCATGCATTGCTAGCCCTAATTATTCAACTACCCTTCTTAATTTTTCTTTATCCCGATTTAATTGTGATACAATAATTTTTTAAGAAATTAAAAATTATATAATTTTCTTAACAAAAAGTTTTATGTGTACACGTAAGTGTTAAAGCAATTGTATTTTTCATCGCGTAATATTCAATTCATTTCATTGTGTATGATGGAATTTTTAGAAAATGAAATTTGTTTAGTAAATTTATTTCTACTCTTTGTACCTTAGGAGGGATATAAATTAAGTCCACATCCTTGAATTAAATGTTATTGAGTCTTGATGCAGTGTATGGTCAATTTTCTCAATCAATTAGTTTAAATAATTCTTTTAAAAAGTGGTGTTTTTTACGTAATCTTAAAATTCAAATTTCAACATTTTACTTTCTTTCTTTATCGTTAATGACAATGTTCTTAAAAAAAAAAAAACGGTATTGTGGTCCGGTCATTGATGAAGTACCGATCACGAATTGCCATCCTAGGAAAGTTTCTAAAACAAGTCCAATAATTGGGGCAATCACCATTGACATTTATCATTTCAACCAAAGATCAATGTGAACATTGAAAAGAAGTTAAACAATAATGTAAGCACCTTTAAATAGTAATACCATATGTATAATGTCTAGCTATGATTTCATATGCCTTTAATCAAAAGAACAACCATCTTTCTAGCAAGTAAAGATAGTATTGTTTGTTTTAGACCCCTCTTGTAATTAATAAAGATTGAGCTTTGGCAATGTTGTCTCCCTTAAAAAGAATGGTTAGGTATCAAACGGTGGGCTGCAATGATAAGTGAGGAAAACAATGGTGTTAACTGTTGAGCCAAGGACAAAAACGGACCCCAGATTTTCTCTCAAGTCTCATCTTGTGGCGGATCTCCTCAAGGGGGAATACAACAGAGATTTCCTCGTATGAATCAAGCATGAGTAAGATGTTGTAAGATTTTATGCAATAACACGACTCACCCTCGCAAAAGAGCAGCATCTAGGCTTTTAACCCAAAATGCTATTCATGGCCATGTGCGCATGAGCTTGCTCTACCTCCCTCCACAATCTGCTGCCTTTTCTTTTTCCACCGAAAAGGCTTTTGGGGAGGGTTTTGATGCCTTTGCCTTAGCCATCTGGTCCCCCTTATTCCTTGCCTCTCTGTCACTTTTTTACTATGTTGTTCCAATTTTGCATTTCTTTTAAATATCCCTATTAAATATATACATATTCGGCAAATAAGACTATAAAAATTCGATTTTTCAAATATATATAAAAAAGTTAACTTGAATATATATATATATATATATATATATATAAATATATATATATCTAAATCTAGTATTGAGTGAACAATTTCGAGTTTTGAATTTGAACAATCATAAATTTTTAATATTGTCATCACATAAGTGATAAACAAGAAACCTCTAACTTACATTTCTAGCTTTATCAAATTGAGAGGTTAGAGGGTTGCTAATTATATATACTAAATTTTTTCTTTGGAAAACCCAAACCTTTTAAATTTTGATAATTGCGAGGTAGATTTAACTTGAGAATGCTTGAACTTGAAGTCACAATTTTTTTTTAACTATTTGATTAGAAAGTTATTAACAATACCTTTAAAATTGGTTTAAACTAATTTTTCCCAAAAAAAAATGTTGAGCAAATTGTAGTAAGTTAGGTCAAAAATTCAAAAATTATTAGATCATTACTGAGGATTTGGGACCATATATATAGATAGTGTTTAATTTTAGTAGTTTTGGGGACCACAAATTTGGACCGAATTCTAAGGATTCGATCTGTCATATATAGTTGTAAAATTCCAACTATATCGAAATTAAACGCTTGTTCTGCAACATTGCTAGCAAATCAAACCTAGAAGTTAGATTGTTGGAAAGTAAGAATACGGTAGTTGCACTTGTTTTAATTGTCCTCAAATCACATATTCCTCTTCAAACTGTCATAGACTTAAGCTTGATTCGGATTTTATTAAGGGATCATTCAATCGCATTATCTTTTGTTTAAAAAAGACAATTCAATTTACAAAGCATTACCATTTTAAAGTTAAAAAAAAGTTTTATGTACGTAACTTTCTCTTTCATCAATAGAAAGATTGTTTTCGTTTTAATTAGTGACTCCAATATTTTTTGTTTTTAAACTTTTACTATTATTTTGAGGTTTTCATCATTCATCTCATAATTAAAGCTTTGAAAATTTAATTTAAAAATCGAGTCGTGAAAACGAATGCAATTGAATTGCTTAGGATAAAATTTAAATCAAATTCAAATGAAATCATAGGCTATTAGCATATAATAAGATCTCAGCCAAATAAATTTGGATTAGTCAAAAGTTATCAAGGGTTAAAAACTATGCCAATGATGAGCTTTAATGTAATTTAGCTATTCTAACAGTAATTAAAAGGAGAATAAAGAGAGAGGTAGGGTTAGGGATCCGTGACAATACGAAGCCCCTGTCCAGCATCTGTCCAACCCCAACATGTTCCATTCTTTCTCTTATCCTTTTATTTGAAGCTTTATATCCTGTCGATTTTTCCAACCGGCAAGAGATATCAATGTTCTTTAATAAAGAAAATGTTCTTTTTTTCTTATAAAAGTACAAATTAATCGAACACGCATGAAGAACTTACAGACTGTCTTTCTGAAATGAAAGATCAAAGAAAAAAAGGAGAGATATTATTACAATGTTTTCGACACAATCTTTCTCGTAATCTTTCATTAACAACTCAGACAAATTTGATTTAATTAGCAGACTAATTTACCACCACAACTCCCACCCCAACATCATCTGCTTTTCAAGAACAATAAAAAATCTTTCTGCTAGCAGACTGGGAAGCCTTCGTCCACCAATTTGCAAAAATTATGGTAATAGTACTAGTATTAATTATTGGTGTGAAACAACGTAAGATCATCCGACAATGTGGGGTTTCAAACATCATATCGTTTCAGCCAACTACTCGACCTGTACCTTTGATCCAACAGTGAATTAGCTGCCCTCTTTAAGACCTTTCTAAAAACAAATCTCATTAATTTCCCAATCATATGCAAACTCACGTGCTTCAATTTAACAATTTAGTGATACGTGTCATTCATTTAAAATTTTGGATTGATTCAATATTTTTAAAAATAATAAACACATATATTTTCAATTTTGTAGGTAGCATATAAATTGATTTATAAATTTTTATTTTATTGTAAATAAATATTTAATATTTTAAAATCGTATAATTAAATTTAAATATATTAAATAATATTAATTTTTATTTGTATTATACATATAGCATATTATGTAGTAACCCATAAATTTATCCACATCTGTCACATAGGTTGTATAAATAAAAGTTAGTATTATTTAAAATATATGAATTTAATTACTATTTTAAAATGTTGAAAGTTTATTTACAACAAAATTAAAATTTATATATTGATTTACATGTAATAAAATACTAAGAACTTATATTTATTTTATATAAAAAGTTAAAAAAATTGACTGTTAAGTTTATTTTTTTTATTCTAATGAATTTTTTTTTCTATCTATATTAATGGTTATTTTTTATATTATCAAAAAGATAATATTTTTTATTAACATTAAATTTAATAATATACATAAATAAACAAAAAATTCAAGGATGGGATTACAAAATATATAAATCATATAAAAAAGATATAAAATAGTAAAAAATAAATTTATTTTATGTTGATATAAATGGATCATTGGTTGATTATAAAGAAATTATAAAATTTGAATATAAAATAAATAAATAATAATAATTTTCATACGACATCAAATGTGGACAAAAAAAAAACGAAAAGTGTAAATGTATAAATCATTAAAAGTACTAACATCTGTCAAATTGTTATTTATTTTGATAAACTAATACTAGCTGTGCGTAGAAATTTTATCCAATTGGAACTCAATCGGAGTGTGAACAATGTAGATTTGCCAAGAAAGGCTATGGTCGCCGTCCGATGTTTAGTTGTTGTTGTATCCGCATTGGCAGTTAATTTCTCCATAAAAACGTTCCAGCTCATCCTTCTCGTTGCCACACGCTCGTCATGTGCGATAATGTGGGTGTATATGTATACATATTTTATGTTTATATTGTATTAAATTATATTTATTTTATATAAAAATAAAAATTAATTTTGCTAATTTTCATAAAATATAATTTTTAAATATTTATTCAAATAATAATTATTTTTAATTTATATTACTTTCACATTTTTTTATTATATCATTTTTAGACAGTATAATTATTATTTATGTTAAATTATTGGATCCTGTGAACGCATATCCTCACAATCTCTTTACTCATAATTGCATGGCTTTTTTTTTTTGTACCTTGGGTTTCATACCAAAAGAATTTAATTTGAGGATGGAAAATTAAGATCCAAGAAATGAAAAATATTTTTAATTATTTTATTTAGTAAAAAATTGAATTTCATTTTTTTAATAAAAATCATGCACTTATTATTAAACCATTTTTTTTTCAATTTTGTACCTTGGGTTTCATACAAAAAAAATTAATTCGAGGGATGGAAAATTGAGATCCAAAAAATGAAAAATATTTTTAATTCTTTTATTAAGTTAAAAAAATTAAATTTCATTTTTATTAAAAATCATGCACTTATCATTAAACCATTTTTTTCATTGTTTCTAATTGATTTTGCTCATGATTTGAATCTTTAGATATTTGCCATTAATAATTTAATGTTCAAACTAAAAAAAAAAATGTAAGAATAGAATATATTTATATTTATTAATAATATCAAATTTCACTATATATACAACCATTTATATTATGGAATTTTAATATTTTAAAAATTATATAATTCAATATCTTATATACCAAAAAAATTATGATCCATGTAAGTAAGTGTCATAATCCAAATCAAAATAAATTTGATGTATGTATGACTAAAAAATTAAATAATTAAAAAAAAAAAGAATAAAAGGAAATCCCATGGATTATTCATGAATGGAGAACACTATTAGTTTTAGTTGCCATGTCTCAACATTTAGTCATTTCAAAGCTCTAATTACAGAAAGTTGTTCAAATTTGTTATCATGAAGACTCTCTCTAGTTGTGAACACTGAAGCAAAGTGTCAATCACGCGCTAAAATTAAAGCATTTTGAGTGGGAATTAATTAATCAAATCAACACATTTATTCTAATTTTTTAATAATAATTTTAAGAACACATACTCGTATTTTTTTATCATTTGTTATATTATAAAATAATTTTTTGAAATCTCATGTCTAATTATAACTAATATTCAAATTTTTTAATACTTTGTATTATTTCCATTTTTTTTGCGTGTGTTTCGAATAGTACATCTTATTCTATTCTTTCAAGATTTCTCCAAAATATTTTTTTAAAATTATCTAGGCCATATTTATATTTCAAATTTTCTTAATAATTTTTAGCATTTAGTACTAAAAATCATGTCAATTAATTAAAAAAGAATTACCATATATTGTAACATTTAAGTTTAAATTTGAAAATTTTCATTTGTTTTTAATTATTAAATATTTTTATAATTAAAAATAATTAAAAATATGCTCATACTAAACATAATAATGGTTAAAAATATTAAAATTAAACAATTTATATTGATTTTTTTATATTCGAGTTATCAAAGTTATAAAAAAAAAAGTAAGAACGTCAATTACATAATCATTCACATATGAAAAATAAAATCATTTAAATTAAACATCAATCATCTTTAACATAAAGGATAAAAGGTTAACATTTCGTAAAAAAAAAAAAAAAGATTTTTTAAAACTAAAAATCATTAAACAAAAACAATGTTATGTAGTGGAGAAACGAATGCTTAAATAAAATAAAATAAAAAGTGTTAATTATAATTTGATTTGATTGTGCATTAAGAGACAATTGGACGGTTCGATAATCAAAGGGAGTCACCCCGCTCCTCCGGTCTTTTCAGAAATTGATTGATGGACTGACAGGGATCTTAGGAAGATCTTGAAACAACTTGTCCTCAATCAAAAATTATTAATATCCTAAAATAAAAAAAATCCCTCAAACAACCTCTTAAATAATTTCAACCTTCAACTCTCCATTAAAAAAAATATATTAATTAATTATATCTGCGGATTTATACACAATAAAAAAAACTCAATTGTGATTTTATATATTTTTAAATTAATTATTAAATTTTATATTACATATTTCGGTATATTATATAAATCACATTTTAATTAATTAAAATTATATAATTATTATTTTTAAAATGTTACCTTTAATCAAAATAAAAAATTAGACTAATTAAAATTTTTATATATACATATAATAAATACAAATAAATTACTTAATATAATATTTATAAAATTACAAATTATTTTACATTATATACGGGGCCATGCATCTCAAATCTCATCAGATTCCTTGGGAAACCCAAAATCCTTTTCTATTAAAATAATAATGTTAATATGATATTGGGATTTCAATTTGTTTCCCATTTATAGCAAGTATGCATGAAAGACCTATCACATTTCTTTTCTCAAGTGGTAATTAATTTTAAAACATTTGCTGCCGCAACTTTTTTTTCCACCCTTTTCCCGTGGATTCTCGTGTGGCAATTTTTTATTTTTATTTTATTTTTTAACTTTTTAAAAGGTAAATGTTGTGCGATATGGAAGACTTGTTTAATCACTACGTGTTTATATTTTTTCTATGAATAGAAATGTATGTGAATTTAATTTATTATTTTCTACGATATTTTCTTGTGAATTGTCATTCCGAAATAAAATTGTATTATATTATGAACCAATCAATTGCATGTGACACAAAATTTAAAGCTGTTACATAGGTTCGTTTTATTATTATTTTATTATTAATTTTATTTTTTAAATTAATATTTTATATATTATTAATAATTTTTTTTAATTTTATTACAATAATAATATACATCTTATTTTATTCATTTTTAATTTTTTAATATATTTAAAAAATATGTTATCGTTTTAATTTTATTTGTAAAGTAAAAGCATTTCACTATCAATATATAAAATAATTATTTTTTAAAAAACATATTGCGTAAGTAATAAAAATAAATACAAAAGAATAAATCAATCTTTGAAATCTTTCTTTCTGATAATACAGCAAAAGATATATATTTTTTTGAACTAAATCTTTTTAAGTTATTTTAGAAGTATAAACTCTGTCATCTGCCTAATACATTTAAGATTTTATTTTTAAAATAATTTTTATAATCAAATTATGCTAAAAAAAAAAAGAAGAAATCGTGCTCCCTTTAAATCGGATTATTTTTTGCGTTCAATATAAACGAAATATCTAATTATTAGTGTTAAGATTTTGTATAAAAAACACAACTAATTCTTATTAATTACTACTTTTTTAAATGTTAATTTTAACCAATATTATTTATATCTTTTATTATTCAAGCAGCTTTAAGAAAAAGATAACTTAAACAAACAACTTGCTTAAACAAGTCCTTTTGTTCTGGTTCTAGGTTAGATGTAACAATTGCTATCTCTAGCAAACAAAAAAAGATTTATGATAAATCATTGTTTCACCAATAACAATTTTTTTAATAGTACATTTTATTCAAAATTTTAAAATTACAATTATAATCAAGATACTATACTCGATGAACTAATTACTTAATAAGTTAATATATACAAATAATAATAATAACAAATAATAATCGAAATAAATCTCATATTTGGTGAGACTTTCACAACCTACCGATTACAAATATTAAACTAAATTAATTTGGTTACTTTCTTAACAAGATTAGTAGAAATCAAGTCCTCATTGTTGAAATTAAGAATGTAACACTATCAATAAAACTAACATGATTATTGCGATTCTCCATTAAAAGAAAAAACTTTTTATTGAGATTTTAATGAACCCATTATCGTCAATCTAATTATGATTTCACTTTTAATAGAATGATCTTTCACAACCAACCATATCATTTAGTTGTGGTAATCTTTTATTCTAGTCCCTACCCCTACTCAAATGCAATTTTATTTTGATATTAGGTCCTCATTTGAATAGGAAAGTGCTTGCTAACACAACTAAATTTAGATTTATGTCAAAAAGACACTTAAAACACTTAATTTTTTTCCCCATTTATTCTCTAGACTAACATTGCCTTTACCTAATTATGAATTGAGGCATCAATTGTCTATATAAACCATAAAAAGTAGCTTAAAAGTCAAGTTTAGAACTATATATACATATACTCCATTTTCCACATGAACAATCCAAAATTGAATTTAGAAGTTCATTTTTAAGCTTGCCGCTTATAGCATTTGATGAAGTCCTTGCATCTATATATAAACATACATACAAAAAAGTATAAAGCTTCCATGCTGGTCCCCCTATATATTCTATTATCTTATTGTATTTAACTAGAGTACTAAAAAAATTTTAAAAAAGAAAATCACAAAAATAGCCCATTTAACATAGCTATCATTTTTAGTAAAAAACCCTAATTGACAAGTGAATTTCCAGCTCAATTTGATTGCATTGTTTTGTTGGGTGAGTATCGTTTTCATTATAATTTTTAGTTAAACAAGTAGAAATGAAAGAAAGGTGAAAAGAATACCTGGCTTATACATTAATAGTCAATTGATTTTTTTCCGCTAATTAATTATGATTTTATATTTGATACATTTTATATTAGTTTATAAATGATAAATCTCATACACTATCATTAAATCATATCATGATACTTTATTAATTAATAAATTTAATAATATTTATTTTTATTTTAAAATTTATGATTTAATGAGATAACATATTAATGTTATGATTCAATCTACTAATAATCTAATAATATATAAAATTTATACATCGACAATTCATAAAATATAATCATTGATTATACATAAAACAATATTGCCCAGCGCAAGCATACTATTACCTATCCACCATCCAATTTTGCAAAAACACCCAAAAGTTGTGGCTTCAATTTGTGCAAACTAGAATTGGAAAAAGAGGGAAAAAAACCCAAAAACCAATGGCACATAGAACACAAAGTGAAGTACCCAAAATAAAAGGCAAAGCAAAGAGTCAGGTTTAGACGCTTAGGCAAAAGTGTTAAGGATAATAAAGCCTGTGGGCCGATTGGTAGAAACCTACAAATAACAATTCTGAAAGGGAAGGAGAGGGAATGAAGGGCAACACAAATTAAAAAAATAAAAACTGATACAAATTAAAATTAATAAAAATTAAAATATAAATTTTATATTTAATGTATCATTATAAATTTTATTATAATTTTTTTATATTTTACATTATATAAATATAAATTTTAAACACAAATTATTAAATTTACTTTTAATTTATATAGTTAAGTGGAGGCAATGAATAGAAAGAAATATTTTAAAATTACAGGCCCACTCAGAAGGGTACTGTTTCCACATGGGGAAAACAATCTCTTCAAACCAGAGCCTCGTCCCACTTCCATTATAGGAACGTTTGTGCTGCTGCTTACGATTTCACCCATTCAACACACAGAGCAAGGATTGGTTTGGATTGGATGGACGATTGAGAGATGGGATGGAAATGGGTAAAGCTAAACAGATAGCATGAAGGATGGGATAGACATTTTAGACAAGAACGCATCTCTTTTTTTTTCTTTTTATGAAACATTTTCGGGTTCCATTGTTGGTAAATTCGTCTAGGTGCATTGCTGACGTGGCGATCTCCATTTTCACTCCAACCCAACTGGCCTCGACTTTTACAGAAGGTGTCTGTTTCTCTCTGACTGTACACTTCCTTCTGAGTTACTCGTTATTAATATTATATAAAAAAAATTCTTTCCTAATTTATTATTTAAAAATAGGGTTTGATAATGTGGGTGATGTCAGTGGTGATGATAACTCTTAAATCTACGAATCTATCTATCAATCTGTAATATCTAATCCCATGGTTGAGTTGGCTTTTGCATTTTTCAGTCAGAGTTAGACCCAAGCTCTTACGTAAGAGAGTGCTGCCACGCTTCCTTTCTTCTTCCCCTCCTCCTTCTTGCTTATACTTCTTTTTTTTCACCCCATTTTGCTTTTACTTTTGGACTGCAAAAGATTTGAGTATATATTTTCCGTACAGTTTTGGGTACAATTGTGTTTTTTTGTTTTTTTTTTCATTGGGTGAATGAGTACAATTCTCCTTTTAGATTTTCCTTTTGCTTTCATTGTCCTTTTTTTCCCTTTTTTAATTTCTTTTTAAAAATTGATATATTCGACAGGACAAAAATTTGGTTCGAATTGATCTTAGCATTGTTATCAAATTGCATATATTATCTATTTAAATATAAATCATAATTAAATACTTTGCTGTTTAATATTTTATAATTTATATTATTTAGTACAAAGCTCAAATTTTATATTTTAATTAAAAATTAAAATTAAAATTAAAATAAATTTTAAAATAATTTAAATTCAAAAATTCAAAAAATTAATTTAAGTTGAATTGAATTCCTATGAAACGATTCAAATTGAAATTTTTTTATTTGATTCATACACATAAATTGGATCAGATAATTTTTTACAATCCACCTGTTTCAACTTTCAATCCAATATCAAGTTAATTAGAACAAATGTTAAAAATACTTGTGCAAATTATTAGTGTTGTACATGATAAAAGAATAATAAAAATGCACTATGTGACGCACGAAAGAAACATAGAAAAAATGATACAAGTCCTGAGTAAAATAAATAGGGTAAAAATATAATTAATGACAGAGTAAATCCCTATAAATAGGGGTCATGTACGATTCATTAACCTAAATCTCTATTTCCTCTATTGAAACTTTGTCCAATTTTTTGGTTGACTTAAGCATAGGAGTGTTAACGCATGGAACAACCCCTGCGTCTCTCTGATCTTTCTCTCTTTTGCAGAGGCATTTTAGAACACGTAACACAAAAATCAAGATGAAGACATCAGCAATTTGTCACTGTTGTATTTGGCAACAACAATTAGATATATATATATATATATATATCATTAAAATTTCAACTTCCATGAATGTTACATTTTGTTGGTATACAAGTTTTGAATACTTTTGAATACAACTAAAGTTTGATTGTTACCTTTCATTAAGAGATATTAAATTTAAAATTTGATACTTTCCTTTTCTTTTTATACCTTATGAAGAAAACATTTTAATTTTTTTGGCTGATTTGTCATGTTGAAATTTGAGTTTCTTTAAATATTAACTTTCTTTTTTTGGCTAAAAGTTTCAAAATGTTAAAAAATCTTGGGGATAAAAAGATTAATAGAGTTATGACTTTGAAGGAAGAAAAAAAAGAAAGGGGAAAAGGGTCTTGGTTTAACCAACAAAAAATTCACTTAAAGACTAAGATATTTAATTTAATTAGGCGGAATGGGTGGACCAGTATGCAAACTGCATTAAATATAAGATAATGAAAAAGTTAGTTCATTAAATGATTGATAACTAATATAAAGTTGAGGTAATTTATATTTTAGACATAAAATTAGGTTAACCAAAACCTAATACTTATAAATACTAATTAAAGTTAATTGATATATAATAAAAAAAGTTTACACGTAATGCACAATTTTTTCCTTGCACATAATCCAGATTATTTTGTTATAGGAAACTAAAAGTTCTTGTATATTATAAAAAGTTTTAAACTTGATATTTTATCTTGAATATTAACTAATATTTTATTGTTTTACAAATTTTATATCGTGTCAATTAATCATAATAAGACAGCTCATTAATCTATAAAATAAATAAAAAATATTAAAAATAAATATTATTAAATTTACTAATTGATGAGGTAACATAGTATAATTCAACGATAATATATGAAATTTATACATTAAGAATACAATAATATAAACTAATTAAAATTTTTTTATAGTTATATTTTAAAAAATAAACATATTAAATAAGCACAATCCATTTGATACCTCTATTGATATGTACACATAATTTTTTTCAAAAAATTAGATTAAAATTAAATCACACAATTCGTGTATATAATTAGTATTCATATCGAATAAACACATAAAAATTTTATGTTGATACATCATTGAATATATATTAGCTTTAATTATATTTCTATACAATATTTACTAAATTTTAAATCATATCAACACAGTATTTTTTTATTAATATAGTGACAAAATCGAGTAAAAAAGTGATTAAAGTTATGCTTTGAAACAAACGTAATCTCAATACAATACGATTAGATTTCTTACTACATCATATTTATAATTTGATCATATTTATTTATTTTATTAATTTTAATATAATATTTTTAATAATAATTTTATTATTTATTTTATCATCATTATCATAATTAAATTCAAATATATTATCATTTCATATCAATTTTATTATTATAATTATTTTTACTCTCTCTAGACCGATCATAACAAATCGAATCTTCGGTCCAAAAAACCCTAAATTAAACATAACCTCGGATTCGAATAAGAGAGGAGTGAATACACGCGGTAAAGGGATGAGAGTGAGGAAGGAAGAAAGGGTCATAAATACGAGGTACAGCAGAAGCAGGCCATTGGTCGATGGTAGAACGAAAGGGGCAAAGGTGGCCCTCTCCCCGTACTCTTGGATTGGACTTTTCTGGAAAGTTTTTCCTTTTTCTAACATTATTCTCATTTCCTTTTCTGAATCCAAACCTAACACTCCCTTCCCTTCATCTCTTCACCCCCAATTTGCCCCCGCACCCCCCTTTTTAGTTTTAACCCCTTCCAATTCATCAATTTACTGCCCCATAGCCTTTATGGTAAAAAGCAATAATTAGTATATATAATTGATATTTATCTTATATAAATTTTTATTTTTAACTTATAAAATAAAAATTTCATATTAAAATTTATATCAACATATCAAATATAATTTTTTAATTTTTATTATATTTATAAATAAATTTTATCATATTTTTAATATATAAATTTATAATATTTTTATTTTTTATTTATATTATTTTTGTGTAATATTTAAAATATCGGATTAAAAAATTGTATAATAATAATAAAAAAAAGAAGTTGTAGTAAATGGCGTGAGTTTGTGAATTATGTGTTAGCTAATTAAGGTAATTGAGTAATTAGCATTCTTAGGAGTCATTTCGCTATCTATTTCCAATAGTGGGTAATCTATACAGACACAAGATAAAGATGAGCAATGCTTTTCGATTTGGTTAACGTGGGATAGCTTAGTAAAGAAAGAGACGGTTCTGTTCTTTTCTTTTTCTTTTTCCATTTTCCCATTTTATCTCATCTTTTAATTTTACTAAGATCTTATCATGATATTTTATTTGAATATCGAACATTGAAAAATGTTTATCAATATTAAAATTATATTTATTATCATATATTTAAATTAAATTTATATTTATTTTTATGTGCTCTTAATATAAAGATAAATGTAAACTTAACATTAATAAGAATAAAATAAATTAATTTTACTGTTAAAGTGATTTTGTTGGGAAATTTTTTATCATTGACAAGTTCAATCGATTAATTGTATGAATTGATTAATTAAATTATAAATCAAAAGATTCTTTTAGATTTGGTTAAGGACGTAAATCAATAGAATTAAATTTGATTCTTATCTTTTAACTATTTCTAATGTGTGATTTTCTTATGAAATTACATGTATAATTACAATTAAATAATTTTAAATACATATTAAAAATAAATTATGATGAAATAAAACTTGAAAAACACTTCAAATCTTCTTTTTGCCTTTAAATATTGATTGGAGATGAAAATTTTCATTCATTCGTTGGTTCTATCGTCATTGAAATAAAAACTTTCCAACAAGAGTCCTTTCCTTTGGTTTCAAAGAGAGAGAAAGAGACAAAGAAAGCAAAGAACAGGAAGAACACCGAAGGAAAACAACAGATAAAAAAATGGAAGTGAAAAAAAAGGAAAAAAAAAAATACTAACAAAGGAGATTGTGGACGCTTTTGGCTATAAGCAAACTCAAACTGGCCTCGTCTATACTGGATTGGGCAGTCAGGTTTTTACAAGATCTTCGAACTTCTCTAACCCCTACTTCTCTCCTAACCTTTCCTTCAGTGCTTATTCATTCGCCTAGCTAGCTATGGCTATGCTACGTTCTAGCTAACTCACAACTCTCCAAAGGTTTTCTTTTGCTTTTTCGTTTCTAATTTCCAAAACCTCCGGCCTCCTGCGCTGCTTGTACAACTCTTTTAGCTTCAAATACGAGGAGGAAGAGTTTTTAGCTATCTCAAGGTTCTGAGTTTTTTTTTTCTCGATTCCTAAGAGAAGATGGTGATCGTAATTTTTTAAGTTTTGTTTTTTGGAATATATATATTTTTAACAAGATCATAAGCTGGGGAAGTTGTGAAAGAGGAGGGAAAATGTGGGATCTTAATGACTCTCCTCATCAGCCAAGAGATGATGAATCCGAGGGGTGTTCATCACAGAAAACTTCCGTAGATGGAGATGAAGATAAGGGTAAACGGGTCGGATCCATGTCGAATTCAAGCTCGTCAGCTTTGGTGATCGAGGATGGATCGGAAGAAGAAGATGCGGAGAGACTTAAAGCAGCTTTGAAGAAGAGAAGCAGCAAGATTTTTGGGTTCTCAGTGCCTCATGAAGAAGAGTCCATGGAGAGTGACCCGGCTCCTGTGACCCGGCAGTTTTTCCCTCTTGATCAAGACCCGGAAATGGGGGACACTTCCGGCGGAAGTGGAGCAGGGTTCCCTCGTGCTCACTGGGTTGGTGTCAAATTCTGTCAATCGGAGCCTCTTGCCTCTGGTAAATCTGTCGAAGTTTCACAGCCGATGAAGAAAAGCAGGAGAGGGCCTAGGTCAAGAAGCTCTCAGTACAGAGGTGTTACTTTTTACAGAAGAACCGGCAGATGGGAGTCTCATATTTGGTTAGTTTTTTTTCTTTTTAATTTCTTTCTCATTCAATCACAACAAAGCCTTGAATTTTCTTTCTTCTTTTTTTCTATATTTGAACTTTCTTTTTTCTCTGGAGCCAATCAGAATTTAAGTAGTTTTGGGTTTGTCTTCTAACGTACAGGGATTGTGGAAAACAAGTTTATCTAGGTATGCCTGTCTTTTTTCCACCAGTTTCACTTTCTTTTCTATTTTATTTTCGTTTCTTTCATTGATTTTTGAGATGGGTTTCATTTTTTCTTGGCTTTGAACATATAGGTGGATTTGACACAGCACACGCAGCTGCTCGGTGAGCTCTCAAACCTCTTAATTTCCTCTATTTTCCTTTGAAAAGAATGGCAAAAGCTTAAGAAAATTTCATTTATTTCTGGCAGTGCATACGATAGGGCAGCAATCAAGTTCCGGGGAGGGGAAGCAGACATCAATTTTAGCATTGAAGATTACGAGGAAGACTTGAAGCAGGTAAGAGAAAGAGAAAGAGAAAGAGAGAGAGAGAGAAGACGATAGAATTGCATAGCTTGTCTTATCTTGTGCAGTTTTTTTTTTTTTTTTTAATTTTTTCTTGCTTTATTTTGTTGCCATGGAAATCACATCGTTTAAAAAAGGGAAGATTCCTTTTGTTGTATAACAGATGAGTAACTTAACTAAAGAAGAGTTTGTGCACGTACTTCGCCGACAAAGCACCGGATTTCCTAGAGGAAGCTCCAAATATAGAGGAGTAACATTGCACAAGTGTGGGAGATGGGAAGCTAGAATGGGCCAGTTTTTAGGCAAAAAGTAACAGCTTAATCTAATCCTTTTCTTAGCAAATCCATTTCTCAACTCCCAAACATACCCTTTTGTTTTTCCTTCTGGTTTATCTTTCAATGTTCATTTCTTTATTGAGTAGTTGAATTTTGTTTCTACAGGTATGTTTATTTAGGCTTGTTTGACACCGAGATTGAAGCAGCAAGGTTTGTGGGTTTCATATTTTTTTTCTTTTCTTTTTGATTTATAATTCCAAGTAAGACTATGGTCTTTGATAACTATGGCAGTAAAAGAAATTAATGTAAGTCTGTTTGGATTTGGTGGAGTTTTGAATTCTCTGCTCTTTCTTGTAGGGCTTATGACAGAGCTGCAATTAAGTGTAATGGCAAAGATGCTGTTACTAACTTTGATCCCAGCATATACGAGAATGAGCTTAGCTCTGGTGGTTAGTAAACTTTCCCCGTGGATTGTATTTGATTTTCTCTTCCAATCATAGTTCATCAACCCGTTTTATCCTAACGTATTTGTACACGCTTATTGTTTAGAAACCTCAGCTAATGCTGGAGATCACAACCTTGACTTGAGCTTGGGGAATTCGGCCTCAAGCCAAAACAATCTAGAGTTTGGTGCTGATAGGCAAAATGCTATGGCTGATCAGCGTAGCCTGCCGCCTGAAGCTGATTGGCGATATCAGGAATTAAGGTCTAAGGTTGGTAATTAGGCTCACATTATGATTAGAAAAAAGAATCTTTGTTCTATTTATTCTTGATTGATTTCATATTGTTGATCGTCTACCAGCTAAACCTGCAGCGGGAAAGCGATGACGCCCGACAGCGACGATTAGATGGATATGGCGAGGCTGAAACAATGCAGCTGCTGAACCAAACCCACATTCAATCTCCAGCCTCGGTAAAGTCTAATGAACTGCAAAGATATGGACAGTTGAGGAGACCTGGAGAGAACCATATGTTTCACATTCTTCCACCTCACATGAGTCCATCTACTTATCAGGTTCTTACTACATAATTAGGCTGATAATTGGTAATTGAATGATTGGGGGCTCCAGCTAACTAAGCTTCATTCTCACATTCTGTGATTTTTCAGATTCATTTTCCAAGTGGCAGCAATGAAAGCCGGATTGGGAGTGATCTTTCACTGTCTACTAGTGATCAACAATGGCAATCGGGTCCTCACCAATTGTTTGCAAGTGCTGCAGCATCATCAGGATTCCCATCCCAGATTAGACCTCCCCAAACTTGGCTGCAGAAAAATGGGTTCCACTCAATCATGAGACCCTCCTGACCCATGGTAGCCATAAATCTTCTCCCTCAATCAAAATCCCCTCTCTAAAGCCTGTAAAGATCAATTACAAGAAATTGTTAGAAAAAAAGAGAGGCAATTCCAACTCTCTTGGAGTTGTGTTGGGCATCGGTCAAACTAACAAACCGACGAAAACGTTGAACTACATAGTCTGAGTTCTGACTAAAGCTGCTGTTCTTTTCCGTTGTCATTAATACAATAGCTTTGCCGCCCTATACATTAGGTATTATTATTATACTATTATTATTGTTGTTGTGTACTCCATTTTCTATTACTACTCTACAAATATCAGTCGGTGCTTCTCTTCGACCCCTTAATGAAGAATAATACTTCAGTTTCCCTAAAGGAGAAACGCTGCATAATTTTCTTACCCATGGTTTGATTGACGAAAGAAATTCAGAATTAGAAGGGAAAACAGAAGTGGGAAAACTGATTTTATCTCGGAAATATCACTGGATGGTGATGAATGGTCACCATCAATTGTGTCCTTCGAATCAGTTCTCTCAATCCAAAAGCAGTCAGACATGGCTATAATGACGAGAGGGACTTATCATTTCAACCCCCATTGCAAGGACGTTGCGAGGGAAGGAAACACGGAGACAGAGAGAGAAAGACCAAAAGGGTTTTGCGTTAAGTATCCACTTTGGGTTTAACCCGTGTCAGTCTACGACAAAAATGACTTCTTTAAAAGGGTAAAGCCGAGTACGGGTTCAATATCTTCGGTTTTGCCCCTTACGGAAGATAAAATGAATACAAATCAAGGGAAAGAGAACATATGGGATTAATTAATCCTTGGCTAATGCCTTGGGTTTTTTTTTTTCTTAATTTTAAATGTGATTTCGTTTCTACTTTTTATGATCTTAAAAGATTAAAATGATTTTTTTAACCTTACTCGGATTATATGTTTATAAAAATCTATTTTTATAGATAATTCAACAGTCGATTTTATTAAAAAGTAGTACGATTTTAGATAATTCAACGGTCGATTTTATTGAAAGGTCGATTTAGCAATCAATGAAATTTTTTTCTTATTTGGATCACCTTTTTAATAGACTACCTTCATGCAAAATTTACTTTAATCAATTTTAATTATCAATAAAATTTTAATTGCGCGGTGGTTAAGCATTTGTGCAAGTTGTTAAAAGTATTAGATTAAAAAATGTCAATTTATATTTTGTAAATTGTAAGAAACATAAATGAGATTGGATTTAGAATTTATCTTCTCTTCTCCCATTTCCAGCGGATTTCTTAAGGTCTAACAATAATAAGAACCTGCGAACTAGATAGGCCTGTACGCGGAGGAAAAAGGGTGCTGTCTTGGCTTTAGATATGGACGAAAATTGCCCCTATCAGCTTTATTTAATTTCGGACGTGAAAACGAGTTACGTTCACCAATTAGTCCAATTGTGAATCATTCATGTCCTTCAGCATTAAGATATAGTTATAACATATATTTAGTCAAAGAAATTGGAAGTCCCTCAAGTAATTTTTTTTTTATTTGTAATAAAGTACACAGAAAAAGAAAAATTCGGATTTTAAATTTAATTTTTTTAAAAAGGAAAAACAATTAGAGGTCAATTTTTTATTGTTATCCCACAGGCAAATTTCATGTAAAACCGATCAGAGTCGAGAAAAGAAGTATTATAAGTATCAATTTTAGGTTTCATGTCAGACTCTTTATCTCATTTTGCATGTGATGAACTGTGAGGTTCCCTGCCAAAATGTCAATGGGTACTCCATTGACAACCTCTCAAGCAAAGAATCATCATCCCCCAAGCTAGCTCTTTAGGTCCTAACTATATTCCCTTTCTTTTATTTACATTCCATTTCATATCAACATGTACCCAAGCAGAGCATGATCAAGCATTATCATGTATGCTATATCAAAAGAATGCGTACATATTATTCTTCTCCGGCTTCGTAAGGTTATTATGACAACCTTAAGATAAAACTGTCCTAAATTAAAATCACGGTGCTACAGTGAAAATCCCAAGTTAAAGTAAAAATAAGAATAAACCATGACTGGACTGTAAGTTGTAAGGAGAAAGGCTGTAAACAATGGTGATGAAGGTGATAAGAGTTAAAGAGTAGTTCCACGGGCCTTGGTAAAGCATGGAATAAAGCTCAAACAAATGCAAAAGCAAACAAAGTGAGTGTGTCGTGTAGCAGCTTAAAGAGTAAAGACACACACACACCCCCTCTCTCTCTCTCTCTCTCTCTCTCTCTATATCTGTTATTACAAGATCCTTTTTCCTTTGCATCGGATCTACGAAACACTGCCAAATCCTCAGACAGACAGATTCATCTCCTTGTTTTATTTAACCATTAACTAAAAAACAAGAGAAAAACAGAAGAGGAAACTCTCTTTCTTAACCATGTGAAGTTAAAAAGTAGTATAGATTGGTGATTGGGAAGTAGTGGGGACAGTCCAGCGAAAATGAAAGCAAAGCAAAGGGAAAGCGTAAAGTAACAAGCCAAAGGGGTGTGCTGTGGGGTTTGCTTTCTTTGCCTTTTAAAGTTGTGGCTTCCCATTTATAGGATTTCTTCAGCGGCTGGAATTTTTTCTTCTGTCTTACTTGCAAAGGGCCATAAATAAAATAAAAATACACTCTTCTCTTTATTTTCTTGAGATATAATTCAATCGAATTGGGAAATTAATTTAATTAAATTTAAATTTTAATACTCAATTTAAAAAAATAATTGAATCTTTTAAAATCAATAAGATATATTCAAATATGATAAATTAGACTTGATTTTTCACTATTTAATTATATATTAAATAGATAAAAGGGAAAGGTTTTTTTGCAATGGTGAAAGTTACTATTTGTGATTGGGGGATAACATGTTCAAAATAGAAATAATCTTTTTTTTTGTTAACGTGAAAGAAAGAGTTAGGTACGTTTAATTTTCTTCAAAATTCTACAACGAAAATTTTATACACTAAATTTATTTTTTATATACTAAATATATCATCATCAATAAAATTTTTATTCATTATCAAATAAATTACATAAAATAATATATAAATTTACGTTAAATTTTTAATATGAATTTCCTTATTTTATTTACATAAATTTTTAAATAATTTAAGAACAATAATAAAATATTTAAACTTTAATTAATTTTAAGTTTATTTAAAAAATAAATTAATTAATCAAACAACATTTTTTTGTAATTTTTAAAGCAACATTGTTTTCATCCTTTCCACTTGTTGATTACTCTTAGTATTATATTCGAGTGGCTGATGATTGTGACTGCGACTGGGACTTGACTGTGCAGGCATTGGTCCCTCGTTGCAAAAAAAAATAAAATAATAATAATAATTTTGGTGCCGTTAAGTGTTAGATCGCTTTCATCATTTACTCGGACTGTTTTACCCATTCTGCTACTCTCTCTCTCTACACACTTCTTCCACTCGTTCTTTCCCATTTTCTCACTCTATCTTCTTTCACACTTTCTATTTTTGGAATTCCATTCTGGGTTTCTTACAAACACATATCTATTTTTGTCACTTTGTCTACTATATTATTAGCTTTATTTTTTTATTTTTTTATTTTATTTATTCAACATCTGTCTTAACTTTTAGGGTGCGTTTGGTTCGGAAAAAAAATTATTTTGAAAAATAAAATTACTTTTTATCTAGAAAAAAAATTTTAAAGGGTAAATTCTAGGGAAAAAAAATACTTTAGATTTAAAAAAAAATTTTGACTCAAGTAATCTAAAAATATCTCAGAATTCGAAGGTAATTATTTTACCTCAAATTTTTTCAAAATTAAGCACTATAAATAAAATAAAATGACTAATAAAAAAAAATCAAACCAAACGAAAAATCGAATGACAAAAAAAAAATTACGGGGGAATTCCCCCCAATCAAACGTCCCCTTAAATCAATCACTTTCTGTAGTTGGGTGCTTAAACAGGTGGATGGCTGTTATTGGTTTATTTCCACTTAAGCCAGGCTGTGATGCTGAGAGACAACAGCATGGCTGTCATGGACAACGAAATAACGTAGCCCGTTTGCCTTTTTCTTGTTGCCATCAGAATTTGGATTTGGCTTATCTTTGCATTTGCCTTTTTCCACCTCAAACAGCATTTTTATAGTTCCTTCATTGATAAACTGATAATATTTTTTTTTCCTACTTTTATAAATAAATTTTAAAAATTATAAATCATCAATTTCGTCAATAAAATCGAAGAAATCAGTATATGAAATATTTCTTTTCTTTAATTAATATGATAAAATCAAGCTATAAAACAGTATTCCTTAGATATTTTTCTATTAATTTCGATATAATACTACAGTGACTTTCCTCATATGGAGTATTTTATAATTGTTTATTTTATTTAAATCCGATTATACTATTTTATTTTATTTTATTTTTTTATTAAAATCAAATTTAACCCAATAATTTAGTTTTATAGGAAGTAATTTCACTTAACAATTAGGTTACACTCATTTACCAAAATATAAACACCAAATTGAGGTGTTAAAGAGAAATGAGAAGGGTTACTTTCAACGAAACAAAAATATCTCGTATAGAAACAATATATATATTTAATTTCTTTTGGAATTATCGAGAGAAAAATGAATAATTAGAAGATATTTTCTTTTGGGGGAGATATTTTCATTGGGCCAATAAAACAAGAAGAAATGCGTGTTCAAAAGCATCTTTGCTAACCCCATTTTTTGAGAAATTGTGGTGGGGAAATCATGGTATGAGTCTTTGTTATTGACACAAATTGCAATACCTTCAACTAATAACACAAAAGAAAAATTGCACCTCTGACAAAATAAAAATTACCCATGGTGTAAGATTTTAAATATAATTTTTTATAATAAAAATAATAAAATTTAAACTTTTAATTTACAAAACTCTCACACGTTAAAAGTATAAGCGTAACCATTTGAACAAATTTTTAAGATCAATGGTTATGTACTCTTTAAGGCTACATGGATATGTGTACAACATAAATGTCCTGTTCCTTTCACGACCTAACAATTTGCGTGTCATTAATAGCTCAAGCTTCCTAGATTTTAATCTTCATTTTTATGTTATAATTTAATATGCAATTTATTATGAACCAACCCAAGCTCTGGATTTTTTTTTTTGAAATTAAATAAAAAAAGTTCATATTCCTTTCCTTGGACATACGTTAAGCAGTTGGACCACTTATGAAGAAGATGAAAACCTTTTTGATTGGTAAAACACCTAGAAATACAATGCAGGCTAGCTCTCGTGGTCCCCTTTTTTTCTACAAATTTTGGCTACCAACATGAATTTCTTTTGTCTTTTATATATGATAGGCATACATATGAATCAATTAAGACTTCCTTGCTATTTTAAAGAATAACATATATATAGTTTTTGTTCCAAAACAATCTTTATCCTTTCTTATACTCGTGATTGAGTGTAGATATTAAAATTTGAGTTTTAATTTTATTAAAAATTTATTATTTATTTTAGATCGTTGAATTGTTTAAATTTAAATTTCGAACTCTTAATTTTTATTTTTCGGTACAATTAAAGTTTCTGATAGACTAGAAAAAGAAAAAAAATACAAACACTAGAGGGAATTATCCTTGGTCTTATATATAATATAATATTTTTTGCTTGGTTTCCACAATCTCTAATTAAACGTAGCTATGGACGGCGTTAATATAGTATTATGCAATTACAATAAAGTTTAAAATATTATTTTAATTATAAAATTGTAATTTTTTATTAATTTTATGAAAGTTCGAGAAAATTAATCAAAGTGATGAGCCCACTGTCTCATGAAATTCATGTCTAGTTTTTGTCGGTTGCCGAATATGGAACCTCGTAGGCTTTGGTCCACCAAATAAACGTTAAATATGGCTATAGTTTTTACCTTTTTCAGTGAATGAGAAGCAAAGGAAAACAAAAGCAAAGAAACAAAGCTTCGTAAAATCAAATAAAACAACAACATCAAGTTATTACATTGATCGCGTTAAATTTGCGACACATGAACAAGCAATCTGTTGATTAAAACAAACCCAAATCAAATCTCATAAATCTCTGCAGCTTCGAATGGTGGTGGGGTTTTATGGGGTACGAACTCATTGAATGTTACAGGCTTGTATGCACGTGGCATTATTGTCCATTGCACCTGTCGAAGTAGCAGAGGAGGGAGACAACAGGACAAGGAAAATAATGTTGTAATTGCAATTGAAGGACTTGTTTTTTGTTTTTTATGATTTCAATTATTAATGTTGTTTAGAAGTCTTTCCTAGTTGGGAAAGAATGTTGATATTGATGCAACTTTGGTTGTGTGTGTGGTGAGGTTTCAATGTGGCCATGAGCACTCGTTTCCCTTTTTATATTGATGGGGAAAGTGGGTTTCATTTCATGAAACCATCATTCCTAGTTAGATTTATGCCTCTATCTTAACATATATTTTTAATTCTATTTTTACATTTTTTTTTTCGAATCTATTCCGTTCCGAATAAATTTATTTTCTTCGATGTAATGAATTCATAAAAATTATTTTTTTCATAATTTTTAATAAATTTAAATTTGAAACGATCAAACATTTTACCACTAATATCTAAGTAGATAAGAAGTTTTCTTAAATTAAATCAAAAAAATTCGAAACAAACATTTCTTGTTAGACTTATTTATATCTTTCTTTGATCCTTTCTAATATTTTTCAAATCAATTCTAATCCAGATAAATTTATTTCGTTGATTTAATTAATTCATAAGAAATTATCTTTTCATGCTTATCAACAACTTCAAATTGAAATCAATCAACAACAAAAATAAACTATGTTACCACTACTATCAATGAAAGGCATTTCAATGATTGCTTAAAGGAAAAAAAGAAAGAAATTTCATGAAGCACTATCATGTTATATTATATTTTTTAGTAAGAAAAAAAAAAGCTAAGCTGGATTTTAATATGATTGGGAAGTGAATGCCTTTGGTGCTAACTATCATGGTGCTTTGTCAAAATTGTCTAATCCTATGAGGAAAATAACAATTTCCTATTTGGGAACAAAGAAAAGTTGCCACGACTTTCCAATTTAGGCAAGAAACAATGGGAAAAAGCCAGCAGCATAAGAAATGGAAACTTTAGAAAGTAAATGGGTTGATTTATGGTTTCTTGGTTATGAGTTTAAGCATTGTTTTTTGTTATGGAATTTGCAGTGATCAAAGCAAAGTTTCTGAGGCTTCACTCACCTTCTAATTGTAGATTTTGTTTAGCCAAATCAAGTCAAGCATTGACTTTAACCTCACCGATCAGTCTTGAAGCAAGCTCCACGAACCAGTTTCCTTGAAGCCCTGAAAGGCCCAAACGATAGGCCGAGTTTGGCAGTTGCTAAAAGACATGGAATTTTTTATTTTTTTTTGGTTCACACTAAAGGAAATGGATTTCATCTCAAGTTTGAAGAAATGATAGGTGGAAGATTATAGCATATCCAATCCAAACAGTTGCCTTTGAACCCTCAGTTTTCTATTTATGGTTTCCAGCAAATTAGTGGGCTTTCAGCTTGCAAGATATCATCTTTGGGCTCCAAAAAATAAATATTATAATAATTCGAATTTACAAACTAAATACAAAATACCTTTCTAAATTTTGTCAAACTCTTATGTTATTTTTGTTAAAACTTTAATCCGTATCATTTTCATATTGTTTTATGTTACGATAAAATTATTAGGTTTACTATGATTGTTTCTTAAAAGGGTTGTCAAGGATTCCTTCATTTTCGAGATTAAAATAAAACTAATCCACTACTTTGAGAAGAGAATTCTAACTCAAATTAGGTAAGAAATTTACAAAATTGTTCAACAAATTTAGGGCTTGAAAAGAAAACTAGAATCCAAAACTAATAAATGCCAAGGTTTGAAGACTTCATGCACAGCAGCCATGCCATAACTCTGAATTATTATGAATTGCCAGTTTTAGACGCATCTAAAATGTGAACCATATAGTTCCAATCCAATGAACATTTCATCTCTCCTTTTCATTCCCAGTTTCCAGTTTTCATTTCCCAGCTTCTAAGAGGATAGCATCCAAAAATGACTTGTAGAAGGAAAGAGAACATTCAAAGCATTACTTGTACGTCTTCCATATGCATCACAAGACAATTATACATACCCTAAATATAGTTATATACCCTACAATGTACATCTTCTATGTTTCTAAAAGAAGCAAATGTTTCTCATCACCATTGGGATTGTGTCATTAATTCTCAGAATAGCCAAAGCCTTGTATTATGAAAAGCTTTGTTAAATGTTAAATAGTAATATTTTTAAACAAGAATCTGTACCATTTCTATTCATTCTATTTTCACCATCATCAGTCTCAGTTGTATAATCTCAGTTTTTGCCTAAAAAACCTAGACTCGGTTTACAAGGAATCTCAAAATAAATGGGAGTTGAAAAGCAGAAGCTGTTTGTCCTGCTAAGGTTTCGATGTAATAAGGAATCATGAGTCTTAGAATGAGCACCAAACAGAGGTCATGAATACCTAGATTCATTTTACAGAGGCTGGTACTTAGTTTTAAGCGAATTGGAAAGGAGTAGGAGACCTGCAAAGTAGAATCAGAATAATCAGCAAGATGCACTTATATAAGATAACTCAATTTTACTACGAAATAAGTGATATTTCTTGGCACCAGCTGTTTTTCCCTCTTAAGTTAAGTGAAAATCGAGATTAGAATGAAAAAAATATATACACCCATGCATCAATTCACACAATATAGAAAATCATCGAGGATAATAGTTGTGGCACAAGCACTCACATGACAGAAGGATCAGATACAAAGTGCACCCATGTCAGGCGGCCCTCCATCAGATCCAGCGGATGCTGCAGATTTAAAAGATGCTCCCTTCTTGCCTTGTTTCCGCTCCTTTCTACCCTTTCTGGCATCTGTTGCCGGGTTACTACATAGTGGAAAGTAACATTGGAAAATAATGAGCTCTTTCTTCCTTAAGAGTTGTTAACATGTCAAATACTAAGAAACTTGAGACCCAAGCATCTGAACAACACAAAAAACGTGAGAAAGAATAACTCAAGCTCTGATTCAAATCAAGATTAACAGAAGACATGTTGTACCCTTGTCATGGCTCTACAAAACAAGGTCCACTTCTTACCAGTGTTTTGTTGAACTAGAGTAGTAGAACTAGTACATACTGCATTTACGTTATATGGCTAAATAGATTATAGATCCAAAAGCAAAATAGAGTTCAGGTAGTATACACTATCAACTTAATCGAGGACCTCCCTGAGACTGATCCACAACAAGCCTTGTATTTTTTCTTTGATCCACAAGGGCAGACCTTGTTTCTTTGGATCATCTGCAGTTTGGAAGGTTAAAGGATAAAAGAGTGAAAATCTTGCTTCAAAACCAAGTATTCTGAAAAGGAAAGTGTTTCTTATTTTCATTGTCGCATTAAACCTTGTCATCTGGCCGAGAACTGATATCAGCAAGGTTTTTAATGTTATTAATAGATGGATTCTGTTCACACGTCTTCTTGAAAGCTTCTTCCTTGTGTTGTTCACTGTTCCCATTTTCATCATTACCTGGATAGCATATTTAACAACCGGTAAGTACCATATATGTCAAAACACATTCTTTTTAGACATCGTAGAAAGCAAAAGCAGACCTCAACAAATGTCATATCGACATCTAGTAGAGGAATCAGATTTAACAGAGATAATGGAAACATATTTATCTTCCTAGTTTAAATAATTAAAACAGATGACAAATATTAAATGCAAAAATTTTTGAACAGTATTACTGCAGTTCCATTCCAACCAAAAAAATCTTTCCAGCTCATGTCTGCCATGAAAATCTTCACATAAGCCAGATTCTTAAATCCACTAATGTGGACAAGGATGGTCTTGAATGGGGACAACTGAGACACTTGTTGCCATTACACGTTCCCAAATTAGGACCCAGACAAAACTTGAATAGTTTTTTCATATTTCATCTTGTAAAGATCTTTCTAATCTCAGAAATAACTGTCTTACTAACCCAAAATACTAACATAAGATGTTACAGAAAGATGGAATTTCATTATATAGAAGATAAGGAAACATCGATGTTAGGTGAATCCTAACCAAAATATCTAGAATGTGCATATGTACTGACCGCCCATTACCATGAGAACCATCTACATGATTAGCAAGTGAATCAATTGCAGCTGTGTATTCTTCTGTTCCTTGTTCAGCCACCAGAAACTCTATAGCAGCATCAACATCACCATCTACTTGTAGCAAAACCTGATGAAGTGCAAGTCAGGCAAAGTGAAGGGAAAACTATTTCATGCATGCCATGTCTCCTGAGTACTGAAAAAAGGGGACTTTGAGGCCAGAACTTGGAGAAACAACAACTGGACGGGGGATAAAAGACATCAGAGGAAAAATATGTTCAATTCATCACCTGTTCAACTTTTTCAGAGCTTTCACAACCACTTCCAGCCATTACCAATTTGATTGATCCTGTATTGATACTGTCCTTACCGGATGCCCCCTTTGGCTTACTAACTGTAGCTTTTGCTTGATTAGATGACACTGAAATATCAGCATCCGCCTTTTGACAAACTAGAAGTTATTAGGCTAGCATTACCACTTTAGACATTCAAACTTAAGACCAGAATCAATACAAGAATCATCACAGTGAAAAAATAGAAACACAAACCTTAATGATAATTGGCATTGCTGGCCCATTACAGGGGTCTTCTTTCAATCTTACACTATTGTAGTGTTCCTCATCATGATATGATCTGAAAAACATTTGAAAATCATACAGAAGAACCGAAACTATGGACTATAATCAGAGAATGTAAAATGAAATGAACAGTTGAATCAAGAAAACAAGCCTATAACACTCACAAATGGACCATTTGAGCTCCACGATCATCAAAATTCTTGATATACCATCGAGGCGACATGTTCTATATAATATATATAGCACAAGAGATGAGTTCCAAAGTGGCCAAGCCTAATATTAAAAGAGAGGAAAAGATGAGATCTTACCCGGTGTATGCATATATTTCTGCGAGTCACAAGAGAAGCTGCCTGCAACTCCATATGTCCAGCCCATGTGCCATCCTTTTCCATGGTCTGACAGTATTCATCAAATGGGACATCATCCTCGATAAAGGGTTCAAACATTTCACGGTTCTTCTGTTAATATCAGATAAAAGTGAGATTTCCAAGTTGAATCTCCAATAAGAACAAAAGATGTGAGAGGCAGAAAGGGGAAAGACGAAAAACGAGGAATAAAGCATAAATCGTCCAACCATCCAAGTAAGCAACAGAATTTCTGAAAAATCATCTAGGTAAGGACAACTTAGCAATCCTTCTAATTTACTGTAATATATTATATAAATAAAGTTAAAATATGGCATATCATGCCGCACTCGGTCAATTAGGCAAAATTCGGTCAATGTCTTTTTCTACATTTAGGTTAGTCCATGCATTGGAGAGTTGCATCTGCTCACTAGACCGCTCCTTTTGTTTGCTAGAATAAATATCTTATTCAATGGTTAAAATGAAATTGTCAACTTAGTTTGCATCATGCCTTTGGACTGGAAGGGGCCAGAATCTAACTATACCTGATTTTTTTTTTTTTTCATTAGGAATAAGTCCAATTCTAAGTTCATTACCCTTATATTTCAATTTTCACCATAATATTGTACTATCATCTACCATTTCTCATCATCGATAATAGCAAAGCTACAATATATGCTTAGGAAAGTCAGTTAATGAAATCATAAAACAACAGTACATAAAGATAATTAATATATTTCTAAATTCCAATGCAAATAGGTTTTACATTTGACACAACTTGCCAACAAAAAAATAAACGAAAATAACTCTGAAAAAGAGACTCAGAATTCTTACTAAAACTATAACAAAAACAATAACCAAGCTTTTCCCCATTATCATCATCATTTACCACTATGTATTGCACCACCATGCTGCGATATTTCCCATGTTCCTCCTCATCACCTTCCAACTGATTGGCAAGAGCCCTGCTAACTAACAAGAGTGAACAACTTAAACAATTTCAAATAAAATGTGTACCCCCAAAATAAAATAATTACAATATAGGTGAAGAACAGAAATCAAATTTAACAATTCAAATAAAATAAATGCCACAAAAACAAAAACATTGTAAAAGTATTTCCAAAAGAATAAGAGGAAGAATAGAAGAATCTAAAAGACACAAACCTGAAGAAACAATTACCATCTGCAGTCACTTGGATGATTTGTAAGCCTAATGCATCGAGTTGTGCACGAAACTTAGAAATATCTGTCTGCTTTCCAATCTTTTTTACCTGTTCACCAAACAGAACTTCGTTTGCTACTTTTGCAGGATGAAGGAACTACTATAAGCATTAAATTGAACTGTGTTCATATTTCTGTTTGCTACTTTACCACTGGAATCCGCAAATTGCATATACAATAAAAAGAAATTGCATGTTTATTAAACATATACAATATTCTATCAGTCCTCTAAATACAAGAAAAATTACCGTTGTGATCAAGTATTACTTCTGTATAAGAAATCACTGAACTAAATCAAATAAAGACACCAACAACAAACTAGCACTATAACTAAACAAATCCAACATAAAACAAGACCAAACCCACACGGGCCTCAAACCACTAAGCCAAAACGTCGTTGGCTCCCTTTCTATTATTAGACATTGATATCTAAAAGCAAAATTCAAAGTGCATTGCTCCTCATGTCTTTCATAATTTATCCATAAAATTCTTTATTAATACTTAGAAGTATTTACATAAACACAAAACCATAAACTGAATTGAACAAAAAAAAAAACAGCAAAACTTAGTTGGGGATGTTGTAAACACAAAACTATAAACTGAATTGAACAAAAAATCACCAAAACTTACTTGGGGATGTTGTTTCTTGGGTTTGGATTTCTGCTGTCTAGTTTTTACCATTGGTTCAAGGGATTGTTCTTCTTCTTCCCTTCGATGAACAAATAGAATGGCTCGTTCTGGCAAAAGAGGGAAGTGAGGGAGAGATGATGACGATAATAATCGAACTTTCGAAGTTTCGAACGACCACAACCCGGACTAGCGGCGTCTCGGACGAGTAGATTGTCGAGTTAACCCGTGATGATGCTTATTAGGCCCATGAACTTTCAGTCCTGATCAATGGGCCTTTCAGACTGATGGGTTGTATTGGTCCAATAACCTTAAGTTCTTGCACATTGGGCCTTTGCAGTTCCACATGGGCTTCTTAATTAATTCTTACGTTAGTATTACCATTAAATTTAATATTAAATGTCAGTTGACGTTACATTTCTGATATATTATAAACACATAATAATTTTTAACGTAAGCGTTATAATTTTCTCATTTCATTAACAGATATCATTATAAGAAAATCGTTAGCCAACTTTCCTTCTATGTGATAGATTTGTTCGAACAATAACAGTCTCAATTTATTTTGGTGATAGAGTTATATATTCATTGTAGATGGAGCGTTACTAATCAAAATCATAATTTCCTTTCACTTAAAGAAAAAACTAGAAGCCATTATCTAAGATTGACAAGTAGAAATTATTAGCTAAGATAATCATATCCAGCACTAAAGATTTAATCATTTATATATATATATATTATGAGGTGTCACTGTACTATATTGGATATAAAATTAATATTTACTCACCTTATCTTAAGAGAATTTAACATTATGAGGATCTGAATATGAAATTTTTCGCTATGAATTGTCTTAACTCAATAATTCAATAAAATCTTAGATAAGTGAACCAACCCTTTTGGTTTAATCATTTATATTGTATGCACTTTATTAACAAAATTGTTATACATGTGACAATTTTGTTAGAGCATTGTACATTTTACACAAAAAAAATCAAATTAAATTTAAAGAATAATGAAACACAATGGGACTATAATGTTAGAAACATAAAAATCAAAAAAAAAAATTAATGCAAAAACTTGAAGCTAAGTTCGGCTGATTCATATAATCATTTTTAAGTGGTGATTTTCAGTAGGTTTGGAATTCAAATCCTAAAACTTGTAACTCTTTATGTTCTATTATCGGATTACGTTTTTTTTTTATGTTAAAAAAAGACAAATGTAATACAATTCAAAATTTAATCCGATCGATTCATATAATTATTTTAAAAGATAATTTTTTTTAATAAATTTAATATTTAAATATGAGCACTTACAATTACACTATCTTCTATTATATTCAAGGCTGCTTATTTTATGTAGAAAAAAATGTTATGCAAGAAGGCTTTGTATAGAGAAAAATTAATGAATGATTATATAATTATTCCTAAGAGTTATGGTGGGGGAATTAAAAGGGACCACTGGTCAACTAAACCACTAAAAATAACTATCAATGTTTAGTTCATAATTAAAGAAACTTAAGAAAGATTCCAAGATAAATAATTCTAAAATAAAAGTGATTAATAAAGTTTGCTCCTGGTTTAAGCAAGAATATATGTCAAAGCATTAGTGACATCATAATACTTGAAAATAGATAGTTGAAAGTTGCAATGATACTTTAATTATAGTTCAAGTTTTTTAGGTTTAAGTTAAAATGACATGTTCTAAGATCAAGAGTCCTTTAATAATTATTATTTTTTGTTTGATATGTATATAATTGGTATTTAGTTTTTTTCTAATAAAATGATTTCAAATTAAAAATGTTAATTATAAAAATATATTCATAAGTATCACTTTCCTTTAGAAACTCTTTAATGATGTAATAAATGAAAGATGTGATTAAGAGCATCTTACCAAACCCAAGCTCAAGTTTCATTTACAATTACAAATCTAGTGGAGATTGGGGGTAGTTGCATTTACATTTGCTAGAATATATATTAAATTGTTTAATGAGTGCTTTCACTGAAGATTCTTATTCATAATTGATTATTTAAGAATGTTGTGGATCCGTCTCACAGACGGCGTCATATGGACGTTAATTCATTCAACTGTATTGTCCGTTTTGAGTCTGGTCCGTTCGCAGCCTGCGTTCGCAGGGCCCGAACCAAGGGCAGCCCTCACGGTTTTCTTTTGCGTCTCCAGGGGATCGAACTCAAGACATGGTCCTTGAGAAATCACCCCTGGTACCATTGAGCTCGCGTTTTGTTGTGGATCCGTCCCACAGACGACGCCATATGGACGTTAACCCACTCAACCGTATTGTCCGCTTTGAGTCTGATCCGTTGGAGTCGAGCTCAATGGTACAAGGGGTGATTTCTCAAGGACCATGTCCTGAGTTCGATCCCCTGGGGACGCGAAAGAAAACCGTGAGGGCTGCCCTTGGTTCGGGCCCTGCGAACGCAGGCTGCCAACGGGCCAGACCCAAAGCGGACAATACGGTTGAGTGGGTTAACGTCCATATGGCGCCGTCTGTGGGACGGATCCACAACAAAGAAAATTCTTTTTTTTTTTAAATTTTAATTTCCAACCTTATTTTTTAAAATTATGAGCTATTTTTATATTATATTAGATATTAAATTAATATCTGTTCGTATTTTGTAACTGACACTGATTTAAAAAGATTTGACCTAATAAAGATTCAAACTTACGAAGTATTTTCACTTAAGAATTTAATAAAACTTTATACTATTAAATTAATATTTAGATTAATTTCAACCACATATGAGAGAGATCGAACAAGAATTTTAAAAAATGACATTCGAAAATGTTTTCAAAAGAAATATGTATAGAATTTCAAGCCACAATTAATCTATAAAAAATAAAATGAATTATTTCATACACAATTAATAAGAAAAATCATTGAAATCATACATAGCCTTCAAGATAATTAAAATAAATAAAATAAATAAAATAATTATTTTAAATCTCAAAAATAAATATCAATCTCTTAATATTGTTTATGTTATCTCAAAATAGTAATTAGTAATGGAATAATCACATGTTTTTGTGATTAAGCACAGCTAGTCCTTGAGTACTAAAAATCAAATCGAAAAGTCATTCATACTCACCTTTTTTCGAATTCAATTATATCAAGAACAAGGATTATTATATTTTTTTTCTATTTTTTTAAAGTTTTTTTACAAGCTAAAGGAAGAACTGAGAGAAAAAAGCAGACAAAGACTTCCGCTCTTCCGCTCCGTCTGATGCAAGCAATCAACCGACAGAACGCAGGATTTCTCCTCCATTTTCTTACACTTCGTACTTCTAAGCCTTCTCCCTTAACTTTTCCCGCATTTTACTTTTCCGGTTTACCAAACACACTCACTTTCTCTCTTTATTTTCTTCGTGTCACTTGGTTTATCTCATCATTTTCTTCTTTTTCTTCTTCTTTGTTCCAGCCATCAATGTCGGTAGAGTTGAGAGTTATTGTTTTTCTGTTCTTTGTTCTCTGCTTTGCTGATCCATGCACAGTTAGAAACTACTATTTCGCACTCATCATCAAAGGTAAAACATTTCATTTTCAACAGATTTTATAGCGGGGTTTTTGATTCTTGTATGGTAGTGAAATTCATTTCTCTTTGGCTTATATTTGTACTTTAAAATTTACTGTTTCTGGAAGTATCCAGCATGAACAATATGCATGCGAGGGGTGTTTTAAGATATACGTGCTGGAACTTATGTTTTGTCATGAAATTTTAATGCAGGTGTTTTAAATTGAAAGCTTTGTATTATATATAGAAAGTCTGAAACTGAGAGTAGTGAAATAATGGACCAAAAAACATGGCTATGGAGGAAAAAATCTACAGAGAAGATCATTCTTGCAACTGACAAACTAAACCTCTCGCAGAAAGACAATGAAGAAGAGGTAAATTAAGCATGTTTGATTATTTTTGCAATAAACTTTCTCCAAGATTGATGTTGTCGATGCCTTCGTCTAAATTGGAGATATTTATGATGTTTTAAGTTCAATTACATATTCTCACACAACCGCATATCCATGCATATGAAAAAGTTCAAGTAGTAGAGTTTCAGAATAGAAAATTCTTTTCCAAGAATGCTCATTTGATCAAATGTTGTCTGGATTCTGATGCTTAATTGGGTTTTTGTCATGTCAAACATTTCGTATTTAGCTGCAAAAATGGGGGACGACTATGCTAGTGCTGAGAAAAAGTTAAGAGTTACCATGATTTATTGAGAAATTCTTGAACTGTACTAGGATTCTTGTTCTGGGTTGCTGAACAATTTCTGGGAAACTTTACTTACTGGTGATTTTGGTTTTACCTTTACTCCCAGAGACAGACGCTTATGGCTGATAAACTAGAATTGGAGACTGAGCCGAAAATTTTAAACAAGAAGCTTGCTTCTGCTCTTTCTGACTGTAATTCCAAACATGAACTTGCGAAGAAACATGAACAGATGGCACTGGAAGCTGTTGCAGGAAGGGAGCAGGCAGAAGCAGAAGCAGAAGCAGTTTCTCTAAAGCAAGAACTCAGAGAAGCTTTGCAGAAGAGAGCTGCAAGTGAAGAAAGGTTAACTCATTTAGACGCGGCCCTCAAGGATTGCATGCAGCAGCTACGCTCTGTTCGAGAAGATCAGGAGCAAAGGATTCATGATGCTGTGAAGAAGGCCTCAAAAGAGTTTGAGAAATCACAGAAGGTTTTGGAGGAGCAGTTGGCTGAGACTAGTAAAAGGCTTACTAGATTAGGTGTTGAGAATACTAATCTTACTAAGGCTCTCTTGGCAAAGGAAAAAGTGATTGATGATTTGAACAAGCAAAGGGCTCAGATGGAGACAGATTTTAATGCACTAATGGCAAGATTAGAATCCACAGAGAAAGATAATGCCTCTCTGAAATATGAGGTTCGAGTGCTCGAGAAGGAACTTGAGATCAGGAATGAAGAGAGAGAATTTAATCTTCAAACTGCCCAAGCATCACACAAGCAACATTTAGAAAGTGTGAAGAAAATTGCTAAGCTAGAATCAGAATGTCAAAGGCTGCGTCTCCTAGTTCGAAAACGATTACCAGGTCCTGCTGCCTTGGCTAAGATGAAAAATGAAGCTGAAATGCTGGGAAGGGACTCGGTTGAAATGAGGAGAAAGTTAAATTCTAGTCCTACAAGTCCAAGGCTTGACTTCACAGTTGATAAAAATTCAGACAGCCCGAGCAAGAGAATGAATATCCTAGCTGAGCAGTTATGTGCTATGGAAGAAGAAAATAAGGCTCTCAAGGAAGCCCTTGGTAAGAAAATGACTGAACTTCAATTCTCTAGAGTCATGTATGCACGCACAGCTTCCAAATTATCTGAGGTTGAGTCACAGCTTGAAGAATCATCAAAAAGTCGGGCAAACAATGATTCAACCAGAAACAGTGTAATGTCACAAGAGATCTCTCTGGCATCAGTGTCTGATGTTGGCACTGACGATAAAGCCAGTTGTGCAGAATCCTGGGCTTCTGCCTTAATTTCAGAACTGGAGCATTTCAAGAATGGTCAATTAAGGAATTCGTCGTCACGTAAAACTGTCGGATCTTCGGAAATAAATCTGATGGATGACTTCGTTGAAATGGAAAAATTAGCTCTTGTTTCTGTGGATAAGCTCTCTGGAAGTTCTCATGTTTCTTTAGATGAAGCTAATGGGACCCTTGGACTGTTGCAAACCGGTTCAAGTGGAAATTCCTTGGAGTTAATGTGTAAAGAGATAGTCCATGTGTCTGAAAGTCAGTCTGACCGTAGCCTGTTGAACAATGAAACGAAGTCCAAAAATCCACTGCTTAGCAAAGTTCCTGGTTGGCTTCAGGAAATACTGAAAGTGGTCTTGGAGCAAAACCAAGCAACTAAAAGAAACCCAGATGAAATAATTGATGACATTAGAAAAGCTTTGGCCTGCATGAGCTATCCAAACACTGACGAAAGCTTTTATCAAATGGAGGCTTCAGACCATCCCAATTCCTCTGATCCCTCTTGTACTAGTGGCCACATTTCATGGAAACTTTCAAATGGTTCTTCAAAGGTCTGCTTGGAAGAGAAGAGCAACCAGCAGGTTCATCATGATTTGAGTAAATCAATTTGCAGGATAATTGAGCTGATAGAAGGGATCAGCTTACCATCACCAGATTATAATATCGCAGAGACCTTGGCCGAGAAGAAGAGGAATTCTTTCTCATACAAGCACTCGGATACACCTGCAGGCTACATGGTTCGTGTTTTCCAATGGAAAAGTTCTGAACTCAGTGCTGTTTTACAGCAATTTGTGCATGCTTGTTATGACCTGTTGAATGGAAAGACAGACCTCAACAAATTTACCGAAGAATTAACTTCTGCACTGGACTGGATCATAAGTCATTGTTTTCCCCTTCAAGATGTTTCGAGCATGAGAGATGAGATTAAGAAGCGTTTCGAGTGGGATGAATCACAAAGTGAAAGTGAAGCAGAAGTTGGAATAGTTGGTCAATTACACAATAACTTCCTTCAACAGGAAGAGCCTAATGTGAGAGCAGAAAATAGAAAACTAAGAGATCAGTTGATTAACATAGAAGCAGCAAAGAAACATCTGGAAGAAAAGCTCCAGTCAACCACAAATCAGAGTGACTCTCTGTTGAATCAACTTGAGGAATCCAAAAATACCATTGTGAACTTGCAGGCAGAGTTAGATACTATGAGAAAAACTGAGGAAACGGTTGAAAAACGCAAGTTAGAAGATGAAAACCTTGATAAACAGCTTTCTTTGACCAAAGTTGAACTAAATGAGGCCTGTCAAAAGTTTCCTTCTCAGGACCTGGAATTAGAGAACAAAAGTACCTGCCGTGAAGAATTGGTGGTAACACGTCTTGACAGGTAAATACCGGTTTCTTCAAGTTTGCTCTCTGAACCTGATATCATGTTCAATTTTTTTGAAGTGTTGAGAATCTAATACAGCTGATCTTTGTTGCCTTCAGTGTGATAGAGAAGGAAATATCAAACACTGAAGTCAAGTGCGAGGGAAATCAGATTCGAACTGTAAGTTCATATAACACTGTTACATGCACTTGAGATTATTTCACACAAAAAATCTGGTTCTTTGATTCTACATTTGAGAATTAGATTAATAATGGATTTATATGTAACCAATAAATTGTTGTTCACTCTTTGATGAATCTGGCAGAACTGGGAGATAACAGCTGCTTCAGAAAAGTTGGCTGAGTGCCAAGACACTATCTTAAATCTAGGAAAGCAATTTAAGGCATTGGCATCTCCAAAGGAAGCAGCCCTTTTTGACAAGGTCATCTTCACTCCATCTGATACTATTACTCCAACTTCCACAACCATTCCAACTCCACCAAAGAAGAAGTTGGTCAGCCAAAGATCCTCTCTACTAGATCAGATGATAGCTGAAGATAGTGATGAAACAAATAATCTCGAGTCTCCAAAGGCCAAAGAAAAAAGCAATCCCAGTTTGTCTTTCATTTCTAACAGGACGATAGCGCCTCTAGACAGTAGCCTCGTATTCAATGGAAATAAACAGCAGGAAGATAATGCAGCAGTTAAATCTTTAGCTATTGTTGCTAGCAAAAAACAAGGAAGTTTATGGAAAAAGCTGTTGTGGAGAAAAACAAAAGGTAATAGCAAGAAAACACCCCTTCCATTTGCCCCTTAGACATTGACATAAAGAAGAATATGGTGAAAAGATGGGGCTTTCAGGCTGTTGTCACAGTTGTTGCTTTTTTTTTTCATTTTTTTTTTCGAGTTTGAGTGGAAATGAATAAAAGTCTGGCTTTTCTACGGTTACTTGAGAGTTGAAGTCTTGGTGTATATATGATAGAAACCTGGACTAACAAGAAGACAGAATTTGGCTTGCTGTTTACAGATTCATACAGAGTAAAACCCCGATTTTCTACAGGATACATAATATTCAAGTTATGAGGCCAATCAATCACCAATTCAAAACTTTCTATTTTCAAGTGCAAAAATTGCAGAAAATTCCATCAATGATTTTTTAATAGTAAAAAGACCATCAAAATTGAAGATGTGAACATCACAGACCAAATTCCCATTACAGCAATCAGTCTCTGTATGGCACAAATCCTGCAATATCAGGGAGTCCAGCCTCCTTGTAGCATTCAGCAATCCGCTCCACAGAGTCACCCCAAGTCCCTTCCAGAGAAGCTAAATCTAACAAAAAAGCAGCTTCATCCAACGCAATCTGTGGATTTCATTTAGGAGATGGATCATACTCGAAAAGAAGAAGATTAGCGATAAGGAAAAAGAATATAGATAGGATATATACACCTCTAATAGCTATATGGTAAGATCAATAAACATTACAGGTTATAACTAGACACCTGAACAAGTGGCTTTCCCTTCTTTAAATTTTCTTGCCTTCCCTCTTCTGTCAATTTTTCCGTTATATATTCAATTTGCTCATCCTCCCATTCTGCTATAGAAGCAACTTCCTGGAAAGGAGGTCGCTATTTAATATGAAAAGGGATTTAAAAAAAATAAAAAAAATAAAGATCATGAAATATATTAAATGTAGCTCCCGTACGTGGTACTTGCAACCGAGAGTCCACCATGGGGATTTTAAAGCCCCCCTTGCAGCATCTTTGGCTTCTGAATTACGCCCAACCCTAAAAAATGCCAATGAGGCTCCTTAGTAGAATAAGTCAGTTGAACATAACAGAATAAAATCAAGAGAGAGCAATTAGAGTTTCTACTACTTCAGTAAAACTTCTGCATTGAAAACAAATGGCCGTGCAAATCCTGGAAAATGCTCCTTCCTTGTATAGAACTCTCCAGTCACCAATGCTGAAACCTTTTACAAGCAGGTGGGGGTAATCAAGAATGTTAAATTGCATAAAGAATACTGCTTACAATAGCTAGGGAAGTCAGATGGTCTTACATGATCCCCTTTCTCAAAATGCTGAATGACTTTGCGCTCTAGGACATCAGGAAATAAACCAACCTGAAACAGTCATTTACCAATACAATTTAGATCATATGATTGAAATCTGATTAAAGCAGTAGATATAAATATATAGTTTTCAATACCTTTCTTAAAAGATAGACATCTACATCTGTAATCTGAGATCTAGAAAAGTCACCCTTTTTATATAGTTTCTCCCCAGCATCAGCTGCAGCATGAAACAACTCATCACTTCCTTTTTCGCAGCTATTGGCCTCTTCTTCAACCAGGATCCTGTGTATAAACTGGTCTACCTGTTTGAGAGAGAGTGAGAAAGGAGACAAATTACAATGTACAGGAGGTATGTCAGCATGCCGAAGAATTGAAAATTTCAAGATATGAATACAATGAAATTTCATATCTGAACCGTAGCCATGGGAAGTGGTCACATGACCATTTCATGCAGAGCACACAACTTACAGTCTTGGCCAAAAGCCAAACTCCATGTTTGCGAACATCCACCACTGGCATCTCCATCCTGACCGAGAAGGGGAATTTGAATCAGGCTAAAGAGAATTAACCACTTATAAAAGGTGAGACATTTGAAGTTTCTCACCCAGGAGGAGCTGTTGGCCACCTGAGCAATGCAGTTACAGCACCTATTCACAAAAAAGTCATACAACAGCTTCAACTTAAGCATATCTTATAAATAGCCAATTCCAAACATAGATAACAATTTTTCAGTACCTGAGCTGCTTTTAGCTAGCGGAATTGCTAGTGGTATCAACCCTTGCTTTGCTCCAGGGGAAAGAATTGAATCACCTGTCGCAATGCACCAGATTTGGAGACCATAAGTCCTAAGAGTTTTCAATCACTACAAATATACGAGATTTTATCAGGAATAGGATCAAAGCCAGCATTCCATTCCAAAAACTGAAGTTCAAAAATTTCAATATAAAAAATGTCACCTTTATAAAAATAAGTAGACAACTTAAATAACCCACTTTAACTGATAGTGTAACAAATGCACAGATGAACTTGAATTTTAGTAACCTGAATAAAATTTTCTTTCTTGGGTCACAACTTAAATTCTATTAGTACCAAATACATTTCCTTTATACATTCCACGTTAAAAAACCCAAATCCAATATCATAAATCAATAAGAGCGTGGACATTAAAAAAAGATGAAACTTTACATCTTGCATTAAGTATTCTTAACAGCTGAGGCAGATGCTGAGGAGGTTGAGTTGCAGCCACTTCTTTGATGAAACTAATGTGGTCTGCAATTTTGTCCATATTAACATTCTTTACTTACAAATTAAAATGCAAATACCAACCACAAAATGAAATAAGAGAACGCACAAAAAACCGAATTTATAAACACCCACCTGGAAATGAAGAAGAAGAGCAGAAGAATCTGGCGCATCTTCCATGGCCAAGAAGCAGAGAACTGGTACGTGGTGATGAAAACGCCATGACCAGCGATGACTAGACAAGCAGACACATATATATTACTATTTTACGGGGTTTTTTCAAAGGGAATGAAAGATCCAATGAAGGCCCATATTGTTTACGTACGCACACATTGGGCCCAAGCTGAGAAAGAAAGGTAACCATTTCTGATCTCACTGAGTCTGAACCCGTTTATGTTCCTGCAATTCTGGACCCTTCTTGGATATTTTTGGCAATGATTCTGGCTGGGGAAGGCAACAGGTGTGGAATGGTGTTGGTAGTAGTATCTTGTGGAGTGCAAGAAGGTAAGTATTGAGATGAAAGTTTGCCTCCCACCCGAGACATTCCAGGCCATGGAAACTGATGAAAGTTCATGGCTGCATTAACCATACAATATTAATATTAATGATCAGATAACGGTGCTTTTAGCCTTCACTCTAAACCTCTGTTTCACAAACCAAATTGGATTTCAAGAATCCAATCACAATGTAAATTATCCTAATAGAAATCAATTTCCAAGATTCACAAAGTACAGTTTTAAATCATGTGTCTAATTCACAGGCATTAAATACTGTACAAGTATGTTGGGGTGAAGAGAGCCACACCACCGTGCACTGACTTCAGGAATGATATTCACTCGCTAAGTATATAAACATAAATAAACATAAAAGTGGGTTAGTGGAAACCTAGAAACCACTTACAATAGTGGAAGACCTAATCGTGTCTGCATTGATTTTAAAACAAAGTAAGCCTAGGAGCTTTCTTTTTCTTTTTTTTGTTCATGGCCTAGGAGCTTTCAATACTGCAGCAGAACACACCAGAAAGAGAGAAACAAGATAAGAACGAGATAGAGATAGAGATAGAGATAGAGATAGAAAGGGATTCTCTCAGGAATGGATCAGATTTGATGTTGAATGCCATCTTCCTCTTGTAAGTTCTATAACCTCTTTTACTTTGATGAAAGAGTCTTTTTGGAAGTTGAATGCCAGGTTATTCTGTTTCTTGGGTTAACTCGCTGAGTTTATTCCCGCTGTCTTGTTTTCAGTATCAAGTTTGCTTGAGCTAAAATAGTTTTAGTTTTGAAGTAGTATTAAGTCTAAAAAACTAATCGATTCACTGTTTTTTTCCGAGATGCTGATCTTCCTCTGACAGGATTGATAGAGCACTCCAGAAATTTAGTTGGTCAAGAACAAATCAAACTAATTAATGTTCCACAGTTCCCGCAACATCTAAAGACAAACTAGCAAGACCGCGCTGAAGGCAGTGTTAACAATTTAACATCAGTGATCTTGCTTTCTGTATAATTTTTTTCATAAATGGAAGTAACACGAGGGTTTGCACTTGGTAGGTAACTAATGGGCAAAGCTAGGACAAGGAAGGTTGGCCTTATTTCACATACTGAGTTTCCGACTTTTGAGTGAAGGTTTTTTCCTGGAGAAAACATGGCCGATGGCAACGTGCGATTCATATCCAGTGGTATGGTCCAGGCAGCAAATCACAGGGCATCAGGTAAAAGGATTGAGTTAACCCCATGGCATCTTTGGCTCCTTCCAATAGGGCACATTCAGTTCGGACTTTTTTCCTCAAGCCTCTGTAAGAGGACACTCAAAAAACCCTGATCAACCACTTAAAAGGCTCTCTCTCGCACAGCCTGGATTACTTTCCGCCACCGGCAGGTCGCCTAGCAACAACCGAACTTGAAGATGACACCATTTCCTTCTTCATTGACTGCAATAATTCTGGAGCTTCGTTTATCCAGGCAGCAGCTGATGCACTAAGCATTTCTGACATCATTGAACCGGTTTATGTTCCTGCTATTATTCAATCGCTTTTCCCACTGAATGGCCTCAAGAACTACGAGGGTATTACCAAGCCATTACTTGGAATACAAATAACAGGTCTTGAAGATGGTATATTTATTGGTTCCACAATGAATCATGCGGTGGCTGATGGTATATCATTCTGGCATTTCTTTAATTCATGGTCAGAAATTTCTTAGGGTTCGATCCATTTATCTAAGCCTCCTGTTTTTCAACGTCGGCTTCCTGAGGGTGTTGGTCTCCCCATTCGTATTCCTCGGATCTTGTTTCAAAAAAATGAACGAAGACTTCGTTTTACCCCCATTACGAGAAAGGGTTTTCCATTTCACGAAGGAAAACGTTGCACAACTCAAAGCCAAAGCTAATGCTGAGATTGGCACCAACAGCATCTCCTCTCTTCAAGCTCTGTTGTCGCATGTTTGGCGATCTGTTATCCGCAACAAAAATTTCGACCCTGACGAAGAGACCAATTTCTGTGTTGTGGTAGCTGTTAGACAGAGATCGCATGAGCTGCCTGACAAGTATTTTGGGAATGCATTGCTGAGCAGGATGGTAAGAATGAAAGCAAAGGAGCTATTGGGACAGGGAATTGGTACTGTCGAGTGGAAAATGAACAGGATAATTGCTACCATAACCGAAGAATGTTTCAAAATGTTCCTAGAGTCTTGGCCAGCCTGCCCTACGATGACAACCGCTGGCAATTGGACAAAAAATATCCTGGTCACAAGGTATTCTCCTCGGTGCAATACCTATGGAAATGATTTTGGATGGGGTAACAGTCGCAATAAAAAGCGGGTCAGCAAATAAGTTCGATGGGAAGATTACATCGTTTTCTGGAGCAGAAGAAGGAAGCATTGACATTGAAGCATACCTTCTCCGAAGACATTGGAGGGTATGGCAAATGATAAAGAATTCATGGATACTGTCAAAGCTGAACATTGTGTCAATCCAAACTACAAGCTTGAAAATTGCTTTCACCATGGCAGTACCAACTGAATTGATATTAATGTTAACATTGGTTGTTCGCAGAATAATGCTATTTGAAGAAAGTTGTTAGTAAGTGTGAGTTTTTGTGCAAAGACATTTTCGTTAATGTAGAAAAAATGTTATATATATATATATATATATATATTCAAATCTCGTGGGAGCATAGCATGGGGGGTTTGTTTTCAATTATTGTTAGCACTGAAAGTGATCCTCTACCATGTTTACAGTTTGTGATGCTTTGAAATTGGAGATGAAGCATGTCTTATTTTAGACCAAACCAAACATGTAATGCTTTGATAGTGAAATGAATAGACTATATTATCTTTGGTGAATGGCTCATAACAAGAACAATTACTGTAAAACAGATTGAAGGACATCCTCTACAGGTCTTTGCTAAAAAAAATAACAAACTTGTGTCTTTTTCCGTGCCGTTTCAGCAGACATCATTATCGCTTCTGCAATAATTGAGTATAAGATATTATAGCAGGTAGACTTTCAGTGGCAGCATGTGTCGGCAGGTCATTATTCAATTGGTTGGGGAGCCCCCCAGTTCGTAACTCAGACGGAAGCATTATATTTTGTTATTTGAAAGCGTATGGCGTCAGCGTTTCTGCCAGATATACATGTAGATATAATACATTGTATGTTTCACGTGTTGCTTGTAAACCATAAATGCACACCACTACAAGTCTGCAACAACCGAGCGTGACAAAACAACCGATCAGTTCAGTGACAAGTTTTACTAGGAGAAGAATGGAAGGCGTTCGATGCATCTCGAGCACTATCGTCCAGGCAGCAACTCACAAGGCAGAGAATCAGAGGGTTGAGTTAACTCCATGGGATCTTTATTTTCTTCTAATAGGGTTTGTTTTCTTTTATTGTTAGCACTGAAAGTGAACCTCTACCATGTTTACAGTTTGTGATGCTTTCAAAATGGAGATAAAGCATGTCTTATTTTAGACCAAACCAAACATGTAATGCTTTGATAGTGAAATGAATAGTCTATATTATCTTGGTGAATGGCTACTGTAAAACAGATTGAAGGACATACAGGTCTTTGCCAAAACAGTAACAAACTTGTGTCTTTTTCCGAGCCGTTTCAGCAGACATCATTATCGCTTCTGCAATAATTGAGTATAAGATATTATAGCAGGTAGACTTTCAGTGGCAGCATGTGTCGGCAGGTCATTATTCAATTGGTTGGGGAGCCCACAGTTCGTAACTCAGACGGAAGCATTATATTTGGTTATTTGAAAGCGTACGGCGGCAGTGTTTCTGCCAGCTATACATGTGTATATAATATATTGTATCTTTCACATGTCGCTTGTAAACCATAAATGCAGGCCACTACAAGTCTGCAACAACCCAGCGTGACAAGACAACCGATCAGTTCAGTGACGAGTTTTACTTGGAGAAGAATGGAAGGCGCTCGATGCATCTCGAGCACTATCGTCCAGGCAGCAACTCACAATGCAGAGATTCAGAGGGTTGACTTAAGTCCATGGGATCTTTTTTTTCTTCTAGTAGGCCCTATCCAAAAGGGACTTCTTTTTCCCAAGCCAAAACCATCAGAAGAGAAGGAAACTGGACAAAACACCTTCATCCACCGCTTAATAACTTCCCTCTCCCACACTTTAGACTATTTTCCGCCCCTGGCTGGTCGCCTAGCCACCGCTGAATACGATGATGAAACGGTTTCCTTTTTTATCGACTGCAATAATACTGGAGCCTTGTTTGTCCATGCTGAAGCTGATGGAGTAACCATTTCAGACATTGTTAAACCTGTTTATGTTCCTTCTGTTGTTCATTCGTTTTTCCCACTCAATGGGATGAAGAACTCTGATGGCGTTTTCAAGCCATTACTTGGAGTGCAGGTGACAGAACTCGTCGATGGCATTTTTGTTGGTTGTACCATTAATCATTCCGTGGTTGATGGTACATCGTTTTGGAAATTCTTTAATTCGTGGTCTGAAATTTCAAGAGGATCGTTTGATTCATTTCAATTTTCAAAATCCCCTGTTTTCCAACGTTCATTTCTTGATAATATCAATTATCCCATTCAGATTCCTCAATCTTTGTTCAAGCAATTCCATGAAGAATTCGTTCCTCCTCCTGTGAAAGAAAGGGTCTTCCATTTCTCAAAGCAAACCATTGCAAAACTCAAAGCGAAAGCCAACGCTGAGACTGCCACCTGCAACATCTCCTCTCTTCAAGCACTGTTATCTCATTTCTGGCGAGCTGTTATCCGCAGCAAAAAATTAAGCCCTCAAGAAAACATGAGGTACAACATGCTGATCGGTGCGAGGCCAAGATTGCAGAAGCTTCCTGAACAATATTTCGGAAATGCAGTGAAGGGCGGAAGCATAACCATGAAAGCAAAGGAGTTGCAGGAGCAAAGACTAGGTGAAATCGCAAGGGAAATGAACAGGATGGTTGCTGCACAAACTGAAGAAGAGTTCAAGAAGGATTTGGAGTCTTGGATAGCAAGTCCGAAGATGATGACAATGGCCATGGCTAAGAGTAATACTCTGGGCACGAGTAGTTCGCCTCGATTCAACGTGTATGGCAATGATTTTGGATGGGGAAGGCCAATTGCAGTCAGAAGTGGGTCAGCGAACAAAAATGATGGAAAGCTAACCGTATTTTGTGGAGCAGAAGAAGGAAGTATTGATATTGAAGCATGCCTTTTGCTTGAGACCTTAGATGCCATATCTAATGATCAAGAATTTATGGATTCTGTCACCATTTAAACAGTTTAATGTTAGTGTCTAAGCTCCAGTAATTGCATTTATTATCATAAGTACAATAGAATCAATGTTCTTTTCGAATGGGAATGTTTTATAGTAAAATCGACCTTAATCCAAAGTAAATTTATTTTATACTTATTTTATGTTATATTTCAAAAAAAATGAAATTAATTAAGTTATATTATTTTATTTTTATTAATTGCACCTCGGTTGACATGTTACTTTGATATGTTTTTTAGTAACTGATACATTTCCAAGTAAGGGATACATCATATATTCCAAACTAAACAAGACAATGGTTTCATTGTTAATCAATATTCCAATCTATTATTTCAACACACTATGCCATTTATTTATTAAATAAAAACCATACTTATGATTTATAATAATAAAAATTTTTCTAACAAACTTTTACAAAAACACGCAACATAGATTACTAGACTAGATCTAAAAATTCATAAACGATATTGTAAGAACCAACAAGAAAGAGCTACAAAGATTCGATGGTAGAAACTAAAAGAAGATTATCGTAAAGTATGTAGATATAATTGGACATAGAAAGAAGACTAGACAATAGAGGAGAATCTGAATACAATGTGGAACAAGATGACAAAACATATTCGGGAGGTAAGTAAGGAGATACTAAGAGTATCAAACAGAAAAGCACCAATTGAAAAAGCTGCGGACTGAATCAGCCAAGGAAGCTATAAAAATTGAGAGGTTGTTACAGGGCTTTGAAGACAAACAACACCGAAAAGAGTTTTACAAAATATAAGTTAGCTAGGAAGGAGGCAAAAAGGGCGGTGGCAGAAGTTAAGACGAAGGTTGTGAAATATATTTATACCAAGTTGGACACAAAGGAGTGAGAGAAAGAGATATATAGATTGGTGCGAACAAAAGTGAAGAGAAGTTGGGACTTAAGAGTGGTGAAATGTATAAAGGATGAGTACCAAAGAATTCTAGTTAAGGATAATGATATTAAAGAAAGATGATGTGATTATTTCAACAAGTTATTCAACGACGGACAAAATCAAATTGTGGACAATATCTCGATGTCTCTCGATGATTTGAACCGATACTTATGTGAAGAATAAAAAAGATAAAGGTGAAGGAGGCACTAAAGATGATGAAGACAGAGAAGCTGTTGGGTTTGATGATATTCTTATTGAAGTTTGAAAATGTATTAGAGATGTCGGAGTTAGATGGTTGGCAAATCTTTTTAATAAGATTTGACACACTAACAAGATGTCTGAGAAATGGAGAAAGAGTGCATTGATACCTTTCTATAAAAACAAGGAAGATATTCAAAATTGTTCCAATTATCAAGACAAAACTAATGAGTCACACAAAGAAATTATGAGAAAGAGTGATAAAACGAAGATTAAGAAAAACTGTAGAGATATCGGAGAACTAATTTGGTTTTATGTCTGACCAATCAATTATGGAAGCGATACACTTGTTTAGACAACTTATAGAGCGTTCTTGAGTACAAGTGAAAGATGTTCATATAGTCTTTATAGATTTGAAAAAACATGATAAAGTACCTAGTAAGGTGTTATAGTGATCTTTAATGAATAAAAAAGTCTCGTGAAATATATTAAAATAATTAAGGACATCTATGGAGATAGAAGAACACATGTGAGCACATGTAGAGAGCAAACAAATAAATTTTCTATTACAATGAGCTACATCAAGGGTTAACATTAAATCCGTTTTTGTTTGCTACAATAATAGACGAACTGACAAAATTCATCCAGAATAATGTACCTTAGTGTAAGATATTTGTAAATTATATTGTCTTGTGTACTGAGATTAGAGTGGAAGTTAATACTAAGTTAGAACTGTGAAGAGACATTAGTGTCAAGAGAATTCAGATTAAACAGAACAAATACGGAATAAAGGGAATGTAAATTCAGTCCAAACAGAGAGAAATATAGAAATATATTAATGCTAGTGGGATGATGATCCTTAAGCGGGATCATTTTAGATATTTGGGGTCGATCGTTCAGATAGATGGAGAGATTGATGAAGAAAAGACTCATAGGATACAGGCAAGTTGGAGCAAGTGGAGAAGTGTTACAAGTGTATTCTATAACAAAAGAATTCCTATAGGGTTGAAAAACAAGTTTTACAGAACGGTTTTTAAACCTACATTACTCTATGGCAGCGAATATAGAGCAACTAAAGGAGTGCATACAAAGAAAATGAGTGTAACGAAAATGTAAATGCTGCGATAAATGTGTGGATATACGAGAAACGATAAAATTAGAAATGAGGACATTTACAAAAAGGTTGAAGTGACATCTATCAAAGACAAAATGATTGAAAGTCATTTACGTTGATTTGGACACATACGACATAGACCTCTAGACGCTCCAGTTAGAAGAGTTGAGGCTACAAATGATGCAAAAAGAGTTAAGGTTAAGGGAAGACCGAAAAAAACTTGAAAGGAACTAATCTGAAAATATATGGTAGAATGAGAGTTTGAAGTACACATTGCATTAGATAGGAATGAGTGGAGAAAGAGAATTCATACTTAGCGTGAATTTGTATATTGATTCATATAGTTTACCCAGCATTAGGATAAAGGTTTTGATAATGATGATATGATAAAGATGAAACTTTTACAAAAACAAATATAAAGTTAACCCAATTTTTTTACACAAAAATAATCGAATAGGATACCTTTAAAAGTATATATATTTTTTAAATTATTTTTCTTATATATATATATTTATCTTGAAAGGATTAAGTAGTTGAGCTTGATTATTCTATATATAGAAGGCATATAATTTCAAGTACGGCTTGATTAATTTCCCCTCCATTTCCGAAGCTTAATTATTGTTTTAAACGCTTAAATTATTTGTTATGAACAGTTGAATATTTAGATACATTAGAATGAGAGCTCGAGCTTGGTTTTTTGTTTTAATTTCTAAAAAACGAAATAATAAATATGAAGGCTAGAAAAAAAAATGTAACTGAAAAATCCTTTTGAAGCAAGTCAAACACATAACATTTAGCTTTGTTTTATAAAATAATAAATTTGGAAATGAGATGTGATTGTCCTTTTTAATATATAAACTAATGACCAATACCTTTGTTTTTGACTTCAACATACCGATAATGCCCCTTGTGCTTCATATGTTCAAAAGTCGATTCAAGTGTGCTCGAAAATGATTTGTTAATTAATGAACAAAAAATAAAAAACGATTTATTTATTCACGTTGTTCATATTGCTACCAATTTTTGTTTTTAAAAGTAAAAGGAATTGCTTAAATGTATAAACCCTAACACTATTGTTTTAATAAATACCTAAAAATTAATCAATATTCCAAATAAAATGTATGATTGTACTTAATGTTATTATGTAACAATCAAATCCAAAACTCATATTTTTGAATCTTGCTAACTTGTATATTTTACTTAATGTTATATCCAAAATTCATATGTTTCTATAATACCACTTTTGTTAGTCTAATTTTAGAAAATTGATATGAAAAACTGAAGGAATTGCTTCTGGGTAAAAAAAAAAAAAAAATGCTTTTGTTTGATAGCTGATTTTTGGCATGTTTCTTCAAATTCCCATTTAAAAAAAAAAAAAGATAATCGAAAATGAACCCTTTCGTTTGTTTAACTTGAATTGTTATTAGCTAATTTTCGTTTCCCTAGCTGTAGAAATCAAAGAATGACAGAGGATCAATCAGTGGTTGGTCGAAGCAGAATCTACTACGATCAAAGTGGTAGTGAAGCACTTATCTGCAGTGACAGTGAGGAGGAAGTAATTGAGGAAGATGAAGAAAAAAGAGATTTTGTGGAATTTTAAGATTTTATTCTTCGGTTGGTAAAATCATATTATCTATTGTGATCATAATCATATTTATGTTCATTTTACATTTTTTTTATATAAATATTTAAGTATATTTTGTTGCTTTTACTTCCTGAGGTGGTCTGGAAACATATATAGTTTCTCTCTGGATTACTATACACGATCAGTTAACCATGTAATGCCAATTCATTAAGGAGCAAAACTTATAAACGCACAAACCCTTAAAATTAAAATTGAAAACTTCATTAATATGTGCTTTTATGGGCTTACATATTTTTAAATTTTACTCATTAATGAGGTGTTATTATATGATTGATTGATAGTGTAGTGCATTATATATAAACTCTTTCTTTATTTGTTGATATTTTCTGCAAGCAATTAGAATATAGCAAATGTATAAAAGATGTATCTGAAATTTTAATGACGAAATAAACATAATCTACTATTTGAATTATTAATTGTAGAAAAATTGATAGTTATGGGATACATTACAAGATTGTGAAAAAGGCTGGGTAAGACATCAATTATTTTAAAAGGAAAACTAGGGGTAAAGAAGACTTTTCAAGTACTTAGTTTGCTTAGATTTGTGACTGTTCTGTTGTTTTAGGGGTTTCTTTGCACCTTTTGGATGTTTGCCATGGTAATTAACTTAGTCAACTTCTTTTGATGGAAAGTAAGCTTTCTATGTGTTTGTGTTCTGAAAGGAAAAAAAAGCTTAGCTAATTATGCTACTGCCTACCAAATTTAAATATCCTTACACTGTGCAGGCAACAGAGAAGAATGGTGCAACCCGCACTGGTATTCAGCGACGGCATGCCAAGACAAGCAGCACCGCACACAACCGCAACGCAGATTTGAACTTTGTCCAAATGCCTGAACATTAAAAGAGAATTTGAAAGCATATAAGAGAAACTTAAAACTTAGAAGAGTTGGCTCCCTTGCAATTTCAGTCCATGAAGGAGTCTTTTAGATAGCCCACAATCTTTAACTGATCATCATGTTTCTACCCTTCCCTTATTGCCAAATCTTACGTGTATTTGGTCACTCTATACTTTCTTTAGTTTCCTTGCTTAAGTGTGTATCAGAAGAATCCTTATATGCATGGAACTCATGAAGACTTAAGTACGTTAGACATGAAAAGATGGTTTGGCCGAGACTTCTTTTTCATGTGGTTCTGGTGCATTCGGGTAGATAGGGTTTTAGGTTAGGCTTGCTTTGCGTGGATTGCATCGGAGAGGGTTCAACATGGCCAAAATTTCCCCTTCTTTTTAATTTATTTTTCAAATTTCATCATTTTTTAATTATATTTCTAATACCTGCAGATGTAGAAAATTTGAATAAATAAAAATTCCAAAATTTAATTAAATAATATCCCCTAAAAATCAACATTTTACAGACTTATCACCTATTCCCAAAAAAGTCATGCAACAGCTTCAACTTAAGCATATCATATAAATAGCCAATTCCAAACATAGATAACATATCAGTACTTGAGCTGCTTTTAGCTAGCGGAAATGCTAATGGGATCAACCCTTGCTTTGCTCCTAGAGAAAGAATTGAATCACCTGTTGCAATGCACCAGATTTGGAGACCATAAGTCCTAAGAGTTTTCAATCACTACATATATACTACATTTTCTCAGGAATAGGATCAAAGCCAGCATTCCATTCCAAAAACTGAAGTTCAAAAGTTTCAACATCAAAACAGAGAACTTAAATAACCCACTTTCACTGATAGTGTAACAAATGCACAGATGAACTTGAATTTTAGTAACCTAAATAAAATATTCTTTCTTGGGTCGCAACTAAAATTCTATTAGTACCAAATACATTTCCTTTACACATTCCAAGTTAAAAAACCCAAATCCAATATCATAAAACAATAGAAACTTTACCTCTTGCATTGAGTATTCTTAACAGCTGAGGCAGATGCTGAGGTGGTTGAGTTGCAGCCTCTTCTTTGATGAAACTAATGCGGTCTGCAATTTTTTCCATATTAACGTTCTTTACTTACTGATTAAAATGCAAAATACCAACCACAAAATGAAGGAGGAGAACGCGTAAAAAACCGAAATTATAAACACCCACCTGGAAATGAAGAAGAAGAGCAGAAGAAGCTGGCGCATCTTCCATGGCCAAAGAAGCAGAGAACTGGTGCGTGGTGATGAAAACGCCTCGACCAGCGTTGACTTGACTGGCAGACACAGATATGTTACTATTTTATGGGGTTTTTTTCTGAGGGAAAGAAAGATCCAATGAAGGCCCATATTGTTTACGTACGCACAGATTAGGCCGAAGCTGAGAAAGTAAGGTAACCATTTCTGATCTCACTGAGTCTGAACCCGTTTAAGTTCCTGCAATTCTGGACCCTTTTTGGATATTTATGGCAATGATTCTGGCTGGGGAAGGTAACAGGTTTGGAGTGGTGCTGGTAGTAATATCTAGTGGAGTGCAAGAAGGAAGTATTGAGATTAAAGTTTGCCTCCCACCTGAGACATTCCAGGCCATGGAAACTGAAGAAGAGTTCATGGCTGCATTAAGCATACGATATCAGTATTAAAGATAAGATAATGTTGCTTCTAGCTTTTACTCTAAACCTCTGTTTCATAAACCAAATTGGATTTCAAGAATCCAATCACAATGTAAATTATCCTAATAGAAATCAATTTCCTTGTGATATTTTCCTCATTCACCATTTTTGCTGAAAGTTAGATTTACGACATAGATTCACAAAGTACAGTTTTGAATCAAGTGTCTAATTCACAGGCATTATATACCATGAAAGTATGTTGGGGTGAAGAAAGCCACACCACCGTGCACTGACTTCAGGAATGATATTCACTCGCTAAGTATATAAACAATAATAAACATAAAGCGGGTTAGTGGAAACCTAGAAACCACTTACAATAGTGGAAGACCTAATCGTGTTTCCATTGGTTTTAAAACAAAGTAAGCCCAGGAGCTTTCTTTTTCTTTTTTTGGTTCATGGCCTAGGAGCTTTCAATACTGCAGCAGAACACACCAGAAAGAGAGAAACAAGATAAGAATGAGATAGAGATGGAGACAGAAATAGAAAGGGATTCTCTCAGGAATGGATCAGATTGGATGTTGAATGCCATCTTCCTTTTGTAAGTTCTATAACCTCTTTTACTTTGATGAAAGAGTCTTTTTGGAAGTTGAATGCCATGTTATTCTGTTGCTTGGGTTAACTCGCTGAGTTTATTCCCGCTGTCCTGTTTTTCAACGTTGGCTTCCTGATGGTGTTGGTCTCCCCATTCGTATTCCTCATCTTGTTTCAAAAAAATCAACGAAAACTTCGTTTTACCCCCTTTACGAGAAAGGGTTTTCCATTTCACGAAGGAAACATTGCACAACTCAAAGCCAAAGCTAATGCTGAGATTGGCACCAACAGCATCTCCTCTCTTCAAGCTCTGTTGTCGCATGTTTGGCGATCTGTTATCCGCAACAAAAATTTCGACCCTGACGAAGAGACCAATTTCTGTGTTGTGGTCGGCGCTAGACAGAGATTGCATGAGCTGCCTGACAAGTATTTTGGGAATACATTGCTGAGCGGGAAGGTAAGTAGGAAAGCAAAGGAGCTATTGGGACAGGGAATTGGTACTGTATCATGGAAAATGAACAGGATAATTGCTACCATAACCGAAGAAAGTTTCAAAATGTTCCTAGAGTCTTGGCCAGCCAGCCCTACGATGACAACCGTTTGCAATTGGACAAAAAATATCCTGGTCACGAGTAATTCTCCTCGGTGCAATACCTATGGAAATGATTTTTGGGTGGGGCAAGCCAATTGCAATAAAAAGCTGGTCAGCAAATGAGTTCGATGAGAAGATTACATTGTTTTCTGGAGCAGAAGAAGGAAGAATTGACATTGAAGCATGCCTTTCTCCGAAGACATTGGAGGGTATGGCTAATGATAAAGAATTCATGGATACTGTCAAGGCTTAACATTATCTCAATCCGAACTACAAACTTGAAAATTGCTTTCACCATGGCAGTACCAACTGAATTAATAACAATCTTAAGATTGGTTGTTCGTGGAATAATGTTATTTGAAGAAGGTTGTTAGTACTGAAAGTAAAGCTGAGACTTGATACCACGATAAAAATCGAATTTTCGTTAATACAAAAGAAATTTTGTATAAGTACGACTTTTCAGGTTTTATAACGTAGAAGCTTGTACAGTGGGCTTGTCTTTTTTTTTTTAACTCTACCATGTTTACAGTTTGTGATGCTTTGAAAATGGTAATAAGCGTGTCTTATTTTAGACCAATCCAAACATGTAATGCCATGATAATGAAATGAATGGACTATGGTATATTGGTGAACGGCTCATAACAAGAACACGTACCATAAAACAGATTGAAAGACATCCTGCACAAGTCTTCGTCAAAAAGGTGACAAGCTTGCGTCTTTTTCCGAACCATTTCACCATACATCGATTATCGCTTCTGCAATAGTTGCGTACCAGAAATTAATAAGGCAGGCAGAGTCGCAGTGACAGCATGTGTTGGCATGTCATTAATCAATTGATTTGAGAGCCAACAGCTCGTAACTCATGACCGAATCATTGTAATTTGTCATCTAAAAGCATATGGCTGTGGTGTTTCTGCCAGATATGTATGCGGCATGTTTGACTTGTTACCTGTAGTTGTAAGCTAAAAATGCGTATACAATTACACAACCAATCAGTTCAGTGAAAAGCTTTACTTGGAGAAGACATGGAAGGAGTTCGATGCATCACGAGCACTATCGTCCAGGCAGCAAATCACAAGGAAGAGAATCAGAGGATTGAGTTAACTCCATGGGATCTTCCTTTTCTTCTAGTAGGCCCTATCCAAAAGGGACTTCTTTTTCCCAAGCCAAAACCATCAGAAGAGAAGGAAACTGATGAAAACACCTTCATCCACCGCTTAAGAACTTCCCTCTCCCACACTCTAGACTATTTTCCGCCCTTGGCTGGTCGCCTAGCCGCCACTGAACACGATGATGAAACGGTTTCCTTTTTTATTGACTGTAACAATGCTGGAGCCTTGTTTGTCCATGCTGAAGTTGACGGAGTAACCATTTCTAACATTGTTAAACCTGTTTATGTTCCTTCTGTTGTTCATTCGTTTTTCCCACTCAATGGGATGAAGAACTCTGATGGCGCTTTCAAGCCATTACTTGGAGTGCAGGTGACAGAGCTTGTAGATGGCATTTTTGTTGGTTGTACCATTAATCATTCTGTGGTTGATGGTACATCTTTTTGGAATTTCTTTAATTCATGGTCTGAAATTTCAAGAGGATCGTTTGATTCATTTCACTTTTCAAAATCCCCTGTTTTCGAACGTTCATTTCTTGATAATATCAATTATCCCATTCGGATTCCTCAATCTTTTTTCAAGCAATTCCATGAAGAATTCATTCTACCTCCTTTGAAAGAAAGGGTCTTTCATTTCTCAAAGCAAAGCATTGCAAAACTCAAAGCAAAAGCCAACGCGAAGGCTGCCACCTGCAACATCTCCTCTCTTCAAGCACTGTTATCTCATTTCTGGCGAGCTGTTATCCGCAGCAAAAAATTAGACCCCCATGAAAACATGAGGTGTGTCATGCTGATCGGTGCGAGGCCAAGATTGCAGAAGCTGCCTAAACAATATTTCGGAAATGCAGTGAAGGGCGGAAGCATAACCATGAAAGCAAAGGAGCTGCAGGGGCAAAGACTAGGTGACATCGCAAGGGAAATGAACAGGATGGTTGCGGAGCAAACTGAAGAAGAGTTCAAGAAGGACTTGGAGTCTTGGATAGCAAGTCCGAAGATAATGACACTAGCCATGGTTAAGAGTAATGTTCTGGCCACGAGTAGTTCGCCTCGGTTCAACGTGTATGGCAATGATTTTGGATGGGGAAGGCCGATTGCAGTAAGAAGTGGGTCAGCGAACAAAATTGATGGAAAGCTAACTCTGTTTTGCGGAGCAGAAGAAGGAAGTATTGATATTGAAGCATGCCTTTCGCCTGAGACCTTAGATGCCATAGCAAATGATCAAGAATTTATGGATTCTGTCACCATTTAAACAGTTTAATGTCAGTGTCTAAGCTCCAATAATTGCCTTTATCATAAGTAAAAAAGAATCAATGTTAATCTCGAATAGAATAACTAAGAATGTAATTAATTATTTTATTTCCAAACTATTATTTCAACGGTTGATTATTTACGTGCTATTTATTTATTAAATAAAAAACCATATTTATAATTTATAATAATAAAATTGTTTTTGGTTTTGGTGGTTTTTTCTGACTCTCCAACAAATCTTTACAAAAACAAATATAAAGTTCACCCAATTTTTTTTACACACACAAAAAAAGTAAAACATTTATCCAAATATATTTTTATAATTATTCTTCTTTTATATATATATATATATATATTATCTTGAAAGGATTAAGTGGTTGAGCTTGATTATTCTATATAGAAGACATATGTACATTTCCTAAACCTTAATTATTGTTTTAAACGCTTTAATTATTTGTTATGACTCGTTGTATATTTAGATATTAGAATGAGAGCCCGAGCTACGGGTTTCAATTTTTTTTTTTAATTTTATTGGAGTAAACAACAAAATTATATAAATATGAAAACTATATAAAAATTAATTAAAAAATTCTTTTAATGTAATTTTTAAGCAAGTCAAATGCATAACAGTTGGCTTTGTTTTCATTTATAAATTAACAAAGGACCAATACCTTTGTTTATGTCATGCTAATAATACCCCTTGTGCTTCAAGGGTTCAAAAGTCAATTAAAGTGTGCCTAAAAATTAATTAAAAATAGTGTTAAAAATAGACAATCATTATAAAGAATAGATTAATAATTAATAAAGGTGTCTTCCCTTTTAAGAAGATTTTATTCAAATCTCAAATCTTCATACTTTGACGAGTAGAATTTGTTTGGAATTAACGATGGTTAATATTTACCAAAAAATTGTTAATTAATGAAAAATAAATAATAATTTTTTAATTTATGTTGTTCATATTGCTAATAATTTTGTTATTAATGTTTTTTTTTTCAGTGAAAGTAAAAGGAATTGTTTAAATGTATAAAAACTAACACTATTGTTTTAATAAATAATTAAAAAAAAATCAGTTTTGCTAAATAAAATGTATAATTTTACTTGATGTTACATGTAATAATCAAATCCAAAATTCATATTTTTTATCTTGTTAATTTGTATATTTTGTATATGTATTATGTTAAATTATATAAAATAGAAAAATTATCGTGTCACATTTTATATCAATAATTAAATATAAAATATTTTTATTTTTTAAAAATTTTAATTTGTTCATTTTCATATTTTTGATAATATCATTTTTTATATTATAACACAAAATTCTTGAAATCTCAATGTTCATGTATAAATAGACCGATAATCCTAAGCACTACATAAATAAAAGGTAAGAAAGTGATACAAGATGACACAGATTAAAATTAGGTAAAAGCTGTATATGAAAATGATAAAAGTTAAAAAATAAATTTTTGTGTTTCTTATGTCGGCACGTATTCTTGATACAAAATTTTTATATTTTATTTGATATGAATATGATTTTATATGATATGAATTATAAATATGAAATGTCAAATCTATGTTAAAAAAAAAAAATAGTCGTTTATCCAAACAAGGGATCGTAGCTTTTGTTGTTTTCTACGTACTACAGTACATAATTCAAACCAGATTGTCACGTCTATTTCCCACCAAAATTTAATTTTACTTTTTCCAACCCAAAATTATTATTATTTTATTGTAAATTAAAACAACCATATGGTATAATTCCCAAATTAAAAAATTTATAAAGAAAAAAATTGAAGCGAAAAACGAACACACCACGCGAAAAATTAAGAGAGGAGATGTTAGAATTTTAGGGTTTAAAGCTTGACCCGCCAAATCTTCTCCGCCAAAACATCCTAATTTTCTTGTTTTACTCCTCCGGCATTGTCTGCTTATGAATCGGATCCGATCCGGATTCTCCAATTTACTGTTTCGGATTCGAACTGGCTTTCTCTCCGATAATGGTGGCGAAATCTTCACCTTCTGCTTCGGCGGATAGATCGGAACCTCTTAAGGAATCCTTGGTAACTCTCGCCTTTTCGATTTCCTTTTTCTCTCTCTGACATTCATAAAACGAACATTTTTATTTGGTTTTGATTTTCGTAGAACTATTTTTATTTGACTTATTTTTTTCAATTTTTTTTTTTTCTGAATTCTGGACTTATTTGATAGTGGGAAATAGCTGCATTTTGTTAAATTTAGCTGATTGTAATTGAATTGAATTTGATTAAGTAATTTTGATAATTTGTTTTGCATTTTATGGATTATTACCTCATTAATATATAGTTTATAATTTACAAGTTTATAATCAGAAACGGTAACTAAAATGCATTAATTTTAGAATTTGTTTTTGAATTTTGAGGTCAATTTGTTTTTCTTTTCCTTTTGTTCAGTTATTTTTAAATGTTTTTGTTGAATAATTGTTTTAGTATATATTTCTGTCTCGTATTATGTATTACTTTATCGTTCTATATTGGTAAGCTTGCATTGGATATTTCATTTTTACACAGATGAAAGAAATTGAAGAAAATACCCTGACTGTTAAGGAGGTTTTGTTGGTAATTGATTCATTAAAGGAGCAAGTCACAGCGGACCGATCTGTTTCTGTAAAGGTGCATTCCTAGGTTATCCAATCATTCACCGGCTTAGATAATGGTATATATGCTAATCAGTTTGACTTCATATCTATTTCCAGAAAAGATTGGAAGAAAACAAGCAAAAATTGGGTGGTATTACGAGCCATCTTTATAAATTGTCTAATGAACGAAGAAGCAGTTGGATTAGTGATACTGATAATGCTTCAGATCTATTAACAAAGAGGCAAAAAGATGCACTTGATATGCAAAATGGTATTGACATAAGTAATGGGGATAAGGATAATCATAGCTATCAAGAACCTTGTACAGCGGTGCTTATGGGATCTAGTATTCCAGTCAAGAATGCTGTTCGTCCTATTAAGCTTACAGAAGTGAAAAAGTTACCACCTTATACTACATGGATATTTCTAGACAGGTTTGTGAGGTTAACTAGAATATTTGCCTTTTTTTTTTAATATATATTCGTACTCTGTGTATTTGTATATAGAGTGCTATTAAAAAAAAAGTTTTACTGACGTATTTCTATAATACCACTTTTGTTCATCTAATTTTAGAAAATTGATATGAAAAATTGAATGAATTGCTATTGGCTAAAATAAATGCTTTTGTTTGATAGCTGATTTTGGCATGTTTCTTCAAATTCCCATAAAAAAGGAAAATCGAAAATGAACCTTTTGTTTGTTTGACTTTGATTGTTTACTTATCTTTTGACCAATTTTAATTTTTTTTCTTGAGTTATTAGTTAATTTTCATTGCCTTGGCTGTAGAAATCAAAGAATGACAGAGGATCAATCAGTGGTTGGTCGAAGGAGAATCTACTACGATCAAAGTGGTGGTGAAGCACTTATCTGCAGTGACAGTGAGGAGGAAGTAATTGAGGAAGATGAAGAAAAAAGAGATTTTGTGGAATCTGAAGATTTTATTCTTCGGTTGGTAAAATCATATTATCTATTGTGATCAGAATTGTGTTTATGTTCATTTTGCATTATTTTTTCTATATTGAAGTATATTTTGTTGCTTTTACTTCCTCTTCTAGTTGAGAAACCTGGAAGTGGTCTGGAAACATGTATAGTTTCTTTATTTGTTGATATTTTCTGGAAGCAATTAGAATATTGCAAATGCATAAAAGATGTATCTTAAATTTTTATGACAAAATATACATAATCTACTATTTGAATTATTACTTGTAGAAAGATTGATAGTTATGGGATACATTACAAGATTGTGAAAAAAGATGGGTAAGACATCAGTTATTTTAAAAGGAAAACTAGGGGTAAAGAAGACTTTTCCAGTACTTAGTTTGCTTAGATTGGTGAGTGTTCTGTTGTTTTAGGGGTTTCTTTGCACCTTTTGGATGTTTGCCATGTTAATTAATTTAGTCAACTTCTTTTGATGGAAAATAAGCTTTGTGTGTATGTGTTTTGAAAGGAAATATAAACTTAGTCAATTATGCTACTTCGTACCAAATTCGAATATCCTTACATTGTTACAAAAATTATTATATTTACTTCATGAACCTAAAACTATATTTACAGTATGTTTCTAAACATGTATGAAGCCTAGTTGATACGCATTCGTGATTTCATGTATCTTCCTGTTCTAAAATCGTTCATATTGATTTCATGGACCAATAAGGTTATAACATATCTTACAAGGTTTCTTAAAATGTTATCTGAAACTCAATCCAATAATAGCTAATAATCATGCTCATTCTGTTATAAAATTGCCAGCATGACTATAAAGGAAGTTGGTTTGTCTGATCCGGTACTGGAATCGGTAGCTCAATGTTTGTCTAGAAGTCCTTCTGAAGTCAAGGTATGCACCCTTGCTGGAAATTGCAGTGCTGGCCTTTGATTTGTTTTATATGGTCTTTTTTTTTAGCGACTAAAATTCTTCTTTGAATGGGATTGTTTTTATTTCCTGTTCATTTTCTGATAAAACTGGTCATAGTGTAAACTTTGGTCCAGCTGTTTCCCATTTTCTTTCTGCTGGCTTTACAGAGATATGAAACACCATCAAACATCTTATACAGGCAAGATATGAAACACTTATGAAGGAGAAGGATGCTGAAGCCTCCAAGAATGGGGATATTGAATCAAAAAATTGGAATTCCTTTCTTGAAAAAGATCTTGAAGTAGCTCTTGATTCCTTTGACAATTTATTTTGTAGACGATGCCTTGTAAGCATTTTTCTTGCTCTTATCATGTTCTATGTTGCTTGTTGTCATCTTTAATGTATCCTCTGTCTCTCTCTCTTTTCTTCAGGTCTTTGATTGCAGATTACATGGATGTTCTCAGGACCTTATCTTTCCTGTGAGTTGGTCATGTAATTTTAATTTTCTAAAAATTATCTGAGTATATTGCTTGGCTCCTAGGTTCTTATTTTCCCAATACATTATATTGTCAGGCTGATAAACAAACGTCAGGGAATCATCTAGATGAAGAAAATGCACCATGTGGCCCACATTGCTATCGTTTGGTATATGTTTGGCTTCTCTGTAATCCCTTTAAAAGTTGAATTCGATATATTTATACAGGATTGAATTGTTTAATGCTAGGTACTGAATTCAGAAAGAAATGGCATAGTTAGCTCTCCAATGAATATTGAAGAAAAGTCAAATTCTTCATCTGATGGTGTTGGGGCACAAGCATCATCCCGTAAGAAATGTTCTGGTCCATCTGGTAGGAGGAAGGTAAGGTCCTGCCAAAGTGATAGTGCTTCATCCAATGCTAAAAATCTTTCAGAAAGTAGTGACTCAGATATTGGAGCCAGGCATGAAGACTCCTCATCTATTCCCCAGTTATCACCTTCGAAGAATAAAATTGCTGGAAAATCTGGAATTTTCAAGAGGAATAGCAAGCGAGTTGCTGAACGCATTTTAGTTTGCATTCGCAAGAGGCAGAAGAAGATGGCAGCTTATGATTCTGATTCTGTTGTGAGTGGAGGTGTTTCACCTAGAGATATGAAACTCAGATCTAATGCTCGAAAAGAAAATGAAGATGCTAAGTCTTTTTCGGAGAAGAATGTGAAATCTCCAAACACAGGATGGTCTAGAAGGAAAGAGTGGCTACTAAAGAAAGGAGTTCAAAGAGAAATTTCTGAAGTTCCTTCTAGTGAAACTATTAATGATTTAGCTTGGACAGGAAAAGAAGAGTTTGTAGATGAAAACTTATATAAACAAGAACTAAGTGATGATAAATCTTGGAAAGCTATTGAGAAAGGTCTTTTTGAAAAAGGTGTGGAGATTTTTGGCAGGAATAGGTTAGTTTATGGAGTCAACTTTGCATTTTAATGAATTCTTGCTTTATCTGTTATATTGCATCTGTTTTTATATTCACTAGACAGAATCTGCATTGCATATGAGTTAATTAATTCTACGAAAGCTGTTGCCTGTTTATTGTTAATTTTACACTAAAGAATTGACTATCATCAAATTTAATGGTAGGTACTTCCAACTTACTTTTCTAGAGGTCTCGCTATAAGTGTCTGTTAAAAGCAGCAATTAAGACTTTAATTTTCTTTCCTCTTTCTCAAAATTCAGACAATCATCAGGACTTTTAGTTGAAGAGTTACTTTATGTATTTTGTTAATCTCCTTCTTATTTGCTAGTAACGCTAAGTATTTAGCATTTGTTTGAACTAATAGCTTTCGGGTTTCCTTTCAGTAAATTGATTCTCCTAATTGCAATTAACTCTGTGTAATGACAGCTGTTTGATCGCCAGAAATCTTTTAAATGGATTGAGGACATGTTGGGAGGTTTTCCAATACATGACCTGCTCTGACAATAAACTGGCTTGCCATGCAGCTGATGGTGTTTCTCTTCTTGAAGGGTATTCCAAGTTTGACCTGAATGGAACCATGGTTAGTACTTAATTTGACTTAGCTTTGCAGGTTTGGACATGAAGACCCTTTTTTTTTTTTTTTTTTTCTGTTTTCTCATTTGTTTCTTTTTCATTTTTGTTTTTTAATATCTCTAGGGAAATAATGAAATAAGACGGAGATCAAGATTCTTACGTAGAAGGGCTAGAGTCCGTCGTTTGAAATATACCTGGAAATCAGCTGCATATCATTCAATCAGGAAAAGGATTACTGAGAGGAAAGATCAGCCATGCCGGCAGTATAATCCATGTAGTTGTGAAACAGCTTGTGGAAAGCAATGTTCTTGCCTTTTAAATGGAACCTGCTGTGAAAAATACTGCGGGTGAGCTGTTTTTTTTCAAGCTGAATTCTGTTAAAAATATTTCATAAATTCATTCCTGAGCCCTTATCAATTTTGGTTGCTTTGGATTTCTTTGATCTTTATAAAGATTTATGGTTATCACATATGCATTGATGATATCTTGATGTATGTATTCTCTCCTGATATTTGCTTGTTTATATAGATGTCCTAAGAGTTGCAAGAATCGGTTTAGAGGTTGTCATTGTGCTAAAAGTCAGTGTCGAAGCCGTCAGTGTCCATGCTTTGCTGCAGACAGGGAATGTGATCCAGATGTTTGTAGAAATTGTTGGGTCAGGTGATCTCTAACTTTGATAGTTTGATTCTCCCTTTTCCTTGTGTTACTTAGTAGCCTTAAATGGGGAAAAATGGATTTACACCTGCACCTAAAAATATTCTAGAGTAGCATTGATAAGAGATACTAATTTTATTAGGTACCATTGCTGTTAATTTTATATGTTATGGGTCTTCCATCTTGGGAAAGGATTATGTTAACTTTGCCTGTGGTATAACTCCTGCTTTCCTATCGTGTTTGGAGATCCTACATGCTTCTGTATTGTTTGTTTATGTGATTTCACATCTATTTACTATTAATTCACTACTAATCATAAAATATCTATAATTAACTCTTGTTAACAAAATAATTTCTCATAGATGCACCTAGTATTACATGAAAGTAACATATTGGCATCTTGAATCAAATTGTAGTTTCAGCTAGTAGTGGCTTGTCTGCTTTGGTGTACGACAACAGAAAGGTCCTTTATATGTTCTTTTGCGATTAGAAGTGCATCTAAATTCACATAAAAAAAAGAAGTGCATCCAAATTTTAAAATTTTGTGAATATCTGTTATTTTTTGTTTTTAAATCTAAAGTTATTATTTGGATATTGTTGTTTTTCTTTTCCACATTGCTTCTAGCATCTAATCCTTTGAATTTGGCTTCAGTTGTGTTGATGGTACTGGTAGTCTTGGGGTTCCTCCACAAAGAGGTGACAATTATGAATGCAGAAATATGAAGCTTCTTCTCAAACAACAGCAAAGGGTAACGGTGTCTGTTCCATCTCATTTAGTTGCTCTATGTTTCATTAAATAGTTATTATATGTTTAAAGACACATTGAATCGATAAGCGCCCCCTTGTTCTGAAATAGGTTCCTGTCTTGTAAGTATTAAATTGCTTAATGTTTTGTTCACTCCAGATACGTACATGGAATGTTTTTTAACTGCTAAATCAAAGGGTAAATGTTCTAATTTTATTTTCAGCAATACTTTTGAAGCATTAATATATCACTCATTTATAGTTTTCAGAAATGAGTGACTGTTAAAATATGGTCCATTCTGGTGTGCTTGTTTATCTCAGAAGATGAATAGTGATTACATGTGGAAATTAAAGCACCTAGAAGTGACAATAGGGATCATAAATATTATCTGTTGTACAGAAAATGGAATCTTATAGACAGCATGCAAGAAGCCTCATGCTTCTATGAGGCCAAGGATGATATTCTTAGGGGCATTAGTACTTGAATAATCCTACTTTCTCATCCTATTATTTTTTGTAGAGTGGTGGGGAGGTTAGAGGACAGGGACAGTTGTATTGACTGAACAAATTAATAATAAAATTAATTTATTTAACTTCTAGAAAATTAAAAAAAAGAAAAGAAAGTATGTGTCTTTTTATGCTTGTGTTGCTAATGCATTGTAACTGACACCAGAAAATTACTGGGCAAATAAAGTTTCATATCTATGTTGACAAGGCTTGCCTGCTACGTATGTACAGGTCTTGCTTGGAAGATCGGATGTTTCTGGATGGGGAGCTTTCTTGAAGGTAATATGGGGGTTGTCAACTTGATGTTGCTCTTAGGTTTTGCGTTTTTCTGTTTTCCACTCACTGTTTTATTTTTGTCCTTCAGAATAATGTTGGCAAGCATGAATACCTTGGTGAGTACACTGGGGAGCTGATTTCACATCGGGAAGCAGATAAGCGTGGAAAGATATATGACCGTGAAAATTCTTCATATCTCTTCAATCTGAATGATCAGGCATGCCCTTTTATCCTTTTTTAAAAAAAAAAAAAATTAAAAAAAAGAAACGATGTAATCCCTTTTCTCAATCTATATACTTGGCTAATGTTAATTCCTTGATTCTGTTATTTTCAGTTTGTTCTTGATGCTTACCGAAAGGGTGACAAGTTGAAGTTTGCCAACCATTCTCCCGATCCTAATTGCTATGCAAAGGTAACTCTAGACTGCATTTTTCATGCAGGAAATACCTTGTTGTCTTCTGCGCTTTCTATATCGTTCATAGAACATCTTGACATCCGTTTAGGTGTTTTGTCCATTTCTTATTTCATGCTCAAGCTGAACCATTGTCTTGCAGGTCATAATGGTTGCAGGGGATCATCGGGTGGGTATATTTGCCAAAGAACGAATTAATGCAGGGGAAGAACTTTTCTACGACTATCGCTATGAGCCTGACAGAGCTCCTGCTTGGGCTAGAAAGCCTGAGGCATCTGGTTCCAAAAAAGAGGACACTGCTTCTTCAAGTGGACGCGCAAAGAAACTTGCTTAACCTGACCATTTATTTACTTCTTAGATTCAAATTTTTTGCCATTCTTTCACAGGTAGAAGGATCATTCTCATTGATAGATATTAGGAAAGGTTAATGTTCTCTCATTTTGTTGGGGAGGCCATTGCCATCTCCAATGCTAACTTATTTGATTTTTGCCTTTTAATTCATTTTTATTCCAGACTAGACTGTTCACTTATACTGGAAAAAAAAAAAAAACTTACCAGTTACCGTCTTCAATGGATTAATATGACCTCACCTTACATGACATCAAACTTTTCTTGCAAAAGGCAAATACAGTGATACAATCTTGCTGGCCTCCTCTTTGGTATGCTAGGTTATTGTCGCTGGACGAAATCGAAATCCATAGCTTAGGTCTAGTTTCTGGTAAAAAGTAGTTTGCATTATTGCATTTTTCTTTTTTACTATGCTCTGTATAGCTGTTGGTAAATTGTTTTTCTCCCGTGAGAAGTCTGACAATTTATGCATATAATGTGTCTATGTTGTATAAAAAATTTAAATTTCATATTAAAATTTGTATAAACACCTTAAAACATATATATATATATATATTTAGTTTTTGACATATTTAATATTGAGATTTTATTAAATTTTAATTTATATTATTTTTTTATTTTTTATTTTTATTATTTTCATATTGTATCATTAAATTTAAATTGTGTGTATAAATTTTTTATTTTCTTGTAAGAAAAGTTCTAAGTCTCTGCGGCCATACCGACAAACTTGTTTTTGTATTGGGCTTTCGGCATTGGATTCTTACTCTTTGGGGCCATTTCTTAAGAAAGTGTTTTTAATCACTCTTTTACTCGTGTGTGCATATTGTATAAAATGTAAAGGGATTCATGTTATGTAAAATACAATTTTCTTTTTTAGCTTTTTAGATATTTATTTATAATTTTTATCAAATTTTAATTTATTTTATTTTTATGTTTTTTATTTATATATATTTTGGATTGTTAGGACACTCATTCTTGTAGAACGATAAATAAATTCAAGCATGGCCTTGGGGCCCATTGTCACATACTTGTTTTCTATATTGGGCTTTAGGCAGGTGATTTTGACTGTTTGGGGCATTCCTTAACGAAGTGCAAATTTTCCGAAAAAATGCAGGTGAATCATGGAGTGATGTTTATCACTTAAAGACCAGTTGTCAAGTTTAAGCGAGATTTATTCTGGTTTGATCATTCACGTAAGTGTCTCATTTCTGGTATATTCTTTACCTTTCAATCGCCTAAACCAATTTAAATGAGTAACCATTTCCTACCATCTAAAGCAAATCCAACTTTCAAGCAGCCATTTAAAATTGTTACTTGCTTCCTTAAACAAGTATCCCACATTGTTTTTACTAAGCCCTGCATAAACAGGTTAGGCCTTCCATTTTTCAACTGCCTCCGACAGCAAACCAATCATCTGAAATCTTCAACAAACCCTACAGATTCAGAGTGCAAGTTTCTACTTTCCTCAAAAGATGAAAAGTCCAGCACCCCAAAGCCAACAAACCAGAGCACCGGGTTTCAAACAAGGCGAAGAAAGTGCATGTCTCTCAGCAGAGGCAACCTACCCCACCACGTGACAGACACTGTCAGTAAATTATAACCTTCCAAAGTGGGGCAGTGCCCAATTTTTAAGGGGGAAAATTACTGATAATTTGCAAGGTAAACTTTTTAATATCACCAAGACCGTCCAAATCAATTAATCTGAAACCTTATTAGTGGAAACGAGATCGTTTAAGTTAAAATCAGACGGATATATGGATTCATATTTTTAAATATTAAATTATATTTATATATTATAAAATATAAAAACTTACTAATCAAATGATTATTTTGTTTGTATATATTTATATTAATTATCATTTTTGTATTTTTTATTTCCGTTATTCTTACTGGGGTTTAGGGTAAAACTTTGGTGAAAAAGCGACGAATGCTGTCTTAAAATAAGAGAAAATAAAAGGTCATAATAAAGCGCGCGTTATGTCTCCAAAAACCTTTGTCATTTGTCACCGTCACCGTCACCTCCACAGTAAAATGTTCTGCTTAGCTTTTATTTAGTAGCTGTTGTCTGTCTATGGTTTGTTAATCCTCTCTCTCTTTCTCTTTCTCTTTCTCTGACTCACTCTCTCTATCTCTTCTATTTTTTTTTTTCTTTTGCTTTCTCGAGCTCTGCATAAGCAGAAGCGCCATACAAAGAATGTTGGCTTGTTTCACGGACCACCGTGGCTTATGCAGAGCAACTGCAATTGGGTACTTGTTTCCTTTACTCTTCTCTTTCTTCATCAGCATTTCGACTTCTTGTTCTAATGGAAATTGCCAGGTTCCTTTCTTCTTCTCCTTCCACATTCTCTTTCCTTTTCTTTATGATCCGTGCAATTGGAACTGAATTGTTAGAGAAATTTGCAGGTTTTAGATTCATGTTCACTGGCTACTGATTGTGGTCCAGGTCTTTATTGTGGAAACTGCCCTGCTTTGGGCAGGACTCAACCTTCATGTACCAGAGGCCAAGCTACCATACCCACTTCTGTTGTAAGCTTCTTTTAGCCTTTTAATGATGAATATTTGTTGTTTTCGGTTAACATAGTGAAACTGTAAATTTGTTTCGTTTTTGATAAAGAAAGCTCTTTGCTTCTATCTCTGTGTATATTTTGGTGATGGGTTTTAGCAATTCTGTTGTTTTTTCTTTTCTTTTCCTTCCATTTTATGATTTTGAGCAAATTAGTTGTGTTTTTGGTGTGAACTGTGGGTGGCAGATTGGTGGATTGCCTTTCAACAAGTATTCATGGTTGGTGACTCACAATTCCTTCAGCATAGTGGATGCACCATCTTTGCCAGGTGTTCAAAGACTGACATTTTACAATCAAGAAGATACTGTTACTAATCAATTGATGGTGTGTACTTCTATGTTGCATCACCTTGTTATTGAGAATCTAAAGGAAACCATTAAAGGAGGAATTGTGACATGATCTGCTAAATTACATCTAGAGTAATTAGTTGATAATGTAAAAGTTCCATTTCTTGGTTCCTTTTATCCGTCTTGTATTAACTAGCAGAGATTATGTAAAATTCGAGCATGTCATTTCTTCCCTTTACTTGGCTTCTTTGTAGCCGTCTGCAGCATGGGAGTATTTTTGCTTGCTTCTTTTCTTACTTCTTTTACAATAGATTTCTTTTTAACTTATTTGATTTTCTGTTGGATATTGTTTAGAATGGAGTGAGGGGACTGATGCTGGACATGTACGATTTTGGTGGTGATATTTGGCTCTGCCATTCATTCCGGGGGCAATGCTACAACTTCACTGCCTTTGTAATATATCTCTCCATCTTACCTAATTTAGATGTTATCTTGCATTTTTTTATTATTATATTTATTTTCAAGTTTTATGAGATAATTTACGTTCTATTACATTCAGCAACCTGCAATTAACACCTTGAGGGAAGTGGAAGATTTCTTGAGTCGGAATCCAACAGAGATTGTGACCATTATAATTGAGGACTATGTGCATACACCAAAAGGACTGATTAAGCTTTTCACAAATGCTGGTTTGGACAAGTACTGGTTTCCTGTGTCCAAGATGCCAAAGAAGGGTGGAGACTGGCCCACTGTGAATGAAATGGTGCAAGCAAATCACCGCCTTTTGGTTTTCACTTCAGTTGCTTCAAAAGAAGAAGAGGAAGGAGTTGCTTACCAGTGGAATTACATATTAGAAAATGAAGGTAATCTATATATGCATGTGATACATTTTTTCATGGATTCATATTGTGTGCTTGCTACTAACTTCTTCAGGATGATTTGGGATTCAGCTGGAGATCCAGGGGTGAAGCCAGGGTCATGCCCACACAGAAAAGAATCACGTCCACTTAACTCAAAAAGTTCCTCTCTTTTCCTAATGAACTACTTTCCAACTTACCCAGTTGAAGATGAAGCTTGCAAAGAGCATTCAGCACCAATTGCTGACATGATTGGCACCTGCTATAAAGCTGCAGGGAGTATGATGCCAAATTTTTTGGCAGTCAACTTTTACATGGTATTCATTTGTGACTAATATCTATAAATTTGTTGAAAATTTGCGAAGCGCTAACAGGGGATAAATCATGCAGAGGAGTGATGGAGGTGGAGTTTTCTATGATCTGGACAGCATGAATGGTCAGAGATTATGTGGATGTAGTACTATTACAGCCTGCCAGGTTTGTGGAAATTACTTGTCTGAGAAGCATTAATAACTTAGAGTTCCAATTTTCAATGAAATCATTGAGGACTTATTTTGCAACAACCCCTTGTTCCGTTTACAACTACTAACATATATGGCTGGCTTTGTACAGCCTAAAGAATCTACAATTTTGTTTTCATTACTCCGAATGTCCACCAATTTTATCAAAGTTTGAGACATCTATCCTGTAACTTTTATAGATGCATGGTTGCTTTTGGAGTGCTCTACCAGATTTAGAATTAGCTATGGTTTACCTAAATTTTATACCTTGTATTGCAGATTAGCCAACTTTTCAAAACTATTTTCCGAAGTACAGAAACGTGCCTTGTTCTTTCTGCTCCTTTTTACATGAGTGAATCTAGTTCAATGCAGGCTGTGAGAAGGAATTGTAAATAATTTTGTTAGTTTTTTTTGGATAAAAATATTGTCTGGAGAAACCAAAAAGGCGTTCATGGCTGTAAAACAACAATGCTGAACTCCGCTAAAAAAAAAAAAAAATCCTCTACTGAACTCAAATTTGCAGTCTACTTTGGCAACTTCTTTGAATGTTGTTTCCCTGGCAGTTTGGATGGTTTGATGGGATTGCTTTGAACCCTAGCATTTCATCAAGATGGTCTATTTCTTGTCATGACATAATTATTTCTTTAAATCTCTGTTTTGTTCTTATACAGGCTGGAGCACCGTTTGGATCTTGCAAAAACATTTCTATACCTGTTACAAGTCCAGCGACCAATACTGGAGGAAGCTTTTCTGGATCTGTTCAGTTCTCAAGATCTGCTTCGACAGTCTATTATCCTAATAGCTTGGTTGTTGGTTTGCTTTCTTTTCCATGGATGATCTTTTTATTGTGACTAGAATATTTAATTTCTGGCTAGCATCGACACTTTTAGGAGGGCTTATAATATGTCAGCACGTAAATTTTGGAGTTGAGGCTTAGCATACTGCATCCCTGCCTTATTGGATGGAAGATCAAGGAAGGTTTGCTAGAGTCATTACAATTTGATTATAATCAAAGATCTCTTGTTAAGAAATGTTGAAGCAAAATCAAATGGTTGTACGGGAATCCGAGTTAGATAGTGCCCAAGAGAGACCTGGAATATTATGTACTATATAGTAGTACTTCAGGCATGCAATTTGCTTCCATATAGTATGATTTATCTAGTTATAGTATGATTTGCTAAGCCCTAGTACTTGTATTATAACATTATACAGCTTTTTTAGCTTGCTTAACACTAACATTTAGCTCATTGTTGTTTCATGCTCTTAACGTATGAAGATTGTGAAAGATTCATTTGAGAGTTTCTTGTTTCAAAGATTAAACATGGAATGGATGACAACAAAATAAAAAATTCAAATTGTGGGTTCTAATGGATTACATTTTCCTGTAATAATTTATATGAAGCTTCAAATCCTTTTGTCAAAGTCAGAAGCAAATATTCCCCTCTAGAAATAATGTTTAATGTGAAGAAACCCGGTTTTCAGTTGCCAAATCTGACCTAGCCTTGCCGGCTATCAAACTTTTACCACACCATAGAATACTTTGGCATAAATGTTGATTAGACAATGCTCTAGATTTACTTCAGCATTTGATTCAGTTGTTGGTACATGATTCATCACTCAAATAGCATGTTCAAATCTCAGAAAATTAGAATCTTATCAGAATAGGATTGTAGAAACACGCACTTAACCTGTGAGGTATTGTTTATTTTGATACAAAAATCTTAAAATTATTTTACAAAAAATGTCTCGCAAGTAGCAGCTTAAGTTTTGACATACGTAGCATAGTAAATCTTTACAATATCTTGTGGAATTGGAGCCTTACAAGGATAAAACTGTTAGGACTTAACTTTCAATTTATTCAATCAATAAATTCATACAATTGCGATTGAAATGCCCAGAAGAATGTTATGAACTCGCAGCATTTGCAAAAGCAGTCACAAGAATGAGGCACCTTATACGACAGGTAGCATGGTAACAGCCCCAACATTTAATGGCAAACCTTTTGGTTTTATTTGCAGAGTTGGACGGATGGTAAGCAAACCCATGAAACAGTCAAAGGGAACTCTAGTCCCCCATACATTGATCGACTCTAGTTTTCGACATTTACTTACAAGAACAAGCAGCCCATTTTCTGTAATATGACGGCAACTCCATAGGACAATGCTCTGAGATTAGACAGTGACGGACAAAAATTCAGTGTCTTAATGGTTTCTGAAGAACAAACTTTCAGGCAAACTGGGAAATGGACAACTCACCTTTAAACGTGGGCAGCTATCGGCAATGGCAGACAAGGATTCATCCGTAATGAATGTACCACCAACATTCAGGTGTTGCAAGGAATTGGTTCTTGTTATCTGTTCAGAAAATCAATCGAGAACCAGGAAAAGGTTGAAACGAAAGCAAGTCTAGTGAAAAAAAAAAAAATACAAAAAATTCATTCAAGAGGCTGAGCCTTGGTGCAACAGTTTGACTTGTTTTTGTATGGTTTAAAAATCACGAGTTTAAATCATACAAATAATCTTTTCGTTAATATAAAAAAAACTGCGTATATAATAATACTTTTTTCAGTTTTCACAACATGAAAGTTTTATACATCAAATTTATCATTTTTCTATCTCAATCTATTTAAATAAAAACTCCCATGACAGTAAAACACGAGAGACATCACATACCAATCGAACAACTCCTTTGTCAGTGATCCCTGTTATACCCCAAAGGGAAATACATGTCAAGTTGCTGATACACTTTGCAAATGAGATTTGGTATAGTCCATTGTCAGTTATTTGGCAACCCCAACGACTCCTTGAACTGTAATTACAATAAGAATTAGAAGTACAAGAACATGAATATCATGTTTTTCCGATGCAAATATTTTCTCATCATAAAATCATCAAACAGACAACAAAAAGAAAAGAGAGAAGAAGTTATGATTACATGTCGAGTTCTTTGAGGCTATAAGCATGGCGAAGGAGACGAGCAGTGGACTCGTCATCCATCTTACAACCAGCAAAACTCAGAGTCTGTCTTCTAGCCAGAGCCTCTTTCACCCCTTGTTTCCATTTCCTACAAACCCCACTCGCCCTACACACATAATCCATAATAATAATAAGAAGAAGAAGAAGCCATTAACAAAGAGAATAAGAAAAACTTACTGGGCTAAATCGGTGAAAGAAGTGATGATTCCAAATATATGAGCCAACAAGTCTAATGGTAATCGATCAATCTCTGCCTCTTCCTCCATAACTCTTTCAAAGAAAGGGAGGAAAAGAACAGAGTAGCGTAGGCACGTTAAAAAGAAACAGTGGCAGAGGGCGTTGAAAGTTACCGGTTCTTTTATACAACCATCATAACACACGAAAAGAAGGGAAGATGTAGTCATTGTTTTGTCATAATTTCAAGAATGGACACAAAATAGAGTAATGGAATAGTCATATTTTTATTCTTGGCGTGGCTAAGCCTAACCTCTTGGCTTTTACATTGTCTTTTCTATAACGTTTTGTATGGTTTTCGTGTGCCTTATGTCTTTATAATTTTCACGTGCGAGGACTGCCTCGTCAGTTTTTTGTCTAATATTTTTTTTAGATTTAACTTTGACCTTTCTTTTATTTTTGTAGTAAAGATTTACTTTTTGGAATGGTAAATTATCCCAATTCATGGATAGGATTGGATTGAATTTGGATAAGTCTAGATAAAGTACTAAAAAAAATAGAGATATGTTCAAACTCGATCTAATACATATTTTAGGATTAATTTTTTTTATTTAAATATGTTTTTACATAAAATTAATAAATTCAAGTCGCTTAAATTTTATTAATTTTTTAAAAATATTTTAATAAAATATAAAAATAGCAAAAGACATAATAATTATTAAATATAACATAATAAGTTTGAATAATTTTTTTAAAAAAATATAAAAAATATGAAAATATAAAATAAAGTAAAAAAAATACGAACTCTAATTAGATTGTACACAAAAAAGCAAAAACAATTAAAAAGCACATTAATATAAAAGCAATAGAAAAAAAGAAAAATAGACAGGTCGTGTCAGGCTTGAGCTTGAAACAATCAGTCTAAGCTTGACTTATTTTTAAACGAGTATTAATTTTTAAGTTTAAACCCTTTTAATAGATTTAATATTTTTATCCAAATCTACTAAAAAAATGGAGGAGCCTTCAGATTTTGAGGGATAATCTGACTCTTGAATGTATGGTAAATAAGCATATCCATAATCATGGGACTTTGGAACAAGTGGCTAAAGTTGAAATATTCACAATCCCTCCTAAACAATATGTAAATTTAAAAAGATTTATTGATAAAAATTTAATAGATCTATGAATTTCAATAATAAGTAAATTACATGTCTTAATCTTAAAAATAAAATAATCATTCTTATTCCTAAATCTTTTATAAAGCAGATATATAAATATATATATATATATACACACACGCAAACACACACACACGCATCAATCGCTGCTTTGTTTCCGTTTTAAAACACTGATTATCCCATCATTATCATCATTTTTCATTCTCTTTAAATGTTGTCATTTTCTTCAAGGAGAAATCAAAGGAAAATCTTATTAAAATTTTATCATGAAGCTTCCAATAATAATACATCACCATCTGCATCTCAATTACTAATTTCATAAAATGTATATGAATTACTGATTTGGCTTTAGAAAAACAATATATAATCATGTCATATTATCCCCTTAAAATTATCAACAAATAAAAAAAATAAATTATTTTACTACAATAAATGAGTTATGAAAAATATATACTTCACAAATACATCTTATAGTTTTATTTCCGACGCCTCCATTTTGGAAGTCACCGCATTTTTGTATGGTCAAATGACTTTTATACCTCTATTTATAAATTTTTTTTTTATTATTTTATTCAAAATAAAATTCCATTCTTTCTTACACCATGTTTGAAACATCATTTATAAGGAGTCAGCCCCGCCCATAAAAGCCCAAGAACAAAGCTTTATGCCAACAGTAGTTCTCTTGTATTTATTCATCCAAGCATTATTTTGATTTGTTCAAGCTAGCTGCTACTGCTAAATTTCTTCATCTGCAATGGAAGTTGGATGGATTTAACAGTTGCTTACTGAAAACTAATTTCAGTTTCACTGTGCTGGGAAACTGTTTATAAGAGCAGTACGCTAATGGAGAGAGCTGTCTAAGATGGCCTGTGGTCATGACTTTCATTTCAATGTTAGCCACGCTCAGGAGGGATTAGCTCTATCCTGGCAACGACCAAATGCATAAGCCTAACAAATGAGCAATCAATTTACTTATTTTATTAGTGTGTGTTTATATATATTAATATTAATATTAAATTTACGTTTATTTTTATATATTGATTTTAATTTTATACTTATTTTAATATATTTATAATATTTTTACTATAAAAATAAACTAATCTTAATATAAATATAAAATAAATTAATTTCACAATAAAATCGATTTTATTATAAAATTTTTCATCAGGACAAAGTGTTCATCCAATAATTCAATAACTTAAAATCGTTGGTTTCAACTGGCATGTAACATGCATGCATGAACTTTATTTGATATGCTCCCGTGATCTCAAAGCTTTGAAGTGTCTCCCTCACAATCATACTTATATCCATCTAATATTACATTAAGAAACAGACCGGCCAAATTTCCCTCCAGCACGAGTTATGTTAAATTGCAGTCTATTTGAATTCGGTACGGTGAAATCAGATCATATATATATATATATATATATATATATATAACAAAAAAATGAATTTTTAATTTTAATTTTTCTGTTACTTTATAAAAAATATATATTTTTAATAATTTTTTTTTCAATTTTATCGAATCCAACCTCATCTCTATCCAAATTAATAATTCATTATCGCTTGCTAGCTTTTATGACAGTACCATTACATCAAATTTCTAATCTATTTTTCTCTGCCAGCTTAACTTGGATTTGCTGTCTGCCAACTTTTTGTTCGTTAGCTGAAGAAATTTTTGTAACATGCACAAATGCAAAACGACATTGATTAATCATGTTATGAAATAGCAAATAACATCACCAATAAAATAATGTTATATAATTAGAATTAGCATGTTACATTCCAAACTAAGGTTAGTTTTGGACTAGGAAATAAAAGAGAAAACAACATAGTTCATGTCATTGCATGCTGTGTCCATCTGCTATAGACTACTATTTCCGTTTGGCGCATCAAATTTTTTGGCATAGTCCTATTGATTCCCAATGTAATATTTAAATCTACTTCGTTTTTAAAATCTTCTAATCCTATGCTATAAAATTATAGTAATTTTTTTTTTTGTCTATATTGTGAGCAAGCATATTTTGTGTTCATCCCATGAGTTGAACTCAAACTTCAGTTCCTTTATTTTTTTTTTTAAAAAAATATTGTAATAACTTCTTTGATTTCACTAATTTTTTTTTTTTAAAAAAAACCCTAGTTTTGATGACTTTTTCGATTTGTAGATGTCGATAAGGAGAGATTATCCTATCCAAAAAAAATAAATAAATAGTAAATAAATTAATATTCAATATATCGTCAATAGAATTTTTCATTTTATAAGTGATATTAAGATGATAATATATGTCCTTTAAAAATATTAAAAAATAAAAAATTGTAACACTTTGAAAATTCTATCAACTGCAAAAGCCTAAATTTTACGGACCAAAATTTTTTTTGATTTTATTTCCACATCAGTTTGTATGGGCAGAGTGAACCACAAGCATAAAAATCAATTAATTATAGTCTCTAATAAAATTTGTTAGATAATCTTAAATCCCAAGTCACATGATCACACACAAAAGCTACAATCAATATTATTGTTAATTATCATCCTCATATCTTACCCATGTACACTTACATTGCAATACCTATATCTTGATAATATGCCTCAATGGTATATACCAATTGGTACCCTATAGTATGACCAATTTAGTAAGTGTCTCCTTTCATTCTTTACACTTAAAACATGCATATCTTATATAGCGATTTGGGCTTCTTGGTGACCAATTTGGTACCTATACCAATTGGCTCCATTTAATTACCACCATGAATATTTCATACCTTATAGTTTAATTCAATTTTGATATACAGTTTCTACCTTAATCCGAATGTATCAATGCTACGAACCTATGTTCTTCACCTCTCTAATTGAATAGTTTAAATTTCAATTTAAATTCCCCTTATACTATTTCGACCATTTCACATCATCTACCTCAATTACATACTTTGGTGCATGCAAAAAAAATCATCCTCCACATGGTCTTAAGACCTCACTTACACCTCAACATAAAAAATCTAGAAAATCATCACAATACAACCTCAATCCTAAATTAATTACATCAACCAAAATATCACAATATCAAATATAAGCTTAGTTGGTCTCTGTGACCACCAATACAAAAATACCATCGTAGCAAGTATGATCGACAACACCACAAATCATAGTTACATAACATCTCGCAATTACACCCAACAAGACATCCATAACCATTGTGTTAACTAATAATATTTATATACCCATCATTCAAATATACCTTAGATGACAAACATAAAATACTCGAGGAGGCGAGCAAGAACTTACCACAGTTACAGATCACTTGGAAGACTTATTTGTGAGGTGAAAAAAGGGGTGAACATGGCCCAGCAAGTGAAAAAGAGAATGCACGAAACAATGAAAGAAAATGCAATTCAAAGACTTGCATGTTTGTACAAGAAAGCATAAAAAATGTAACTTAAATAGTAAAGACAATAGAGATAATACAAATAGATTTCCAGAATATGTATCAAAAACATAGAAGTACTACAACAATAAATCTTTTTAGCAGATCACAATTAACCACAAAATGAGCTAATTTCAAAAGTTTGCTATGTTGAACGAAGGTTTCACTAAAAGTATTGTAGTTATCAGTGCATCACTCTCTCCACCTGAGGCACTATTTATGATCATAGACTCACAACCGATCCCATAGATCAGATCAGATGAGATCAATACTTAGCCAAATTCTTTGGGACAACCCAAAATTCTTCGATTGAATATGAAGCATATTCAAGATGAACCTAAATGAGATTTTATCTATTTCGTAGCTCAAAAGTTCATAAGTCAATTGTATGACATTAATCAATTTCTAAGAGTTAGCTAAATCACACAAGTAGAACTCACATGGTATAGCGAAGAAAACTCAAAATCATGCCATGGTTTAACGTAGTTAAAATTTATTTAAACCTGAAAACATAAACAAGCCTGGAGAATTTATAAGTTGTATACGTAATTAAATTATGCAAATATAAAAATAAAAGTAAAGCATGCTTGAAATCATGTATGTATCAAAACAAAAGGCTATAAAGTGGTGGTTACCCTTAATGGCCAAAAGCTATACCAATTAAAACATTTTGTCATATTTCAAATTCATAAAATATAGTATTAGTCAAATTTAAAGAAATAAAAAACATAGCATCCTCATAATTCACTTACACCACTCTCCCAAAGTAATCTTGACGAATACTCCTAACAATTTTCAAGTTCAATTAGATTTTTCACATACACACCAATTGACAATTCAAATTACACAATATAATGGTTCAACTTCGTTAACTTCTAATCAATCCATTTGAAATAATAATTATTATTATCATTATTATAACTCTTCAACTACGAAAAAAAACCATTATTTATTATCTTAACTTCCCAAAAGACCAATTACCTCTAAGCTTCTCCCAATTTAACTTGCCACGCCTATTTCCAAATTTCCTGGCTTATGTTTCTTTAATTTCCTTTCAATTACCATAAACTTTCTTCAAGATGAACATTTATTCAATGACTCCCTCAACTAAGCATGCACGGTCTCACCAAGCTTCCACTATCAAAACATAAACTTTAAAATTATTAGTCATATGATGTAAACTCAAGCCAAAGGAAAAACCACAATTCTCTTCCTTACACAAAAGACATTGCCGAGAGCTCCCTTGAGCTTCCTCCATTTTGGAATCCATCCTTTCCCTTCACCTAAGCTACATGCAAGATCATGAATGAGTTTTCCCCCGTTACATTGGTTTAAAAATGAAAGAACCCACTCTTCATTACCTCAAAATGTCGTCTCCTCCACCCAGCCCTTCCTCTGCCTTTCGGTGGACTCATGGTTACAGCAACAGCCACGATTTCTTCATGCAAGGCAAGGTTCGACTAGCCCATGTTCTTCCCTTAAGTTTTTCCTTAAAATCATGCTAAATCTCCACGGGAATATGTCTCTCACCGTGGCTGATATGGGAGGTTTTTCTTCCTAGCTCCCTTACCGTGGCTGCTACAGAGTTTCTTTTCAAACTTTTCACTCCAGGCCGAAAAGAATAGGAAAGGTGGACAATGAAAGAAAAAGATATGCTTATTTAACTATGATTTCCCATCTTTCTCTTTTAATTATTTATATTTTATCTTTCCAAAAGTACCACTTTATTAAAGATGTTGTCAAATTTATGTTTCTAATAGCAAGTGAAATTCCAATTTACTTATTACACTTATAAAACCAATTATGGGTTATAACTACTGCATAACTTCTTATTATTAATAATGAACTTTAATTACTCACATTTTTTTCTTTTTTTTTATTTTTTTATTCTCAAGACGCTCTAAGTTTAGTTTAAACAAAGAAATATAAAATTACCAAAACGTCTTTAGTCTAAGAAATTAACCAAACTTCATGTATAATTTCGTCTCAGTTTCGAACCATATAATCTGTGAAAATTTAAATTAATTAGTTTTGACTTAGGTCTCTTAACTAACAATTACATTTGAGAAAAATCAAAAATGTTACAAAATAAATAAAATAAGAAATATGTCATCATCTTAATGTCGTTTATGGAATAATAAAATTTCACTGACAATATCTTGAATAATTATCCAATTGAAAAAATAATAAATTAAAAGATAATGATATATTCAATATCAGATTATTTAATTTATGAATTTGAACCATGATCTTTTACGCCTCTCATTAATTGATGAAGTGAATGTTATTATTGAATTTTATGAGTTTAGTTTTATTTTGAAATTTTTTTTGTAACCACAAATATTTTTATCTGTTTTACAATCTAAAATTAATTTTATTACGTAATATGATTAATCCAAAACGAAATTAAAAAATTGTGAATCACGGCATTGATTGGTTCCCATGTTCCACCATTTTATTCCAAAATGTGTTCAAAGTTGCGAATAATGTGGTTGCTTTATCATTTTTCCGATTAGACATGTTTGACGGGGGAAGCTTAGACCCACAAACACGAACGAAATATTACATTATTTACTTTTTTTTCAAAAGAAATTGATCATATTTTGATTTAAAGGTTTTAACAATGCTATTCAAGTTAATCTAATTCGTATAATTTGACTATTAAGCTTAAAAATATTATGTAAAAAAGAGTTAATTAATCGTGCAAAGCATGGGTGAAAAAAAAAATTAACTTGAAGTTTTATTAATGATTTTTCATTTCTTATTAATGTTAATTTTAATTAAAAAATCTCTTAAAAATTATGATACATTTCACTTATAATTTGAAGAATAAATAATTTATCTATTTCTGGTTGGAAAAAAAATTATCTATTTCTATTTTTAAAAAAGAGATGAAAAAAAAAATGAAAATCACCACGACCATAAGTAAATTAAAAAAGAAAATGGCATAACATAATCCACGAAAAAATATAAAAGGCGGGGTCCGAATACCGGTCAGTACACGTCACGCTCTTTGAAGGCTGACTAAGCTTCGCGACTCCAGAAAAAATTTCTCAACTTTTTCGCTATTTTCCAGTTTTGGATGAAATTCAAAGTCTTTTATTTTATTTTTTCTTATTTTTCCTCAAAAAGGAGTACGAAATACGCTTCAATTTTAAGGTATAAAAGCAGGCGGGAGAAGTTGGTAGCGCCGTAGCGGATTGCATTTACAATAGATAACAGAGGCCGGGAAGGATTTCTAATGGAGGCGAAAGCGAACAGCGTCAGCGAGAATGCGGGTCGGGTCATGGACGGGCCAACGAACCCGATGGTCACGCCTCTTCTAACCGATCTTTACCAGTTCTCCATGGCTTACGCTTATTGGAAAGCCGGCAAACACAACGAACGAGCCGTGTAACTTTCCATTTTTTTCCTTAATTTTATTTGGTGTTCAATAATTTTCTTTTCTATATTTTTTTTTCTCGTTTTCTTATATAATGCTCCGTTTGGCTACTACGAAAATCGGATTGAACATAGAGTTTTGTTTCCTGGTAGTGATTAGTTAGTTGGTTTGGTTGTTCTTTAGATACATTTGCTTGTTGTCAGTGGAGTTTTTCTTTCTTTTTTTTCCTCAGCTTTATTATTTGAAATTCAAATTTTTTCTTAAAGTTTTTTTAGTATTAAATAATAGAAAACAAAATTAAATATTCTAAAGTTAGTTATTCAATTAATATCATTGAGTTACATGTTAGTTTTAGAAATGAAAAATGAAAAATTGATGCTTTCAGGTTTGATCTATACTTTCGGAAGAATCCGTTTGGCGGTGAATTTACAGTGTTTGCTGGTTTGGAAGAATGCATAAAGTTCATTGCTAATTTCAACTTAACTGAGGAAGAGATCTCCTTCGTCTGTAAAAGCTTGCCTGGTTCATGTGAGGTAAACCGGACTACTTTTTTGGAGGATTCATGTAATAATATCTTGGTTGTAGTTAATTTCTTTTGAGAACTGTGCTTTCGGATTGTATGGTTAACTTGTTCATTGTTTCTGCAAATGACAGGAAGGCTTTGTCAATTATCTAAGAAAAATTGACTGTTCTGATGTTGAAGTGTATGCTATTTCTGAGGGAACAGTTGTTTTCCCCAAGGTGCCTCTGCTTAGAGTTGAAGGGCCAGTTGCTGTGAGTACCATCTAACTAATTTTTTTGCCGAATCAGTTTGTCTGCATTTGGCATTCACTGTTGGATCCTTCTTTTTACGTCTTAATATTTCTTGGTACCTTAATTTGTCGTTTTTAGGTGGTTCAATTGCTGGAGACTCCAGTCCTGAATCTTGTAAATTTTGCATCCTTAGTGGCTACAAATGCTGCTAGACATAGACTTGTTGCTGGAAAATCTAAAATGTTGCTTGAGTTTGGGCTTCGACGGGCTCAGGTTAATGATTTTTTTTTTGTTTTATTATTTGAAGTGTTAATATTTGAGTTTCTCTTTGTGAAACATTTCCATTCATGTTAATTGCAGGGACCTGACGGCGCTATAGGGGCATCAAAGTATTGCTATATTGGAGGTTTTGATGCTACAAGGTTGTTTGCTGACATATTTGTAATTTTGTATCCTGTTGTGCACTACTTTTATGGTTTCCTATATTTTCTTTCAAGTGTTTGAAATGAAGTAAAGTTAATATTTATTCTCTGCTTGATCTTGAAGCTATTCAGAGCTTATCGTTCTTTTTTTATTCTTCAGCAATGTAGATTCCTGATTTAAGTTAATGTCTTGTTTCTGTTTTTACGCTCTCTGTTTGCCAGCAATGTTGCAGCTGGTAGATTATTCGGAATACCTCTTCGTGGGACACATTCCCATGCTTTTATTAGCTCATTTATGGTCAGTAACTTTTTCTTGAAATTTCAAGATCTATAGCAATTAATGTAAGATTTTAATGTATTCTGCACTTACACTCACTAGTGGCATGTACTTTAGTTTATGCTTGTAGATAGTCTATAACTTTTTATGTTGGTGGAATATCTGTTCCGAATCTCTCCCTCTATCTCTATATATTTTCTTAAATTGGGAATCTTTGTGATGTGAATTATTTCATGAAAGGCATTGGTTTTAGCTGAACGGAAAAATTAAATATCTCTTGTCTATAGGACCTTATTTGCTTTAATTCTGAGAGAGTTCCTGTATTCTTTAATCAATTTGAGAATATCTTTGTATGTTTTTCTCAACTACACTCTGATTGGCAATATCAATAAATAATGTTTTGTAAATTGCATTAGTGCAATTTTCGATTGCTATATCTGATTTAGAAAATTAAAACAAGACTCTAAACTGTGATAATTATTGTGTTATGCAATGACATATGACATGGGTATGTTTGAATTTTTCAGTCATATCCAAAATATTTCCACTTGAATGACTGGACACTATTTGAGGTCAAACTAGTTTGTAAATAGCAAGCCTAATTAAATTTAGCCTTCCTCGCAGACCATGTTTGTTTTCGTTGACTGCATTACTGGCATAGTAATAAATGTAAAGTTAATACCTATGCAGATATGTATGACATGGATGACTGCAAGAAACATGATTTGAGTGACAAATAAAGTTTTTATCTGTCTATAGCTCTTAATTGATAATATAGTTATTAGTTTCCTACAATGTGCTTGAGTTAACCCTTCTGGATATTGGTGTTTATATCTAAAATGCTATTTGATTGACACTTTATTTTATTGTTTATTTCTTGTCTCAGTGAATGGTTCCATGCTCCATAAAATGTAGCGTTTGGTGATGAGCTTGAATTTCACACTGACCTTTTAAATTGCTTCTTATTTTCTATCAGTTCTCTATATATTGTTCCATTGACCATTTTCTTATGTTGTTTTCATGCATTCAATTTTATGCTGTCTTCATTAGAGGGGTTTTTTTTGGTGCTTCTTTGAATGTGAGGTTGAGGTTATTCCATTTTTTATTTGCAGAGCCCTGATGAGATCGTAGAGAGATCCCTGTGTAGCTATGATGGTTCAAGTACTTGTGAGGACTTTGTCAGTCTTGTTCAGTCATGGCTAAGCAAAATACAGGTGTTGTTGATGGTCCTTTACGTGTTTGTTAAAATTTTTTTAATGTTTTTCTTGTCTAGGTAGAGATATTTTATGCTATTATTTGTCAAAGTACATTAACTGAAACCTACCAGTGCTAAATGTGCAAGTTCATCAAAATTGGGCATCAAAGCTTATATTTCTTTTCTCCCAAGAGCTGTAATGGCCCAAAATTGCAATCTCAGATCCTAAAGCCCAAAATCTCAAAGCCCACCCTTGCAGTATTTAGTTCCATTTAGTTCTCAAAACGCATGTTATATCTATAAATATAGATAGATTTGAAGTGAATATGTATATATAATATTCAACCAAGTTATATATAATATCATTATGAATTGGATTATTGTTCTACTTTTTGAGACAACATTGTTTAATAATTTGTGATAACAAAAAAAAAAAAAAAAAGTAATTTTAAAGGATTATCATATCACCCATAATAATAATTATGCAGATCTATTATGAATAATTTTTAGCATTTGTACTAGGGACTCAACTTTGATATTTTCAAAGGTAATACCACTGTTGAATTCCCCATCTGTTAAATGCTGCAGCTAGTCATTCATGCTATGCCTACATCACATGCATTAGATAGAAAAATCTTAGTTTTCATACTAGTGAGTTCATCTTATATACACTCTGACAGTGGTTTTGGACCACAATTGCTTAACTAGTAGCCTTTCTGTCCGTACTCCAGAAATTGGTGGGAAGAATGGCAGACGAAATGTTTATTCCTTTGAAACTCCTTAGAGTATGATATATATTAGGAATTTGTTTGAGAGAGAGACCAATGCTTTTTTTATTCTGTTGTCTTCACTGCAACTTTGCTGCTAGCTGATTTCTCATTGGTGCATATTTTGTAGCGGTCAAAATCACTTGGTGGCATTTTTGGCGAGACCAATCAGAGTGAATTAGCAGCTTTTATGTCATATGCCTTGGCGTTTCCTAACAACTTTCTTGCTCTTGTAGACACGTATGATGTAAGTACACCGTCCTTGAGTTTTAGCTTTAAACCAAATTCGATGTAGTCTATTTTATCATAACATATATCAGCACTAACATTGCAGTTTTAACATCCATTTTACCAGGTAATGAGGAGTGGGGTCCCCAACTTTTGTGCAGTTGCTTTGGCACTTAGTGACTTGGGGTATGTCTCAAAGGCTTATACATAATTACATATAGCAGTTTCTTTTCTTATAAAACAATTCCCCACTTGCATGAAATTGGTCAAAATAATTCTTTTGCTCCTATTTGATACTTTTTCTGTGTCTATGTTCTGTTTAGTAATTTTTTCTCATCTTTCCAATGACTTTCAAACACAAATTTGTGTTGTCAAGCTGAATGATTGTACTAGTACCATACATTGCTTGATGTGTTTGGAGAAAAAGAATTAATAAACGATTATATGTTGACTTCGTTTATGGCTATACTTAAATTGAAATCGAAGTTATATGAAGGCACTAAGTAACTAGATTTATGGGCCATGTTTCAAAATATGCTGCCTCTACTTCTGCTTTTCTTTTTCATTTTATGTATATCATCATAGCAGTATTAAAGTAAGCATAACTTCTGAAGGACTTATTTTATCGTGGATTTCATCCATACAAGTAAGCATTTGGTCACGCTCAATCCTAGTGACAAGTTAAATATGCAAAATACAGGTACAAAGCAGTAGGCATTAGATTAGACTCTGGTGACCTAGCATATTTGTCTAGTGAAGCCCGAAAGATCTTTCATATGATTGAGAAAGAATTTGGGATTCCCAGCTTTGGAAAGACAAGCATTACTGCCAGTAATGATTTAAATGAGGAAACTTTGGATGCACTTAACAAGCAGGTAGGCAATCTAAACTAAAATTTCTCTGAATAATTTATTCGACTCTTTAAGGGCCTGTATCAGGATGACAGTGCCTCTGGTATGGTACATTATTCACTCTTGTTGCACATTTACTTATGATCACACTTTTTCTCTGCAGGGTCATGAGGTAGATTGTTATGGAATAGGAACCTATTTGGTCACTTGCTATGCTCAAGCTGCTTTAGGTTGTGTTTTCAAGCTTGTTGAGATCAATAATCAGCCACGCATCAAGCTTTCGGAGGATGTATCTAAGGTTTGACCTTGCTGCCAAGAAGTTTTAGCAGCATGCTTTCTTCATCATATGACACTTTCCTTCTTTCTTTTCGCTTTTTATTTATTTGCTTATTTTTTAAATGCTAGGTCTCTATACCATGCAAAAAACGATGTTACAGATTATATGGCAAGGCAGGATATTCCCTGGTGGACATAATGACAGGGGAAAATGAACCATGTCCAAAGGTATTAACTCATAGTTCCCATTACTCTTGTTTTATAGGCTCCAAAGCTTTTCATTGATTAGCTACCAACATTCTCATCCTTTATTTTTTTGGCAGCCCATTGTTTTAGATCTATTTTTAACTTTAGCAACCTGAGGCTTTAACGTAAAAAGATACTATTATTTTACCCTTTAAAGATAAATACATGCTGAACTTTTATGCATTATTTATCTAAATATTAAAGTCTAATATGCCTGTCTAATCTTTAGACAGCATATAATTGATGATCTTATTGGTTATCCACTTCCTAAAATCAAGTTTCACGCCAAATGTCAATACAATGATATTCACCTGTAAGAGTTTTGACTTCATAGTGTTCAGAGTACTTGTGGAATGTAAAATTCCTCATTAAAGCTGCTGGTTCACTTTGATTTCAAAATAGTGCAATGGTAAAGGTTGTTCTTTTGTGACCTGGTGGTCACGGGTTCAAGTGAAAACAGCTGACTCTCTTTAAACCTCATAATGTGGGAGCCTTGTGCACTGAATTGCCTTTTTTTTAGATTGTTTTATATTCCTCTGTTATGTCGAAAACTAATAGCTGTATGCACCACACCACACCACACCAAATGACCTCATTTTTATTCTCTTTGAATTTGCAGGTGGGAGAACGACTTCTATGCCGTCACCCTTTTAATGAATCCAAAAGAGCATATGTGGTGCCAAAGCGTGTGGAAGAGCTTCTGAAGTGTTACTGGCCTGGGAAGTCAGGTATGTTCTCAGAATACCAATCTCGGAATTAATCACTATGGAAGAGTTTAATTCAGCTCCTTCAAGGAGCAGAACTGATAATCTTACTGTAATTCAGTAGTCTATTTTATTCCTTATTTTTATATTTATTTTTATTAATAACCAATAGACATCTTTTGGTATAAAGCTAACATTGTCTTTAATCTCAGCTGAGCAAGAAGAAACCATATTATAAACACTATATTCCTCTTCCCTTGCCGCATCAAAACATCGAGTCACTTTAATCTTAGGCTCCATATTTGAATTTTAATAACACATTTGAACAGAAACTGCAATTTGTTTATTCCCATATTCTGAAGCAACTTTTATTCCCCTCTTGAAGATAAAGTAAGAGAAGAGTTACCTTCTCTCGAGGACATTAGGGACCATTGCATCAAACAGCTTGAGCAAATGAGGTCTGATCACATCAGGAGATTAAACCCGACACCATACAAGGTATTGTGCGCTAACCTCTTCGAAATATTGATCTTCTTGTCAAACTTGTTGTCAGTATAAAAGTGTTTTCTTATCGTTAAACAGGTGAGTGTAAGTGCGAAACTGTATGATTTCATCCATTTCCTATGGCTCAATGAGGCGCCGGTCGGGGAGCTGCAGTGAGAATCTCTGATAAAATGCAAGGAATAGTATACAAATAGCAGAGTAATGATTCCAATGGAGTTGGAGGAGCTTCTCAACATAGTCTTCAATACATCACATTATTTTCTTACCAATATGCCTAATAATCCATTGTTTTTCGTTGTGCTTTAATAAAATGATTAATTGCCTTTCTGCTGCTGTCCGAATTCTCTTTTATTCTTGTCAAAGCTTTCGATCCAGGGATCATATTGACACAAATGTGGGATATATGCCAATTTTAATATAAGTTTTGATTATTCTTTGGATTTGCGCATTGAAGAGTTCGGCTATTCGCAATATTTGTGTTTTTAGATATTTTTAATTTGTCAGCTGTTAAAATTATTAATTTTATTAATTTTCATATTTTAAAAAAATTAGATAGTATCATTCAAAAAAATTAAAATATTAAAGTATTAAGATAAAAGCTATAACAACATTACTTTTAAAACATCATCTAAACTTCAAATATTAAAATTTTTAATTTTATATGTTTTCAATTTTATTTTTAAATTTTATTATATTTTGTTAATTCGATTAATTAACTAAATTAATTAAAAATCAAATTTTTTCAAAACTACACTTGTTAATCAATCGAAATAATTCAATAATAAATCTATTAATCAAATTAAATTTTAATTAAAATCAATATTTGAATATCTTTATTTCCCACTCTGTTTTCGGGTGAATTTCTTGTGACAATTTTGCCGCACTCTTAAGATCCATCAGAAACCGTACTCCTGGAAAATGACATTGGACGAAGAAAATTACTTCTTAGACAGTCCATATGCTAGCAAGCCTGCAATTCTTCCCAATTGAGGCACACACATGATTTTCCAGCAAAATTCTGACAAATAGTAAGAACTCGAACCTTACAATAACAAGCCACAGTCCTCCTTTAATCACTCATCTAGAGATTAGTGGTAACTTGGCACTTGTGAGTATTCTCTTCTTTCAACATTTCCTCTTTCAGGAGGACCTTGAATCCTTGGTTTGCAAAATTCTGGTGGTTGAAGTATAATTTCTAGTGAGTTAAGATGTCATACAAAGCAAATACAAATCCTTGCTTTTTGATGAAGCTAACAAGTTGATATCTATGATGATAAGGAAAGAATAAAGAATTGTCAAATGGACTCGGAGCAAGTATGAATATACTATACTATCAAACAAATGAAAAGCACAGCTTCATGAACAAATGCTCCTGCAAATCAACCGCAAGAACCCAAACAAGAAACTAATGACCTACAAACTGATGACTATCATAACCATGACAAGAGCATTGCGGTCAAAATTGTAGCTAGCAACCACCGCAATTGGACTGGTGTGGCATCCATTTTAGCAGAGTTGGATGGTGAAGGATTGTCTGTGGTTGCTTGTGTGGCAGCAGCAGGTGGAGGAGGTGAGATTGGAGGGATGTCACAGGTGCCAAATGTAGCATTGGCCTGCCAAAGAGAACAATTATTGGTCAAACTGCAAGATTTACAGCCCTCTGCTAGTCTTTGTTAAATATTAATTTGTTTTTCACCAAAGTAAAGAGACGGTGGAGAGCAAATAAGGGAGCAGAAAAACTGTGCTCAGAGTATTGCTTTCCTTTTTGATGGACTAAACCAGAGGTGCGCTTCGAGACGACTTAATATCATATTTGAAGTTAGATTCAAAAATTTAAAATTCGAAATTTAATTTGTTCAATCGGGCTTAAATTTTGAAAAACGATTAAATTTAATTTTTAAAACTTGAACTCAATTTAAAAGAATACTTGAAATGTTCGAATTCAACTTTTTAAAGTTCGATTTCTCATTTTCCAATCATATATTTTAGAGATAAAATAATAAATTAATAATATATATTAAAAAAAATTTGATTAGACTTGAGAGTAACTCGAATCGAGTATTAAAATATTCGAATTTAAGTTTACTCGTTATTCGAGTAACTCATGCTTGAACTCGATTTTAAAATAAGCGTATCAAATTCAATTAATCACCAAATTTATAGTAAGTAACTCATAAATTACATAGATTTGTTACACCCCTAGATCAGGCAGTATAGTTAAGTCCCATATTTAATGTTAACATACCTTGCAATAGGCAATATTGTCACAGCCACAAGTGAGATGACCATTTGCGACATCCACAGCTTCCGGGGCTCCTCCACCATCACTCCTCTGCAACAAAAACCAGGTTCAATGGCATGAGAACTTACTAAATCGATGTTAAAAAGTTCTATGAAATTCAGTTCAGTTGGGGAACCTGGTAAAAATCAACAGCAATGAAGTTTGGCCATCGATTTCCAGCTGCTTTGTGACAGGTGTTCAGCATGCTAACCAGTGGAGCTGAATTCTCTGAGCAAGCTGTTGTCTCATTCGGATTAGTAGGAAAGTAGTTTTGAAGAACCAGTGATCTTGTTTTTGTATTCATTGGAGATGATTCAGCACGGTTTGGACAAGAACCATCTTTCATCCCATCATTTCCATCTGCAATTTCATATCAAAACACAATCTAAAATCTGTTTTTACTTCCCGCTAGATTTGATAATTCGTGTTAAAAATTTGTATTCGTGTCATGTAAAATTATATTTCTGTAATATAAAATATAAAAATATTATATAAAAATTTATAAAGACACGTTAAACATAAAATTTATTTTTTAATTTTTATTATATTCGTATTCAATTTTTATGAATTTTTAATTTGTATCACTTTCATATCTTTTCATTTATATCATTTTTGTGTCGTATCTAAGATTACCACAACTATCGACAACTACATGTTTAGAAAGGGCAGGAAACACAACTGCAACTCACACTGGTTTTCTACCACATATCTCCATTCATAAGCAATCCCCTCAGAAGCCTCCTTGGCTGATTTGGAGGTGAAAACTACTAGTCGCTCGTTCTGCTTGACCATGTCATCTACTGTTGGCCAATCTTCACCATTCTTGGGCATCTTTGAAACGGGAAACCAGTATTGATTCAAACCAGATGCATTGAAAACCTTTGTTAAGCCTTGTGGTGATACCACATAGTCCTCAATAAATATGGTGATAATCTCTGATGGATTTGCCTCTAGAAACGCCTGTATCTCTTTGAGCACATTAATAGCAGGTTGCTGAAGGTAATCAAAGATTCATCCACGATTAGCTAAGAATATGAAAGATTAAATTTTCTTGAGATGAACATATTCAAGTTATTAAGCACTTATTGAACTTACAAATGCTGCGGCATTGAAGCATTGACCAGCAAAGGAGTGACACAACCATATGTCTCCATTGAAGTCATACATATCCAGCATAAGTCCCCGAACTCCATTCTAGAAGAAGATCATTCATTTCTTGTAAATTGATCCGATAGTTCAATCCAAACATAATCCAATCCTTTACTAAATAACAGACATGTAATCAATTTAAATATAAAATCATAAAGACATATACATAATTGAACTTAAATTTTGATATATGAATAAATATCTTACTTAAAATTAATTAGTAATACGCGAATGATTTACTTTAAATATAAACAAATCAAAGAATGGGAACTTAAAAAAGTGAAACTAAATAGATCCACAATTCCACATCCAATTTTTTTTTTTTTGTAAAATTTAAAATATAAAGCAAATAATCTCTGTGCTCTGTGGTCCTCACTAATCATAGTGCATGTTTAATCAAAAGACTTCTGCCAACTCATCAAATCAAAATATGCTTAAGTTTCATTCAAAGCACAGATGTGTCCTCAAGTGATCTTGCCTTTTGTGTTTGAGAGACAAACCTATTACTAGCTCTAGAGAAAGACTAAACTACCCTAAGAATACATTTTGTAATAATTAAATCAATAAGCTTGTCCATGCAATAATAGACGGTAATCGAGGGCATTTTTGTCACTTGAGAAATCACCAACAAAATATGTCCCATTTCAAAGTGACTAACGAATTCAAAAGCCTAAAAATTAAAAAACTAATATACTAAAATTAGAAAAAAAAAATATTAAAATAGTAAAAAAGAAGGAAAAAAAAATGAAGCTTGGAAGGTAAGTCTTACCTCAAGTTGATTGGTTATGGAGTCTTCCTGGTTAGTGGGAGCAATAATAGCCGATCCAGTTTCAGATTTTGCCCCTTTGAGAGCAAAAGAGTTATGAGTAGTCAGCCAGGAATATTGGTTAAATGGCAAACCTTTTACCTAACCATTTATCAAAGTCAGCCAAAACAAAGAGCAAGAATTAAAAAGTGAATAAAATACACTTGAAAAAAGTTATTACACGACATTAAATAACATTAAAAACCAACGACTGAAGTTGCCCCTACCCTTGATGTAGGGTTCAGTGGTTGAATCCGTGAGCATCTGGGTCGGGTATTTCCATTGACAGAGCAAGTTTGGCATGTTAACCCGGAATCACAAGCACTGTTTGAAGAAGAAGAAAAAGAACATGTTTCTCCGATCTGTTTGAAGGTTAAAAAATGTTCAATGCATGGTTTATGTAAAGAAAAGAAATGGGTTTTGACTTAAAAGATAAATATTTAAGTTTGTAATTACCTTGAGACTTGAAGATAAGGAGAATAGGTAAACTGTGATGAGAAAAAGTTGAAGAATGAAGAAGGAGAGATGAGTTGAAGGATTGAATCTCTGCAAATAATAGTAAAAATACAATGGAAAGATGATTATGAGTTAAAAGGGTTTATGCAGGGTTAGATTGAAGAAGAAAATATGATAAAATGGCATTTCAGAAGGTATATTACATACCTTCATTTATGACTTTTGAGAGAACCAGAGAGAAAAGGTTTGGGTCTTATATGAAAATGAGTTCTGAATCTTCTGATATTCTCTTTCTGGATTGAGCTTTGGGATGTTCGGCTACGGAGAAAGAAACTGGTATAGAAGGACAGAACAAGGGACGTATCCAAGGGCAGTTATGTGGTAAAGACAGGAAAACGCATGTGATGTTTCGTTCTAAACCGGTTGGGGGGTTTCATTTTATTCTCTTTTTTATTTTTATTTTCTTTTATATATCAATTGTTAATCTAATTTTAGAAGTAATTTTGTTGTTTTCGCTATTTAAACTAATATTCTAATAGATTTAGTAATAGAAAATAGGAAATATATAGTTACCCCACTTTTTTCTTTTTGTTTGTCTATTCATTGCGTACAAAAAAATCCTTCTGTAATTTTTTTTTTCTCAATTTTCAATTAATTTAGTACAAAGACTAAAATATTTGTTTAATCAACGAGGTTGATATTGTGGACGATTCTATTTATTCTACCTTTCTAGAAAGCATAGAAATTTCTAATAGAAAAAGTCTTCTAGCAATTTTTTTTTTTTTTTTGTGTGTGTGTGTGTGGGGGGGGGGGGGGGGGGGGGGGTGTGGAGATCAGTACAATTGATTCTTCCTACTAAAAAAAAAACTTAAATTAATTAATTTTTTTATAAAATAATTAAAACCGATTGATTTATTTTTAATAATCTATAATAATTGAATCAAAATAAATCTAACAAATCAGTCAAAAATAAAATTAGGAAATATGCAGCAATCATTTGTCCTATAAGAACAGCTGATTATTCTGATAAAAATATTTTAATACTTGATTTTCATACATATTATACAAAATTTATTAAAAAAAAATCGATTCACTACAAAAAAATTGAATATTTAATGACACTTATTTAACAACATTTCATTTAAAACCGTCTATATCCTAAAAAAAATTATTATTAAAAATAATCGATGAATTTAATTGAATTAATTGAACCGATGTAACTTTATTCATTCAATTTTGATCAATCAAATAATTCTAACATACTTCTATATGTATATATATATATATATATATATATATATATATATATATATATATATATATATATATATTATTTTAATGTTGCCATTACAAGATAACTTCTGTAGCAAATGTGTTCACTTTGAATTCGGCAAAGAAATTTCTTCTTTCCATTTTTTAATATTTTGCAGCTTTTCATGACTGGGTTGATATAAGAAGGCCTGCTGTATCCCACTTTTGTTTTTTTTTTTTTTGTTTATTGTTTTTGTTTTTTATATTCTTCTTTACAGTGGAAACATTAGAAAAAGGTATTTCATTTCATAACTACTAAATAGTTGCTGAAAAATTGGAATCCTTCAAGTTTGATATTTCAAAATATTAGAATTGACGGTTTCACAAAAAGGAAATTTACTCTATGATGCATGCTGCCCTCTCTTTTTTTTATTGTTACATTGTTATCAGATTAATTTCCATGCACTTATTTATTGTAGTTAATCCATAAGAAATGTAAGATTAATCATTTACTTATATCCATCATGCAGGTAACTATTTAAAATTCAACATTATATATACATATATATAACTAGTTCTGATTTCAAAGTAAAAACAAGACATAAATCAGTTTTCGTAGGGATAGGATTTAGAATAAGAGGAGAGCATGCTTTTTGCCATTGAATAGATCATGAATTCAGGAATCCATGGTAGAGACATGTACATCCTATCTAGGTCTCTAGCAAAGAGAAAACAAAGTTAAGAGTCAATGAGTCATCATCATGACTTGTGTTGAAAATGTTTGCAATTTTATGGGATCATGGTTGTAGTGTAGAAGTTTGCGGAAGTGGGACACTTCAAATTGAGCTATCAACAGCAGCTAGCCAAGTGAAACAATAATAATCAAAAGTTGAAATTAGAAAAATTCCTGCAATAAAGGCACGATGCTAAAGTTCTTTGTATATGGTTTAAGGGACAAACTGAGGGGTGAAAGCACTCTTGCTGGCCCTACAAATAATGAGGAGGGCTTTCCTCTAATCTCTATCAGTCAGACATAAAAATGATATAGATTAAAATTTAAAAAATATAAAAATATAAATTTTAGATTTTGTTTTTATACGTCAACACAAAAATTTTATATTTTATACAATATAAAAATAATTTTACATAACACTAAAATAAATTATATATGCAAATTATCATGTCTGCGGCTGAAAGTAGAATTTATGATCTGTCTCCCACCACCAAACGTGCTTTTTAGCAAAGGAAAAAGTAGGAAAAGAAGGGGTAGGGGTGGATTTGGTTTTGAGAACATGAAAAGTTCTGTGATATTGCAAATCTGATGTAATTTAATATTTTGATACTGTGGTACTGATTAAAGGAAAAACTGTGAAGAATGAACACTATAGCATCAGAGCCGAGAAAGATGAAGAATATCATACTGATTTATGCCAGGTTCATGTTCAGTGAAGGTCAGAGTTCAACAATGAGTGTTCTGAATGCTATGTCCACAATTTTGTTCATTGTCTCCTCCCTTTCATTCACTCTAGCAAAATCTGACACTTACATCATCCACATGGAACCATCTGCCATGCCTAAAGCCTTCTCCAGTCACCATAGCTGGTATCTGTCAATGCTTTCTTCCATATCAGACACCTCCGAAGTAGCTGCTGCCTCCAGCAGTGCTTCTAAGCATTTATACACTTACACTAATTCTATCAATGGATTCAGTGCTACTCTCACTTTATCTGAGCTTGAAACCCTCAAGAATTCTCTTGGGTACATTTCCTTTACTCGAGATCTTCCTCTTATGGTCCATACAACTCATACTTCTGAATTTCTTGGTCTAAGCTCAGTGTCTAGTGCATGGACAGCTCCCAATGACGGTGAAGATGTCATTATTGGTATAGTGGACACTGGAATTTGGCCAGAGAGTGAGAGTTTCAGTGATGAGGGGATGACTAAAGTTCCCCCCAGATGGAAAGGAAAATGTGAGTCAGGCACCAGATTCAACTCTTCCTTCTGTAACAACAAACTCATTGGAGCTCGATTTTACAACAAGGGTTTGCTTGCTAGCAATCCGAAGTTAAGTATTCCAATGAACTCCCCCAGGGATAGCAGTGGCCATGGAACGCATACTTCTTCAATTGCTGCTGGCAACTATGCAAAAGGAGCTTCCTATTTCGGCTATGCGGCTGGAACAGCTAGAGGCATGGCTCCACGGGCTCATATTGCCATGTACAAAGTAGTTTGGAGATATGGAACCTACGCGTCCGATGTTCTTGCTGCAATTGATCAAGCAATTCAGGATGGAGTGGATATATTGTCCTTGTCCTTGGGCTTAAGTGTGGATGACAACTTCTTGGAAGATGATCCAATAGCAATAGCCACTTTCGCTGCCATGGAAAAGGGTATATTTGTAGCAGCCTCAGCTGGAAATGATGGACCTTTGTATTGGACTTTAATCAATGGAGCACCATGGATGTTAACTGTTGCTGCTGGTTCTATAGATCGTCAATTTTATGGAACTTTGACTCTGGGAAATGGACTGAAAATCACCTTCGAAACCTTGTATCCAGGTAACTATTCTCTAAACCAAATGCCCCTGGTTTATGTCGATGAATGTCTAAGCGTGGAGGAACTAAAGCAATTAAGAAACAAGATGATCGTTTGCATGGACCATCTAAGTATAAGCGATCAAGTCGAAAATGCTAAGAATGCAAGGGTTTCTGCAGCTGTTTTCATATCCAATTATTCTTCTTTATCTGAATTGTACACTAGAAGCTCATTTCCAGCAGCATTCATTGGCCTCCATGATGGCCAAACAGTGATAAACTACATAAATCAGACTACTAATCCTAGGGGAAGGATTCAGTTTGGGGAAACAACTATTGGTACAAAGCCAGCACCAAGGGTAGATTCTTATAGTTCCAGAGGGCCATTTTTGAGCTGCCCCAATGTTCTAAAACCAGACATCTTGGCTCCTGGTTCGTTAGTTTTAGCATCCTGGTCTCCAATTAGTGAAGTTACTGATGTCCGATCACATCCATTGTTTAGCAATTTCAATCTCTTATCAGGAACCTCCATGGCCACACCACATGTTGCAGGCGTGGCAGCACTTATAAAGAGAGCACACCCAGATTGGACCCCCGCAGCCATTCGTTCGGCCATTATGACCAATGCCAATTCATTAGACAACGATTTAAGCCCCATTAAAGATGTTTCAAACTATAACCTGCCTGCTAGTCCTTTAGACATTGGAGCTGGTCACATCAATGCCACCAAGGCTCTCGATCCCGGGCTTGTGTATGATGCAACACCTGAAGACTACATAAAGCTTCTCTGTGCAATGAACTACACAGCAAGAAAACTTCGAATCTTTACAAAGTCAAGTTACAGCTGCAAGAGTCGGTCCTTGGATCTTAATTACCCATCTTTCATAGCTTTCTTCAATGATGAGCGATCAACTTCAAATGAAACTGTTGTGCAAGAATTTCGAAGGACTGTGACAAATGTGGGCAAGGGAGGAATGGCTTATACGGCAAAGCTGACAGGCATGGAGGGTATAAAGGCGATGGTGGAGCCTCGGAAGTTGGTTTTCAAGAAGAAATATGAGAAGCTAAGCTATAAGCTGAGGTTGGAGGGCCCAAAATTATTAAAGAAAGACGTAGTTTTTGGTGCTTTGAGCTGGACGGATGATGATGGAAAATACTTGGTAAGAAGTCCAATTGTGGCCACAAGCATCACGCCGTCGACATATTAATCTACTTCCCTAGTCTACTTGGAAGGCAAAGTTAGAATTGATTTGGTCTATTATGTACTTAGTACTGAATAACAATGCAATAATGATATCAATTAAGCTCCTTTTCGTAGCTTCTTGCCTTCTAGGCTACATGCTAGAATGAAAACTCCTCTCTTGCCCAGATTCATAGCAAGCCAGTTAGTCCTCTGGTTATCGGCTGGTCATAACAATTGCAAGAAGGCATTGATAAGAATTAATTCCTAAATCTGTATATGATAATTAAAACACCAAATATTATGAATTATTAAATATGAGTATATATCTTTTACGGTAAACATCATCGAAAGCGAACATAGAATATCAAAATTAGCTATTATTTTAATTTTTTTTAGGTGACTCTCAATTGATCAGATATCAATATTATAAGAAGTGAAAAAAGAATTTAACTATATCACATTGATCCAATAGAATATAAAAAATCATATCATATATAATCATAATTTATTAAATTGGATTCACTTGAATATTTATTATATCAAAATTAAATTATCAAATTACTTATTAATAGCTATTAAAGTAAAATTCTCTAACAATTGAACCTGGAACACTTGTAACAGTAACACCACTGAACTAGGCTATGTAAGAAGTATTTGTAGAATAAAATTGACTAGTACTTTGAAGCATTCTTGAATGATCACAACGTCACTTTCTTGTAACTGTTTAAACCCATCTCCGGACTTCAGTTTCGCACTTTTCATTGCCTTCTTTAATGCTAGGAATACCACACCTCTGGGCCCAAAAGACGCGAGAACTTCCAAGAAACAGTGATTAATTCGCGACATGAAAAAGCAAGTTATGCTACTACACAGCTGGATCCAATTATTGGTTTCAAGGTGACGGTCTTTGTGCTAAAAGATGTTGATTTAAATATAACTAAGTACAAAAACAGAAGCTACAAACTCAGATTAAAGGGGGCCAAAAGCGATGAAAGATCACTAATTCAATATTCTCTGACTTGGGCAAATGCTGTAGATAAGCATGATGCAGTCTAGAGATCCAACATGGCCACCAGAACCATCCTCTACTCGTTGTTCAATGTATAGAGAATTTGTATACTTTTCACACAGATTTTCTAGCTGGTGAAAAATATTCAAGCTTTGGTGTCGATATGTGATCGATTGTCATCTAGCATGGTCGGTTGTCAGCTGTTTCCTCAGGCATAAGACCCGCAGAGTCCATGCACCATGGTCCAATCCAACCCACGCAATACAAAGTTAAAACCTGGCGAAAAATCAGGTAGACTTTCTTGGCAAATTGAAGATGACTCGTCAACTAAAACATAGGGAAGGTGCATTGATTAGCGCCCTCAAGTCGGCCTAATTTGCCGTATTAGGCACATGATAAGAGCCCTGAAACTTTTCTACAATGTACTTGAGAGTTGAGACTGAGCATTGGCCCATGAGAACGATTTATCAAACGATAAGCTTTAATATTTTGCATCAAGTTCATACAGGAAATTTACAATTTTGTCTCAGTGCTTTCAAGAAAAAGTTCAATGCTGTTACTCGATTTAGTCACAGTACAATCTTCTTAACAGTTTCTTTTGCGTAGATAGTAAAGAAACGCAGGCTGGAGATCTGCAGAACTGAAACTGCTTTGTGTGTTGACAAAAATGTATGAATACAAAAATCATTTAACTGGACAACGGCCATTGTCTCTCTCTCTCACTGTCAAGTCCCACTTTCTAACATTAATTACTTTCACAGTTCGATAACAATTAATAAACAAAATACAACACCAAAACGTACGTTCGAGAGGACCAATAGTAAACATTAATTCAAGTAGACAAATCCATAAAAACCCCTCAGCTCTTGCCTTGACTACTTCTTCTTCACTCTCTTGCTTCAACTAAAACGATAGCAAAGGTAGGAGAAAATAATGTCGACTCATCTCTCGAAAACAGACTCAGAAGTGAGCAGCGTGAGTCACTCTTCACCAGCAAGGTCTCCTCGTCGCCAAGTCTACTACGTTCAGAGTCCATCGAGGGATTCCCACGATGGTGAAAAGACTACAAACTCATTCCACTCCACGCCGGTGCTCAGCCCCATGGGCTCACCTCCTCACTCTCATTCCAACTCTTCATTAGGCCCTCATTCCTCGCGTGAGTCTTCTTCCACCCGCCTGTCTGGATCCCTCAAACCAAATCGAAAACAGGAGGGATCTCGCAAGGGTCACAAGCCATGGAAAGAGTTCGACGCCATTGAAGAAGAAGGTTTGCTTGATGGTGATGGTGCCCATTACGGCCTCCATCGTCGACGTTGCTATATCCTTGCATTTGTTGCAGGCTTCTTTTTGCTTTTCACTACGTTTTCTTTGATCCTCTGGGGTGCTAGTAGAGCTCAAAAACCTAAAATCACCATGAAGGTTAGAACGTCAGATTTTTTTCCCTTCTCCATCATTTCTTTTTTATCATAAAAACCAGGATCATTTGACATGCATTCTCTTTATTTATTTTTTTCCCTTTTTCTGAATGTTTCCTTCAAGCTTAGTCCTTAGATTACAAAATTTTGAAAAGGGTATGAAATTATTTATTCGTTTTGTTGTAGAGCATTTCGTTCAATGAATTTGTGGTTCAAGCTGGTGCGGATTTCTCAGGAGTAGGTACTGAAATGGTGTCGATGAACTGCACAGTGAAGCTCACATATCGAAACACAGCCACATTTTTTGGGGTTCATGTAACATCAACACCCTTTGATCTCTCTTACTCTCAGCTTACTGTGGCCACCGGATCGGTAAACCAGCCATGACCCCATCTCAATTTTTAATTGTTTTATGCGCTTTGTCTTCTTTCGTAGGGGGTTCATTTATTTATTCTTCCTAAGCAAATTAATATAAGGGTTTTTGCAGATACGAAAGTTTTATCAATCAAGAAAAAGCCAAAGAACATTAACTGTCATGATGAAAGGGAGTCATATTCCCTTGTATGGCGGCGGGGCTAGCTTGGCTAGTGTCAATGGTGCACCGACTCAGCCAGTGCCATTGACACTTAACTTCATGGTTCGTTCTAGGGCTTATGTTTTGGGCAAGTTGGTCAAGCCCAAGTTCTACAAGAGAATTCAGTGTTCGGTCACCATGGACCCCAAAAAGATGAACCTGGCTATTTCACTAAAAAACAAATGTATTTACAGCTAAAGCTTTATCAGTGTTTGACGGCTTGAATTTATCTTTTGATTGATAAAATATGGTACAAAGAGATAAAGGACAGTGGCCAGGCAAGTTTACACTGAGTAGCTTGGGTTGTGTGTGGAGATGGATTCAGGATTCTCTGCAGGCTATAAGAGTCTGGTGGGCGTCGGTGGTTTAAATATTTATGTATTTTTTGTCCCGCTATAAGATTTGTTTACACTTACAAGTTCGACGAGTTTTGGGTATAAGGCTTTGTTCCAAATATAATTTGGACATTTTGATGAATGCATTGCTTTTTTTTTTTGCCCTCCAAATGGCATTTAGATGTAAAATATGACTATCAAATGCACATTTTTCAACCTTGAATGATATTTTTTTTCTTTTTTTGAAGATGCGCTTCCTTGGGGCATAGTTGAAGACCGATTACCTTTGGGCCATGCTTAGACAAAGATGCTTTGGGCTGTCACTCGACTTGACCGAGTCATTATTTCATTAAATGAATAATGTATGATTTCGTCAGTAGGTATTAATAAACGCTTGCAACCATCAAGAGATTTAAATCCGTTTTATCGATTGTTTCGTCAAAGTCAAAATTTGATGAAACGAATTAGTGTTAATACTTAATCATGTCTATAAAAAAAATAAATTTTTATTCGAATTTTTTTAACGAATATATCATCAAAAATAATTATTTTGAAATACATCAACTTTATTTTACAACTATTGATTTGCTTAAAATTTTAAATGAGAATCTTATGAAGATGATTAGACCACGTGTAAGGATATAAACTAACGAATCTTTCAAAGTTTATGAGCATGATTATATTTATTTATATTTATTTATTAAGCTTAAAGAAATCATGATCAAAGATATTTTTCATTCGTTTAAGTGACAGAAACTCATTTTATCAATGTTAAAACTTGATGAAACGAAATTAGTGTTGTTCTCTTAATCTTGTGTATAAAAAAAATTTTGAGAGAATTTTTTAATTAATGTGACTCAAAGGTTAAAATAACTATTGTGAGATACATCAACTTCATTTTCCTCCAATTGATTTGTTTAAACTTATGAAAATGTCCAAATCACATGCCTATGTAGTGTAAGTAAATGACCGCTCTTTAGTAAAAAAAAAAAATGAATTTCACGAAATATTTAACTAAATTATTATTATGTTACTTTTAAAAGTTTATACATATATATATATATATATTTATGGAGCTCAAGTTCAATTAGGAAAGTGATAAATGATTAAGTATTAGTGACCATCGGGTTAACATAAGGTTTTAGGATGGCCGCCTCGACCAAAGGAGAGAGAAGGCTTTGACTCCTGACTTGGAAATTTCCACCCCTTCAGGCAGACCAGAGGGGCGCAATTCGGAAGGCCTGTGGTCAACAAGTGGACTACATGAAATCGTGAATTGCTCCATTATTCATAAATGGGAATAAAAAGTATATGTTCTTTGCTGGTGTATGCCTGAAATCAGTCCCATCATTGCTTTCGGCCTGGAGATTAGGGTGTAATCGGACGATTCATAATTAAGTTTAAATTTAACTTAATTTAAAATTTAAAATTAATCAAATTTAATTTTTAAATTTTCAAATTAATTCAGCAAAATATTTAAGTTATTCGAATTCGATTCGTTAGATTATATTTTTTATTTTTTATTATATATTGTGAGAGTAAAATAGTAAATTAATAATAAAATATTAAAAATATATATTAAAAAAATTCGATTAAATTCACGAGTCGTTCGAGTCTGGCATTAAAAAATTTGAATTCGACTCGGTTTGTTATTTATATAACTCTAATTCAAATTCAATTTAAAAATAAATGAGTTGAATTTAAAAAATTAACTAATCGAATTTGAATATCTCATAAATAATATAACCCGTTTTCAGTATTTAGGAAGACCGGAGAAGATTAATCGGAACAACAGGAGAAATGGAGAGAAAGAGCAGCCTAGAGATGGCGCTTCAAAGAACTTATCTGAACACAAATAAAAGTCTGCTTTCGAAGTAATTGCAGTTTCCATTTCCTCACATGCATGCACCTGAGGCAGGCAGCAGCCCCATGGCATACGTCTACATACTAAATATTTTTATCACAACCCAGAATTTTCTAAGAGTCCAAACACAAACATGTTTAATTTTCAGCCGAAGCATCTTTGAGTCCAAAAACAAAGATATGGCAATTTACGAATGTGGGTCAAGTGCTTTGAGGGCCTAGCTAGAGTGACCAGCTAGCCAACCATGTCTTAAATTGGCCACCCTTTGCTTCAAAGTTCAAAGTCATCATAGCGACAAAGAACAATGCCAGCCACTCCAATTTTCAAAGAAGAGAGGTTCATGTTATTTTAATCATAATTAAAGTATTAAACCACTCTTAATTAATTGTATACTTTCTCATCCTATCAAGTTAGTATAATTAAGTTTGACTTTGCAATAATCAAAGTCCACAACAAACTAATCTCTTGTGCAAGAAGGAAAGCCAAGATGAAAATATTCACAAAAATGTAAGAAAAAAATGAAGTGACGAACCGACGACAATCAAAAGCAAATACTCATCTAACATTAACCATAGAATCATTATTAGGTAAAGAAATCTTCATAAAATTCTTAATTATACATCTATAGGGCGTGGTTATGAAGCAATGACAATGGGATGTTATTTATAGCATATGAATCTCATATAACACGTTTCTTCATTTTATATATGGCATGTCAATCATGTGCATGGCCCATTGGATCTACCATTGATGAGGCTTTCAAGTCTTTAATTCTTTGCATTCTCATGCATGTCTGCATATATATATTGATAAATGATTGATACATTCATTATTAATTTGCTTTTGAAAATGAAAGAAAAGAGTTTGGTGAATACAAAATGCATGAAGCAAGTTAGTTTATGTTGGTCATGAATAAAAAAGAAATCAACCCAAAGTCCCACTCCCACCCAACGATTTATCCCACACCGACGGGCTGTTTTACAGAATGCTTGGGTCAGTTGTCTACACTTTGGTGTCGGCAGGCCGCAGTGAGCCTATTTTCTATTATTCTTTGCCATTTTTGGGTGTTGAGAAATCATTATTGCTTAACGAAGGAAATCGTTCATCATTCATTTCAGTATTATTAACTTATTTTTCTAAAGGAAAATGATAAACAATTTCCTTCATTAAGCGATAATGCTGGTTGGCTATGTAGGTAAAGTTGGCAAATATGAACCAATTCTGAGAGTCCATCCGAGACTACTTAGGTTCAAATTTTGAATTGATACAATTTAATAAAAAATTCGAACTCAATATAATTCGAATTTAATGCGATTCAAACTTAAAATTGATTTTATTCGAAATCTGAAAAAAATGAATATATGATTAAAAAATTTGAATTATAATTATATGAATATTTAAAAAAAATAAAAACTGAAATTTATAACCTGATTTTGGAGTTGGCAGCTTCACAGGAAAACAAGTAAAAAGTATCACACGTGAATTCAGTTCACACAGAAGAAATTAGTCCATGCTGGATGGGTCAAGTCAATGTTAGAATTCGAGAGTACAACGCACGGATTGCCGAACTCTGTAATTGTAAAAGATTGTTGATAATTAGGTAAATTTTGATTGAAATTGGAACTTGAACTGAAGCAGCTCAACAAACGTTACAAGAAGTCTGGTTTAATTTCCTGCAAATGCTAGGTTTCAAACTTTGTCGGGAATTGAATTGGAAAATTTTTTATTTCAAGCAAAGTTAAAATAAAAAATGGTCTGTACATTGTATGTCAATCTTCCTATGTTTTTTCTGGTCATTTACAGAAAAGGAAAATCATCACCAATTGCCACAAAAATATAAAACCAATTGGATCAGAGCCGTCAGATTTGATGAAGGCAATTAAACTACTCTTCTCTTGTTCTACCTCGCGGTGATCCAGCTCTGGAAAACTGACCAATTGGGCGCCTGATCACAAGCCAATAGACGAATCCGATCCAAAGGTGATGAAACGTAACTTGAAAACGAAGAAACAAGGCTTGAATTGTCTTGTAAAGTTGATTGAGTTGAAACCCAATCTGAAAAATCGAATGGACATCTGGGTGATACCGAAAATTCTTCAGAAGAACATCTTGGAGATGTTGATTCTTCTTCTTCAAATCGATTCATTGCAATTGTCTCATCATCACCAGCCATGAATGGATGATCGAGGAGCATCTCAGCTGTCCATCTGCTCTTTGGGTCCTTAATAAAGCACTTTCCAAGAAAATCTTTTCCTTCCTCAGATAACCTTGCAGGAATTTCAGGCAATTCATCACTAAGACCAATTTTAATCAACAAAGACGCCACGTTTGTTCCAGGATTGAAATTCCAGGCTGGTTTTCCGGTAAACATCTCGACAATAGCGCATCCAAGTGCCCAGATATCCACCGGCGAATCATACTCGTTTTCGTTAACAGACTCCGGTGCGATACTGAGCGGAGTTCCCCTGATTTCGATCCTCCTCTGTTCTTCTCCTCCTTCCCCGTTTCTCTTTGCCAATCCAAAATCAGCTATCTTGACATCCCCATTACCAAACAAAAGAATGTTTTCAAGTTTAATATCACAGTGAGTAAACCCTTTGGTGTGAAGAAAGCATAGCCCTTTAAGTATCGATCTTGCATATCTTCTAACATCGGATTCAGTCAGGTTTCCACCGTTTTTCCTAACCTCGTCAGCCAAGCTCCCTTTATTAGCGTACTCCAAGAACAAATTATACAACATCCCATCGTTTTCCACGGTATAACCATCGCCGAAACAACGGATGATTTGCGGGCAAAAGCCGAGTTGATCAAGCACTTTCTTTTCGTTCTGGAGAGAAACAGAGTCGACAGTTTCACAAGACTTGACCGCCATTGCAGGAGATTTTGAAAAACCTTTAGGTACCACCAAATGAACGGTACCAAAACTTCCACTTCCAATCGTATCCCCTCGAACCCACTCCATTGGAGACTCCAACTTTCACTCAACGTTGTCTTTTGGAAGAAATCGAAGGCTTTGTTTTTTTGAAAGAAAGAAAAGAAGCCAGGACAAGCTAACAGAAGTCACAGGGCGTTAAAGCGGCGCAAAGGTCCTATATATTTATAGGAGATTTTTTCGGGAGGAATTGAATTTCCTTGAATTCATGCACGTGACAGGCAAAGGATATTTTATTTGTTTTAATTTTATTTTTCCAATTTTGGACATTGGAAAACAGCTTACTCCAGTTTCCAAACGTGGTCAACATGGCACGCGGGTTTGATTTTTTTTTTAATTACAATTTAATAAATTGACTAAATTACTTTTGAGTAGGATTTTTATGACTCGTTACTCCTATATGGCAAGGTCACATGAAAAAAGATTTAGTTTTCCTTAAAATAAGATTGAGGGATTTTTTTTATTAAAATTAATTAAATAAACTTCTTTTATGTTTCATGAAAACAATGAGTAGTTAACTAGTTATCATTAACCACTGAGGCTTAATTATATTGATTATTGTTTTTTATAAAAGAATTAAGTCAATTTGTTGATTGTTTTTTCTCTTTTATACTTTTATGTGAACAAAAAAATAATAAAATTATCATTCGAGTTAAGATTATAACTTATTTTGATTTGATTGTCTTGAATTAAGCATATTCTCTTTTATCTGTTACTTTTGAATTATGATTTTCTAATACATATGTAAAAAAAAAAGGACTTTTTTTATTTTTTTAGAACATTCTTATCATCATTTACTTTTCAAGAATCACAAACTTTTTTTTAATTACAAGTTGCCAATGAAAACTACTAGGATAAATATTTTAACAATTACCATGGCGATTAAAAGTTTTTTTTTTAAAATATTAATTATAAAATAAATTGAACATGAAAAGGCAGTGAGGGTTTCAAAAATTTTCAGACCAATTTGGCCAAGTTGTTTTAACTAAAGTGTGTTTGCCTGCTCATCAAACCAGTGGCAGTCACCTGGAATCCAGTTCTTCTCTGTAAATTACCTTAGCCCTCACTTATTGGCTTGTTCTATATCCAATTACACTATCATGCACTTACTCCACCACGTCTGTTAGATTTGGCCACCGCTTTCTTTCTCTTCAGGACTCAATCATTTTTCAGCTCTCCTCTTTCTTTGTTTTGCTTTGCTTACTTCACAATTCATGTTCTTTAGATATTAAATTATGCTGAATGAAGAAACGAACCCTTTTTTACCAGCTGGACTGATTCTTGTGGTTGCTTTATATTGGACGTTTTCTGCAGTTAAATTCCAAGAACCAAAGCCTTCGCTCACATGCACCTACCCTCTCCTACCCATCTTTTTTTTTTTCAAGGCATTCACATTTTCGGTTAAATTTTATTTAACAGTATAAAAGTAATATGCTTTAAAAATTCGGTAAAAAATATGCATAACTTTGATAAGAATTTAAAAAATATATTTTGTTTAATATATTAACACGAATTTAAATATAAAATTTTTTATATTTATATCATACAAAATAAAATATATACACGAATTATTATGTAACCGAAAGTCTTTCATCCTCGATCCAACTCCAAGGGAATGAATGGGAAAGTGGTGTGTGGGGTAAAGCTTTGTGTGATTTTCAAGTTATTTAACTGAAAAAGGGGAAAAGCTTAAGCATGTCAACAAGTATAAAAAATGCAATAAATCAAGGTTGTATGAAAAAGATGGCAAAATCTTTGGCCTCTATCATCAGTCGTTGGCAAAGGGAAATTTGTTTGTACGAAAGTGCTAATTGGGACGGCAGATGGGTGCAATTCACTCATTAGGTATAGGTAGGAGAACTCTCAATCTAAAGCATTTCCCTGCTTTCCGCTAGAGCTCACGTTTTTTGAATCGTTAATCTTTTGATAGGAAACGTCCAAGTTACATGAAAGTGATAATATATAATATTTCAACCTAAAAGAAAAGAAAGTTGGAGATATAATATAACTTCTTTTCTTTTATTTGTTAATTAATCACCATAAAGGGCTTGTCTTGTAATATCAAATAATTGGATATAGTGATTTCATAAGATTTTCATATCATTTCATGGAAAAATCGTGAAATCGAAATTATATTTTCGTTTTAACATTTAAATGATTTTTCGTGATAATTTTTAATTTTAAACTAATAAAATCTATATTTTGAAGAAAGTTTTGGGTTTTATGTAGTTTTTTCATTGATGCATACGTATAATATTTATTTATGAAATTCAATAAGATAGAGTAGTTAAGGCTCATTAAAGATGAGTTAAACTCATCAACATGGGCAAATTGTGTGACTGTTGTCTAAATTCATTTAACTTTTCTTTTTTAAGAAAGAAAAAAAAAAACTTTTTGATTAAAGTTGGGGAGGTTCAAGTCGATTACTTTTTTTATTTATGGCGAGTAGGGGTGTAATCGAGTCGAGTCGAGTCGATACAGTGAGGTGCTCGAGCTCGAGCTCGACTCGAAACTCGGTGCTCGATACTCGGCTCGAGCTCGATCGAGTCTTATTTTTTAAGCTCGAGCTCGGCTCGAGATCGAATTCGAGCTACTCGAGCTCGCTCGATTAGGCTCGATTAGGCTCGATTATATAAGCTCGATATTTTGCTCGAACTCGATTAGGCTCGATTAAGCTCGATTAGGCTCGATTAAGTTCGAATCATTATATAAATATTATTATATTATTAAAATATATAAAAACTTGATGCTCGATTAGGCTCGCGAGCTACTCGAGTAGGGTATTTAAGTGCTCGAATTCGGCTCGCTCGATAGCTCGAGTAGCTCGAGCTCGAGCTCGACTCGACTAAAATCGAGCCGAATTCGAGTTTTGCTCGAGTCGAGCCCGAGTAGCTTGCGAGCACCACTGTATCGTTTACACCCCTAATGACGAGAATGGAAGGAGCCTGAACCATAGCTAAACTAGCCTACCTGCCTCCCTAGCTACTTTACGCAACATGAAATTTATCTAACATGTTCGAACGGCTCAGAACTTGATAAGCTAACGTCAATTTATTAATAATCTAAACCTTAAAAAAAATCTCACTTGCCGTCAGAACGTCAATTTTCCTGGGAAAACCAGAAGAAAAGTACTGAAATGGTGGGATTTTGTCGGTTCTTGGGTTATGCCACGACCCACATGATGAGCCTAAGGTGTCCCGAACCTTAGCTGAATCGGACGGTGCGACCGCGTGACCGCGTCTAATCAATATATTGCGTAACAAATTTGAGCCTTGACGGTCCATAAAGAAGGATTATAGCCCACCAGCAAACCAACAAAAACAAATTGCAGAGTGCAAAGCACCAGGTGCGGTTTTCAGTGTTCTATTAGTCAATGTCCATTAAAAATGCAGCTTCTTCTAGTGGGGGACCTCTACCTGACCTAACCTTCTGAGCTCATGCAAGTCAAATACAACCTCAAAGGTTCAAGGAATCTTGGCTACACTAGCCATGCTCAGGGGCCAGCCACCGCCAGGTAGCAGCCCTCTTTGATTTTGACCCTTTTGGGATTGCTAGCCTCCGGTGATTTTTGCTCCATTGTATTCACATCCTCTAATGAGTACATATCTTGAGACCCGGAGAAGATTTGGACGTTTTCCTTTTTTTTTTTCATCATTTGGGTAGATTGTGAAAATGGGACCCAGTTTGATCTTAATGTTGTTGTCACCATTTGGACCTTCATGGGTGAATTCGATCCACCAATCATGGGGGATTGCATCAACTCGATCTTGGGAGCATTTGGACCTTGATATTTAAGTGTTAGAAATCAAGTTGGCTTTAAATTATTGCAACTCTTCAGTGGCTCAGACTTGAACTGGCCACTGGGCAAATGTTGGAGAAAAGACCATTCACCCGAGCGAAAGAACGAGGCAAGTTCACAATTCCCCACGTTTAAAGAAGAAAACACCACATACAATTAGGCTTTGGTCAAGCTCAAATTGCTCAGCCGCTGAACTTGGAAGAATACTTTAGATAATACTATCTACCATTGAAGTTTACGCGACATAACTTGTATTTATAGTTTATATTTATATATGTTTAATCATATTTATATCATATAAAATATAAATTTTTTTATCAAAAATTACATTGATATAAAATATTTTTTAATTCTCATTAAATTTTAATTCATATTATTTTTATATTTTTATTTAAATAGTTTTTTTATCACACGCTATGTCTAAAATTTACCAATTCTGCATGTGATTGCATCACAATATTCTTCGAACTTTACACTGAAGCTGGTGGGCGTTGAAAGTCCAATGGTTTGAATCTCACTTTATCAAAACTCCTATTTTAGGATCATGGGAAACTCAACTTTTTTTAATCCACTGGAAACTCAGCTTTCTACCCTTTTTTTTTCTTTCTTTTTCATAAACAGACAGATTCTAACCGACTGCACAAGCATTTTCCAATATGAATTTAAACTTGTTTGTATAGAAAAATCAGATTTTGAATCATCTAAAATTGTATTTCAACTCAAGTTAATGTCATTACTTAAATCATACTAAATAAATAATTCTTATCAATATATATCTCCAAATTAGTTCGGAATGTTCATGTATACACTATCTCGTCAAAACATGACAACAAAAAGTACTAAAAAAAAGGTGAACAAATGAAATTTTCGATATATTAAATGAACTTAGGGTAGTTTGAAAGTTCAATGGGCTCCCACGAGATACGATAAAGATAGAAAAAATGAAAATTAAAAAGGTAAAATTATATTTTTGTTTTTTTAATGTTTTTATTATTTTATTAAAAATATATATATCTTTAATAATTATTTTATATTTTTTAATCTGATCGAAATCAATCTCGTCACTCATTTAAATTAACACCAATTCATCATTTACTGACAAAATTGTCGTGGTGTGCAAATTGAAAAATTTTGTAATTTGTGTTAACATTTATTGTAAATTGTTTCATTTTTATGATTTTAAATTGAAGACAAGATATGAGTTTACTTTTTTGGAAGAATAAAACACAACATTAATTAAAAAAAAAGATATTATTTTGTCTAACTCACTAATCCCTTAAATTAAATTTGTAGTATTTAAAATGCATATACTCGAATATTTACCCTACTAATAATAATTGTATGTATTCTTTTGGATAAGAAATTAGATTAAACTGATTTTTTTTCCTTTTAAACTTTACTCGATAAATTTAAACGAAAACCAAAATAAACATTGAAATCAAACATTTCAACTTTTAAATTTAAATTAAATTATTTATCGGATGTGTGCAATGCCTGCAGAAACATTATACATAATCCTAATAGGTCTAATGTAATCTTTGATTACCTCAGCAATTAAGTTACAATTTGTTAGGTACAAAGAGAAGTTGTCAAGTTGATACCAGTCCACCTACCAGGCTGCTGTTTTTGATTGAAAACGATATCAGTTGGATCAGCTAATTATCAAATCAGCGAAAGATTCAAGCCAGGACTGCTATTGACAGTTTGATTGAAGGATACTACACCAACGGGAATGCAACTCTACTTGACCAAGTGGTTTTCGTATCAGCAGACGACAAGTCCCCTCACAACTCAACTCTAATCATACCATCAAAGAACCAAGAAAATATTAAGATTGAGTTTAGACTCAATCTCTTGATTGTATTTTGGATTTCTATGGAGTTTGTAACAGGAATTTTACACTGTTTTTCCACTAAGTGCAAATCTAGCCTGATATGACTTGCTGAGGAAATGTGCAATGTAAATAAGTGTATCTGCCATCTTCGAAATTTACTGAAATGATCATGCTTTTACTCTTAAAAATTTTAGTACGTGTATCATCTCTTTCTTTAAATAAGAGATATTATTAAAAAAAATAATTTAATGTATAAAACTTTCACTTATAAAATTTGAAATAGGTTATATAAATGAAACTTTTTCATTGTATTAACAAAAAGATTATTTCCGTTTAATAAAATATTTTTAAATTATCAAATAAAACTTTATTATTGCACCAAAATTCTCTTAAAGTGATCGGTACATTGAAGAAAAAAAAAAGTATATTTTCCCAACTTTGGCATCCAAAAGTTAACCTTTGAGTAACAACCAGTGCAATGTTTAGTGGTGGATACTAAAATTTCTTCATATCTTCAGAGAATTGATACATTAGTCATGTCAGAGAGATATGGAACTTTAGAACTGGGATTTTGACAGAGATTTCATATCTCAGTGAGGTTACATGTTCCTGTTGCTCGATTTCTATTAACCCATGACTGCTACAACGCCTGTGATTGCTGCATAAATTGTGCTGATTTTCATTCAGCAATCTCCAGTGACTATGATTCGTGTCGAAAGTATGCCAAAATCAATCGAATTATTGCCTGCTTTGGAGCTAAAATGTTTCAGAACTGAAAACCTGATTTACAGTTCAAACAGAGAAATGAAGTGAAAGTGGCAAAAAAGATCAAAGTTCAAAAAAAAGACTAACATCAATTCCTAACATCAGGCTGCAGATTATATTTTTTGAGGAATACTACCCAACTAAGACAACTCCAGTTCAGTCTTCTAAAACCGTTCACAACTTCGTTGTCTGAACTGATTTCTTGAACAAAATCCACAAACAAAAGGCGCTGAAGAAGCTACAGTAATACGAAAAATTTCATGGTTGATGCATATATCTGGTTCAATTTCGTTGGTCTCTACTCATTTTTCGATACGGAGGAAACCGGAACATAAAAATAAGAGAAGGGGTTGTAACTTGTAAATACAAAGTTCTGAACTAAAACTTGCTAGAAGCTTCATTTTAAAAGTGATTGGATGAACTATTTTGTTTAAGCTTTATTTGATGGAAGAAACTCAGCTTGAGTTTGAGTTTATACAAAAGAAACTCAATTTGAAGCTTAAAGTAGAAATTTAATTCAATCACCTGAAGCATGTAATAACATCTCTATCAGATCTTAGTTTCAGCTTTAATACAGGAATTTTTAGTATGAAGTGATATTAAGCAGGCGGCCTTATAGTTGGACTTTAATTTTTCAGGAAAAAACACTTCCTTTGATGGATAGAGCCATAGAGGTTCCATATACAAGGTGAGTTTCATGCTAAAGTTGATCGAGTTTGTATATTCATAAGCAAGAGGGGGAATTGTTCATAACAATGGCCTATGTTGAAAGCATTGGCACGAAATTTTCGTATTTCGTATTATATGAACACGATTTTAAATAATATAAATATAAATTATATAATAAAATATATCCTATACAAACACGTGTGATAATCTAACTATACTGATAATTGTCTTTATATAAACAAATTATCAAACCTACCCTACAATCAGTGGTAATATTGCCCTGCCTAAAATCTAAACAGCAGAGCCTACTAATATGTATATCCCGCTCCAAGAGTTTGCTGGGCTCATCCTTGTGTCTTGAATATGAAGTTAGGTATCTTTTTTGTTGATTGAAAAATAAAAGATTATGATCAGTCATGACTTAGAAACCCATTACATTTTGCCAATTCACCAAGAAAATCATCAGTGGTTAAGAATTTCAGTACTTGGTTTACAAAATCACCACTGATGTTGAAATAAGGCGCTTATTTCTTCCTTCTTTAATAAATTTTAAACAATCCCAAGTCCCAACCAACTCATCATCCATCTATGCCGGCAGGTTCCAATTAAATTTGTCCCATTAATGATGGTAAAGTAAGTTGCAGGAAAGTAGCTGGGACAACAGAGGCTGGTTGTTGTGTTTGTAGAATGGGAGAGTGTTTGATCTTTTTCCTTTTTGACAATAGAAGAAATTTGATACCTAAGTCAATCATATACAGTGTTAATCTACAAAAATCATAACCAAAAGCTCAAATACTAGTATGCCATTGCACCAACAACTATTCAGCCCAATTGAAATCCCTTGGCTAAGAGCAAAGCCAATCTTGCATGGGCTGACACTGACACAGATCTAGTAGGGTTCAAGCTTCAAGCATTTCCATGAAAGTTTATGAGACCCAAGATCTGATAAAGAGACACATAAATATCTTAATAATCACACTGCTAATCCACATAAAAAGGTTCTAGCTCAACCATTAAAGAAAAAAAAAATAAACAAAAAACATCCAGAATTCTATAACTCCTGATATTTTAGATATGTAACACTCAAATCTTCCGTATTCTCACAAAGGAAACATTGTTGAAAATAAAAACCAATTCAAACCCTAAATTAATGGCCTCATCTCCTGCACCGAGTGATCCTGGAACATCCCCGAGTGTAAGGATGGACGGGGCCATGAACCTTAAAACAGTTGGGAGTATAATAAGACCTGCCTGACCTTGGTGGACATGGGATTCTGTTAGCAGAAAGCGCCCCGTACGATATGTAATATCTCATTCTCTTCCAAAACAAAGATCTACGACTATATCCACATTCCTCTTCATCATCTAAGTCTTCATCACCTTCCCCATTGTCGTTTAAGTCACTATAAAACGACGTTGAAAGTGGCCACTCTAAAGCATCTCTCATCAGCTTCAAGCTTGTCTCTTCAACTTGAGCTTCGACATTCGAGCTTGAGAAGACAATGTAAGTGATCAAAAGGAGAAAAAGAAGCTTGCTGAGAAGTGAAGAGATAGAGGAAGCCATCGTTAAGTAACAAGCAGCGAAGCTAGGGGAGCCTCCTGAAGAAGAGATGCGAGTTAAAAGGACTGTAATGAAAGTAGCAGTTCTGGTTTGGTGAAGGAGACAGTGTGGTCACGTGGAACAGAGGTGTGATTGGATTACAGCTGTGCTTCATCAATGCTGCATTTAACGCGTACCCCGGTTCTGGGAACTCATCAAAGGGGATTGTCATCATCGGTGAGAGGGGGTTCATGGTTTTAGATCCGTTTTAGCCGTTTGATTTTGTGATTTCTGTGGGGCCATCATACGTGGCTCAAATAAGTTCGTTGAAGTAGGATGAGCCTCCTCAGAGCGCAAATGATGGAAGAAAGCTTTAATATATTAATTAAAAAATTTTAATTATTTATTATTAAAAGTATTAATAAATATTTTAAGATAAATACTCATAATATAATTATTAAGTTATGTATATTAAATAATTAAATTTTTTCGATAATATAATTGAAATGATATTATATATTAGTAGTAATAATTGTTTCAATAAAAATATAATAATACTTTTTTCAAGAGATACGACGGATGGGATGATGTGAAGGAGGAAAGTGGGCTGCAAGGCCGGCCTGACGTGGTGGGCGTAGATTGGGCCGCTTGATGTCCTTTTGAATTTCAATAATTAAGGTGCTAATGTCGCCATTTGATAGGTTTTTGCCCCTTGTCGGTGACAGCTTAAGTGCACGTTTTTTCGTTTTGTAGCAAAGACACTGATTCATCTGAATTACCGTTTTATATCATATAAAATTATATTATGTTATACAATCTAACTTGATAAGTTCCCTGAACGCTTACGTAAACGTCTTACACCCGCTATACACATAAGACAGTTAAAATTAACTATCTCTATCTTTAATGTAAAATTAAATATCCATTTTTTCATTCATTTTTCTTACATTTTATTGGTTCATTTTCTTTTTTTTTTAAAGATTTTATTAAAATATTTTGAAACTCACTAAAGGGTTCTAATCAAAATCTTCTAATATATAAATTCGTTTTTTTTTTTTTTAAAAAATTCCTTGAACTTTACATTAAAAAAAAAAAAAAAAAAACTCTACAAACAATTAGTAACTTCAAGAATTGGCAATTAAATATACGAAATCGGGCCAAAGTGGAACCTCAATCTTACAATTACGAGTGGGCTATTTGAGTTGTCTTTGGATTCCTCTTTCTTGGGATAGCGAGTCGAGCATTTCATCGAATTTGGGACGATGAAAAAGCCTTCAATAGAGACCTGGGCCAGTATCAATAATGGACATGTGTTTCTCTTTATTGAGTTCAAAAAAAAAATCCTTAACGCATCACGTACAAAAATCTTTTTATTTTTATAAAATCTATATTCAATTTTATTGAAATTTACCTTTCGTACAGTGAGATAGTGTTGTATTTGAAATAAAATTGTCAGATTTAGAAGTAGATTTATCAATTAGGCCATGACTGCCAATTTAATGTTCTTTCATACGAATATTTAAAGCTCCAAACTGTTAGTCCTTCCTACTTCTTCCGGTTTTCTTCCGTTGATCTCTTTTTGTTTCCTTCTTCTCTATGTTGAGCAAGTATCATTGTTATTGTCTTCGTCTTCTTAAGTAATCTACCAAGTAGAAGCAGGAATTGAGGATGCGTCGTTTTGCTATATCTTTGATAAGCTTGGTTAATTAAGGCCTTGGATTCTGCCATAGATCAGATAACATGTTCATCAAAGAAAAATGTCGTCTTCATTATGCGTATCAGCGCCCTAACATTCACAACAAATCATGACAACTGGTGCGATAGACTCAATCATTTCACAGCAAGGCTGTCTCATCTGTTTCTGTGGTCCATTTTCCATAGTCTTTATTATATCTAGATTCCCGTTCACTATGCAAAGAATAGCTAGATAGCAGATAAAGAAAACCCTCAAGAACTTGCCAGTTGAGTCCAGTTTCAACTGGATAAACCGATGGGAACCCAAGGGTTATCCTATAACGACAGTTGTTTGCAGCTGATCTTAAATCTTGACCTAGAGTTTTCAAAGCCCGGGTCTGAATTGAACTCGCTGAGCTTGTTCCATCATTGATTATAGCACAGTCTAACACGAAGATAGGCCACCTTATTTTCTCTGTCAAGTTTCAAAATTCAAAGTTCTCTTTGTGTCGCCTTTGTTTCCATGAATGCATTAAAAAGAAGGTTCTCTTTATTGAATAATGCACGGAAAAGGTGTTTCTCTCTAGTGTTAATGATGAATTGGATGATCAAAGCTTGACAGTCTCAAAAGGTTGAATTCCCATTACGGCTTTTGTTTTGTTCATTTTGGAAACCTGGAAACGAAAAGAGTGATCCACTCTTCGGTGAAGATTGAAGAATATCAGAAAAAATAAAAGCCAAGAAAGAAGATTCATGAAGATGGGACCATTTTCTGAGCAATGTATAATTATCTGCCTACTGATAGATTTCTTGAAGAACAAGATGCAATCAAAATACTGTTTTCTACTACTATCATTTTTAGGAGTGACATTTTTTTAATTATTTTCTTTCACTCTAATCTGGGTCCCCGGCCTGGGAGGACAGGAGATAGGGGAAGCTGTCTGATGCTGATGCAGAATATTTAAATATTGTTTCCGAGTTACTGGAAAAATCTTGAATCTCAGACCCCCATGTGCAACTTCAATTGTACTTGTCATGGTCCTTGTTACAGTATCATTTTCACTGTATTACAGTATGTAGGTAGGCTGGTTTTGATAATTAGTTCATGTAGATTGTGAAAAGGACTCTATCCTTGTTATAAGATTGAGTGAAAATTTTATTTTTTGATATGAAAAGATTCAATAGCTTCTTGAAGGTTATTTGGGATAAATCAATTTCGAAACAGATGAATGAATCAAAATATGTATCTTTATATAGCTTTATTTGGATTACTTTGAATTTAATTAGAATTGAATAGTGTTAAAATCTTAATTGATAAAAAATTCGTATAATGTAACGATCAAAGTTTTGTTTAATAATTATTATTTGTTTTGAAAAAATTAAACTTAAAGTTCAAATTCTATTTTAATTTTTTATCTCTTTATAAACCAAAAATCTCGCAAAATATGAATTAATCCTTAATTAGGTTTCTGTTTTTATAAGTTTGTGTTATAGTCGGCTTATAAACCTTTAGTGAACATTGAGCTTCGTTGAGTTGTGTAAACTTTATTTTTTGGACCAAAAGTCTTAATTTGATGTTGGAACGTAAAATTTAAACTAGATATGATATAACAAATCTGACAAGAACCACCTAAAACATTAATGATATTTGATTTTGAAATTGTTGCTCCAATATTCATGTTTCTTATGTCCCATTTTACGTAATAGTTTTGTCTTCTGCAATTTTCACGGCATCGTTGAGTATGGTAGCCTGATAAAAGCAAGCTTGTTAGTTAATTTTCATGTTAATCAAATTAACTGCCCTGTCTGACATTTTTGTTTCTCTATGTACAAGTTGATGAAAACTGAAAAGCAGCCTAACGAATGCAAGTGTCAGTTTATTACCACCCGTCGGCAACAAAGAAAATTTCCACCCGGAAGAAAGGAGCATTTGCGTACTTGCTGCATTGGGGCTCCTGCAACACCGTCACCATCTAATCCACCTTGAAAAGGGTGCCAGTGGAAAGCTGCAGTGATGAGAGTGGTTGAGAGGGAGACCAAAACTGTCTACACTGCAAATATATATCAGCATTCATCACCACCTTATGATATTGTCCAAGATAGCTAGAATAATACAGCCAGTATTCAAGAAGTAAAGTTCCAAATTGAACATTGATTTGATACCCCATAACCCCACTTCGCAGTTGCTGTATTCTCCCAAGGTGACCGGAATCTTTCGCCGGCAGGGGAGTCCACTAAAGGGTTTCCCTTCTGACAAATGTCATGTGGTTGTGGGGTTTTGTGGAAAATTAAAAATTTAAGGCGATGCATGCAAAGCAAGCACTTTGTTTCAGTACTCAAATGCGCAATCCATAACAACAAATTGGTTCATGCACCTTGTTTGAACATTTCCTTTAATCCAAGCCATCGAGTTCATGTGCCTAAAAGCGTGACTAATCTGATCTTTCAAATCTGTTGGCTTTGAATTTTCCGTTGGTGTTCCGGGTAACTAGATCGGATGGTTGATAGAATTATGACAGAGTAGAGTTAGCCCCACATAATGGGCGGTCACTATCAGAAATCACATATGCAATCATAAATGAATTTAGGTGTCAATCATCGAATCTGACAAATAAAATAATAATAATAATAACCATAAGATAAAATTTATAGGATTTGATAATTTAATTACATCATCTTTAAAAAAATTACATAATTATAATACAATAAAATAATTTAAAATAACTCGATTTTATTGAATCAAATAAACCGAAATTCTACAAACTTCAACTGTGAAAGGAGACTTTTTGTCAGCTTCGCATGAATTTTGAAAAAATTGGTCACAAGTTGCTATATAAAGCCCTCACACTTCCTTGCTAAATATTGGTGGTACTTTTTAATACACTTTTCATCATCTCTCCTTATCTCTCTCTGAGCATATCTTGGATTAAAACCCTAATTCTATAAAAGCTATCTTCAGCTCCTCTCAGCTCCACCCATCCCTCTGCCATTCAGTCTTTCAGAATTATCATTTCCGACTTCCCCATCTCTCTTACTCTCAACGCACGCACGCAAACAGAAAGTGTAGGGCTTTTAAAGGGGAAGAGTGGTAGTTTGGGTGAGATTCAATGGATGTTGACATGATGAAATCCTCAACAGAAGATCACATGGATATGATGACAATGATGATGCAAATGGAAAAGCTTCCTGAATTCTGTGAGTCTTTCCAGAGCTCTTCCACGTTGCCTGAAATCCACTTCTCCAATGGATCTTCAAGCTCCAGCATCCTATCCACACCGCCCATTTACCCAAACCCCAATGTTTCTTCACTTAATACATTGATGACTCTGCCTTCCACTTTTTCATTCATTGGCAATAATCCAGTTCAAGAACCCGTGACTCCACCTCTCCAACCCAACAACATGGCCGTTAGCAACAAGTTCAAATATCCAACTCCATTCAACAATGCAAATCCATATCCTTCTTCAGTAGATAAGAAAAAGTCCATTGCAGCAATGAGGGAGATGATTTTCCGTGTCGCAGCAATGCAGCCTATTCATATAGACCCCGAATCCATTAAGCCTCCCAAAAGAAGAAATGTGAAGATCTCTAAGGATCCACAGAGCGTGGCCGCCAGGCATAGAAGAGAACGGATAAGTGAGCGGATAAGGATACTGCAAAGACTTGTTCCTGGTGGCACCAAAATGGACACAGCTTCAATGTTAGACGAAGCTATTCACTATGTCAAATTCTTAAAGAGACAGGTGCAGTCTTTGGAACAAGCTGCTGTTAACAGGCCAATGGGTGTTGGGTTTCCAAGTGCAGCAATGGCCAATGTGGGCTACTCCTCTTTGTTGAAAGCTTGCCAGCCAACTCATCATCACCATCAAGTCGTGGGCAGTATGCAGATGCTTAGATAAGAGATAGAGTTTAGAATTTAGTTCATTTCTGTAATGGGGTAGTCCGATGTTTTTGTTTTACTTGTAATTAAAGTGCGAATTTTACTTAATGCCACAGAGAATTTCATTTTAACCATGTCATTCAAACTTTTATTGGCAAAACATGCAATGACTTCAAGATTTATTAGAAATTTACTTCAGAATTTTGAAGAAATTGTAAAAGAATTGTCCTCCTCTGAGAATTCCCTCGCATGCAGTGTGACTTAACTCTCCACGTATATCAAGTAATGTAACGCTGTGTTTAGGGGGAGAACTCCATACATGGGAATCCCTTTCATTATGAGCGTTACTTAGCTAATCACGGCTTACATCTACCCATAATATCTAGTCTGATATTATATTAATTAAGTTCATGCCAGTTTTGATTTTCTTGGGATGTGTGCTTTAGTTTTCCATTTGATTAGCTTAAATTAATTTTGTTTCAGAATATATATATATATATATATATATATATATATATATATATATATATATATATGGTACATAATTTTTTTTTAGGTATTTTCTATCGTTTGAACATGGTAGACGATTAAAGAAATCTCCAACGATTATTACTAAACAATACAAGTCAATGAAAATCTTTTCTTTACTACCATCACTATATTCATAGTTGCTTAATTATCCTAGAAAATTGATATGGTCATTCATCATTGTCTGAATTCACCATATATATACATATATATATATATATATATATATATATATATGCTTACTTTGTAAGAATCTTAATATATGTTTGATTTTACTAGGCTTGATCAAGACTTTGTATTATATATGCTTAAATCAAAGTCTTTTGAGAATTATATGACCCTTTCTAATCGAAAGTTTAATCACAGTTTCATTACCCAAACTATACACAATCTGTTTCTTAACCATTGGAGAAATCAAACCAGACTTCCAGCCAACTTTTAATACAAATAATCTCCATTATCTATTGCTCATGCCAATTCTGCATCAAAAGTTGTGATCTTCAATGTTCTTCCTTGATGATTATACTGCATGGTTAATTTTCAAAGGTGATTGAAATGGTAGCTAACTAGTCAACCGTATATACTTCGTAGGAGCGCGAGTTGGGGTTTAACTGAAAGGAAGTCGGCCGAAGAAGTTGGGTCTGTAGAGTAGAGACTAGAAGAGCGTGTGATGCATTGATGAGCTTATTCTTGCCTTATTATTTTTATATTTAAGAAGAAATAGTGGAGGCATCTCCAACCTTTTCATTTAAAAAGTTTCATTATCTTCTTTGCATTACCAAGCAAATCTTAGGTTACATAAGTGCACAAGCAAACGATAACTGTAGCCAACTTTGGAAAAAAAAAAAAAAAGATAAAGCAAAAGCAGAACAACCCTTTTCTTCCTTTCTCTTTATCTATCTTTAATTTGTTTGCTCTCTATTATTAAATAAGAGGAACGTGGGAGGTAGGTTGCCTCCCATGGCAGGGTCGATTAGTGTTAGTGTTCATGTCTCAAGGGTCCTGCCTCACTAACAAAGCAACATCTGACCCTCCATCTAACTTGATGAATTGCATAGTGGACATTTAGAAGTAGACAATGCAATCCCGGACACGACATGTGAAACTAATACAAATTAAATTTGATAAAATTTTTTTATAAATATGATTAAAATTAAAAATATATATACTTTTGATACGTCGATATAAATTTTGATATAAAATTTTCACATTTTACATAATATAAATATAATTTTATATGACATAAATATAAATTATACATATGTATTGTCAAATCTATTTAGAAGTAGTTGAAGAAATTAAAAAAAAATAAAATAAAATGGTCAAACCTCATCTCATCAAGTAGACCCATGTGAGATATCCCACTAAGGTCCCAACATCCCCACAAAAGGGTTTGAGTATTCAAGAGGGGGTAAGTATTTAGGACATTTTCCTAGATCGATCCCACCCGGGCAATGTTCATTGTATCCCCTCTCTTGGTCTCTGACACATTCTATCTTTTGTTATATCATTGCATACAATCCATTTTATCCATCTACCTCTTTTCCTTTTAAGATAAGTTCTCATGTTCTCTGTGACAGGATAAAATAAAAGGTTTATATAAATAAATAAATAAATATATATATATATATATATATATATATATATATATATATATATATATATATATACATGCAATTTCATTTTTCATATTTGGTCTTACCTTCAAGTTATAATTAATATTTACAGGCACAACTAATTGGTTTATTGGTAATTTCTTGCTACAACTTTCCCTTCGATCGATTAGAACTTTCATTTTCCTATATATTCATTTATTCAATCTACGTGAATTACCAAAAATAGAGAACTACTCCCTCTCCTTAAGTTTCACTTCTGTTATTATGAAATTTGAATTTTAAATTTTTAAAAATAAAATTCGAATGTACTAATATGCTATTAGAGAATTAAGACCTTAATTAGTATGATTCATTTTCTTTCATTTAACCAAAAAGACTGTGTTTTAATTGTATTTTAATTCCCAAAATATCATTGGAATTTATAGGAAGAGAACTTCGACTTTATAAGTTTTGACAAGTTATATATTTATGAACTCCATAGGAAGAAAAGATTAAAAAATGGGCATAGAGGTGCAAGGAATGAAAAGTTTTGGAGGTGAGGCTATAAATGAACGGTGACAGAAACCTCCAAAGCTTTCAAATGTGATTTTATGAATATAACTTAATTAGTATATTATATAGTATATTAATAAAGACAATAGAAAAGGTTGGTTGGTTGGTAGGTTTGTTTGTTTTGGTGGGAATGCACGCTTTAAAGGGGAAGGTGGACTTAGATGTAATGTTTTTGGACCGAAACTCTTCTAATCCATGACGCTTATGCAAGATGAAATGCATGAAGATGTTGTAGGATCTCGGACAAATTTTCTTCATGCTTACTATTTATTTCCAAGAAATACTTTATAATTTTCAAAATCTTTCGGTCAATTTTTTTGACGTAATTACAAGCATTCTCATTTGTTTTACGATTTAAAATAAATTTTATTCAAATTACTTTTAATTTATCTTTAAGTATCTTGAAACATATCACAACTCTTCATTTACTATTTGATTAAAAAATAAAAAGTCAATGACCTATATAATGCAATTGCAAAGTTAAAAGATAAAATAAAATAAAAACGAACCAAATAGAAAGCGATCTTAATATGGATTCATTGCAGCCCAAAGCAATGCCGCTTTATTCATCCTATTCAAGTTTAGCTTTTAAGTTTTGGATCAAGAAAGTATCCATTCAGTCCAAAATTAAAGGCCCCAATTCTATGTACTATAGCAGGCCTTGAAAGGAAAATGAGCTCTGAGTTGTGCTAGATTTTCAATCGTACTCTTCGGCCCCAAGCCAGTAGCCATTTGTTCTCTACGATGAAAACACGGCTTATTTTAATACGTTATCAATGGGTTTTCAAGCACAGGACCAGTTTCATAGATTTTTTTGAGCTTAAGCCGAATGCTTGTCCGAGACTTGAATTTGGTTCGATTATTTTAAGTTAATAGAATTTAAACAAAAGTTTTTATTTCATATAAAATTCAGCCTGCTTTTTAGACTGTTAAATTTTAATAGAATCGAGGTCAAGTTGAACATAAAAAAAAAACTAGCTTAACTGTTTATAATCTAAAGAATTTGGGAGTAAGATATATTTTATGGTTAGTTCATGAAAAAATTTTGAAGCATATGAGATTTGATTTTTGAGACTGTTTAGAGAAAGACACAATTATGGTGCAGGCTTTGCTTATGATGATAATAGTTTTGTACAGCATGTTAGGTGTGTCCACTGCAAAAGGAACTTCAGGAAAGGTGAATTCTCCACCATTCATTTCTTTAGATACTGTAAATAAAAATTGTATATGTATTTATCACTTATACATATATTACAGAATCTTCTTAAACTCGATATCTAATGTTTTTTAAGATAATTTAAAAAATAATTAACATATATCTATCTGCGGTGGGAGTCAATAAAGAAGTCATTGTAGAAGCTATTATACAAGCAAATAAATTTTTTTTTTTGAAAACAAGTTTCTCTCTCTTGCTCTGATTTCTCTTACATATATGGAGCAGATGAAATTATCGTATATATTTCTAAGAGAGAAGACCTATTTTAATTTAAGTAAATAACTACCACTATCAACAATATCCATCATGTGGGTGGATATGATTCCTTAATTTTAGAAACAGTGACTCCTAAATTTTAGGGATAGTTGATAGTGACATAACATTAACTTTCATTAGATTTAATCAGAGTCACACATTATAAGTTTATCTTACATTCTCCCACTTGTCTTAATTAAAAAATCTTTATAATAGAAGTTAATTTTTTATTTCCCATCATAATACCATGATATATAAATTGTTCGGCGTGAGTTATAGCGGTTATGTTCTAATTTGTAAAACACTCCCTTCCATATACCACAATACCTACAATTTATTATATTAGGTCCTTAATTATATCATAATTTCAGTATGATCCACAATAATGACTTGTTAAGTCTTTTCCTGTTAATATAAAACAATAATTTATACATAATATCATAGAACAGAAAAACATAAAAGTGTCAGAAACATATCGTTGAACTCAAAGTGTCACTATAAAAAATCGTTACAATCAAGACTCATCCTAAGAACATGTTCCTTAAATAATTTGGGTTGTAAACCCTTCGTTAATGGGCCAGCAATCATTAGATTAGTACTAATTTGTTAAATGGACATTATTTGTTTCTGAACCTCCTAATACTTTAATTCCATATGTTTGGCACCTCTAGAGTATTTATCGTTCTTTGAGAAGAATACTGATGTGGAGTTATCACCGTAAATTTTCAGCTGCTTGGTAATGGTGTCAACAACCCCAAGTCCTGAAATAAAGTTCTGCATCCATAATACATGAATTGTAGCTTCAAAGCAAACCACAAATTCTGTTTCCATTGTGGATGAAGCGGTGACAGTCTGTTTTGCACTTTTCCATGAAACTGCTCCTTCTATTAATATAAACAGATAAGCAAAAGTGGATTTTCTGTTGTCAAGACATCCAGCAAAATTTGAATCCGTATATCCGACTACTTCCAGTTGATCGGATCTCTTATATGTGAGCATGTAATTCTTTGTTCCTTGCAGGTACCTCAAAACTTTCTTTGCAACTTTCTAGTGATCAATTCCATGATTACTTTGATACCTACCTAACATCGCAACGGCAAAACTTATATCCGATTTAGTATAGGTCTGCAAGTACAACAAACTTCCAACAATAGAGGCATAAGGAATTGATTCCATTTCCTTTCGTTCCAGTTCATTTTTTGGACACTGCATGAGACTAAATTTATCACCATTCTGAATGGGAACTACCTCAGGTGAACATTTACTATTGTTAAATTTTTTGAAAATTTTATTGATATATGCTTTCTGAGAAAGGCCTATTATGCCTTCTGATTTTTTCCTGAATATTTCTATTCCAATCACATAAGAAGCATCTCCCATATCTTTTATCTCAAAATTCTCAGATAAAAAATCTTTAGTTTCACGCAGTATACTTAAATCATTTGCTGCAAACAAAATATCATCAATATATAAGACTAGAAATATAAACTTCCACTCACTGATCTTTTGATATGTACAACGATCAACAATATTTTCATTAAAACCAAAAGACATAATAATGTTATTGAACTTAATGTACCATTGTCGGGAAGTTTGTTTTAGTCCATATATTGACTTCTCAAGTTTACACACTATTTGACATTTGCTTCCTATGGAAAAACCTTCAGGTTGATCCATGTAAACTTCCTCTTCTAGATCTCCATTCAGAAAAGCTATTTTCACATCCATTTGGTGCAACTCCAAATCATATTGAGCCACCAATGCCATAATTATTCTTAGTGAATCTTTCTTAGATACAAGAGATAATGTTTCTGTATAATCAATGTCATCTTTCTCAGTATAACCCTTGGCAACAAGTCTGGCTTTATAACGTTCTAGCTTGCCTTTTGAGTCGCATTTGGTCTTAAAGACCCATTTACAACCGACTCTTTTACATCTCTCAGGCAATTAAACGAGATTCCAAACTTTATTTTGTTCCATGGATTTTAACTCTTCTTGTAAATAGATCACATAGTCTTCTAGAATACCTGATCTCTTTTCCCTTTGAGATCTCCTTAATCCTATTCCTTGTGATTCATTTGTATTCGGCATTTCTTTGTTAAGTGGAATATCAGATTTTTGATCGTCATAGGGTCTGACATCAGACTGTAGAGCTGTATCATTGTTCAAATATTGACCAACATTGTTGTCACGTTCCACAAGTGTTGAAACGACATTAATGTCAATTGTGGATTTTGGATTAATAATGGATAAAGGTACATTCACCCTTATATCTTTTATTTTCATATCTTGACGTTCTACACTCCCACTAACTTCAACATTCTCAAGGAATTTAGCATTATCAGTTTCAATTATTCTTGGACTATGGTTTGGACAGTAAAACCTATATCCCTTGGATTTCCCAAGATAACCAATAAAGTATCCATTTACAGTTCGAGAATCCAATTTTTTCTATTGTGGATTATACACTCTTGCTACTGCTGGGTAACCCCAAACATGTCGGTGCCTTAAACTTGATTTCCTTCTCGACCATAATTCAAAAGGTGTCTTTTAAACCGCTTTGGTTGAAACTCTATTCAATAAATAATCTACGATTTTCAGTCCATGCGTCCACAAGGATTTGGATAGAAAAGAGTTACTCATCATGCTCCTAACCATATCCATTAAGGTTCGATTTTGCCTTTCTGCTACACCATTTTGTTGAGGTCTACCTCGCATAGTATATTATGCACATATGCCACATTTTTCAAGGACTTTAGCAAAAGGACCAGGACATTGTCTTGATTCATCGTATTTCCATAGTAGTCACCACCTCTATCAGATCTTATGATTTTCACTTTTCTATCTAATTGTCTCTCAATCTCATTTAGGAATATTTCCAAAACATTTACAGATTGAGACTTTTTGTTAAGTAGATAGATATATCCATAACATGAATAATCATCAATAAAAATGATAAAATATTTTTCTCTACTAAGAGATGGAACATCAAAAGATCCACATATATCAGTGTTTATTATTTCAAGAAGCTGTGTGCTTCTTGTGGCTCCTTTCTTGGTATGTTTGGTTTGCTTTCCCTTTATGCAATCTAAGCAAGGTTCAAGATCGGTAAAATCTAGATTTTACAAAAATGTAAAATCTGTTTATGACAGTCTTTCTAATAGTGTTTAGCTTTTTTACAAAAATGATACTTTTCTATCATCTATTTAGTCCTTTCAGTCTGAGAATCATTAGCTGACCCTGAGAATCATTAGCTGACCCTTTTGGCTTTCAATCCTTTAACAGCTCATTTTCTTACTAAGCTAACAAAGTGACTCTTTTGACTCTTAAGCCATGCTTCCTCTTATACAAGCCTAATGACCAATTCATTAACATTTCATTTGTCCTTTATAATGTTGTAGTTAATTTGAAAAGGCCCATATTCAGGAAGCAAGGAGTTCAAAATAAACTGAACCAAAAACGAGTCATCTACTGCTAAACCCAAGGACTTAAGTCTTGCAACAATACTAGTCATCTTGATGATATGTTGTTGCATGCTTATTGACCCATTATACTTCAGGGTCGTAAGCTCGGCCATTAAGGTATTAGCGAGTGACTTATCCGCAGAACGGAACCTTTCTTCCAACTTATATATTCCTTATCATTCTTAGTTTGTGGAATCGTAATCTTAATGTTGTTGGCAATGGTCATTCGCAGAAACTTTAAGTATAATTTGTTGCTTCTTTCTCATGCAGCATGATGTGCCTTCTCTGTCTCACTACTTGTATCCTTAATAGTAGGAGATTTGTCCTGAAGCAGAGCCAATTCGAGATCCAAAACTCCTAAATGGAAATAAACTTACTCTCGTCATTCTGAGAAGTTTATGTCATTAAATATGACAACAAATGACGCATACGAATTAATTGCAATAACCGCAAAAAAATAACAATAAAGCTCATATTTAATCATGATGAATTCAATAAAACAATCATTAAGATATATAGTAGTTCTCCTTTGGGTAGATACTACAATATACATGCATTAATATACATAACACAAATATAAAGTAAAATTTCTTTGGGTAAATTGTACAATATGTTTTCCTTTAAATGAGTTAAATGTATAAACTTTAATGGGTAAATAAATATTTAAAATTGAACATATTTTTTTTATCTTTGGATAATTAACATATTCAATTAAAATACTTATTTATCTCCCATAAATATCATCAATTACTAAATAATAAATTTACCTTCGGGTAAATTTCTTAAATTCTAGTAATTAATGAAAACTTAATTTTTAACTCATTATTTTTTAGATCAAAAACTTTATGATCTAATTGAATATAAATATATTCTTTCGTAATATCATTAATTATATTAAACTTTAATTTTTCGGTAGACACTTGAATATATAAAATTATATACATTACCGAAAACTTAACATATAGCAGCAGAACAATCATGACATAATCATACAATCTATCAACTTTAATGTAATCTCTCATAATAATAAACCATACAAAATAAATGATCATTCAACAAAATTAATTTTCACACGAATTGTGAAAATTTAGCAAATATATGATCATCATTTTCATCAATTATCATTATAATGGCTACTAATCTTTGGATCATACATGTGACATTAGAGTATTTAATTCTTATCTTTGCATAATTACATCATTCATTAATTACAATTTTTTTATAATAATAATTTCCTTTAACAAATATAGCTGTAGGCATTAAAAAAATAATAACAATAATTAATTAGTATTATTAGTTAATTAAATTAAATATTTAATTAATTGATAATTTCTAATAAATTGGTGATAAATAAAAATTATCAACCAATTGTATTATCTCTAATTAAATTAAATTAATTAGAGATAAATTCTGGAGTGATCGAGTCCCTTTAGAACTCTCTACCATCAAGCATTATAAATAGAGAGCTCTTCCACACTCAGAACACACAAAAGAAGACTCAGAAAATAGTCAGAAGACTCAGAAAATAGACAGAAGACTCAGAGCACTCAGAAGAAGTAGACAGAAAGCACTGAAAAAAAGAAGTCTCAGCCTCCTCAGAGAATTGAAAGCCTGCAGAATTTCGGCCGTTCTCCGATCAAGCCTTCTCTTCAGTCAAGTCTTTTCTTCAACAAAGCCGTCAGCAAATCTACAAGAGGACAACAAGTCACAGACCGTTCTCTCAACAATCAACCGCACCGCTACAAATCCACGAGGAACCACAGACCGTTCTCTCAACGATCAGCCACGCCACTGCAAATTCAAGAGGAATAACAAACCCCTTTGGCCGTTTCTCTCAATCAATCATTCTTTTCACTCCGTCGGGATCAAGCGTCATGCCCTCGACAAGTGCAATCAGGAGACCGAATCAGAGGATCATAATTCTTTTTGTAAAGAATTCAAAACAGAGAATTGTACTCACACATAAATACAAAAATTGAATTTTATCACTAATTCGTGTTTTAATTTTTCAGACGCGAAAATTTGTGTATACAAATTTCTGGCACACCCAGTGGGACATCTCTGCCTCTCATCTCGCTCTCCATCAAGATCAACCAATTGATTAGCTCTGAAGACTGCTGCACCAAGTCACAAATTCAACCCTGCTGCAACCGTGCAATCTGGTTACACTGGACCGACGACTCGTGCTAGAGTACGATATCTTGCAACACAAGGTCAAGATTTAATGGGGCCAAACAACGATGCTGCTCATCAACCTGTCATCTCGATGGATCTTTTGGGAGGAAGAAAATCTGCTTCGCAAGCTCTCCAAACCATGTCTGCGATGGTTACTAATGCGACTAATCTAGAGGAAAGGATCTCTGAAATGGAGAGGATGATGTCAACTCTGCACAAGATAGTCGAAGAAAATGATGTTGAAATTGCGATGTTGAAGAGTCAACTAGAAGCTCAACACGATGAAGAATCCAACGATAATCCAGCACCAAACAGACCAACTGCTGAAGCCGCTAGGAAACTGAAAGCAGTTCATGGTGCTGAAAACCCCGAAAATGGATCATCACCGATATCAGTTGGGTCTTGTCCGTTCAACAACTACAAGAGATGATTGCAAATACCATCAAGGCTCAGTATGGTGGATCGTCATCTAAGTCTTATTATGCATACATTAAACCGTACACGAGGAGAATTGATGATTTAAGGATGCCGACAAATTATCAACCTCCTAAGTTCCAGCAGTTCGATGGGAAGGGAAATCCACGTCAACACGTGGCCCATTTTGTGGAGACGTGTAACAATGCAGGAACATACGGAGATCTTCTGGTTAAACAGTTTGTAAGGTCGCTGAAAGGAAATGCCTTTGAATGGTATACTGACTTGGAATCCGAGTCTATTGATAGCTGGGAACAACTTGAGAGGGAGTTTCTCAATCGTTTCTTTAGTACTCGCCGCACAGTGAGTATGACAGAGCTGACCAATACTAAACAAAGGAAAGACGAACCAGTCGTCGACTACATCAATAGATGGAGAGCGTTAAGTCTTGATTGCAAAAATAAGCTCTCTGAAATTTCTGCTGTTGAGATGTGCATCCAAGGTATGCATTGGAAACTTCTTTACATTCTCCAAGGGATAAAACCGCATACTTTCGAAGAATTGGCCGCCCGTGCTCATGACATGAAGTTGAGTATTGCTCATTCTGGTAACAAAAGTTCTTCGATTCTTGATCCTAGGAGAGACAAGAAGGATTTCAAGAAGGTTGAGAGGCCTTTAAAGAGCACTGCTAAGGAGTCTCTGTTCGTTGAGACTAAACCTTTAAAATTTTCCTCCAAAGGCACTAAGAAGGCTGAGGAAAATATCAGGCGGCCTCAAATGAGAAATATACAACGCCTGAGCTTCGAAGAAAGAGAAGCAAAGAAATATCCTTTCCCTGATTCAGATGTGCCTGACATACTGATCAACTCCTGAAGCAAAAGCTGATTGAACTTCCAGAGTCCAAAAGGCCAGGAGAAAAGGGAAAAGTTACTGATCCAAAGTATTGCAAGTATCATGGAATCATTGGTCATCCCACTGAAAAATGTTTTGACCTGAAAGATTTGATAATGAAGCTAGTGAATGAGCGCAAGATTGAACTTGATATGGACGACATAGTAGAGTCAAATCATGCTACTTTCACTTCTTTGCCTATAAAAGGCATAACGTATCAACTGATTCAATTTGGCTGCTTGGAACCTGTTGCCCTGCCAGTTGCGGTAACAAGCTCAATTGCTAGCTCTTTTAAAGATGTTGAATCTGCTGCGGATGATGAAGAACAATGGACACTGGTAACGAGACGAAGATCGCGAAAGCGATATGTCTGATCCGCAAAACTTCCTTTTCAAAAGGGAACTCAGCAGATAAATAACTCGCATCCACGTTGGGGACAGAAGAAAACTATGAGGCATCCCCAATTCCAAAATTTTTTGAGGCAAAAGCCTCGAAAACATATAACACTAGAAGAATTCTTTCCTAAAGGTTTTCTTAGGGAAGAACAAGTGAGTGTTGGTGTTCATATGGTTTCGTTTAAAGAGGAGTCAGAGGGAGAAAGCTCAAAGGCCATTAAGGCTCGAGGAGATGGCCAGACTGAAACAGTCCGAGAAGAATGCCTTAAGATCTTGAAAGGGATCTCTTCTCATCTTACCATCTACGAGTTGTTGCAGTATCCAAAGGCAACACGTGACGCGATTGCGCATGCTTTGGAAAACCCAAAAATTTACGCTGCACATCTTCCAGCTCCCACGAAACCTGCTTCAGATGATGGTTTTTGTGATTACTGCTTGACAACTCTTGCATTCACAGATGAGGATCCGTTGTTAGGATCAAAACCCCACAATCGGCCACTTTATGTTTATGGATACATCCGAGAACAAAGGGTGAATCGCATGTTGGTTGATAACGGGTCTGCAGTTAATATCATGCCCAAGGCAACAATGGAGGAACTTGGCATAACAATTAATGAATTATCAAAAAGCTGACTTTTGATCCAAGGTTTCAATCAAATGGAGCAACGTACCTTGGGAATAATACAAGTGGATGTCACAATCGGTGAATTAATGTCGAGTACAATCTTCCATGTCATCGACGCCAGAACTACATATAAGTTCTTGCTCGGGCGACCTTGGATTCATGCAAATGGCGTTGTGCCTTCTACACTGCATCAATGCTTAAAGTTTTATCGAGACGAACCGAGAAAGGTTGATGCTGATTTAAAACTATTCAATGAGGTCGAATCTCACTATGCTGATGCCAAGTTCTACTCAGAGAACTGTGATATAAAAGAAGTTTTACCCACTCAAATGCCAAGCACCGAAAAAATTGAAATTAAGGGTAAAAAGAAAATAGATCCTAATGTGATGAAAGAGCCTTTAGATACATCCCTTGAAGGTGTTCCCAAGCTTACATTGGAAGAAACCGTAAGGGACAATCCAGTTGAATCTGCATCCAGAGAGGCAAAAGAAACTCCAGTTCTTCGCTATATTCCAAAGGCTCGTCGCAAGGAAGGCCAATCGCCATTCTTGGAATGCTCAGAATTTAATCAAGCAGAGTGTTCTCCTGACAGAATAAAAGAAGACATAAAAACTGTTGAAGGATGCTTGCACATTGCCTCTAACTAAGATGACTCATAGTCAAGCCAAGAAGCCGTTGAAAGGGTTCGTTCGACCGTCCCAAGGTGCAATAGAACATGAGACTTTGCCTCAAGGTCGTACTGCTGAAAATTACGATCCAAAGGCTTATAAACTAATCGCTAAGGCTGGGTTCGATTTTTCCAAGTCATCATCCATAAATGAGTTGCATGATGGGAAGACGACTGCAAAGTTGCAAGGGATCATTGAAACTCATAAAAAGTTGATAAACAAGACGGATGGGAAACCTTTTCCAAAAGATGAATTAGGGTGTGATCCCAAAACCCTGTACGAATTCGTGTTGGCAGGAAGAATAAATCAGTCAGTACTCAACACATTTCGGTGGAGGTTACTGAAGAATGTGATGAGCCAAAAGCTTCTCCAACTCATTCTTCTCAAAACACTACTCGTGTGTCAGTATTTAATTGTTTGGGAACGTCAGCAACGCGTATTTCAGTATTTGATAGGCTTAATGTTCCTCACCCTGAGTTACGTCAAACATCCAGAAGACGCAATTCAGTTTTTGATAGATTGAATGCTTCAAGCAGTGAAGTGCAGCAAGAAGAAAGTCAAAACTGCACTGAATTGAAGGATGATAAAGAAATCCGAAGCTCGATTCCATCTTGCATGAAGAGGCGTTTAGAGCTTGAAATCTCTGCAGAAGGGCCATTGAAAGTGAGACGTCATACTGTTGTGGACACCAGCTCATCAGTACATCTCAAAGAAGATGAGACAAAGGTTTATTCAACATATCATGTAACCATCCAGGAAAGTGCAGATGATGAATCATCAGAAGATGAGTCTGAAGAGCCATCTGAAATTGAAGAAGAAGAAGCTCCTGCTGCTTTAGAAGATGGGGGGCAAGCAACTATCGATAGGCTGGAAGAGGTAAATCTTGGCACCTCGGATGCACCACGCCCTATATTTTTGAGTGCACTCCTTAGCCCAGAAGAAAAAGAAAAGTATGTCGCACTATTGTTAGAATACAAAGACGTCTTCGCCTGGACATATAAAGAAATGCCCGGACTTGATCCGAAAGTTGCAGTTTATAACTTGGTTGTTCGAAAGGGAGTAAAGCCAATTAAACAGCCCCAAAGGCGCTATAGACCTGATCTTATCTCGCTCATAGAAGCCGAAGTCAACAAGTTAATCGATGCAGGATTCATACGTGAAGTGAAATATCCATCTTGGATAGCCAATATAGTGCCAGTCAAAAAGAAGAATGGACAACTTCGCATCTGTGTCGACTTTCGCGATCTAAACAATGCATGCCCAAAAGATGACTTTTCACTGCCCATCATCGAAATAATGGTTGATGCTACTATAGGGCATGAGGCTTTGTCATTCATGGATGGATCATCTGGTTATAATCAGATTCGAATGGCACCAAAAGATGAAGAGCTAACCGCATTTCGAACACCTAAGGGGATTTATTGCTATAAAATAATGCCCTTTGGTTTGAAAAATGCTGGTGCAACTTATCAACGTGATATGCAGAGAATTTTTTATGACCTACTGCATAAAACAGTAGAATGTTATGTTGATGATCTTGTGGTCAAGTCAAAGAGAAGAAACGACCATTTAGAAAATCTTCGTTCAGTGTTTGATAGGCTGAGGAAGTACCAACTGAAGATGAACCCTCTGAAATGTGCCTTTGGAGTGACATCTGGGAAATTCCTTGGTTTTATCGTGAGACACTGAGGTATTGAAATAGATCAGTCCAAGATAGATGCTATCCAGAATATGCCAGAGCCTAAGAACCTAAAAGAGCTTCGAAGTCTGCAAGGTAAATTGGCATACATTCGAAGGTTTATTTCAAACCTAGCTGGAAGATGCCAACCATTCAGTCGACTAATGAAGAAGGACATACCATTCTAGTGGGATGAATCCTGTAGCAATGCTTTTAATGCGATTAAGAGATACTTGCTTAATCCTCCAGTTTTGGGAGCACCAATTCATGGAAAGCCATTAGTCCTTTATATTGTTGCACAGGACAAGTCCTTGGGGGCATTACTTGCACAAGAAGATGAGCAAAGGAAACAAAGGGCTTTATACTATGTTGAGTTAATGTATTTTGAAATGACAAAATAAGTTAATTCAATAATGTTAAGATGATATACAAACATGTTTAGAAGTGATTAGTACCAGAACTTAGAGTTCTGCTGATGAGAGATCGATCTGGGGTATGAGAGATCGATCTCCTGGGTTTATACTTGATGAGAGATCGATCTTATGTTGGAAGAGATCGATCTGGCAAGCCTTAAAACGGTGTAAAGGGTTTAAGGTAAAAAGAGATCGATCTGCCAGGGTTAAGAGATCGATCTCCTCTAAGTCAGAGAACTTAGGAGATCGATCTGGTAAGGAAGAGATCGATCTGCTCAAAGTCAGTGAGCTTAAGAGATCGATCTGGTGTATTGAGAGATCGATCTCATCTCAAACAGAGAGGATAGGAGATCGATCTGCCTATTCGACAGATCGATCTGCCTCTGCCTATTCAAACTAACAGATCGATCTGGTAATGTATGAGATCGATCTCCCTGTGTATTTGTGCTTTGTCATTGCAGGATTTAAAACTAGGAGATCGATCTGGCCAAGATAGGAGATCGATCTGTCTGACCACTGGAGGTTCCCAACGGCTATTTTCTTCAAATCTCAACGGGAAAAACTGCATTTAATGCTCCAACTACCCAACCTTCAGTATATAACCAAGCATTGAAGACAAAGAGAAAAGAGAGACTATTGCTGCACATTCCAAACATTCAAAAGCTTTAATTCCATTATTCCTTGTGTCTCTATTGCTTATTTATTGAGAATTGTTGTAAAAGCTTAAGTGCAAATAGATACATTTGTCCTACCTCTTTAAAGCTACTTATTGTATTCAGTCTTACCTTAAAAGAGAAGAGGATTGTTCCTCTGTGAGTGAAAGTTGTAAGAGGCTGAATACTTTTCTGTATTGCCAAAGGTAGTGAGGTTATTCCTTAACCTGTAAAAGGAAATTTGTAAGCTCTATTGAAAGAGAGAAAGAAAGCACTTGACAAGAAGGTCAAGGAGAGAGGACGTAGGCAAGAGTTGGCCGAACCTCTATAAGTGACTGTGTTTGTTTCTCTTCCCTTCTCTCTGCATTAAATTGTTATATTACACTGTTTTATTCATTATCATTTGTGTTTAAATTGTGATTAATTTAAAATCTGCCATAATTGTTAGAAAACCGATTCACCCCCCCTCTCGGTAGAGCCAACAATTGGTATCAGAGCTAGGACTCTTTAATCACGTAGGAACAACTTCCTAAGAGTTAGAAAACGATCAAATGGCTCTTAACAATGTTGCAACTAGTTTGATAGGAGAGGGGCACTCCACGGTTAGACCTCCCATGTTCAATGGTGAACATTATTCATATTGGAGGACTAGGATGATGCTATTTATTCAAGCAAACGATTATAAAGTATGGAGAATTATAGTTAAGGGACCTCAAATCCCTACGAAGAAAATAGAGGGAAGAGATATTCCCAAAGAAGAAGATGAATGGGATTCTAATGACATTAAATGTGCATAACTAAATGCTAAAGCTATGCACACATTATTTTGTGCTTTAGGTCCTAATGAATATAATAGAGTATCCGGGTGTGATAATGCCAAGCAAATATGGGATAAATTGGCAATAACTCATGAGGGTACAACCCAAGTGAAGGAGACAAAAGTAGGTATGCTCACACATGATTATGAGCTCTTTAGAATGAAGGAAGGAGAATCGATTAGTGATATGTTCACTAGATTTACAGACGTAATTAATGGACTAAAATCCTTAGGAAAAATATATTCTAACATTGAAATGGTAAAGAAAATTTTAAATAGCTTACCTAAGTCATGGGAAGCTAAAGTAACAGCAATAGAGGAATCTAAGGATCCACACACATTGTCCTTAGATGAATTGATAGGTTCCTTGCTAACTTATGAGATGAAGCTTAAAAGAAATGAAGAGCCACCCAAGAAAGTGGGTGTTGCTCTAAAATCCACTGCTGAAAAGGAGATTAAAAATGAGAGTGGCAGTGAGGAGGATATTGAGATGGCAATGTTTGCCAAAAGATTTAATAAATTCATGAGGATGAGAGTTAGTAATAGCAATAGGAGAAACAATAGGAGAGAACAAGAGGAAGTAGGTAGAAAAGACTCTATTGTGTGTTATGAATGTAAAAAACCTGGACACATAAAATTTAACTGCTCTCTTCTCAAAAGATCCAATGATAGGTTTCATAAAAAGAAGGCAATGGTAGCAACATGGAGTGACAGTGAATGCTCCGATGATGAATCAAATGAGGACATTGCCAACCTATGCTTCATGGCAATTGATGCTGATGAAAAGGTAACTTCTAATATCAATGAATACTCTTTTGATGAACTGCAAGATGCATTTGATGATTTAGCATTAGAGTATGAATCTATGAGCATGAAGTATAAAAAGTTAATATCTAAATTAAAAAGGGAAAATGAGATAATGTTACAAGATAAATTGGAATGTGAGAAGAAACTAGAGATTGCAAATCTAGAAATTTGTGACCTTAAGGAGAAAAATAGCAATTTACATAACTCCTTTAATAGATTTCACATGGGGCAACAAAAGCTAGATAGCATGTTAGAAACCCAAAGGGCATTTTTTGACAAAAATGGCTTAGGGTATAATGCACAAAGTAGGGAGACCCATCTTAAGAGTTTTATTGCTAGGAAGAGCATGAATAAACCTGAAATTACTTGTTCATATTGTAATAAGAAGGGACATAAGTCACATTATTGCAATATAAAGATGAGGAATCTTAAAAGAAAAATTGTAAAAAGGATATGGATTCCAAAAGAGGTAATTCATTCCAAGGACTGCAATGCATTAGCAAAATGGATCCCAATGGGATCAAGAATTTCATTTACTAACCTCCAAGGACCCAAGAGAATTTGGGTACCTAAGACTTGAGTGTGTTTATTTTTTTTGTTATAGGTGATTGAGCATAGCCACAAAGCTAAAACAAAAGAAGCTTGGTACTTAGATAGTGGATGCTCAAGGCACATGACGGGTGATAAAAGCCATTTCAATTCCTTCAAATCGAAAATTGGTGGAGAAGTCACTTTTGGGGACAACTCCAAAGGCCAAGTGGAAGGGAGTGGCTCAATAGGTAATGATCATTTCTCTTTAGAAAAAGTATTACTTGTTAGGGGTCTAAAGCATAACTTGCTAAGCATTAGTCAACTTTGTGACAAAGGTTACAAAGTAATTTTTGATTGCATGAAATGTAATGTTATAGATCCTAAGTCAAATAAAATTCTTCTTCTAGGTCATAGGCAAGGTAACATATATATAGTCTACCTTAATGAACTCAAAAACGAAAACATATGCTTAATGGTAGATAACAAAAAGGAATCTTGGTTATGGCATAGAAGACTAGGTCATGCTAGCATGCATGTGCTATCCAAATTAGCTAGAAAGGATCTAGTCATAGGCTTACCCAAAATATCCTTTGATCATGAAGAAATATGTGAAGCTTGTGTTAAAGGAAAACACAAGAGAACAACTTTTAAGCCTAAGAATAGTGTATCCACCACTAGGCCTCTTCAATTACTGCATTTAGACTTATTTTGACCAACTAGAACCACTAGCCTAGGTGGGAAACACTATGGTTTTGTAATAGTTGATGATTACACTAGGTACACTTGGGTGTTCTTTTTGAGAGTAAAAAATGAAGCCTTAGAGAAATTCATAACTTACTCAAAGGTGACTCAAAATGAAAAAGGATATACAATAACAAGCATTAGAAGTGATCATGGCAAAGAATTTGAAAATATAGGATTTGATGAGTATTGCAATGATCAAGGAATTAGCCATAATTTTTCAGCCCCTAGGACACCGCAACAAAATGGTGTAGTTGAGAGAAGAAATAGAACTTTGGAAGAGATGGCTAGGACCATGTTATGTGAAAATAACTTGCCAAAGTACTTTTGGGCTGAAGCTATAAACACATCATGTTATATAATTAATAGAGCTATGATAAGACCCATGCTAAAGAAAACTCCTTATGAGCTCTACAAAGGTAAGAAGCCTAATATTAGTTACTTCCATCCTTTTGGCTGCAAATGCTTTGTTCTAAATAATGGAAAAGATAATTTAGGAAAATTTGATACCAAAAGTGATGAGGGAATATTTCTAGGATATTCATTGAATTCAAAGGCTTATAGAATTTATAACAAAAGAACATTAATGGTTGAAGAATCTATTCATGTTGTATTTGATGAATCAAATAATATATCTAAAGATTCAACCAACAATGATGAAAATGTTGAGATATTTGATGAAGGCTTAGAAGATGACTTTCTAGAAAAGCTTGATTTGAATAAAGAAGATGAAGAAGAAATAGAAGTTTTAGAAAGAGAACCTAGAGCACCAAGAGAGTTAGGATATGTAAAAGATTGTGAAATAGTAGGAGATCCAACTCTTGGAGTTAGAACTAGGTCATCCTTAAGGAATATGTGTCAATATATAGCCTTTGTATCTCAAATAGAGCCTAGGAATGTCAATGAAGCCTTAGAGGATAATAATTGGTTCCTAGCAATGCAAGAAGAGTTAAATCAATTTGAGAGAAGCAAAGTATGAAAACTAGTTCCAAGGCCTAGTGATCACTCTATAATTGGAACTAAATGGATATTCAAGAACAAAATGGATGAAAATAGTGTGATCATAAGGAATAAGGCTAGGCTAGTTGCTCAAGGCTATAGACAAGAGGAAGGCATAGACTATGATGAAACATATGCACCGGTAGCTAGATTAGAGGCAATAAGAATGTTACTTGCCTTTGCATGTTATAAAGATTTCAAGTTATATCAAATGGATGTAAAGAGTGCATTCTTGAATGGTTTCATTAATGAAGAAGTCTATGTAGAGCAACCTCCCGGATTTGAAAATCATGAATTTTCTGAACATGTTTTCAAATTGTCTAAGGCACTTTATGGGTTAAAACAAGCTCCTAGAGCTTGGTATGAAAGGTTGTCAAAGTTCTTAATAGAAAAAGGATTCTCAAGAGGAAAGGTAGACACCATATTATTCATCAAAAATAAAAATAAGGACTTACTAGTTGTACAAGTATATGTAGATGATATAATTTTTGGTTCAACTAATGAGTCTTTATGTCAAGAGTTTGCTAAGATCATGCAAGGAGAATTTGAGATGAGCATGATGGGAGAACTCACATTCTTCTTGGGACTTCAAGTGAAGCAAACAAAGGATGGAACATTCATCAATCAAGCAAAGTACACCAAGGACTTGCTCAAGAGATTTGGGATGGACAATTGCAAACCTCAAACCACTCCAATGGGCACCAACATCAAGCTTGACAAAGATGAAAGTGGTAAGTGTGTAGACACTAAACTCTATAGGTCTATGATTGGTTCTTTGCTTTATTTAACTGCTAGTAGACCAGATATATTGTTTAGTGTGTGCCTTTGTGCTAGATTTCAATCATCCCCTAGGGAATCACATCTATTGGCAACTAAGAGAATCTTTAGATACCTCAAAGATACTCCCTCACTAGGACTTTGGTATCCCAAAGACTCCACTTTTGCCCTTCATGCATTTTCAGATGCTGATTTTGGAGGATGCAAAATAGATAGGAAAAGTACTTCAGGTACTTGCCAATTCTTAGGAAATAGGTTAATTTCTTGGTTCTCCAAGAAGCAAAACAGTGTAGCTCAGTCCACAACTGAAGCTGAGTATATAGCAGCTGGTAGTTGTAGTGCTCAAGTGTTGTGGATTAAACAACAAATGAGAGATTATGGTATTGACATGAAGCAAGTCTCAATTAAATGTGATAATACCAGTGCCATTAATCTGTCTAAGAATCCTATTCAACACTCCAGAACCAAGCACATAGAAATTAGACATCACTTTCTTAGAGACCATGTACAAAAAGGGGATATAATCTTAGAGTATATTGATACTACACATCAAATAGCTGATATATTCACCAAACCCCTCGATAGAGATAGGTTCTGTATCCTTAGAGGTGAATTAGGACTCATGAATATGCCTTAGGACTTTCATGTTGTAAAAATCTTGATTTCAAGTTGATTTTTAAAGAGTTTTTGCAAAAATTTTCTGGCAAAGAGGATGAGAGATCGATCTCCTTGTGATATAGATCGATCTCCATGCTTCTATCAAGCCTAAATCGTCAAGGTTAATCTAAGAAGATCGATCTTCTAACCATAAGATCGATCTCCTTACGTCTCTGTCTAAAGGAAGATCGATCTGTCCACACGACAGATCGATCTCATCAAGCTTCCGCATTCTTCAGATCGATCTGTGGATGTACCAGATCGATCTCCTTAAGCCTCTGTTTGCGACCAGATCGATCTGGCCTTACGACAGATCGATCTTTCTTGGCTTTCTGGAAATGACAGATCGATCTGTCGCCTCGACAGATCGATCTCCTGTGTCCTGCAGTATAAAATCTCGCAAAAAATCCCCAATTCTCACAAAACCTAAAATTTCAAATTCTCAAATTCCCTCGCACCATCACCTTCGAATCCTTCTCAGATCGATCTTCGTACGGTCATTCCTGCATCCCAGTGTCGTATTCTGGTATTTTAACCCACATCTCTTACAAATTTCTCAAAAATTTTCTCTGATTTGTGTTGTTATTCATTCTAGGGCAACCCGAGGTACTGTTTCATTGCTTTTCTCTCTGTTGAATTTGTTTAGGCGAATTTAGAATCTAGAATCATGCCTAGGAAGTCAGTAGCAAACAAACCCCCTAGAACCACAGGAGAGGCAGGTTCCTCATCCCAACCCACTCCTTCCGCTTCCATCGCTTCTTTCAATAGGTGTTTTAAAACACCTGCAAAAAGGAAGCGATACGAAGAGTACTTCTCAACCATGCCAATTAAGTATTGGCGGACTATAGATTTTTCTTTCCTCAATCGCATTGATTTTCCATACGTGTCAAAATTTGAGGAATTTGGTTGGATGTCTTTTTTGAAAATAAACACTCCCGTACCTCAAAATCTCGTTCGTGCATTCTTTTCCAATGCCGAACTCAATTACGATCCCATTGATTCCTGTCAAATCCTTGGTTTCACAACGTTTGTCATGGGACGATCAATTGCCGTAACCCCTGAAATTTTAGCCCAAGCCTTCGACATACGTGACGAAGGTTTGACAAACGAAGATGAAGAGGTTCCCTTAGAGTTTGATATTCCCGGGGAAAAGGCAAGTGAACTTCCGATGCATCCCCGACTACTCCATCTCATCATCTCGTGGAACCTTCGTCCGTTTGGTACTCGACACTCAACTATTCGGAGGCTAAATAGGTTTTGGATTCATCATATCCATACCACCAGTCAAAAACCCAATCTAGTTCACTTCATCTTCCAAGACTGGTTAAAAATAGTTCGAGGCCAAGCGACAACGATAGTGTTTCCTCAACCGTTGGCATACTTTCTTCAACGCCTCAAGATAGACAGCAGTTGCGAAACCGGAGAACTGCCCTCTCCCAAGAGCGTCCTCAACATCGGGACCCTCCATCACATGGGATACTACAAAGATATCCGAGGCAATTGGACGAAAAAGAGGGATCAGCAACCTGCAGAGGCTATGGAGGAGGACCCCACTGCTGAGCCAGTGCATCCACCTGCAGCACCAGCTCCGGAACCATCGGCTCCGCAAACTGCACCAACATCATCTCCTGCTGGCTTGGAGATGCTCATGAAGATGATGAGTGATCTCAGTCAGAAGATGGATGAAGGATTTGCGAAACTAAACCAAAGAGTGGATAGGATTCAAGAAGTTCAAGAGGCGATGTTCGATGAGCTCCAAGTAACACGCACGCATGTTGAGAATCTTATGGATCGTGATCCTCCCTCACAATAGGCATTAGGCGCTTAGATTTAGTGTAGTTACAACACTATTAAGCTACTTGATGTTATCTGTGAAAAATTTGCTTGAATGAAATGTGTTTTGATTGGATATTTGGTGAGTTAATGAAAATGTTGATTTTGAAATGCCATGAATCTTCTCTTTAGTATGTGATTGATATGACAAAAAGGGGGAGAAGAAACATGTGTTGTGGTTGTGTTAAAGGTTTAAAAGAATGATTTAATTGAAAGATTTAATTGAGGGGGAGTTATGATTTAACTGAGGGGGAGTTAAGTTATTAACAAAGTCATAACAAAGTCAAAAGCTCACAAAAAGGGGGAGTTTTGCAAAATCACTAAACATGTTTTAATTGATGAGTTTTGTCATATCAAAAAGGGGGAGATTGTTGAGTTAATGTATTTTGAAATGACAAAACAAGTTAATTCAATAATGTTAAGATGATATACAAACATGTTTAGAAGTGATTAGTACCAGAACTTAGAGTTCTGCTGATGAGAGATCGATCTGGGGTATGAGAGATCGATCTCCTGGGTTTATACTTGATGAGAGATCGATCTTATGTTGGAAGAGATCGATCTGGCAAGCCTTAAAACGGTGTAAAGGGTTTAAGGTAAAAAGAGATCGATCTGCCAGGGTTAAGAGATCGATCTCCTCTAAGTCAGAGAACTTAGGAGATCGATCTGGTAAGGAAGAGATCGATCTGCTCAAAGTCAGTGAGCTTAAGAGATCGATCTGGTGTATTGAGAGATCGATCTCATCTCAAACAGAGAGGATAGGAGATCGATCTGCCTATTCGACAGATCGATCTGCCTCTGCCTATTCAAACTAACAGATCGATCTGGTAATGTATGAGATCGATCTCCCTGTGTATTTGTGCTTTGTCATTGCAGGATTTAAAACTAGGAGATCGATCTAGCCAAGATAGGAGATCGATCTGTCTGACCACTGGAGGTTCCCAACGGCTATTTTCTTCAAATCTCAACGGGAAAAACTGCATTTAATGCTCCAACTACCCAACCTTCAGTATATAACCAAGCATTGAAGACAAAGAGAAAAGAGAGACTATTGCTGCACATTCCAAACATTCAAAAGCTTTAATTCCATTATTCCTTGTGTCTCTATTGCTTATTTATTGAGAATTGTTGTAAAAGCTTAAGTGCAAATAGATACATTTGTCCTACCTCTTTAAAGCTACTTATTGTATTCAGTCTTACCTTAAAAGAGAAGAGGATTGTTCCTCTGTGAGTGAAAGTTGTAAGAGGCTGAATACTTTTCTGTATTGCCAAAGGTAGTGAGGTTATTCCTTAACCTGTAAAAGGAAATTTGTAAGCTCTATTGAAAGAGAGAAAGAAAGCACTTGACAAGAAGGTCAAGGAGAGAGGACGTAGGCAAGAGTTGGCCGAACCTCTATAAGTGACTGTGTTTGTTTCTCTTCCCTTCTCTCTGCATTAAATTGTTATATTACACTGTTTTATTCATTATCATTTGTGTTTAAATTGTGATTAATTTAAAATCTGTCATAATTGTTAGAAAACCGATTCACCCCCCTCTCGGTAGAGCCAACATACTATTTAAGCCGAACACTTGTAGGGGCAGAATTAAATTACTCCCCTATTGAGAAAATGTGTCTTGCTTTGTTCTTCGCCGTTGATAAACTAAGACACTACATGCAAGCATACACCGTCCATTTAATAGCACGAGCAGATCCTGTGAAATATATTTTGTCCAGACCAGTTCTTTCTGGGAGATTGGCAAAGTGGGCGGTAATCCTTCAACAATATGACATTGTTTATGTTTCCCAAAAGGCGGTGAAGGGGCAGGCCTTGGCAGATTTTCTAGCAGATCATCCTATCCAGTCTGATTGGAAATTATCAGATGATTTACCCGATGAAGAAGTCCTTTTTATCGATTTAAAGCCAAGCTGGAGGTTATTCTTTGACGGTGCTTCGAGACAAAGTGGAGCAGGAGCGGGGGCAATTCTCGTTAGCCCTTACAATCAAGTCTTGCCATATTCTTTTATCTTGAGCGAATTATGCTCTAATAATGTTGCTGAATATCAAGCACTTATTTTAGGCTTAGAAATGGCACTTGAAATGGGGATTAAAGACATTGAAGTGTATGGAGACTCTAAGCTGATAATACACCAACTCTTGGCAGAATACGAAGTCAAGAAAGAAGATTTGATTTCTTATTTCAAATATGTTAAACGGTTGATGGATAAGTTTGATTACATAACGTTGAAGCATATCCCAAGAGGTGAAAATCGACAGGCAGATGCTTTGGCCAACTTGGCAACAACTTTGGCTATCAATGAGGATGAAAAGTTGAGTGTTCCAATATGTTGCAGATGGATAGTGCCTCTACAAGACATAGTTCATGAAGAAGTCAGTGCGATATCGGTATGCACAATTGAAGTTGAAGATTGGCGACAACCCATTATTGATTATCTTCAGCATGGCAAACTTTCGAATGATTTACGTCACAAGTCTGAAGTGCGACGCAGAGCAACAAGGTTCATATATTATAAAGATACCTTGTATCGTAGGTCATTTGATGGGCAATTCTTACATTGCCTAGGAAGTGAGGAAGCCAAACAAGTGTTAGAAGAGGTTCATTCTGAAATCTGTGGCGCACATCAATCTGGGCCGAAAATGCATTACAAGATCAAGAGAATAGGGTATTATTGGCCTACAATGGCGCAAGATGCTATAGATTTTGCAAAGAGATGTCAACCATGTCAGTTCCATGCCAATTACATACATCAGCCACCAGAGCCTCTTCATCCCACATTTGCATCGTGGCCTTTTGATGGATGGGGTCTTGATCTTGTAGGACCATTGCCTAAGTCTTCAAGAGGACACTTATACATTCTGGCTGCAACAGATTATTTCTCTAAGTGGGCAGAAGTGTTACCTCTCAGAGAGGTCAAGAAAGAACAAGTGGTAGAATTCATTCGTGTGCAGATCATCTATCGCTATGGAGTTCCTCGGTACATCATCACTGACAATGGCAAACAATTCTACAATAGCCTCATGGATAAATTGTGCGAGAAATTCAATTTCAAACAATACAATTCTTCCATGTATAATGCCCCAGCAAATGGCCTTGCAGAAGCATTCAACAAGACACTTTGTAATTTGTTGAAGAAAGTTGTGGCGAAGAGCAAAAGAGATTAGCATGAAAGAATCGGAGAAGCACTCTGGGCGTATCGTACTACATATCGAACACCCACGCAAGCTACTCCATATGCCCTTGTTTATGGTGTCGAAGCCATTCTTCTATTGGAATGTCAAATTCCTACTTTAAGAATTGCCATCCAAGAAGGCTTAACATAAGAGAGCAATGCCCAATTGTGCCTTCAAGAGCTTGAAGCGTTAGATAAAAGACGTCTCCAAGCACAACAACATCTTGAATGTTATCAAGCATGCCTCTCTAAAACTTTTAACAATAAAGTCCGCCCACGTTCCTTTCAAGTAGGAGATTTAGTGCTCGCCATGCGCAGGCCAATTAACTTTCATCATCATCCTGGTGATAAGTTTACCTCCAAGTGGGATGGACCTTATGTTGTGCAAGAAGTTTATACAAACAATGCTTACAAGATAGTCGACAGTGACGGATTGCGAGTCGCCCTATCAATGGAAAATTTTTGAAACGCTATTACGCGTGAAAGCTCCAATTTCTATGCATAACATCAAATAAAAAAAATAATAATAAAGCCTGCTAGATTGAAAACCCCATCGGGACGGTCTAGATAAAAATTAAGGCAAAGCCTGCTAGATTGAAAACCCCATCGGGGCGGTCTAGGCAAAAATTAAGGCAAATAAAAAAGGTCTGCTAGATTGAAAACCCCATCGGGGAGGTCTAGGCAAAAATTAAGGCAAAATAACAAAAAATAAATAAATGAACTACGTAATGACTTGATCCTTCTCTTAGAAGGTACGTAGGCAGCTTAGGAAACCCATCCATCCTAAGTTCAGTCACACCAAAAAAAAATCATTATAATGATTAAAGTCCTATATGACATAGCTGAAATGCTGAAAATGTCTATTACAAAAAATAAATAAATAAAATAAAATGCTCAAGCAATATCTAGGACTTGCTGCTCCAACTGTCGACCAAAGAGTCTCGATGAGTCTGCAATGCTCTCCTGAGCTCTTCAATATTCTCCATGTCTTCATCAGCAATGGAAACTGTGGCCTCTAATTCAGTCATCAGCTTTTCAAAGGAAGCAATTTCATCACTGGCCTTGCTTACTTCAACAACTCGAGCATCCAAATCAGTCTTCACCTTCAATTCCTCCTTTCGAAGTAAATGCAACTTCTCTTCTAGTGCAGCACGTTCATCTTGCAAAGCTTGAAGCTTTGTGGCTTGTGCTTCATAATGTTGTTGCTTCGACGTCAATGAAGACTTAGCGCATTCCAGCTGTTCTATTACTTCATCCTTCTTCCTTTCTAAAGTTTTTTGAGAAAGACGACCATCAAGTTCTTTCTCAAGGCACAACAATGCCTTCACCTCCCCAACATAGGAGTCAACAATCTTTTTTAAGGAAGTCGAATCACCATGCAAACTTTCAATGCCTGAATAAACAGTGGAAGCATCTTCGTAAAGCTTGCTAACTTGAGAAAAAGAGGCATCTCTAAGTCGAAGTAAGAAATCATGTCTGATCCCTTTAATGGCTTTTTCAAAAATCTTGGAAGAATACTTGCCAGGATGATAAGTCGAAACAGAGATAATATCTCGTTCAAGAGAGCGATTGATTGGCAACTGGGGCGGATCCTGATTAGGAGGTTTATTCCCAACTGTGTCGTCACCTCGAGCTCTCTTAGTCGATGAATTGATTGAAACAGACTTAGAGCTATTTTTGGCTGAAGATGTGGAGCCTATTTTAGCAGACAACTGTTTCACTTGATTTCGAACCTTACCAGCATCACTTACAGATTCCTCACTTTTTGAAGGCTCATCATCGGGCATGATGTTTTTAACCTGGTCAACAGTGTTTTTCTTTAACATCTCTGTAAGAGGAATCGCATCATCACCGGTCAAATCAGCAACTTCTTCCTGTGCAATCGGAGTCCTCTTCTCAGACTCCTCGCGATCAGTTTCAAGACATCTCCTCTTTAAGGAAAGACGAAGCCTATCATGACAAGATTTCTTAGGGGAATCAACCATTGTTGCTTGACTTAAAATCTTTGGTTGCTCGGAGACCATCACTTTTCTTTTCAAAGAAGATCTCACACCTCTCCTAAGCCTTCTGGGATTGCATCTGTCACTATCATGATCACTGATAGGTTCCACAGGTCTATCATACAATCATCACAATGACGAGGTTATTCATCTCTGACAACAAGAGCCTCTCTCCCATCCACAGCAGGGTTTAAAGAACCTTTGATTTGTTCAAATTGCCCCATGTCAAGGCGTTGCGTCATGGTAACAGCATCAATATCTTCAGCCTTAAGGTCAGTAGTTTCAATCAAAGGCTACACTTGCTTCGATAATCTTTCTTTACAAGAGCTAGAAGAAGCAAGTCTGAAATTAGTACTTGTGCTATCTTTCAAGATGGGTATACTAGTACGATAGTAATCTCCTATTTGACCTTGCCATCATAAAAAGAATTTTCTTGCAACAAACAAGTGTTCATTGGTGCTACTCCATTTAAGAATAGTCACTTCACAGCTTGGACCTCTCAACACGCTACATCGCCAATAGCGCAACAACCCTCTCAAACTAGCAGTTCTAATAGCAGTTGTCAAAGATCCCAGAACATCTTGACAGTATCCAAATTGCCTTGCAAAGCGATGAAGACTATATGATTCTACCAAGTGAAAATTGCCTCTTCGTAAAGTCAAAAATGAAGATCGAAGGCTGACAAAGTATTCAAAATCATCGATCTTAAGTCGGTTCCCAGGAGTGTCCAAGAGTTTAGTCTTACAAGTGTCAAATATGCTAGTGGCTTGCCAATCTATGCCGAGCAATTGTTGAATAATTTCTCGACTTTTGACCTCACCATAAGATTTGTGACCAAAAGATCCCCCAAACTTGCACATTTTAGGTCTTCTAGGTGCTCTATTTGATCCAGGATGAGTCCCAAAGTAAGATGCCATCCACACATGTACAAAATGCCAAGGAAGAGCAACATTGCATTGACCAGGGCCATCAACGCAAGTAGCAATTTGATTCAGTCCATTGTATATGCTTGCCAAGACAGGAATAGCAAGACTAAATCGGGTACCTTTTGCTAAGAAAGAAGCCACTTTGAAAGTCTCAGGCCGAACGACATCACCACGGGTACTCGAAAGAATAAAAGAGCATAGCCAGATTGATAAGAATGCGGCTAAGAACACCTCATCTCTATCAACGTCAAGAACACCCAGATCAAGGAAAACTTCATTTTCCTTTCTAGTACGAAGTCGGTGTCTGAAACGACCATCGGGAGTATATAGAGAATTTTTCTTGCCTTTGATCGTGATCGAATCATAAGGATCATTGTATTTGCTTTTGCCTCGAAACCAAAATCTAACCCAAGCAAAAGTAGAAACTCCATTGCCTTTTGAAGTCCCATGATCCTCTTGCAGCCTGATAAGGTGATATGCAAGAAAAAGGTATCAACAACTGACCGGAAGAATGGGACATGAAGATTCATCAAGATCGGTTATTTCTTCTAAACTGGGGGCAACCTCGTCGTAAAACTCTCCAACAATAGGAAGGCCTCCTAAAACCTTCAAATCCCACAGTGAAATTGAAATCTCCCCACGAGAGGATAAAAATGTATTGGTGACTGAACACCAAGCTTCGCACAAGGCATGAATCATATTTCGACCTTGGTCATAAACAAACAGCGAAGCGAAGATCGATTCATAGACGCCTGCTTGCTCTAAAATCTGCTTGTGCTGACTCAAAATAAGCTCTGACCATTCCCAATATCCAGGGGGAGGAACAAATTCTCCACGTGGTTGAAAGCCATGCCAAGAAACTTCGCGTCTGCAAATGCGATGGCCCAAAGTGGTGAGGGCAGTATATTTGATGCTCTCTTCATGGTGACTATCTTCCAACTTCAGCACCGTCTTAAAAGCACCCTTTTGAGCAGTGTGAGAATTGCAAGAAAATACCTCATCGACCTCTTCAGAAGTCCAGACATCCAAATGGTAAAGAGTTGCCACATCAGAATCCCAATTATTTGCATTACTACCAATAGCTGGAGTGTGAATTAAACACCTAGTAGCTTTCTTTATATCCTCATTGGACTTGTCTCGGATAAGTAGAAAATCACGTAGACGACCTTTATACTCCTCTTGAGTCTTTGAAAAAAAGGGTCTACCCTTAACTTCATCTTGGTAATGCTTAACAATAGATGGTCTTGGAAGGCGATACGAAGGGAATTCGTCCATGACTACAAAAAAAAATAGTAAGAAAAGAAGATCAAATAACAAAAAAAAAAAATTCAAAAAAAAATTCAAAAAAAATTCAAAAAATAAATATATATACATATTCATAAAAAAAAAAAAAAAGTGGATACAAGTGGATAAGATCTCCTCTCTCATCCAACTCAAATGCCAATAGCTGACTCTGAAATTCCCTCGTGTAGCCCAAACAAAGAAAGCTTCTGTTTCTCCTTTTTACTTGAAAACGGCAATGATGCGTGCGCACAGAGTCTAGGCATCGTCATTTAAACTCTTGTAATGATACATTGTTCACAGATTTCAGGAGTTTCTGCATATCTTTTCTCAGATTTCAAATGACAAATTCGGCTTTGTATTTCCCCGCTTATCTCTATTTATATATTTATTTATTTTTTTTCCTCTGGTATTTAGTTTGACTTGACGTCAACTATAATGGGCTTTACTTTTTAGATTATTTTCGTTTAATCTGTCTAAAAAAAAAAACCCCTAGATTTTAGAATAAAATTCTGGGTTTTGGGTTTTGAGGGTTAAAAGGGATTTTATGGGTGCCAGCATATCTGGTGCTGTGGTGGATGAAGGAGCTCTTCCATTGAGGCCTAGACTTGGTGGCATACCAGAGAGCTGTGCGGCCTTGATTTTGGCACAGTTTGACCCAGTTGAGATCTGTAAATTGGCTCGGTTGAACCGGTCTTTTCGAGGTGCTTCGTCGGCTGATTTCATATGGAATCGAAATTGCCCTTCAATTATAGGTTCATTGTGGAGAAAGTTCTGCTAGGAGATCCAACTTTGTTAAATCTGCAGAAGAAAGAACTTTATGCCAGGCTCTGCAGGCCTAATCCCTTTGATTTTAGCAAAAAGGAGATATGGTTAGATAAAAACACAGGATAAATGAAGATTTTCGAGGACCTCCTTTGTATCAAGCAGGCACCAGCTTCTGGTTCTCCTTCTCTACCATGATATTTGCACAACGGGAGAGAGTAGTCAGTAACTTGGCCCAATTATTACCAGCTCCAGATTGTCCTAAAGATCTGTCCATACGGCCCAGTTCTCACACTATCCATAGTCCCCGGTTCAAGATTCATGAGCACGGCACGTGGGACGAATCTTCCACAAGAAGCCTCATTGTAGTAGACATTCACGCGCTCCAATTGAAGATTGGAGTTTTTGGTATAACGGCCGGTAGGGTCGATGCCGTGCTCCATACACACACTCCAATCCGTTACCCTCCCGCTCTCGGCCCTGAATTAAAATTAAAAGATGAGGAAATCCTTCATATACAGGGCGGGCAATGCGGGAACCAAATCAGATCCAAGTTCATATACAAAAGGGTGTCTTTAGGCCAGACCAGAAAACGTAGATATAATTGTTAATGCTGGTGACGGAGAAGACCAGGATATGATGAAAAATGTTCCTCTAACAGTAGTGTGACAAACACTGATATGTTCCAACAAAAGCTAGCAGAGACGAGCAACGGAGTAGGGTGGTCCATGGAATTGGGAAAGATGATGGCAACAGTAACTTTACAACCGCAGTCCGAGTCACGGTATGGGCCCGCTGGAAACAATGAAACAGAGAGCTGCTGTGTTGAAGAGTTAACTCTGCCACAATGAAGATGACAAAATGGAAAGCTGCCGTGACAGAAAGCTAGCTGTTGTGTTGAAGAGCTAGCCGCTGCGATGAAGATGACAAAACAGAGAGTTGCCGTGATGGTGATAGCGGCAGAGAGTTAGCTGCTGTGATAGAAAGCTAACGGCTGACAGAAAGCTAGCTGCTGTGATGAAGAGCTAGTCGCCGCGGTAAAGATGATGGCCGCATCGATGGCATAGTATAACAACAAAATTCAAGCAAGCAAAATAGCAGTACAGATGGCCACATAACAATAATTCAAACAGACATACAGATGGTTTGTCATGGGTGTACGAGCATACATTCACAAAAAAAAAATGTCTTACCTAATGATCCGCAGAATTGATGAAAAAGGATCTGAGCTGCTTGAAATTTATGAAGAGGAGTTATGATTATCAGTCAATATATATAGTTTGACAGAAGAATTTAAGTTGAACTCTAACTGAAGAGATGTAATTGTAATTTATCTCTTTAGTTCAATTTGTGTTGAAAATAAACACAAAATTCAATATATATATATATATATGTAAAGCACAAAAAAAATATTGTGCTATTAAAAAAAATCAAAGAATTTTGGCATAGCACGCATGCTTTTGACAGTGATGGACTTCAAATTCCATACGTACTTCATGCCTAGCATACGCACGCCCGTATCTTGAAGTGGGGGCATTTGTAGGCATTAAAAAAAATAATAATAATAATTAATTAGTATTATTAGTTAATTAAATTAAATATTTAATTAATTAATAATTTCTAATAAATTGGTGATAAATAAAAATTATCAACCAATTGTATTATCTCTAATTAAATTAAATTAATTAGAGATAAATCCTGGAGTGATCGAGTCCCTTTAGAACTCTCTACCATCAAGCAGTATAAATAGAGAGCTCTTCCACACTCAGAACACACAGAAGAAGACTCGGAAAATAGTCAGAAGACTCAGAGCACTCAGAAGAAGCAGACAGAAAGCACTGAAGAAAAGAAGTCTCAGCCTCCTCAGAGAATTGAAAGCCTGCAGAATTCTGGCTGTTCTCCGATCAAGCCTTCTCTTCAGTCAAGTCTTTTCTTCAACAAAGCCGTCAGCAAATCTACAAGAGGACAACAAGTCACAGACCGTTCTCTCAACAATCAGCCGCACCGCTACAAATCCACGAGGAACCACAGACCGTTCTCTCAACGATCAGCCACGCTGCTGCAAATTCAAGAGGAACAACAAACCCCTTTGGCCGTTTCTCTCAATCAATCATTCTTTTCACTCCGTTGGGATCAAGCGTCACGCCCTCGACAAGTGCAATCAGGAGACCGAATCAGAGGATCATAATTCTTTTTGTAAAGAATTCAAAACAGAGAATTGTACTCACACATAAATACAAAAATTGAATTTTATCACTAATTCGTGTTTTAATTTTTCAGACGCGAAAATTTGTGTATACAATAGCATTTATATAATGTTAAACATGTTATTGAGAATCTTTAAAACAATTAACATTATTTATATAAACATAAAATGTAGAAACTTTACTATCCATCATCATTAATTACCATGGTTGATTATAATCATGATTACTATCATGAATGCTACAATTATCAAGATCAGAATATAAATGATGCCTTAAGATAACTTGCTGGCCAGAACTTCACATTGCATAATTACTATCATGAATGCCACCAAACGAAAATGGCAGACGAGACAGATAACTTGTTTAAAGCAAGTAATGAAAGCAATAAAAATATTTAAAAAGAATATCAATTTTAGATTTTAATATATATATATATATATATATATATATATATATTTATGCCTAGACATGAATATAATTAGCTTGAGAATTGCTTCAACAGTAAACAAACTTTGCATAGAATATCATTATATTAATCATCATTATTAATCATGGCTACCATTCATGTAAAATTGCAAATGGGACATAAAACGTTCGTAGATTATATCTAGTTTAGAATAATTTGGCTCGGATACCACATGTAAACAAAAATTGTATATGTATTTATCACTTACACATATATCACATGATCTTCTTAAACTAGATGTCTCATGTTTTTTAAGATAATTTTAAAAAATAATTTACATACCTCTATTTGCGGTGGAAGCCAATGAATAAGCCATTGCAGAAGCTCTTGTGAAAGGAAATTTTTTTTTTTTTGAAAACAAGTTTCTCTCTTGCTCTGATTTCTCTTACGTATACGGAGCAGATGGAATTACCGTATATATTTTTAAGAGATATGACCTATTTTAATTTAAGTAGATAATTATCACTCCCAACTATGTCCATCATGTGGGTGGATGTGGTTCCTTAATTTTAGGAATAGTAACTCCTAAATTTTAAAGATAATGGATAGTGACATAACATTAACTTCCATTAGATTTAATCAGAGTCACAAATCATAAGTTTATCTTACAAATACAACCAAGGAGAGGTTCATATCATCAGCAATTAATTTTTTAATATATAATGGAATTTTGTTTTTAAACCACCAAGTTTATTTTTATTTAGAGGAATTTATGGTTAGAATGGATTTAGGTAAGATATTAAAAAATTAATTTCTTTCTGAGTTCGATTTTGACTTATCCGACTTAATTTTTTGTTTAAACTCGTTTTTACATACAACGAATAAGTATAAAACATAAAATTATAATAAAATAAAACAAATTGAATTAAAATCTAAAAAAATAAAATAGACATAATAACAAATAAGTATAAAACAAAAAATTCTAATAAATTCTAATGAAAATTTTATAAAATCATTCAAATCAAAATCAAAATCAAACTTTAAAAAATAAATAATAAGACAAATTTAAATTAAATTGCACATAAAAACTTTAAAGTAGTTAAAAATACAACTTAGTTTATTTTACATATGTTAATTTTTTGGTTTAAATTAACAAATACAATATTATGTTTCAATATATATTAAATTAACTAAGTTATAAAAAATAAAAAATTATAAATATAGGACGGATTGAATTAAGTTTGAACTTTAAATGATTTGCCTAAACTCAATTTAATTTTTTAATAAACCTCTTAATTTTTAAGCTCAATGTGTTTAACATTTTTATCCGAATTCATTTAAAAATTAAATTAATTTTTAAATTTAAACAAATAGTCCAACGCCCGCACGAATCTACTTCCATTCCCATTAATTGTTCGTCTTGATCGGACAAAACATGTGTATATGAATGAATAAGTTGACTTATACCTCATAGATGATGATTGCTCTCAGTTAACATTATTAAACGGCATGTTGTTTCAACGTGAAGGCCCAATTATTTGATCTTTTATCGTGATTAGCATGAATCTATCTATTTATATTTTATTTATTTGTAACCCATACGTGGATCTGATGATATACTGATGTAGATTATATAATTGTTTTTCTTTGTTTGGAGGAAAAAAATCATTCAGATTTCGGATCCAAATTTTTTATGAAAGATAAATATACAAATCATAAAACCAGTTGTATATATATATATATATATATATATATATAGAGGTGCGTACAGGCGCACCCACCATCATACTTTGGGATTATAAATAAAGATTATTGTAATAAAAAAATTAAAGTATATGCTACTCAACCAACGACTTTTTTAACTATGTAAAAAAATAATTTCTTATTTAAATAATTAAAAAAATTATAATATATTATAATATTTAAATTTAAACTTAAATAATTACATCTTCAATTAACAAATATTTCTTTTATATCTAAAAAAATTGTTAAAACATTAAAATTTCATGTAACAGATGCTTCTTCTTTCTAGAGATTAGAATTAAAACTTTAAACTTTATCTTTTTACTTAAATAAAATTTTATATTTTTATTATATTTAATAAATTTCTAACATTTTTTTGCACTTGAATAAATCTTTAAATTTTAATTTATATTAAAATAAACTATTGACATATAATTTTTCTATAAATAATCTTTTAATATAAACTAATCATCTGCATGAAATAACAAATTATTTTAGTACACGTGAAAAGATAAAAAAATATATATTTAAGTATAATAAAAATATAAAAAATTATTTTAAAAAAGTACAGTAATTCATGTAATATATATATATATATATTGATACCTTTTTCTAAAGCGAAAGTGGGCATCCAGCCATGGTCCCCACGAGACTTTATAATTAAGAGTAATTCGCTAGATTACAAATTGATTAATTAGAAGAATGGACTGTTGCTAACGGTTGTGGGGATATGATCAATTGCGGTGCCTGGTTTGCCAACTCACCGACGCTGTAAAGATCATGCAATAAAAGCACTGGCCCCAGTAATAAATACAGTTTGTCGTCTTGCTCATATATATTTATAATTTATAAATATATGTCAAATTATGAATCAATTATTGAGCATCCATGTCAAAAAATATAATTTAATTTTTTAAATTAATTTAATTAAATTTATTTTCGAAAGGTGATGTCAATTCAATGTCTGGAATTTCCAAATTATCATTAAATTACTGACGGATAATTTTTTTAGCCATGCAAATTGTTAACAAAAATTTTTCTAAACGCAAATATGTTTAGCATTTTTTTTTAACTCGAGTCACATCAAAGATAAAATAGAATTTAATTTATTATTTATATAATTTAATATTATTTTTATATTTATTAATTTATTATATATAATATAATAATTATACTTGTAACTTTAAACAAATTTATTTAATATAAAAAAAATTGAAATGTGAATGCGACCTGATCGCGAAATTCAACTTGTTCAAACCTTCAAGGCAACAAAAATATGAAAGTGAAATTCAATAGAGTTTACCACTTATGCTTTGTGCTTATAACCTTATATACAAAAGTAAATTCAGGCATTCACTGTTTGTGAGGAATGAACCATAAGTGATTATGGAGCAAAATTAGAAGTGATCAAAAGTTGGTTAGAATCTATTTGATTAATCAAAATTAATTAAATTCTATTAAATCAATTTAATCTATTTGATTCCGATGTCAATTAGTTAAAGTAATTGATTTCATCAATTAATTCAATTAGTTTTTATTTTTAAAATTATTAATTAAATTAATCGATTTCTTAAATTATATATAAATTAATATTCAATACACTAATATAAAATTTTTTTACTCTATAATCAAAATTAAAATAATACATATCTTTTAAATATATATATATACATACAAACAAAAACAATCAACTTTCTGAATATATATATATACACACACACGTACACAAAAAAAAAAACAACTTTCTAAATATGTATATATATATATATATATATATATTTACACAAAAAGACAATTAACTTTCCAAATATATGTATATATACACACATAAAAACAATCAGTTTTCTATATTTTGTTGTGTAGTCAATTTTGTACAATTGACTATTATATGTGAGAATGATTGCTTCTTCTTCGATGAATTTTATAAAGCATTAAATAAAGGTTACATACAATCGATGCATTTTATTCTAAATGTTAAAAAATGTGCTTTGAAGATTTTGGTAGAAGCGATTAGGATTGTGATCTTTTTAGGATATACAAATATATGTATTTTTATTGATACAAAGAATCATGGAGCTGCTACATAAAATAAAATCGTGGTTAATTAAATGCTATGAGAAACCGTTGTTGGAAACGAAGTTTGAGGGGAGGAACTTGCTTTTAATTTTCTGAGCTTTGACCATACAAGCATCCACTAATTCACACGTTTTAATGACCTCCACTGTGCTTTAGCAGCCATCCCGAAGAAAAAATCCAAGTTAATAAGAAATATAAGATTTGAAAATTTTTGAAATGACGTGAAAACGCTAAATATTAAAAATAAAATTTAGTATTTTTTATCGATACAAATTTTAATATAAAATTTTTATATTTTATATAATATAGATATGATTTATATGACACAAATATAAATTATAAATTCGAATTATTAAGTCATATTATCTTTATCCGATCTGATTATGAGATATTAAAATAAATAAAAATTAATTTAGATGGATGATGTTTTGATTGATTTCATTAAAATTAGTGTAAAATAATTATATATTTAAATTTAATTATAACGATAACGGTGAAATAAATGATATTTTTTATATATTATACTAAAACTTAAAATAATGAGAAAAATGATAATTTTAAATGTGACACGATGAAGCTCTTTATCGTGTTACAAAGACAATCGAGATCCTAAATAGAGTTTAAGTTTGTATTGGTGTGAGAATTGAGATGAAAGTAGATTTGAAAATTTTAGACACTTCATAATGATACAACGAGAATAGAAAACATGAATGTTGATAAAAATTATATATAAATATGATAAAAATTAAAAAATAAATTTTATTTTTGATATATAATATAAATTTTTAAAAAAATAATATTTTATATGATATGAACATAATTTTATATAATATATACATAAATTTTATAGCAGATTTTTTATCACATTTCTGTTTTCCTTTTTTGTGTCTCTTTTCATTCGTGCAATAAAAAAAAAAAAAAAGGGAAAAGGAAGAAAGAAAAGCGGATGCCGTATAAGTTGTCTCCTTTCGCAACATTAATTTCACAATTGACGGGTGCAGTGCCTAGCTGTAAGTGAATAGACGTTTAATTTATATTGTTTATTTTTTTAAATAAACAAACATATGAATAAAATTTTTTCATACAAGATCGTTAATTTATAATAATGTTATTAAAAAATTAAATATAAATAACAAAAAATAATACTTATCTTGCATGCAATGGACTTTCAAATTTTATGAGTGTGATACTGGTTTAGATAACAATTTTTTTTTAATAATCTTAATTTATGATTTATCATATATCAATGTATATATTATAAAATAATTTTAAATTTTAATGGCCGAATATATTATTTCTAGTGGATCAATTTATGGGCAGTAATAATTATAACGTGGCACCCACATGACTCCTGCATCGTAACCTCTGGGATTGTTGAAGAAAGTTGTTGATGAAGAAGATACAAACACAAAAAACCAGACACATTTCTGATCACCAGAGGCTATGGTCCCCATTAGGGTGCGTTTGGTTCGAAAAAAAAAATTATTTTAAAAAATAAAATTATTTTTTATCCAGAAAAAGAATTTTAAGAGGTAAATTTTAGAGAAAAAAATTATTTTAGATCCAAAAAAAAAAATTTTAATTCAGGTAATCTAAAAATACCATAGAATTCGAAAGTAATAATTTTACCATAAATTTTTTCAAAATTAAACACTGTAAATAAAATAAAATGATTGATAAAAAAAATAATCGAACCAAACGAAAAAATTGAATAACAAAAAAAAATTACAAAAAAAAAAAAATATCCCCTAACCAAACGCCGCCTTACTGTAATCGCGATTTTCCAGCTGATCATGATGGATTAATTAGAAAAGAAAAAAGAAGTACCGGTAGTTTGCCGATAGTTGCGGTAAATAAACGGATTGCTGATGCTATATATATGATGTAATAGTCATCACCTTTCCCGAGGATTATTATAGAATCGAAGTGCTAGCTCGACTTCATATCACATTTTTTTTTTATAAGATTATTCGTGTATGTAGTTTTTGTATATAAAATATAAATGTTTTATATTATAATTTATGCAAATAAATATATATAAAATTGGATTGCTGATGCTACCGGGTAAGGGCTCATCACCTTTCCCAAGGATTTTTATGTAATCTTAATTTGTTTTTTTTAATACTACTATTTGTATATCTAATTTATATTTACATTATATAAAATTTTATTTGAATAGGGTAAAATATAAAAATTTTATATTTAAATTTATGTCAACAAGTAAAATATATTTTTTTAATTTTTATTATATTTATATAATTTTTTTATTAAATTTCATTTTGTGTCATTTTTGTATTTTATAGTTATTTTGTCTAAAATTTGGCAGATCTAATTTTTTATTTCCTATTAAGAAAACACTAAATGTAATCCTATTGGCTTGTTATTATAGTTGTTACTTCTTTGACAATGTCTGAAAATACTGGTGAAACATCTTAAATGCAACTAGATACTTTATAAATGAGTATAATACATTACTTGATCTGATCAAATAGAATATTATAGTACTCTATTATAAATAAAAAGTTTTAAATATTATTATATATTTTTATTTATAAATTATTTATTTTTAATATTATCCTTTTTTTGAGGGTTTTATAAATATTATACTTAATTAAATTGATTCATTAAATATCTTAATTATAATTTTTAACATAAATCCATCTTATAATTTAATTTAAATTTATTAATATAATTTTTTAATAATATGTATTAAAATTGATTTTAAATTTAAATTTAAATTTAAATTTAAAAGTCAAATTTTAATTTAATAAATAAATATTTAATAAATTTAAATAATTAATAAATATTTTTATATTATATGAATAATATTCAAATACTAAAAATTAAAATTTTTAAATAATTGATTAAATTTAAGTATTATAGAGCATAATCAAATTTGAATTTGGTACCCAAAATTGAAGGAAAGCTCACTCTCTGCCATCTTTAGTTTTTGGTACGAAGGCCATTGATTATGAAATAAAGGAGAAACACAAATGTGTCCGACTTTTACACATTCAAAGTCACTTTAAACGTAAGAAAGTAATTGTGTTGTTGTCAATGCTGGGTACTATTCCGCCTTTGTGGAACTCTCCAATTAGCGCCATCCTCGCATGGAAAGACCATGTAGGTCAACTTTCTCATGAGTACAAAATTGAAAGCAGAAAAGTATCATCATGACTTTGATCAGATATTATCTCTATTTATTAGGAATAAGTTTATGGTTTGATTCTTATTTTTTTATACCTTTTATAGATTGAAAAAATTGAATTAAGAAAATTGTATTTGCCATTTGATCTTTATAATATTTGTTTGATAGCTGTGAATATAAAATGAAATTATTTGAATTTAAAATTTAAATTTAAATTTTATAAAAATCATAATATTTTTAACCATTAAATTAAAAAAAAGTTGTTGGCATTTGATCCTATAATTTAATTGCTACTCGAACAAAAATAGATGGTGAATGGTCTAAACAGACCAATAAAGATTAATAAGAAATTACAAAGCTAAACATAAATAAATAATTTATTTATTTACGTAAAGTTTATTTATCAAAACTATTGCACATTTGATAAGTATTAAAGAATAGCAAAATATATGCATGTAATATCGTAGGTGACATAATTAATTTGTTAAAATATATAAAAAACTCAAGATTCTTTAAATGAAAGCTTCGGACCTAAGAGTACAAATGTTTAAATTCAAACTTTGAATATGTATAACTCTAACAGTCTTAAAAGGAGAAATATAATTATTTTAAATAGTACTCAAAGTCAATATTAATTTTTTTACTTATAATTTTTTTTCAAGAAAATCTATCGATGGTTGATAAAACAATGATGATAAAATAATTGATATATAAAAATATTTACGTATGTTTATCTACATTAAACTTGCAACTCTCACGCTCACCTATATAATAATATTTTTCACTGTCGTCGTTCACTTAATTGCATGATTGTCTTTCACAAGCAACTTGTGCGCATTGTTTGTTTGCATGAAAGTTAGCTAGGTCCATCATTTTTCTTGTGATGAAAGATAGGTTTTGCTAAAAACAAAGGTAAAGTTGTTGAGCTTTGAAGTGATCGACATTGATGCTTTTAATATTTTGATAAGGATTTTGATCGTTTTTGTGATATATAAAGTATTTTTTTTTTAGTTTTGGGCTAATTATTTAATATATTTATTCTTAATTTCTATAAAATATATTCTAACATATTATATATGTATATGCGCAAATAGTATACCAACAATAAAAAGTAACAAACTCATATAATTAATAAGAGATTTGCAATGATAATATTAAACTTTTAAAATGCCATGACTTTTAAACCAATATTGGAATCTTTAATTATGCAATCTTTCAATGAATTATGAAGATTTTCTTGATTTTTTGAGTGGTTTAAATTTAAAATAAAAAAAATCAATAAATCAATGTTAAAATAATATTTTGATTGAAATAAAGATATGAACATACCTTTTTAAAATTAAAGCGAAAACTTTATGAATAAAAGTTCAATTTTTTTAAAACTTTTTATAAAGCGATTCTAATCTACTTTTTCAATTGTAAAAAGATTGTACAATGATATCAAACACAGATCTAGATTAGAACGAAAATTTATATGGAAAGAAAAATTATAATAAATAATAAAAATCAAGAGGAAAAGTTTAATTTCTCCTACTCTCCTCTTAAATTATAATTCAAACATATATAAATAAAACTAACAATTTAATTTCAGATAAACTAATTTAAATTAATAATATATATTTATAAAAGTTTTTTTTTTTTTTTTTTTGGGGGGGGGGGGGGGGGGGGGAGGGGGGGGAGAGGGGACAAGGTCCCCTCATGATATAAGGATCGTTCGCCATTGAATATTGAGGTAATATTCGTTTATTAACGTTGGAATTGAGCTCAACGTGAAAAGTGAAAACATGGTGAAAAGGTGTAATATATATATATATATATATATATATATATATATATATGCATACATACATATATATATATATATATATATATATATATATATATATATATATATATATATATATATATATATATATATGTCCCACCAATAATGAAATCGGCCACCACGTATTCACACGTTTTATCATCACTTCTTCATGCTTAATTTAGTACTCCAAAGAAGAAATCGCAGAGAAAAAGTTGGTGAATGTTGATGATCTGACTAGCTAGAGGTAAAAACTGTGTTAATAATGAAATATTTATTTGACGATAAGGTTTAACATTTTGAAATTTATTTATTAGTGGAGTATCGTCATTTAGTATGTTGACAACGTATAAAAAAGTATATATAGTACGGACAACATATATATATATATATATATATATATAAATCCTTTTTAAATTCAATACTATCTACAAAGAGTAAAGGAAAAGTCAAGTAAATTATTATTTATACAAGTAGAAGAAATGTGAGAAAAATTCATAAGCATTGTAGATGTAAAATATTCAACGCATCATATCATACGAACAGCATCCTTGTATTGAAATATTCGAGAAAAGAGTTAAATCCAAGTAAAAATTGAAAATCCCTATTATCATATTAAAAACATGTAAAAATATTATGAACTAGTCTCTATAATTAATCAAAGAAATAATGGGAGGCTGACAACTATACCAACCCTACCCTTTATCTATCTCCACTCTTTTTCTGCCTATAAATTCGGCTCCCAAACTGAGTAGCAAGTGTCCCAAAATCAATCCCAAACCTAGTAGTATAGTTTTGCTGAGTAGAATCATGGAAGCCGTGCCGGGCAAAAAGGGTTTCAGTAGCAACTATTTGCTGCTGAACCCTAAGAAAGCCTCCTTCTTTGATCTTCTTTTCCTCTTGTTTTCTAAAAATGTTAAGAACAGAAAATTTATCGAAACCTCTTTGGACGAACTGGATCTCTGGTACAGGCTTCTTGTATTCCTCTCCACGATGGCACAGACATTTCTGCAAGCGATATCGACGCCAATGGCAAAGATAGGGACGTTGGTTGAGGACTTTCTCAACCTTCTGCAATTGAATGGCGGCTTCTTTGGTCTCGTAAAAAATATCATGCTAGGTATAATATTTACGTTAGATCATTGTTATTACTATTTTCACTTTGACATTCAAGGATAAATTAACTAATAATTGATGAACAAGTTGGTATTTTAAGGAAAATTAAATATTAACCTATTGGCTTCCAGGTTCCAACTTGGGAGATGTTGCATGCGTTTATGCACTTTTTTTTTTGTTTTTTTTTTTCTAATATTATTTCGTTCATATTTCTTTTCATTTATTTTTGTTACGAAGCTTTATTTTAATTTATCTTCTATTCTCACAGTTTGTACATCTCCTTCAGGACAAAAGACGGAAGATCTTTAAATTTCTGGTTATAAAAAAGAGATGATACTTAATCAAGTTCTCGGATTTTATTAATAATATAAAACTCTCGATCTTTTTTTACATAAAATTAAAATATGAATTTTTATTTTATTATGATGAGAACCTTGACGTTAATCATGGCAAATTAAGCTTATCTAGCCATTGACCTTCTTCATTGACTGATATAATTTATTGAACATACCTACATGAATTTATCTTGATGAATGGGATGACAAATACTTAATACCTTATTATAATATTATGAGTATTCATCATTTTTCTAATTTCATGGATATGCTATAATAAAATCATGATTTATTATTTTAATTTTATGCAATAAAAGATTGAGAGTTTATTTTTTTTATATTATCTCATTACTAAAATCATGGTATCACTCTTAATTGATTAATATTATCTCATTATTTAATTTTGCACTTTCAGGAGTTTATTAGTTACCCATAAAGAATATTTGATTATTATCAGATTTTTTGAATTCAAGGATAAATCAAAGTAGTAGAACTGACAAGAATTTTTTTTAAATAGGAGTTTTTTTTTTTTATTGTCAAATGTCTTACAAAGTGAACCATCCTTGAATCTTTGACAAGATACTGTACTACCGGTAAGATTTATAGGGAATTACAGATGAGTAAGTAGAATGTAACTTATTTGTGATTATTGAGGAAATGAAAAAAAATGTAATAATTAATAAAAAGAAATGATAATTATCTTTTTGCCCTCAACTGTTACATTTTTCCAACTTTTAACTTAGGAAAAAGAAAAAATAACCAAAAAAAAAGACTGACAAAATTTTAAAAAATTATTGATAAAGTTAAAAATATAAAAAAAGAAATTATTTCAGTCTTTGAATTTGTTTTTGTGGTATTTCAGTTTTTGAAAATTAATTTAACCCTGCTTTAAACGGATTTAGCCTTAACCATGGATTAGCCAACTTGAATCTTGGTTTTCTCATAAAATGTTGGCCTATTGAGATCGTTTTTAGCCTTGAATAACTAAATCCAGATAATTAAATATGTAAACATAATTTATTTTCTAATAGATTATATACCACTTCCGTCTAAATAATTATTTTTTCTTATGATTGCAAACCGTTAAAACTTTCATTTCATTTCCTTTATTAATTCCTCCGAATATTTAAAGAAGTGCATGCATGAAAATCCAATAAATTAATGCGCCTGACAAGCTTCATGTTGTTGCTGCCTTAAAAAATTTCTGTCTGTCTTTTATTTATTTCTTTGGAGCAAAATTCAACGCATATGTACTTGCAGGAGATCTGAGTATACTGATCTGTGCCAAGAGAATTAAAGAGAAAAAAAAATAAAGTCTTATATAGAAATTGTTTAATATTAGTTATTCAAAAACATTTCCTACTAATGGGGAGCGTAATTAATGGATGAGATTATTTTATGTTGAACAGTGAAGGTTTTGATTCCTGACAGAAGCGCTGCGAACTATCTTTCGGCTGTCGGATTTACGGATCCGAGAAACAAGCTAGACAGTAACATTAAATATGGAAATGCCATGTACTACCCATCACTTGCGATTATGGCTGCTAAAGCAGTTTATAATAACGCTGCTTATACCAAATCCATAGTAAACAGTCAGTGGCAGGTATGACGACGAACTTCTTTCTTTTGAAAAAAGGTTTCTTGAAAATTAGTTTATTTGAATATCAAGTTGTCAATAATTTAAAATTATATAAAGTTTTCGATGAAAGTGATTTATATAAAAAAAAATTACAGTTAAATTTTTAATAAATTAATTTTTAAAAAAAACTAACATTAATTATGATACATTAATAAAAGTTAATCTTATATATGATATGAAAATGTGTTGTTATTTAAAAAAATTACTCGACCTTCGGTGAACTTACATAGTTTGATATCTTTTTCTGCAGATGCAACACGTGTTCTTTAAAGATTACTGGAATGGTATCCAAACTCTCGATTTTCAGGATAATAATTACAGCCACTATTTTGAGATTTTTTTTTTCATTTAATGGATGTAATTAGTTGATTTTTACTTTGGCAGATTTCCTAGGAAAATCCGACACACAAGCCTTCCTGTTTCGAGATAAAACTGATAACCACGACACTTTTGTTGTTGGCTTTAGGGGAACCGAACCGTTTAACGCCGATGATTGGTGTGCCGACGTTGATCTCTCTTGGTACGAATTCCCTTTCATCGGAAAGGTTCACAGTGGTTTCTTAAAAGCCTTAGGCATGCAGAAAGTCGTAGGCTGGCCTAAGATCGTCGTCCCAGATTTAAGGCGAAAAGCACCATTAGCTTACTACGACTTAAGGGATCAGTTGAATGACCTTTTGAAAAAAAACCCCGAAGCAAAATTTATAGTCACAGGCCACAGTTTGGGCGGTGCGCTTGCAATTCTGTTCCCAGCTATTTTGTTCTACCATAACGAGAAATTGCTGCTTGAGAGAATGTACGGTGTGTACACTTTCGGGCAACCGAGAGTTGGAGATGAATCGTTTGGGAATTACATGGAGAAAAATTTGAGCAAGAATGGAATCGAATATTACAGATATGTTTACGCTTATGATCTTGTTCCAAGGATTCCCTTTGATAACAAGGTTCTTCCGTTCAAGCACTTTGGTAACTGCGTCTACTACAACAGCAAATACGTAGCCAAGGTAAGCAATGAATATTTTTAGATCGTTAAAGATTAAATTTTGATCGCTGAAATAATTTACAGTGAACTTTTAGAAAGTAAAAAAAAAAAAAAAATCAAAAGATTTCTGAACAGTAGTATTTTTTGAGTTTAGATTTGCTATATTTGTCTGAAGATATTGTCTGTGTTTTGTCATTCAATATACATGTGCCTACTGATCAGAGGTGAACAATTCTATGTCAGACAATTTGGATATCTAACAACTCAGACCTGCAATAATTAATTCTATCCCAATTTCAGCCACTTACCGATTCGAGGAGTCCGTAATTGATAACCTGTAATGAATAATGATCTTTCTGTGATGCATAAGTGAAAGTGCAATTGGTCCCCTCTGAAATTAATTTTTCCCAGACACAAGACAAATTATGCAATATTCTCTTCAGATATAAATGAAGTAGTGTTTTTATTGTGCTATTAGTACATAAATGATATATTGATAAGCTGTGAACAATCTTTGGAATTTTCAATGTGTAGCTTGTGGAGGAAGTGCCATACAAGAACTACTTCTCGATTTTTGCCTTTTTCCCCATGCTCTATAATGCTGCATATGAGCTGATCCGAAGTTTCACCATAGCGAAGACGAGGGGACCAGAATACAAGGAAACATGGGTGATGTTTGGTGTTCGATTGTTTGGATTGGCCGTCCCTGGTATAGCAAATCACTGTCCCCAGGATTATGTAAACTCCACCCGTCTTGGATCCCCGGAAGATGCTTTATTTCTTCCTCTGTACGAGAAAAAAGGGAGCCTTGAAGTGAGCTTGCTAGCTGTCTGAGCTAAGAAGGCCTATGGCCTGGTATTATCCTTTAGTTTGCACCTCCGAGATCTAAGTAAAAAATAACCGCAAGGCTTCTGCATAACGCATGCCACCAGTAGCACCTCTGTCACTAAGTTAAATGTTTTCGAGTTGTACGTGTTCTTATCTATGTTTATGGCAATAAAACAGTCATGTTTTCACTATACATTCGTTCTCTCTGTTGTTAACAGCATGTATGATTGAAGTTTGAGCTTCAAGATTGTCGCTTCCAAAGCATGAAAATAGACTGTCTCCATGGACCATTAGTACAGTTCGATGGTCAATCAGTGACATTACCTCAACTCTGACAAATTTTGGAATTTTTTGTCATTTTATATTTAATTCGCACATTTCCACCACGACCGATTATATAATGTTTAATTAAGTATTTAACATTAAATCAGTACTTAGCATTTTGTTCTAAGATTTTTATCAATTATTCTATTAAATTTGTCACGTGTTAAACTCTTTCATTTTTGTCTATACAAGATGTGAATTATTAAAGTGTTGTAATTACATATTTATTAAATATTAAATTTTTGTGAATTTATATTTAAATTAAGCTCATTAATTTATAATTAATTGATTTTAGATTGAATATTTAATAAAATTAAATCCAATTTTCTTGTATAAAGCATCCATCAAAATTCATAACCATCTCTCCCATGAACAATTTCATCATTTACCTTTCAAAGATGTTAATGTGGACCCAACTTTAATCCCATCATATATAATATGCGGACCACAACATGATATACAACTCCAAAGAAAATTATGATTAAAAAAAAAAATAAACAGTTGACAAAATTTAGCTAAATATCGGCCCAATTTTGTCTCACGCATATTCCCATGGTGAATTTTCACGGATATTTACAAAATGTTTCTTTTTCTCTGATTCCGGTCGGTCATTAATCCTACTCAGAGTGGGGCACCATTCCCACGTGAAGAAGATAGGTTTATAATTAACACCGACATTCAACCAAATGGTTCCATGCAGCTATCATGAGGTCGTGTTCCGCGTGGAGTATCAAAGCTCATTCTCTCGGATTTTTTTTATTCAATTTTTAAAACATTTTATCATGAAATTAAACATAATTAAAATATTTTTTTTAGTGCGCACCAGGATCGTATTATCTAATTAGCAACAAAATCAGTATTTTCTATCAACATTTTACCAGATTTGTTTAGTTAATTATTTAGGTTCTTGATTGTGTTGCAGATGTATGCTTCCCCTGTCCATAATCCACATAGAAATCATCAAAACTTTTGGCAATTTATATATTTCCTTCAAGGTAAAGTTTATGAATATTTCCAAACTAAGAAAAGGCTGAAACAATTATTGCCATTGGCATATAGAACAGTTAGACCCCAACCTCAACTAAAAGGTCTAGCATGCGACGAACAGATATTGCCAACCGAGTAAGTTCAACTCATCCAAAATAATTCAACTATCTCATGGAAAATAACCTTTCTATTCCATTGTTGGAAGTCACTCAAAAAACAAATTTCCTATGATATGGTCATGCAACCACATATCACAGAGACAGATAGTTTTCACTTGTCAGGTCAACCTGCAAAATCCAGCTGGCAATGGAATCAACCCTAAAGATTCATACCCAAATCTAATAATGTTAACATGTGTGAAGCCTCGTTGTTTCTGACGATGATTGTCATTATGTAGAGTTAACATACGGATAAATGACTTGGCTGATAAATTGCTTATGGAAGGGGTGTGTGTGTACAGCTAACGGTCTTGTTTTTGTGCACAATTAAGTATCTGCAAAGGTTTTGCGTTTAGGCGTGTTGAAAATTTTGGATCTCAACATTTTTCAAATTGATTCATGACCAAAAAAAAGAAAAAACATTTTTCTAATTGATTTATAGATCAGAATCGACAATGCCACATGGCTCACCCGTGATGCATGATGATAATGATTGTCCTCTGTCTCCCTATATATAGTAATAATAAAAAGGTAAATTGCATGTTAAGTCATAGAACTTCAAATGATTTTTTATTTTAATCTTTCAATTACCAAAAAAAACTATAATTTGATCTCTAACAATTATGAAATTATTCTTTTTTGCCACCTAAACATTAAAGATAGAGGTGTCCATAAGTGGGGCTGAACATAACTATATACTAATGGGATATATGTAATTAAGTCCTAGTCTTACTTGGTTTAATTACTCAGTTTGAATTTTAGCCTAGATCTATTTTTATATTTTATTATACAAACTCGGATTCAGTTTGACCTGACCTGAATTTTTTTGTTTTTTTGTTTCTTTGTCTGTTTTTATTCTTTTATCCCCTTTAACATTTAATTTAGTTTTGTCAAATTTTACATATTAATTTTCATATTAAATATATATTGTCAAATAATCAATAATGTTTTAAATACATATAATTGCATTATATTTTGTAAAATATATAATTTTTTTTAATATTAATATGTTCGGGTCAGGCCAGGTCGGGTCTAAGTAACTACGTGTAAAACTCGAGTTCGATCCAAAAATTAATCGGACCTATTTATTTTTGTCCAAACCTGTTCATCGATCCCATTTGTTGTCCAAACTCACAAAAAATAAATTTATTTTCAAGTTTTAACGGACCACCCCTGACTCTTCGATAGATTTAATTAAAGACCAATCGTATCTTGATATGCCATTATCATTCCATTTATCATATATCACACAATATTATCACGTCGTATAACATGTCACTTGACATTATAAATTTTGAATAAAAATAAATTTCAAAAAATAGATTAAGTTTTAGAGAGTTTTTATTTTGGTAACCAACGTATAATTGTGAAAGAACATACATACCTTTTATTATTTTATTCGTAATTTTTCTTTTAACAGGCCCAAGAAAATCTCAACAAATATAACAAGAATAAACCAACGTTTTGTAAAATTTAATATCGTAAATTTGTTTCAATTTAAATAGAAGAAATAATAAAATAATATATTAAATTAAATTTTACAAATGTTGGGATTAGATCATTATAAGGCCATGTTAATTGATGGTAAGACGTTAACAAATGAAGGCCAAATTATTAATATTTTCACAAACAATTTTATGATCAATTTTAGAGTCATTGACCATAAAAACTCTAAAAAACTTATGTAACCAAAAGTTTAATTTATCCTTTCTTTTAATTTTTTAGTTTTTTTTTTTCAAATTTACAATGTTGCGTTGATAATATCAGATGGCATATACCTGGTAACAATACACGGCGTTTGAGAGATGATGTGATAATGTTACATCGTTATGCCTTTAGCTTCTAATGATTGGGTGAAAAATTTTTTTCATAAAAGTTATTGACCAAATTATAAGTTTTCAAGTTGGGTGATCACAATAAAAATCGTCTTAAATTCGGGTTAATGTGTAATTTATTCATAATAAAATTATTGAAGTAATTTGGATTCGGTTTGATTCATTAAAAATAACTTTCAAAAATTGATTTTGTTGTGATAATATATTTTGAAATGACAAAACAAGTAAATTCAATAATATAAAAATGATATAAAAACATGTTTAGAAGTTATCAGTACCAGAACTTGAGTTTCTGTAGATGAGAGATCGATCTGGGTTATGAGAGATCGATCTCCTGGGATTTCTTGGATGAGAGATCGATCTCATAAAGACATGAGATCGATCTGCTAAGCTGTGAACCTCTACAAAGGTATTGAGGCAGATTGAGATCGATCTCTAAGGGTTATGAGATCGATCTGCCTAATACTAGAGTTGAGGAGATCGATCTGATCTAGGAAGAGATCGATCTCCCCTAAAGTAAAGACAGTAGATCGATCTGTGAGATCGATCTATACTCAAACAGAGAGCTCATGAGATCGATCTGGTATAGGAAGAGATCGATCTTCTCAAAGTCAGAGAGCTAAGGAGATCGATTTGGGGTAATAAGAGATCGATCTCTTCACTACGAGATTACTTGGCAGATCGATCTATAGATCGATCCTGTCTCAAACAGAGAGATTGGAAGATCGATCTGCCTATTCGACAGATCGATCTCCTCTAATATTTTCAAATCATGAGATCGATCTGCTCACATATGAGATCGATCTCCTTGTGTTATTTTGCTTTGATCTTGCAGGACTTATAACAAAGAGATCGATCTGGCCAAGATGACAGATCGATCTGACATTCTACTGGAGGTACCCAACGGTTAGTTCTGTAAAAATCTCAACGGGAAAAACAGCATTTAATGCTCCAACTACCAATCATTCAGTATTTAACCAAGCATTGAAGACAATGAGAAGACAGACCATTGCTGTACATTTTTCTTACATTCTCAAGAGTTTAATTCTTTCATTCCTTGTGTCTTTATTCCTCATTTTATTGAGTTTGTTGTATAAGCTTAAGTGCAAAAGCTATAATTGTCCTACCCACATTAAAGCTTGACATTGTATTCATCTTTACCTCAAAAGAGAAGAGGATTGTTCCTCAGTGAGAAAAACATTGTAAAAGGGTGAATACTTCTTTGTATTGCAAAGGGTAGAGAGGTTATTCCTTAACCTGAAAAAGGAACATTGTAACTTCTGTTGAAGGAGAAAAAGAAAGCACTTGACAAGAAGGTCAAGAAGAGAGGACGTAGGCAAGAGATTGGCCGAACCTCTATAAACGATTGTGTTTATTTCTCTCTTCCCTATCTTGCTTTAATTTGTTTAATTTCATTGTATTACTCATTATCATTTGCTGATTAAATTAGGATTAATTTAAAATTTGTCATTAACATTAGAAAACCGATTCACCCCCCCTCTCGGTAGAGCCAACAGATTTTTATATTTTTTTATATTTGGTAGCAAGAAAATAATTGATCAACAAGTAATGATTTTTTGGTCAACAAAAAGTTAATTAGATCATTTTTTAGAAAATTGTCTTACAATTTTGAAAAAGAAAAGATAATTTCTGAAAAATAGCTATCTATATGTAAGGTTATTTGTTAAAACCAAACTTGTGAGTATAATTCTATTTAAATTATACTTTGGATATAATTTTTTTAAAATTTAATTCAATTTAACACTACATAAGATATTATTATGTTAATAAATTTTTTATTTAATTAGATTAAAAATTTTAAAAATTAAAATATTAACATTAAAAATATCTTAACATTTTAAGTTTAAATATTTTATTTTGTGTGTTATTAATCTTAAATAGTCTTAACGTTTCAATAATAGACAATATTGCATTATTGTTTTAACAATAAATAATATATACTAATTTAATAAAAAAATATTTATTAATTAATTATTTTAATAATAAATATAAATAATAATTTTGTTATGATTTTAATAATAAATAATTTCAGTATAAAATATAATCATTATAAAATTATAAATGTTTATAATATTTCAAAAATAAATATTAATATATTATCAATATTATATATATATTAAAATATTAATATTTCTTTAATTTTTTAAAAATATTAATATAAGTAATAATAAATAGTTTTCTTTTAAATGTTTGATAATATAATATTTTAATATTTAATATATTTCAAAATATAATTTATTTTTAATATTAATAAATTAATTAATTAATAATAAATAGTTTTTAATATCATATTAGTTAACTAATATCATTTGAAAAAAGAAAATATATTTTTCAAAAACAACCAAACAATAGTAAATATTTTTTATTGACTCATTTAAACAACAAAAAAATTTTATTTTTCAAAAAATGAAAACAGTTTTTCAAATATCATTTCCAAAAGTTATTTTTTGTGTACAAAACAAAGTTCAATTGAGCTCAATGTGCATTGGTACCCAAGAAGCACTGGGCAAAAGGCTTGTATCCTAACTCGCCCAATGATGAGCCCAACATACTCTAGAGCCCAAAAATACTTAGGTAAAAGCTTATACTTTGCTCGTTTCAGAGCCCAACTTTTCAAATTAAGAATAAAAAACAGTTAGAATGAGACGATTTCCTTAAAAGAAATTTTCAAATTAAGAATAAAAAAACAATTAGAATGAGACAATTTCCTCAAAAGAAATCACTCGAATAACACAATCAATGAAGAATTAACACCGACGCCCCATCTATTCCACAATGGTAGTTGAGAGTGAAGGACTCAAGGGTCAAGCACCACCTCCAAAACACAAGATCCAGAGTCATTCAAATAAGTATAAAAAAGTGTTGAAGGCTCTAAGCCAAGGGATGACATCTTCTTCCTCAATATACTCCAACTAGTACCTTTGGCTCTTGGCTCTCCACCTCTGATTACTGTGTAATTTTCTCTTTTCCATCTTAATTATTCTTCTTTTTTTAATTCAAACACATACTGACTTGATTATCGAAGCATTCATCAAAATGTCAAACTTTGACTCCTTTTAATCTTGTTTTGCCTTGCAAATCATCTTCTTCCTCAATATACTCCATCTAGTACCTTTGGCTCTCCACCTCCAATTGTCACACCCCGGAAGTGCGGAAAAATGGGGCTAATTTAAACTTTTTATCCATTAACTATGTTGTTTTCCTGTCCATGTCTAGATTTAAAATCTTTTTCATTTTTCAGGATCTCATTACATTACATACATTCTGTATATATAAAATTATTTACAACTATTACATCCCGACTATTATATACAATAGTGTCTATTATGTATCACATGTCTGAAATATAAGTAAGACTGTACCTCAAGGTTACAAGAGTATCTGCTGAAAGGTCGGACTACCTTGTCAACGACCACAGTCTCATATGTGCAGTAGACTCGCTATAGATAATCTGGGAGATGGAAAGGAGGGGGGTGAGTTTTTCAGACTCAGTAAGAGATACATTTAAAATAGCTTTAAATACTCAAAACATGGTAAAACGCATGGTTTTACAAATCAGCATAAACATGTACTGGAGTAGAGATGCTTACATTTCATAAAAGCAGTAAAAAAAACATGCTTAAATCATAAGTTTACACACCATGCATCTTTTTAGTAAAACTCATATATAGTATGCATATCACGTCGTGTAAACAAGTAAAAAGTATCTCAAAACTTAATCATGCATATCATAACATGCTTATCACTTTAGAAATGAAATCATATTGTCATATGCACATCTCGTAAAACATACTCATGGCTACATTTAAAATCTCATCATAAAAATATGTGCTCAATAGCAAATCATAAAACAGGTAGCATGAAATGTGCGAAAACATATATATATCGTTCCGTCAATTCATCGTGTAGGGTCAGGCAATTGTCTCATATACTAGTCCCGAAGGACATCATACATCTGGTCCCGTAGGACTAAATCATGGTACTCATGGCCATAGCACAGGGAGCCGTAGGACTGGATCAGGGTCGTACGCTACCCTATCTCTCGTGCACCACTAAATGGGGACTATACGCACGAACTCACGTGCATCACCAAGTGTGGTCTATACGCACGTTTCTCATATCAAGTCAGAGCCTGCCCGTTCCCTGGCCGTCGGCTAGGTAGATCCTCGATCGTCTCCATACGAGATCGATCCCAGATCCTCTGACCTTCTTCATGTCATGCCTTTTTACCCCATAAAAATCATTTTGGGCCTCTTACCCAATTTATCAAAATCATTTCGGGCCTCATACCCGTGTATTAAAATCGTTATGGGACTCTAACCCGTTTTCATGAAAACATTGCTTTGGTAAAGCATTCTCAGGGCTCTTCCCCGTCATTTCATAAAATGAAACCATGTTTTCATTTTCATATTGAAAAATCACATTTTCATAAACATGTGAAGTAAAATGTATCTTATGCATGTAGCAAACACGTTGAAAAACTCGGGAAACGGTTTAGTTTCAGTTTCTAAGGCATTGTAGCATATTTCATAAAATCCCATTCAACTAACATACATCAAGTCATTGGTAAGGTAGGTGGAGCACTAACGCTACTCTAAATTATATCCCTTACCTCTTAGCGACTGATGTAGAACACTTTCCTCGATGCTCGAATTTATCTCGTAAAACGTGTCGATAGATCGAGCTGCTGCAAAACAAGTTCAACTTATCACATATGGCTTAAATTCATTTCAACATATCCAAATATGTGATTTTATCGAATCTTTGACCAAAATTTGACTTTTAATCGATTTTACTCTTTTTGCTCGGTTTTATCGGTAGAAACCTCGATTTAAATCGTATTTAACTCAATAAATAATTTTCTCATATTCATTACGGTCGATTTAGCTAATTGGACCAATTTCTCTCTTATTGGGCCAAATTACACCTTAATGGGTCTTAATTCGTTTTAAGCCCGTTTCCACTTATTAATTCTTTCATCGAGGCCTATTGGGCTCACTGGGCCCATCGATACTTATTGGGCCTTTTCTAGACTCTTTGAATAGTCTGTATATCATTTACGACAATTTAATTAAAAATCTCAATTTAATCCACTAAATGCGCAATTTAATCCGTAACTCGTAAAATAAACTCTTAATGTGCAATAATTACATAGATTGTCGTAAATGAGCTTTACTTACCCGAGATTTTACGATAGTGCGCAAATTGAAGTTCGATCGGGCTCACGTACGTGATTTATCGTCGAACTGCACAATTTATATATTTAATTTCGGGTGAATTTTCGATCAAATATAACTTAAATAAATTTTCAAAAAATTAAATCGATCACATTTGACCTCTTACCGACTTACCCGAAGTCCGGTGTATCCCCGAAAATTTTTCCTTTTTCCCTTTTTCTTTCCTTTTTTTCCTTTTTCCCTCTCTTTCTTGGCTGAACCGGTTCGGTCCGGTTCAGACCGGTTCAGTCCATCGGTTTACCCCGATTCGACCGGTTCAGGGCCTCGCCAGTCGGTTCTCCGCCGGCTTCCGTCGCCAGCAGCTCCTCTGGGTCGTCCGATGCACGGATCTGTGGTTGGTTTCCTCCAAAGACGCCGGAAAGTCGCCGGTCCGGCTGTTCTCCTCTTCGTCGTCGGTACCCATTTCTCTTTCTGCCGTTTCCGGCGTTTGCCGACAGTTTCGCCGGTCGTGGCCGCCACCAACAAGCTCACCTGTGCCTGGGGAACGTTCGGCTGTGGTCGGTCGGGCCTGAATCGGCGTCGATCGCCGGCGATGGCCATTTCTTCCTCTCGGCTCTGTTTCGTTTTCCTTTCGCCGCCGTTGCCGCCGTTCGTCAGCTTCCATGTCGCAGGTGGGGCATGCTGCATCGCCCGGCCTCCTTCGGTGTCGCGCCTGGGCCGCCGGTGAACAGATGGGAGATCGGCTCCCTTGCTCCGTCTGTTTTCTTCTCTGTCGCGTTCGCGCGACCGAGTTTCTTTTTTTTTTTTTAATTATTTATTTATTATATTATATTATATTTTAATCAAATAAAATATAATAAATTATACAAAATATCTCAAAATATTTTATTAATTAATTAATTTAATTAATTTAATTTATTTTAATTATTTCGGTGTATTTTTCGCATATTTTTGGGATAATGTCCCGGGCGAAAATTACAAAAATTCGTAATATCTCCGTATCTTGACCAATTGGACTCGGAATTCCATAATTTCTCCTTTATCGATCAAGATTTTCTAAATCCATATTTTTAATGAAATTTCTTCATCGAATTTACACCGAAATTAGGATCTTTGACCATTTTACCCTTCTACACGTTCGGGATTAATTTAGACCGATTTTCCTTCTCGGACTCACTATCTTTTCTCATTTAAATTTCGCATTTTTCGTCCAACGATTTAAATCCCTTTTATTTAATTTATGATCCCAAATAATGAACATAGTGAAAAAAATCCGGTTTCACACCAATTATTGTGTAATTTTCTCTTTTCTATCTTATTATTCTTCTTCTTTCAATTCAAACACATACTGACTTGATTATCGGAGTATTAATCAAAATGTCAAACTTTGACTCCTTTTAACCTTGTTATGCCTTGCAAATCATCTTCTTCCTCAATATACTCCATCTAGTACCTTTGACTCTTAGCTCTCCACGTCCAATTATTGTGTAATTTTCTCTTTTCTATCTTATTATTCTTCTTCTTTCAATTCAAACACATACTGACTTGATTATCGGAGCATTCATCAAAATGTCAAACTTTGACTCCTTTTAACCTTGTTTTGCCTTGCAAATCATCTTCTTCCTCAATATACTCCATCTAGTACCTTTGACTCTTGGCTCTCCACCTCCAATTATTGTGTAATTTTCTCTTTTCCATCTTATTATTTTTCTTCTTTTAATTCAAACACATACTGACTTGATTCTTGCAAATCACTAGCATTGTTTAACACGATCATAGTTGGTTGGTGAATTATCTCCAAAATCATGAAAAATATATATATTTTAAAAAATCTTATAAATAAGAGAATAATTAGGTGAATAAGTAAATAAAAGGATACAAAATCTCATAAATTTAATTTTATATTTATTTCTAATATGAGAATCATGAGATAAGAAAGGTAGCTTTTATTTATTCAATGACACATGCATATTACCAATGACGTTATTCTTTTCCTCCTTGAACAAAAATATATGCTTAAGAGTTGAATAGAATTATAAGCATGGAGGCTATGATAATATGCCATCCCCAAGTTTAGTTGAAACAAAGGAAAAAATAGATTTTTTTTAAAAAAAATGAGTTGTACTATTTTATTAGAAATTACAATTATAATCATTATATTACATTTATTTGAATTGATAATTATAAAAATTATTTTACTTAAATTAAATAAATTAAAATTAATCAAATAAATAAATAATTAAATTAAATTCAAATTTATACATAATAAAATTTAATTAAAACTAATTAAATTTATAAATAATTATACTAAATTTAAATTTATACATAATAAAATTTAATTAAAACTAATTAAATTAAGAAATAATTATACTAAACAAAAATTCGACTAAAATAAAATTTCAATACGTAAGAAATTCTTACTTACCCCCAAGACAAACCATATTTTGCCGTGTTGCCTTCAATCTGAATATCCAATTGCACATGTTTTGCACGAGAAAGAGAAAATTCAAATTAAAATGGGGTCCGGAGGTTTGGAAAGATGACTAAGAACCGCCGAGGCAGGAAGGTCAATGGGAAAACAGGAAGGAATTAATTTGTAAGGTAGAACCCGCTGATATTTTTACAATGTGCACTCTCCTACTGGCCACAGCTTAGTGTGATACTGGCAAATAATTATTTTTATTGGTGCAAAAGACAAAATTATGACGTGAAAATCTGTGCTCGTTTGTTTTCTTTATTTATTTGATAGCTGGCAAATCAGACTCAACACCCATTTCAGCAGAGAATAGATATATATAAAACTTTCCAAGTCTGCTTCCGGCCATAAGGCTGATTGATTTCGAATTAATTACGGTAATTAATGGCTAGATGTTTACACTTCGGAAGTATGGTCTTTTTTTATTATATTTTGAATAAATTATGAGTTCATTTCTTTCTCCTTTTCTGTTAGAGGATTCTAATAAATTCGCGCCTTACTGATAAGGCCAGTAAGGTCATCACCACCCAGAATTTCTTCTTCTTCTTCTTCTTCTTCTACTGCTGCAGAATAATGGGGACCCAAGCAGAAACCAGGGAGTGCGACAAGGGTTTCTCTTGCAGTTATATGATACTGAAACCTGAAGAAGTGAAATTCATTGATCTGTTTCGCATCTTGTTTTCAACTAACTTGGAGGGCAGAAAATTTGTGGATAGTTCAGCGGAAACAGAAGAAAGTTTCCGGTATAGATGGCTGATATTCATCTCTATTCTGGCGCAAAAGTTCCTGATATTTACTTCCAAGCCAATGTCATGGATGGGCTCAGTGATCGAGATGTGGCTCAACCTCCTGTCAATAAACCGGAACTTCTTCGTGCTCATGATGAATCTCGTACGAGGTATGTAGCCAAGCATATTAATGTTCCTCGGATTTGTTTTATGATCTTCCTGATAAAATTAAAAAAAAAAAAACCAGTAGCATTAGGCTAATAGGCAAGCTAATACTACTTCATGATTCTTACTATATGGATCACTGCTATTGGTTTTTGATTAGTCAACTCCATTAAAGCATGTTACTCCCAGTTCCGGTGGCCATTGCTTTGTTTTTTTTTTAATTAAAACTCGAGCATCTTTTAATATATCACTCCAGTATTTTAGTGGGAGAAAGAGAATCCATAGGATCTTAATTACTAATATTTATTATTCATGACTTCAGACTCATGAGCTAATTGTATATGTAATAAGTATTTCTTTATTATTATTATTTTCTTAAGAAGATAATGGTAAAACTTTTATGCTTCCCTCAAACTAGGAAATTGTACAGTGTATTAGAGAGGTAAAAGTGAAGATCATTAATGTATCGTCAAACAATAAATTATGTGACAGATTCTTCCATTGACTTGCTGTGTAAGAACAAAGCCAGGGTGGGTACCACTTTAAATCTTGAGTCGGACGACTTTTAATTGTTTGTTTGGTAACAATTGTAGTAGTGGTCACTGGCCAGTGGGTTATCAGCTCAATCAAATCAAAGTTTTTGTCTATCCTCGAACACAACAGTCACCCTTTGATGTCATTGGCCCGAGGAAAAAAGTATGAAAGAAAAACTCTCCATTCGGGCAATTCCTCGAGTTAAACACGTAAACATGTTTAATCAAGCATATGAAGTTGATTAATCAAATTAATTTAACAGTTTAATCTTCCTTGGTTAGAGTTAATCATTTTTAACTTTGCAATTATAATTGAAAGAAGACATTTAACTTGTTGTGTCCACTATATAACAAGATATTTTTAATTTATGAAAGTGGGGGCATAAATTATTTGTGTACGATGAGGGGTCCAGGTAGTGGTGCGTCGAAAGCTACCTGACCACCAATTGTCATTTTGGCCTTGGCAGCCTCTTCTTTTCTTTTGGGACGAAAAGTTTTCTCCACCACTCAAAAGCCGAGCATTCTAGATATGATAATGATCTCCACTTTCAAATCTTTCCATGCGGGTGAAAGGGAAATTTTCATTAATATAAAAAATGATAATTTATATCACTTCCAATCTAGAGCCTTTGTTAGGATTAATTTCCATTTCATCCGTCCTTAATTAATTAATTGAGTGATGTATTTGATAATAGAAGTTAAGAGATTATAAAATTTTAATATATTTTAAAAATATATGTTATCTTTATTAATTTCATCATTGAAATTTAGAAATTTAATTAAAAGTTCTTTTAATTTATTGACGAAATTGTAAATTGATTTATTTGTTAAATTGTCTTGTTCTATATTAAAAATTAAGGAAATAAGGTGGAGGAGAGAAGAAAGATACTAATAAAGACAGCTGTTTTATTTTCTTTTTTCTTTTTTTTTTTAAGAACAAAATTTGTCCCCTTAAAATATTGTTTTCTTAGAGATTAATTTGAATTTACTTTTCACATTTGGTCCATTGATTTTATTCCACCTTTGACGACTTCTTTGGCATAAAAAATATTTTAACCAAAATTAAATAAGAGAGCCAAACTTCTCGTAGTTAAGGAATAGATAATATATATATATATATATATATATATATATATATATATATATATATATATATACATATATATGTCAGGCTAGACATATGCTTTTCAACTCTCAATTATTATTGCACATGCATTTCACGATATAATTGTTTATGAAGACATGACATTAAAATTATTGCTGTCAGTCACAATTGATTCGCATGCGTGTATCAATTCTGACTGACAACAATAATGTATGTTTGTACGTATTTTCTTCAATGGCATTTATTAATATATACATACATCCAGCTGATTGTTTATGGAGATTTGGCATTAAAATTATTGCTGTCAGTCACAATTGATACACATGCGTGTATCAATTATTGCGTGTATCAATTCTGACTGACAACAATAATGTATGTTTGTATGTATTTTCTTCAATGGCATTTATTAATATATGCATACATCCAGCTGATTTTTCCCCCTGACCGCGTCACAGTAGGAGGCATCATGATTATAAGGTACAAATATTGAATTGCAATTCTAATAGCCTACCTTAAGATGTCGGGGAATTATCCTGTGCTTACCTATACTTAACTAGTTCAAGAAAATTAGTTAAGAGTTTGCAGTAATATTATACAGCAGAGTAAAATTTGTGAGAAATTTTGTTTTTTACAGGGAAGGCTGCGATGCCAGATAAAAATTCATCAACATTTATCTCTTTCATTGGGAATATGGATAAGAGAATGAAGCTAGACAGTGACATCAAACCTGGAGATGGATGCAGGTATTACTCGGCATTGTCTATTATGGCTTCCAAAGCATCGTATGAGAACAGAGCCTACATTGAAACTATTGTCAAGGATCATTGGAAGGTATAAGTAATTGCATAGAGTTTGACAAATATCTAATTTGGGCTGTAACTGAACATAATTACTTCTTTTGCAATGGTTTGGCAGATGGAGTATTTGGGATTTTACGACTACTGGAATGGTAAGATTAGTTTATTGAAGGGTTAATTTATTCATGTTAGTGGTATTAATTCACATTATTAATTACTTTATTTCTCGTAATCTTATATTTAAATTCGATTATTTTATTTATAGCTAATTGATTTTAGATGTCTACGTAGTATCAAAGATTAAGTTTTGTGTTATAATTTTCGTCTGCTATGGGTTTCAAAATTTTCACGTGTAAGCTTCTATGTTTTCGCTACATGTAACGAGGGTTTGTTGTTATGATACGTCTATTAATTACTTTGTTTTTTATAATTTTATGTTTAAATTAGATTTTTTATTTATTTTCAATTGATTTTAAATTGTATCCTTAATGAACTATATAAACTTTTGATTATTTATTTTTGGAATGAAGATTTAATTTTTGATTTAATTTTGTTTGGCAGATTATCAAGAAAAAGCCACAACACAGCTCTTCTTTCTTCGCGAAAAAACTGATGAGCGTGACACCATCGTTGTTGCCTTTAGAGGAACAGAACCATTTGATGCTGATGCATGGTGTTCAGACTTTGATCTGTCTTGGTACGAGCTTCCCGAAATGGGAAAAATCCATGGCGGTTTTATGAAAGCCCTAGGCTTGCAAAAGAACGTAGGATGGCCAATGGAATACAAAGAAGACGAAATCCGGAAACAACACTTAGCTTACTATCACATAAGAGATAGACTAAAAGCACTCCTCAGCGAAAGTGAAAATACAAAATATATTTTGACAGGCCACAGTTTGGGTGGGGCGTTAGCAATTCTGTTTCCTGCAATTTTGTTTTTCCATGAAGAGAAATTGCTGCTGCAGAGATTGGAAGGGATTTACACGTACGGGCAACCGAGAGTAGGGAATGAGAAGTTCGGAAACTACATGGAAAGCAAGTTGGAGGAACATAAAATTAGATATTTCAGGGTGGTTTATGGCAATGACATGGTGCCAAGGCTGCCTTACGATGACAAGGATCTTCTGTTCAAGCACTTCGGCACCTGCGTCTACTATAACAGGCACTATCAAGGAAAGGTAAACATAGCTAACCTCTCAATATTATATAATTTAAATAATTATCTAACAAGTCGAACAACACTGATTGCAAAACATTTAGATTTAAATTTTTACTATCTCTTATTGATAAATGATCTATAAATTCGAAAAATTCGTATGCAGAAATTTAATAAATCAATAAATTTCAATAATAAATTAAAAGTTTAATTTGATTCTGACACTGAAGATGATATAAGATAATACCGCCAACCTGTCTCAACAAACCCTTCTATTCAATATTCAATACTAATGAATTATAGGCCCTCTCTGTCACAATCACCACCGGCATTGTCCCCTTATCCGTCTCATGAACATTACAATATAGCACACTGCCTAGTCGCTTTCCTTTGGTTAAGACAAAGTCTTTATTCACTAATTAATTAGTCAATGCGGGCTAATTGATAATCTTATTTAATTGCAGGTTGTTCCAGAATTACCAAACAAGAATTATTTCTCGCCTCTATCGGCTATACCAATGATGATAAACGCAGTGTGTGAGTTGATAAGAAGCTTCACTATATGTTATTCGAAGGGACCAGAGTACAAAGAAGGGTGGTTCTTAAGAGTTTTTAGAATTATTGGGCTGGTGATGCCTGGAGTTTCGGCTCATTCAACTCAAGATTATGTTAATTCTACTCGTCTTGGATCCTCAGATGTTTTTCTTCCACCCGAAGATATAGTCCCATAATTGTCAACATATTACTCTTTCAAGGTTTAATGGATGAGGGGCTCTATTCGAACTATAGAGTTAGACTTGATAATTTGTGTATATAATTTGTATTTGTACTATGTTTAATCGTGTAAAACACAAAATTTGTCATGTTATAATTTGTGTCAACATATCAAAACACAGTACATGTTTTTAGTTGTTATAAGATCCTTAAAAAATTTGTCTAAGTTTTAATCGGTATTATTTTTATATCATATCATCTTGTTTTATATACAATTATTAGATTTATATAAAATAAAATTATTTGTGTTTATAATTAATTTAATCGCCTATTTTTAAATTTGTATGTGAATACATATTCTCTTGTTAAGTCTTGATTTTATGGTAAAATTTTCCCTTTATCTCCTTTCTCAACATTAAAAATTGCATGAAAGATCAAACTGTCAACTTTTCAAACTACACATGGTTTTAGTCTTCATGATTTAAAAGGATTATCCATTAAATTGTTCATATTGTCAAGTAATGTCTATGTAGCCGATTGGCATTCCCAGGTTTAGCCGTTCATAATCACCAAGATTAAATTAATGCAACTCGATCGAGTTCTATTAGAATATATCATCAACTTCAACCTGAAGATCAGCATCCAAGGAATGACTTAGACCCGGCAACGAAAGTTAATAGGTTAGAGTAAAAGAAAACACGATTTAACCGCAGCAAAAAGCAACAACAAGAAGCCTGCATATATAATAGTTACAGGAAAAATCATCCAAAGAAAGCAAAAAGAAAAGTCAGACCACTTAAATTGGCTCCTCTTTTCCTTTGTATAACCATCTGCGCACTGAATTTTCTTTTTATTCTTCAGGAAATGGAAATGATCATGTTGGAGTTATTTGTAACTGGCCTTCACACCAGATTGTTCTGCCAGTGCTTATAAAGAATCATTATCAAATTTCCCCTTAAATATGAATATTATTAAAGTAAAGTAGGTATCACAATTGTTTGTACAATTCAAATTCAATTAATTACATCTTTATTTTGTACAAACTTCGTCACTAATTTACTGAAAAGTGAAAATGAATCCGTCACTTGTTTATTAGTTTTCCGGGTTAAAGATTAATCTACCATCTAGATTCAAATGGAACTCCACTATTTTCATTGTTTATGCAATGTTGGTCGTTAAGATGAAATTTGAACAATTTATAAGGATATTGTAGTTAATTTTTTGGGTTATTTTAAATTTGTTGGACGAGCTTTATATTGGACCATGTGCACCTATCCATTTTGAGTAAAGATGAAACTTGAACAAGAAAACTGTTTTGATGTTTCCAACTAAATTTATGTCAAAACCCCAAAAAGTAATGTGTTACTCGTTTGATGTGTTAAATGCGATGGAAAAACGTGGATCATGAAAGTGAAAGGTGTTACTCGTTTGATAGAACCAGTGCTTTCCCACATAGCTACTCTTGGGATATATCCATTTTAGGTTTGTTCTTGACCAAAGACATTAGACTTTAATATTAGAATCTGAATTTTTATTTGTTCAATGCCTAAGTAATCATAAGGTCGTGTACCTCAACTTCTGAACTCCTTTATTCCCTTTTCATCTTCATTTTTTAGATATTCAAGTTTCAATGGTATAATCACTTGATTTATCTAACGAGCATGACTCTTGCATTAACTAAGGAGTTAATCAGCATTTTAAAAACTCAAATTCCATTACTTTAAATATTAATTTGAATGATCATGTATTTATTTTTAAATACTCAGTTAATGATTAAGCCTTTTCTGAAATCCGTCTATAAATCATTATTTGATTAAACAATTCCCTCTTATTTTTTCCATTGCAAAAGTAGCACTTGCTTTTCCTTGTTCTGTTGGATGGTTTACAAAGTTAAGCATATTTCCTGAAATGTATGATTACAATATTTAAGCAGCTGATAATGAGTTATGACGACATTGTCGAATTTACAGCCAAATTAAGCCTATTTTCTAAACATCCTCCATACCATATTAAAGCCATGGCTCCTGGAAAATACCAAGCAGACCATTTTTTGGTGCTAAGGCCAGAGAAGGTCAGTGCGTTGGAGATTATTCAATTATTATGGAGCAAAAAGATGGAGAAAAAAGCATATATTACTGTTCCAGAAGGTATGGAAGAACAGATCCTTGATAGAGGGCTTGCAATCGTCTCTCTCTCAGCTCAAAAATTTCTGCTCCATGCTGTAAAACCCATGAAATGGTTTGGAGAGAAGCTGGAGATGTGGTTGAACCTCGTCTCCTTTAATGGCAACATTTTCTTGCTCTTGCTAAACGCTCTGCGATGTTAGTCACGCGATCTCATTCCCTTTCTTCCTTGCATGCTAGATTACTATGTCAAAATATTAATTTCTAGTTATATATATCTATATAATTACTAACAAAAAGAAAATTTCGATACAACAATAACAATTTGATATTTTGTAATTTGAAGGTCATGGATAAAAAATAATTTTTTTATTAATGCAAAGAGAAACCTTTGTACATATAATTTATTTTAAACCTTATAACATGAAAGATTTGTGTATTGAATTACTTTTTTTTATATATATTTAGTAGTACTTACCATTGAATTTGTATTTACATTGCTTAAATATAACTAGGTAAGGTGAAGGTTCCTGACCGTTACTCAGATGCTTTCATGTCGTTCATTGGCCATCTAGACAGCCGAGTTAAATTAGACGAGAACATAGAACCTGGAAATGCCAGATACAATTCAGCACTGGCTGTAATGGCAGCTAAATTAGCTTATGAGAACAAGGGCTTTATTAGAAAAACAGTTGAAGAACATTGGACGGTAAACTTTCAATCTTAGTCCTGATTGTGAAATTTATAATTCTACCTACAATATATTGAAGAATAATTCATATATATATAATAGTTTTCATTAATTAATAAATATAAAAACAAAAGCACCACTTGAAATATAACATTTTTCAAGTGTACATATATAATTCGTTTTTATACACCGAGAGCATGTATAAAAATAATTTCTCACTTTGAAGAGTCTACATGCTGCAGATGAAATTCATTGATAATGACTACGAATTTTGGAACGGTAGGAGATTCTATTTCTGTTTCATTTGTTCTATTAATCTCATGTCTATACGCACTAAACAATGAATTGTTTAAGCTTTCGTATTGGCAAAACTAAGTATACTTAATGTTGGCAGATTATCATAACAAAGCCAACACAGAAGGCTTCATGTTTCATGATGAAAAGGTCAACATGATAGTTGTAGCCTTTAGAGGTACTGAAACTTTCAATGCAGATGATTGGAGTACGGACGCGGATATCTCCTGTTTTAAAAACGAGGAAATGGGGAAGATCCATGGTGGGTTTATGAAAGCTCTAGGCTTAATAATGGATAATGGTTGGCCACCTGAAGTCCCCAAGGAAAAACAAGACAAGAACTTGGCTTATTACAGCATAAGAGAGGAGTTGAGAAGCAGGTTGAAGGCAAACCAAGAAACCAAATTTATAGTAACTGGTCACAGCCTGGGTGGAGCACTTGCAGTTCTATTCCCAGCTATTCTGGCATTGCATGACGAAACAGCTTTGCTGGAGAGATTGGCAGGGATTTATACGTTTGGGCAACCCAGAGTTGGAGATTGTAAGTTCAAAAGGTTTGTGGAAAACCAGTTTGAGAAATATGGCATCAAGTATCTAAGGTTTGTTTACTGCAATGATTTAGTTCCTAGATTGCCGATGGAGGACCCTTTTACTGACCTGTACAGCCACTTCGGTACATGCCTTTACTTCAACAGCTGCTACAAAGGGCAGGTGACTGGTTTGAATCAGGCAAAATAAAGAACAAAAAACTGAGACTGATCAGGATTTTAACTTGTTTTTTTCTTTCTGGGTTTTGCAGATACTTCATGAAGAACCACACAAGAATTACTTTTCGATGTTTGGATCGATTCGGAGGTTTCTTAATGCATCGTTGGAGCTACTGAGGAGCCTTTATCTGCCATTGCTAAAGGGACCAGATTACAGAGAAGGTTTATCAATGATTCTGATGATCAGGTTTACTGCACTTGTTTTCCCAAGTGTTGCAGATCATAATCGCCTGGATTATGTTAACGCAACTCGATTGGGATCGATCAAAGTGTATGAACAAGTTGAATCTTCAAGGAATAACTCCAAGTAGATCAATTGACGCCAATTCTGGATACATGGCAGCCCTATTTGTTTTTATTATAAAAAAACGATTCCAAGGGTGAATAACATTATTAATTCCGATAATAAAACCATTGTGTATAATTTATCTGTTGTTTAGAAACTTCAAAAGTTGTGATGAATTTGAGTGTTCAAGTATTTGCTTCTAAACTCAATAAATAATAACTATTTCTTTCTTGATAAATAACAAACATATAACTCACAATTCATACAATTAATCTGAATTATTAGATATCAAATTTGAATGAAAATGTGATTATAATAATTTCTTGAAGTAATTTTTAACTAGATTTCATAATAAAGTACAAGAAAAAGCTTAATAGTCAAATACATTTACAATTTTTTTTCATAAAATGGATATAAGTCATCAATATTTTATCGCCGGTAAATCAATTCATACAAACTTTTTTTCATTGTAAATAAATTTTTAATATTTTAAAATTATGCAATTAAATTTAAATTGGTTAAATAACATTAATTTTCATTTGTATTGCATACATAATAATTCACAAAATTATTCACATAAATTGTCATGCAAAATGACAGTTAATGTTGTTTAAAAGATTTATACCTAATTGTATACTTTTGAAAGTTTTAAAGTTTATTTACGATGAAATAAAAGTTTATAAAATAATTTGAATGTAATAAAACACCAAATGTCTATATCTATCTATTTTCTTAAAAAAAATAATTCGAGGATATCTTTAACTATTTTATAAAATATATTAGAAATAATAACATAAAAATAATAAATTTATGGGTCTTTTGGTTTTATAAGATTTAAAAAATTTTATTGAAAAGTGTTTAAAAAAAAAAACTGTAAAGTCGCACTTCGAGCTGGGCAAATTGGAGCCCATTTATAATCCAATTTCCTTAAAGCTGGGGTCAGTCTCTAGTTAGCAGACTTTACCCAAAGTAGAGGAGACTCAAAGCTGGGCTCAAATCTGGCCCATTATGGTCGGCTCACCACCCCAATTTAGCCCAAACGCCTACAAAAGGAAGACAACGGGGCCGCTCCAGAATTACGGTAACCACTAACGAATCAAAGCGGCAGGTGCGATCGAGCGAGGGAGGGAGCGAGCGAGAGAGGGAGAGAGATCTTCTTCGGAAAATTTTAGGGTTTGGATTGGTCAGGTCAGTGAGTGCCAAAAAAAGTTAAAGACGAAAACTTTTGTTTTTTTAATATTTAATTCTTGTCAATTACTACTACAATTGATCAGCTGTAAAATTAACCTGTTTTTTTTTTTATAAAAAAAAATGGTGAATTTGATTTCATATTTGGTGAGGATTGTGTGTGAGAAAGAGCGTGTGCTTATTGTGTGCAGGAAGAGGAAGAGACAGAGTGTGAGAGATTTATTAAGAGAGGATTGTATGAGAGCTTATTTTGAGTGTGTTAGAGATTTCAGCGATTTTCATTTCTCAGCTCAAGTTCATTTCTATGGACCGGAAGCTTGTGGTTAGTTTTCTGTACTCAATTTGGTGAAAGATTGGGTTTTTATTACTGGGCTTTTTGTGATTTTGTTGAATTTGATGAATTCTCTTTTCCTAGGTTTTGGGAATCCCGTGGGAGGTGGGTACCGAAGGTTTGAGGGAATATATGAGTAAATATGGTGATTTGGAGGATTGTATTGTCATGAAGGTTTCCCCTTTTTTATCATTTATTTTATTTACGGATTCAATATTCTTTTCTGGATATTTCTTGACGTTTTAGCTTAGGACTGATTTAAATAAAAAGGGCAACGCAGTGCACAAGGATTGATTTGAATATGGAAAAAAAAAAGTATTTTCCTTCCCTGAACCGGCATGGGTTGGTATTTTGCTGTTATTTTAAATAATTTACTCTAGTTGTTTGAAGATATAATTTAACTGGGCATTGCTCTGAATGTTTTGAGTTGTGAAGGATGTAAAATAATATGGTAGTATGTGGTTTGTGTTTGCACTTTAACCTTAATGTTTGGACTAAACTCTGCTGCAACATCATTTGATGCATTAAGGTGCTTGTGGGGTCATTAGGTTCTTGAAATCTTGATTGTAGAAATAGGGTCGTGTTAATATTTGAAATTTGCATGTTTATGTAATTATTTGTTCCAAAAGGTGGTGTCTTATGTGTCAGGGAGGTACATTCTAAAATTTGTAGAATTTTCACTCTTTAAGTATAGCCCAAGCTAGGACACGAATTTTTTTCAGTTTATTTTTTTACAAGTTTGTTTATCTCGTCTTGCATAGGTTGAGATCTTCAGAACTGCTAAATTTTGTGGATAATTTCCTTTTCCTTTTTCTTTTTCTTTTCTTTATTCCTTCCTTTTTTTGTAATTGTTTTCATTGATTATTAATGTGCTTTTTCTTTTATCTAGGAGCGATCCACAGGTCGATCTCGTGGTTTTGGTTATGTAACATTTGTATCAGCTGATGATGCTAAGGTAACCAGTGGCCTTCTCTCTCTCTCTCTCTCTCTCTGTCTCTTACTTTTTTTTTTCTTTCTTTCCTTAACTTTAAACCATTTGATAACAAATTATGCATTGTTTCCATTTTCTACAGAATGTGCTATCAACTGAGCATTTTCTTGGGCAGAGAATGCTGGAAGTTAAAATAGCCACTCCAAAGGTTTAATTATATAAACTTTAATAGATCTCCCATTTTGAAAACAAAAAAAATCTATTTACTAGTCTTTTTCTATTCATTATCGATAGCTGCATTTTTATCATACTTGACAGGAGGAGATGAGAGCACCCTTAAAGAAAGTAACCAGGATATTTGTGGCCAGGATTCCACTATCAGTGGACGAGTCAACGTTTCGGAGGTAATTGAGTACAATATATGAATCATGGTAGTTCTTTTTCCTTTTTCTTTTTTACTATTTGCTCCTTAGTCTTTGAACTTGATTTGTCAACTCTACTCAATAAACCACGCCTTTGTTGGTTTAAGCTGAGTAATCATGTTCGAAGAGTAATGAACGAATAATGAGTTGATTTATAAGCTATTTGAGGAACTAACATAACAATCAACATATTCTTCTTCAGTCACTTTGAGGAGTATGGTGAGATAACGGATTTGTACATGCCAAAGGTACTCTCTCTCTCTATTTGTTCATGTGTCTGTATTCTGCTTATGGTTGAATCTAGTAGCTTTCTTTCTAGAATTTTCTTAGATGATTATATAGTATGAGTTTTGCAGGATCAAGTCTCAAAGGCTCACCGTGGAATTGGCTTTATCACTTTTGCCAGCGCAGGTCAGTTTATCCTGCTCTTGGCTTAGTGCCGTTAAGTTAATTTTCTGCATCAACTGGTTTGCATGCTTGCATAGTTGCATTTGACCTTTGGGTTGTTTTATATGGTTGTCTACAAGATAAAGGTGCTACAAGTTATATTCTTATCTGTTTTTCCAATTGAAACTCCTAGTGCGCTGTTAAGAATCATCTGTTGTTCTAATTTAGTTATATAATGGTTCATTTCCTCCACTCCTGTTATGTCTATCAGTGAGAAGAAGGTTAATACTTATTCACTGTTACAGATTCTGTGGAAAATCTAATGGCTGATACTCATGATCTAGGAGGTTCTACGGTAGTAGTTGATCGAGCAACACCCAAGGCAAGTTACATCACTGCCTTTCTTCTTCCTTCTTTTTTTTTTCTTTTAACAATTTACCTGTTTTACCTCCCTGAAGTTCTAATTTGATCTTTTAATACAGGTCAAACCACAATTTAGTTTTCATATTCTATTTTCCTGGCATTTTCACGTATACTCTTATATGTGGGGTTAATGTTGCTAATGTGATACAGCAGGAAGATGACTTCAAGCCAATAGGCAGAATGTCACAGGGGGGATATGGTGCATATAATGCTTATATTTCTGCTGCCACTAGATATGCTGCACTCGGTGCTCCTACCTTGTATGACCATCCTGGTCCAATGTATGGAAGTAAGTTCCTTCCCTAGCATAGTCTTCGATCTATGGAATTGTCATTTTTTCATGTTCCTAGTAAGGCTCTGATGATGGTGATGATGAACTAGGAGGGGAGTCCAGTCGAGGGATGGGCAAAAAGATATTTGTTGGCAGGCTCCCTCAGGAGGCTACTGCTGATGATCTTCGACAGTATTTTGGTAGATTTGGTCGTATACTAGATGTTTATGTTCCTAAGGTAAGGTATTTAAATATCATGTACAAATGAGAGATGGATTGAAGCCAGCTTATGAAGTTTTGGTTGCTCCTTTAATGTAGGACCCCAAAAGATCTGGCCACAGAGGTTTTGGTTTTGTAACTTTTGCCGAAGACGGAGTTGCAGACAGAGTATCTCGTAGGTCTCATGAGATTTGTGGACAACAGGTATGTGGAAACTAGTTTTTATCTTCTTGCTTCATACTTGATTGACTTACATCTGAGGCAGGACATGATAGAGTTACTTTTTTGAGTGTTTATACATGATAGCATGTCAAACAGGCCAAGTTCTTGTATGATAAGTTTATTTTTACCCAGGCATAATAGCCTTTTTCCTTGTTATGGAAATTTACTCTAGTTCTTATGTTATGCTCTGAATTATTTAGGACTCAATATATGGCAAAAATAATTATGATTTACTATTATGTCCTACAAAAGAAAACTATGATTTACTGCCAGGAATTGATTGGTAAACCTCAATGTATTACCTTTACCGCTCTGAATCCTTGTGGTAACTTCATTTTGCACCAAGTTCATCATGGGGTATGTATGTTATGACTGGTTGGAAGAATTATTTTGCAAGGAATTAACCTGTAAAAGATCTGAGCAAACTAGAGATAGAAAGAGAGCAGCTACACTTAAAAGAAAATGATTTTGAGATCATCTTGCAATAACAAGAAGCTAAAATGGTTAAATCAATTTAATTAGTCCTATCTAGTTCTACATTTTCTAAGGTTTGAAGGCTAGGTGTTCATTTATAGGAAGCCTGCTTATCTGCAGTTAGTTATGTCCCTTTATTTAAGTCATTGAAAAAAAACTTCTATTCTCTCTACACATTTTATAAAATGCAATCAAAATGCCAATATTTATGTTGATTTGAACTCTTTTAATTTTACATATGAACTGCTATCCAGGTGGCAATAGATTCAGCTACTCCTGTTGAAGATGCTGGCCCTGGTTTCTTGATGAACCCTGCTGGACCATTTAGAGGTTTTGGTGGTCCAATGCGCCCCTTTGATAGGATGTATGGAGGCCTGCATTTTGATGATGTGAGTATATATGTTTATACTTTTTTATTTTTTTGAAACAAGTTAAACAAGTCAGTTAGGTTCACTTTTAAACAAACAAGATGAATGAAGAAATGCTGAAATTAACCCTATTCTAGTAGGGGAGAAAATCATGTATATTAGGAAACAGAGTTCATTAAGTCCTTATCTGACACAACCTATGTTTTATGCATTTTATGTTTAGCAGTGGGGTTATGCAATTGGGAGTGCCAGGCCAACGAGAGCAGATTGGCGGTACCGGCCATACTAAGAAGTGGCCATGGTCTTGCTGTGGAGATATATCTGATATGTCAAACTGTTGGAACTTCTTAAATTATCTAGATTGTTGTCTGATGTGCTTCAGAAATAAAACATGTCATATATGGAGTATTACATTTCAGTTTGTGTAAAAAATATTCTCGAATTTTGCGACTTACTGTCAATGGTATGTGAAGTTTCAATTTTTAGGCATTTTATGCCCTGTTACATATGAATCTTGTGTGTCTGTGTTTAAAACTTCAAAGACCAAAGGGTATTTCAACCGATCAAGGCTAACCTACTGTATAGTCAGTGGACTCCAACTTTTAATAATGGATTCCAAATTTTTAATAATGGTGGATGTCATGCTTCAGATTGAATTTAAATTTTAAAACAAATTATAATTTTTTTAATTATTCGGTTAAGAGGTTAATAACTCTATTTTGATGCTCAGCTCACTCGGCTAAGAGGTTAATCATTTGGGTAAGATATTTGGTTAAGAAATTGTTGGCATAGTTAACTTTGAAAACCATAAAAGGAGATATTTCCTTAAGTATTTCTGTGTACAAAAATCCCATCCCCAAGAATAGGGATTTGAAAACCGCATTCTCCTCTACCAGTGAATGTTCCAATTTAGAAAGACGTCCTAAAATCCTAAGATATTTTACATGAAAGAGTAGGGATATCTGGAATCAACAACTCCATCGTTGAGCCCATGGAGATCATATTGCAAAAGAAACTAGTAAGCATGGCAGGTGAAGCAACTGCTGAAGGAACTCATGCGGATATGGAAGAATGTAAACTTCTGTGAAGTCTTAGGAATCTGTTCATCACCTGACATCGATTTTCTCATTTCTTGTGCTTTCATCTGTGCCATTCTCAGCTTGCTGAAAATCTTATCCATTGATTCAGATCTCTTCTTTTCCAATTTCATCTGACAGTAAAATACAGTACTGCATCAGTGCCCTTGATTCTAGATGTCTCTCTTACTCGGTAAAGCACAACTTCAGCTAACATTAAAGGTAAATGGAAAAGGCAGAAAAAGATCATAAGACAGCTTATAAGCTATTGGATAGAGAAACAATAATAGAACTCCACATGTGAACCTCTAGTTTTCGTACGGCTGCTTCAGCTTTTGCCCTCTGTAAATTCTCCCATGCACTGATCTTTGCTTCCTCTCTTTGCAACCTGCCAAATCAAGTTAAAAGTTCTTTTAGAATGGCTCCTTTTTAATTTGACAGTTTTATCTCACTCAACTCTGTCCAAGTTTCTGTTGAATGTTAATGCTCCAGGTCCAACTCCTGTAATCATGACGCAGTTTTACCTAGAAACTGATAATGGAAATTCCTGGAACACTAAAGACTATAGCAGCATTGTCAGAACTTTAACTAAATCTAAGGTTGGATTCCAGGGATGCTGGAAAGTTTTGCAGTCCCAACTGTTGAAAGTTACTACTCGGTGAAAAGTATGGCACTTTAATCCTATAGGAGCATTGATCTGAATTTAGGTTTAGCTCAAATGGTTTAGACAGTCAATCTTAATAGGTGACATTTAGCAAAACAATGGTTCAAATTCTAACACTTGCGACTCTTTTCTTATTTCAATTTCTCAGAATTCAAGCTAGCAGCTATTACCCCTATTTAAGAGAAATTAAGTTCGAAATTCAATTCCTATTTCCTCTCTGTACCTCCTTAAGAACTAAAAAAATGTGACATTCAGCATGTCTATGGTTCATATCCTAACACCTACAGCTCCGGCATTCCCATTTTCCAGGCTGCAACCTCCTTTGTACCAAAAGAAAAAGGCAATGAACTTGATCCTAACAAAACTAGTGAAAGTTACACTCTAGACATCATAAAGTAAGGCAGAACATGTATTCATAGTTAATAGTGTTTATTTTTTGATTTTCCTATTGTAGTTAGTGATGCAATAAAACATACTTTGAAATGTTTGTTGCTGCCTCTGAAATATCCAGAGATAAAGCAGAAGCTGCCGTGCTGTTTTGATAGAAGTCTTCAAACTCCAGCACGCCTCTCTTGATTCTTCTCGATCCATGTCTTTTGGACCAGTTAGTAATGGTAGCTCGTTTGTCTATCTGCACTTCCCTGATGTCCAATTTAGAAGGATGATCATTATTCTCCAGAGCAGGAAGAGGAAGTGTAGGCAGAGGTGAGTGGCAAAATGAAGACCTCTCTCTGGGAGATGAGTGGCTGCTGCTGCTGACCTCAGGGCTCATTTGTGTCGCCATATCCCTCCTTGAAACTACACTAGTGATCATCATTTCTGCATCCTTGATTTCATCAAGCTTTTCATCTGTAACAATTTGATCCAACATCAGAAAAACTATAAACGAATAAATCATGCATCAATTTGAAGCCAATTCGATTAGAGATGACATGAAAAACTAATCCTAATATAATATAAAAAGCTTCTTACAGTCTTACATCTAAATCATTCCTTTAAAACTTCTTTGAAGGGATAGCCTTCTTATGGTTTCAACTTTCAATCCATGACCAAGTCTATTCGGCTCTAGTGTCTAGCCAAAATAAAAAATCTATCTAGTGATGGCAATTCCAAGACATGAACTCAAATACAGGCCTTTTTCGGTTTGAAGCTATCATTTTACAAAATTTATGTGATTTTAATCACATTATATTTGTTCTACACATTTCATTATCAGTTAGTAGGCAGCGCTTGCAAATTTCAATGTCTATCTATGCAAGGGGAGTTCACAGTTTCCTTCTAGATGAGTCTTTAAGAGCTTCAATATTTACAGCTAACCATTACTGGTTAGTTATGAACAGAACTTAGATCTGATCATTATCATCATCATTGGAGCTTTTAACCCGATAGATTAGGGTAGGTCATATGAACCAATATATGAATTTACGCTAAATCATCAACATGAATTGTGATGTGGTAACCATTGCCTAATTGATATCACGTCCAGACCTCAATGTGGCACGCTGCTTCTAGATAACGACCTACCAATCCTTGCATCTTTTTCATTACATCCGCACTCTGATGTAGCGCGTAGTTGTGTAGGGGACGATTCAATAGTGTTTTCATATTGGTTCATTTCATTTTATTGAACAAGTTTTAACTAGCTGGTTATCCTCCTATTGCCAACGCTTCTCTTTTATTCAGACTTGAAACCGGTTACATTTTTGTATAATACTCAACACAAACTATAGGTTAGATATGAACAGAACTTAGATTTGATTGTTGGAATCCCTAATGGGGCAATTGGGAGTTTGGTCATTGTAAGTTAGTTTGGTTTTGGGGGGCTTATATTATCCTTCTTTGGATTGGATGAACAGGGAAGGCTAGTGATTAGCTAAATATCAAACCTATGGAAACATTCATTTAGACCCAAATTCATGTTCTTGAACTTCCATAATCAGATAAGCAGACATAGGAAGTTTAGCAGCCTAAGCTAAATTGCAAGCAGTGAAGACTAATACCTTGAGAGCTGGGCAATGAAGACTCACTAACCAAATCTGACCATCCAGTAATAATAGCGGATCGTGCCATATTACTATCATTCTGCACCATACAAGATTGCTCACCGTCGCCACCTCCAACAGCATCAGCGGATTCAGCGCCTCGACAACCACCATAATGAACAGAAATCCCATCAGCCATCAAAACCCCAGTTGAAAATGGAGACCCCGCCACCAAATTCCTCATGTTTCCACTGCCTCCACCATCAAGTAGCTGCATGGAAGGCGAGCAATTAGAGTAGAAAGCAACTCCAGGAGGCACAATCGGCCCACTTTTAGACTTTGGCCGCCTCTGAAGCTGATGGTTTGCATTCTTAGTAACACCATAACCCAAAACAGGGCTACAAATCCACCTCTCGGCATCTTCCCATTTGGAAGGCAATGTTCTACCGCTATAAAAAGGTGTTAAAGATGAAGCACTGATATGTCTTCTGCTACTACCATTGCTATTAACTGGATGCGGCACTCTCTCTGAACTCCACCCTTTCTGAGTCACCACCACGCCATTATCCCGGTAATCTGATGTTCGTGGGCTTGGAAAAGTACCCAGGTGGCTCAAAGAAACAGAACCTTTCTTCATTTACTCTCAATCACTACAACAAGAGTCTCAGCCTGTTCGCCTACACAGTGCCAAGAGCTAGACTTGGACAAACAATAATGATACTGGCTTGCTGGCAAGATTGTCTAAAAGGGTAATTGGAACAGTGAAAAAATTTATTCGAAAGCTGATTTTATTGTTCTTTGTAGCTTTCTCATTTTACATGAATTTATGCTGTGTAAGAAGCTATCTGCTTTATTGGATACAAAGATTTGTTTGCATCTAGACAAGCCTCGTGAAGGGTCGCTTCATTAAGATTGCAAAATGCTGCATCAAATCATTGAATACAAAGGCCAGGAATGTTGAGGAACTATGCATTGAACATTTTTTACAGCAGTCTCCGTCAAAGACAGGGATTATTTTATCGTTTTCTGCATATTCTTTTTTTTAATACTAGTAGTACTATTTGAAGACTCAGATTTCGACAATAAAAGAAGAAATAAAAAAATGAACATTCAAGTAAAACCACATGCATAAGACAACACAAAGAACCAATAATATTATATATATATATATATATATATATATATATATATAGAGAGAGAGAGAGAGAGAGAGAGAGAGAGAGAGTGAATATCCAAAGAAATGAACGATAAGAACAAGGAAGATTGCCTGCGGGAAGGTTCCCATTGGAATGGGGTTAGCATTCTACAAGGGCAGATATATAACACATTGTTCATACTTTGCCTTTTTCTTTAGGTTTTTCTGAATATTTGTTCTTTATAATAAGAAGAAATCAAATCTCTTAGCATTTAATTCAAAACATATGATCTCTGTTTGTCTTGTTCATTTCCCTAATATCAGATCCTTGCTATTCAAAGATGTTTATGGTATTGTATATTTGTATTGGTGTATTTTTTTTTCAAAAAAATAAGTTTAATTATTTTTTATGCTTGGCTAAAATACTAAAAGAACCCCTAAACTATTTCACCTCTCTTAAGTAAGCTTTTATATTTCTATTATACATTTATATCAAAATAAATTATTATTTTTTGAATTGTATTCTAATAAACTTTTACTTAACAATTAAATTTTGACTTAATAATTATTATCTTTTTTTATAAATGATTAAATTCAAAATTCGAATCTTGTTTCTCTTTACGAAACAAGAAAAGAATAAGTCTTTACTTCAAACAAATCACTTGAACCATAGATATATTTCCCTTGCCTTGGTAGTTGGAGTGGGCTCAAGATCAATCTTTTTACAGAAACTCAGAATCAGTTGAAACTGAGGTTAGTTCTCAAAAACCTTTGGCCATAATTAATGTTATGGAAACCTTGTTCTACCACACCGTCTAAACAGGAATAAGTTCCATTTGTGACACACCATCCATCATATGCTTCCTAAAAATCTAAAACAAAAGCAAAAAACAACTGTCCAGAATTTCAGGGGTTAAATATATAGGATTACATATGGGGGGCAAATGAGTGGGCAGGGAATTTCAAGAACGAATTTGTGAGGTTCATCCAACTCATTCTATTCAGTTTGAGAGCATCTCTTCCAACTAAGATTCATCATATATGATTAACCTGTTACGTTATACAACCTTCCCTTAGAGGCTCATTCTGATCCTTATCATCATCCATAACGGGTCATTCTGGTTCATCCAGAGCCTTCATCATCACAATGGTCATACTTATCTTTTCTTGATGAATCATCCAATTTCCCCTTGTTTTGTGTCTTAAATCTAAAGAACATATATAGTTTTTTAGCATTAAGTTTATGTCCAAAATATTTCCTGCAATATAAAAAGGATTAGAGGCTTAGATTTATTTGTGTATATGTATATATATAAAGAATTAGAAACCTAAATTTACTTTTATATATATATATATATATATATATATATTAAAGAGCAACCCAAACTTGCTTGTATATAAATAAAGGACAAGAGTTTAGATTTACAAATATATTTATAAAGGTTCAGAGACAAGAATTGCTTGTATATTTGTAAAAATTCAGAGGTCCCAAGTTGTCTTGTTTGTGTATATATATATATATATATATATATGTAAAGAACCAGGGGCCTTAACGCGCACACACATATATAAATAAAAGATCAAATATTAAAATTTGCTTTTATATGGAAAGATATATGTGAGGACATGTGAAGAGCAAACAAGTAAATTCTATATCATAGTAGGACTATATTAAGGGTTGACATTAAACCTATTTTTGTTTGTTATAGTAATGGACGAGTTGACAAAATTCATCTAAGATAATATACCTTAATATATGATATTTGTAAATGATATTGTCTTATATGTAGAGATTATAGTGAAAGTTAATACGAAGTTAAAATTATAAATAAAGAAGTTAAAATCAAGAGGATTTAGACTAAGTAAAGTAAATATTGAATATATGAAATGTAAATTTAGTTCAAATAAAAATAAAATAAAATAAAATAAAATCATATTCTTTCACTCCTTTCCAAGTTCTATACACATTTTCAACGTATTTTATTTTTTTTCTTCTTTTTATTGTTTGTTTACTTTTCAAACTATAATTCATTCCTTTACAAGCTCATTACGCATTTTATATTTCTTTTGTTGTTTATGCATTTTTTTGGCACATCTTATTTAGTTCAAGTTTACTAAGTATTTTATTGTTTTGTGCTATTTGGCTTAATTCTTTATTTATTTGATCTTCATTTTTTTTGTGTTTTATTTATGTAAAAATTAATATATATATATAAATACCTTTAAGAAAATGTTAAATGAAAAATGTAGTTTTACAATGTTTACGAAATAATGGATTATTAATAAATTAAGTAAAATAAGGATAATTCTTGGGATAATTGTAAAACGTAACACTTGAGAAATTCTTAGATGAGAGACTTTATTTTTAAGTTTACTAAAATAATGAAAATTTTAAAAGAAAAGTTTCTATAAAAATATAATCAACATTTATAATATTCAAAACAATACATAAAATCATCATCATAACAAATTTTATCTCAGTAAATTAAGATGTGCTACACGATCGGTATAAATTTTCATTAAGTTGTCAACATGCCTATAATAAGCTAAGTGGAGGATGTCAAATGTCCTTCTCTTACTTTATATTATTCAAATGATTTCTCTCGAGAAATTATTGTTAGAGAAACTGTAATTGCATAATTTATATCCAGGATCTCATGTTCAATCATCAAGAAATTTAAAATACGGAAGCGTACCTGGATCCATTGAAATTGATTGCCTGGGGTTAGCAGTCTTCCAGTCTAAACCTTTTCCTTAGGAGAGAAAACCTTAGCTCACTCACTGATGGGATATAAGAATGAGGAAAATTCCGTTTAGACTGGGGACCATAACCTATTTATAACTGAAATATATTTTATTCTATTTTGGCCCATCATTAAAATAGAATAAAATATCTGGTCTCTACACATTGTAAAGCCCATACCAATTGAGATGCACCAAAGTCCAATAACTTTATTTGATCACTTTTAACTGGACTAAAACAAATTAGATAGCCTGTAATGTACAATAAATTGATATATGTAGGCCCACACAAATAATTTTCCAACAATCTCCCACTTGGGCCACATATGTCGCTTGACTATTGTACATTTAAAATTAACTTTATGAGCTCAATACTTGCTATCTTTACAAGGAACATCTCTAAACAATCTGGTCCATCAATTATATCAACATAGGATCAAAGCAATCTTCGTTACATATATTCCGTAACTGGACCCATCAATGGTCACGTATATTAATATAATCAACGACATAGATCAAGTATGGATGTGTAGCATGGAAATTACATGAAACGTGATCCTTTAACATGCCTATTTCCAACTGGTCCTACTTTATCATTCTTTCAAGACTTTATGCATACTGCTATCGAAAGAATATTACTTTATTTCAGAGTTTTCAATAATAACAAAAATACTGTATTCTGATCAGAAAAATCTCAATAACAAATGAACATCAAGAAACAAGCTCCCACTATACAAGTATATCATCAGGATGAACCACACCCATATGAGCTACATGCTCATGAAACACCTTAGGTGGTACTCCCTTTGTAAGCGGATCCGCAATCATGGAGTTTGTATTTATATGATCAATAGTAATCTGAAGACTCTGAACTCTCTCCTTAACAACAAGAAACTTAATGTCAATATGCTTTGACTTCGACGAGCTTCTGTTGTTCTTAGAGTATAACTCAGCGGCTTTATTATCACAATTAATCTTCAATGGCCTCTCAATACCATCGACAAAGCACAGCCCGGTGATAAAATTCCGCAACCATATTGCTTGGTTCGATGCCTCATAACAGGCTATAAATTCTGCATCCATGGTGGAAGAAGCTATGAGTGACTGCTTTACACTCTTCCATGAGACAGCTCCTCCAGCTAACATGAAAATATAGCCAGAAGTAGATTTTCTGCTATCGAGGCAACCAGCAAAATCGGAGTCTGAATACCCAATGATCTCTAAATGATCTGACCTCCGATATGTGAGCATGTAATCTTTAGTTCTCTGTAGATACCGCATAACCCTCTTTACTGCTTTCCAGTGATCCTTACCAGGGTTACTTAAATATCTGCCAAGCATTCCAACTGCGTACGCAATATCCGGACGCGTACAAACTTGAGCATACATAAGACTCCCTACTGCTGAAGCATAAAGAATCTTTTGCATCTCTTTCTTTTCAATCTCATTTCTTGGGCATTGAAGCAAACTAAACTTATCACCTTTAGCAATGGGTGTATCTCCTGATGCACAATTCTTCATGTCAAATCTGCTAAGCACCTTATCGATATATGCCTTTTGTGATAAGCTAAGTATTCCACGAGAACGATCTCGATGGATCTGTATGCCCAACACAAACGATGCATCCCCAAGATCTTTCATTTTAAAATTACTTGATAGAAATCTCTTGGTTTCATGCAACAAGCCTATATCACTGCTTGCTAGCAGAATATCGTCAACATAAAGAATCATAAGAATAAATTTACTCCCACTGATCTTGTGATAAATACATTGATCAACAGTGTTCTCTTTAAAACCGAATGAGATAATCACTTGATCAAATTTTCGATACCATTGGCGGGATGCTTGCTTTAAACCATAGATGGATTTCTTTAATTTTCATACCAGATGTTTCGAATTATCTGACACGAAATTTTTTGGTTGCACCATATAGATTGTTTCTTCAATGTCTCTATTGAGAAACGCTGTCTTTACATCCATCTGATGTAGCTCTAAATTATAATGAGCTACAAGTGCCATAATGATTCTAAAAGAGTCTTTCGATGAGACTGGAGAGAAAGTCTCTTTATAATCAATGCCTTCCTTTTGAGTGAAACCTTTGGCGACTAGACGTGCTTTATATCTTTCGATATTGCCTTTCGAATCTCGTTTGATTTTGAAAATCCATTTACAACCAATCAGTTTCGCTCCTTTAGGCAATTCGACAAGATCCCAAACGCCATTGTCCTCCATTGATTTCATCTCATCTTTCATGGCCTCTATCCAATATTGGGAGTGAACACTTTGTTTGGCTTCAGTGAAAGATGTTGGATCAACTTCCATTCCTATATCAAACTCATGTTCTTGGAGATAAACGATATAATCATCTGGAATCGCTGATCTCCTCTCCCTAGAGGATCTCCTTAATGGCACTTCCAATTGAGGTTGTTGTTGCTCCTCTGATTGAATAGGAGCTGACTCTTCAATATAAGTAGGAGGTAAACCAGAAGTATCTTGATAATCTGTATTTGCATCTTGAATAATGCCAGACATAATTGTCTGATCATTTTCAATTGCAACTGTAGGAACAGTGATATGTTCTTCTTCAAAGACAAGATCTCTGAGTTTAACACTCCCACTATATTCAACATCCTCAATGAACTTAGCATTTCCCGTCTCGAAAAAGGATTTACTTGAGGGATCATAAAATTTGAAACCCCTCGATCTTTCTGAGTATCCAACAAAGTAGCAGCTTACTGTTCTTGAGTCCAATTTCCTTTCATTAGGCTTGTATGACCTAGCTTCAGCTGGACAACCCCAAACATGCAAGTGCCTAATACTAGGCTTCTTTCCTGTCCATAACTCATATGGGGTTTTAGCTACTGCTTTGCTTGGAACTCGATTAAGGATATACACTGCAGTCTTTAAGGTTTCTCCCCAAAGTAACTCTGGTAAAGAAGAATGATTTATCATACTTCTCACCATATCCTTTAGCGTCCGATTTCGTCTTTCAGCTACACCATTTTGACTTGGAGTCCCTGGCATGGTGTATTGAGAACGATCCCACATTCTGCTAAATACCTTGCAAAGGGTCCTGGACGTTGTTCACCTGATCCGTCATATCTACCATAGTATTCACCACCACGGTCAGATTTAACGGATTTAATTTTTCTACCAAGTTGATTTTCAACTTCAGCTTTATAGTTCTTGAAAACGTCCAATGATTGAGACTTCTCATGAATTAAGTATAGGTACCCATAACGAGAATAATCGTCTATGAAAGTAATAAAATACTGTTGACCATTCCATGAAGCCGTAGGGAATGGACCACATATATCAGTATGAATTAATTCCAAGACATTTGAACTCCTTTTAGCACCTATTTTCTTGATATTTGTTTGTTTTCCCTTAATGCACTCAATACAGATTTTGAAATCTGAAAAATCAAGGGAATCGAGAATTCCTTCTGACACAAGTCTCTGTATTCTTTGTTCAGAAATATGCCCCAAACGCTTGTGCCATAACATAGAAGAATTCTCATTAATTAATTTGCGCTTTATACCATAATCATTTATATGCAAGCATTCATTAACATATGAGGCATGTAGGTTCAATTTATATAAATTGTCAACTAAAGAACCAGTACCAATAAGATTTGTATACTGAAAGAGACTAAATTTTCCATTTCCAAATGAACAAGAATAACCCAATTTGTCCAAATTAGAAACAGAAATCAAATTCCGTCTAAATGACGGTACATAAAAAGTCTCATCCAAATCTAAATAATAACCCGATTCTAACTTTAATCTGAATAGACCAATAGCCTCAACAGGAGCTTTCTCGCCATTTCCCACATAGATGAAACTTTTATCATCAGTTGGCTTTCTGCTCCTTAGACAGCCCTGCATTGTCACACTTATGTGAGTAGTTGCACCTGTATCTATCCACCAAGTGTGATTGGGTACTAAAGCCAAATTAACTTCAGAACAAACAAAGTTGAGAAGTTTACCCTTTTTGGCAAGCCATTTTTCGTACTTGGAACAATCCTTCTTCACATGTCCATCCTTACGGCAGAAGAAACAAGTGATCACCTTATCCTGTTTCTGCTGCTCCTTAGGTTGTGAAGTTTCAATATTTGCAGTGCCTTTTCCTGTATTGTTCCTTTTCCTTTTCTTGTTGGCAACATTACCATTAGAAGAAAATGTTAATTGAGCACTTTCTATCTTATCTTGTTTCAATCTCTCTTCCTCTTGCACACACTGAGCAATGAGCTCGTTAAGAGTCCATTTCTCCTTTTGAGTATTGTAACTTATCTTAAAGGGATTAAATTGTGAAGGAAGAGATATCAAGATCAGGTGCACGAGTATGTCTTCAGACAACTCTAACTTTAGTGCCCTTAATCTTGTAACAAGATTAGACATTTCCATAATGTATTCCCTTATGTTTCCTTTGCCATTATACCGCATTGAAACAAGTTTAGTCAGAATAGTACTTGTTTCGACCTTTTCATTTGCAGCAAATCTGTCTGCAATCTGCTTAAGGAAACTTTTAGCATTTTCTTCCTCAGGTATTGCGCCCCTGATGGCATCTGGAATTGAGTGCTTCATGATCATCAAACTTATGCGATTTGAACGCTCCCATTTTTCGTAAAGTGCCCTTTCCGTAGCTGAACTATTATCAGTAGGGGCGGGAGGTCGTTCTGACCTGATCGCATAGTCCAGATCCATACACCCAAGCATAATGGTTACGTGCTCCTTCCATTTTTCAAAGTTAGTGCCATTAAGCACTGGAATGTTATTCAAATTGGCAGATATAGAAGAAACGTTCACTGTAAGCAGAGAAAAAATAATTAGCTCACAACCAAATAATTTTGGGCCATATAAGATACCAAGCACAACACTGACATTTAGTCTTTGGACAGAAATATCAATTTGTAAGCGGTACTCTTAAACTTTATTAGTAAATATTGATAACCAAATCCTGCCAATAATATGCCTTTCTTTGGACCGACATAATACATGCATGGAAAAAAAATTTATCACATATTTACTACCTTATGTGTTAATAATTCGGCAAAGAAATAATCTTCCTTTGGGCCGATTATGTCCCGCATGAATTAAAAACACTGTCATATAAATTCCTTAATGACAACCTTATTTTTCAAAATAAACAAATTAATACAAAAGAGGTCACTTTGGCGACATTTTATATCAATTTAATTTATTTTGAAATTTTATTTTTCATAATACATGCACATGTTTGTAGGTGAGAGTACATAAATTTATTGACAATTTCAGGGATATTACATATTGCCAATCAACTCAAAATGTCATAAAACATATCACCATGAAGCAAAACAAGAATAATCATGTGCATAACATACAGTTTTAATTCAAATAATGCTAAATATTAAATAATAAAATTTAAAAATTTCAAAAAATTCCAGAAAAATCACCAAAAAATTTAAAATTAAATTTTATTCAGTTCTGGAGAAAACGGTGGCCATCAGGCCACCAGAAGGTGGCGCGTGTACCACACGCGCCACCCTCGGCGCGTGGGGGAGATCCCATTCGGGATCTCCCCTCTTCAACCTTAACCAGCCGGGTCGGGTTGACCCGGCTGGATCTGGAACAGACCCGTTCGGGTCTGTTCTGTAATTTTCTTTAATTTTTTTATATTTTCAGACTTATTTTCATCCAATTAACTATACATAATTGAAATTAAATGTGTATTCTACAATGCCCATGCAAAAATCGGATGAAAACATCAAAAAATTGAGACAAATCAAGCCAATATTGATCAAACAATCCCAAAATTAAAACCCAATCTTTATGTTCTTGATTTTCTTTCAATCAAAACAAAAATTTTTAATTCTTAATGATTAAACATGAATAGGCTCTTGATACCACTTGTTAGAGAAACTGTAATTGCATAATTTATATCCAGGATCTCATGTTCAATCATCAAGAAATTTAAAATACGAAAGCGTACCTGGATCCATTGAAATTGATTGCCTGGGGTTAGCAGTCTTCCAGTCTAAACCTTTTCCTTAGGAGAGAAAACCTTAGCTCACTCACTGATGGGATATAAGAATGAGGAAAATTTCGTTTAGACTGGGGACCATAACCTATTTATAACTGAAATATATTTTATTCTATTTTGGCCCATCATTAAAATAGAATAAAATATCTGGTCTCTACACATTGTAAAGCCCATACCAATTGAGATGCACCAAAGTCCAATAACTTTATTTGATCACTTTTAACTGGACTAAAACAAATTAGATAGCCTGTAATGTACAATAAATTGATATATGTAGGCCCACACAAATAATTTCTCAACAATTATATGATTCTAATTATTTTTTAAAAATTTAAAATAAATTTATTTGTAAATAAAAACGAATGAAATATATATTTATTTGTGCTTATTTATTAAATTTAATAAACAAATATAAACAAATTAAAATAAAAAATATTTACAAATGATTACCTAATCGTTTTGTTCATTTTAACCCGTAAAAAAGGATTCGGTTGAAGCTCATGGCCATGGCTATGTGTAGGGCAGTGTGATCTCACCCTAAACACCTAAGGATATGGGAATCAAACCAAAGTATTATAAACTATATACTATAAGGCATTATACAATTATATTTCGTATTCGGCTATTCCCACTGACATCATTGAGCCGCCTGCCAATTTGACTACTAGTAAATGTATTCATATATATTTCATGAAAATAAATGATTTCCAAATCTTAAAATAAAGTAATAAATATTTTAATTACATTTTACATAATAAAATAAAATTTTCCTCATTGAATTACATGAAAATTTTTAATCAAATAGGTAAGTTCAGGAGCATTTAATGGTGAATCTAACCTAATCCGTTTATGAAGACATATGATAAATAAATTAGAAAGAGGAAGAAATCTAATTAAACATAAAATGAAAGTTAACTGCATATTTTAAAGTGATGACAACTATAATTAGGATACGAATGGGTTTACAGAATTCTTAAGGGGTTATTTTGGCAAAAAACCTAGTTACCATTATACTTGAAGACATTAAAAGAGAAAACAATTGTCCAAGTACCAATTTTTTAAATGGCACATTTTTAGGCTATCAACCCTAAGCATACATGAAGATAAGATACTAGATTTAAAAAATTTTAGACTAAATTGACTTGATCCAATATAGTAAAAGGTTAATTTATAGGTAAATTTTATCTAGATTCTCAAAATTTGATCGTAATCCAATTTTAATATATTAGTATATAAAATAGACACTTTGTCTCAAACTTTTCTATTTCGTATGACAAATTAGTTCTTCCATTAGTCAAACGTTAAGTCAATAGTTAAAAACTTAATTTTAATATCATTTTACCTTTTAAATCACTTGGAATATTTTAAATACTCAAGTTAGTCAATAATAAATAAGAAATAGACTTTGAAAGGTTAGTTTCTTCTTTCATTTAAATTTAAATTTTTATTTATTGTTTATTATTTTTATTTATTATGTACTATACTAAGTAACACATTATTTTTTATACTTTATTTTTAACAATAATAATGTGTTACTTAGTATAGTACCAATAAATAAAAAGTAAATAAATAAACTAAAAATAAATTAAAAAAACTAATATTTTAAAGTCTAATAACTCTTTGTAACGACTCGTTTTACGTACACTTTTAATTGGGTTATAAGTCGATGCTAGATCAATGCAGTGGATCTTATTGCTATTTATACGTAAGCATAACATAGCTTTACTTAAAAACATTTTTTTGAACAATTTCAAAAGATATATGAAATGGAATTCATAAAATTTTAATAACAACTATTCACGTATACATCCCCAGTTACATGTCCATATACATTACTGTACTTACAAAAGTTTAGATACAAAAGAATGACTTCTCTGGGTATATCTTTTACGCAGAAGGAATCTCCGCAGTGATATGGCTGCTCAAAAAATCTTATCTACACGATCCTCGCTACTGGAGGTACTTTGTGAAAAAAAATTAAGAAGTGAGGTCCACGTACTTAATAAGAAAAATATGTGAGCAAGTACATAACTGTAATATTTATATGAACATAGAAAGTTCATCATATAGAGTATATAAAATCAATGGTATACAATAAAATCAATGTCGGTAAATAACACCAATATCAATAACGCAGAAAATCAAGCCGCAATAAACTTGAGATTTATTCATTTTATACAGTAAAGTAACATTACTTTCACTTATAAAGAGAATAATTTAAAACTTATCTCTTTCATGCAATAATACGAATCAAACAGTCAGTTCAATAATTCAAATAGACGAAATTAAGTAGAACATGCTAAGGGCAGTATAACATATGGTCATTGTCGGTGATTCCAAACATCACTGATCAGGTGTGCAAGGATATCAGTCATCGTGGGAATGGTCAGCAATCCAAACAACTCACGGTAGGTCCAAAGATAAATAGCACGGTATAGCGTACTCCATGCATGTCATACGGTACAACGTACTCCGTGGACCAACAGTAACAATGACAATGTAGCATGATTAATCAAGACTTTTGTCTCAAACAAGTGCGAACCAGACAGTGTAACACTTAGTCAACACACGATTCAAGCACATTTTATCCAGTAAGGATCGATAAGCAGTTCAATTTATTTCAAAAAATATTAAACAATGATCAGTACGCAAAACGATTATAAAAAGAGTTAGCTTACCAATTTTTCGATTAAAACACCAGTATGCAGTATATATCAATAAAACCATGAATTTTTTTTATTACAGTGCTAAACAAAACTATTTCGATGAATATGCATACAAACAATTTTTGTTGGGTAAAGACGGGTCATTTTACTAGTGTCTATAATTTTATAATATTTATAGATATAAAATCGACCTATAGATTATTTCTACAATTTATCAGTAAAACATGTACGTGTAGCTATCTCTAGCAGCTCATAAAATTTTTTTTACCTCGATGACAGACGATAATTTTTTTATTTTTTAGTACTGTAATTCAGTCGATCCGTTCTAATTCGTTCGCTTCCTCCGAAGTTACAGTAAATTATCAATCGCTTTAATTAGTCATTGCAAACTCAAAACTACTTTATTATACCGTATTTAAATTTTGAACTCAATTCATCTAATTAAACCATCTCACTACGAAATAGACTAGACATTTCTTTAAATTTATTATTTCATATTTCTTATATTTTTAGGATCTGGTCTTCACCTTTTGGAGTCTTTAATTAAATCGTATTGTTGCTCCCTCATTAACCTTCAGTCTTGTTTTCTTTGGTTATTGTTTCCTGACTAAAAACTTTCTAGGCTCCAAGTTTTCAATCTAGTTGCTTTTATCTCCTTAGTTTGTCTCCTTCCTCTCTATTGCTTCACGTCCGAACAAGAAGGATGGCCTTCGTTTTCTGTCTCAAAACAACACCTATAATCTGCCTTGACAGCCACCAGATCAATGCCTAACTCAACCCTTAACACCGAGCCTTTTCACTGATTTTTCGTTCATTCAATACCGTTTCTGTTTCCTCCCTTATTGCAGCTGAAATTTTCAACCTTTTCCAGCCTTGATTCACTCATGTTTGCGCACCCCGTTCAACACCATTCTGCCAGCCTTTCTCTTCACCTGCACTGCTTCGATTTTGCTAGCTCTCTTCCCGCTTCTATTTTCTGTCTTCTTCTACTCAATCTTGGCTTTGTTTCTTTCTTAAACTTCAGCCTTATTTTCTTTCTTTCCTTCTCTCGTTTTCTACCTCTCATTGAAAGTTTTTTCTTTCTATCTCTCAGTCCAGGTTTTTCATTCTTTATTTCGGGTTCTTCCTCTTTTTAATTCTTTCCTCCCCTACTTATTTCCAGCACGTCTGCACGCAAGGTTTCACCTTTGATTTGTTTTCAGCCAGCCTTCACACGTCTTTTCTGCTCTCCTTTCTTTTTCACTGCCAGGTGTAAGATAAATTTATAATGTGTGGCTCGGATTAAATCTAATAGAAGTTAATGTTATATCATTATCTCTAAAATTTAAGTGTCACTATTCTTAAAATTAAGGAACCACGTCCTCTCACATGATGAACATGGTTGGGAGTGATAGTTATCTATTTAAATTAAAATAGGTCATCTCTCTCAAAAATATATATGGTTATTCTATCTGCTCCGTATACATAAGAAAAATTAGTGTAAGAGAGAGAAACTTGTTTTTTTAGAAAAAAATTATTTTGCTTTCACAAGAACTTCTACAATGACTTTTTCATTGACTCCCACCACAGACAAAGGTATGTAAAATTAATTTTAAATTATATTAAAAGCATGAGACATCTAGTTTAAAAAGATACTGTAATGTATGTGTAAATGTTAAATACATACACAATTTTTGTTTACATGTGGTATCCGAGCAAAGTTATCCTAAACTAGTTATACTCTGTGAAAGATTTATGTCCACTTTACGTTTTTAAAGAGATATTCTAATAAATCAAATAGAAAATTAAGAATTAAAAGTGTATAATTCTTTGTCAAATACCCATATAGATGAGACTCTCATGAAAATTATATATCTTAATTATTGTTATATATATATATATATATATATATATATATATATATATATATATATCTAAAATTGATGTTCTGACCTTGATAATTATAGCATTCATGATAGTAATCATGGTTATAATCAACCATGGTAATTAATGATGATGAATAGTAAAGTTTTTACATTTTATATTTATATAAATAATGTTAATTGTTTTAAAGATTCTGCATAACATGTTTAACATTATATAAATGTTATATTTGTTAAAGGAAATTATTATTATAAAAAAAATTGTAATTAATGAATGATGTAATTATGTAGTCACATGTATGATCCAAAAATTAGTAGCCATTATAATAATAATAATTGATGAAAATGATGATCATATTTGCTAAATTTTCACAATCCGTGTGGAAATTAATTTTGTTGAATGATCATTTATTTTGTATCGTTTATTATTTTGAGTGATTACATGGAAGTTGATAGATTGTATGATTATGTCATGATTGTTCCGCTGCTATATGTTAAGTTTTCGGTAATGTATACAATTTTATATATTTAAGTGTTTACCGAAAAATTAAAGTATAATGTAATTAATGATATTATGACATAATATATATTTATATTCAATTAGATCATAAATTTTTTGATCTATTAAATAATAATAATAATAATAATAATGAGTTAAAAATTAAGTTTTCATTAATTGCTAGAACTTAAGAAATTTACCCAAAGGTAAATTTATTATTCAGTAATTAATGATATTAAAGGAGTTAAATTAATATTTTAATTAAATATATTAATTATCCAAAGATGAAAGACATGTTCAATTTTAAATATTTAGTTACTCATTAAAGTTACATTTAACTCATTTAAAGGAAAATATATTATAAAATTCACCCAAATGTATTTTACTTTATATTTGTGTTATGTATATTAATGCATGTATATTGTAGTATCTACCCAAAGGAGAACTACTATATATTTTAATGATTGTTTATTGAATTCATCATGATTAAATGTGAGCTTTATTGTTATGTTTTTGCAGTTATTGCAATTAATTCGCATGCGTCATCTGTTGTCGTGTTTAATGGCATGAACTTCTCAGAATGGCGAGAGCAAGTTGATTTCCATTTAGGAGTTTTGGATCTCGACCTGGCTCTCATTCAAGACAAACTTCTTGCTATTAAGGATACAAGTAGTGAGGCAGAGAAGACACATCATGCTGCATGTGAAAGAAGCAACAAATTATGTTTAAAGTTTCTGCAAATGACCATTGCCAACAACATTAAGACTACGATTCCACAAACTGAGAATGCTTAGGAATATATAAGTTTTGTGGAAGAAAGGTTTCGTTTTGCGGATAAGTCACTCGTTGGTACCTTAATGGCTGAGCTTATAACCATGAAGTATAATGGGTCAATAAGCATGCAACAGCGTATCATCGAGATGACTAACATTGCTGCAAGACTTAAGTCTTTGCGTTTAGCAGTAGATGACTCGTTTTTTGTTCAGTTTATTTTGAACTCCTTGCCTCCTAAATATGAGCCTTTTCAAATTAACTACAACACTATAAAGGATAAGTGGAATGTTAATGAATTAGCCAGTAGGCTTGTACAAGAGAAAGCAAGGCTTAAGAGTCAAAAGAGTCACTCTGTTAACTTAGTAAGGAAATGAGCTGTTAAAGGATTCAAAGCCAAAAGGTTTAAGAAGAAGAAATGGTTTGCTAATGATTCTCAAACTGAAAGGAAGGAACAGATGACAAAAATGTGTCATTTTTGTAAGAAAGCTGGGCACTATCAGAAAAACTATCATAAACGAAAAGCTTGGTTGGAAAAGAAAGGTATTTTTAATATTTTTGTATGCTATGAATCAAATTTAAGTGAAGTTCCTAATAATACCTAGTGGCTAGATTCTGGTGCTACAACTCATGTTACCACCTTACGATCTGAACCACAAATCCAAGAAATGACTTTCTGTTTATGGGGAACCGCATGAAGGCCTCAGTTGAAGGCATAGGGACTTACAGATTGATCTTGGATACTAGATATCAGTTAGACCTTTATGATACACTCTATGTACCTTCAATTTTTAGGAATCTTGTTTCTCTAGGGAAATTGGACGGTTGTGGATTTTATGTCAATTTTTATTTTGAAAGTTTTACTCTATATAAAGACTCTATTCCTTATGGATCAGGTTTTCTTACTGATGGTTTATATAGAATAAAACTTGATAATGTTTTCGCTGAATCTATGCATATCACACATGGTAATGTTGGTTCAAAACGTAGCATGCTTAATGAAAATTCTGCTTATTTGTGGCATAAATGTTTGTGTCATATATCCAAAGAAAGGTTACAAAGATTGGTAAATAATGAGATTTTACAAAATCTAGATTTTACCGATCTTGAAACGTGCTTGGATTGCATAAAGGGAAAGCAAACCAAACATACCAAGGAATGAGCCATAAGAAGCACACAGCTTCTTGAAATAATACACACTGATATATGTGGACCTTTTGATGTTTCATCCCTTAGTGGAGAAAAGTATTTCATCACTTTTTGTCACACCCCACTTCTGGGAACCCTTCTACCCATACATTCTCTACTACGGTTGGGCTGTGAGAAGATGCAATTACTAAAATTCATTCATTTACAGCGGAAGATTTAAATCTTAATTCGCACTCCCAGGTGTGTGTGTATATATACAAAATCAATTGTATAAATACCATGTGCTTACATATCATCCCCATAATACTGTTTACAATTCCAAGATATAACTGTGCGATACGATAAATTAGATACAAAATACTCGTGTATACAAATCTTATACCTTTACGAAATTGTGGGAGCTGTTCAACACAAAAGACCCAGAGACCACCGCTCTCTTACTTCTCAGTACCTGGAGGGAAAAATAGTGGGATGAGCAAACCACAGCTCAGTAAGGAAATGTATGCTAGCAGGTAGATATCGTACTACCTACATAGCCCATGCATGCATAAACCAAAACCATGTTTTCGTTATAAATGGAAATATCATACGAAAAATGCATTTAAACATATATTTCTCAATAGCATTTTCGTGTTAATTAATTATCAAGCTTCCATTTAAAACATGCTCATGAATAGTGCCCTCATGACACAAATGTGAAATTAGAGATTTATCAAAAACACAAAATCTCTTTCTAGTACTCGAGCCGGACCCTCAAGGTTTCTAGTACTTTGGCGTCTCTGGCCATCAGCAATCTCCCGTGTTGAATTTCTTGTACCATGACGTTGCAGTTTTTTGACATTCTGATATCTCCAGATCATTGGAGTCTCGTGCATGGGGTCTTCTGTAACTTGATGCCGCAAGCCTTTCGAGGTCTCACGCATAAGGTCTCTCATACCCTGACGCCTCATATCTTCCTCAGTCTCACACATAGGGTCTCATGCACCCCTGCAGTGAGTGTCTAGCGCAGAAGGGTCCCGCGTGAGCTGGCATCCAAGCGACGTGGCGCACGAAGCAAACAGGGGGTCTTGCGCGGCCATGCCGTGAGAGTTTCGTGCACCCCTACCGCGAAGGTCTGGCGCAGGAGCACCGTGAGGGTCTACTGTGGGAGTGCCGCGAGGGTCTGCCGCCAGAATGCCGCCAGTGTACCGTGAGGGTCCATTGCGGGTGTGCCACGAGGGTCTGTCGCCAGAGTGCCGCGAGGGTCTGTCGCGAGCGTGCCACGAGGGTCTATCGCGAGAGTGCCGTGAGGGTCTGTCCCTAGCGTGTCGCGAGGGTCTGTCGCCAGAGTGTCGCGAGGGTTTGCCGCCAGAGTGCCTCGAGGGTCTCCTGTAGCCCTGCCGTAAGGGTCTCGCGCACCCCTGCCGTGAGGGTCTCCAGCAGCCATGCCGCGAGGGTCTCGCACACCCCTGCCGTGAGGGTCTCCAGCAGCCATGCCGCGATGGTACAGATGCTGTTGAACGTATCTGTACCATCGCGGTATGGCTGCTGGAGACCCTCACGGCAGGGGTGTGCGAGACCCTCGCGGCATGGCTGCTGGAGACCCTCACGGCAGGGGTGTGCGAGACCCTTACGGCAGGGCTACAGGAGACCCTCGCGGCACTCTGGCGGTAAACCCTCGCGACACTCTAGCGACAGACCCTCGCGGCACGCTAGGGACAGACCCTCACGGCACTCTCGCGATAGACCCTCACGGCACGCTCGCGATAGACCCTCGCGGCACTCTGGCGACAGACCCTCGCGGCACACCCGCGATGGACCCTCGCGGTACAGGCACGACAGACCCTCGCGGTACACGCGGAACAGACCCTTGCGGCATTCTGGCGGCAGACCCTCGCGGCACTCCCACGGTAGACCCTCACGGTGCTCCTGCGCCAGACCTTCGCGGTAGGGGTGCACGAAACTCTCACGGCATGGCCGCGCAAGACCCCCCGTTTGCTTCGTGGGCCACGTGGCGCGTTCTTCGCCCGCTACGTGGTGCACTCATAACGCTGGGATGCCAGCTCACGCGGGACCCTTCTGCGCGAGACACTCACGGCAGGGGTACACGAGACCCTATGTGTGAGACTGAGGAAGATATGAGGCGTCAGGGTATGAGAGACCCTATGCGTGAGACCTCGAAAGGCTTGCGGCATCAAGTTACAGAAGACCCCATGCACGAGACTCCAATGAACTGGAGATATCAGAATGTCAAAAAACTGCAGCGTCATGGTACAAGAAATTCAACACGGGAGATTGTTGATGGCCGGAGACGCCAAAGTACTAGAAACCTTGAGGGTCCGGCTCGAGTAGATTCTAGATATTTAGGCGTCGAAGATCCTTGGCCTCATAACACAAACGACCCGCCAAACAACGGAATCAAAGATGCGGGAATGACAGGGTCTCATGTTGAGAGAGACTCAGAAATAGATCCAACACGAAATCTTGAAACTGGAATGACAAACTTTCAATCTCAGACTCGTCAAAACCGAACTCAGGGTAACAGGAAAGAAACTATGGACTACGGCCAAGCTGATGCATACGATGCTAAGAAAGTGCAAAACAAACTTGTGTCCAAGGCACAAGTTGCCACAAATATGAAAAGAATGGTGGAACGAATCTTAGAAGAGAAAAAGTTGGTTCCAACTGAAGAAAACCAGAGGAGGAGAATCCCATCAGTACAACGATCATGGGAAAACCACTGCCCCCAAAATTCAAAATGCCACAAATGACGACGTATACTGAAAAAACTGACCCTTATGACCACATTCAGAACTATGAGTCATTGATGCTATTACATGGATGGGAGGATGAGATCATGAGTAGAGCATTCCCCTTAACTTTAACTGACCATGCACTAAAATGGTTTAACAGTTTGCCGGAGGGGTCTATTTCATCTTTCAATCAATTGAGAAGCAAATTCCTGAAGGCCTTTGTGATAAAAAGCCAGAAAAGGAAGGAGGCCACCTATCTGCTTACCTTAAGACAGGAGAGTAAGGAATCACTCAAAAGCTATGTGGATCGATTCCGTACTGCTACTCTTGAAGTACATGATCTACAAGTTGGAGTAACTGTAATAGCTATGCTACAAGGGACAAGGTCTGAAAAGTTGCAAGAGTCGCTATCTTTAGATCAGCCGACGACGATCTCAGACTTGTTCTCTAGAGCAGATAAATATATCACTCAAGAGGAAGTGATGAAAAGGATACCGACGCTGAACTACATATAAGGGAGTTCAAAGAAAAGAAACCCTTACCATTGTCGGGCTACCTAAGCCATCACCAATGCCTTGAAAGAAGATGGAAAGGTCACAAGGCAAGAGGATAGCAAAAACGCGGAATATCAACCACTTGCAACTACACTGGCAGCGAGACTTTATGACATTTAATATTATTTTTTGTTAATTCAACTGTGGGTTGAAATTTAATTTGTTGAACTATTATTTATGCTATATTGATATTTTATTGGCTGTTGAGATTCGCACATAATTGATAAATGACTGATCGCACCAGCTACACATGTGCAGGGGCTTGAAGCGAAAAATGCGCGAGGTAAGCCACACACTCAACCAACCAAAGGGCTTGAAGCGAAAAATGCGCGAGGTAAGCCACGAAGATAATGTGCGAGAGCTTGAAGCGAAAAGTGCGCGAGGTAAGCTAAGCACACAACCAAAGGGCTTGAAGCGAAAAATGCGTGAGGTAAGCCATGAAGAAAATGTGCGAGAGCTTGAAGCGAAAAGTGCGCGATGTAAGCTAAGCACACAACCAAAGGGCTTGAAGCGAAAAATGCGCGAGGTAAGCCACGAAGACAATGTGCGAGAGCTTGAAGCGAAAAGTGCGCGATGTAAGCTAAGCACACAACCAAAGGGCTTGAAGCGAAAAATGCGCGAGGTAAGCCATGAAGAAAATGTACGAGACCTTGAAGCGAAAAGTGCGCGAGGTAAGCTAAGCACTCAATCAAGGGCTTGAAGCGAAAAGTGCGCGATGTAAGCCATGAAGAAAATGTGCGAGAGCTTGAAGAGAAAAGTGCGCGAGGTAAGCTAAGCACTCAATCAAGGGCTTGAAGCGAAAAGTGCGCGAAGTAAGCCATGAAGAAAATGTGCAAGAGCTTGAAACGAAAAATGCGCGAGGTAAGCTAAGCACTCAACCAAGTGCTTGAAGCGAAAAGTGCGCGAGGTAAGCCACGAAGAAAACGAGCAAGGGCTTGAAGCGAAAAATGCGTGAGGTAAGTCACGCACCCAAACAAAGGGCTTGAAGCTAAAAATGCGCGAGGTAAGACACGCACTTAAACAAGAGCTTGAGAATTATACGACCAGAGAATTTGACTTCAGAATCTAATGTAAGGACTTGACCTGAGGCTACAATGAGAACATATGTACTCTTTCGTAAGGTTATACCTAGCGAAAGAGTGGGGAGCAATTGTTGTGCATGATAAAAGAATAATAAAAGAATGCATCACGTGGCACACAAATAAAACATGTGAGAAATGATACAAACCCTGAGTAAGATAAAAAGGGCAAAAATGTAATTAGTGACAGAGAAATCCCTATAAATAGGGGTCAGGTACGATTCGTTAACCTAAGTCTTTATTTTCCCTACAGAAACTCTGCCAAATTCTGGGTCTGACTTAAGCATCGGAGTGCAAACGCAGGGAAAGCCCTGCGTCCCTCTGATCTTTATTTTTCTTGCAGAGATTTCGACAACACGTGGCACGAAGGACGTCAGCAATTCATCATTGTTGTTTCAGGCAACAACAATTTTTATTCATAATTATTTATTTTTTTAAATTAAAATATTTTAATTAATTAAATTCATTTAAATCTTTTATGTTTAAATATAATTTAATTAATTATCTATCCATAAGTATATTTTCAATTTTAATTGTTTATTTTTCTATTCATAAAATTGAGTAAAAAAAACTCGTAGAGTTTGATTAATTTGGATATTTTAAAAGTATTACAAATAGTTTAAGAGGTAAAATTATTTTAAAATTAAATTTTTAATGATTGATTTAATTGTTAATTAATAGAAATATTAATTTATTTTATAAAATAAAAAAATTTAAAATAAAATATCTATTTTTAATACTAATAAATTAAAATTAGATTAGAATTAATAAAATTTACCCTTTAATTTATTAATATAGTTGCCAATAAAATCAGTTTGGCTAGTGATAAAAAAGACGTTTCGGAATTTTGCTTGAGTTCGCATTTGTTTAATTATATATTAATTTATGTTTGATTTAAGTTAAGTTTATGAATATAGTACGTAATTAAATTTATTATGTAACCCAACGTGAAGTCATGAAGCAACCGGGAGTACTTCTTGACTTTCTTAAAAACAACTTTGCTTTCCTTTGACGCAAGGAAAACCGAATTTCTTATTTTTGTTTATTTAAATCAAGACACAAGGCGCTGGAAATTGAAAACTCTGGTTTTTCATTTCTTCTTGGTAACGCAATGGCTGCAACTTTGTTTCAAAAGCCTTCAGCAATTCTGTTCACAGGAACCCAGTTTCCAGTTCCAATCTCTAAGTATATTCCAATAGAATCCTCGCTCTGTTTACATTGTAATTACCAATTTAGAAGCAAAGAAAGTAACCAAAAGAAGGGAGTTTTACAAGTCAAAGCCACAGTGGCTGCAGGAACCCAAAGTGTTTCAAGGTCAAGTGAGAAGAATGAACTTGATGGGAACCAATTGGAGAAGAAGAATCTGAGGATACTGGTTGCTGGGGGTGGTATTGGAGGATTGGTTTTTGCATTGGCTGCTAAGAAGAAAGGTTTTGATGTGTTGGTGTTTGAGAAGGATTTGAGTGCTATAAGGGGTGAGGGAGAATATAGAGGTCCAATTCAAATACAAAGCAATGCCTTGGCTGCTTTAGAGGCTATTGATATGGAGGTTGCTGACAAAGTTATGGAGGCAGGGTGCATCATTGGAGATAGAATTAATGGATTGGTTGATGGGGTTTCCGGTACTTGGTGAGTTGTTAAGGGCTTTTACATTTCTTAATTTTTTTCTCCTGCAATTGGTTTTTGTTGTAATGTTTGCTATATCCTTCATGTTTGACATAGAGATTGAGTTGAGTTGATATGCTAAACTACAGGTGAGACAATGAAAGATAACCTCTCTGGCTCTGCTATGGACAATATTTGCCTAACTCCTGTTTTCTGTATCTAATGCTGTCGTTTGCCTGCCTTGTCTATACATTGGTTATGAGAATCAATTCACACTAAATCATACTTGGTTTAAACAGGTACATCAAGTTTGATATATTCACCCCTGCTGCAGAAAGGGGGCTTCCAGTTACAAGAACCATTAGTAGGATGACTTTGCAAGAAATCCTAGTTCGTGCAGTTGGGGAAGACAAAATTTTTAATAAGAGCAAGGTTGTTGATTTTGAGGATGATGGACAAAAGGTAATAAGTTTCTAATAGGTCAAGATCATATTTTTAGCAGTCATGGCATGAGCAGAAACAGTTTTTCTGTTAATTGTGGCTAAAGGGAAGCATGAAATCTTCCATTTATTAGTTTCCATTAATGTTTAGCAAACTGGTTTCTGGGGTTTTTTTTCTGCCTCTTCTGTCAAATTCTTTTCTTATTTATATCTTACCTTTTGTAATTATGGAATTAAAAGTTCAGGTCACTGTGATCCTGGAAAATGGAAAGCGCTTTGTAGGCGATGTTCTAGTTGGAGCAGATGGAATATGGTCAAAGGTACCATTTTATTTTAATTAATTTATCCCTGTAGAACATTGTTTTGTCTGTATTGTAAATGATTGCTAAAATCCAATTGCTTAAAGAAAACTCAGGAATAGGAAAACTTGAGCTGACCTACAATGTGAATGGACCCTATGGTCCCTTGGTCTTAATTCTAAAGTCTAAACCTTTAGGATTTCTTTCCATTTATGCCCCTATTTTGGATTACGCACCGGATGTGCGGTGAGGTATGGTGAAATTTTTAATAATAGACAAAATTGAGAAGTAAAATTATAATTTTATCTTTTTATTTAATTTTTTATTATTTTATTAAAATTATTTTTATTCTTTTTTTTTTTCAATTTCAAAAAAATCAATTTTATTTTTTAGCCCTTAACTCTATGTAATTAAACCAACGCAAAATATAAATGCAACCTGAAATTTTCAATAATGGCGACAGCAATTGTTTTGTCACTAGTAATTCAATCTTTGGACCAGTGAAGTGGTATCATATGTAGTTTGTGAATTTTCCTTTACAGGTGAGGAAGAACTTATTTGGGCCAAAGGAAGCTGTATACTCAGGCTACACTTGCTATTCCGGTGTTGCAGATTTTGTGCCTGTCGACATTGAGTCTGTTGGGTATGTTCCATTTTTGTTTATTTTTGTATATTTATATTATTTTTATAATATATTTTACAACCATTGATATTAAATTTAAATTTATTATTATGTATTTATATTAATTTTTTAATAAAACAAAAAAAATTAATTTTATTATAGAAGTTTTCGAGTTTTTTCAGGCCTTAGAACATGATTAGAATCAAATGGGGCTTAGCTACATGTAGTTGCTTACGTTGAAACTTCTCCTGTGAAGGTACCGTATATTTTTGGGACACAAGCAATACTTCGTTGCCGCAGATGTTGGTGCTGGAAAGATACAGTGGTATGCATTTCACAAGGAACCAGCTGGCGGTGTGGATGGCCATGGTAGGTAACCTCAACTGTTCCTTTGTCGAATTCAGCATATAAGCTAACTAATACTTTGAAAGAGGCTTCAGTTTGGTGGATGTATTTTCTTTCTTATTTTTTTACACTTTTAGCCAAAGATTTTACAGTAAAGTCAATTGTTGATCTTAATATAAAGTTAACATATAAATATATATGATTAAAGGTAAATTTTGTATCTATAACCATAGAATATGTTAGAAGTATAATAAACATATAAAAATAAATATAAATTAGCATTAATAAATATAAATGCATGATAATTTTACTATAAAATATATTTACAATACTTTTAATCTATTTTACGTTTAATGATATTAAATCTATATATAATCATGCGTGTTTACGTTGATTTTATATAATAAAAATTTTATACTATAAAATGTGTTTACAATATTTCTTCTAATTTATTTCACATCTAATAATATTAAATTTATACATAATCATACGTGTTTACGTTGATTTTATAATATAAAAATTTTTCCTTTTTTTACGTAAATAGATTTCTTTTAAATTTTCAACTAATAAGAATGCTCATATTGATTTAGTATATTTTATTGTTTTTGTTTCTTGTTTTCTTTTTTTTTTTCCAGCTAAAAAGGAGAGGCTACTTAAATTATTTGACGGTTGGTGTGAGAATGCGATGGATTTGTTACTTGCTACAGATGAAGACGCAATTATTCGGCGCGACATATATGACCGAACACCCTCACTAACTTGGGGTAGGGGACGTGTAACATTGCTTGGGGATTCCATCCATGCAATGCAGCCAAATCTAGGTCAAGGGGGATGTATGGCCATTGAGGTATGACCTGAAAGCATCGTGTTGGCAATAATTTTTTTCCCAAATTTAAGCATTGCCCAATATCAAATGATGTTCCAAGTTATAGACAGAGCCTTGATAAACATATATGCCTAATTAAAGCTATTTGTATTTTGGATTATTGATCGATAGATTATCAATAGAGTTTTTGGATCTTATAATGGGTTAATAAAATAATAAAAACCTTTTAAATAATCAATTTAGTATATAACACTATCATATTATAAAGTCTAAAAAAAAAATTTAAATATAGTATTCTTTCCACATTAATAAATAAATTATTTTCGTAACTTAAATTTATAATCTTCAAATGATAAAGAAATAATAGTTATCGTTCCATCAATATTAACCCTCAACATATACCATTTAGAGAATATTAAAAAAAAGTAGAAAAAAAACTAATTAAAAAATAAAATGGTGATAATATTTTAATCTCATTTAATTTGATTATTAATATGTGAGATAATAATTTTTATATTTCAAGAGCGTATATATATATATATGTATAGATTATTATTCAATAAATTAATAAAATTTTTAAATTTTATAAATAATATTAAAATGATAATATATATTTTATTTTATTAATTTTTTATTATTTTAATATTAAAAATTTTACTATTAAATGATACTGCTGCCTCGGATTATCTCATGCCAAAACAAAGACTGCTGTTTACTCCATTTTGCAGGATAGTTACGAATTAGCATTGGAACTTGAGAAGGCATGGAAAAAAAGTGTTGCGTCTGGGACTCCTATTGATGTTGCTTTCTCTTTGAAGAGGTAATATAGTATTTTGATTACTTTGGTTGTAAGGGGATAAATTAAATTTTAAAAAAGTGGTCAACGTTGAATAAAAAATTAATTATATTTAGAATAGAAAGAATTCGTATTCCCTGACACATATATTCTATATGGAAAGAGTCCTTGTAAGCCATAAAGTAGAATACCATCACTTCTCTACTTTCTCATTTTTCTTTTCTCTCACATATTCCCATTTTTTATTACATTTATCTAAACATTCATATTTAAATAAATAAAATTAAATATTACACAATTTTTGTGTATCATATAATTTATTATAAATTAAGTAAACTATTTTTAAAATAAATAAATGCTTATTATTTCAAATGTATTATTTAATTTTGTTGTTATCTGAAACAATGGTGACGAATCGTTAAAGTTTTCTTTTCGAATTTTTTGTCACTTGTTGCCGAGAGCTTCTGCAAGAAAGAAGAAGATCAGAGGAACGCAGGGGTTTTTCCTTTCATTTGCACTCCGATGCTTAAGTCAGACCGAGAATTTGACAAAGTTTCTATAAATAAAATAGAGTTTCGTCTTTTCTTGATCATACCTAAGGGGTATTTATAGATGCTCATGTGTGGCTTCAATGAGTTCAAGACTTATATTTGTGTGGGATTCAAAATTTTATTATTTTGGGTCTTTTGTATTCTGAAACTCAGGTGCGCGACTGGGTTAGGAGTAAACTACCTCTATTAAATTTAATTAATTTTATTTAACTAAGTATATTATTTTATACTTTCATTTATTTATTTTTTTAAAATATAAAATAAAATAAAATGTATTATATTTACACAAATTTAAATAATTAAAATTAATTGGTGCATCCCATGAATCATAAGCTAATTATTATTTTCTCCCTCTAAAACTGATTCTCCTAAGTGATTCATTTATTTCCCAGCTATGAGAGAGCTAGAAGACTAAGAGTTGCCATTATCTATGGAATAGCAAGAATGGCTGCAAACATGGTTTCATTTTACCACGCTTATTTAGGTGTAGGGCTAGGTCCACTGTCGGTAAGAATCCATTTTATGCAAGTGAATAATGATATAAAGTAAATAACTGCAACTGCATGCATAATCACCATGGTATCTGAACTTGCTTTACAGTTTTTGACAAAATTTCGGATACCGCATCCAGGAATAGCTGGTGGCAGATTTTTTATTGCCTTAGCAATGCCCTTAATGCTCAGTTGGGTCTTATGTGGTGACAGGTTAAATCTCGAAGTTCCTATAATTTCATTCTGCTTCAATCTTTGTAGTTTATGGTTTCTTCTTCCTTCTGTAAATGAATTAACATGTTAATTTGCAGCTCAAAACTCGAAGGAAGGTCCTCAAGTTGCAGACTCTCAGACAAGGTATGCAGCTTTCATCCTACTGATTCTGCATAAACGGCTATGGAAACTATTGAAACATTTACTAAGTAATTGCTTCAGGCAAGTGACCAACTGCGGACATGGTTTGAAGACAATGACGCATTGGAGCGGGCTGTTAAGGGGGAGTGCGTATGATAGTCTTAATATTTGTGGATTTCATTATATTTTCTGCTAAATGTATTCAGCACTATAGGAACTTATGTTTACTGTCTCTTTTGCAGGTGGTTCTTGTTGCCAGTTGCAAATGACGTAGTTGCTTCACAACCATTTTGTTTAAGTAGAAATGAGAACAAACCTTTCATGATTGGGTATGTAATTGCTTGTAATTATTTTATAGTTTATCATTTTATATCATTACTAGAGATTTTGCTTTTGTTTTTTCTGGGTCTTTGGGGTTGAAATTCTACTTAAAACTAATTTATTTGACTGTCAATGCTTAATGGACATTGCAGGAGTGAAAAGAATAGGAACTTTCCAGGAACATCGGTGGTGATTCCTTCACCCCAGGTGATTTTCGGCTGTTTTAATCTACTGATCTGGAGCAAACATTGAATTTTTTTATTTTTTTTGGTTTTTTTTCTGATTAATTATCTCAGGTATCTAAAACACATGCTCAAATCAGCTATAAAGATGGTGCATTCTTCCTAACTGATTTGCAGAGTGAACATGGAACCTATATCGTTGAGTAAGTCATGAGCAGGCAGGAACACCCTTATACATATTAAATTTCATTACAGGAAATTGAACTGTAACCGCCAACAAATCCCATGTTTTCAATATTTTAATGACTTTAATCCTATAAAAATCACTAAATGATAAGAAAAACGTTGCTAAAGATCCAGTTTGCTGTATTGTTCTCTGGAATTTCTCTAAAAGCAAACTTCGTATGTGCAGCCATGAAGGGAGAAAATCTAGGGTACCTCCAAATGTTTCTTCACGTGTTCGTTCATCAGATGTTATTCAGTTTGGATCTGATAAGAAGGTAATAGATAACATCTAATGATGAGTTCATTGACCTACTGCGTTAATGTCATTGAACATTTGCTACTTGTGTGAAGAACACTTGCTTAAAGCCTCTTCGCTAACTATTTTAGCTCATTTATCCAAGTTTGAGTAATTAGCAATTTAGCATGAGTTAGTTTTGTCATAAATACTTGTTCTACCACTTCTTTTTCCCACTTGAGCCATGTCTAACTTTCCAAGGGACATGCAGGCAGCCTTCCGAGTAAAGGTGATAGAGATCGCCTCCGAAGATGGCTGAGATGGAAGAGGGCGGAATTCTTCTGGCAGCCTGAAATTTATTAAGCTCTCATTTCACTAATTTAAGCACTGTACAGCATTTATTTCTGCTGGTAAACAAAATAAAATCAATTTACAGTAAAATCACAAAATATGAATTTTATTATAAGGTTACGATATATTATGGTATATCAATTGATAAAAAATTTAATTAATAAAAATTAGTCATTTTTGTATTTATTTGAAGCATATGTTGATACATTTATTTAAATCTTCTCATGAATGTATTGTAGTGGAATAGAAACATAATACAATTTTATTATCATTTTATTATGATATATTTTTATTAACATTTCATACAATATAATGATAATTTGTGAAATCTAATTGTATAAATTATCAGGTTAATACTTCTACTTTATAATACAAAATTTAATCAATTTTAATTAATTGTTATTAATCTAAAAGAAATTATCACTAATCTTATAATAAGATCAAAAACTTTAAACTTAGCTTCAGGCAAAGCAGGTTTTATCTCATTTATGTTAAGAAAGAATATGTAAACATTTAATGGTAATATATTTCCTCCCAAGTGTTTTTTTTTTTCAGTTTACATTGTTTTTCTGAAATCCATAAATTTAAGAACATTTTTATTGTTTTAATTTTTATACATTAATCTAAGGGTTTATAAGTAAATGTCTATCTTTTTTAAAATTAAAAGTTTATTTTCACAAGATAAAATTATAAAAACAAATACCAAATTAAATAATATTTATAGCCAACAATTCTTACGTCAACACCACAAAAATGGTTGAGCTGACGCCCATTGCTCTGTGCAGGGGTCACCCTAAACATTGAAGGAAGTGAACATCAAATAAAATTATTATACAATTATATTTCCTATTCCCAATGAATTCTTCCACCATTTATCTGTTTAACCAATTACTAAATGCATATATTTTATAATTTTTTTTCAAAATTATGGAAAGTTTGGTTTTAGAATGACAAAGGTGACTTTATTTTTGGTTTTTATCTAACCATTTTTATAAAAAAATTCATATATACAAAATTATTAAGATATTGAGCAATGCCCTTTTAAATTCCAAAATAATTGTGACAAAGAATAATGGTCCATCGAATTAATATCAAATAAATATAGTAATAGGAATATTTTAAGATTATATATTTCTCAGAAGCAATTATTATAGATTTTTTTTAGTCAAACTATTCACTGGATAGCTACATTTTTGGATTTTCCCTTTACCCAAAATATCTTGAATTCATTATCTTTATGTCTCATAAAATTACTCTTTTTTTCTCCTCAAAATTTGAAGAGCCACACTCTTAAATAAAATTCACTCATTTTTTTTTCTGGTGAGGATTTAATGACGTTTCCTAAGCTTTCGGACCTTTAATGCTAATTTGTATTATTTATTTTACCAAAAATATATAATTAGAATTATATATTCACACAAAATAAGATTCAACTCTACCCCAACGACAATATATCTGTATATTTTTAATATAATTAAAGGAATTAAAAAACTGTTACATAAATAGAGAGTAAATAAAATCATTTAAATCTTAAGTTTCATCCTACCAAATTAATTATTTCTTTATAACGTTCAATGCATTCCTTAATAAACAATCCTTTGTCTATTATTGAATTATTGATCAAGGTAAGGATAGAGGTGTAATCGAGTCGAGTCGAGTCGAGTCGATATAGTGAGGTGTTTGAGTTTGAACTCGACTCGAAAATTTGGTGCTCAATATTCGACTCGAACTTGATCGAGTCTTATTTTTTAAACTCGAACTCGATTCGAGATCGAGTTCGAATTACTCGAACTCGTTCGATTAGACTCGATTATATAAGTTCGATTTTTTGCTCGAACTCAAGCTTGATTTTAAGGCTCTACTCGAGCTTGCTCTTACACTTATTATATAAATATTATTATATAATAATATATATTATTAAAATATATAAAATCTCTAGACTCGATTAAACTCGTAAGTTACTCAAATCGAATATCTAGGTGTTCGAATTCGACTCGTTCGATAGCTCAAATAACTTGAACTCGAATTCAAATAAATTAAAATTAAATCGAATTCAAATTTTATTCAAATCAAATCTAAATAAATTACGAATATATTAAGTAGAATTTTTTTATGTCATTGGTGGTTTTGCCAAACAGTGTCTAGATTCGACGGTTCGATTTGTTTCGATGATCAGACAATTTTCGTGGCCTTAATCAGTGTCGGCCAGACAAAGTATTTTAGTTACGTTACCACCGCATCAGGACAATGACAATTGCTTGTGAACGTACTCAAGTTTGGCCACGTGGCTTATGTTCGGTCAGAAACCAAATTCATCATTATTTAAATTAATTTATGATGAATCGAAAAATTATTTATGATCACAAATTAAATTTTCTTGTATTATTTGTGAATAATAAATTTGGAAGAGATTTTATTCATTTATTAATTTTAATATTCATTCTAAATCTTAAAAAAATTAATAAATTTTTAAATAATAGAGAAAAATACTTTGTCATTGATTTACCTAATTTCAGTGGCATTTATATATGAAGATAATTTAATGTATTTGAGAAACTTTTTGGTAAATAAATTTAAAAGAGAGGAAGAAAGTACCGTTATGCTTGAAGACACTGATTGACCAGCGTGTAGTTTTTTCAATGGGACTTTAACAAGCAATCAACCTTAATCTATACATGAAGATAATGTACTAGATTTGAAAACTTTAATGTACATTGATTTTGTCCCATAAAGGGTAATTTTTAAATGCCAATCAAATCTTAATTTAAAAATGAAAAAAAAAATTCAATTGTAAAGTTTTAAATTTGAATTTTGATGTTTTAAATTTAAATTTTATTAAGTATAAAATTGAATCTAATTTATTATTATTATTATTATTATTATTATTATTTATATTTACTTATTAATCCATCTAAGATTTTTATGTTTGATTTAATGCTTAATTATGATTGGATAAACTCTTTTATAATATCCTTTCTCATAAGAAAATTATTATTAAAATTATCTTATGATTATTTTTTAAATTTATTTTTAAAAAATTTTCTTTAGATTAAATATAGTAAATGTCATCATACGTGCTTGAACAGGCTGTACAGCTACTACTCTTACTATATTTTAGACCACCTGCCGCCCCCATTGGGGATGAGGTTGGAACTTGCAAGTGGAAAATATTTTATTTTAATTTAGTAGCAAATGGCCACCACAGTAATCATGAACATGTGTCAAAGATATTTCTTGCCAAGATAGCGCTGTGAGACTTTAAAATACTGCCACATAGCCTTTGGAATCTCCATGATTGGTGCGGGAGAAGCACAATTCTGTGCTTCACATTCGAGTGATTGGCTTATAATCTCCCTCACTTCCCTCTCTTTCTTTCTCTGTCCTGTCTACTATAATCCGTTCAATTTGCCTTCTCATACTTTCCTTTTTCTATCTTCAAAACTACTGTAACCACTTTCCTTTGACAGAAGGAAACCGAATTCCTTGTTTTTGTTTATTTAAATCAATAAACAAGGAGGCCTTGCAAGTCTAAAGTCTGGTTTTTCTTTCCTTCTCGGTGAAGTTATGGCTGCAACTTTGCTTCAAAAGCCTTCAGCAATTCTTTTCACAGGAACCCAGTTTCCAGTTTCAATCTCTAAGTATAATCCAATAGAATCCTCGCCTTGTATACATTGTAATTACCATTTTAGATGCAAAGGAAGTAAGCCAAAGAAGGGACTTTTGCATGTCAAAGCCACAGTGGCAGCAGGAACCCAAAGTGTTTCAAAGTCGAGTGAGAAGAATGAATTTGATGGGAATCAATTGGAGAAGAAGAATCTGAGGATACTGGTTGCTGGGGGTGGTATTGGAGGATTGGTTTTTGCATTGGCTGCCAAAAAGAAAGGTTTTGATGTGGTGGTGTTTGAGAAGGATTTGAGTGCTATAAGAGGTGAGGGGCAATATAGAGGTCCAATTCAGGTACAAAGCAATGCCTTGGCTGCTTTAGAAGCTATTGATATGGAAGTTGCCGAGAAAGTTATGGAGGCAGGGTGCATCACTGGAGATAGAATTAATGGATTGGTTGATGGGGTTTCCGGTACTTGGTGAGTTCTTAAAGGCTCTTACGTTAAGTTTTCGTTTTTTTTCCTCCTCCTGCAATTGTTTTTGGTTGTAATGTTTGTTATATCCTATATGTTTGACATAGTGTTGAGTTTTATCTTTCTGTTAATAAACTATTCAAAGATTGAAAATCCCTAAATAAGAAAACTTACTAGATGTTAGTGAGTTGAGTTAATATGGTAAACTACTTGGTGAGACAAGACCTCCCTGCTATGGACGATATTTGCCTAACTCCTGTTTCTGTATCTAATGCTGTAGTTTGCCTGCCTTGTCTAAATATTGGTTATGAGAATCCAAGCACACTAAATGATACTTCGTTTAAACAGGTACGTCAAGTTCGATACATTCAGCCCTGCAGCAGAAAGGGGGCTTCCAGTTACAAGAGTTATTAGTAGGATGACTTTGCAAGAAATCCTAGCTCGTGCAGTTGGGGAAGACATAATTTTTAATGAGAGCAATGTTGTTGATTTTGAGGATGATGGACAGAAGGTAATAAGTTGCTAATAGGTCAAGATCATGTTTTTAGCAGTCATTGTGGCTAAAGGAAAGCATGAAATCTTCTATTTATTAGTTTCTATTAATGTTTGGCAAACTGGTTTCAGGGGTTATTTTCTTTTGTGCCTCTGTTGACATTATTTTCTGTAATTATGTGATTAAAAAGTTCAGGTCTCTGTGGTACTGGAAAATGGAAAGCGCTTTGTAGGTGATCTCCTAGTTGGAGCTGATGGAATATGGTCAAAGGTACCATTTTAATTTAATTTATACGTGCAGCACACAGTTTTATGCGTTCATATGCTGGATTGTTAGCAGCCTACGCTAAAGATTAGTTTGACAACCTGTCCCTGATAAATTGATTATCAAAGATATTCCAGCAAGCTGTTTCGAAACTGAAACAATTGCTAAAATCCGGTTGTTTAAAGAAAACTGAGGGAAGGAAACTTGAGCTTACCTACAATGGGAATGGACACTCTGGTCCCTCGGTACCAACAGAAACAAAATTCGAAACTAATCCTTAATCCTAAAATCTAAACTTTTAGTCGGCTACATGAATTCTTTCCATTTAGTCTGAGTGCAACTTAAAATTTTCCCTAATAGCGACACCAATTACTTTGTCACTAGTCATTCAATCCTTGGAATATTGAAGTGGTATCATAGTTTGTGAATTTTCCTTTTTCAGGTGAGGAAGAACTTATTTGGGCCAAAGGAAGCTGTATACTCAGGCTACACTTGCTATACTGGTATTGCAGATTTTGTGCCTGCTGATATTGAGTCTGTTGGGTATGTTCCATTTTGTTTTTGCATGATATGATTGATTTTACATTATAAGTGTGTTGTTTTTGAGCCTTAGGACATATTACAATGTGTTGGGGCTAGCTACACGTAGTTGCTTACATTGAAATTTCTCCTGTGAAGGTACCGTGTATTTTTGGGACACAAGCAGTACTTTGTTTCCTCAGATGTTGGTGCTGGAAAGATGCAGTGGTATGCATTCCACGAGGAACCAGCTGGTGGTGTGGATAGCCATGGTAGATTACCTCAAATGTTTATTTGTTAACAAATACTTTGAAAGAGGCTTCAGTTTCCGTTGTAGTTTTTTCTTTTGTCTTTTTAGTCTACATTTCTAACGCATACATCTTTCTTTTAAGTTTTCAACTAATAATAATGTTCATATTGAATGTTCCCAATCTATTACAGGATTTGACTTTTAATTTCAAAATTGGTTTAGTGTATGCTATTGTCTTTTGCTTCTTGTTTTCATCTTTTTGCAGGTAAAAGGGAAAGGCTACTTAAAATATTTGAGGGTTGGTGTGATAATGTGATCGATTTGTTACTTGCTACTGATGAAGATGCAATTCTTCGACGTGACATATATGACCGAACACCCTCACTAACTTGGGGAAGGGGGCGTGTAACGTTGCTTGGGGATTCTATCCATGCAATGCAGCCAAATATGGGTCAAGGGGGATGTATGGCCATTGAGGTATGACTTTTAAGCATTGTGTTGGCAGTTCTTTTTTTCTCCAAATTTATGCATTGCCCAAAATCAAATAATGTTCCAAGTTCTAGACCCTTGATAAACTTATATATGTTACTAAAGACATTTGTATTTTAATAGTGTATATCATTTGTTTCGAATAATCAGAAGGATGTCAGGTTATCCAAAAGATCCTCATGCCAAAACAAAACTTTTTTACTCCATTTTGCAGGACGGTTACCAATTAGCATTGGAACTTGACAAGGCATGGAAAAAAAGCGTAGAGTCAGGGACTCCTATTGATGTTGTTTCTTCTTTGAAAAGGTAATATAGGATTTTAAAAAAGAGGTCAATTAAAGCCGCATGTTCAATCAAAAAATTATATTGAGAAAGCACTCCATTCCCTGATTTTCTTGAGTCAAGTACTTAGTATGGAAAGAGTCCTTGTAAGCCACGGAAGTAGAACATCATTAGGAGTATCTTATGGATTGGTTCTAATATCTGGAAAACTTTTCTCATCCTTGAAATTTATTAAATTTAACATATTCACTCCTCACTATCTAGGCTTTCATTGAAAATTTCCTATGTGGTCTGCTGATAATGCTTTCTTTATATTATGTACAACATCTGTATGACCAAATTACATATATGTCACTGGTCCGCTACATCTATTTTCTGCAATCTAAAACTGATTCTCCTAGGTGACTTACTTATTTTGCAGCTATGAGGGAGCTAGAAGACTACGAGTTGCCATTATCCATGGAATGGCAAGAATGGCTGCAATCATGGCTTCAACTTACAAGGCTTATTTAGGTGTAGGGCTAGGTCCATTGTCGGTAAGAATCCATTTTATGCAAGTGAATAATGATATAAAGTCAATAATTGTGCAACTGCATGCATAATCACCATGGCATCTGACCTGCTTTACAGTTTTTGACAAAGTTTCGGATACCGCATCCAGGAAGAGTTGGTGGCAGATTTTTTATTGACTTAGCAATGCCCTTAATGCTCAGTTGGGTCTTAGGTGGTAACAGGTCAGATCTTGAAATGCCCATTTTCTCCAGCTTCAATCTTTGTCGTGTTTTCAAGCTTCTTTGATTTGGAACATCTTCAAAAGAATTAGCTTGCTTTATCATTTGTTTTTCATTTTTTTCTTTGTTTCAAATTTTCTGCCTATACTGTTACTTCTCCTTTTGACAGACTCATGAAATGGCACTGTGAACATAGGGATAAACTATAACAAAAAGTTTCAGTTGCCAAAAACATTTGAAATCACAAAAGCATTGAAATTGGGGAAAGTACTAAGGGGATTTAGGAAAATGTCTAAAAGAATTCCATAAGAAGATCCTAGGACAAAGTGTATGATTTTTTCTTCCTTCTAAAAATGAATTGACATGTTTGCAGCTCAAAACTTGAAGGAAGGTCCTTGAGTTGTAGACTCTCAGACAAGGTATGCTACTTTGATTGTACTGATTCTGCGTAAATGGCTATGGAAACTATTTGAAACATCTGTTAAGTAATTTCTTCAGGCAAGTGACCAGCTGCAGACATGGTTTAAAGACAATGATGCATTGGAGCGGGCTATTAATGGAGAGTGCGTATGATAGTTTTACTATTTGTGAATTTCATGATATTTTTTGCTAAATGTATTCAACACTATAGGAACTTATATATATTGTCTGTTTTGCAGTTGGTTCTTGTTGCCAGTTGGAAATGAAGAAAATGCATCACGACCATTTTGTTTAAGTAGGGATGAGAACAAACCTTTCTTTATTGGGTATGTATTTGCTTGTAATTATTTTATAGTTTAAGACTTTATATCATTAAAAGGGATGTTGTTTTTGTTTTTTTCTTAGTCTTTGGGGAGTTGGGGAAGAGGGGGGGGGGGGGGGGGGGTGTTGTTGGAATTCTACATAAAGATGATTTGACTGTCAATGCTTAATGGTCATTGCAGGAGTGAAAAGAATAAGAATTTTCCGGGAACATCAGTTGTGATACCTTCGCCCCAGGTGATTTTCAGCTGTTTTAATCTACTGATCTGGAGCAAACATAGATTGCTCACTTCTGCAACAATTATGTTGAATGTTTTTCTGTTTTTCTTTGCTTAATTATCTCAGGTATCTAAAACACATGCTCAAATCAGCTATAAAGATGGTGCATTCTTCCTAACTGATTTGCAGAGTGAACATGGAACCTATATCGTTAGGTAAGTCACGAGCAGCAAGGAACACCTTTATGCATATTAAATTTTCTGGAATTTCTCTGAAAGTAAACTCTGTTTTTGCAGCCATGAAGGGAGAAGATCTAAGGTACCTCCAAATGTTTCTACACGTGTTTGTTCATCAGATGTTATTGAGTTTGGTTCTGATAAGAAGGTAATAGATAACATCTTAATATGAGTTTACCTAACCTACTGCATTATTGTTATTGAACATTTTCTTCTTATGTGAATCACTTTTGTATCTCCAAAATATAGCTCCCAAGCTTAATAGCATTCACCGACGAAAAAAAAAAACTAATAACCATTTTACCTCATATATCCAAGTTTGAGTAATTAGCATGAGTCATTGCTGTCATAAATACTTGTTCTACCACTTCTTTTTCCCACTTGAGCCATGTCTTACTTTCCAATGGATGTGCAGGTAGCCTTCCGGGTAAAGGTGACGAGATCACCCCCGAAGATGCCTGAGAAGGAAGAGGGTGGAATTCTTCAGGCAGTGTGAAATTTATGAAGCTCTCATTTTACTAATTTAAGCACTGTACAGCATTTATTTACACTGGTGGAGTAAATGAAATCTGCTATATTTTATAGAAAGTAGGAGCTGAATTCTGTGTGTTATACAAGAAATATCATTTACCCCTGCATTTAACTTCGGGCAGAGCAGGAATAGGAATTGCCAATTTTCATTATTTTTCATATATTTCATTTATGTTATGAATATGTAAACATTTACTGACAAACTTGAGAAGTTTTGGGTGTATATGTTTTGCAGTTTCATTTTCAGTTACACATTTTTTTCTGAGACCCAATTAGGTTGATCCCAAGTACTAAACTTTTTATAGGGTCCAATCTTAAAATGCAAGACTTTGACACGACGGGAGAACACCTACTGGTGAGGTAATTTTAGGTGTGATTAAGGTTGCTCATGGCTCCAGTTAGCTAACAAGACTTAGGATCTGCAAGGAATAAGACAAGGTTAAGGGACGTCGGAGTTCGATTCTTGGGTGCGTTCTGATGCTCAGGTTAGCAAGTAAGAGGGCTTGAGAAAAAAAAAAAAAAAAAGACAAAAGCTTCATGAAATTGAATTTCAACACTTCATCTAAATTCAGACTCTAAAGTTTTACATGTACAAAATAAAATACAGATTCATGGTTTGGCATATTATCAGCCCACAAGAAAATTCCAACAGTCATACGAGGGAACAAAACAAACTGTGAAGACACATGGAGCTATTGACAATTAACAGACCTGCCCTCCAATAATGTACCCAACAAATGGACTATATAACAGCAAACACTTTCCCACAACAGTCCAAAGTCTCCTCCCTCTTAATGTCAACGTAAGGTCGCTATTCAAAGTTTTTGACAATCTCAAACTTTGAATATCACCATTCATTTCTATGATTCATTTTCGTATCTATCGGATTAAAATCCGCAAACCAATGTCTGTACTGTCTCCTCTTGCATGACAAAAGCAACCGCACCTTATCAATCAGACTCTATCCTTTCTAAAGGCACGATAGGACACCACCCCCCCTCATATCTCTACCGCACATGATAAATTAAACTCTGATTTTATACCTGAAAAAAGTTGCTCTACAGTCTACAAAATATAATTGATAGCGTAGTTAACCTGATGAAGAAAAAGATCGCGAAATGATAAGAGTTTGACATAACATTGTTATATTTTTTTATTAGGATGTAATTACATAAAATTATTCATGAGTCGACTCTATAATTTGTTTATTTTTTAGCGAGGGTAAATTATTCAAATAACGAATTAGATCGAATTTGAATATTTTAATATTAAACTCAAATGATTTTCGAGTTTAATTAATTTTTTAAATATTTTTTTTATATTTTTATTAAGTTGTCATTTTATCCTTATAATATAGGATTAAAAAAACAAATCGAACCTATTCAGTCGAGTTCAAACTATTCAAATATAAAATTTATTTATTTTTATCTCTCTCTATGAATTAAAAAAAAAAGAGATTGGCACAAAATTCATGTGATTCAATAAGTTTTGAATCGATTTCTAAGTAAAAAATATTCATAATGATGATCTAGATACATAAACAATACTTAAATAAGTTCAAGGTTCATAAGAATTAGAGTATATGAATGAAGCAACAAGTTGCTTTAGCCTTCAAAAAGGCGTCACGAGAACTGCTGACAGATGAAGAAAAAGAGAGGCTAAAGCCCATTTCTCTTAATAAAATCTCATGCAACCCATGTCCAAGCTCTGAAAATGCCTTTCTCATCTTGCATTCGCACATCAGCATATGCACTGTGCTCATGTTATCGTTTCTATGGGGAAATTTTGTCAGCTCGTGAAAGCGGTGACCAGTGGTGGGGATGACACGTGAACTTACCAACGGTCGGTTCAGGTGGTGGATGGTGGCATTGAAGTGATAGCTATAGTTGGAGCATTAAATGTGGTGCGTTGTGGACATTGGATTTGGTTTGTTCTTTTTCTTGGTTTATTGGTTTTAATAATTGTGTTTTGTCAGCTCTAATTATTGCTGTGAAAGAAATGTTAAAGGTCTAATGCACATGTGGGAAGGGTGGCATCCAAGGATCAGCTTAACTACTGTTTTTTACTGTGCAATTATTTGGTATTCATTGATTTGGTCAGAAAAGATCTGCCAAACAGGCTAACCTTAAACTCTGTCTTTTTTTTTTATTATTATTTACAATTAAATGTGTTCTTATTCTAGTTTTTATAGAAACAAAATCAACTTTTAAAGCCTCTTTCACTTTAATATCTCGGATTTTTAATTTGACAATTATAAGTGAATTTTGAGAAAAATATTATTGAAAAAATCATATCAATTTTTAAATTGTTTAAATAAAAAGATAAAATCTAATAATATTTGAAAATACTTCTAATCTTATTAACATATAAAATTAATTCGATAAAATTCGGTTTAATTTAGTTGCTTGTAAGAAAAAAATAACATTTCTATAGTGGTTAATCAGTGAATAAAATTAAGAATGTATTGAATTTTAGTTCATAAAAAAATTAAATTTAAAATTTGATTAAATAAATTTTTTTTATAAAAAAAAATAAGGGTTAATTGAATTTTGGTATATGACTGCCCAAATCATGGCCAAAGTAATTAGTTTTTTTAAAAAATAAAAAAAAAAATGAACGAAAATCCTCTTTCCTCCGTACTTTCCCTCGGGTTTTTCTTTCACATGTGGATCTGCCTCGATGTTCCCTTCTAATATTACAAAACAACCCCTCCACCAAAGCTACTTTTTAGAACAGTATGTACTCACAACAGCTCACTCTCTAAATGCCAACGAACTTGTTTCACCCTATGCCAAAAAAAAAAAAAATCTCAATTAGATTTTTTCACGCATTCCATTTCATAATTTTTTATTTTTTTAATCTTTTTTATTTCAATTTGTCATTTTGTTTAAGCACTCACGTTTGATACATGCCGAAAACATGAATATTTGACTCTCTAAATTATATAAAGAATTAAATAGTAAACTCATTTATATTGGATACTTTTTTCTGTTGATTATTGGGGATAAGAGACTGAAGATGTTTTCAAATTTTATAATATTATACAATTTTTTTTATCATTCGATTAATAAATTATTAATACAAATACTTATTTCTTTGTTGAATTTAAAAAAAAAAATTAAACTTTGCTTAATGTGTTTTCCCAAATTAATTTGAACAAATTCATTTATATTGGATTTAATGAATCAGTAAAAATTATTTTTTGTAATTTTTTAATTAGATTTGATAATCCTAAACATAATATAATACACTATACGAAAACGATATAAATAGAAATACAAATGTGACATTGATTAAAATTAAATAAAAATTATATGTGAATATAATAAAAATTAAAAATAAAATTTTATATTTTTCATATCGATAAGAATCTTGACATTAAAACATATTTTACACAACACAAAATATAACTTTATATAATACAAAAATGAATTATAAACACGAATTTACATATTTACTTTCAATAAATTTGAAGAATCAACTCTAATCCTAATAACATAACCTCAACCTCATTTGAACCACTCATCACGTTGCCCTTGTTTATTTCTCATTAACTTGATGCATTTGCACTTAAACTTTCCTTTAAATTTCATCTCAAAAAGACAATAAGATTGAGATTTCAGATTACCTTGGCTTTGTTTGTTGGAAAAGGGACCGGTTAGAACACAGAGACCTCGTTGTTTTGTCCCCGTAAAGCTAAACGGTGAGAAGGTTTGGCGTCAGGTTACCGTGTGGAATCCATCAAAACTTTCGATATCTAAATTAATAAAACTACTTTTATTTTTTAATTTTGTTAAAAATAAACAAAAAAAATAAATTAAATAAGCACACGTGCACTGGTGCCGGTATACAAAGCTGAGCCACTTCAGCTAATAACAAAAAATATTCCAGTTATCGAAAATACCAAAAAAAGAGACAACAATATTATTAAAATTTGAGCTGGAAACGAAATAAACTAATAAAAAAAACGAAAAAAAAACTATGTTTTTTATTAATTATTTTTATATTTTATTAATTCTTTTTTTAATCCAAAATAGGGAAAATGCAAACGACTCCTGAAAATTTTTTTTATAAAAAAAAGAAAAGCAAAATAAAATTCTTGGAGCTGTGTCATGACCGGGTAACCGATTCAGCGAATTTCCCAATTTTTTCTACGAGCACAGGGGACAATTTCTTAGCAGGTTTCTTTTCCTTCTCCGGTCGAAAATCAAACCCTAGCGCATCCGAAACTTCTTCGGCGCTCCACCCGGCTTTACGGAGCGAGTCTGAGAACCGATCCGCTTTTAAAAGAAGCGCATCTAGAACCGCTTGATTATCTACTAAAACCATGTCTCCTTCGAAGAACCCTGATGCTGACACGTGTACGATATCGGCTATATCGGACTCGCCCCACCCACCTTCTTTAAGCACCAAACCGATTTGCTCAATGTATTCCTCGACCCATTTCGGAAATTGGGTTCTCGGCATATCGATGTACCTGTCCGGGGACGAATTCGACGATGACGACAACGAGTTTCTTCGGCGACGATCAAACGCCGTGTCGCTCCAAAACTCAACCCATCTCGGGGTTCTGGACCCGTTCACCAAACCCGCATCCAAGCTTCGCCTCGAGAAATTAGTGGACGACCCGGCTGATTTTTCACTAACTGATCGCTGTTTTTTCAACAATTCCGGGTCGGATTCGGAGCTCCGGAACAAAGATTCCCTCTCAAAAAAATCGGAGATATCAAATCCGCAACAGAAAACCCGAGTCTCGTCGATGAAGAAAATCGGGTTACCCGCTAAAGACGGGTTACAAGGAATATAGCAATGATTAAAAATGGGGATCAAAAGGGGAGCTCTTTTAAGCGCATTCCGCGCGACCCTTAAAGCTTTTTCCGGGTCCGACGGTCTCGGGCCCCAAGATTTGGACCATAAAGTGTTGCGCGCGATCTGAAAGGAAATTGCGGCTATGGGAAGATCAAGCGAAGCCCGAAGATGGAGTCTGGCACCAGCACATCGCCAATCGGGAAAGCCTGGACCCACGGGTAACCCGGCAGATAATATGGCTCGGAGGTCAGGTGGGAAAACGAAACCAAACTCGGCTTCCGCACGGGCGAACTCGGCGTCTGATAAACCCGGCTGGACTTGGAAACCCGAATTTCGTAAATGGGTTATAACTTTATCCGCTAAAGAAGAGAAAGACTGAAGACCATTGCGTACAGGAAGGGAAGCCGGAGTTGCAGGAGCGGAAGCGCGAGCAGAGAGACGGCGTAAGCCTGCTATATGGGCCGGATTCAGACCGGCCATCCTCCGGTCCACGTCGACCATTGTTGCTTTAATGACTAACGGCAGCTTTTCTAATCACCGTCGAAAATAAGAATACGTTGTCCGGGAACGGAGTAAGACGACTCATGGTAGTGAAGAAAGGTTCGTATTTATAGCGATACTAAAGGTGGAGCCAATCTTAGAGATTTTGGTAATGTTTTTTAATTTTACTAATATTTTTTGGTAGGATTTTTACTTTCCTTAATTAACCTTGATGATTTAGATAATCACGAGTGAAATGTACTAAACGAGATAAAAGTTTTTGTCCTTTACTTGGAAATGCAATTGCATGCCGGGTTCAATGTGAAGCAGCGGTTAGGATTTTTTTTTTTTAATGGTTAGGATATTTTTGCTAGTTGCATCTAAGGTAAGAAAAAAATTTGATGAAATCTAAAAATTGACTCCATTCAAAAATTTAAATTGGATCGATTTAATTTTTTTTTTTAAAAAATTGAATAAAATTTGCATAAATGACATCATAAAATTATGTATTCGACTCAATTCATACATATACCATAATCGAATATTTTATTAATTAATATTTTTATAACTTGTATTAATGAACTAAGAGTTTAAATTTTGTATTTTAATTAAAAATCCAAGTTAAAATTGAAGTGAATTAATTTTTTTTAAATTCAAAAACTCAAATAATTTATTTGAATCGAATCGAATTCACTAAATCAATATTTTTATGTAGTTTAAATATGAATTATAAAATTAAAAAAATTGCATAAGCTTGATTGAATAAAAAAATTTGAAAATATGGTTTGATATCTCCTCACTCTTTTTTTTTTTAATATGCAAATTCAAAATTTTTTATTTAGGATATTTTAGTTGATCATTTTGTATGAAAAATTGAATATTAAGACATTTGAACCTAATTTTTGTCATTATCATTTTAAACCTACTTTCATCTATTATTAAATATGATCTATAATCCTACACTTCACTTTAAGTTAATTAAAGCTCATGAGTGTTATATTAAAATTATATGATTACTACTAATAATTTCAAGCATTATTAGGCAAGTAATTAATATGGCGCAATTTGATGGAAACATGATGTAATATTATTACTCGGTAATGTGTTTTAGGCGTGGGAGAAAACCTACAATTAAAAAGAATTAAAATTTAAGACTCCCTAAACATTAATTTACCTTTATAGAATTCCTTAGTCTAATCAACTAAAAAACAAAAGAAAGAAAGCTTTTGTTTTGTTTAAGTTACTGGTAAATGCAACCTTTTGCAGATGGTACGGGCCAATTTGAGGTCCCATTTGTAATCATGAATTAGCTTGGCATTAGATAAAGCAAGGCATATAATCATAATTCCACATTGTTGCATACGGTATCCCAACGTTTACAAACTCTTTTGAGTTTTTCTTTTTTGGAAAAAAAAAATCAAAAGAAAATTAAATTAAACTAATGATTGGTCATAAGCATGAGATTAGTGAGTAATGTATTTATTGCCTTTTAATCAAAGTTGGGATTAAATCCAATCAATTTATGCTTCTTCTTTTTTTTCATTAAGAAGTGATTTTATTATATTCTAAATTCAAATGCTAACACTTATAATCCATATTTATATTATATTTAAAAAAAAAAAATTGAATCTTTATGTTGATGCTCCTAAGTCAAGATTAGTATCAACAGCCTACTAAAGTTATGTTTCATAAGGGAAAGGCGTGGTTATCACATTCATCATCATCAAGTTCTTGATGGGTTGTTGGGGGAGATGCCTTAAATGAAATTAATTGGTGATCTGGTTCCATAATTAGATTTTTCTTTGGATTTTAGTAAAATACGAGAAAGTAAAAGGAATAAAAGAAAAAGTGGCAGTGTTATATCTTGCCAAAAGAAAAAAAAAAATTGTTTAGGAATGGAAGAAAAAAGTGAAGAAAAAGAATTTTGCTAGAAGGCTGAAAATGACGATAAGATACTATAAGATACTATAAGATAAAGGAGGGATTCATTTACATTCGTTTAAATTAATTTAGTTTTGCATATTTTTATATCATTTAATATAATTTATATTTTTTTAATTTGATAGTTGAATTTTATATTCTATTTAAGTAAATTACACACGTCAAATTTCAAGTTAATCAAAGACGTATAACTATTTATTCTATATTAATAAAATTTCAACAGTTAATATATATTAAAAATATTATTCTCGATTAAAATGATAAAAATATCGAATTTACTCAAAATTTTTTGTACAAGATATATATGAATAGATTGTTCAATCTAACCATTGATTTGCTCAAATATTATTATAGTAGATACACACACACACAAAAGAAAAAGGGAAAAGGTGAAAATGAAAGAGATTGATTTACCTATTCTATGTATCTAAAAAAATATGAGCTTGATCATTTCCGTGATGTGAAAAGAAAGAATAGGACAGAAAGTTAACCAGCTTATTATTTTTCTTGACCAATAAAATTTAAAAATTCATCATTTTGAAAGTTTCAAAGTTGAATAATGAGTTAAAATGGACGAGATAAGCTTTATGAGATGAAAGAACACTATTTCTAATTATATAATTCAATATCATATATACAAAAAAATTAATTAATTCTTCTCTTAATTTATTTTTATATTTTGAGATGAACAAATAGATTTATTCATGAATTAGACCTTCAACACGAACACAATGTGACTCTAAATATTATTTAATTCTAATATATATATATATTTTTAATGTAATTATGAATATTTTTATTTGTTTGATCGCTTAAAATTAAATATTAATTTTTAATCTATTGAACCGATTAAGTCGAATATTAAATATAAATCTTCAAAAATTAATTAAATCCGATCTGATCGAATTTATAAACACTTCTAATAAGAGATATGGGAGGATATCATGATTTATATATTAACGATCAATTTAGTAAAATCCCTTTCAAGAGTGTATTGTAGTTTTACTAATTAAAAACTTAGTAAAAGCACGAGCAACCCGAGAGCTGTAATCAATAACTCAATATCTCCCAAAGTGAATGTAGCTGAGAAAAAAGAAAATGGTAGCACCGGTTCAAATTAATGAGAGAAAAAAAACAGTTTTCGAGAAACGAAAGCATAATCGGGAGAAGTAAATTAAACCTCACATACTTTCAGGCGGAGAATTAGGTATACTCACGTGTGTGAGATGCTCACCTCTCTCAACGAGATTTGATAAATTTGATAACCAAGAGTGTGTGAATATATATATATATATATATATACATCGACATGTTAAATAAAAATATTTTTATTTTTTATTAAATTTAATTTATATTGTATTTTTTATATTATATTTAAAATTAATTCAGCTCTCAAATTTTACAAAAAAAAAAAAAAAAAAAAAAAACCCCTTTCATCAAATTAATCATGCCATCTAATCCAACTAGCTTGAGCTTAGCCTTAGCCCCTCCTCTATAGATTATGGTATATAATCAATCATAGCTCAAATGCTTTAAATATTAATTTTAGCTATTTTATGTACGTTTATTTGAAATAATTATTTCAAATAATTTCTTTTTCCTAAACTCCAATATTGATAGATGACACACCCAAATTAAAATGTTAATTTATAGATACCAATAAATTTCAATACATGATTATTATTTATAAACCATCTGTCCAAAAATAACGGTCACTTTCTCATACTGAGCATGTGATTAAGATACTAATATTGCCCCAAGCATCAATTAACAATATTTTAATTATCTAGGATTATCGTTATGAAACAATTGACTTGGACTTTTGGAGTTGAGTTAAAACAAGTAAGAAGCTAGAGCTAGCCACCTGCATGTGACCATGGCCTTGATTTTTGTTAATCAAAATTATTTTTTAGGCTAAACTCTAAAGTTTTAATCATGAGGTCGGCAAAGATGTAATTGGTCAACGGTTGATATAGCTAGGTTTTCATCGCATCTTTCACCAGACTTTTCATGTTTTCATCTCACACATGATCAGACTACGGTAAACGTAGCTGCAGCCTGCAAAATCCCATTTACCTTATTAAGCAAATGTCCACTTGCAAACATCTTAGTATGGAAGAAACTTCGAAAACACTCGAATCATACCTCAGATTTGGTGGAGGCTTCGTGGGTACTGTCAGGTGTGCACTGCCCATCTAGCATGGACAACATTTTATTTATTTATTTCTTTGTTTTTCGGTAATTTTAAATAATTTTTCGGTTTTTCCAATAATTTCTTAACCCATTTGTTCAAAAAGTAAGATTTATATTGAGTTTAAATAATCTCAATTTTACTCTTTAATTATAAAAATAAAAAAATAAAAGCTTTGCTTGAGATTTGTGGGACGTGGTTGCATGGACCAAGTAACTAGTGATCGTAAATTTGATCGCACGACGAACTGAATAAAGGTTTGGTATTAGATTTGTAGGGCTTTAGAAGGGGAGGATGGAGCAAGTGGCATGGTCATGACCAAGTCGAAACCATAAGCCACAAAAGTCTATGAAAAGTCATCAATGGTTGTGTGAATGTGAAACCGTCGGGGCACTCTCCATAGAATTAATTGGAAGATGCCATTGTCCTATACATAGTGCTAGCTAGTGGGGGTCCATGTAGAACAAGAAAATCGCCCGGCCTGATTTTCTCCAAGTGAAAAGTAGTGGGCAGCATTGCTTACTTGTCTTCCTCAATCCTACATAATGTTCCCTTGAACACCAATTGGTCAAGCCATCCATCCTCTCATTACGTTCACAAAAATGGAAGTTCAGAAAGGATGACAACAATGTCTATATTTTGTTTTGATCTTACTAATTTTCATTAATAAATTCGATTGGTTGATTGCTAGAGACAAATCATATACACGCTTATGCTTGGATTGATCCATCAAGTTTATCGAATAATTGAAACAAGTTCATGATCAGTATGTTACTTTCTTAGAAAAAAAATGGACCAAATCTTGAGTTTAAGAGTCCAAAAGAACAAAACAATCACTGTTTGATGCAAAGGGGCTCGGGAAAAAAAATGGTCTACAAGGAAGATTCCACCTAGTAGCTATGGACGTTTTTATAACACTTAGCTTTAGTGGATCGTTTCCTTTTAATTGAATCAATTGTTGGTCCCTATTAGGGAATCCACTTGCCAATATATGCATGCATACCCCAACAAAAATTCTGAAAGCTTTTGGCTCTTGACAATTTTTCGTCTCAATTATTAAATTAGATTTTTCTCATCCAAATCATTAGCATAAATAGCCATATCTCATAAATATGAGTAAATAAAAAAATTTTATTGCAAAAAAAAACTAAATATAATCCGATATTATTGAAAGTTAAAACATGATATGATAAAATTCCATCAAATACGTATATGGGAATGGAGACAAATATTTCTTAAACAAAAATAGCCTAAAAAAATCAATATATTATGCTTTCAATTTTCCAAGCATATCTCAAATGGAGACGATCTTGTCTTGAGCCATAACTCTCATTGCCATCATCTTTTCAATCTGGTTCAAATTCTAGGCATGGGAATGCATATGCACAAATAGTAATTGACATCATGTTTGACGTCGGAAAGAGAGAGGGAAAAAGGGGGAGGGCAAGAAGAAGAATCTGATTTCAAATCATCATATTTTAACCGAAGATCTAGCCTTAAAGATGACATAGGATTAAAAAAAATCAACAATGAAGCAGAATTCGCACAACCTGAGAGTGATTATGAAGATAATAAAATATTGGGTAAATTCTATAAGATGAGAATATGCATGCTTTGGAGAATATTTTGTAGGCCAAGGATCTAACCTACTGCTGATTGATCATCTTATTTTATACAAGCAATTGGATGAAAGAAACTTCTTCCCATGTGCTCCTCTAGGTTTTGCTAGCTAGGGGGCTTTCTAGGAATAATTTGGCATTAAAGCCTACTACTTCCGAGTGGTTAATATAACAAAGGAAATAATTAAATTGGAATTCTTTGCTCCATTGATTAATTAAATGTTAGAAAAAGCTAAATCAATGTTAATTTATTACCTAAAAGGCTCCTCAATAGGTACTTGATAATCAAGGCTCCTTCTATTAAGAATGATTTTAGTGAAAATACAGCAATATTATATGATTCTTTGTCAAGTACTTTTTCAAGCAAAGCTCTCGGTTCAAGGTCTTTTAATATGTAATGCATTGATAATATATAATTATGGTACAAAATACCACCTAATAAAACTTATTGATATTTATTTTTAAAATTTATATTTTTTAATTTTTCTATTTTGTAATTAATTAGCAAAGTATAATTACTATACAATGTTAATGCATCAAACAGAATCTCTAAAAATAAATCTAGGGTCTTGCACCATGTTCCATTGGTAGAGATTTTTCTTTATAAATGTTACAAATCATGTACTTTATATCAATCCAAATTGGATTAAAGTAGGCGTCCCGTCGTGTCTGGGTGGTCGGATTACTTTGATTTGTGATTACCCTTGTTTTCTTTTATGATCAATCTGAACCAGATAGCTAGGTTTGTGGCTAAAGTTAATTAGAGCTGCGGCATCTCTTTCATGAGTGATGAGGAGATGCGGGCGTGTGATAAGTTTTTAATATATAGCTTTGCTTTAATTCATCCAAAAGAAACTAAAAGAAAAAAGAAGGAGAATTTTGCTTTAGATCATTGACAGAAAGAACAAATCCGAGCTTCCCATGGGAAAAGCTGAAAGGGCAGCTCACGGAAAAGAAAGATAATTCTAAGGGTAACTTCGATTCTTCTACACTTTTTTCTAGAGTGTTAATTTGATGACTTCATTAAATAAACACAACTTTACAGTTCTCACATACTTTTTTTCTTAGACTTGATTTTGCATGGATATGATAATTAATTCTCTCGATCGGGCTTTCTAGTAAAAATAAAATACATATATTGAAATTCGAAACTTAGATCACACTTTATAAATTAAAACATGATCATTTGATATAATTTAATCAAAAATTGTGTTTTTGCAAAGAAAAAAATGAAATGGTATTTTAAATGAAATGCTTTAAAAGTAATATTTACTTCAGTTGGTGGGGTTTAGAAAAATCTAGATTTCCTGTTATGAAACTTAAACATGATCAAGCAAGTGTCTATACACGACATCATAATTCTATGATTTTGGCACTCTTAAGTCATATGTCATGGACCATTCCAGTCATAGTGAAGTTATCTAAATCATTCATAATTAAAAACAAGGTTTCATTTTCCCAAAGTCATGTCATGTTAGCCACCATTATTAGTGCTATCAATATCATGATAGGAATTTAAAACAAAAGGAAAACTTGTAGACTAATCGTATTTAATCAGTGTGATTATTCAATATAAATTATCGATGAAAAAAGATGCATCAACGGATAATGTTGTCACATTAATTATTTCCTATCAAATGCACGGACCATACTAAAAAAGGAAAAAAAAAATCAATCCAACATGATCATTCTTGAACAATCTTAAGATCTTATCTATTGTCATTGATTGAAAGTTGACATAAAGTGACTTAATTCAATATAAACGCTTGATATTAATCCTGAAAATTGCTTGGAGTGTTCCTATTTATTTTATATGTATTGAATGTAATGCTAGAAGATATGGGCAGATGAAACATTCTGCCAGATTTCAGCTCTTTGATTTGATTCAAGTTAAAACTAATGTAAATCTGATTTTATGTCAAAACCGAAATATATGATCTTTTGTTGATGTACAGTTAATATATTGTTGACGAATGTTTGTATAGTTTTTGATAGCAGATTATTTTTCCTTGCTTCTTGGATAAATAGAACTGTCATTTATCCAAAAAAATAAAAAATAAAAAAAGAAGAATGAGTGGTTTTTTTTTTCTCATAAAATTCAGTTTCTCCAAATAAAAAAAATATAATTCATATGAGTAAATCAAATAAAATATTAAATTATTTATAATCACTTTATTTCAAAATTATTATCTTTCTCTCCCTTTTTAACTCTAACAAATAATAGAAGAAAAACAATACGCGGTCAATTCACATTTTCATTTTGTACCAAATACACCACACCTATAAAAGCTAACTCCTTTCAGTTTTTCTTTTAACATGTGAAAAGAATCCCAGATGTTCATTTCATGGTATGATTTATGATTTTATATTTATTGAAGAGCTCCATCTCCAATCGCCATCATGGACTGTTGAAAAACCACGTCAAGATTAGTCCCAATACACCCTTTAGACAATGGCCCTCGGACACTTTGAACTTAAAATTTGGAACCGGCATGTGGGGTAACTATGTACTCCAACGACAAAGCATCAGCTAAATCCAGTTCCCTCTATAGTTCCGTTATCTTAGTGGCTGACTCGAACATGTGATGCTTGACACTTTCTTATTGCATCGAGTTTGCTAATATTCTCTGCTAAGTTCTTTACTCTGAGCATTGAGCAGCTATTCCAGGCTTCAAGTTTGTCGGTGACTAAATGCTACAACGAGAGTAGGGAAAAACTTTGGGCCTTAAATGGACTTTGCTTTCTTTTCCCTTTTTTAATTACACACTAGAAATAAAATAATGAACCAATCCTGATAATTTATATATAATAATTCGTGCTTTTGCATCATTCAATATTAATTTTTTTAATTTTTATTAAATTTATATATAATTTTTGTCAAATTTTAATTCATAATATTTTAATATTTTTTTTATCGAAAATCCATGCTAAATGTGTCATTAGAGTCATTCTTTAAAAGTACAAAAATAATTCAAAAAGTATATCAGAAGACTTATTTATTATATTACATACAATTTGGTAAGTTTTGTCAAAACTAAATAAAACACCCTGCAAATTTCGCAAACCAAAACTAGCATCACAATACTGCATTACATAAAATTATCAATATCCAGCCAGCAACATTTGCAGTAATCACCTTCAGTACCTCGAAAGGCTTCTTACCCTGCAATTTTATAAAACTCTAAATCAGCCTGCAAGCGTTACACGTTAAGCAACAGAGACTACCAGAGCAAAAATGACGACCTGGGCGAACGGGAACTAGAACGGGAATGGGAGCGAGAGTAAGAGCGGGACCTAGATCGTGAGCATGACCTTGAACGTGAACGAGAATGGTAACTTTTAGAACTCCTACTCCGGCCTGGGCTACTCCCGCTTGGGCTTCTACTCCGTTGATGTCTTCTGCAGTGAACAATACATTCACCAGATGACAGAGCACCACAACAAATTTTTATTATCATAAAAAAAGCATATTACAATAATATAAGGGTAAAACGCAAAGATACATGCATTCCAAAAATATACCTTGGAGGAGAGCGACTATGGCTCCTACTGCGGCTGCGACGCCTTTGACGACTTAGGCGGCTTGTTTCTGCAAGTTTTTCCAGTCTTTGGCGCTCTTGCTCTCGCTTCTTAGCCATTTCCGCAGCAGTGTCTTTCTTAACTATGGAAGCATTCAACTTATCAAAACATAAATACAACTCACTGAAACATGTGGTAATACAAACAGAAACCCCTTTGTACCAACTTGCTGCCTCTCTTTTTTTCCAAGTAAAATTAATAAAAAGCTAACAAAATCTAGAAAAAACACAACTTGATAAGAAAAAGAATGCGTAATTCCTTTAAAACTCCAACAGAGCATGAGAAGATATCATTGACTCAACAGCTGCATAAAACAAATATCATTTATGTCATACTTTGCCTGTTTAACTGTTTGCTCATAATCCTTTTTAGCCGCTCCTGAGGAGTTTCTTTCTTCTCAACCTGCCCCTGTTTTGAGAGTCCTCCAGAAGTACTTGCTTTTGTTAACTTTGATAATGCTGACGATCCACTGACAGAAAGAAAATAAAATGTTAGATTCAGGGCAACATATATATATATATATATATATATTAAATAATCCTTATTCCTTTCTAGATAACTGTATAACATGGAAGCAAAAGTTATGGTGATACCTTACTGCTGGTTTTGATGCTTTACCGCTCTTTTCTTTATCAAGAGACACACCAGACGCAGGATCAACATAGAGTGCCTCCAGTATGTGACCAGATGATGGCCTGCGGGAAAGGAGAAGCATTAGATATGCCCATTTTCACTGTTTCACGCAAATGGGAACATTGACACAAATTCCATTTCAGGAAAAATATGAGCTTCAAAAGGGAAGCCTCCTTCCAACTCCATCTTGCAGTTATGCTGACAACCCTAGGCCAGATTTATTCTAAACCAGAAAAGTTTTCCTCAGGCAACAAAATTGGGATAAGCTGCAGCAGAGTAAAGACTGTCCAATCTATCTTTGGAAGAATTAAAGGTCGAGTGCCCCGACCGGTTCAAAATGTTAGCCTGGGTTGGAGGAGATGATGGTGGAGAAAATCCTTCAAGCTTTGGTCCATCCCTGTCGCCAGAGCCTCCAAACTCTGTAATATACTCTATTTTTGGTGCCTTTGGCTTACTTCTATGAGAATCATCAGAATAACCTCCACGAGCATGGCGCCTTGAGTATGATGGAGAGTATGAACGTGATCTTGATCTTGACCTGAATAGGAAAATCTAGACGTAAATTCCTTTTATGGCCCTCAAAAAAACAGCTTCGAGAGAAACCAAGCACAAATTATACCTCCTAGAACGTGGATATGCCTCATAGGTCGGGCTATGCCTAGATTCGCTGCATGTGGCAAAAGAAAGTATCAACACTTTAAGAATGATGTCAAACCCAATTCTACCAGTGTATTATCTATCTTCCAACTTTTGTACCGGTAGGGATCATTATGGAGTCCTCGTGTTCCAGTTATCTTTGCAGCTTCTCTTTCTCTCTCCCGCTCTATTTGAGAGGCTTTTCTCCTTTCTTTGCGACTCAATTTTCTCTAAATGTTCAAAATTTCAGATTTGTTATCAACATATGTTAACTAAGAAAAAGGTAACAACCAACATGTCTTATTTCCAACTTACAATTGCAGGGTCACCTCTAATCACTTCCTTCTGTCTTTTTTCCTCCTCTTTTGCTTTTTTATCCATATAAACAAGCCAACCATACCTTTTCACTCCAAATTCTTTTGCTATTATATCCATTCCTTCATCATCACTATCATCACTGTTGAATTCCTCATCATCTTCCTCCTCCTCATCTTCTTCATCTGCACCCGAAAAATGAGCTTCCTCTTTCCCATTTCCATCATAGGAGAACCCAACTTGAGAATATGAACCTTTATTAGCTGGTTGTGCAGGCTGTGATCTGTCAAATATACCAAAAAAATAAAGAAACAAGATAACCAAATATAGCAGCCAGATATATCAACATCAGTAAAATCAGCAAAGTTGCCACTTTGGAGGAAATTATATCCAGAATTATATTACACATGCCAAAGAAACCCAAATGTAGCACATTAAACTCCTCTAGAAACAATCCACACTAAACTTTATACATGCAGGTCACCCAGTAGATCATCTTGATATATGCAACAAAATCATTGACGAAAAAAAGTCGACTACTTCACAATAAATCAACTAAGTCAAAAGAATAAGCCCATCAAATATGATTTCTAAAGAACACATGAAAAGAAAATATAATGCACCCGAGTTTGTAACTTTGATCTTCTACAAAGTTAATACATTTCTACATTTGTTCCTGAATAGCATAACACTGAGAAAATATCTACTTCAACAATCATCTTAACTAATGTCCAAGATCACTCTGAAATCCTATACAGCATGCATCAAAAATATATGACGAGACTTATATAAGACAGATGCCATTAAATTTATCTGAAAAATTTTAACTTGGGTACTAACACAAGCATCACCTATCTTATCAAATTAGCACAAAAAGTAGAGAAAAAAATATATCAAACCTGTCTGATTGAAATGGCGCTATAACTTTCGCCTCCATTTCTAGATTCACATGTTGCAGACCCTCGTCATCTGTAACTGTTAAAAGATACAAACTTCAGCTAATAAAGCTCATTTGAAAACTAATTCTAATTTTATAACTGACTTTCATCCGTATATATTATATTGCAATGTAAACAATAAAAGGCATTGGAAACGAACAACAAAGACTAAAAACACAGATTATCAATTCAGAGAAATAAAAAAGTACCGACATCCTCTACGCCGATGCTTAATTAAATCCCGGTAACGCTCAAAATTAACAAACTCTTCTACTTCTTCTTCTTCTTCAGACTTCTCTTGATTCCTAAAATGCCGTGTCCCTTGCTCTCGAATGAAATCAAGTAGAGCTCGGCCATCAAATCTAAAATATAAACAAATAATTAACTATAAAAAAAAAACCTAATCTAAAACGATGTCCAATTTTTTTTTAAAAAAAAAAGAAAAAGAAAAAGAAAAGAATAGAGAAATTGAATTACCTATCAATTAAAACGTCTTGTTTTCCATTCCAAGGAATCCTGTTAAAAAAATTTGAAATAATTAATAGAACATCAATCAAATGATTTTATGGAAAATTGTTTAACTCACTTACAGGCCTTGCTGGTCTTCGGTGGCGTGATAGAGAGCATCATCGCGATGGATACGGCAGCGAGAGCCGATGACTTGAATGGCTTGTTGAGGATCGCCACGTCTTTTAGCCAAGAAGATGGCTCGTCTTTGGGCTCTCTTTCGAGCCGCGTCCATCATGTCGTGGACTTTTCTCTCTGATCTCCGAGCTTCGTGCCACATCTTTGAGAAGAGAATCGGAGAACCGAAACCCTAAAGAGAGAAATCTACGGAATGAATCGAATGGAAGCGAGAGGGAAACTAAACGACGATTACCAAAATTTCCGATGTTCCTTCTCGTGAGAAACTTTTATTTGGTAGAAAATGGGCTATTAGTCGAAAGCCTGTTTTGCACAAACCCGTTTTAATTTAACGGACAAATGGCCTTTCCATTTATTAAAGCAGGCCCTTTTGAGATTTGGGCTAGTAGGCCTGTCACTATTTTTTGAAAAAAAAAATATTTTATGAATTTTTTTATACGAAAAAGATGGTACAAAGAAAAGGAAAATAATGCAGTAAATTCAAATTTTAAAATGATGGCTATTAGTCGAAAGTCTTGTGCATGTATGGTAATCATATTATCCACGTTGTGAAATTAAGATTAAAGTTTTGTTTGGTTGGCATCGCGGTTGGATAGCGATAGCAATTATTTAATAACTAAAGATAAATGGGACAGGGTTGAAATTATTTTTGTCCTTACTTTATAATTTTTTTATATTTTATTAAATTTAAATAATTATTTCTTTTTGAGATCAGATGCAATCTGATCTTCAATCGAAATTAACTCTAAAAGTATTGACACATATACCAAATTGTGTTAACAATAATATTTTATAATTTGGAACTTAAATGATCCTATTTTCAACTTATGATTTCCTTTGTATATTAATTATTTCGACTATAACTTTTGTTGTTATAGCAATATTTTTATTGCTTTTAGATAAATAAAACCACTTTATTATTTTCTTTAAAAAAAAAATCACATCTTACTTGAATAATACTAACCAATTGGATTAAGGGTCTGCTCTTTTCTTTTCTTTCCATTTTTTTTTTTTATAAAGAGATAGGAAAAAAAACTTTGAATATTTTTTTTTATAAAAAAAAATAGTAACATACTGCTAAATAATATTTGATAATCTTTTTGAATTTTTTTGAAAGATATATTTTTATTAAAAATTACATTACAAATCAATATATTATATTTTATAATTAATGACTTTAAAAATTATTGTACTCAAAATAAATAAAATATTAAATAATTATAATTAAATAAACTAATAAATAATTATAAATAATTAGTTACTTTTTGTCACTATCTTAAGTTTGGCTTATTTCTGTCACTATCTAAGTTGAATTGCTTTTTTCTGTCACTAATTGCACTATCTAAGTTTTATTCCCTGTATTTCTGTCACTATCTAAGTTGGATTGCTTCTTTCTGTGTTTCTAAGTTGAATTATTTCTTTATTTCTGTCACTATCTTGGAATACTTACTTCTGTTGAAAGTTCCTTATTTACGTCTGTGTTTAAGTCATCATTCCCGAATAGAAAGTTTATTGTTGACTCAAAATTGGAAGAAGGATATTTATTTCCAAATACACAACCAGAGGTTAAGGAAAAACTTTTTCTTCTTGGAGTCGGGCGGAGGCATGAAGAAATGGCTAACAATTTTGTCTATGCTCTTGTTATCGTCGTTAGATTGCACTGAGGGAAGAGATGAGGACAGTAAATTCTTTCGTTCTGTCGGTGGAATCGCAGACCAGAGTTCCAGTACTCAATGTGACGAAGGAAAGATAGTTTCCGATAAGATGGACGCGGACGGACAAGTGGTTTGCAGCTTAAGTACCAGTCCTGATCAGATGATTTTAACGTTCCAACATTTGGACGGGCATTCTACGCTAGAGGAACCGGCAGGTATGGATTATCATCTAAACACTCCTCTATAGTTTTTTATTAGTAAAAGAATCTGATAATGGTAAATTCCAACCAGTTATAGGCCTGAGGAACAATCTGATTAAGTTCAGTCTTGCGACTCTTTTACCGTTATTACCAGGTTGCAGTGAGATAAGAATCAGAGGCCATGGAGATGAGAAAGACATTGAGAAGATTCATGCACTGAGTTCTGTACCCATAATTCCAGATGAACCTCAAATCCAACTATCCTTCTACACTTGGCATGGGAATATTACTCCGACTAACCTGAATGGTACCTTTCTTTCTTACAAGTTATTCATCATTCCAACTTGATTTAGAAATTCAGTCGTTCAGTTCAGCCTACTAAATGCAGACTGTTATTTAACCATCAACAATTGGAATCACGATGTCTTGACCATTTTCTGCACACTATCAAGTTATGAAGCTACATTGACAGCTGGAAGGGGTGCCCGGAAAACGAGAGCAACGATTCATTGCAGCCTAGGTAAATTATCGGGAACAGTTCCTTCGTCGACGTACATGACTCATTTTATGTACAAAATCATTCGGGAAATTGTTAAACTCATCAGCTTCTACCAGTGCGGAGAATATTCTTCCACTTACAAAATTAGTGGTTTAGACATCGTTACTCTCGATTTAACAAGTCACCTGAGGAAGGGTATTAGTGGGCAATTTCAAATGACTGCTACTTTATCATATTCAACTTCTCTACAGCGTTTTAGAGTTTTAATGGTTGCGGTATTGGTAAGATCAACTTTCAGGCTGTTTGCGAACATAAGTCATGACGAGAACGACAGGGAACCACATCTGAAAGGTTTGTCCGTCGATGTTTTTAAAGCAGCGGTTGCAGTTTTGCCCAACCGATTCACTTACAAACTGGTTCCGTTTCGTGGCTCTTGTGATCGATTGGTCAAGGAAGTTGCTCGCAAGGTCAGTATGCATGACAGAATCGTCCTCTATCCAGCTTTCTTATTTTCAGTCTTAAATCTATCCTAAAACTCTTTCTCTTTTAACTAATCTATAATTTTTTCTGATGAAATATTTTGCGTTGGTGAAGACTTTTCATGCAGCTCTTGGCGGTATAATAATCACGGCAGAAAGGTCCCATCATGTAGAATTCTCGCAGCCCTATGCTGAACTAGAATTGGTGATGGTGGTAAAGAAGAAACCCAATCATGAAATGAAGGAAGTTTTCTGGTTCATGAGCCCCTTTACTCGAGCGATGTGGCTTACGATGGCAGCTATGACTATCTTCACTGGTTTTGTTATCCGCTTAGTTGAACACGGAAACCGCGACGAATTGCCTTCTGCACAAGCTGAAGCTGTTTTCTTCCGCTTCCCTTTTGCTTTCCTCATCAATGAGCATAGTAAGATTCCATACAAACTTGTCTGCATCTGCTTCATATAGAACTAATCGAGCATATGATATTTGGAAATTGGAACTATAATAACATAGTACCATGATGTCATTAATATTCAATTATTTAAACCAATTACTCTCTAAATTTCCAGACAATGAAAAAAAGAAGCCTAGCTTTATCATTAAAATGAATATAAGATTTAATGGCTTTTCATTTTTTATTTTTTTTGTGCATGCTTTTAATGCAGTGAAAAGTTTTTAACAGCAATTCTTAGAAAAACAGAACCTCTTTCTAGACCTTAAAGAACATTATTTGTGTGCTTTTTACACTCAGCCTAATTTATTTAATAGGTTTCTGTCCAAAATGCTACTAAAGTGATGTATAAGGTATATTAATGCAATGAAATGTATGAAAAAGTTATTAAAAGAGCAAAATAGAAAATGCTTGGAGTATGCCTTTTAATAGCACTAACCAGCTGAAGAGTAAAGCCTTTGATTTGCAGGACCCAAGAACATATTGTCCTTTTATGTGCTGATTCCGTGGCTTATCCTGACACTGATTGTCACCACGGCCTTTACTGCAAGCCTTACTTCTATAGTGACAAGTTCGCAAGCTGAGCCACCTGACATAAATGTTGACTCACTCAAGAAGACAAATGCTGCTGTCGCTAGCGATGGAAATTCTTTTACCGTCTCATTTTTGGTAAAAAGTTTGGGATTCAAGCGAAGGAATATAAGAAACATGGCCTCAAATGATTGTGCAAAAGCTTTATGGAGCGGCAATATAAAGGCTGCATTCCTTTTAATGCCCGACGCCAAAGTATTCCTTGCAAAATACTGTAGGAATTTCACAAAATCGGGACCTGCCTACAATCTAGGCAATATTGGATTTGTAATCTCCAGTTCCACTGTGCTCTTTAGTTAATTTTTTCAATACTGCTTTTATAGTTGGCCTTTCTTGGTCATTGTCCAAGCTTTTCAGTTGGTTTGGATACTGGGTAGTAAGAATACCATTAATTTGTTAATCAACTGTGAATTATAGGTGTTTCCAAGGGATTCAGCACTGGCTTCAGACATGTCAGAGGCGATTCTTAATCTTAAGGAGGCAGGCAAATTGCAGCAAATGGAGGAAGATATGCTATCCTTTTCAAACTGTTCAATATCTGATGAAACTGTTCGCCGAAGAATTGGACCCGGTCCCTTCTCAGGTTTGTTCATTCTGTCAGGAGGTGCTTCAGCAAGTGCATTGTTAATTACAGTCATTCGCCGATTGAAAAGACGCTGGGAGAGCTGCGTTCAGAGAATGTTAATGGGTAGCGGACTTTTGGTGCGGTTGACAATTCTCCTCTCTCATAATCAAACGACACATGAGCTCCAACTTACTAGAACACGTTCCAATTACTAAATATATATATATATATATATATATATATATATAACACACTGGATTAATCTCAATAAATATTATCAATGGGATTAAGTCATTAAATTAGTGAAAATATGTAAGCCTGTCAGTAATTGCTATTTGCTAGCATGAAAACGTTATGGGTATTTATGACAAAGAATCTCTGTTGTTGTCTAAGCCGCTATTACAGCTCTTCTTTACAAAAATAAAAATAAAAAAATTTACTTATATTCTTAGTTAAGTGATCTTAATTTCCAATAAGCAATTGAGCCTCTTGAATCAACCTCATGAGGGCCCTAAGCCTCTTCTTGCATTAATTATTTTTTATTTTATTTTATGAATATCACCTTAGCTTACACAACGCATGATACATTTCTCGAGCTGCTAACATTCTTCTTATACTGCTAACTGGAAACTGCCAGGGAAATAATTTGTTTACAAATTAGCTTTCATTTTCAATACTTATTAATATTAATATGAAGATTAAAATATGAATTTTAATTATTAATATAAATATGAAGATTAACATGTCTTAACGAGAAAGGGGAATTGCAGCAAATGGAGGAAGATATGCTCTCATTTTCAGAATGTCCAATTCAACATCTGATCAGACTGTTTCCTGAAGAATTGGGGTTCATTTTCTGTCAGAAGGTGCTTCAGCAGGTGCATTGTTAATTACAGTTATTCGCCGATTGAAAAGACGCTGGGAGAGCTGCATTCAGAGAATGTTAATGGGCAGGGGACTTTTGGTGTGGTTGACAACTCTGTTTTCTCACAACAGAAGAAGAAATGAGCTTGTGCTATCAAGGATAAGTTCTACTTCACTTCGCTTTAATTAGCATAATTACATGAGTTGCCTTGCCTCTAGGCCATTAAGCCATATGATAAAGGTGGTTTGAGCTATGGAGTTTGTATTTGTTCTTTTCTTGTAAAAGAAAAACATTAATTTTACTTATTAATATACATAGATTAGAGAATCTGGCTTCTACATTAAACCCTAACTCTAAACAGAGAAAAATATGCACGGAATGGAATCGAAAGAGGAAATTAACGATAATTATCAACATTTTTGGTGTTGGTTTTTTGTAGAAACTTTTGTTTGGCAGAAACTGGGTTATTACTCACTCGCAAGCCGGTATTGCACAAACCCATTTTGTATTAACGGATAAATGGGCTAATAGGAGAAGGCCTTCATTTCAATGCTCATTTTTTCACACGAGTCTCAACATAGGTTATAGTAAACTTGATAATTTATACATATAATTAATATAAAATTATGTTCATACATATAAAGTATGAAATGAACATATAAAATAGCAAAAGGAAATTTAAAAAGAAAATACTATAAATTACAGTTTTAAAAGTAGTAAGTGTTTGATTTCATTGCTGAAAGAATGTGTGAACAGCACAACGAATCTTACAAACTGAAGCTGTTGAATAATACTGCAGCTGATTAACAAAATTATGCGACAACTAGACTTCGGACTTCACAAAATTTACCAATTCTTTCTACGGTCACAAATTTTGAAACTGCATTTACTGCGCGCATCTAAATGAGTTCAACAGGAGAACCTAGGCAACCGTACTTTTTGCTCTGCCTGCAAAAACTAAAGCAACAATGGAAAACGAATCTTCAACGAGCTACATGTCTCGTCATATATATGAAATTACTCGCGAAATTGCTAGTCTAATAGACAATTACCAGTGGTTAAAGCCTGGTACGACTGTCTAGGAAGTGTCGGACAGAGTAAGTGGTTTAGACATCGTCACTTTCAACTTGAATAGCCGCAACGGAGAGTGCTAGTGGGATTGTTCAAATGGCTGCTACTTTATCGTTTTCGACATCCCGACTAGTTCACTACTTTACAGAGTTAACCATCGCCGTGCCAGTAAGATCGATTCCCAAGCAGTTTGTGAACAGGAGTCTTGGCGAGAACAAGGAAACAAAAATAACAGGGTTTTGGATTGATATTCTTAAAGCAGCTGCTGGAATGATGGCAATCAATACCACCCATAAAATGGTTCCTTTTTACGGTTCCGATGATCAATTGCTGAAGGAAGTTGGTCGCAAGGTTAGTCTGTTTCCTTGTCTGTTCTCTTTTCATTCCAGCTGCTTATTTTTAGCCTAACTCTACCATGACTTAAAAACTTAAGTTGATCTTAGCTTTACTATGACCTGAAAATTTCTAAATGTTATCAAACATCAGAATACTGATTGAAATTTTAAAATTTTGTTATATGCATTGATGACTTTTGATGCAGCGCTTGGCAACGGTAATTACAGGAGAACAAAGCCAGCTTGTAGAATTCTCATATCCCTATTTTGAGGTAGGGCCGACTGTAGTGATGAAGAATAATCCAGAATTGAACCAAGTTTTTTCATTCCTGATTCCTTTCACCAACGAGATGTGGCTTACTATGGCATTTATGACAGTCTTCACTGCTTTTGTTATTTGGTTAGTTGAACATAGAACAACAACTGGTAATGAATCTGGTGGTTTGCCTTCTAGACAAGTTGGAACTATCTTCTGGTTCCCTTTTGCAACTCTCTTCTATGGAGTACATAGTAAGATATAGTCTAATATATTTTGGTTAATTTTAAATTTACGCATTTCACTTTGTTCTTGAACATGTTTTATTTGGATATCACATACAGTTACCTCACTACATTGTAGAAAATTGTACAAGTTCATAAATACTCGTAGCATATCCATGTGGGAAGCTCAAACAATGATATAAATAATCCGATATTGCTTATACAAGTTCATAAATACTGGTAGCATATTGCGTTATCAAGAAAGGGAATAATTCAAGAATGGGGGCAAGCTAATCAGTTAGTCATAAATTTTTGATATTGCAGGAGAATCACTCAGGAATAGCTTAACTTATTTTCTGCTGGCCCCATGGGTATTACTGATCCTAATTGTCACTTCAACCTATACAGCAGGCTTTACTTCCACGATAACAAGCTCAGCGACTGATCAGTCATCTTGCTTAGATATGGAAAATCTCAAGCAAACAAATGTTGTTATCGGTTGCGACCAAGATTCTATTACCTTCCAATATTTAGTGGAGGTCAATGGGTTCCAAAGAAAGAACATCAAGCACATTTCTCAATCTTCAATAGATGATTATGCAAAAGCTCTATCAAGTGAAAATATAAAAGCTGCATTCTGACACCTTATTCCGATGTTTTCCTTGCAAAATACTGCAAAGATTTCAGAGCCTGGGATCCAAATCGTAATCTACGCGCTTCTGCCGCTGTAATATGAACTATGCTTTTCTGTTTCTTTACTGGTTTTAGTTAATTAGCCTTGTTAATTTGTTGTTTTTCAAGCTTTTGGGCATGTCTGTTGGCCATTCTTATGTTGTATTACAGGTTTTTCCACGGGGTTCTCCTTTTGTCTCAGAGATGTTGGAGGCCGTGCTCCGATTACAAGTAAGCGGGGAATTCAAGCGAATGAAGCAAGATATGCTATCTTTTCCGGATTGCTCGAGTCCAACAGTTGATTGCACCAGAAAACGAGGAATTGGAGCGGGGCCTTTCTGAGGCTTGTTTATCTCATCAGGCGGGGCATCCGCAATTGCACTTTTAATCACAGTTATTCGCATGATGAAAAGACGATGGAGAGCTTTATTGAAGGGATGTTGATGGGCAGAGGGCTTTGGGCGTGGCTGACAACTCTGTTTTCTCAAAACAGGAGGAGAAATGAGCTTGAACCATCTAACATAAGTCCCTCTTTCCAAACACAACTCAGCAGTCCTAGAAGATTATCCAGTCAACTTGTAAATGAGCTTCAACTATCAACGATAAGTTCCACTTCCCTTCACTTTAATTAGCATAATCACATGACTTGTCTCTAGACCATTAAGCCATATGATAAGGTGGTGTGAACTGTGGAGTTTGTGTTAGAGATGTTACGTTGCAACCTTAGATACTTTTTTTATTCTTTTTCTGAAAAAAAGAAAAGAAAAGAAAAGAATTTTACATGTTAATATAAATACCAAGATTTTTAAAAAATCTAGCTTCTACAGTTCTAACTTCCATTGAACCAGCGATCAAACCATCAAAAAAATATCAGAAGTGGTTCTTAAGTTGAAGGATTGCGGCAAATAAAGGAAGATATGTTTTCCTCTTCAGATTGTCCAAGATGAGCATCTGATTAAACTGTTATTATTCCAGGAATTATTCCAGGAATTGAACTTGGGTACTTTACAGGTTTGTTCATTGGCTCAGGATGTGCTTCAACAGGCAAATGTTTACCGGAAATTTTCTAGCACCACTAATCCATGGGAATTAATAATATTATCAATCAAAGTTTGTATGAGAAAAATTAAAAAAAAAATAAAAGGATAAAAGAAAGAATAAATCTAGTATTGTGCTAAAGCATGATATGATGATGACCTTAACACAAACAAATTATATATGTAGCACTAGATTTCTTTTTAAAAATAAAAATTCATTGCCTTATTGGGTTCTGCCGACCAAATATAAGAAATGGGGTATTGGACATTGATGACATCTTCACGAGTGAAACATTCAAAGTCTAATTGACCATGTCTTGCATGTAATAATTTCAACAAGATGACCATACGATGTTAATGTATTTGATGGCAGCCAATGGCACCCGCCCTAAATGATGTTGTTTACCAAAACCATTTAATCCAAATTCATCAAAAACAAGATCAACGCCCCTTAGAAATTATTATATATATTTGCAATCATGCTGCAAGCAATGTTAAGAAGTCCAATCATTTTTTGACGATACGAAGTTAAAGAATTCATATCGCCTAGCTAGTTGCCACTAAACTATCTTTTCCCGACGGAAAGAACCGCCGCCAGAACCTCTTCTACCACACTCGAACATCATATTTAACGTAAAAAAGATTGCTAGCTTATTGAGTTATTATAATATATAGATAAGCAAGAACTTGAAGATGAAGCTGACATTTATTTATTTATAGTAGTTGTTGATAAGCTTAAGCATTGGCAAGTGGCGCATGGTCAGAATTGTTGATAGTGGGGGTGGTGGTGGGTGAGCTTAGAGCTCAAGTCATAGCATATCAAGGCTTGTTGTGACAGGCAGCAAGGCAACCAACTAATTAAAAGAAAAGAAGAATTGGGTCTTTTTTTCTTCTTGTTAAAATCATTCAAGTGATGTCAATTTGATGTGATTTGTCTAAGGCTCAAAGCCTCCGTTTTTGGAAATGCTTCAACTCAATTTGGTTTCCCTCTTTCATTTATTTATCTAATTGGTTTGATTATCAAATTTTCAATTTTAATTTTCACATTGGACAGGGAAGATACATACATGTAATGGACGGGCTAATTAATCACGTATTATACATATGCCAATCTAAAATCTAAGAATAGTTGAAGAAATTTCTTCTTTTTCTTAATTACAAAAGAGATCGAAACTCAACTACAAGAAATGAATTGTAAGTGATAAAATTTAAATTTTTAATTTGTTAAGTATTATTTTTTAAGAGTGATTGTATGAATCATTTAAATTTTAAATTTAAATATTTTTATCTTATTTTATAAATTAGTTTAAATTATGATAAACCATTAAATAAATTTGAAAATACTAAAATTACATCAGGGTATCATTGCAATTCTTTTTGCAATAAAAATTTTTTATTTATAAAATAAAAATATAAATATGAAAAATCAAATTTTAAGCAAATATTTTTTCACTGTTTTTTAATTAAACACCTAAATGAGGAAGTAAGACTTCCATTCTTCATTATAATGGTACAATTGTTTTTCTTTCTTTGATTACTTAAGTGGATTGACCCTTGCAGGATGGGTTTTATTTCCTAAGGAACATCAATGGTCTAGTCTTGAAACTTCGGCTGGGTTTCCCTGGAAGCCTCTTCGAACTTCGTATTTTTGACTTTTAATGAAACTATTTTCATACAGAACGTTCCTTTCAAATCAATATGAAACCTCAAGCAAATAGCAGCCAGCCAGCCAGCCAGCCAGCCCTTCTTCCGAAATTCCAAGTCCCTTTATTTATTAATTATTCCCCATTCTATTGACCATTAAATCTTGAATACTTGAACCAATTAAGTTCTACCATTCTGTATACGACACTGCAAATTTCACATGGGCTGCAACTTGGGTTATCAAAGGAAACTACATATAGAGATTCAGTTAGAAATTTCAAAGGGGCTGACCATCAAAATCAAATTCTTGTATGATTTAATTCTAATAAGATTATTATTTGATATATTATTAATATATTTTAAATTTTACAAATTAAATTAAATTTGTGATACATATTTATTAAAAATATTAAAAAACAAAAAATAAATATCATCTTAAAGTTAGTTTGGATGAACAGTAAAATTGACTCTGATGAGTTGAGATTGATTCCAATGAGATTGAAAAAAATAAATGATCATTAAAATTTTAAGAAATATATATAAAATAGAAGCATAAAAATAATTTTACTTATTACCCATTTTGTCCTTTAACTAGCTATCGGACCGCACTGAAAATCCGATAACAAGTAACAACCAAATTAAACTTTAATTTCATTTATAAAATCTAAAAACTTCACTGATATTAGGTAATAATCCATTTTGATAATCATTCATAAAATCAATGAAAATTAATATAAAGGGCTGCAAGAAAATTGGTGTTCTTCTACTCTCAGCTTCCTATTATATACAAGGCAAACGACAAATGAGAGGATTTGGAGGAACTTTGGAATAAACCTTGTAAAATGCTGATTCATACTTATCATGATCAATCTATAGATTTTAAATAGTTAATGGCAAAATCTTTGTAACATATTATTAAAATTCTAGTTACATTTATCTAATGTTTAACTCGAATCTAACGATTAAGCTTCTTTCAATGCATTATTAGCTTTAGTAATTAATTTATATTTGATAAAATTATTCAGTCCAATAATCTAATAGTTAGGTTGTTTTCTTTATAGAGATTGATTTATATTTGAATAATCAATTTTATAAATCTTAATTTTAATAAAAAAATATAAAAGATCTAACGATAAATTAAAAATATAATATAAATAAATATAGATTATAAATCATGATAGTGCCTATTTTTATTTTTAATACACTAATAATGAAGTTTTTAAATTTATAATTAAAATTAAAATGATAACAAATATCTCATTATATATTTTTTAATATTCTTAATAAGTATGTGTCACTATTTTAATTTCACTTGTGAAAGATAAAAATTTTACTGATAATATATTAGATAATAATCTTTATGTAATATATTATGGTAAGACAATAATCTATATTTTTCTTATTAATGTGGAGCTTGCTTCAATCTTATATTATATTAAGAAGCAAAGATAAATTACTATTAGAAATCTACTAAGAAGCACTCAACTTAATCCTTCTTTATAAGCAAATAAATAAGGAAAAGACAGGTCATCCTGACTCAGACCAACCAGCCCAAGGTACCCACCACTTCACCACCTTATAACCCATCTCCCATTAACCTCCGCTCTTCGCTTCTAAAAAATATCCCAACAAACGACGCCAGCCATAGAGCTCCCCACCCCCCCGGGCGAGGTCCCCTCGGACCTCCTCGTGGCAACTGCGTCCATGTCCCATCCTGATGACGCGCCACCACCCCCGCCTCCTCCTCTTCCCTTGCCACAACCGCGAGGAAATCTACAAGCACTACAGTCGTCACCACAACCCCCGCCGCCGCTGATGATGATGCCACCTTCGCTTCCGCTTTATAAGTATCGATCGTGGTCACCTGACATTTTCCGTGATGAGGCATGGCTTAGAAGGAAGGGAAACAGCAAGAACAAGAGGAGCAAGAGCGTGACAGACGAAGACCTTGATGAACTCAAGGCTTGTATTGAGTTGGGGTTCGGGTTTGACTCACCTGAAGTGGATCAACGTTTGTCTGATACTTTGCCTGCTCTTGGTCTTTATTATGCTGTTAACAAGAACTACAACGACGCCATTTCCAAGTCTGCATCGTCTCCTTCATTTGCATCGGATTGTGAAAGCGTTCCCTCGCCTGTTGGCAGCCCCCACGCCATCTTTGGCCCTGGTAAGTAAAAACTTGATCAGATTATTACAAATTTTGTTGGATTAATTTCTTTTTCATCTGATTTTTGTTTCTTTTTTTTTTTGTGATTTTTGAAGGTGATAATCCACAGACGGTGAAGACAAGGCTGAGGCAATGGGCGCAGGTGGTTGCTTGTTCCGTGAGGCAAAGCACATGATAAGGATGATGGTCGATGGATTTGTTCCATAACTTGATATGATCGCCAGGATTTCAGGGTTAACTTCTGAGAAATCAAAACAAAAACCAGAGTTGCTATCAATGTAATGTAACCAAACATGAACAGAAACAACTTGTTCGATATGATTGCCTCACCCACCGACTTTTGTTTGGTTAGAAATTAAGGAAAAAGCACTGTAAAATATCCCCACGTTAAATGAAAAAAAAAAAACCAAAAACAAAACAGAGCAGCCTCTACTAGATTGACTTTTCTTACTTTGATCAGGCAATTTTGCATTGCTGTTATTATTATTATTTATTTACTTTGCATAATTTTTACATTGTTTAAGGTAAGTAGTTTCTGTCTGAACTAAGCTTTCAAAAAGGGGGAAAAAGGAAGTTTGCAGCTCTTTTTCTCTGTCTTAATAATGGGAAAGAGGGTTTTTTTTTTTTTTTTTCCTTTTCTTGAAGAACAATCCTTCTTCTTAACGGAATACAGCTTGCTTTCATTCATGGCCGGCAAAGAGATTAATCATTTTCTTTCGTGAAAAGAAAGGCATTTTGCAGCAAAAAAGTTTTATGCTTATCCCTTAATGCCAGACAGCACCAAGGCTTTTTGGACAGTTAATTTACACTTTGCATGTTCTCATTATCAGATATTGATTCCTCCCCAAATTCTGATTCGAGAAAATTTACCAAATTTATGAAAATTTCATTACAATTTGAAATATTGCTCTACAGCTAGCTTTACTCTGTTAAACTTTGCATCTGAATCCGTATTTGTTCTAAAGACACAAATTTGAAGTACATTTAGTCGCTTTTCGATAATTTATTTATTTTATATAATATTTCCGAATATAAAATATATACATAAATTACTTGATGTAATTGTTACTTAAGCATCTTGGACACTAAATATATTCCCTTAGCTGTATGAACAGAACAGAATGCATTAATGGTGTAACGAATTTCAGGCCAAAAGGAGAGTGAGTACGCGATTAGCTCTCACTAATAGCTAAAGGAATTTAAGGCTTTATTTTAGATAACCAATAATTTGGTACGAGGATGAATTGATTACTCTCCTTTGGAAAATCCATAAAGGATTACTACCTTTATTTTTTGTTTGCTTTTTAATTCGAATCCATTGAAAACTAATAAAAAATAATTTTTAATAAATTTATAAATTCGACGTAAATAAATTTATTTAAATCAACCTAAAAAAGTGATGAACCTGTTTCCATCCATTAATATATCACTCATACATGCCCCTCTCCAGAATGGCTGATCACCAGAAGTGCGATTTAGCTAGGAAAGGGTGCACAACTGTCGGCAAAGAAGCACCACTAAGACATGTCTAAATCCAAGCATAAACGTCAGAAGAGGGTGCCTCAGGAGAAATCATGGTATTTATAGTGCTCACTGCTCAATCCAACATGACCGCAACCAAGTGCCTCGCACTATTCACTTAATGCGGTCATGGTTCCTGTTGGATAAAAAGAAGTTTCAGACATTCGTCCATTGGGGAACATGATGCTCCTTCCTTGTTGCTATTCCTGTTCCAATGGGCTTTCTGGACTTGATGAATCTGTCGGTCTGTCACCGATAATGAAACCCCGTTTTGGGACTTTGTTTTGAACTTCTAAACAGTAAACCCCAATGGATTAGTGGGTTCTACAGAATGCATGAACCATTCCGTCCGATTCCCCAATTTTGGAGTTGCTATGCTTTGTGCATGGAGTAGATGACAGATCCAGCAGGTATTAGTAGGGTTCTCGGAAGTGAAACAAGATCAATTTGTCAAATTTTTTCATTTTCAATTGGGAATGCTGACTCCAATTTTGCCGATTTTATGTCCTATCAAAACAACATTTTTATTTTTATTTTTGCATCTGATTTGAAGAGTATTCATCAACTTATCATTCAAATGATTCGATTAATGTTGTTTCATATATGTAAGATATTTTCGAAATTACTTAGCGCATGAAGAATCTAACCAATCATTTGCAACATCTCAAATCAAAAATCAAATTTGTTGGCATCTCCCACATTCCAAGAGACCAAAACTCTCTTGCTGTCAGATTGACAAAATCTGGAAGTCAAAGATCTCAAGATATTTTTTTTCTTACTTTTAAATTATGTTTGTCTTTCTCGTTTTTGCTTATGTATCTATTTTAAACTTATTTTTGAATTATGTTCATCATTTTCATTTTTGCTTATACATCTATTTTGAAATGTGCTACTCTCCCTTGTTAATAGTATCATTTGCCGGTTGCAATAACCACTTTCTAACTTCATATTATTGTTATAATTTGTGATGATTTGAAATTTTTTCACTTTGAGAATTTATCTCGAAAATGCGAGATAATATTTTTAAAATAAATATATATATTAAATATATATAAAAATAAATAAATGAAATAATATATATTTATCAATTCAATATATTATAATAATATGTTATATTTATAAATATTTATTTATATAATATATTATATTAATGTATAATATATAAAAATATATTATATATTAGAAAAAAGAAAGAAAGAGAAGGACCGGGAAACCCGATCCCTCTCTCTTGTTTTCTCCTCTGTTACAGAGGAGAAAACAGTGAAAGAAGAAAAAAAAAGAAAGATGAAGGCGAGATCGAGCCAATAGAGGAGAGGATCGGCGTCGGCTAGCCAAGGGAAAGAGGCGGTGATAGCCGGCGATGCAGGAAATAGGAGATCGAAGAAAGAGAGAGAGAAATAGGCGAAAGAGAGAAGAGAGAAAGAGGAAGTCGCTGCCGCCAATCTGCCTCTATTGCCCCGATCGAAGGTTCCTTTGCATGGCTCGATGCTGCTGGAAGTGAAAATCGACCGAGAATCGATCGACGGAGCCCAAATCGGTGAGAATAGAGGTTGAATCGGTTCGGACCAATTCAGCTAAAGAGAAGTGAGCTGAACTAGTCTAAACCGGTTCAGCAAAAAAAAAAGAGGGAAAAAATTTTGTGATGCTTCAGTTTAAGGATAAATCGATAAGCAGTCGGATTTGACCGTTTTAATTTTTTAAAAATTTATTTGAATTTATATTTAACCGAAACTGACTTGATTTAAATATATAAACGTGTAACGCAACAATAAGCGACGAACACGAGTTCAATCAAGTTTCAATTTGCGTGTCATCACGGAATTTCGAGTAAGTGAACCTCACTTGATACAACTTGTATTGACATACGAGGTAAGTTCAATTGCATAAGCTGTGGGTTAACCCCGTACCAATTGCTTTATATTTTGAATCAAGCATTTGATTATCGTAAATGTTTTGTTTGAATTTTTCGAATAAATATGTGATTCTTTTGATTGATTTAAAATATGAAACGTATTGAATCAATTTGATTGAGAATATAAATCTTTTGATTGATTTGAATTTTGAACCCCTATGGGTATATTCAGTCTGGATGGTTAGGTTTGATTGCCAATTAAAGTATTTCAAAATACCTTTCTGATTGAAAAACTTGACAGTATCTAGATAATATTCTAGTTAATAAACCCAGGAAAAGTGTAACTTTCGATAAGTTTCGAAATGTAATATAGATAAGTGATAAGAAATAATGATCGAATAGGAATGCGTTAGACATGTATTAGAAATTCAGTATCTTATATGTTATTATCTCTGTGTTTGTGTGATTTGCTTACTGAGCTTTCCTCAAAGCTCAACCCCTCTATTTTCTATCACATGTTCGGACTAGAGGTGCATTGGCATCAATGTCAGTATCGACTTCGAAGTAAATACTTTGAGATCTTACAGTTTATATTGTTATATTTATTTATATTATTTAATTGTATTTAATTTCAGACAGTTATCCTCTAGTGCATGTGTCGAGATGTATATTGACTTAAGAAATGCTTATAAAAGTTAGTAAGAAATTAGACTGAGACTTTAAATTCAAAATCTTAAACCAATCTACATAGTTTGAGATCTAAAAAATTATAAAATTACACTCACATGACAAACAAGTGTTAAAAAAAAATTTAATTCAAATTTATATACTCCCACAATAATTTATTGAAAATTTTCGTCTTTCGAGTTTTGACATAATTATATTCAGAAGTAGAACAAAAACTACAGATCCAGTGATAAGAATGCAATAAAAGAAAAGGATATTAGGTAGCATATGAAAATATACAACTGGTTTTTGCAATAGTTGATGATCCTAGCTAGTACTGCAGATTAACTGAAAATCTTGTTTAACATGGCTGAGAAATACCTGCTCATGCACTGCCCAAATCAAATGTTTTCTACTCAAATATCAAGAAACAGGCTGTCTATAGTATACTCATTGGTGTGTTCTCGTTACTCCATTGTTAGAATATTAATTCTTTGGGTTCAAGAAGTTTCAAACCAGACAAAATGTAAGTTGTGTACATTAAGAAAAAGAATAATCATAATTTAAATGTAGATGACTTTGATAAGTAACTGAAATTAATGTTTGACCTGGGAGAATAGTTTATACTGAAGTGTTCATTGCTCTGCTTCTGGAAAAAGAAGTTTTAATTGAGTGCTAATACTGACCAGTTCATCACTTGCATACACACTTCTCTTCTTTCTCAGTGTTGGTTTTCATTGAGAAACCGTGTGTATGGCTAATTATTATAGTTTAATCTTTCGTAGAAACTCCTACAAGGATGGCTGGCTTCAACGTGGTGGGACAAGATTGACTTTTGAAGAAAAAATAGCGGAAAACAGCCTTTGCAAAGAGTGAAACAGAAAGGCTTGAAAGTCATGCCCCTAGTTTTCTATTAAAATCCAAATTAAAAAATGCCACTTGCTAACATTAAAGCTGCCACATGGCACCCAAATCATTCCACAAAATTAATTTTTATAGATACTATAGATGTATATAGATTTGCACCAAGAAAGATAAAAAGAAAGATTAAAATGTAGTAAGAAATTAGGAAAATTGAAGGGTTCATTAATGTAAATTAAGCCCTCCTCTAGCCTTTAAATTTATCCAAATTAGACCTTGAATATCAAAACCACTTATCAAAGATTAAAGAACTAGAGAAATTTCCCTTATTATAAATATAAAAAATCCTTTATGTTATATATTTAGTATATAAATAAATTTAATTAGATCTCGTAGTCTTCAACATTTGATTTAAAGAGTGGATAATTTGAATCTCACTTTTCACAATTAGAAAATTTATGAATTAACTAATTAGGGTAAAGTCCAACCTTGATTAAATTAAATCCTTATGTTTTTCACGTGCATGGGTAAGTGCTCCCATATGTGATTCATGATGCTATATACATGTTGAAATGCACTTTATGGCCATATAGGGTTAGAATAATTAATCTTTAGTGTTTGATTTAATAAAAGTAAACAATTAAAACTAAAAAAAAATAATTGAAGTTTGAATTAATCAGAAATAATTGCTTAATAATCAAAATGTCGATTATCTTGAAGAAGAATATAAACGATCCCCATGTATTTGCAAACTATTCGGGTTAAATTAAATAAAATTTCACTCAATTATTATCAAATTAAACTCAAGTTCGAGTTTTTTATTGCATTCATTCCGATTAAATTTTTAATTTTGGAGTTGACAATTAGACCTCAATTGGTGATAATTTCTTGAATTTCATTTTTTTTCTTTTTAAACGTCTGATATGAAATTCTACATCTCCTGTATTTTTTTAAAACGTTTGTCGGAGTTTGACAAAGGAAAAAAAATAAAACAGTGGGAGAAAGACAAAGAGAAGCGGATGAGAAAGTCAATATGATCGGTGATTAAATTCCAACATTTGTTCCATCACGTTATTTCGAGAGGACTTCGATCGTCCACTTTACGCAATAATCTAACAACATATGGAAATCCAGCAGAACATGTTAGAAGAAATTGTGATGAAAACGAAAGCCAATACTGTGTTTTTCAGGCCTGTGAATAAGAAATAGTACAGTCGAGGCCATGGTCATCATGTTTTGAGAAAATTGACTCGAGGTGGCTAATGACTTTGCTTTGAATAGATCAAATTTATTTAAATAATTGAGTCAGGTACAATATAAAAAATTAATATCAAAATTCTTATCAAGATAAAATATAATTTTTTTGATTTTTATAAAAATTTAATTCAAATCATTTTCATATTATTTTTATATCGTATTATATATTATGTTTAAAATTATTAATTTTAATTTTAAGCCATCACCCTAGGATCATATTTTACTAATCTTCTCTAAAAAAACAAAAGAAGTAACAACGACAAAGGTTTAGAAATTTTTCATAAAGCAAATTCAGACGTAGTATTAATCTATTATTTTGTGGCGTTATCCATGGCTTAGGCTTGTCGATAAAGAAAGCAATAAAAATATCCTTCTGAAGAAAATTATTGCATGATTTCAAAAGCTTGTTAAACACTAGAAGGTTTGGTGAGCCTGTCTGCCTGTCTGGTCTTTGAAATATTACCTAACCTAACCCAAGTGGTCTGCTGCCTACACTAAGACATGAGTCAGTTTGGTGAAAAAACTAGACCAAAGATAATATTCTCAGAAACTGGTAAAACATCATTAATTTATGTTTTTAATCCTATAATTACATGCTTTATGAAAAAGATTAAGCAAAACACATTAGCATATATATACTTACAAATTAATTAAATTAAAATTTAATCTGTTTAATTATACTTATAAACAAGATATTAACAAATATGATTACAGGATTTAAGCTGCTAAGTGTTTTAATTGATTAGAAAGAGGACCTACCTTGGAATGTGATAGCTAGCTAGGGGTATAGGAGGGTGGACTGAACCTTCTGATTATGACTCTTTGATTATCCCTAACCCTAATTTTACCATCTACTTCTACTTGATTATGCTATATTTCTAAGCCAAATAAAAAAAAAATCAATTGACATTTACATTATTAGATAGAATATATAGACAAAATAAAAAGCAGTGCCAAGACATATTCTTCTCTAGTAATTAAAACCATAGTTCTTTTTTAAGAAAATTTAATAGTAAATTAACCAATAATCAAGAGAACATGTAGTAAATTATCATTAATATAAAAATATTATATAGAACATAATAATATGTACATTATCCGACTTCAAAATTTATGTTAAAAAAATGAATGACAAATAGTAATCTTGCTAATTACAATGTCAATGAAACGAAACAATAACATGTATTATATATAATATTATAAGTTACAGTACTATATTAATTAATAAATTTAATCATATTTATTTATATTTTAAAATTTATAAATTAAGAAATTATTTTATGATTGAATGATAATAGGCAAGATAATTCGTATATAAAATCTATCTACATGCTATATAAAATTATATTTATATCATTTAAAATACAAAAATTTAATATCGACGATATCAAATATAATTTTTTTTAAATTTTATCATATTAATATATAATTTTTACTCATTTTTATACAATAATTTTGCATCAAATATATATATATATATATATATTTTGCTGGAGTTAGGTGGGGGTGAGAATTGAAAGGCTTGGCCAAGCTTAATTATCTTCAAACGGTGAAAAGCACGCGTTCATATGTAAAATCGCGCTCCTCCTTCCTCAAATCAACTCTTTAGAAATGTATTAGAAGCTTCCTTCCTTTCAAGAAACGACCAAGAAAAAGCTTCCACCATCCCCCTTTTTCTCATTACAAAAATCTCTCTCTCTCATAGTTTTCCTCAAGAAAGAAAAAAGCATGCTGCTTTCTTCTTATAAATTCTTCCTTCTCTCTCTCTGATCTTATCTCCTTTCAAAGACCGACTCTACCTAGTGGAGGCCTTTAAGGCGCCTCCCCTGTTTCTTAACATTTCTAGAAGCAAAACCCAATATCCTTCCTTTATAAGAAACGAGTATTACTCTTTCATTTATCGTTCAGGCCGCTCGGGTAAAAGAAAGTTATGGTCTTCTTTAAATTCCAAAAGCCAAAGAGTTCGTTTTGTTGACTCATGGAATCTGATACAAGCAAACGCTGCGAAAACCTCGTTCACTCTCGCTTCTTCCTCTCTGGATTCTATTGCTGGGGTTGGGAATTCTTAACCGCTCTTCTTCTCTTTAGTTGTTCTGCCTAAAAACAACGTTTACCCTAACAGCTTTATACTTTTGTCTCTGATCTTGTAATAATAATTGTTAGTTCTTAGCTTTTCTTTCTTTTTACGTATTCTGGGGAGGGTTTGGTGAATCGGGGAGAGAAACAAAAAAACGATCGAAATGGCTCAAAGGTCTGTTCCGGCGCCGTTCTTGACCAAAACATACCAGCTGGTGGATGATCCGATCAGCGACGATGTGATTTCATGGAAAGAAAACGGCACGTCCTTTGTCGTTTGGAAAACTGCTGAGTTTGCTAAGGATTTGCTCCCCAATTATTTCAAGCACAACAACTTTTCTAGCTTCGTGCGTCAGCTCAACACTTACGTAAGTTCTCAAAATTTTCGAAATTTTCTAAATATGGAATAATTGTGTTCAACTAGAGAAACGTTAATCGGTGTTTAGTAATAATTAAGTTTAATTGAAAAATAATATATTAATTTAATATAAACTGTTTTTTTAATTCTTTTGGTGAGAGAAAAAGATGGGTAATTAATTATGCGTTTAGATTCTTACTATTTAAAGGATGGAAATTTTATTGGACAGCTTTAATAATTATCAACAATTTGCGATTATGATAGGGATTTATGAACTAATTAAAGAGATTGATTAACCCTTCAACTACTTAAATTTTATCATTTTTTTACTTCAAAAAAAATAAAAGAAAAATTTTTATCAATTATTTTAGGTGAGGGCTATTACCGTCTTTTTACTTTTCCAGTAATTGGACGGAAGGTTAAAACGAATTACTGTTTTCTTACAGGGATTTCGAAAGGTTGTTCCAGACAAATGGGAGTTCGCGAACGAGAACTTCAAGCGAGGGCAGAAAGAGCTCTTGTCAGAAATCCGTCGTCGCAAGATGGTGACATCATCGACGGCTAATGCTTCGGCGAACGGGAAAACATGTGGTGCTGGTCCTTCCTCCCCGACTAACTCTGGAGAGGACCAAGGGTCCACTTCCACGTCATCACCGGACTCTAAGAATCCGGGTTCGGTGGAAACTACGCCGGCGGCTACGACTCAGTTCACCGATTTATCAGACGAAAACGAGAAATTGAAAAAGGATAACGAGATGTTGAGCTCGGAGCTGGCGCAGGCGAAGAAGCAATGCGACGATCTGCTTGCGCTTTTGACTGAAAGAGTGAAGGTTGGTCCCGATCAAATCAATCGCATCATGCGGCAAGGAAGCTGTGGGTCCACCCATGATGGCGAAAATCCTGGCCGTAGATACGGTGTTGTTGATCTTGATGATCATGACAAAGATGACGAAGAAAAAGGCGGCGAAGAAGGTAATGGAAGTCTGAAACTGTTTGGTGTTTGGTTGAATGGCGCGGAAAAAAAGAGGGCTCGGGAGGAGAAAATCGTGTACGGTGGGCCACACGCCAAGGAGATGAAGACTATTGATTTTCCTCACGTGCCCTTGGTGATGAAGAGAGGCAGGGTTTGCAACTGATGAATCCATGGTGTGGACACGATAGCAAGCACCTTTCCTGCTCGTTGGTTAGGTATATAATTAGAAATAAGCAAGGTTTTATTTTGTAGTTTCAGTCTGAATCAATATAGTCAAAATATATGTATTTTAATTCATAAAATAAGGATGGATTTGTATTTTTATAATTTCTGTCTTTGTATAATTAAAATTAGGTGGATTAATTAGTCAGCAATTGTGGGAGGCAAAGATCAAAGGCAAATGGGTTTTTGCCTTCCTCATCGCATCTAGAATGTTACAAAATTACACATTTGTAAAATGTGCCCTTCGAAGATTGGATTGTTGTTTTATATTATTATATAATTATTATGTTATTATAATAAGAAGAAAACAACAAAATCAAATTTTAGGACTTTTATTTATTATTGCACGTTTACATCTTAATATTTTATGACTTTTTTACATTATTTGTTGATTAATAATTTGAAATCACGTTTAGCATACTGAATTATAACAAATAAAAAAATGAAAATTAAATATTAGTTATGCTAAAAAAGCAAGATTGGGATTCTCTTTTTGTTCAAATAAAAAAAAAGTTTTTAATATAATTATTTTATATGATCCATGCATGATCCTTCTAAGTACTCTCAAAATTTAGATATATACTTATGTTGTGACTGATAATAATAATAAATAAAAAGTGACAAAAAAAGTAATTGATGTTGGATTCAAACTCAACCTCATCTACATGGTTGTAATATTATCAAGATAAAAATCAGAATATATATAGATAAAGAAAGAGAGTTTCAATCAGATACAAACTCATGTCTTTAAAAGTATAATCACCACCAACAAGGGGAAGAGGTATGATTCGTGAAACTAAGTCTCTATTTGCTTTACAAAAATTCTGTCAAATTCTCTGTCTAACTTAAGCATCGGAGTGCTTACGCAGGGAAAAACCTTTGTGTCCCTCTGATCATTCTTTTTCTTACAGAATCTTTAGTGGCACGTGGCATAAAAATTAAGGCGAAGACGTCAGCAATTCGACACCACTGTTTCAGGTAACAACAATTGGCGCCGTCTGTGGGAAACGAAAAAAAAAGTTTTTAGCTCTACAATAATGTCAATAGGCGACTATGAATTTGAACGGCGGCAACAGGCACTTCTTCAACCGACTTGGAGCTCCATCAGTCGCCCAACCGACTCCTCCCAACATTAGAAAGTTTGTTACCATTGGCGGGCCGGTCCACTAAGATTGAGCTCTTGGTTAGTATGGGCATTCCATGCCTTGACAACATTTGGTGTGCCAACAAACAGCCAAAAACCTTCACTGATCATGCAACCCACTTCACCACCAAGATTAATGACACCCATACACTGACTGGAGTTGGTATCCCAAGCCTCACAGTCTCATCTTTACTCCCCGTGTAAAGCTTATCCAGCTGGCAACGCAATTCCACTATTAACTTTTCGGTGACCATGAAGATCCTTGGACTAGACATTTGTGCTGATACAATTATCGGAAATGCAATGAACAGAGGGATCTCAGGCGGTGAAAAGAAAAGGCTAACAACAGGGGAAATGATAATTGGTCCTACCAAAGTTCTTTTTATAAATGAAATATCAACTGGCTTAGACAGCTCCACTACCTTTCAAATTGTTACCTGTTTATAGCAATTGACACACATAACAGGAGCTACAATTGTGATATCACTTCTTCAACTAGCTCCAGAGACCTTTGATCTCTTTGATGACATAATATTAATAACAGAAGGAAAGGTTGTTTACCATGGACCTCGGACCAATGTTCAAGAGTTCTTTGAACACTGTGGATTTAGGTACCCACCGCGAAAAAGAGTTGCTGACTTCCTCCAAGAAGTGCTTTCTGAAAAAGATCAAGCACAGTACTGGTATCATAAAGACAGACCTCATAGTTATGTTTCTATTGACATGTTCAACGCCGCATTCAAGGAGTTCCATGCAGGACAGAAGCTAAATGCAGAACTCTGCACACCTTTCAACAAATCTGAGACCCACAAAGATGCCTTATCATTTAGTATTTATTCATTAGGAAAATTGGAATTACTCAAGGCATTCACGGTTAGAGAATGGCTTCTCATGAAGCAAAACTCATTTCTTTATGTCTTTAGATCAGCACAGCTTATAGTTCTTGCGTCGATAACAATGACAGTATATATACGCAGTCGGATGAAAATTGACCTGGTCCATGCAAGCTACTACATGGGTTCCTTATTTTATGCTCTTATAAGACTGTTGTGCAACGGAATTGCTGAGTTGCCATTATCTAGTTCTAGACCTCCCATATTTTACAAGCAAATAGATTTATACTTCTATCTAGCATGTGCTTATTCAATTCCTTCAACAATTCTGAAGATTCCACTTTCATTGCTGGATGTTGTTCTTTGGACATTTCTCACATATTATGTGATTGGTTATAGTCCTGAACCAGAAAGGTTTTTTCGTCAACTCCTACTGCTTTTCCTTGTTCATCAAGTGTCAACATCACTATTCCGTTTCATTGCTTCAGTAATTCGAAACCAATCCGTTGCAGCAAACTTTGCTCAATTTACTATATTTGTGCTATTTTTATTTGTGACTTCATCAGACGAGCCGTAAGAGCCTGAGGCGCAATAGCGTCAATGTGGCCAGGCGTAAAAAAATCAGACGAGCCGTAAGAGCTTGAGGCGCAATAGCGTCACTGTGGCCAGGCGTAGAAATCAGACGAGCCGTAAGAGCCTGAGGCGCAATAGCGTCACTGTGGCCAGGCGTAGAAATAAGACGAGCCGTAAGAGCCTGAGGCGCAATAGCGTCACTGTGGCTAAGCGTAGAAATCAAACGAGCCGTAAGAGCTTGAGGCGCAACAGCGTCACTGTGGCCAGGCGTAGAAATCAGACGAGCCGTAAGAGCCACAATAGCGTCACTGTGGCCAGGTGTAGAAAAATCAGACGAGCCGTAAGAGCCTGAGGCGCAATAGCGTCACTGTGGCCAGGCGTAGAAATCAGACGAGCCGTAAGAGCCTGAGACGCAATAGCGTCATTGTGGCCAGGCGTAGAAATCAGACGAGCCGTAAGAGCCTGAGGCGCAATAACGTCACTGTGGCTAGGCGTAGAAATCAGACGAGCCGTAAGAGCCTGAGGCGCAATAGCGTCACTGTGGCCAGGCGTAAAAAATCAGACGAGCCGTAAGAGTCTGAGGTGCAATAGCGTCACTGTGGCCAGGCGTAAAAAAATCAGACGAGCCGTAAGAGCCTGAGGCGCAATAGCGTCACTGTGGCCTGACATAGAAATCAGACGAGCCGTAAGAGCCTGAGGCGCAATAGCGTCACTGTGGCCAGGCGTAGAAATCAGACGAGCCGTAAGAGCCTGAGGCGAATAGCGTCACTGTGGCCAGGCGTAAAAAATCAGACGAGCCGTAAGAGCTTGAGGCGCAATAGCGTCACTGTGGCCAGGAGTAGAAAATCAGACGAGCCGTAAGAGCCTGAGGCGCAATAGCGTCACTGTGGCCAGGCGTAAAAATCAGACGAGTCGTGAGATGCAATAACGTCACTATGGCCAGACGTAAAAAATCAGACGAGCCGTAAGAGCCTGAGGCGCAATAGCGTCACTGTGGCCAGGCGTGAAAAACAGACGAGCCGTAAGAGCCTGAGGCGCAATAGCGTTATTGTGGCCAGGCATTGGAAACGAACAAGCCATAAGAGTCTGAGGCACGATAGCGTCACGGTGGCCAGGGATTGAAGACAAATAAGCCGTAAGAGCCTGAGGCGCGATAGCGTCACAGTGGCCAGGCGTTGAAGACAAATAAGCCGTAAGAGCCTGAGGCGCAATAGCGTCACGACGGTCAGACATCTGAAAAGACTTGCTGTAAGAGCCAGAGGCGCAAAGGCGTCACGACGGCCAGACATTTGAAAACAAACAGGCCATAGTGCCAGAGGCACGAATGGGTCGCGACGGCCAGACATTAGAAAAAGATGTGTCTTGGTACGAGAGACGCGAATGCATCACGGTAGCCCACCATCAGGAAAAGATTTATATAAAAGGGTTTGAAACGAAAAATGCGCGAGCTAAGTCACGAAGAAAAACTGCAAAAGCTTGAAGCGAAAAAATGCGCAAAGTAAGCTAAGCACTCAAATAAGGGCTTGAAGCAAAAAATGCGCGAGGTAAACTAAACACTCCGATGAAAATTCGACTTCAGAGTCCAACGTGAGAACTTGACTTGAAGCTACGATATGAATAGATGTACTCTTCCGCAAGATTATACCTAACGAAAGAGTGGGGAGCAATTGTTGTGACTGATAATAATAATAAATAAAAAGTAGCAAAAAAGAGTAATTGACGTTGGATTCAAACTCAACCTCATCTACATGGTTGTAATATTATCAAGATAAAAATCAGAATCTATATAGATAAAGAAAAAGAGTTTCAATCAGATACAAACTCATGTCTTTAAAAGCACAATCACCACCAACAAGGGAGAAGATGTATGATTCGTGAAACTAAGTCTCTATTTGCTTTACAAAAATTCTATCAAATTCTCTGTCTAACTTAAGCATCGGAGTGCTTACGCAGGGAAAAACCCCTGCGTCCCTCTGATCATTCTTTTTCTTACAGAATCTTTAGTGGCACGTGGCATAAAAATTAAGGCAAAGACGTCAGCAATTCGACACCACTGTTTCAAGTAACAACAACTTATATTCACAAACCTTTTTTATCATGTTATTGAAAAACTTTAGAACAAAATTTGAATATGGTAATAATTTACCTTTGTAATTCTAAGTACGAATGTATAGAATAAGCCTATAATAAGTAATACTCTAATAAGAAAATATTATAACAAGTATAATTAACAGAGAAGAAGAGAGGAAAAATGCTAACAATAGGTCAAAGTGAAGAAACAATGCAAGCGATTGGTATGATGCCTAAATAGAAGGGGTTGAAGCAAGATTAGAAGCGTGATTCGGCTTATTATTTAAATAGTTTAAATTTGAGTTTAAATTTAAATTTAATTTAAAAATAAATCAATAAAATTTAAATAATAATTAAATTAAATTTAAATAATTTTTTACAATTCTACCTCAATGCATGCAGATGCTATACATGCGTATAAAAAATAAAAACACACATGGCATGGAATCCGCAACTTATTATACTTTCATTATACTTAAGCTGACTATGATATTTATAAATTTTATTTGCTTACAGATTTCAAAGGTAGGTATAATAATTTAGACCGAAGTGAGATCGGAGCAATTTTCCTTGTTTACATGCATTTCTTGTCAAATGCAAAAGCATGATGTTGATGTATGGTGCCGTGGGGAATTGGAGTGTACGAATAAGATTTAATTAATTTCTAGCGGAACTGTTCATTTTTGTCGTCGGAATCTCTTCACACAGCTCTAAACTCTCTCTGATCTCTCCAAATTTTCTAGTTTGGATCAAGAATTTACATGTTCTAAGTGATGAGATGATAGCTTGCTTGCTTACTGTATACTAGCTAGCCAGCATGTTATTTATTACCTAATCGTGACCGGTGAGCTTGCTAGGGAGACAGAATGCTTATAAAATATGAAAATTTTATATTAAAATTTAAATTATTGTGAAAATATAAAATTTTATTTTTAATTTTTATAATATTTTTATATAATTTTTATCTAATTTTAATTTATATTTAAAAATACCATATTTACTTCTATTAAAATTACTATTTTTTATTGAGAACTACAAATTTCAACGACTTCCTTCAAAAGGTTAATCTTTATTATTATTATAAACGATTACGTATTGATGTGATTGACGCATTAACAATGAATAAAAATTAAAGTAAATCCAAATCAATAGAAAGTCTTGGATCATATTAAATATTTTAAAGAAACTTTGTTAAAATTATTGTCAATGTTATTGCAATCTGCATACAACTGTATCTTGTGGAATAAAATGCCAATAACACTATAATTAATAGATGTTAATTAATTTTCTTGTATGGATTAATAAAAATCATTTAAGACCATGATTCCTTTTATTTTTACCTTAATTTTCCTGAAATTCCAGATGCAAAATTAGATTCTATAATATTCAAGGATTTAATTAGATTCCATCAATGGATCTATAGTTTTTAATGATATAATAGGAGTGCCATCTCAACCTTCCGTTGTAGTCTAGTTGGTTAGGATACTCGGCTCTCACCCGAGAGACCCGGGTTCAAGTCCCGGCAACGGAATATTCTTTTTATTTTTTTAACTCTCGTGCACATGTAACGCCACCGGTCCACCGACATAAAAAGATCAGACAAATATATGTACAGCCGGCAAGTTTTGCTTTGAACTGATGGCTGTCGTCTTCCGACAGTTTCTTTACTCCCCACTTCCCTCATTTCCATCTTCTTCTTCTCCTCCTTGCCTTCTCTCTTCTTTCAATCCACCTTCACCCAGACCTCAAATGTCTGCACCATCTCTATCATCCTCTTCACCAGCGTCATCTCCCATGGACAACACCTCCGGAATGTTAATGGATTTCCCATTTGTCACTGCCCCACATAGAAACTTGATGATTGATCTCGTATCAACGGTGGAGAATCGTCTCCAGTCTCAGCTTAAACCAGTCACTCTACCTCCTGATGTACAGCATTACTAGAATCACAGTAGGACCTCTCAGGGCTCACTTCATATCAGATCAGGCCACAGCTCTTCCCAGGTATAGCTTCCTTGTAAACTTTTTTATTTCATTTCTTAATTGGTTAATTGTATAATTTATTGTCAGTCTCTAAAACTAGCAGTACTGCATGAAACCTACCATAGTGTAGAAGCTAAGAAAGTGGGCAATTGAGTTATCTCTGGAATTGCTAATCAAAAAGAAAGATAACTAATCTGGGGTAGTATTGAATTCTCTAAAGTTGACCATGCCTACGCTAGACTTGATCGATTTCTTGTTTATTTAACTGAAATAAGCTCACCCGAGTTGACAATGTCTTTAGTAAACTCTGTTATAGAAGACAAAAGAAAAATGATTCTGTGCAAGATTGAGCTCAAGTTGACATGCAGTTCAATGGAAAATGTATCTCTCTAATGATTAACTAGTTCTCAAGTTGTTATTGCAAGGATCGCATCTTGACTTGTTATTTTATTTTAGGTTCCATGACTAAATCTTTTAGGCCCAAGCTATCGAGTATCTGCAGCATGAATCTCAGCAAGTTGAAACTTTTGATATGGAATGCTTTTCATTGGTTCTAGTGATTAGGATATTCCAATTTGTAAACTATTTTATGTCAGAATTTTGAATCCCTGAAACTGAAAGCAATGATTTTATATACTTCTATGTGAAATAGTTTATTGGTCATAAGACGCATTCAAGGCTTTAAATAATTGCTGCTAGTCAAGTCAGTAGAATGATAATGAATAGGTAAAGTCGTTATGTTAATATACATTATTACACACTAGTATAGTGAAGCTGAAGCGAAATGGTTTTGGATGGAAATGTTGCGTACTGGCTTGTGGTTGTGTATTGGGCTTCTGTATTGTTGTTTCATTCAGACTAGTCTGTGTTGAGGTTTGAGGATTACCGGCAACAAATAGCTAATCCTAGACTTGAGAACAAATGTTTCGAAGGGCACTAATCTCTTGAAATCGCAAATTCTAACCTTAGCCAACAGCCATTTGATTCAACCTCGTAAAATTTCCTCATAAAATTACATTTAATCCAATGCCAATATTAATATATCAAATGAATTTGGAAGTTTTTTAGTGTGTTTTTATGCTCTTCTTCCTCGTTTAAACCTGTGTCTGCATATGCTGCCCCTCCTTGTGTTGTTGTTGAAATTTTAAATGGCTCTTTTCTGTAAGAATGCTTCCCCCAGCCCCCAAACACCTGTTTATAGAGGCTTAAATTTCCCCAAGTTGTTCATGGACGCAGAAAGGTGGAGATGATGTTGATCTAAGGATATAACTAAGTCATGGAATCAAAAGAGCAATCCACATTGTTTCCTTTTGAACTGTTGGCTGCCTTCACCAGGGCCTACGTATCTCTGTCTAAATGCCAGGCTGGAAAATATTTTCTGATTTGATAGTCTAATTTGGAGACAAAACACCCATATGTTTGGAAGTGCATAAATTGTGAAAGTGCATAAAGTCTTTCGCTTCAGTGACACTGTGGTACCATTGCCATTGCATAAATATTCAGCATCACATATTGCTGTTTTCATTTTGCTGATACTGTATTGCTTCTTTTATCAGTTGAAATTGGTCAGAAGATATCCGTTTTGCTAACTTGGGATACTGCCATTGTGCTTCTGAGTGTTGTCTCTTCAGAAATTAATTTTGTTTTATTTTAGATTAAATTGGCTTTGAATTAAAGTTGCAAACAATAAACTGGAAATCTGATAAAGTCATGTTGTACAAGATATTAATGGGTTGGTTTTATTGGATTTAGACAGTGAGTCTAATCTAAAGCTTATTTTTTGATGTTCCCTTTTTGGCATTCTGAATATTTGAAATTTTGGATGTTTCAAGTTGATTTCATACCAGGAAGTTGGTTACACTGCGAGCTGCCTACGGGCGGAGCTGAACATAACAAGCCTTTCAGCAAATCTAAATGCTTCCACAGATGCACCAAATTTCCTTATTGAGCTCATACAGAGCAGCCCTACATCGCTCGTTCTAATTCTGGATTTGCCCCTTCGAAAGAACCTAGTCTTATATCCCGAGTACCTTCAAACATTCTACGAAAACACCACGTTGGACTCACTTAGGCAAACGCTTGATAAACTCCCTGAAGTTCAACCCTACTACTCTTCAGCTATTTACATTCAATGCGTCACCTCTTCCACATCGATCATGATTTGTGTTGACACAGAGGGAGCTGAACCAGGACGCATGGAGCAGATAGTAGAGGATCATGTGGATCCTATGGCAAAAGAAGCAATAACAATATGGTTGGATCACTGTGCTTGTGGACAGAGAAATGTGGATGAAGTAGAAAAAGCATATTTGGAAAAAAATGATGGATCGATCAAGAACAAGACTATTGAGATTGCTCTTGGCTCAAGCTTTCCAAGGTTGTATGGACCTGACATAACAAACCGTATACTAGGAGTGATGAGGGAGGTTTATAATGGATAAGTGGCAAATATACGCTCATTCTTGTACTTAACCTGTATTCATTTGTATACATGAATATGGAATTTCCTTCGTTTATTAACTTACTTGCTTAGTTCGGAAATAGCTATATGTCATGAAGAAGAAAGACGAGCAATGGAGGACAGAAAAGTGAAGAAAATGGTGAAGCAGCATGGGAAATTATTTTCAGAGTCAAGGGAGATAATGATGAAGGATTAATGGCTGCTAGGCAGGGAAGAGGATTCTAAAACTGTTTTAATTGGTTTAACAACCAGGTGTTAGCTACGCTTGTACAAGTATACCCGTCCTTTTATGAGTAATCAATCCACGTTTCAATCTACTATCTTCAACAAAAGAACAAGATGAAAACGAAAGACAAAATAATGAATGAAATGACCCCAAACCAGACATTTATGCACCTAAAAAAATGACATGTAATGTAAGAGTGACGGAGCACGAGTGTGCCCACCCATACATCGACCTCCTTCACACAAACACTACATAGCGTCTACAAGGCTAATTGCAACTAATTATAGTAACTCAATTGGCCAAATGCCCATCTCATCCTGCCTAGAAAACTCAACATTAAGACCATAACTGCTCTTTACCAACCAGTAGTGCAAGTTTTCATCAGAAAAACCAGCTAGCTAATACCGCTCGAATTCCAAAACTCAGCAACCACCAGTCCCATACTAACCCATGTCATTTTTGCTAAAAAAATATAACAAAACAGTTGACATCTGGTAAAAAGAAATACTCCACTCTTTGATTCTCTTTCGACTTGAGGTCTGAGAAGCTTTTCCTATCATGATGTTGACGTTGGTGTCCCATTAGTTGTCTGTTTGGCCACATAAATCTGCTTCATCTTTGAAGCGGGAAAGTTCTTTTCGCCACCCATGGATTGGTTTCTACCTTGGAAACCCATGCCGCGCTGGGTCCATTCACCCGAGCCGCTCTTCTGCAAAATCCCACTTCCTCTTTGATGATTATACCCAGGGGAGTTACTGCAATGCTGGGAAGATACATTCTTTTGCTGGGAAGATTGAGCTTTGAATGCAGGAATTGAGCTCGGGGCACTACTTTTAATCCCACCACCAATTTGGGCATCAGTACTGCCAGCATCAGAGGATGAGCTCTTAGCAACATGTTGTGCCAAAGCTGCAGCAGTCGTGGAGCGAGATGGTTCCACCAACCCTAGTTCATCAGGCAACTGGGTGATGGTGGCGTCTGTTGTCACAGGAAATTTCCTACTGCTGTCAGAGGGTGTTGATGTTTGAGATTCAGGGAACCTGTTGCTAGTCAATGACTGGTCAACGGGAAGCCCCTGGCTGAACTGAGAAGGTTGTATACCTTCTGTCTCTTTCTGCACTGGCATTGATGGTGTAGCAGACTGCAGAGAAGTAGGTGCAAGAGACCTACGAGCTTGGACCGAAATGTCTGTTGTGGACTGAAGGAAAAGTTTCAAAATGCATTTGTCAGATCAGAGGAAAAGTGGGGAAAGGGGAAAAAGGTGGCGAATAGAAAACTATCATAAATCAAACAACACATGCCAAAATATTAAAAAAAAAGAATCACCTAAGATAATTCTCATCATCCTGCGTCACAAATGCACCTATTCAGTAAAATCCACTTCAAAAGCATTGATAACTTTATCAATAAGATTCATAGAGACCACTAACTTCTAAATTCAAAAGACAAATTAATTGGAAAAAAAAAAGACTGACTCCAAAAAAAAAGCACCCTGGTGAGTGTTCATGATGCTGGCAGTTTAATAGCTTTAAGTTTGCTAAAACTTTTACCCGGAAAGGAGAAACATCAAACATAGCAAGCGGAGATGGCATGGGCAGATGAGGCGACCCAGAGCCAGGGGCAAGATGCTGGATTTGAGCAGGCATGTTGGTAGAATTACGCTGTGAAGCTGCCATATTCAAATTGTTCACATCCCCTTCAACAATTGCAGATGTAGTAGGGTTGTGCTTCCAGTCAGGTTGCTTGCCAGATGGGATGTAGGTTGTACCCATGAAACTTAGTCCAAACTGTCCAACTGGAGCAAAATGGTTGTAGACAACCATATGCGGTGGGCCTTGAACCCCAGGGATACCTCCAGGTGGGGTGATAAAATGGCCAGTGAATCCTGTTGGAGGACCATAGAAAGAATCAACTCCGGAATGGCATTGTTGCCAGGTCCCCAAGGGACCCGAAGCTGGTGTGCTACACTTCTGGGACTGCAATTGGGTAGTTGAAGATTCCTCGTGTGGTCCAAAGGCAAAGATTGGACCCCCCATCATGGGATTCATTTCATAGAAGGGGAAGTGCGAAGGAGGGCCTCTTGGAAAATGTGAAATCATCTGGCTTGAAGAATTCTGTGGACTAGGTAAAGGTGGCCACGAAGAAATTGGAGGGTTCTCAACAGAAAGATCTGCAGGAAGAGAAACACTGAGAGACTCTTCCGCCTTTGACTGACTTGCTAATTGCTGACCACCATCACCTGCAAAACAGATGAAAAAAAGCCAACACAATTATTAATATCCGCACAAGCAAAAACATAGAGGGCTCCTACTTTGGTGGCAGATTATTTTGTTAATCACCTGTAGTGATAACATCGATGTCTACACTTCCAAAACCTTTATTATCTGAAACAGAAATTGTGCAGGTACTAAGTCGATTCCCAACAATCTCATCACTAGTTATGGCAGCAACAGCAACAGCTGAAGCAGCTGCTTCAGCTTCAGCCTCAGAGTCTTCCAAATGAACACTAGATTCATTTGAGTGTTTCTCTTTTTCAAAGAAAAGGGTGCAATCATTCTCGGCCATAGAAAGACTGTGGGGGATTTGAATTTCTGATTGAGATGGACCTGGAGGGCCAATCCCATGTGAAACGGTTCGACTGCTAGGAAGGAGAACTGTCGGAGATGTAACTGCTCCTGTATAGATGATATATTTATGTTACTGAGCAACAGTAATACTAGGAAAGTATATAATATCAGTAAGAAAAATACACCAACCGAATTGTATCTTCTCCCCAGCAAGCAAAGAATTTACTGGACTTGCAGCAGAAGAAAATGACTTGTCCATCAATAATATGGGTGAGGGCAGCATGCTGGGCTCAGCAGCTGAGCTACAGCGATCACCAACAGGAGCACAAGTATCGAATTGAACAGGCTTCATAGCATCATCAAGTTGGGTCTGTGTCAATGTCATTACCTACAAGATGCAACCAAATCAGTTTCGGACTTCCATAGATTTTTTGTCCAAATAATTTGAAGAAAGAAAACCAGTATACAATCACAATAATTAAGAATAAATAAACTCATACTAACAAACATGAAAATACATGATAGTTCAGTCATAATCAATCTAGAATGTCGAATTACCAGCCTAAAGTCAAAAAAAAGCCAGCAACAATTTAAGTTTGCAGCACCATCGTATCAAATATGCCTATGGGCATCCTGGAAACAAAATATAACAAAGTGCAGAAATGTACAGACATACATGCATGAATATATGCACAATATGCATGTATAAAAAGCTAAACCAGCGGGTGCACTTAACAAAAGTAAGACTTGAGCATGTTGATGAGGCATCTATGTAAATCAATCTAATTCCAAAGTAAAGATAAAAATAACATCGGGCCTAGGAGATATGCGGTCAGATCAGTCAGAATATAAAAGTGGGAAGATGCACAAAAATGCAAAATTGAGTAATCATCAAAAGCCCATAAGTCTTGCAGATCTACTAGAAACAGAGGGAAGCATTAAACAGCTACAAAAGTTAACAAGTTAGTAAATGCAGTTATTCATACCTGTTGATTAATGTGTGAATTACTCCAAGAACCCAAAGATGTCTGACCATTATCAAGGACCTTATTCTCGCTTTCAAAAATGAAGCCTGATACTAGGTTTGGTCCACCAACCGAGGCGGCCGGCAGGGAGTTTGTCTGGAGTGAACTGTAGAAAATCATCAGATTTAGCTATCTGTATGCATATTTTATAAATGTACTTTAGTTTTGTTCAGAGAGGTACTTACTTGACTGTCTGCGTTCTTATATCAGCCTGTGCATCAGTTTTAATGGCAGGAGTACCAATTGGAGCCAAGGGTTGGGATACTATAGTTGCAACAAACCCTGCTGACAATTCTCTATTTGCCAGATTACGTCCCTCGGTGGCAACAAAATCTGAGCAAGCATTGTTCGTTCCTACGGTTGCTGGAGCAGAATTTCTCTTTGAGCTAGCTAAGACACAGGAACTTTCTCGGGTTGAGAGAGGTTTTCGCGGTGGCTGTCATAAGAAATAAATAAATGATGTTAAGCAACACGGTCTTATTGCACTGAACCAGCAAAAAGAATGGGAAAAATCCTCCAAATATAAATAAAGTCACAAAATAAGTTTTAGTTCAAAGTGCATTAGAACCTTTGCAACCCGAGACTTTGCTTTGATTTCTCTCTCTCTCTGCTCACGCCTGTCATTCAGCATTTGCCTCTTTGATCTTACCTCAATGAAATCATCTTCATCACCGGCAGCTTCAATTCCAGGTTGCTCAAAAACACGCACAACGCCACTTTGCAGAGGAGCATCAACATCATCTTCAATATTCCTCATAAGACTATCTTCCTCGGAGTGTGGGATATTCTGACCCCTTATCAATGACTCTTTTCCCAATCCCTTGTCATTCCTGTTCTGAGAATCTATCTCCAGGGAACTGCCCAGAGCTGAATTGAAGCATTCTGATTCAATTGTCTGTTTCGATTTATTCGCTAGAACAACTTTCCTCACCCCATTTCTTGTGGAAAATCCAGTACTCTTTCCATTGGCACTTGACTTTTCATCCGGCCCTACTTGATCCGAGTGGTCTGAAGAAACCATTCCAGAAGACTGCTTCTTATCAGAGCTTTCCTTAATTCTAAACTCTGTTCGAGGACGCCGAGCCTTCCTTTGATATCCAGTAGACACCTGGCGAGAGACCTCAGAAGCAAGAAAAGCTGATCTCGAGTTAGAACCTTTAACTGTAAAGACATACTTTTTCCCCCTATTACCATAAGTTTGGCCCCTTAATCCACCTAAATCTTTCTCTTTTGAAACTGACTGAGATGATGCCTGCACAGTTTGCAGCTCACCTTTTGATTGTTTACTAGATAATGCTTTGAAGTTTCTATTAACTGAATTCAGGAGCCCCTGATTTTCTGAAGGAAAACCAGACTCGGACCTAGCTGTGTTATAACCACTATTTGATATCTCTACATGACCATGCTGTGTCACAACACTTTTTCTGCTTTCCCTGGCTGGTACGGTACTTTCATCTTTCAACACATTCCCATGTGATAAATCCAAGGCCCTTGGAAGACCTGGCTGGTTATTTAAAAGAGATGAGACTTCATTGTTCATTAGATTATGAGCCAAAGTGCCTTGGCTGGGCTGAACAGGCAGAGGGACTCCAGGGTTCTGGTTCAGAGGGAAGTTGGCCGGGACATTTGGCTGGACAAAAGACACAGATTGAGGAGCCAGTGGCAGCACTCCCTGGGAAATAGTAGATGTATACCTTAACTGACCAAACTGAAAGAGTGGAGGCTGTGATGGGTGCATTTGGGTGATGGATGGACCAACCTGAGGATGCAGATGAAGAGGCATCTGTATAGAACCAATCTGTATGGCTGGAACTGGGGATGGTATTAAAGAAGGACCTGAGAACAGCCCAAATTGGAGCTTAACAGGTACCTCAGCCTGATTAGGAACAGAAGAAGTAGTAGGCATGCCACTCTGACCAGAAGATGAATGAGAAGCAATGGTAACAGAATAGGGGAGAGTATGCTCTGCCAATACACCAGTGCTATTAGTAGCATCCACATGATCCATTGGCTCAGATGCTGTTGATGCTTGAGGAGCGGTATCATGCTGAATAACCAGATCCTGCATTGCTTTTTCAGTTTCCCTGAAGATTCTAGAAGAACTATCTAAGTTCCCTTGGGAAGGAGCATCCATGGGCTTAAGGGTTTTTCTATCTCTATGTATCCCATCAAAAGACACCTTTTCTTCTACAGAGGCAACAGGAATCTGGGTTATTGCATATGCAGAGTCCTCCTTCGTCGAACTTCTTTCAAACTCATCATTTGGCATGCCAACCTCAACCCCCTCATTGAAGCCTAAGACCAAGTTGTCCATCATATCAGGCAACTCCTTATCCTCTGGATGAGTTTCATCGAACTCTCGATTCAGGTCAATATTGCCATCATCTCCTTCTTGCACTTCATCTTCTTCCCCATATCCATCTTCATCCTCATCATATTCTTCTTGCTCCTGCAACTCTTCGTTGTTGTCAACAGTCCATACATCATCATCACCGGCTGAAATAGAACTTGAGGCAGTCTGAACGTTCTCTTTACCAGCTTCAGTAGGTAACACAAGGGGTTCCATCCCCGACAAGTTAACCTCTTTACCCTCTTCAGCTGATAACAATGCAGAATCTCCAAACTCATCCAAATCATCATGAGAAAGATGAATTGGGGAATCTGGAGGGCTTGAAACAGATAGGGACGATTGTGACTCACACCTTGCTGCATTCCCATCCACTTTCTGCACTTCATTATCAGTGTTCTCAGGCTGATTATCTATAATTCCATGCGGTCCAAGATCCTCCTGATGACCACTATCATAATCTCTCTCCAGGCCAGATCCACCTCTTGTTGCATGATTGTGCAGAATCTCATTCTCTAGGAATGTTGAGGGACCAAGACTCTCATTCTCACCTCTATATGAGGTTTTCTGCATTGAAGACAAAGATGGAGGAGGTAAAACACGAGGTTGCCTAACAGAATATCGTGACCTCCCAAAGGAATAAAGCCCATCACCCTCAGGGTGGTGATAGAATCTTTCAGGGTAAGGAGGGTAAATATTACCACGAGAACGCTGCCCCCATGTCACATCACCATAATTCTCAGCTAGATTCTCGTGATATTCAGATTCAATCTCAGCATGTCTGCCATAATGATCACAATCCCCTGAACCATTCCACCTCTGACCCTTTGGCTGACCAAAATCGTCCATGTGGGGTTCTGGAACCCCTGCTCTATAGTGAGGCCTGGCAGACATGTGTGGAGGTACTCCATAAAACTCTTTCCTTGGAAATGGTCTACCCCCAATAGATCCATCTCGACTAGGGCTACGGTGACCATTCTCTGTCTCTTGCCCAGTGAAGGCTGAGCTGTTTCCATTCTGAAATGCATCTCTCCTCCATGAATTAAAGGGCTTACTTCTATCTGAAAAAGCGAAGGAGGCATTAGAGAAGTGAGGCCTAGAAGTCATCTCAAAGGGTCTACTTAGACCAGAAGAATCAGAAGAAGCTGAATTTGTGATTCTTTCTACCATCCTTTCCCCATCTTCCCAATCACCAACGTCTACTGCTTTTGGTACATCTCTTTCTTTCACCATCCCTGAAATTTTCTCATCTGTTCCAGCGGAAAAATTGCCACCGCCCTTTGCTGTTTCAGCCTGCCTCTTGGCAATCCTTTCCTCCAACTCTAAGAGTTTTTGATTAGCAGCCTGTTTTCTCCTTTCCTCCTCCATAAGAATCCTGTGTCTTTCCTCTTCTCTGGCTATCCTCTGTTCTTCTGCCTTTCGCAAGGCTTCCAACCGCTCTTGCTCAGCTCTCCATGCAGCTTCCCTAGCTTCTTCTTCTAACCTTCTCTGTCGTTTTTCTTGTTCCCTTGCCATGCGCAGTCTCTCCTCTTCTTCTCTGCGAGCTTGCTCGAAAGCTCTTTCCTGTTCTTCAATAATTCTCTGCCGTTCCTGTTCCTGCATCTTCTGCACTCTCTCAAGTTCAGCCTCAAATGATTCTCTGACAGGGTCATGAAAATCAGTTTGCTTAACCATATCTTTCTTCCTCTTAACAACCCCAACAAGATTTCCAGGAAAAGGATCCCGTCCATCAAATCCAGTAGCTCCAAAGTCCTTCATGTAAGGGTCCTCTAGATAAGGTTTTTCGTTCTTGGACATCAGATGTTTCTCTCTACCGAAATTTAGTATAGGATCATTAACAGGAATTCCTTTACCACCCAATGGAAAAGATGATTTTGATAAGGAGCTATTCTGAGAAGCATCACCTTTGTATCTATGGTATTGCTCATTGCCATAACGCTCCCTTGTATTCCTCTCAGACCCTCTATTAGTAAATGAATCTGTTTTGTTGTTCCAAGCTTGTCTTCCTCCATTTCCATAACCCAGATCCCTCCTTCCGTTATCATCCTGAACACTGTCCCGGAAAGACGATGAAATGTACTTATTATCCTTTTCTCTGGTCATACTTGAAAGCCTTGTGCCAAAACTATTTCTGTCACTTGCAATCTCTCCCTCTTTAGGAAGAGGGGAAGAAGCTCTCCATGTATTCCCTTCCCGCCCTTCTCTACTTGGTATTATTGCATCTCTACCATAAGGGTCCAATTTTGCGACTTCACTGGAAGGAGTTCGTCCAGTTTCATTGTCACGCTGTCCCCACCTGTCAAAAAGACTCTGAGCTGGTTTGTGTGGCAGCACACCAGCCCTTGGCATATCAAAATCTCTATGCCAGTAACGTTCACTTTTAGAATACCCATGATCCCTCCCACAGTCTGTAAAACCATTACCCGTATCACGTTCATCATCAGCCCAATCAGATCTTGGATTCAAGCGAACCAAGGGAAGTGGCCCGGGGAAGTACTCATACTGCTTTCTCCCTTGCTCTAATAAGCGAGAACCACTTACACCACTGCCTTCACTGCCATTCTCACTCAATCCATTGCCAACAGCAGTTCTTTCCAACTGCAATTGAGGACGCATATCAATAACTGAACTCGAATGAGAACCATCCCTTCGCTCATTAGACAACTCCTCAATTGCCAATTGCTTCTGTTTCTGATTCACACCATCCTTCTGTTTCTTTTCACTCCCCAATACAATAGGCAAAGCTGCCTGCAATGAAGGAAAATCCTCTCCCCTCAACACCGTAACTTTATCCAAAGGCGGAAAACCTTGAGCTGAAGCAGTCACCGAGGAAGTTGGTGCTGCCACACCTGACCTAGCCGAAGGTGGCATATAAACACCACCGCTTCCCCTGCTAATCCCATCACCAGTATTCAAACCCTGATCAACCCCCTCACTAACATGATCACCACCACCAACCGACCCTTCTTTCTCCTTCAAAGCAACTGTACTGGGCTTAGTCCATCCCATCCCCGACGAAGTAGGCCTTGGCCCACTCCCAGAAATCCCTCCACTTGCAGGCACACCACCGGGGCCCAGCGAATCAAATCGCTCATGCTCCTTTCGCAAGGATGGTAAATTCAGGGGGGGTGGAACAGATAACTTGGGCCCAGCCTTTTGGGAGCTACGAGGCCGTGAAAGAACCACCATTCCTGCCCCCCCTCCACCGGCAGCACCGGGTCGTGCCCGATTCGACCCATAAGAACCTGAATGATGTGAATGGTAGTGATGTTTAGATTGTTGTTGGCCATAGGACTTGTTCAGATTGACTGAAACAAACTTATTTCCAACTCCGGAATTTGCCATATGAGGGTCCGACCCGAACTTTTAACCCGTTTGGCGGATTCCGATGATCCCCGCCAAAGCATCAAAACCCTAACCCTAGATTTTATTTCCCTCAACAGATCTCTCGTAGCAAATTGATGACCAGATAACAAACAATCAAAACCCGCAAAACTGCCTGATCAAAAACTAATTCAAAAACATCAAAAAAATTAATAAATTAACAAAATAGAACAATTTTACCGTAACTACGAAATAAGAAGGGGAATATAAATGGCTCGAGAGATTGTTATTCTAGTTTCTAATTAGGGTTTCTATTTTGATGCTAATTTTTATTTTTTTTAAAAGGAGGAAACAAAAAAGAAAATTGAGTGTAGAATAAGGACTTACCTCAGGGGGCGTAGGATATAGACGACGGATGCTAACGTGCGCCGCGCGACTTAGAAATCAAACGCCCTACTCACCCCAAGCCAGAGGAGAAAGAGAAAGCGAGTGGAACACGAGCACTGAGTTAAAAGCACGAGAGAAAAAAAAAAAAAAGAAATGGTTTTTTTGTTTTGTTCCCCCTCTATTTATGTTATTTAGATTTTGGCCCCCAAAATTTATTGCCCTTTCTAACACGTGTTTTTGCTGACTTTGAAAGGGTAGATGTGATTTTTTTGGTTATATTTTCGTATCCCTCGGTTGTAGTTCGAACCGTAGATTACTAAATTGTTTGGCAGTGAATCTTTGTCCCTATTTTTTTACCTTGATATAGAGTACGGTAAATAGTAAATACTATGTACTTTTCCTTTTCTTTTTGTAGAAAAAGCTTTTACCCATTGATTTCGATGGGTAAAAATGTTGAGTGGGGAAACGGGACCCGATTTGTTTAATCTCTTTATTTAATTAGTAATTAGGGTTATTATTTATTATTCAATATATTATCAATAAAAAAATTTAATTTTATAAATAAAATTAAAATAATAATACATAATTTTTAAAAATATTTAAAAAATAAAGTGAATATATATTATTATTTTAATTTCATTTATCAAGTCAAAAAACTTAATTGATAATATATTTGATAATAATATTTTATAAATATTGTTAATAAACATAAGAGCTTCAGCATTGATTACTTTTTAAATTTCAAAGGGATTGTAAAGATTTTCATGTTAATTTTATTTATTATTATTATTAACTTATAATTCTATCAACATTGATTACTTTTTAAATTTTAAAAGGATAGTAAAGATTTAAATTTAAATTTTTTTATTTAAAAATTAAATATTAAGAATTTTGAACATAGCAACATAGCTTCTCAAAGACAACGTCATGATATGCCATTTTTAAGGGAGGAAGCCATCTTTCTTTTACCTGCAAAACGCAGCTCAAAGGGTGTCCGTTTGGGCTGGGCCACCTTATGACAATTGTTGGTTGTCAAGTTTCAGCCCAGTTGATATAAGTCATGCCAATGGGTCGTAATTTGGACTGTATATTTATATTATGAAAATATATCGAAAATTATTATATTATAAAATATTTTTCTTGTAGGGATCAAATGAACAGCTGTTGAGAAATTGATTGATGTGATTATGATATGTTGTAATTTTCTGCCATTGGCCCAATTTCTTCATCATCTACATATGACGTCTATACTTCCGTAACCAAAATTTAGGTCTACGATGGCCAGGCTGTCACTCGGACCCATTGATCATTCCTTCATTTTCTGGAGAAATAGAACTTTTGGTGTCTTTTTTGCCCTGCTAAGGCTTATTTCAAATCAATTGCACTATTAAGATCTAACTACTTTACAAAATTTGAGAGGTTTTTTTGTAAATAAATTTTGTTTACTGACATAACTCGACATTTTCATCCTAAACCATGACCTTCATGAGCCGGATAAGCTTTATCATGTTGCCTAGCAAATGTCAATAACTTACTAAGATGGGAAGCATTAAAAATGGCAACACAGAATTGATGTTTTGAAAGCTCCTTGAAATGACAGTTTAGTAGGTAATAAGTGTTTCCATATTAAGATTAGGAGATGGAGAGAACCTTGGCACCCTCTCATCATTGAACAAATGAATCATCATGCATGACAGATGTTTTCATGAACCAAACCCTAACCTTATGTTAAACGTCAAATTATTATAAAAATTTTAATTTCATTTTGGTGTTTCTCTTGTATCTCTTAAGCGAAAATTTGTCAAAAGATAAAATTTTCATAATGTGTTAAAATGTGTTATGACGTTCAAGTTAATATTTAAAAAATATAATAAAACTAAAAAAAAACTTGAAAAGATGAATTTTTTTTTTACGTTTATAAAATAGGAATTATAATTGAGAATGTTGTATTTAGATTTTATAATTTTAAATATTAATATTAAAATAATATTAATAAAAATAAAAAAATAATATATTTTAAATTAGATAAAAATTATATATAAATATAATAAAAATTAAAAATAAAATTTTTTATTTTTTATTTAAATATAAATTTTAATACTAATATAATTTTATATGAGACGTATATACAAGATCGATCGAATAGGAGGCCGAGTGAAAATATAGCCTTGGTCTGGGCCCAAAAATGGGCATGGTCGGCATATCCCATCATGTAAAAGAAGGAAATGTGTTGGCTTGTAGTAGTGATGCAAATGGTTGACACTAGGAAGAAAGGTCAAGAGACAAGTAACCCTGTCAGAGCAAGGAAATCGACATACAAACAACAAATTATGATTGAAATAACTATTGGAATAAAATTGCCTAAAATTTACTCAATCAAGCAGTAGTGAAGTGGTGGGGGTGATCAGTTTGGCTTTTGCATGGGATCAGCATGTGGCAGGGTCCCAACACCATGAGCCTTGGGAATTGATAACTGAACAAATCAGGAAGTCATTGGTTGATGTCATAATTAGTATAAAATACGAAAAAAAAATTATATTAAAATTTTGATTAATATATCTAACATAATTTTTAAATTTTTTATATATTAATTTTATTAAATTTTAATCAAATCATTTTCATGTATTAGTTTCACATCATTTGTGTTATAGTAATGTGTTTAAAATTTTTTAAGATTAAAAGTTTTAAAAAACTTAAAAAAAAAAAGAATTCAACATTTGAATCATTATATTCTTTTCGTAATTAATTGAGATTAAATTTTTTTATGGATGAAATATAAAAAATTAATTGATTATGAAAAAAATATATGGGTTCAATTATAAACTTTTTTTTTTTGAAGACTTTCTTAATCATTTTGTTATTTTAAAATCTAATTGTGGGTCATCCTTTGAGATAGCTAGAAGTTTCAATAGGATCATGAGGGAGTCAGGTAAGAAATGGAAAACCTTTTTGAGAGATCAGTTCCAATCAAGAGAAACAATATATTGTATATTCTTCTAACAACGACTAAGGCCATGTCAAATAGAGGGGAAGAAAGGAGACAGACAAGACTTGCAATCGTATAATATTAAGAGCTTTTTGCTTCGTTCATGCACAAAGCTCTCCTCTTTCCCAGCAAGGGAAAGATCAGAAGAAATCAAGCAAGCCTTCCCAAGAAAGAAGAAGGGTCATGGTGGCCTGGCTATTCAGGCCATTTTGTCGTGGTCCCGATTGCTTTATGAGGAGACTGATGGTTTAATTTTGTGGGCGCCCATGGTTGATTAAGTAGCAAGGAGTACCATAAAAGAATTATAATTAATTTCTTGATTGATAATTTGATATCATGATTCATGATTGAAACTATTTACTGCATTTTTTCTTGTTTTTATGTTCCTTTAATTTGTCTCATTTTAGAAAAATCAACCCAATCTCTAGTCAAACAATGGGTGTTTTTTTAATGAAATTAAAAATTAAATGCAAAAAAAAAAAAATTACAATCATAATAGAATATTATGTTCATATAAAAAATCATTTAATTAAATAGACAAACAAAATTACATTATTTTTTAATCTTGTTTGCTCCAAAAAAGTTGCTTTGGTAGAGGCATTGATAGAGAGAATTGACAGCTCTCAAATATTTTTGGTATAAAGAGATCCTAATTTAGGATATTGTCGATTTAATTTTTATTTAATGAAGATGGATTATGCATGAATCCAATCATACCCCATTTTAACCTAGTTTGGATCAGGATTTTGATTCACATGTATAAATAAATGTATTTATTATAAGAAGAAAAAATTATGGTAATTAAGATACCATTAAGGGTTGGTTTTATCGGTAATAAATTTGTTTGGCCATGCACAGTCGTCTCATGGCAGTCATGTGTAGGGTAAATGGCCCTCCCCACTACGCAATAAGCATGCAATGCAAATGCAAGAGAACAGTGTAAAGGCATGTGGCTAAGCCATTAGACAAGTGTTTTAAACCCTTTATCATTTCAAGACTCGAAAATTTTAAACACGATATAAAAAATAATTTTAAATAAAATTTAATACGAATTAAAAATATATATTTTATGTTTTATATGACAACATAAATTTTAATATGATAATCTATTAAATAAACATAACATAAAAACAAAATATATGCATAAATTGTTAATTCTTTTCATTCTCTAAAATTTTTCTCATTCCTTTCTTTTTCATTTCTAAATTCTAACCATACACTTTTTTATTTTAATTCTCTCCTCATTGTATAAAGGGTTGTCATTATTATTTTTATGTTACTGTTAATCAATAATCGTATGATTTATTGATAAAATAATATTTTTTTTTAATTTCAATGATAACATAATTCAATTTTTGTTTCAAACGTATTGAAATAGCTAATTAGCTGTGATGTATGATTAATATAGATCAATTATTAAAGATAAATCAGGAAAGGAACAAAATAAAAATGATTAATAAAGATCAATTATTAAAGATAAATTAAGAAAGGAACAAAATAAAAAGGAGAAATTATTACTTAACTGAAATTTAATTTCTTTTAAATAAAGTATATTAAAATTTAAAGATAAATAAATAAATAAATATATTTCTCTATTGCTTGCTCTTCTTCTTGACAGGGATGATAAAAAAGTTCTTATAAAATCATTAATAAAACTAGACAAATTCTAACGAGTGTTTTAAGAACTTAAATTATAACACTTAGTAATTATCAAGGTGTTATTTTCAGTGTATTGAATGAAATATAATTTTAAAAAATGATATATATTAAATACTCATGTTTGAATTTTTTTATTAATATATATATTTCATATAAATTTTAAGTACAATAGAAGTTTAATTTATTTCTAAAATCAAGGTAAGTACTCAATTTATTATTTGGATTTACGTATCAATTAAATTTTCATACGTTAATTTTTTAAGTTTACAAATTACTTCCTAATAAAGAATAATAAAAATTTGACTTTAACTACATACGTCAATTCCATTAATATTTTATATTTTTTTTGATACTATAATATAAAGATTTCAATTTCAAATAAAGCTTTATTATTATAATTTATAACATTTTTGATCAATTGAAATGTAAATTTTCTTAAATTCGAAACTTAGAAACTTAATTATTCATTCATAAATTGCAACCAAAGTCTGATTATCAAAAAGCTTACCTTTCTCCATCAGTAACCCGCATTGCTTCAACGAATTTGGCATATATATGTAAGAAGGAAAGGAAGTGCACGTGGTGAAGGAGAGTAGGTACTCCAAAGTCCAACAAAAAGAAAAGGAAAATGGGAGAATTGAAGCACCCCTAGGCCTAGAATGAATAAGAGAAAGGGAAGAAGGGACCATCACGGAGAGACAAACAGAGGATGCTTTGGTGATTTACAGAGAGCTTGCTGATGTGTTGACAGCTTTCCATGTTTGGCATTTGGAGGGATTGCCAGCATTTTGTTTTCAAAACAAAAGCTCTTTTAGCGTACCGACGCGCCCTTTGAAAGAAAAGGACGAACCACCCGCATGGCCTCCTCCTTTCCCTTATCCTCCCCACACTCGTCCATTTCTCACCACCAAACCCTAACTAACCCTCTCTCTCTCTCTCCCCCCCACTCCCTTTTCATTTTCTAGGAAAGCCCAAATGGAAAACACTCTCAACTTGTATTATATATATACTCACACTCCATTATACTGCTAGAATGGAGAGAAAAAGCTTGGATGATTAACTCTTTTTTCTTGGTTTGTTTATCCTTGAGGTCCAAAACCCTGATCTTTTTTTTTCTTTTTTGCCTTTCTGCATGCGTCCAGGGTTTAATTTTGATTAAAATGAGTGATCTTGGAGTTGCAGGTTATTACAGTTCCTCTGCTCCTTTGTTGCTCAATGAAGATATTGATAGATTATCTCAAGTATGTGTTAAGGATGTTTCGCCAGAGGAGAAAGATTCCATTCAGTGCCAGTGTCAAGCTTGGAGACCATCACTTTCAAAGGTTTGTTCCATGGTGACGCCACTATTCTTCGGTTTTTTTTTTTTTTTTTTTTTACTTTTTAATAGGTAAAAAATAAAAATAGATAATCCAATGCCAAGAAATGTCTCTTTTCTCTTTGTTTATCTGTCAGGTTGTTGAAGAGATCAAGCAGCTTTATGCCATAGCCCTGCCTATGATCATTACCGGTTTTCTTCTCTATGGAAAATCAGCAATATCGATGTTTTTTATGGGTAAATTGGGCAGAGAAGCATTGGCTGGAGGGGCTCTGTCGATTGGTATTGCTAACATTACTGGCTATTCTGTCATTTCCGGTCTCGCAATGGGAATGGAAACCATTTCTTCTCAAGCCAGTGGAGCCGAAAAGTGGCCTCTTATGGGCCAAACTCTACAACGCACCGTAGCCATTCTCACAATAGCCTGTTTGCCCATTTCAGTACTGTGGCTAAACATTGAGCCCATCCTTCTCTTTTGCGGACAAGACCCAGTTATCTCCTCAGTTGCCTCAACTTTTCTTGCATTCTCTTTGCCAGATCTTCTCTTCCAATCTCTAATAAACCCTCTTAGAATTTACCTAAGAACCCAAAACATAACCTTCCCTCTTATGTTAACTGCAGCTTTTGCTCTTGCTTTACATGCTCCTATCAACTACATCCTTGTCTATCATCTTAGCCTTGGCATTCAAGGTATAGCTGTAGCAGTTGCTTTAACAGATTTGAATTTGCTTATAACCCTTTTGCTATACCTATGCTTCTCTGGCATTTGTGACAAAACATGGCAAGGTTGGTCGCTGGAATGCTTTGCTGAATGGAAGCCGATACTTTGCCTAGCTATACCAAGTTGCATATCTGTTTGCCTGGAGTGGTGGTGGTATGAGCTTATGATAGTCCTTTCAGGGCTTCTTTCGAATGCCCCCGAAGCAGTTGCTACAATGGGAATCCTAATACAAGCAACTTCACTTATCTATATCTTCCCTTCATCTTTGAGTTTAGCTGTGTCAACACGGATTGGTAATGAGTTGGGAGCAAACCACCCGAGCAAAGCTAAAACCTCGTCCATGGTTGCATTATCATGTGCCATTTTAACAAGCTTCATGGTTATGTCATTCATGACAACAGTGAGGAATGCTTGGGGACAAATTTTCACTGATGATAAAGCAATTTTGTCGTTGACGGCAATCGTGATGCCGGTGGCAGGGCTCTGCGAGCTGGGGAACTGCGCACAAACCACTGGCTGTGGGGTGTTAAGAGGCAGTGCCAGGCCCACTTTGGGTGCCAACATAAACTTGGGATCCTTCTATGGTGTTGGATTGCCTATTGCAGTTTTAATGGGCTTTGTCATGGATATAGGCTTGTTGGGGCTTTGGTTGGGCTTGTTGGCAGCCCAGGTGGTGTGTGCTATAGTCATGGTCATAGTGGTGGCTAGAGCAGATTGGTTAGTGCAAGCAGAAAGAGCACGGCAGCTGACTGGTATTAATGCAGGAGAGGAGAGCAAAATCCAGGGATTATTATCAGTAATGCTGGCGAATTAGCTGTTTTTAAGCTATAAATTACTTAAATAGTCAGTACTTGTGGGTTTTTTCTCTTTTTGGAGTTCAAATTATTAAACATTTTGTATATTTGGGTTGTGAGAGACAGTTATGTATAGGCTTACATTCTGGGGCTGCTGTCTGGTTGAGTTTTTATCATGGAAACCACAATTGTGTAATGCAGGCGACCCTAGTTTATGAAATGGTTTTAAAGGAAAAAACAAAACAAATTCCATGGTTTGCTTATTAAATTACTACGCTAGTTTACTCCAGACAGCATCCATATGCAAGAGATTGCATTTCTTTCTATTTCCACTGGTAGATCAAGAAGAATCATTTTGGTACAAAGGAGGCCGTGGTTTAAAAATAAGAGGTAGCAGATGCTAGGATTTGAATCTCAGAACTATCGGATACCACTTTTTATAAGTGATTGCATAAACCATTTTAGCTATGCTTTACATTCATGTCAAGAAAAATCTTATTCTTACAAATAAAAACACATTTTAAAATAATTCAGTGTAGGGATTTTCCTTATTTGGAAGTTGGTTTGGTTGTTTGAATCTTAACAATGACAAAGCAAAGGAAGGTCTATGTTGAGCTGGCACATGAAGCAAAGTAAGCAATAATAGCTATATTAGAACTTGGCAAAAGCAAATATCCATGCATTTTAGGGAACTCCCTTCAATCCATCCTCCTTTTCCTTAACTTTTCTCAACTTTATTCAAATCACAACTATAATAATTTTGCTAAAAAGGGTAGTGAGTGTTCATACAAACAGTGTTCTATTCCACTTCAAAGTCCATTGTTTCCTTGAACCATTTGTCTCCTCCTTCAATCTTTTCTTTTACCAAAGAATAAATTCTTCACAGATTGCGCCTCTGCACCAATAATTCACAGTTGACAATCTTGCATCTATCATATCATTGCAATTAGGAATAGTAAATCCTTCGAGCCTTTGGAAATCTTGTTTGAAAGAACTGAAAACAGCTTTTGATTCTCTCACTCATTGTTTTGTATTCCTCCTTTCCGTTAATGGCATATCCGTGCACTAGAGAACTAGTCAGTGAAGCTTCTTTTCCCTGATATTCTCTACGTAATTCCTCCTTAAGGAAACCATATTTCATGTCCAATCCATTGTCTTAGTTGGCGGCTGAGAAAAGCTAAGTATCTTTTGCTTTTGTATAGTTAATATCAATCTTGCCGAAAGGTGAGTCGGCTTGGACTCTTGTATGGTTGTGCTTATGATTCAACTTGTACTAGAAGAATACCTTCTTTATGCTTTAGCTTGATAGGCCATGGCTTCCGCGTGGAATCTCAACCTGTATGTTGGAAATTGATCACTTTGGAATAAGAATATCAAACCAGATTCCATTTGATCTTGCAATTGATTCCTTTGTTGGGTAACAAGTATAAAAGAGGTACCTGACATAGGAGATTGTATCAGACTCAGTTTCACATTACATTTCCTCTACAGCAGCATCCAACAACATGTCAAAGTTGAGTTTCATGGGGTTCAAATATGGAGCATTTCCAAGGAAGTTGTCAAGAATACCAACTCAGTTGCGCATCAGCAAGGAAAGACAAAACTCGAACGTGTCATCAAGGACTTATCAGCCAAATACAGAAGAGATGAAATGGGTGTTCAACAAATTTGACACCAACAAAGATGGTAAGATCTCCAAGGAGGAGTATAAATCAGCTTTGAAAGTACTAGGCAAAGGAGCTGCAGAAATAGAAGTGGCAAAGGCATTTAGTGCCATTGACGCTGATGGGGATGGCTTCATAGACTACAAGGAATTCATTGAGATGATGAATAACATGGGAGAAGGGATCAATGCCAATGACATCCAAAGTGCATTTCGGGTGTATGATTTGGATGGCAATGGGAAAATCAGTGCAGAAGAATTGATGCAGGTGCTCAAGAAGATGGGAGAGAGATGTAGCTTGGAAGCTTGTCGAAAAATGATCCGAGGGGTGGATGCTGATGGGGATGATTTGATTGACATGAATGAATTCATGACCATGATGACCCGAACTATGAAGCCATCTCAGTAAATCTGGTGTTGCTATGCCCTTCCATGGGAATTGATTTCTTGGCAGGTGGATCAGAATTCTTGTTTTCCTAGCTGTAGTTCATCTTTGCTAGATTTCTAACTACCATCTAATGAGAGACATGGTTTTTGGTTAGGCTACTAACTTCCAGTCTCTGAGGCTTTTGTCTTATACAGAAATAATAGATACTGATGCCTCTCATTAGAAAGCTATATGTAACTATTTGCAAGTAAAAGAAGTTAGCATGTGTTCATTTCCCCCATTCTACTTAGAAGACGAGAACTTTAAAATTATCAACAATATGAGATCTATTAGGCTCAGATGGTACTATGGGCCCTGATGATACTATGGATCCAGAGCACAACCCACACGGCTATCAACCCAACTTGTCATCAGGAGCTCAGGTTGCTTGACTGGCAACCCAACTAACAACTGGAACTCTTTATTTCTGGTAACAGACAGGACTTGATGAACAGTAACATTTAGTACTTGCCATTAAAATTATCAAATATTAATACAAGATCCTAAGCTCCCTTTTGAAGCTATGGCTCTCAACTTTATTACTTATTCTGATCAATTCAATCAATTGAGAAAGTGAGAATTCTACATTTACCTGTGATTATAAGACTCTATACTCACTAAAGTTCATCCAATTCTGATTGCTTCCATCCACCCTTTGCTAATGTAAGCAAAATATTGTGTTATTGTTGAATAGAAGGTTAGTAGCAGAAACATTGTAAAGGGCAAAGTCTACTTTGAATATCTTTTATTTTTTGAATAGAAAAGGGAAAACAGGGGAAATCTGCGCAAGGAGCCTCTTCCAAGTCATATTGCCCTCCCAATCTTGACCTTTGAAGACAAGAGTACAAGCAGGATAAGCCTTTAAGAGCCAGCAGTCCATAAACTGCACCACCAACTGCACAAGCTGCATACCAAAATTTGTTTTTCAATACTTCAGGATCACAAAATGTGGACAAATGTACTTAAATGGGGTGTTTTAGAAGCTTACAGATAGACCCATTGTCAACTACCCCAGCAATTTGTCCAAAATTAACACATGGACAAAGAACAAGTAATCAGACAATTGGAAGGGTCACCACAACAATGGCAAAGGCCAGTAGACCACCCTATAGCACTTGCTGTTTCATGGAAGGGTGAGAGATGGGAAGGAGGTATATTCAGGGCAGTTGTTGGATTGGATACCCTGCTGGTGCATATTTTTCGCTTGTGTCTTGTGATCGATTAATTATTTCATTTTTCCATTTTTTAATGTAACGAACCAATTATTCATCTGAGAAAGAACATTACGCTCCTAAACTTTCTCAAGCTGGTAAAGTCATCTGAGCTAATGCTTAACTAGCTATACAAACTTATAACTAAAGACATGTACTATCCTTGAGATAAAATTACTGTCTAGGTTAACATTATCCAACATTTCTAAATTCTAAACTTAAACATGAAATTAGTGGATCTCTCAGGAGTAGCAGTAAATTCAAAAAAGGAATGCTGTAATTCTTGGCTGATCTACTCTCTCCCATGATTGCAGAATAAAGTTGCATCAATTTGAACAAAGAAAAGATCATCAAAAGATATGCTAAAAGATGCCAAAAGCCATGTGAAAGGAATGTCAAGGCCACTCACGGCTGGTAGAGTATTCTGTTTGCCACTAAAATCAATTTATTCAAGCATCACCTTTTTAAGAGCAATTTAACTAATATAACACCATAAAAGCAATCAGTATAAGCCTTCCATTATCTCACGGGAAGAGAGAGAGAGAGAGAGAGAGAGAGAGAGAGAGAGATGGCGATCATGCGGTGTTTTAAGGTCCATCCTAGCGGGGGAATGTCGGTGGATGAATTCAAAGCCTGGCTCCGCCATTTTGACGCTGATAGCGACGGACGGATCAGCCAAGAAGAGTTGAAAGACGCTCTGAATAGCCTGAGAGTTTGGTTAGGATGGTGGAAGGCACGGCAAGGAATGAAAGAGGCAGATTGCAATCATGATGGCCAAATTGAGAACGCCCAGGAGATTGAAAAGCTGGTGAATTATGCTCAACAACGCTTGCATATGAAAATTTATCAAAGAGATTGGTGATCTTTGACCTTCTTAATAACATATAGCATGAGAATTTGCAGCCATGCATGCAAAGCTTAACTACTACAACTCTGCGTGTGCTATTTCGTAATGAAGTTCCAAGTCTACACTTCCTTTGAGGTTTTCCTGTTATATTATTTGTTTTGCATTCCGATTCTACAAGCCCAGGCTTTGAGGGAAGCCCCAAAATTGTAAAGCTTGGTCTGCATCAATAAACGCTTTTTACAGTTTCTTTTATATATATATATATATATATATATATATATAATTTAGAAAGAATTGAAGTTCTTTGATCTCGAATCGATACCTTATAGCTTACGGCATATACCGCAATTTTTTCTTACTCAAGAGTTGTTGGCTTAAACAATGTCTCTCGTGAGAAAAGAGTAGAGAGAGTAAAGCTTACATGAAGTCCAAAAAGCAACTGCTTCAGTTTAGCTTCTGCCTTCAGCCCCCCTACCCACAGCCAAAGACACTGTGTGTTCTGGATTCAATGTGGAGTTTTGACTGGTTCTCTTTTGCAGGCACTGATTTCATGAGAATCCCCCACGTGTCATATCCCCATTTGGCTGAACCTGGGAAAAAAAAGCTCTTTTCAGTCATGTGAGTGACAACCATGTCATTTTATGAGTAAAAAAAAGACCAGTCTTCTCTGTATTCTTCTTCTTCTTTCCTCCACATGTTACTCAGAGTTACCATAGTCCATAGCTCATCATTGTCTCTGATAACTGTTTTAATCTATCTGTGTTTTGCCAACTAAAAAGAAACACTTCCGAACTCATCCAAAGATAGAATTAAAATCCTAAACCAGGACTTTAGGAGAGAATTAATAACAAGGGCACCACAAAAACAAGTGAAAAATGATCTCTTATAACATGTACGATATCTGAATAAAGAAAAAGCAAACCCCAGATCACGTGCTGCTTTTGATCCGTCGGTATCGCCAGCTCAGCCACGGGTATTTTAATTACAAGTCAAACAGGGTCAAGCAGAAGAAAATGCAAGGCAAATCTCTCTGAGTCTGCAAGACTGCACTCTTTTTTTTTCACTTTTTAAAAAAAAAAAAGAAAATATAAATAAAACTTTAGCTAAAAAGATTTTAAAGGATTTATTTAATTAGATGCTCAAAATTAGATTAATTAATTTTAAATACGAAATAAAAATATAAAAATAATATAGATCAAAAGAAAATAAAATTTATATATATGAATATAACAAAAATAAAAATAAAAAATTTAATTTAATTTTTTAAAATAAAATTTTCATATTTTACTTAAGTGACACCGTTTTTATGTAACACACATTGTCATTTATACCAAAACCCTATCCCCTGAATAACAGTATTCCTTTCTGTGCCCGCAATAAGGGGCGTTTGGTTGGGGAGAATTTTTTTTCTTCTCGTAATTTTTTTTTCGTCATTCAATTTTTTCGTTTGGTTCGATTATTTTTTTTTTTGTCAGTCATTTTATTTTACCTATAGTGCTTAATTTTAGGAAAATCTAGGGTAAAATGATTACCTTCGAATTCTGAGGTATTTTTATATTACCTGAGTCAAAAATTTTTTTGAATCTAAAGTATTTTTTTTCTAAAATTTACCCCTTAAAATTTTTTTTCTGGATAAAAAATAATTTTATTTTTCTTTTTTTTTTTTTTTTCGAACCAAACGCACGCTAAGAGTGTTTCCGCTTCCCAAATCTGGCTACGTGACATGACACCCATTTTTTTCACGAAAACCCATCGTTCATTTTATTGAAACTTTTAATTTATCAACTGTCATCATAATGAATGATGCTTCTGCCATCTCTCTGCATTGACCCCACTGAACCACAAGTTCAAAAGCTAATAAAAAGTAAGAGAAATGGTTAAGTTCGTAAACTGTGCACCATGCATATTGCTTACCACTGCCAGATGCTATTCTTCTGAAATACATGATTTGGTCTTTGCACCCAAATATAATGAAAAAAAAATAACCATTAATGGTTGCAGTCTCACTCTGTAGTTGAAATTGAAAAGAACTGTATCCACCAACCAAAAAGAGAAAAGAAATTAAAAAGAAGTGTACGAGTTCATAAATATAAATGACAAATTTCATGAAAGGAGACGGGAAAAGAAGTCATCGGTGTGGAAAGACAAATGACTGTTTCTTGGAATCTTCTGAGTGATGAAGGCTGAAGCAGAAGGGGATTGGTTCTAGAAAAGAGGGTTACTTGTTTATCTATCTATTTTATAGATTATGGTAGAACTTTGGAGGAAAAGAAGCTTTCTTAGAAACTTCACCTACGTCCAGTCCAAAAGAAAACAGTTACAAAAAAATTCTCGGAGGATTCTGTGTCTCCAAAATTGGCCATCATTGAATGACAATTAACAAGTCATGACAAAAAATCACATCACGGGCATGACATGCATGAATTTCAAAAAAAAAAAATACATCAAGCTTCCTCTATTTCCCTAGATACAAATATAAACATCTAAATGGTAACTTGTATGGTGTAAGAGGGTCCCTAGAGAATTTATTAGGGTTCTCCTTTTTTTTTCCTTCTTTTCCATGATGTTTTGAAGGCTCATGGCATGCTTAGACATATATAATTCTGAGCACAAAAGTCATCCTCCCTGCACTTCAATGAGTCCAAGAATCTCTTTCTCAACTAATTTTGTTGAGACTCAGCAGATAATAAAGCAAGAAAGGAGCTCATCGAGAGAGGCTCCAGCGTCCTCAGACTTCGAATTCTCAGTGTCAAACTACTCCATGACGAGTGCTGATGAGCTTTTCTTTAAAGGTAAGCTTTTGCCATTTAAAGATAATTGTAGCAACCAAATGCAAAGGACTTTGAGAGAAGAGCTTCTTGCTGAGGATGATGATGATAATGTGACATTGAGGCCTCCTAAGGGTTCCACAAGGTGGAAGGGATTTCTGAGCCTCAAGAGAACCCACATTGGTTCCAAAAAAGCTGACAAGAATGAAGGGCCTGTGGAGAGAATGGGTGACAGTAAAAGGTCTGGTTTTTTGCAGGAGGAGACCCATGTTAGCAAGACTTCACAGGTGAGAAGATAAACTAAAAGAAAGGGAAATAAAACAGGAAAAATAACTTCTTTTCTTTATCTAAATGTGGTTTGATCATCTGACTTCATCAATTCTCTTTGTTGCAGGACCTTTTAACTGAAGGAGGGTCAAGTTGCAGGGATATGTAGATATTGGAATGTAGTTACCTTTAAACTGTGTTCGTTTGGCTGTTAGTTTGTACAAAATGTTTGCAGTTCAAAAGCTTTCTAATGTTCAGTAATTAATCTGTCTTGGATCATGGTTTTCACTCGGATCTACTCGTGTAATTTTTACTTTGACTTCTGATGTGTTCCTGTCTTTTAATATCTTTTGGAAGGTATGCTAACCTTTTTCCCCCTTTTTTTTCTTTTGCATCAATCCATAGGGATCCTTAAGCGATAAGCGAATTCATATTACATTGATTTAAATTATATACAAAATAAAAAGATGGCACAAGGGGAGTGGAGATCGTTCCTTTGAATGTGGCCAAAATTCAACCTTGAAACAGAGGCTTAGTAAAGAGTGCTAGTGATAATTTTTTTTTCGAAGTGTGACAGCTAATGCACGAGTGTTCATCCATGTTGATGATTGATTGTTGACTATTTGCTCATGGTTTAGCTATTAGGCCATAACAATCTTATTTTAGGGTCCTAATTCAAAGAATAATTTAGGTTTAATTTCCTATAAACATAGGTTTATTTAACCCTTTCAGAAAATAAACACTTGTGCCTACTGATTTACTTTTCTAGGCTTTCATTAAACCAGGTAAGAAAGTGACAATTCATGAAGTAAATGCATGAAAATAAAACTGCTAGCGGGACACACTTGCCTCGTAGTGTTCCTGTTTGTCCGGTCTCAAATATATTCACGATCTCGCTGATCCTAGTTGCCAACCTCAACCCCACGATCTTAGAATAATTTCCTTTACCTGATCACAATTCTCCCATTAACATTGAAATAAAGGAAGATATAGGCAATTAAGCCTCATGCAAGAGAGAGAAAGAGCAGTACTATCATTCCTCCAATGTCACAAAATCATCCAAGCTATTCAGGAAAAACAAATAATGAAGAAACCATAACAATAGATGAAAGCTAATGCGACTACAAATCTCACTACAGTTTACATATTTCCTTCCTGCTGCCGGATAATCTCAGGTCATGAGGTCAATATCTTTGATACAAATTAGGGTTGTCATCTTGCTAGAGTTAGAGATTATGTATGCATACATAAGGGGAATAAAATAACTGTGGATATGAACCACCATTACATCTTAAAGGCAATCTCACCATGGAGCCTTAACTTCTTCCTCAAATCTGAGCTCATAGGTTTCTGCTGTAGACTGCAAACTATTGATTTCGACTACAAATGTTTTACAGGCATCCTTCAACTCAGCAAGTTTTGCTTCAAGTTTTCTTATCTCGTCCTCTGTCTGAGCCCGTTCTGTTTTAGCTTCAATGTACCTCCTTGCCTCAGCAGCACCTTCTGATTCAAATGCAAGGTTTACAAGCCTGCGTAATCGAGTTCTTAAGAATCCAACATTCATGCCCAAGAGCTCAAAGGCTTTCAAAGTTTTGTCCCAACTATTGAATTCTTCCCAAGATGTTGTGAGCTTGCTAGTTCTTATGGCATCAGCAATATTGACAGTCTCGAAAATACTTCCAACTATCAATTTAAAATTTATACCCTGTATAATATTTTCATGAAGGAAAGAATTTTGACTACAGCATAGCTTGTAGTATTTATTGCGAATATCCTCTGAGAGCTCAGAATCTATAACCAAACCATCAACAAAAATGTTGAAGTTCTCAAAACTTGTTATATCTTTGAATTGTATGGTAGGCAATGTTCGCTTGAAACCTTCCAAAACTTCTGAACCCACTTCTTCACTATCATTTTCAGATTGCTCTGCTGGCTGCCCAAGATTACAAGCCAATCTCTGTAGGCCAGAACTCTTATTCTTCTTTTGAACAACAGCTAGCGGAAGAGATTTTGGACGTTTCCTCTTTGTATTTTTAAAGACCATTGTATCGATTTCTGCAGCATCTATATATATATATATATATATATATATATATATCCATAAAGTCAGTTATAATTAAATCATCCTGACATGCAAGCACTAGAGTTAAGATACCAAACAAAGACATCCATCAACTTGCCTGTATCACTTGGTTTTGTATGAGCATCCAAATTTAGGAGGCCAAGTGCCCCATCAAGTTCAGTTAAACCATTTGCCCTTATTATGTATACCTACAAAAAGAAAAGGTTGATATATGTTAGAGACTAGTAATTAGTAATGTAAATGACCAAATTTTCAGGAGTGCACAAACATTTAATGAATCTCAGCTGTTGATCCCCTTCCACCCCCCCCCCCCCCCTCCCCCCCCAATCTTCTCCCTTTTCTCAAAAAGAAAGAAGAGAAAAGAAGATAACCTCAATGGAGGAAGAAACCTGACGCACCAGATTCCCCTTAAATGATGCAGTCTCAGGTTTTACCATTTTATGGATGGACCATGTTTGGAGACAGTGTCAGACAGACCTTTTGTTTTCACTGGTATAGTGACTTGGTAAAAACCTAATATGAACTCTGTACTAGTTCTCTATCACCTGTTGTTCCTATAGAAACTTTAAAAGCTCTGGTGCAATTGACTGGAACTAATTCTAGTGATCCCTCCTTTCCTCCTTGTGCAAATCAAACAATCTTCAAAAAAAAATATATATATATATATATATGTCATTTAAAGAGTGAATGAGTGATATATTGGCTTGCTAAGTGGATCATTCTAGGTGAAACTGTAAACTCTGCATAGTAAGATGTTTAACTCTCATAACAATGTTTTAGGTATTATGTCAACCCCAAACTTTTTGTTCCATCCTTCTTAGGCCATCAATGTTTGACCTCCCTAGGCAGCTACAGATTCAGAATCTTTAACAATCAGGTTTCATACATTCACCCTAACTACATTTAGATTGTTTTTCCTGCAGTCCTTGCCTCTATGTCATTTCTTCCCAAAAAAATCACTGTACTGCAATTTTAGTAGGAAATCTTTTTTCATAACCCCACTATGCATTCTCAAAGTTATATGGCTGCCAATTAGACATAAGCCTATTGTCTTTAAGATAACTTTGACCAAAGACTAACTGCGATAACTTGGATTTCAAATACATGAGCAACAACTTCTTAAGTTATTGCAAGAAGCAGTGAGCTTACTCCACATCTGATGGTTTATCAGCTCTTAAATAACTAGTTATAGGCAAAATCCATGTGATCAGAACTAATCTTCTCTAGCAAGTTTGGGGTTAACAGTAACATCTTATGGTTTTACCCTTACATGGTAAATTAATTTCTCCAAACTACTCCCTACATGTTCCAACAAACTATCAACATAAGAGGATTGTATGGACCATATACGACCCATGAAGATACCATGCTGAATTTTTTAAAAAGGTCGACACAACAGGTATGGGGCAAGGAATACACTTTTGACATGGATTACATCCCCTCCCCTCTTTTTCTTCCCTATTTTTCTAGCACTGCATGTTTTTATTTGACCTTTCAAAAACATATAAACATATGTTTTACCAGGGACCATTTTATCAATATTATTATAATAACACATTCTATTACAAAACATCTACCAATCCCCAAATTAAACCCACCAATCAGATTAGGCGCCTATTATGGGTAGGGTTGAGGGGAAATTTGCATACCTAGAACTATCTTCTAATCATCAAACTCCAATGTCTAGGCAGAAATGTCCAATAAGTTTCATCATAGATTGCATTTATATAAACCTTAGAACTACAAACAACCTAACTCAAGAAAATTTGAAGTCCAAGAATAATGGCTATTGGAACTTTAATTTAAATCACCACCTTGAACTTGGTTGATTTAACTAACTGGAAGATCAAAACATCTCCTTCGAGCAAATTATGCGCACCACAAAATTGTCTCCAACCAGCACTCAATCCCGTTTTATCTGCATAGTATTTTACATGAAATTGGTGCTCACTCTCATCTTCCAAAATGATCGTAGTATCTTTCCTAGGTAAATGTATTTTACAGAACATCCCAGGAAGCCCCTATCAAAAGAACAAAAAAAAAATGTTACAGAAAGAAAAATACACCTCAAAATTTTTTTTAATACGATTTCCCAAAATGAAATTCAAGCATTTAACAGAGCTAACCATCCAAAAACAGCTTCCAACATGTGACCTGACCAAAGACTTTGCAAAACTAGGAAATTCAGGTTCTAGGTTTGACTGAACCTCCTCTGCACGAATCATAGCTGGTGACTTAATTTCAAGGGTGCTTTTGCCATCAACTACGCCCCTATTTTTCTTAGAGCTTCAAAAACACAAAGCTAAAAATCAGCAAACAATGAAACCACGAGCAGTAAAACAGCATACATGGCCCATTTCTTATAGATACTTCACTAACCTTATTTGCTTCCCTCCAGAATCCGACACTTCCTGTCCGAAAATCTATTTGTTAGTGCTAATTCCAATTTAATTTGAGCCAAAAGACAAACGATTCTTGCTGGAAGCTCCATTCCCAGTCCATACACCAACCATTTTCGTTTTTGAAATAAGTTTAGCTCACTATCCTCACATTTGTTTTTTTCAGTTGCCAATTTGTGTGAATCATTGTGATTGTTCTACGAAGTTTTTTCTTTTGATACTTTCAAAACAATCTCTGGAATTAAAAATTAGAGGGAAAAAAAAAAAACCCTCCAAACCAAAACGACCATTCAAATATTGGTTCTCCTAGCATTGAACTTGAAAATTTGAAACTGCATTTAATCATCAGACAATACATTTCGAATAATCGTAACGAAAATATCTAACAATTTTAAACAATAAAAAAGCGTAAGGAAAGAAGAAGCCAAGAAATTTTACATGTTTAATCATGGACTCGGACTGGCTCTTCTTTCGCTTCTCCCTTCTCTCCATTAACGCCTTATCCTTCTTCTTCTTCTTTCCCTGAAAAATAATAATAATAATAATAATAATAATAATAATAATAATAATAATAATAATAATACAACGAAAATATTTCTCAATCGAGCAAAAACAGCTCTCAAACTTCTAAAGATTTTAGAAAAATACAGTTACAAGTACGAGATCTAACGTATTTATAATAGTTTCTATCGTATGTTTTTATTCAAATTCCACCTAACCAAACAGAAAGCAATATAGAGAGAATAAAAGTGAGACCAAAGAAGAAGGCTTGAGCTTAGGAGTGTGAGATAACTGAGCGATAGTCAAGTCTTCTCCGCCAGCAGTTTTAAGCCTCCGACCAGCAAACGACGTAGTTCTCTGCTGTATCTCTTCAACTTCCTTCTTCACTCTATGATCCATTACCGGCAATCCGGTTATAAGGCAGAGACTCCGACAAAGAAGAAGAAGCAGAACTGCAGTAGCAGCGTATTCCTATTTCCCTCTCTCCCGAATGCAAGGGATTTTCCTCTTTTAAGATTTTTTTTCTTTTTGGGGTGAATAAATTTTAACGGCGAGGACTAAATTGACCGTTTGTAACTGTTTTTACTTTTCTTTTAAGATTCCTTTTTATTATTATTTGGGTTGGGCGCCTAATATTTTGGTTTTTTCGTCTCATTTACGCGCCCATTGAAAAAGTTTGGTCATTCGAAATCCTTCCACGTCACGGTTCACGTAGAATGTGTGAGTCCCACGTGGTCTCCACGTGTTACTGGATTTTTCTGGGCCTCAATCTTTGTTTTTGGGTTGGACAACTATGTGAAGCCCATTGGGCCTAGAAAACAAATTAAAGCCCACAAATTTTAATATATGAAAATGTCCCTTTGAATTGGCTAATAATTTAAGCATGTTGCGTGTTCTATTTGATATAAAAAGATATTAATTATTGGTATTAGTCTTTTTTTTTCTTTTCACTTCAACTACACAAATTTTAAGATATCGTGTCATATGAGTTGTGACTATGAACGTCATACATGACAACCCACGTTAGTATTTTCGTTGTTCTTTAATGGTTAAAAAATAAAAAATAATTAAGAGACTTGAATAAAAAATTGATTAAAATTAAATGATTAATCATGTAATTAAGCATTCATATTTTTGTCATAATTGAAAACATGCCTCTTCTTAATTACCAGTGTAATTCTTTTAACATAAAATGATGATCATAATCATGCTACTACATCATCAATCCTATTTACATCATTTTAATGCTTATAAGCATCAAAAAGATTATATTTCAATTTTTTTCCTTTTTTTGACACAATGATTTGAAAATCAACTATGCATGTCATTGTGAAGATAAACATAAACAAATTAATTATCTAGTTAAAAAAAAAGAAGAAGAAGTTATCATTCTATGAATCATAATTGCTATATATAAATAATATTAATACTAGCATATTTTCTTATTCATTAGTCATAATCATATTACACAATGCAATGTAACCTTTTTCACGTAATTTACTCACCCACCTGTCCATACTATAAGTCATGATTTGTAATTTTGTGTTAAAAGATACATAGCATCAGCATCACACATATATTATTATAATTACAATTACTTAGTTAATTATAATTTTATTAATTGATACTACCTACACAAAATATATAATAAAGAAAAAATATTGATAAAGTTATGAGAATGATGTATGTATTTTGTTTGACCATGGAGTTGGCAAACAAATAAAATTAGCAGCCTTTGGCGTCGGCTTATGTCCCACGCTGATACCAAGGGAAAGAAATTATTAGCAGCCGAATATGTATATATAATCATATTTTATGGTTGGTAGTTACCATACCTTGTAGTGTACGGTAATTCCATGCAGCTTTAAACGAAATCCCTTGGATTGGAAGATCTAAACCATTGCAAGACATGACATAGTTTCCTGTCTTTGTTTCTCAGTGTCTTTCAATTTGTCCAAGTTACACGTAAGACCCAAGTCTCAGGTAAAAACAGCAACGATGGTTCTCTCTCTCTTTAGACTTTTTGTTTGAACTTTGAAAATTTCTTTATGGTCCTTATGCTCTGGCGGTTGATTTTTTTATTTTCCTTTTTGGTTGGATTTCAGGTCTTCGTATTCTATTTGAATTTCTTGTCAGTTGTCATATTCTTCTTGCAGAACACGCAGATTAAGTCTCTCTTACCTGTTCTGTTACCCCATATGTTTGCTTGTCCTTATGGTTGTGTCTAGTTTTCATGGTATTCTGGGATGGATGTGGGAAACTGCTGTATGAAAAGTGGTTGGCTAAAGATTGTTTATGTAGTGTTTGCTTTTTGTTCTGCTTTCTTTCTTGGAGCTCTCAAAGGTTTATTTTCTTTCCTTCTTTTCATTTTCTTTCAGCACATGATGTTTCATTTGTTTAATTCAATTTGTTGGTTGTTGTTCTTGTAAAGATGATTTTTCATTGAATGATTCCAGGTTTACTTGTTGGACCTATTGCTGGTTTGATACTAATAATAGGAAATGTTGGGGTTATCCTGGGATTATTACCTGCACATATCGCCTGGACTGTGTACACAATTATAAGGTAAACCATCCAAGAAATTTTCTTTCTTCAAATACAACAGTGAAAGACTGTTTTTCCGTGTGGTGATTTTGACTATGGGGGATTATGTTCTATCTGGGTTTGATTTTCTTGACTTGCTGGACAAAGGGTTGGTAATTGCAGGACTAATAGATTTGATGCACTCCTTAAAGTTGCTATATTGATTGCTTTGCCCGCGTTATTTGGTATATGGTTGGCTTTAAGCATAGCCGGGAGTGTTATTCTGGGAATTGGCTATGGCTTCTTCACTCCCTGGGTTTCAGCTTTTGAAGCCTTTAGACATGAGAATCAGTCCAAGAGATTCTTTCACTGTGTTGTGGTAATTCATAGTTTTTTAATCGGCTTCTTGTCTTATATTCATTTTCGTTCCCTCTTTTCTTACATCCCACTGTTCGATTCTGGTTAATTTTCTGCTTCTTAATACCTATTAGGATGGAACATGGGACACTGTAAAAGGAAGCTGCACTATGGTTAGGGATTTTGCAGATCTATGTATCCATTCATACTTGCTCTACTTGAAGGAGTTGCGTGAATCCCCTGTTTCAGACGACCCCCAAACTCTCCGGTAATGCTGGTTTTACTACTCTTTTGATACCTGGCGATATCTGTCTGTCGTGTCTCGTAAAACACATAAAATTTTATGTCAAAATTTATATTGACACGTTAAATACAAATAAAATTTTATTAAATTTTAGCCGATATCATTTTACTGTCTCTTTTTCATATCGTTTTCACAGTATCTAAAATTGTCAGGTCGTCCAAAGCTCTTACCGTTTAAAAGCTACACTGCAGGTTGATCCATGTGCCAGGACTTATCATAGTTGGATTGCTTGGACTAGCTGTGGATATTCCCTCTTACACCATAATTGCTGTAGTAAAGAGTCCATACATGTTGTTTAAGGGTTGGTTTCGACTGACTCATGATCTGATTAGCAGAGAAGGCCCGTTTCTTGAAACAGTTTGCATTCCCATTGCTGGTTTGACAATCCTTTTCTGGCCAATTGTTGTCATTGGGAGCATATTACTTGCCATTTTCTCTAGTTTCTTCATCGGTTTGTATGGATCAGTCATCGTGTATCAGGTTGGTTTATGCTTTAGCTGCGCCTCCTGTTTGATATTTTCGGCCATTTTTTATCTTTGCTAAGGAATTTTAGCATGCTTGCAGGAAAGATCTTTCCGGAGAGGGGTTGCTTATGTGATTGCAATGATTGCTGAGTTTGATGAGTATACAAATGATTGGCTCTATCTTAGAGAAGGGACAATCTTCCCAAGGTAATTAGCTTCCTAATCTTTTGAGCTGTTGGCTATGGCAGAGCACTCTGTTAGTGTATTTTTATGGTTTGAAATCTTCATTTTCTTCGCAGCCAGGCCCTCTTATCGCAAGAAAAGTGGTGCTGAACCTGAGTTTTCTGTTGGACCACTTGGTGGCAGATTCAGTTCTACTTCTGGTGAAGCGCCTGCAATGTTCATGCCAAGCTTAGTTCATTCGAAATCAGTTCGAGAGGTGGTGCATGAAGTGAAAATGGTTCAGGTTTGTTTCAATTATGCAACCGATTTTGGTTATCAAAATTGTTGGATTTTTTAAGCAAAGACGTACTTCACAAACCAACGAGATCAATGCTAAACAAAATCACACATATAAAAAACAAGATTTAACGTGGTTTTACTTAAGTACTTATACTTAAAAACAAGAGAGAAAAATCTACTATAAACTATAGAAATTACAATGAACAAAAACACTTTAAAACAAACATTAATCTCAAGTCTCGAAAAAAAAACCCAATTTCCTTTTTCTATAATGTTAACCCGATATTTGTAAATCTTCTTCAAATTCTTACAAATTATCTCGATCATATAGTGATTATATTTCTCTACTCTATATTCGTATTATTATAAATTTAAGAGCTATTTTATATTTATAAAATCCTATTATTTAACCATCGAGAATTTTTATTTACTAATATTTCTCTAAATAACTTAATCACCGACTAACTCTTTAATCAATAGAATTTTATTCGCAATTCAAATTGAATCCTGATAAAATTAGAGTCAATAACGATTTTCGTTTATTCTCTAGAACTGCATTTCCTTATTGCAACTTGCTTTCGTTAGCATTTGAACACTTTTATCCGTATAATTGGGATGAAATGTAACAGATTTGGACAAACATGATGAAATCTTGTGAAATAAGTGGTAAGGAACTGTTGGAAGCTGATGTAATAACTGCAGTAGACCTTTGTGAATGGATGAAGGCAAAGAGTGGCAATGAAGCAGCTATAATCGGAGTTGGCCTGCCTTGTTATTGTTTCTTGCAGACTCTGCTCAACTCTATCAGATCAGGTTCCAATGGCTTGTTAATGCTTGATGATGTTGAAATAAACCATCTGAATAGGCCGAAAGACAAACTGTTAGATTGGTTCTTTAACCCTATAATGGTGCTGAAAGAACAGATTAGGGTTATAAAGCTAGGAGACAATGAAGTCAGGCTGCTGGAGAAGTTGGTCCTTTTTTACGGTAATATAGAACGGATGGATGCTTGGGACAATGGTGGTTCAGTCCCTCAAGATTCTCTCCGCGCTGCTCAGATTGAGGGTCTAAGTCGAAGGTTTGAATTTCATGCATCTATAAATTTTATTATATATTTTGTTTTCATAATTTGATTCACGATTTTTAATCCCACAAATTAAAAAAATTTCAAATTTATCTATTCCGTTGAACGTTGTTAAAGTATAATTTATCATCTCAACATTATAATAAATTATATCACATAAATTTTCATATGATGTATTGTGTTAATTTTTAATTAGATGGACGAGATGAAACAATTTAAAACATTCAAAGTTTGAATATGGTGGATTAAAATGAAATATCATACAAAATTATGGATGATTAATGACTTTTCTTAGATTGTCTTGGTTGAGAAACCATATTTAGATCAAGTTTTTCTTTTCTGAATTGTCTTGCTTTGATGCTAAAAACAAACGGGCAGGATGGTTGGAATGGTGAGGAGTGCATCGAAATTGCCAACATACAGGAGGAGATTTCGCCAGGTTGTGAAGGATTTAATGGCGCATGCTTCAGAGAAACATGACATAGCTGCCTGCAACTCCATGAGAGTAACTTCTTGCTCTGAAGAAGCGTAGAACACAAAAAAAAAAAAAAAAAAATGTAGCTTATTTGTGAAGTAAAGGGTACCTTACATGTAATGTATGTATAATTTATAATGAGTACTCGTTCAAACTTATTTCAAAGAGATTAATTATTTTTTTTTTGAAATTGTTAGATATAATAACGATTTTGGATATCAAATGAATTGATGAAGATAAGTTAAAGGGTAGATTAAAATAAAAATAATATATTTATATTAATTTGATAAAAAGTATTTTTGTTTTTTTTTTGTTTTTTTTATTTTCTCTTATTGTTGAATTATTTGGTATAAATAATAAAATTAAATATATTTTTTATTAATATAACTTGGACCGAATAATTATAACAATCTCTAGCATTTTTAATCATTATTATTTCTTATTATTAATATCCTATGCTTGAATTTCAAAAATTGGATATTGTGGAATTGGGCAAAGAGGGAATCTGAAAAATGGACAATTTACAGAGAAATGGGACCCAATCACCCAAACAAAGCGGCAAATGGATTGTGAGTCAGAGGGCACAAGATCCAAGAGGAATGGTAATAATCTAATAAATGTCATGTGTTTTCCTTTTTTTTTAATTTTTCAATATATTTGATAAAATATGTAATAATTTTAAAAAAATTATCGATGATATAATATTTTTTTTCTAGATGTTATTAGGTGCATATAAAAGCTTCCATCGGCAAAACCTCACATGCAAATATTAAGGTGAAAAGAAATCATGTTAGGCTAGCTAATATATTATTTTCTCTTTAATCTTGTAAACTAAGGCAAAGAGTCGGGTTCCATGCCTTATTCTTGGCGGGTAGTCCATATATTATGGTACGTGTTTGCCTTTTGTAATAAGAAAGTTCATAGTAAAGTGGGATATACAGTAAAAACTCTTCCAAATTGTTATCTTTAAATTAATAAAAAAATTATAGTTTTAAGTTGGACCTATGGAAAAATTAATAAACTTTTATATTGTAATAATTAATAATTTTTTTTTAAAATTTAGTGTAAAGTTTTAGTCCAAAATCTTATATAAATTAATAATTTAACAAAAATACAAAATATATTACATAATATTTAAGAACTAAAAAAACATTTCAAAATATTATCATGTTTATTATTTTTATTTCAAGATTTAGAAAAATAATAATTATATTAAATAAGATATGTTTGAAAGCAGATTTTCAAGGAGATTATCAACAAAAATGAAAATTTAAAAAATCAAATATTATAAAGTTATTGGATGAGTTTAATTAGTGTTAAAATTAAATAAACACATTTTTTAAGAAAAAATAACAATTTACAAGGTAAACCTTTTAAATTGATAACCCTTTAATTTAATATTGAATGATAGGTTACAAAAATATTAATTTAGACTTGAGGGTTCCATTGTAACACCCTTATTTGCTAATGTCTTTCCCAAATTAGAAAATCATTTATATTTGATGCATTTACAGTCCTTGTATAAAATCAGTCGACCACAAAGTATCATATCATTAATAAATAAAATTAATAATTTGTAATATCTTAAAAATAAATTAAAAATTTTATTAATATTTATTTTTGAGGGTCTGTATATTTTTTAACTTTACTTATTAAAGTGGTATTCTATGATTGACTAACCATGTATAAAAATTATACATTGTCTAAGAAATTTTATAATAAAGTTCAAAATTTTGACCTTTTAATTTAAGAATTGTAAACTAAAAAACAATCAAATATAATTTAAGAATTATAAATTACCATATATTTGCCTAAGTAAACAATTATCATCCCTAATTAATTCTCCATCCTAGTGTTTTGGTACTGATGATGAAATTTGTTTAATGACAGCATAATGTGATTTTGAGTGAAAATTATTCATTAGGAGCTTTAAACAACATGTGATAAAAAGATGGAATGTATATGAGTTTGGTAAGTGATTTATTTATTACAGGTTGGTGATTTTCTTTGACTCGGAAAGTGGTGGCAAAGGTCTATATATATGCTTCTCACTAGCATTTTACCATTTTAACTTGGTTTTCACATTTTGTCATCTTTTGATTATACTTCATTTTTAAAGGGAAAGGTTTTCACGTTTTATTAGTTTTATATATATATATATATATAAACAATATCAAGTTATGAACAACTTATTTTAACCATGCAAAAACTTTAGTAAAATTGAATTTTCATATTAATTAGTAATGTTTTAAAATATTATGTTCAGCTATTGTAGAATTGTTCTCTCTTGTTCCCTATGCATTAAACATTTTAATAATATTATATTTTTTTCCTTTTATAAATCCACTAGGGATATTAACTTTTTTTTTATAAATAATTTGAAGAGGAAGTTGGGATTGTTTGGACTCAAATCCAGGTTTTACAGGCATAACTCTTTCTTAACCTTTCAACAAAAAAGTTATAGGCAACTTGTTTTATGTGTGTTATATATATATATATATATATATATATATATATATATCATTATTCATAGGCAATATTACCAAAATTGATCTAGCAATCTCTTTTTATATTCAAGAAGGGAAAAAAAAAGTCTCTATTTTGCTTTGGTTCAATATTTGATCCATCTGTAGTAATCTATCTCTCTCAAATTTCTTATAATTTATAGTTAATGAAATTAGATTTTTGACATATTCAATAAGGTACAAAACAAAGGCAAAGCCTATTTTCATTCTTTTCCCTTTTTTCCATCTGGTACAAAGCATTGACCAATTAACCTATAATTGTGGCTTTTCTCATATATATGTTTAAATTGAGGGAAGAAAATAGTTTTTTTTTTTAATAATCATTGTGGATGAAATTGAGGTTGTTTGGGGTTAAATCCAAGTTTTGCATTATGCCACAATTTTTAGTCATCAAACCAAAAGATTGTTAGAAGAAAGAAAAGAGTTAAGCCTTTATTTATTGAAGAAGAAAAAAGGAAACAAAAAAACATATTACAAATCTATACATTAAATAGCTCATTAATAGAATGGTGTTTTTCTATCATTTTTGGGTGGATGCATTCCATTGAAGCTCCTATTTTATTTCATTCTAACCAAATAAAAAAAAAAATTCCATCATTTTCTTAATTACTTTACGAAGGAAGTAATCATTTAAGAATGTAAAAAAAAGTTGAGACATAAATTTTTGATTTATTGAAAATCATCTAAGAATAACACAAATTAACTAAGTTCAACTACTTAGTCTTTTCCTCCATACAAAAAATAACATTATAATTAACATGAATAATTTCAATAAAAATTGTATATTACATTTTTTAAAATTACAAACCAAAATTTTCAATTCAAATATTTCATCCTCAAAATATTATAAGATATTAAACCAGCTATCTAGTTCTTATTTTTAGAGGCACCCCTATAAGATGTCACCATATCATTCTTAAATTTAAACAGAATTTGAGCTACTAATATACTATTAGAACAAATAAATTTTGCATAGAAAATCTTAATACGGACCCCCCAAGTCTATGGACAAAATTAAATGCTGTTATAAGTGGATATGATGAAAAAATTGATGAACAAAAATATATAGATTTATAAAGTGCATTGGGAATATTCGATAAGATCAGCATTCCAATCTAAACACGTGTCGCAAACTTACTCAACATGGCCTGTGTCGTTGTCCACTCTGTGCTACCGGTCTACCACCATTAAACTCTTTCCTCATCTGATCATTCTCTCTCTCATCCCACCTACTCTTTTTCCTTTTCTATTTCTGCTTAATTAACATGCAATATTTATATTCGATATTTCCAAAATATCCCAAGGAAAAAACAAACAAAATTACTAAATTTTATTGATTTAAATTAATGCAACAAAAAAATTACTACAAGCTAGCTAACTACTAGGAATGACTACAACTGACGAAAAGAAGCAGTGGGCATACCAGAAAGAGAGATAACTGATGAGAGAAGCTGCAGCAGACTGTAGCAGAAGAAACAGATACGGAATTTAGGGGCTAAAAATTTCCTAAGCAAAGTATAAACTCCAAACTGAATTTCGTTATTCATTGAATGTTTCTTTGTCGTTCTTCCCTAGGCTGATTTTCCCCCATTTTTCCTTCTTCCGTTCTCTTTCTCTCTCAGAGGCATAGCTTCTCCCTTCTTTCTTCCTCGTCATTCTGTACATGAAAGAAAACCCTAGGAAAGAAAAAAGAAATTAAATTTTAAATTGGTAGTGGCACCTAAGAGAAATCGCCTGGTTTGATTTTTTTTTTTCTTTTAAATAAATTATTCCTTGCTTTTTTATTTTGTTTTTTGGTTTTGGCTTTTTCTTCATGGCTTTAATCGAACCCACTCGTAACGTCCTTCCAAGGGTTCATCCTTGACAATATCGTAGTTATACCTAAAAAAGGAAACAAAAAAGAAGATTTTTTTCTTTTTTAGTTTCAAAGTTGCCGTTTGGTTGCTAAGAAATTGTAATAGCAGAAAAGAAAATCTAGGTTTTTAAAGAGAATGTGCATGAGCATACTTTTCAGCAAACTGTTTTTGAAGGTTTTTCTCAGCAGCAGCAAAGAATTCTTCGAGTTCAACTTTGGTTGGCATCTTCTCCACCGTTGATCTATGGCGAGAGTTCGCCTCTGATGGCCTCGACGTTGAATCCAGGTCTCCTGGTTCAGCTCGGAGCTCACACGGCGGCGTCGCTTCTCTCAAGCTAGAATTCATCAAAAAAGACGTAGAAGAGGGAAAGAAATTGAGAGGAGAGCATATATATATATATATATAAAGAAAGAGAATTTAAAACGGAAAAATAAAATGTAAATGATCGACGTCTTTTGAAATTCGAATTCAAAAGACGTGACAAAGTAAGTTACAGTAACTTCAATAATATTAAAATGAAACACAGTAAATAACTTTATAGGCTATTGTACATACCTTTCGCTGCTACTAGGCTTCGTGGATGTTTCAACTTGAACATTCTCATCCTGAAAATTTAAACAATTTTAGAATTTAAAGGCAACAATTAAAGCTGGACAACCCGAAATTCATACAATCCATACAGACAAAGCTCATTAAATTTTTCAAAATTCACCTCCAGATCCAGCAATTCGATAATCCTTTTCTCGCTCGATCCAATATTGCTTGAACAGCTTGAAAGGTCATCATCATGATCCAAGCTACGGCTCAAAAACCGATTTTCATTACGACGATGATGATCCACCAAAATTCTTCGGCTTCTTAACTGAATATATGACGTCGTTGAGGTCGTCGACGAGGTTACTTTATATTCCGCTTCCTCCTCGTCGTTCAATCGTCTGCATTTTTTCCGATCTGTTTCGGCTGCCGCCATGTCTCGCGTTCGAATTCCAGCATCTGCTAGCTCCATAACTGCAATTTCTCCAATTGTTCTGCGCTTTCTCCTCATAACGTAAAAAGATAGAATTTCTTGATTTCTGAAATATTCTTTCTTTTTTGGAGAGAGATAATTCGTTTTTGTTCGTTCTAAGCGTTCCGTTTCTAGTTTTTGTTAGTTTTTGATGACAATGTGTGATAGGGGAGGGTGTGTTGAACGGTAAGGATTTATTTCACGGTTTTAAAAGGGGTCCATTTACAGCGACGGGGAATCTGTAACGGGGAAATATGACGGCGCCGTTATGCGGATCTGGAAGCTGAAACCTGTAACGGAATGCGCCGAACTTTGGACTAATTAGATAATGCCACGTAGAGTATTGCCCACAATGCTGGTACGGACTCTTAATAACAGGAGGGTAATGTTGAGGAAAGTCCGTTAGGCGTAATTATTGTGAAGAGGATGAAAGTACTATTTTTTTTATCCTTATTGTTGATTATTGTTAAATAATACTACTAATAAACAATTAGAAATACCAAGGATGGTTAAATAATACAGTGTTTGTTTATTCCTACTCATGAATGGTTTTTCAAACTTTAATTTAGGCAACTCTTTTTTTATTAAAATAATTGCAAGGAAAATTTGTTAGTACACTGTTAAGCTCATAAAAAATTTCGAACTTAGACTTAGTTTGGCAGCTTGATCACTGCTAATACAGTATGTTTGGGTTGCTAAAAATAAAATTTTGAGAGGATAAAATTATCTTTTTAATTTTTTTATAATTATTTTATTAAAAAATATATTTTTATTTTTTTATTTTTATTTTTAATCTCATCGAAATTAAACTAACTATCTATCCAAATTAATCTTTAGAAAATAAAAAAAATTCATCAAATGACCTGTGATCACTTATGGAACGTAACCTCTTATAATAGGTCTATATCACTATAAGATTAGTGCAATCACCCATAACAAGTCTTTGATTCAACTATTTAATTGTCACCGTGACTAATCCACATCTAAAATTGCACACATACCAACATAATGGGATGTTACACCAGAACCCAAGTATAAGAGGAGGGCCAAGGACATACGCAAAGCTGATAATCTCCTTCGAACTCTTAGCCATTGGCTCTCCTCTTCCCTAAGCTTTATTTTATCTTCACTTTTTTATTTAGATAAATACTAATTGGAACGTTGAGACACGCTTCATGGAATTCTAACTCTAACACTTTCCAACTTTATTTTCTCTCTTGCAAAAACTAAAATCATCTAATCCTATTCACTCAATCTTAGAACTCGAAGAACTATATATAGTTAAGTTACAAAATGATCTCAACACATGCAATTATATAATAAACTATAGTATCATATTGATATTTTAGATTTATCAGGTAAACTGGCAACACTTTTTCTTTTGAAAATACAAATATATATATATATTGATATTATAAAATTAACCATGTAAATATGTAGTAAAAGCTTGAAAGTGACCGTAATATTTATTTTAAGAAAAAGAGATCAAGGTTTAATCAATAAATAAAAGAAATTGCAAGTGCAAAAGATCGATAATAATTTTTTAATAATTTTATAGGAATTCATCTTTTAATAGAGATATATGAATCATTAAAATCGAATCTAAGATTCTGAAAGTGGTAGTCATATTTTAACTCTAAAATACAATTGTCGGATGACATGCATCCTAGTGTGATTGTTAACAACTTCCATCCATCGTTATAGATTTAGAGTGCATCTAATGTTGCACCTTGCGCAAAATTCAAACAATAAACTCTCTTTTCTAGTATATCTATTTTAATCAAATTATAATACATAATTATATTATTATAAAAATCAATAATTTATTATTAAAATTATTAACAATAGAGTTACCTAGTATAATTTGAATAAAAAATGTGCCGACGAAAAATATCTCTTTTGTACAATTTTTTTTTTTTTTTTTTGTAGATGGCTTTGCATATTTTTAAAGCGAGCCGGTAACCAAACACCCCGGCAACGTTCGGCACGGTCTGCTCTATGAGAGCTAAGTAGCTAAGCCTGAGGTAGCTTACTACTAAAAAGCAAAAACTGCATCAATCTCTTCTTGAACATCCGAGTGCCAGAAGACATAGCACTCATACATAACGTCCTAATTACAGATGATGATGATAATGATAATGATAATGATGCCATTGAGATTTTGCATGTCACGCATGCATGCAGATGAGTGTATTATGTAGAGCCTCTTCACACGTGGGGCTCAACCTTACCAAATTAGGCAAACCAATCGGCAAGAAATATTCATCAGTTTTCCTAGCTATGGTGTTAGAATGACGATGGATATTCTAAGTTCTGGTAAAATCACACAATGCTGGCTATCGCAACAACTATCTGAGATTTTCATGTTGATCAGATTAGCAGCTGTTGGCGATGAAGAATAAGACTGCTGGTCCAAGAAGCATCGCGTATGTATTTGATAAACAGTCTATTATGTAAATTAATAAGCACTTTCAGTGATGGATGTTATCAGAAAAAGAGAATTTTTTAAGCAGTCTAAATGTCTAATGAGTGATAATCAATGGCCGACTGATATGAGAAATTAAAAAAAAATAAATGATCGCCCAACTATCCTAATCATTACTCTTGAACTAATGTGATGGGATGGATTAACTAAAATTAGGTTAAGACTTAAATATATAATTAAGATCCGATTAATTGATTAATTAATAAGCGTATGAAATTAGCCTTCATGATTGCATTTGCATATAGACTTTTTTTTTTTCTTGGATAATTAATTTTATAATATGTCTCAATTTTTTTATCTTAAGTAATTAATTAAGGGTCGAAATCAAATGCCGAGATTCATTTAATTGTTTAAATTTTTTAGAGATTAAACAAAAACGTTATGTTCATTAATAAGTTTGATCAAGGAAAAGAAAATTTGATCAAAAATCAAAATTTCATTTTTTATGTACATAATTGATCTGATATGATTTTACATTTAATTATATAATAAGTTTCTTTTAAGCACATAGATTATATTATTCATTTAAAGATAATCATATATTTAAGGTTTATTACTATTAGGTTAAAAGTTAAACATGTGCTTCATTTTTCGTTAAAAAAATTTCACATTATTTACGCATCTTTTAACTTTATTTTTGCATGTAACAATGAATTTAGGATAGAAAATTAGATTCAAATAGCTTATCAATCGATCCAATTTGATCTGATCTAAAATCTATTAATATCTTAACCCATGAAAAAAATATATTTATTATAATATATGAAAATTAATTTTAAGGATTTGCTAAAAGAAGTAATTAAGAAACGATGCTTTAATTTCGAAGTAAAGGTTTGCCAGAAATGAACGGTAAATTAATCAAATTAAGATTAAAAATATAAAGTGAGTTTGCTTTGGAGTAGGTAATTAAAAGCGAGGAGGGGAAAGGGATAGAAAAGGGCACATGCGCCTTAGCAAAGGGTGGGCACGGACAACTAGAACAGATATTGCTCGCTGGCTTATAAAAACATTGGGACGGCAGTCACTTTAAAAATGCGTTTCCGCCCCTCCGCTATGGCTAAAATTTCAATTCTATTCTCAAAAGTGCTTTTGCCTTACTTTAATTCAGCCTTTTGCAATATATTATATATAATTATAAAGTTGATTGAATGATTAATTATTGGTGATCTCTCCGATTATTCCCAACTAACCCTAAGTTACTTTGTCAAATCCAACCATTGATTCTACTTGGTTACACTAACTAGCAATGTAATAATGTTAATTAATATTTAATTAAGAACCAAGGTTAATGCAACAACTTGATGTTTAGGAAGCCCAATTATGGAGACATGGCATTATAAATTTGGTCACCATTAATCAATATTAAGCAGAATTTTCTCTTACATTTACGCTTTTATGCATACTAATTCATAAATAATTATTGACTCAACAATCAAAATTTAATTTAATGGTTGTTATTCTTCATTAATAGAGATAATTATGTCCAAAGTTTAAATTTCTTTTCTCCCTTGTACCTTAATAAAAAAAATTGTTAACCTGAAAAGTATTTAATAAAAATTTACCATCTACAAGTAATATTTTTCAACAAATTCTTCCTAATTTTGAATTTAAAGTGAAAGGAAAGAGAAAAATGAAATATAAATATAATAATATTATTATTATTTATTCATAGAGAGGTATAAGGGAAAAGGAGAATCAAACCTTGAATTAGGTCAACTCTTGATTATTATAAATCTAATATTATTATCACATCTAATTACAATAAAATTTTTTAATTCCACATATAGAAATTAAAAAGTATTACTCATGATCACTTTCTTTTTTAATTATTTTTTATATTTTTAATATTCTTTGAAGAATACATATCACACTGTTTACTTTATTTATAAAATTTATAAATTTCACTAGTATATATGATAATTCTTCACAAATCTAAATTTTTTTCTAAGTTTAGCATACAAAGCAAGCACCATATGATTTGGCTTTAACGAGGAGATTCCTAGACTCCTAGTTTGACTGGCGCAATGTCTAGTTTGTGGTGTATTAGGATGTATAACAATTTAAAATATGAACAATTTAAAGTTGTAAATCATGTATAGGAAGAGATTGATTGAGGGAATATTTATAACAAAGCCAACTGCCAATCATAAAGAGTGAAATGCTCGGAAACCCATGTACTACCAAGGGGAATTAAAATCAAAATAAGACAATAAAGACCCATTGTCCCATCAGGTCAAAACTATAAAATGGAGGTGGATCCAATGGAGGGAACAAATAAAAGAAAGGATGGTGATATAAAGGGCTATAATTGGTGCATGCTTTTGCAATTTTCATGGCTTGATTACTTACTTTCAACCCATGCAAAAGTATCACTAAAGAACTTTAGGTTTTGCACTTCCTTTTATGATAATTAACAGTTGGAAAGAGATTTCTTTATAACAAAGTTAAAAAGAAAAAATATAAATTCTTTTGCGAGGGTTGATCTCGGATTTTAATTTAAATTATAAAATTATCTTTTAATTAAAGACGAATGAATTATTTGAATTAAATATCAAAATCGATCAAAGAAAAATAATTAAGTACATGATCCAAATAAAAAAGTGAGAAAGTGAAAAGAAAATCTCAAGGGATATAGGAGTGAAATGGAAGCAAGCAACTGTATGTGAAATCAAAAATCAAATCCTTTGATTTGAGCTTTCAAATATGTGAAATGTGGTGTAGATGATGCCTTTCATATCCAAGACAACATGTCTTCTCTTTTGAATTTTGATTAGTGGTTAGGAAAACCAATTGGGACCTCTCAATTCCCAAAAGCAGTCCTTTTCTCTTTCCAAAGTTAGGCCTTTCAGCTTTGTTATCAGACAATTTTCGGGGCCCTCACTCGCCCTATCTTTCCCTTTGAATGTAAGACCTTTTGCGGATTACGTTTTTTGCTTCTTTTTAAAGCCATACGAAAAAACAAGACTTCATGTATAGTGAATAGGACTGATCAATGATCATGCCTGCGTTCTTTTTTTACATGGGATTCTTTTACCGATGATCGAGTAAATCTTATTAACAACTTCATTAATGTCTAGTTTTTTATCTAGATTACAGGTCAAGTTTTAAGCTCATGCTCAATAAGAATAAGAGAAAAGTTAAGAGCATACACAAAGTAGATTCTTTCGTACTTTCAGTCCGAATTCTTTTTTTTTAATCTTAATATTATTTTATATTCTTTTCCTTTTTGCGTAAATTATAAGGTATTTTTATACTACATTGAATATAAAATTAATACTCGCTCGAGTTTCATAATTGACATTGATTTAAGAAAATTTAACTTGATAAATCTTTCTTTTATTTTTTTCTCTTTATTCAGATATACTATGATTTGAGTATTAAAATACGTTTTGGAGTTTCGACCCTGATGCTTCCTAACTTTGGCTTATTTTATGAAAGGATTAAGATCATTCAGGCTTGTTTGTCTAGCTTCAAATCTTGAAGATAGATAATTGAGGTACAAAATTAACTTAAGAAACAGATTGATATGTTTCATTCATGAAATGGTATGGGGAATGGGGATGCCCTAGTTTTGGTTGGCGAATTGTGGCCTAGTGGGGTACACAAGCAATGCCAAATGGTCAAGAAAAGGGTTGGGCTGATCAAATAAGACAAAGCAAGGGGAAATCAATGGCAATTGGATGAGATAAGAAAGCAGCCATTTGTCTTGAAAGAAGAGGCTGAAATGGCAATGATAACTCACAGGTAACTTGAGAGAACATAAAGTAAAGAACACTACGAACAAATCAAAAGTATGATTATTATCTTTTCAAAATTGTTATGATGAATGATTGCAATTAATATAAATCTTTTCTTGAAACATAACTTTTCTTTTTCTTTGTCGACAAGCCTGGACAAACAGAAAGGTCCTGCTTGATTCATACGATCAAATCCATATTTGATAGCTATTCTAGTGCCCAAGGAATCTAACATTTTGAAGATTGTGCAAAACAGCACCTCATCAATTATCACCAACTTGAAAAACCTTATTCAAAATAAAATAGTTATTCATAGGAAATTCTTTTTTTATTGTGTTCAATTTTTTTTCGAAAAATATTTTGGGAATAAAATCTTGAATATATTGTATTGATGATGAGAATTATGAAAATATCAATACTAAAAAACAGTTGTAATTATGTTCGATAATTGAAGTCTTTGTTAAAAGTGGTTCATTGAAAGAAAAATATATCTAAACCTAATTAATCGTGAAATGGAATTGAACAAGAGATGGAGATAGCTCAATTGTTTGCACTTCAAGGGGTGTGGTCCAATGTGGTTGAGTACTGTGGTGGTGGGGTATTATGGGATATGGCTAGTGGCTAATGGCGGCCATGTCCTTTTGCTCCATTAATAACCTCAATACCAACTGGCTATGGAAGACTGATCAGCCTCAAACAATATAGAAGCATCGATGCCAGCCATTGTACAGTGCTTGCCACATATGTTTGGCGTGTACTTTACTATTGCTTAATTTGATAGTTCCATTAAGGACCACCTTGTAGAAGTTGGATTCTTTCTTATAAAAAAGGGTACAATTATTTGTAGAATTTAACAAAGTACATGTCAGTTCTGTACATGTATATACGGTGTATAATAATATACTATAATTCTATATCCAATGTTCCAAAAAAACTTAAATATGATATATATCATTAAGCATCCAGTTCTTTATATTATCCTTTCGATTTTGAATAGAAATGTCTTAGGATTATTGTAAAGGTCGGGGTTGAATTTGAATGCATCGAGATTTTTATCAAAGTTAAAAATAATTGAACAAGTTCAACGGATATAAATATTTAAATTTGATTTGAATACATATTGAAAATAATCTACAATTTTGACGGTTAAAAATCATATTTTTCTTAAATAAATTTAAATTTTATTTGAATGTGTACTGAAAAATTTTCTTAATGTAAATTTAAATTAACTTTTAATTTTATTTTTTTTACACTTCAAGTTTCCATGTAACATCAATCACAATATATATTAAGTTGATTCACATGGTGTGGGCCTTCAAATTTTTTCATATCTCTCTCGCACGAGGAATCAAGGTTTTCACATTCATTATCAAAACCCCATCAGCAACCTACACTGACAAGGGGTACCTCAACGATTATGGTGCCTTCAAAGCCCCCCCTCACTTCACTGCCACTGACAAACTTAAACGAAATAAATTCTTCTTGGGGTCATAGCAACAATGCTGCAAATGTGCTCTTTTGTTTGCTCTCTTAGAGGACATTCTACCTCTTAAATTAAGTTCCAGTCTGGTCTCGATAATATTAATCACAACTAAGCAATATAACCAAAAAAAAAATTTAATACGAGTAAAATATATAAAGATATTATAAATTAAAATTTGATGAATTGTATAAATGAATAAAGTAAAAATTAAGAAATAAATTTTATATTTGACGTATTGACATAATTAAAAAAAAAAAATTCATGTTTTACGCATACACATGAATACAAATAATATATACGAATTATCGGATCTAATTCAATGATAAAAAATTTAACAGCCATGTCCATATAATTATCAGTGCTGTCTTTCAGTTGGGTTCTGGAAAAAAAACAAAAAAACAAAAACCAGCTTACTAACCAGCAGATAAACAGCATCAGAGTCAGGTCCTTTGGTTGCTTTCTTTCTGCCGGAGAAATCAATGGTTAAATGAATTTGCTGGTAGAGACTAGTTAGAGGGTGGACCTATTGTCCGGCCACGGCCCTGCTCCATTCGCTTATTTTCTAGATGGATAAGATTTGTTATGATTCCCTTTCATTTGTATCAGTATGATCGGATCGAAGGTTGGCCTGATTAAAAAGTGATTTCTTGTTGGCAATAATAAGCTCATAACAAAAACGTGTGGTTGTTCATTGGTCATTTGTTATGGTAATTAATGAAATTGTTAACGAGTCCAAGATTTAAACATAATGATTAAAATTGGTTCAATCCAAATTTAATTCGAGTCAATTTGATTTTCTCACTCGAGTCAATAAACAAAATCTTTTAAATATGAATAAAAAATTGAATTCACTTGTGATTATCGAAAAATAATCTTTATAAAAATTTATATTTAACATTGAATCAAATGTTTGGATGCTTGTATTAGTAGAAGAATAACTTTACATAAAACATAATAATAAAAAAGGGGTAAAATCTAGAAAAAAAAATCCTAGATCACAAATTTGCTGCTTACGTTCTCTCTACTTCGAGATGTGATATTGCCTCACATTTTTCACAATATGACAGTTTCCCTATCCCCCATTTCATTCACATATGAAAGCCTTGTCATATCCTTTTAATTATGCTCTATTTATGGTCAATCCTTTTCCATGGGCACGTCAGTGTACTACTCCCTCACATTCCGACACGTGGTGTGGACCTTCAACATTCTCTTAATTTACTAATTTCTTAAAAATTCTTCATAAGGTCTTTTTCATATAGAATTGGTTGAAAAATAAATTAAAAACAGTAAAGAAAAAATATTATTTTTATTCTTTAGCTTTCTAACTATTTTATGGGTCCAACGGCCGTTAAAACTAAAAAAAAAATGATATAATTTTTAATGAATTTTAAAAAAATAAGTCAATTGAATTAAAATTTGAATTCAATAATTATAATTTTCTGCCGTTTCTATGATTTTTTTTCTTCACTATTTACATAAAAATAATTTGATTGTAAGTAATTTTTTAAAACAAATAAATAATGGGGCCCATAAGATGGGCCCAACGCCCATTGCAGTGAAGCCACCAACCGAAGAGTATATGCTAAGAGCATTGGATTCCAAAATTTTGTCGTCAAGAGCGGGCTCTAGAAAGCGACAAGTCGTCACGGTGCTTTGATATCATCGCATTGTATGAGGGCGGGCCGTAGCCTTAAATAAAACCCCTTCTCCAAAAAAAAAAATTTCTTCTTTTTCCTATTTTATCATTTTTTTTGTCTCTCTTGAAATACAATAAAAATTTCAAAAGTAAAATAAAAAAACTTTTAATTAAAAGAAATTATAATTATAATTAAATATTATAGTATTGATATAAAAATCACTTAAATCGAATAAACAAATCAATATATAATTCGATAAATATAAAAATTAAATTAAATTAAATTTATACACAATAGGATTTGAATTAAGAATTTAAGGTTTCATTAACTCATTCTAGAAGAATACATGTCAATGTTCTAATTAATAATTAATAATGTAAGAGATAATTTTCTTAAACTTATTTCACAATTTCATTTACTTTTATCAAATTTTCAAAATTAGACACTATAAAAATAATTATTATCTAATACAATATTAGTGAATTTTTTAAATTGTAATTTAAAGTCAACACATGCTCTTTAAATATTAAAAAATAAAAAATAAAATAAAAAACATATGATAATTTTAATCTCATTTATATAATTTAAAATTTTGATTAAATAATTGTCCATTAACCCCAATACAGCCCAATCTGAAGCAATTTGAGGTAATTTTAGGCCCATTTTCACAGAGTATGGCCTGATTTATCAATATCCATGCTAAAGCCCAAGCAAGTAATTGGGCTCTTCGCCAAAAAATTACCAATAAAATGAGAAAAATGAAAACGAGGGAAAAGAAAGTAACGCTTAACAGATAGCAAAAGAAAAATGGTGGGGGCTTCTTCTTTGCAGCCAAGGATCCTCTCTTCTTTTTTTGGCGAACGTTTGATTCAGTCAAGACAACCTCTTTCTCAACAATTTCGTTACAACCCAGGTTTCTTTTTTTGCTTTGTTTCAGATTTTATTTACTTTAAGTTCTGCTGCTTCAATTTTTAATATGGCAGTTTCAAAGACTACTTTTGTTTCTTTTAATGGATCCCAAGCTTGGACTTTGATGTTCTTTTAGTTAAGAATAAGCTGGGATACTAAAAGCCCAGATGGAAATTAATTTTATTTACTTTAAGTGTATTACTTTAAATAAAGAGGTATTGGATTATACAAATTGCATGAATATGTGGTTGGGATGTTAAATTGGTGAAAAATATGTCTAGAAATACTTAATTGTTTTTTGGAATTATCAATTATCTAATAGTAGAAAGGATTTTAGAGCCTAATAGGATTTGTAAAATTGAGAAGTGTTTTACTATTTGGGATAGCCCCGGCTTGGTCTTTTTGATATTTTGAAATTCTCTGGGAGCAGTGACTTTGCTGTAGTAAAGCTATACGCCTATACCAGTACGCCAAAAGGCATGCTATTGCCGGAATAAAGCTAATTATACTCTTCTTAGCTGTTGGTTGAGTGCAAACATATGATTGAATTGTTGCATTTGTATGAAAAAACTTTAGTGTTATGATACAATGACTATGTTGTGATATGGTGATTTGCCTACAGATGGTTTGTCATTGATCATTTATTCACTTTTTCCCCTTTTTCGTTATTTGCATTCTCAGGTCATACGCATGTGTCAATGCAATCGTCCAGAACGTTTTCTGGTTTAACCAATCTCTTATTCAATAGAAGGCATGGTAGAAAACTCTCTGATTGCACGTGTTTGCTACTGAGACACAGTTGCAAGAAACAGAGTCTCACCTTTTCCTTAGATTCTATATTTTCCTGAATATTCTTTTGGCATCATAATATAATACATTACATAGTGTTTTGCCATATGTTTCTGCTCCTTACAAATCTTATCGCACCGATGATTCTGTCTACTACTTTCCTATTGATATTTTATTCTCATATTTCATGTATTAAAAGGTGATATTTTGGGAAAGATATTTTCATATTTCACGTATTAAAGAGTGATATTGGGAAAGAAAGGCATCTTATTGCCTTGTAGCCTGCTCCTTTATAATCTATATGGTTTGCTAATAGAAACTATGTCAGAATGTATCCCTGATAGCATTTTAAGCACCGTTCATAAGCAGGAACATGAACGCACATACACTAAATATTTGACAGTTAATGGTTATAATTAGGACCAATTTGGATGAAGTTCCAACCAGCAAGCGCAAACGTCTGAGACCTGGCAAGTTATCTCCTCGTCGACCTGTTCCAAATCATATACAAAGGCCACCTTATGTCAAAACTCGGATGGCGCCTGGAATTGCCAGTGGACCTGAAGTTCACGATCTAAAGGGCATTGAATGTATGAGAGCTTCTGGAAGGCTTGCAGCACAGGTTCTAAATTATGCTGGGACGTTAGTGAAGGTAATACTGTATTCCTTTAGGGCTGAATGTCCTCCTAACTGCGATCTTTCATTTTTTCTTGCCACTGCAAAATTCTATTGTTTTTAAGCTGCATATGGCACAAAGCAACCTTGAAATCTGTCATTTTTCTTCTGTTGTTGATTTACTTTATAGAAGGTTGGAGGGCTGCAGTTGTGCATGGATAACATAGGAGATTGGCAGTTTTTCTGAAAGGTTTAGATGTATCTTTTGTTGGCAGCCAGGTATAACAACTGATGAAATCGATGAAGCTGTTCACCAAATGATTATTGATAATGGAGCATATCCTTCACCTCTTGGATATGGTGGATTTCCAAAAAGTGTCTGCACATCAGTGAATGAATGTATTTGCCATGGAATACCAGATTCTCGTCCACTTGAGGTCCTTTCTCTGTAGTGTCTTAAACTGCTTCCATATTGCCATGTGCGGTTCGCTGAAGATAGAAAATCACTAGTACACATTTTCATTTGCAGGATGGTGATATAATCAATATTGATGTCACAGTGTATCTAAATGTAAGTACTTTTTCTACTGCAATTTTTGAGTGAACATATCCCTAAGCGGATTTCTCTTAGAATTTTCAGTCAGATTATGTCTGACCTCATACTCCTAAGTTAATTTTTCTATGGTTTGAGCATCGGAGATCATTGACATGTTAATATATGCTGAACTCTTTTTTTCTTTCCTGATAGTTATTTGACTGCAATTCTGCAACTTCTGATCTTTATGTTTTAGAGCATTCATTTATGGTATAGAGGTTGTGTAGGGTTATCATGGTGATACATCAGCAACTTTCTTTTGTGGAGATGTTGATGAGGAAGCAAGGAACCTTGTGAAGGTAATTATATGTACTTTAATCTCTAAGGAGTACTCTGAAGCCTGTTGTTTTCGCTTAAAAAAAGATGACTTACGTTTAAAATTGCAGAATCTTGTCATGATTGGGAAGATGCGTAAATTCATTCCTCTTCCAACAAAATTTTCTTCTCTGAAAATATAGGAAAAGCCAATGGCTGTTCATGACTGAATATGGTTGAAGTAATTAAACAGTCACTGTCTTCCTTAGAGATTTAATCAGCTTGCTTGTGATCTGATCTGAGAAAAGATTAAAACTCCTCAGGACACCTCTTCAGGTTTTGTCAATAGTTGGTGTTATATGGGGGGTGGCCCTTGAAATGATCGAATAAATGTGTATTATGACTGTAAAGAAAGAAATAAGAACCTCTTTTAACTTTCAATTCCTCCTAAAACCAGGCATTAAAATAGATATTGAATGTCCGTTGTGCTCATCTAATTGAGCAAGGTGAGGGTAAATATGATATTGCCTGGCTTGGTTGTTTTTGTTGCTAAAACTGGGCTTAACCATTTTGTTGAACTTATTGATCCTTTTTTCTTTTACTTGGCCATTAATGTTTAATTCTCTGGAATTAATTCTGTTTATTAAATTAGAAACGTGTTTCTTTTTTGTACTTGAGTTTTTTGGATTTTCATTTTTGAAATGGTATTTCTTGGGACTTAAGTTTAGAAGTTAAGAGTTTGTTTCACCTATGGTTTTATGCCTCTATTACATTTTACTAGAATTATTGTTGGATGCATGATTAGGTAACCAAAGAATGCCTAGATAAAGCAATATCAATATGTGCACCAGGAGTGGAGTTCAAGAAAATCGGCAAAACAATACAGTAAGACACCTATATGGTATTTGTGTATGTGTTTCTAGATTCTGTATCATTTGCATTCTTCTACAGCAAAATCCTATGGTAACATACTGAATTTTAGGTTCGTTAAACTTTTCATGTTTGCATTTACTTTTTTCTTCATGTGGTGAATGTTGTACCTTGCTTTCTTACTTTTCCGTGGCTATATTTTATAATATCTATTTGAGAAATATATAGGATGTTTAAATTTGACAGTTCAGTCAATCTAAACCTTTATACTTCAAGATTTGATAATGGCGAGTGTGGTGTCTTGTTATGATGAAAACTTGAAGATCACTGCTGATGTTCTTTTTTCTCTGATTGTTTTAATGGATGAATTTAATGGATGAATTTCATTTCTCTTTCATTACTTCTATTCTTTAGCTTTTTCTTTTGCTTTCTGTATAAATGCTTAAATGTTAACCCTCTGTTTGATGCTCACTTGGAAGTTGTGTTTTTTCAAGTGACCATGCAGATAAATTCCGTTATGGCGTCGTTCGGCAATTTGTTGGCCATGGGGTTGGACGGGTTTTTCATGCTGATCCTGTTGTTCTACACTTCAGTAATTATGCTGACCGCAATCTTTTTCCCTTTGCTATTTGATTCTAGACTATGATTTTATATTTTGACTGACTCCTATTTATCTGCTCACCAATGGGGTTGCCTTTTAAAACTGTCATGGAGGGTGGGAGAAGGGGGATATTTAGATCTAAAAATTTGATTCATGTTTGATATCCGAGCAAATAAATTAGGGTAATACCATACTTTCTGAAATGATGTGAGAAGGTCAGTATGTAAAATGTTAGGAATAAATCTTCAACTTTACCTTTTTTTATGTCATGCAAGCTGGTTGGTAATATCGATAGGATAGCAACTTTCAGTTAAGAGTTTTTCAAAATTAAGTACTGGCAGCAGGAGTTTCACTTCTTTATAGAAAGACGTGCCCTGTGGGAAAGGAAAATTCTCTCGTCTTGATGGCCTCACTCTCTCTCTCTCTACTATTGCCTACATGCATGAGCATTTTCGACTGGAAATGCACCTCTTCTTATCATAATGTTTCTTTTTAATTTCAGGGAACAATGATGGTGGATGCATGGTCTTGAATCAGACCTTCACTATTGGTAATGTAATTTATCCTTCAATTTTATGTTCTAAATTAATGGTCGATCAACATTCATGCTTTTGTGATACGCTTGTCCAGGGAACTGAGTTGGCCTAACAAGAAGATCTTTTAACTTTACTTTGAAGTTGTCATACGGTAGCACTAGGTCATTGATTCTTTTCTTTTTACATTTGCAGAACCAATGCTAACGATGGGCAGCATTAATCCAGTAATGTGGGATGATGACTGGACCGTGGTCACAGATGATGGGAGCCTGTCAGCACAGTTTGAGCACACAATTCTAATAACCAAAGATGGGGCTGAAATATTGACCCAATGTGAAGATTGAAAGTGAATGCAGCAAATAACAGGGCATCCTCCCTTTCTGAATCGTTATTGTCCAGATCCAATTGATGTCCTTCCAAACCAAAATTGTTGCACAAGGCACTCCATTCTTGATGCGTTAACTTATCTCTAAGATTCATCTGCTTGATTTCGTCTTCTACAGGGTACTTTATGTCTTCCTTCATGGGCTGCAGATGAAAATTAATTTCATCATTGCCAAGTATTTGGGGTTATATGATAGTATAATTTACTTCAGTTTTCCTGATTATTCAGATTGAAACTCTAGAATAAACACAACTGTAATCAATTATCTGTTGTATTTTTTTATCAAACATTTAATCATGTATTTAATCCAATGACAGTATAAGCTCATGCTCAAGTTTATTTTTATTTTTTTTCCCTTTTTACCTGGCATGGTTTGACAATGATTTATGGATATCAGGAAAAACATATCCTGAACAAGTGTTAGGTTTACCAAACAGGAAAAAACATATCTTGGAAGTACTGAATTGGAAGTTATTTGTAACCATTATAACATTTGGTGTTCATTGATTGATAAATGAATACTGATCATAAAATATAAAGAAAATGATGTTCTGGGTTGAAATTCAATGTTGAGCATGTTATTGCTTTTCTCCCAACCCTTCAATTTCTAGTTTCAGGCAAATTAAGAATCAATAAATGATTTTTCTTTGGCCAAGATCCTAGAGAAAGGTGCTTTCAGCAGATAACAAAGACATGGTAGCTGTAAGGAAATTGGCATGAAAAAGACCTCTCACTTGTTTTGTTTTTAAGGATGCAAGCAACCGTCAAGGCTATCAAGGTGGCAATCCGAGAAAGATCAGGTAACAGAAAAACAGCTAGAAACTTGATAGAATAGCAGTTGCGTTTCTATGAGTATAAAGCAGATTTTGCCTAATAATAATTTTGTGGCTGATTGAACTGCAAGCAAAGGCCAACCTTGCCGAAACTTGCCGAAACTCAAGCAAAGGCCAATCTTATCTTTGAACTGCAAGCAAAGGCCAACCTTGCCGAAACTCAAACGTGTTACTGATTGATTGCTAGCATTGATGAGCAGCTATATAATCGCAAGTCGACAAACCCAAGCTTCCATTATTATACTCACGACAAAATCATTGATTGAAATAGTAGTGAAGGCTTGAAGCTGATTTTTATACCATGGAAACTTGTGATGTCATGCCATCAAGCTACGGTCAAAGAATCACAGTCTTAAGCATTGATGGGGGAGGCATTAGGGGTATTATACCAGCAACCATCTTGAGTTTCCTAGAACAAAAGATACAAGTATGCAGACTGGTCTTTCACAATATACATTAGGAATTTATTCACAGCCCTTTTCTTTTTTCAACCATCTTAAGCATTCATTACTGTTTAATCAGTAAACTATAGAAAGGGTCTGCATCATGCAATCAGAAAACAGAATTGGACGGTCAAAAGTGCTGTTTTCATTTTGTTGATAAGTAGAAGTGATAAGAAAGTAAGCTATGAATCTTAGTTTTTTTCTTTCCAGGAACTAGATGGAGAAGATGCTCGGATTGCAGATTATTTTGATGTGATTGCAGGAACTAGCACAGGGGGTCTGATGACAGCCATGTTAACAACTCCTGATGAAAATGGGCGTCCTCTTTTCATGGCAAAAGATGTTGCTCCATTCTATCTCAAACATGGCCCTAGAATATTCCCTCGAACCAACTACAAGTACCATCATTCTTATATATACATATAGCAGTCTCACTAAAGAAAATAGTTTGCCTTGTTTTCACAGTTGATTGAAATTGTTTACAATATATAACTGCTCTATCTTTGATGATTTAGGAAGATGACAATGAAAATAAATGCTCTAATGAGACCAAAATACAGTGGGAAGTATCTCAGGAAGATAATCTGCAGGGTGCTAGGAAATCGAAGGCTTCACCAGACTTTAACCTGTGTTGTTATACCAACGTTTGACATCAAATTGCTTCAACCCACTGTTTTCACAACGTTTGAGGTAAATGGATATTAACTTCAGTTTCTTTATATATATTCATCTTCAGAACTTGAGAAACTGACAGTGAAATTTGTTGAATGATGCAGGCAAAGATAGACAGTTCTAAGGATGCTTTGCTATCAGATATTTGTATTGGAACTTCTTCAGCACCAACTTATTTTCCAGCTTATACATTTAAAACCAATGATTCAGAAGGAAATGATAGGGAATTTCACCTTGTCGATGGAGGGATAGCTGCAAATAACCCTGTAAGGAATTATTCAATGTTCTATTCAACATTTTGTTTTATTTCCGATCAGCTGATCTTGATAAGTAGAGAGCAAAACTTGCTGTGTTTTTTCCATTTTGAAGGCATTGCTAGCATTGAAGCCAACAGGGCCAGCGTTCCCTAGTGATGAAGAAGTTTCGCTGGGACGAGCCCTTCACTATGAGAATTATTTGATAATTTCACTAGGCACAGGCAGTTGCAAGAAGGAGAAGAAGTACAATGCAAAAATGGCTGCAAAATGGGGGATTCTCGGATGGCTTTGCAGTGAAGGAAGCTCTCCATTAGTGGATGCATTCACCTTTGCTGGGGCAGACATGGTTGACCTTCACATGTCATTGATTTTCAGGTCTATTAATTGTGAGCAAAACTATCTTCGTATCCAGGTACCAATCTTAATTCCAATCCTCGAAACCTTCTGTGAAAGACAAATCGATCATGATTGATCATTTTGAATGAATTTCATCAACTTTCAGGATGACAAATTAACAGGAAATGCATCATCAACTGATAAAGCTACTAAAATGAATATGAAGAACCTTGTAGAGATTGGTGAAAGGCTCTTGGAGAAAACTGTTTCAAGGGTGAATCTTGATAATGGAAGCTTTGAACCAGTTTACAATGAAGGAACCAATGGTGAAGCTCTCTCCAGGTTGCAATCCAAAAGGGTTTTCTTTTTCTTAAACATTCCAGGGAAAAAACTATAGCATCATACAGGGTTATTGACTTGTGTTTGGCCATGGCAGATTTGCAGTGCTGCTATCCGAGGAGAGGAAGCTGCGCAGGGCAGAGATCGCAAAGCAGCTGCGGATGAGTTCTGCCCCAAACGACCATACTTCTGAAAGCTGCAACCTTAATTCATGTTAAAGCACAATGATTATCACTTTGTTGGCACAAAATTAAGAAAATGTTAGTGTGTGCTTATGAATTTTTTCATTAATGTTGGCCAATAGTGTTATGATAGGTTAATAATGTTTGGTTCATAAAAATGGAAAGCCTTTGTTGGCATTTTCATATATTCAAAGTAAGATCTTAAAGAATTGTTCTATTGTTGTCGACTTAAAAAATTTACTTGAATTTCACTTACTTTTATATATATATATATATATATATATATGAATGAATAATTCACTTGATAATTCATATTTGTAGTTTGTAAAATCATGTTTATAATATGTAAAATATAAAAATTTTATAAAATCTTTTTTTAATTCTCTCTATTTATTAAAGAATTTACAAATTATATCATATTATATATTAAATGAATTAATATATCATCATCAAGAATAATAATGCATGCTAATAAAATTCTTTTTTAGTGATAAAAAAATGATGCCCGATAAAAAAATTTAAATTTAAATCTCAATGATTATTTATATATATAAAATATTCATTATAATTTAAGATTTTTTTTCTTTTTTAAATATTTCGATGACCTTGACAAAATGAAACTAAAATAAGAAAATTGGAAAATGAAAAAAGGAAAAAAGATTTTTACAATTTATGCACTATTAAAGATAGAAACCACGTTGACGTCAGTGGCCGGGATTACCTGACACCTGGCACCTATATAACTCCCAAATTCCATTTTCTTTTTTATTATTAACCTCTTATCGCCGCCTTTCTTGCTATCTGGGGAATTTCCGCTTTCACTTCCGGACCAGAATTTACATTTTACAATTTCCTCACTTTCTTTCTCTCAGAAACTTTCCCGAGAAAAATTAACCAAACGCATGGACTCTTCGCCTGTCAACTGGGAAGCACTCGACGCTCTCATCATCGATTTCGCCAAATCAGAAAACTTGATCGAGGACTCTTCGCCACCGTCTTCGCCTTCCCTCACCTCTCCTTCTCTCTTTTCCTCTTCTTATCATTCGAGGTTAATCATTCGCCAGATCAGACGCTTGTTAGAGGCCGGTAATATTGACGCCGCCATCGATGTCCTCCGAGCTCACGCTCCTTTTGTCTTAGAAGATCACCGCCTTCTCTTTCGGTTACAGAAACAGGTTAATCTCCTAGTCCTCCTTATTCTTTAATTAATAAAAATGTGATCACGTGGAATTAGTTCTTTTGTTAAGGGAGTTCGAAATTTTACATCTTTGATTTTTTTTTTCCTTATTTTGAAGAAATTTATTGAGTTATTGAGGAAAGGAACAAAGGAGGATCGAAGCTTCGCAATTGATTACTTAAGGAAGTCTCTTGCTCCTTGTGCCCTCAATGCCTATCCGGTAATTTTTATCATCCATTTTTTTAAATAATTTTCATCTTTTTTGTTAATTACTTTCAGAATTTGGAATTTAATATTTTATTGGACGCCGAAAATGCTAGTTTTTGAATTGCGGAACCTTGAATTATGATGCTTCATTTATTCATCGCATTTTTTATTTGAGTCAAGTTATGGAAATAGTTCAAAATATAGTTGGTAACAACATTTCTGGAAAAATGAGTGGACGACGGGTTCGTTTTAGTTGTTTTTGGAGAAATAATGGAGAAATAGGAATAATGAGTTAATTCGCTTTCTTTCGATAAAGATTCATTTTATTAAGTGGCGTATTGTTGTCCACTCAATTGCGTGTCTCATTGCTAAATGCTCAATCTAGTTTGAAAGGGTTGTACTATTCTTTAGATAGTGGGTTGTTATTTGATTTGGCGAAATAATGGATAAAGAGGAATTGGGAGATACTGTGCTGTTATGATATTGAAAGTTCCTTTCTTAAGTGGTATTTAGTAATCTTTAAAGTCCTTTCTTATTTTAGTTGTCCTAAATTGTCTTCCTGCTACCTTATATACTTGTCTTTTACTGAACGCTTAATTGAGATTTGGGGGCTTGATTCTTTTAAACCTTCAGATAATGGATATTGTAATTTGAAGATGAATACCTTCCTAGATACGTGTCTATGCTTTGAACATATTGAACATGCATAAATTCATAAAATTACTATATATCAGTGCTCTTAGACATGGGTGCTTTTGTGTTTTTGAGATTGGCCCCAAAATGATTATTTTACAATCAGGGATAAGGAGATCCAAATCTGTGCATTGTGTTACAAGTAGACTGCAATTGGAGTTAGTATATTTTTTTGGGGTGGTTTTGGCAGTCCAACTGCTGCTTATAGGATTATTTTTAGAATTGACTTGATGCTTCTAAATCATAACTATAAAACAATTAATTGAATTCAAAGTATATTCTGTTCACTTGGGGGGGCTCTGATAGATTTATGCATCTGTATTTAAGGAAGCATACGAGGAATTCAAGCACGTCCTTCTTGCCTTTATATATGACAAAGATGATCAAACTTCCCCAGTGGCAAATGAGGTGAGTTGGAATTTGTTCTTATAAACTACAATTTGTATGATTGCTGAAGAAGAGGAAATCTTGTGTTTAATGAATTTGTGATTTGTGCACAGTGGGCTGAGAAGAGGAGGTATGAGATTGCTGGATTAATGTCTTCTGTTTTAAGAGCTCATTTACATGCATATAATCCGGTATTTTCAATGACATTGAGATATTTGATAAGGTATTACTGCAACTCTCAATAGATATAATTTCATGGAATATTTTTTGTGAGATGGTGTGCTCATTTGTATTGATTCTGATAATTTGCCATGGCTTCCTTGCATTTTTCAGCATACATAAAGGATTTTGCTTTCGACAAGGAATTTTATCACCCATTTCAAATCTTACCGAGAGATTGCTCCTTGAGGAACGTGACCCCCCTGCAATACCTCAAGAGAGTTTGAATGAGGCACAACCGTTTGACGAGGTGCAGATTCTTCCAAGCTAGGGTGTTTTTAGATGTTTCTTAGGGATAAAACGAGTCGTATATTATTAGTATGGGATGATGCATGAATTTGCAGTGCTATGTGCTTCTGTTTTGTCACATGGATGCCTCTTATATCTTTGTGCTGATTTTGAAATTCAGGTGGATATACAAGCTCTTGCACATGCTGTAGAGCTTACAAGACAAGGGGCTATTGATAGCTTGAGATTTGCCAAGGGTGATCTATTTCAGGCATTCCAGGTTGTTGAAACGCTTATCAATCTATTTCCTCCCTCCCCTTAATAGTTTATTTTTGTTTTGCGTTGTCTCTATACTTCAATTAATGGTAATACCTGTTTTCCCCATAACTCGAGATGAGTGTCAAAAAAGGTCTAAGTTTTTTCCATTGGATAAATGTTGGAAAAAGTAGATTTTAACTTCAAATCTGAAGGTCCATGGCAATATGTGCCTCCCTTTTAGTAATTGTCCAACTAATATCTTCAGACTTATTCTAGATATGAGGATGTCCACTTATTTTTTAATATTCTAAAGATTTCTCGCATGCATCACTTAATCTTCCTGTGTCTGGGCCTAGAGTCTCTCTTCATTTGTTGTTTTCAGTTGTTGACTTTATTGTTATGACTATGCATGCAGAATGAAATATGTCGAATGAGATTGGATGCTGCCATGCTTGATGAACTTGTTCGTGAGTACTGTATTTATAGGGGAATTGTGGAAACAGGTATTCTGTTCATCCCATCTAGTGAAACTCCAACATCAGTTTCTTCTCTATATTAGTGGGGAATACTGATTGACTTGTCCTTTCTCAGGAATGCAAACACTTTCTGAACCTTTGAAAGTTAATCCACCAGAGTCTGGGTGTTGTTCATCACGGAACTGTTCCCTTGATGTGGATTATAGCAGTGCTAAGCGTTCAAATAGTGAAACTTCTGCTACTACGTATCTAAGTAGCATGCAAGGAACCGATGTTGAAGTAAGGTATGCTTCTGAGGGAGCCAACAACCTTGAAGAATGTAGCAGCAGTGGCTCACATCAGTCCGAAAGTTCAAGACGCCTGAGAAACAGAAGCCATGGAGCTGGTGAAAGAAGCAAACGTAAGCGATGGAGGGGAAGACATGATGAACTAGATTTCATTTCTGATATTCATTTTAACCGATATGGCAAGCAAGAGGTTAGCACTGCAATGCAAGTTGCAAGCAAAACTATATCAAAGGTACAACAGGTAAATTTTGGAATTTTTCTTGTTACTGCTTTTATGAAAGATTGATGGATAATAGCATACATTTATTTTGCAGGGAGTGGACAATACCAATGGGGAAGACAAATATGAAATCCTTCTCGGGATGAAGGAACTAGCTAGCAGGGGAATGGCTGCCAAAGTTGTGGAGGAAATTAATGCATTGGATCCAAACTTCTTTGCGCAAAATCCTGTTTTGCTATTCCAACTAAAGCAGGTCAGTTGATTTACACTGGCAATTGCTTCATTAACTAAAAATTCGGGGTAAATTTCTGTTTAAAATTTAACCTGTCAATAAGATGCAAAGAATGTTACTTTGATTGTTCTGTTTGTTTAGGTTGAATTTCTGAAACTGGTTGCATCGGGTGATCATTCTGGTGCTCTGAGGGTTGCATGCTCCCATTTAGGCCCCTTAGCCGCCAGTGATCCCAATTTGCTGAAGCCCTTGAAAGAGACTTTGTTGTCACTGCTTCGACCAAATGAAGAGGCACTTGTAACAGGCTTGCCTTTAAATGCTCTTGCAACTTCACTTCAGGTACACTAAAATTTGTAATTTTGCAGATTTACCCTGGGTTGTAGCCTTAGGTTTTTTTTAATCACATTGTTATCTCAGGATTGATGGTTAATCATTTATACAAATATATATATTTTTTCTATATAAAAATTTAATGGTTTTTATCTTGGTTAGGTTGCTTTTGGTAAGAGGCTTGGTATTGAGGAGCCTCGGTTAATGAGAATAATGAGGGCAATGCTTCACACACACTCTGAATGGTTCAAACTTCAAATGTGTAAAGATGGCTTTGAAAGTCTTTTGAGAATTGACTCTTTGAAGGAAAATAATACGCCTGTGCTAACTTCCTTGGCCGCGTCAAAGTCGAATACCGATAGTTGCACTCTTGGGTCTTCACAAGTTACTCTTTCTTCAACTACTCGTGTTTCGGACGATGGTGGTAGTCCAAATCAAGCATCATCGAGAGATGTTATCTGTGACGAGAATGCAATACTGAAAGTAATGGTGAGTTACCTATGTCCTCCCATTCTGCTATCGGTTCCAACTCAGATAACTTCTGGTATAGCCAGTACATCCATAAAACTTAACTGGTCTCAGCTGTTACATACTTTAAACTCATGCTCTCCTCTTGCTATTAAAGCTTGTCACGCATTTGGCTCCTACAATATTTAGGATGAATAGTAATTACAAATATTACTTTTAGTGGCATTCAACGAGCATTTTGATTTCTTAACCTGTTCCGATATCATGCTTCCCGTCGTTGCAGGAATTTCTTGCTTTGCCAAGGGCTGATGCAATCCATCTCCTTGCACAATACAATGGAAATGCTGAAACAGTAATCCAGCAAATATTTGCATAGCTTTACTTGTAAAACACAGTTGTGGATATCTGATGATTTTATTTCTTTATTTTTTATAGAAGAATATTATTTTATTCAATTTTTATTGGTTGTAGATATATAAACTAACTTAAAAAAAGAATCAAAGTTACATTAGTGTAAAAGAAATTATTTTATATAATATTTATAATTTCATGTAATATAAATATTTTTATAAATTAATTATTAGATTTAACAATTTATTCATATTTTTTCCATGTAAAAAAAAGGTATAAATCGGTTTGATACCTTATCAAATAGCATTTTCAATACATTTTGACAGTAAGCCTTTTTTTTTTTTTATGGAATTTGGCATGTTAAGTGAAGAAATGTCATGCTGATTTACGTAAGGTCGAATTGTATATATATTTAGGGTTTAGGGTATTTGTTTCAGAGATGGTAAATTGAATTTCTTAGTTCTTTGAAGGGGGAAAAAAATACACTTCCATGATATTGAGTGGCGAGCATTGCTCTGTTACATATATCTATATATGTCGACATTAGATAGGAGAACTTTGAAGCGTTTGTACTTGCATTGTTTTGTTCAACGAATAGAATAGATAGAACACAGTAAGGCAATCGCAGTTTACTGCTGTAGCTGAGAGATATTGAAACAATGAATAATAATAAATAAAATAAAAATAACAATTTTTAATTGATCCACATATTAAGAAGTAGAACCGAAGGCATAGGGGGATTTTGACTCCCTGAGTTTCCTTTCATCCGAGAGTAGTTTTGCAAACCTAGAAATACATATTAAAAATGAATTTATTAATTAATCCATGATATATTTAGTAAGAAGATCTAGCTAGCTAGCTAGCTGCAGGCAGCATTAACAATCAATAATCATATTATACCTTTGCAGCGCTTCTTCATTGGAGCCACCATTTTCAACTGGTTCATATGTGCCGGTGTCGAGATTGATGCGTGAAACAGTTTTGCGGAGCAAGTTCTCACCTACTGTTACAAGGTTTTCCATATTCTTCTTTGTAGCAACATCGACGGAGGCCAAATCCCCACTTAGCGTATCATCCTAGTTATATGACAACAATTAAAATTCATCAAGCAAATGAGATATGAATTATAACAAAAACACCAGCTAGCTGGCTATTTCTTGTAAAACTTAAGCAGCTTTAATCATCCTAAGCATGTATGTATGGAAGCTTACATCGATTCGGAGATACTTGTCCTCTGATTGAAGGGCTTGGAAAACCACAGAGTTATGGTAGTCAACCATATCCTTGCCTGCTTCGCTATAACAATCGAGTAACGGAGTATTATTGTTTTCATATAGCCAACTTATTAGACCCCATTTGGACGCCATTGCAGAACTGTATTTCTTCTCAAGTCTGTTCGACCCTGTCCCCAACGAAATCACAAGAAATCGTTCATAATCCAAGGGGTCCATAGAGGAAAAATCTGGGCTCCTCTTCGTTATCTGTTTCGTCACTTCACTTATGGCAACCAGTGTCTGATCCACATCAAATTAACGGCGACAATCAATAACTTGTCAGCTTTGTCCACTGCTTCGGAGAAATTATTCATACTTATAAATTCTTTTATTAAGATGTTTTACTTACTGGATTGTGAGCTGCAATGCCGCCGTCAATCAGGTTGAATTCTTCTTCGTTGTTCTTGAAATAATAAGAAGGGAAATAAGTTGGTGCTGCAGATGTGGCTAAGCAGATGTCTGATAACAGAGCGTCCATGTCTGGACTGATAGGAATCTGCATGCCCAAAATTTCAACTGTCAGCTAATAGTTATGGAAATAAATTCGAGCTCAATTAAATAATTATTTTAATTTGACTTATTTATTTTGGGTTAAAGTCGAGTTGAAGCCATTTGAATAACAAATAGGATCAAAATTGAATATCTTAATACTTTATTCAAATAGCTCACAAGCTTAATTAAATTTTTGTATAGAAATTTTTATATTTGTTATTAATTTACTATTTTGTCTTTGTAATATATGATTGAAAAATTACAAATCGAGTCTATAAAATCAAGTTGAAATAATTTAAGTATTTTGTTGAGTCAAATTTAAGTTTTAAAAATTAAAACTTGGTCAAACTCATTCAATTTTTGAATTTTAAGTTTTCGAGAATTGAACTTGAATTTAATACTAAATCATTTCAATTCAATTAGAGTACATTTTACTCTGTCACTGTAGGATGACCAGGCATAAATTTAAGTATTTAAATATATATAACTAAAAGCCTTCTCCAACCCACCCCAAAGGTTAGTATTCTGGAAAGGTCGGAAACAATATTCTCTACTGAATTTGAAAAAGACGAAGGGGTTCCAGAATCTAGACAGATTATTTTAAACTTCTCTTACAAACAGCGCGAACCATAAGAAATTGAGAACGTCTGCAGACTGCAGGCATGGAAAATAGTACTACTTGTTAACTACGAACCTGATAGGTGGAAAAGATTGCAGGCTGGAGTTTCTTGATGTCAAAAGTTGGAATAGCCACAGAGGTCAAGGTTTGATGCAATTTTGTGTCCCCTAATGTGTCTCTCATCAGCTTGTAAAGATACTTTCCGTCGTATCTTGGTCCTGTTAGAGCTTTAGCCCAAGCCAGAATCCCACTGTGTCATGGAAAAGCCAGGAATGATTAAAAGAACAGCTTAAGTTGCCTGCTGGAATTGAAAACAAAAGAACAGCTTCGTAGACAATAGACCTGACAGTCCTAAATATTATGACACTCTGAGACGATATAAAAACAATAGCAAAAACATGAATCACTACAGCTTTGTTTATCAATGTACACCTTATCTGTGGGAAAATTTGGGGGCCATTTTTAAGGTAAAAGGGCACTATATCATTAGCAGCAAATAGAGGACGGCCATCTTCGTTTGGAGCAGCTAACATGGCTGTTATGAGACCACCAGTGCTTGTTCCTGCGATCACGTCGAAGTAATCTGCAAGCCTAACATCGTCACCATCCAGTTTCTGTTTTCAATACGACAAAGAAGAAAGAACGCCTTAGATTTAGAACCATACATAAATTTGGCTAATAATTATCGTTAAATATATGAGTGTTGGCGGTGAAATGTTAATCTGTTACCTGAAGTTCCGATTCAAGTTTAGCAAGAATAACTCCGGGAATGATTCCTCTGATTCCCCCTCCATCAATACTGAGTATAGTGATAAGTTTTCCATATGTTGGTGGTTGGATTTTCAAAGATGACAATCTTCTCTCCATTTTTGTTGTGCTTGATAACTTGGAAAATCGAATAACTAAGGGCCTGAAATATTTTAAGAAAACAGATTTGCCGGACAGATTGAGGCACAGATGATTGAAATGATCAAACAAAAGATGTATTTATAGAGAGAATTGCATGTTTATTCTGCTTCATTGGTGAATGGACTTTGATTTTATCCGAAAATGAAGTTTGTAAGCTTGGAACATCTTCGAAGCCTTCAGCTCAGCATTATTCTCGCCCAGCAACCTGGCTCGAGCTATATTATTTAAAGAATATAAAGAAACAAATTAAGCTGACCTGGACCAATTGATAGAGTTTTCCAGGTAGGGATTACAAACTTACAATTCTTAAAAGGAAAATAAGACTTCCATTAATCATAGAAAAACAGCATTTAATGAGTAAGATAGTATGATTAAGGTCTGCTTAACTAATCTAACTAAGAGAACTTGCAAAATTTCTCCTTTAATCCAAACAGTTAAAATTTTACTGTTATTTTAAGGAAAGCATTTACTTGATTTAATTGATTCAAACTTAAAAATCTAAAAATTAAATTAGCCGATTTCATTTAATATTGTTGATTGAATCAAATCGAATAAAGTAATTAAGCAAAATAACTGAATCAAATATAATATTTCAGATTTTAACTATTCAAAACAATATATGATGAAACTATGTTATATTTATATTATATAATATATATATATATACACATTATATTTTATGTTGTATTTATATTATATATGATATTTTTAAACATAAATTGATAAGATGGATTAATTCGATTATTAATTTGAAAATTGATAATCAATTAAATCAATCTCATAAATTAATTTTTATTCAAAATCAAATTAATCAAATTCAATTTATTTCGACCAATTGAATTGATTTGATCCATTTACTCCTACCTACTCACATGCCAAAATTACCATTTCTATTATATAAATATATATTTCTTTTTATATACACGTTATTATCGTGATTATTTGAGTCATTTTTCTGCCGTGCCAAGCTTCTTGGCCAAATTATAAGGAAAAAGAAAAAAAAAAACTTGGGTTATCATTTACTTCTCTTCTGGTCGAACAATAATATTAACGCCCAATCTTGCCTATACAATAGCTTGGTGTAGTAAAATTGGTCCTTATTGGTTCAATTTCACAAAACACAATTTTAATATTGATAATTAATATTAGAAATCTAATTCAAATGCTTTGCTTTCAAATTTATCTTTGATTTGAATATATACAAAAGGAATAGCATGCAAGGAAGAAATTCTCAAAGCTTGTTGTGAATGATCTCATCTTACCTAGCTAGCAACGAACATTGGCAAATCATTTGTATATTCATATCAAATTACATCTAAATATATTCATGCATTATTTTTTTGTCAAATAAGAATCTCATTAATATTTCAGAAGGAATACAATGTATACAAAGTAGCATCAAAATTAGTCTTTAAAAATCAACAAAAAGAAAACATAAATATGAGATCACAGTATCAATAAAACAACAGAGAAATCCATAGCAAGAAAAATTTCAAAGCCTCAAGAATAACATCCAAAACACTCATCGTTCAAGCAACTTATAACAACAACACTGACCAAAACATGATCGACACTGCAATTATTGGATCTATGATATATCTTATACCAATTGATATAATATTACCTTATATAAACAAGTATATAGCTATATATCCAGCTTTCATTTGGTCAAAATAAAAAAGAAAAACAAGATAGAAAACAGAAAACGTTTGCCTACTTAAGTGCTTAAAAAATATATGTAAAAATAGGAATAGAAAAAAGAGGAAGCTAAGTGACCCGGTCGGATCAAAATTGGAGCACACTTATTTGAAGTTCTTGAGGTCAAATTTTCACATTCTTTCTAAATTGGAGAATTTTATGGATAGTATTTATGGATTACTTTTCTGTCTATTATTTTTAATACAATTTTAATTAAGTGGATCATGGATAGATTAATTTACATGTATGAATGAGGGTGATGACTGTATCAAAAAATAATCGACAAACGAAATAATAGATTAAAGCAAAACCCAATATTCAATACATGCTCTAATTATCATATAACATAGACATTAATTGAAAAAAAGAAAAAACAAATGAAAGACAAAGAATTAATTGATGCTTGATTAAGCTGAAAGATCAAAAGAAATGGGAATAGTCTGTATTTTAATGAATTATTCGGACTCTTTCATCCGCTAGCTAGACACCGATATGTAAATAAAATCGTTCAAAACTTATAATCTATTCAAACGATTGAGTTTCTTGCCTGTGTTAAAGTTGTTGCTTAATCTTGTTAAATAGAAGAATATAATTAATTGATCAAATCTTTATTTCTGTCCCGCACGTATGTTCTTTCTTAGTTGACTTTCAACCTCCCATGCTTTCCTAACTCATCAAGCCACTGGTACACATGAGACATCTATCATAATATATATATATATATATATATATATATATATATATATATGAGTTCGTATTTAATGTATTAAAAATAAAAAAATTTAATTTCGTAAGCGAAATTAAGAGATTATCACATACTTTTTTTTATTTTTTTAATTATCTTAAAAGATATTTGTTACATTCTTAATTTTATTTGTAGAATTTAAGAATTTCATTAATGGTATATTAAAGAAGTTCTCAATCTATATATATAGTTTCCATTATATTAACCATTATATATATATATATATATATATATATATATATATATATATATATATATATATATATACTCAAACTGAATCATGTGTTAATTGTTTTTTTTTGCTTTGACCCCCTTATAATACTTTCAAATTTTGCCAAAGGAGGTTAGGCCTTCTATTACTAGGTAAATGAAAAAGAATTCTAAAAGGGTAGGTTGGCCATCATAAAGAAAAGAAATATATAGTAGGAAGGAGCATTATATAGAAAATGGATGCAAGTCATATATGTGTATATATATATATATATATATATATATATATATATATATATATATATATATATATTTGAATGATTAATTTTATGGAGAATTTTGCCATTTAGATTGTGACAAGCTAAACCTTGTCATAAAATAAAAAAGAGTGGCCATCATCACTTTCTTGAATGGGTTGAGTTCTTTTTATTTTTTTAATATTCTTATCAAATTCTAAATTAGAGTGACTTATAGATAATGAAGTGGAATATTAATTAATGAGATTAGCCAAGAGGATAATATAAGATATAACTTTGAAATTCTTTAATAAATTATTGGTAAATACATATAAATAAATAGAGAGAGAGAGAGAGATTATAAATGTTTTCTTAATAATAAAAAAAAATCAAATGGGCTTTCTTAATTGTATTTCAGTCTTGACGATCATCAAAATATAATATGTATATATATAATTGACATTTGAAGATGGAATTCTGAATTCATGTATAGCAGTTGACCAATCAAATTCATCATCTTTAAGAAACGAAGTTTCTCTGTTGTCCCTCCCCAAATAAAAAAAGAATGTTCCCTGCCTTTTGTACCGTTTTTTTTAAGTTAACTAGGTTGTACTGTATTAGGGTTAGTTAATTAGGGTTTATAATTACAAAAGGAGAAGAGGTTAAAGAGAAGTGGAGAAGATGAGGATAGTATTTAACAAAATTTTAGGGGGAAGTAGGGGAAATGTAAAGAGAATGACAGAGAGACACAGGCTTAATGTATGGAGAAATGAAGAAAATGATAAAAGTGTTTAGATAAACATAGAGGAAATGGAAAAGTGGATGACAAATAAACATAAATATTTGGTTTTAAATAATTTTAAAAAAATTGAGTTAATAATACCTAAATAATCTTTATATCTTAAATGAATAATTAGATTATAGATTATTTTGTTTGTTTTAAATAATAGCTGAGATGGTTTTCTTTTAAATATTCAAATTATTTTATTTGTTTTAAATTTTGGTTTGGATAATTTTCTTTAATTCTAAGGTGGACAAAATATTAGTAACTGCGTAGATGTCATTTAAAAAAAGTATTTACGTAAGCCTTATTAGGTATTCAAGTATCTTGTATATATATATGATCTGTAAATGTTTACAACTTTTTTAACCCTAATTAAGATCCATGTGGCTAATTATTGTTGACTAATGGAGGAGCAAATCCAACGAGTTCAGAAACCAATGGTTTTGGGCTCTGGACCAACTTTTCTATGGGCTTTTGGTATCTAAAAAGGCCCATTATCGACATAAATTTAGAAATGCACAAATTCAAAATACTTGTCACAAATAGTGAATATTCTTTTTTTTAGGTAAACACATAGGCTTTAAATAGTTCACCTTTTCGTTTCTGTACTACTAGGAAATAGCTTTGAATTTTAATCCTTTTTTTTTTTAAAAAAGGCAATAATTATTATATTTGTTATTTTTTTCTTTTTTATGAAAAAAATTTACCATTGTTCTCCATATAAATAGAGAGAATTTATTTCTTAATTAATTGTTTACGAAATAGCATAATTGATGATCGAGGTGAGCAAAAATAAGTTTAAATCAATTTAATCATCGCAAATTAGATTAATAAAAATAAATTGATTGTTTTAATTATTTTTTTATAAAATGAATAGTTTAATTTAAATTTTATATTTTATTTATCGAAGTTGATGACCAAAGAGTTTAAACTTTACAAGGCTTGAAATACATGAACGTCACTTCTCTCTAAATCCAACTTGTCTTCATATTTTTTAACCATAGAAGATAGAAGTACTGCATTTGACCGACACAATCAAAACATCAAACATTTTTGTTTCGTTTTTCACTTCTAATTTTAAAATGTTTGCCTTCTTTGATAGATTGTTTATAACGCAAGCCATGTCCCATAGACCATGTGGGTCAATAATTCTGACAGAATCCCCAACGGCAATGCTTAATTAACTGTACTTAAACTCTTAATAACACTACTTAATTATGTTTCTTCATAGAAAATAGAAATCTTCTTAATCTCTCCTTCGTCCCCCCAAAACCAAAGCCAAAACCCCACCCAACCACAACCAAAAAACCAAGACCCGCCATCGAAGATTATGTTTCTATTTTATTTCTGGTCATTAATGATTTCCCAGAATATTTAAAATATTAAAACTTGCATGGATACCACAATTTTAGGCAGCGTGGGGTTCACGTCGGCAGACGTTAGACATCCATTTGTTTATTTATTTTTGGTTTTGGTGATTAATCTGGATTTTTGTAGAAACTTGAAATTTAAGCAAAAGAGTTGACAAGAAAAACATTGACTTTGGACAGGTTGTGAAGAAAGGCCATTGCATTTGCGTGATGGAGGGTGGCTGACAAAAGGATCATACTTCACAAGTGTTTGCTCAAGTTATAATAATTGTTTTCTTTCGAAAGAATATTACTTTCTTTTCTTACATATGCTGCCGCTATGTACTCAATGAGTTGTAAAGAAATAAAGGAAACTGTTCGGCTACAAATTTATCTGTGGATCGGAGCAGATTAGGTTTACAATGTTCGATTTAGTTTGTCGAGTTTAAAAATTTAAATTTTAAAAATTAAATATTAATGTCTTAAAATATATTTTAAAAATTGAAAGTAAATTAAAAATAAAAATATATTTTAAATTTGATTGAATTTTAGTTGAATTTGTTAACCAGGATAAATTCGATATTTGAATAGATTTAATTACAATCCTAGAATGGTTCTAATACTTTTTTCTTGTAAAGAGAAGAATTACCATTACTAGTTAAATTTAGGGTTTAAAATTCTAATTCTACATTAAGACAGAAGAATATGTGCATCCGTTAACGGAATTTCTTTTATCTTATAATTTTTCATAGAAAGAGTAGAATGAAATTAATAATAAATGATATCTAATAAAATTGGTTCCTTGCATCAAAAGGAAATTTCCTTTATTTGATTAAAAAAAAAAAGAAAAGCCTTTCATTTTCGAAATCATTTTCAAGAGAAAATTATTCTTTCATCCACTTCTGGTCAGAACAAATCATTTTCTCATATCTTTTTTCTCTAACTATAGAGGTTTTGCTTACATCAACACAAGAATACAAGTTACAAGAAAGCATGAACTTTCTTCAAAGTGGCACACTTTCAATGTTTTTCAAGAAAGGCAACTTAATATATATAGAAAATTCAAAATTGTATGAAACCTTAACCTAGTTCTTTCCAAATATGCTGACTTTTCTTCTCCCTTTGTTTTTATTTTGTTAATTAATGAAAAAGGTGCTTTGATTTTCAAAAACCATTCATTCATCAATTCCCCCATTTCAAAAAAGTCTTTGAAAAAAAAATAAAAATAAAAATATTGAAGTAACGAACGTGCTTCCTATCCATTCATAATCATCAAAAATTCCTTTATGGAAAAGTTGAAGAAGAACTCATTGACATTAATAATGGGCATGCCATGCGTGACAACATGGATGCCACTGCCAATAACCTACCCTCATGGCATTTTTATTTAATTTCCTTTTGATTTTTGTATATAGATAGAGCTTTTATAACGATGAATTCATCTATTTTAAAATTCGATCCTTAATATTTACAATTTTTTTTGGTACAAAACAAAAAATATAATTTTATTACGCTCAATTGTTGGTATTGATTATAATGAATATTGGGGTGGTTAATTTGTTTGTTATAGTGTTTTGAATTCTTTTCTTTACTAAAAAATTAGATTAGTTTAGTTAAGCTTTGATATAGTTATTAATGTGAAGGGAATTTTTGACAAAATTTAGGTAGAAGGTCTGTTTAATGGAATGGGGCATTCAAGCTTTGATAGAGATTTTTCAATTTCAAGTCCTTGTTGGACGCGGCTTCTTTTGATCAATAATTAATACCCACGAGTTTAAGTCCATGATGCACGCTCGCTACAACATTACTTTCACTCTTTCACATTCCAAAGTATAAGAGAGCTGCCAACACTTTTCAATTCATTACCATCATCCTATAATATGTTATAAGATTTGAAAAGAAGTTTAGTTTTAATTAAATGCTTATTGGCTTATAATAAGGACTCTATGATTAAGACATATCAACAATCCAAACTAATTTCAATTCTCATCCAATTCATTTCCAACAAGATTGTTGCATAGGCGGGGTTTGACATTAAATAGATTCGGGTAATTGGTTGAATGAATCACGACCTTGTTTGCTTCTAATCCAAAGCTTGAATTATGGACAGAAATTTAAGCTAATCACAAATATGGTAACAGAATATATAATTGCTCCATTTAGTGGTCAGCAATGATAAAGTCAATAATCTTGTGATCTCTTAAATCTGTTGAGATTTTTCATGCAATTTCAGAATAACAAAATGAGTTATAAATGTCAAATTTTGAATTCTCAATTTATCAAAGAGAAAAGATCACGTTATACCCGTATAAAATAATTTTATTTTATATTAGATAAGTTCATGTAATATTAATATTTTTACAAATTAATAATAAATTTAATAATTTATTCGTATATATTATATACGTAAAATTTTAAGTTGATTTAATATCTTATCATTTTGATTGAGAATAATATATATTTTTAATATATATTAATAGTTGAAATTTTATTATTATAAAACTAATAATTAAACACTTTCAATTAATTTAAAATTTTGTATGTATAATCTATTTGGATAAAATATACTAATTAACAGTCGAATTAAAAAAATATAAATAGTATAAAAATATGAAATAGTGTAAAAAATTTATCTTTTTCACTAATGTAATATGATCTCTCCTCTTTATTAAAAATTATTTTAAAAAATATTATATGAACAAACTAAATTAAATTCCATATTCAAAAAAACATAAATTTTAACACTCTTTAAAACCATTAGAAAAAATAAATAAAAAAAACTCTCTTCTATCTGATTATTTGATTACTTCAAGCATTTGTCACCAATTTTATACAAAAATAAATAAATTTAATGATGCAAAGAGCAGCATAGAAAATATAAATAAATTAATTGAAATGCTACTTTCATTTTAAAAATAATATATTTAACTGATAAAATAAAATAAAATAAAATAAAAATAATCATATAACAAGAGTCAAAGTCAAGAAGGAGTCTATAGCTAGCTAGCTTCCACTTGACAAGTCCTAAGGCCGTGCGCCTCACTTAGATTCGAGTTTCGTGCCTTGCCACCTGCTTGCTGGGGCCTTAACCAGATTTCCGGCGTCTGTTTCTTTCGTACAAGAATTTTTATCCTTTTAAACTATTCACAATTACACAAATAATTATCTGTGTCAAGAATAAACAAGAAAAAAGTTGTCGTAGTTAAAAACTATAAGGAAACAAGTTGTAAAATACGAAAACAAGATAAAAAAAACAGCTGTTTAACTGCATGTCATTGTTTTCCACGAGGCAAACGAGGAAAAAAAAGGCCTAGACTTTGCTCCAATCCAAGGCTTAACAAGGATTTTGCCTCGTCTCCTTGGCTTCTTCTTCTCTTTCTTTTCTTTGGTTGTAGTTTTCTTTGTGGTTGTTTAGTAGCTGGAGAATACAAGGAAGAGGAGATGGATAGTACCAATGAAGCATCTTCTTCTTCTTCGGCTTTGTGATTATAAATTCTTTAATCTCCTGGCTCTTTCTTCTTCTGGGGTTGCTTCAGCTTCTGCAGAAACAGCAATGGCTGAATATATCTATGTAGTTAACAAGGTGCCCTTTTATTTTCATTTCATTTTCTTTCTGGGTTTTTATGCTTTTTTTTGTAGGAGAAGAAGTGGGATTCTTCTGTAATGCTTAACAAAGACTCAATTTTTTGTTAAATGGGCATGGGTTGTGTCTGTTGGTGTTATAGCCCAAATTTTTGAAGAAAAATTTGTCTTTCTTGATTTTCTATTCAAAAATTTTCTTTACTTAAGTTGTTATTGCATTTTTATAAATGATATGTTGATGGGATTTGAAGGATAATGCTATATTTCGCCTCTTTGCATGTTTGGATCTGGGTTTTCTCTTTCCTGGTTCTTATGCTTGTTTGTATACTTAAATTTGGAGTTTCATGTATATTATTATCTCTCTGTTTAAAACCAATATTGCATTTATTTTTTCTTTTTTAGGATTCTGTTTTTATTTTTATTTTTTGTGTTAAAATTACCAAATTGGCTACTGTTTTAACTTTACTCTTCCATATTTTCTGTTTCTTTTTCTTTCCAGGCACCTTTACTTTTTAGCTTGCTTAGTTTGACATCAGTTTGAAATGTTCTCATAATATTTTCCCCTTATTTTCTACTAAATGTATTTGGTTGCATGCCAATTTCTTAACCTCTTCTTGTTATCTCCTTCAATTTTATGATCATTTGGGTTATATATGTTCCCATTTTCTATGCAGGATACTCTAATTATAAAGCCTCCTAGGAAATCTCCACTGTTCTTAAGGACAATAGTTCTATTGTTTGCTATGGTGTGTGGTGTTTATATCTGTGCAATTTGTTTAAAGCAGATAAGTAGTGTCACCAAGATCAAGCTTCTGAACATTCAAGTCATCGAGAGCCCATCTCCAGATAGTAGCATTATTAATAAAATAGAAGCTCAAATTCCTACCTTGCATTATCCTAAACCTGAAACTTTTAGTAGGTAAGATAGAATACTTTCATTTTTGATTTGGGTTTAGTCAAATTTTCTTATGTTTTGCTATTGATACTTTTCCAGGTGTGAATGCACACAAAACCCGGTACGCTTCTTTGCCATATTGTCAATGCAAAGGTCAGGAAGTGGATGGTTTGAGACTTTGCTAAATAGCCATATTAATATAAGCTCAAATGGGGAGATATTCTCGGTAATGGAGAGGAGGAAAAATACTTCAACTATTATACAGACGTTGGAGAAAGTTTATAATTTAGATTGGTTCAGTAGTGCTTCTAAGAACGAGTGCTCTGCTGCAGTTGGCTTCAAGTGGATGCTGAATCAGGTATATAATGCAGTTGAATTTTCAATTATGATAGTGAAAATTTTCCATTACCTTGTATTTTGGAATCACGGCAGTCATCATTATAGATAAATTATGTGATCAAGGCTTAATCTTGTGTTCATTCATGGCTCAAATATCATTACTAGCAGTAATGTTCAGCTTCTGTCTTTCTTTCCTCCACACCTTGTTTGTAGTCCGAGGCTTAGCTGTAGCAGATGTTCTGCCTTATGACTTTGAAATTTGATTCACATAGATGGTAGGTTCATATTTTTCTTATTTTCGTTTTAGTCTTGACAAAGTGATTTATATGAAGTTCAAGTGAGAAAGGTGGTAGCATGTTGTCAACTTGTTAGAGTTATACGAGAAATGGGTAAAGCTAATAATCTATTTGGTATTAGCATGATGTATTCATTTAAGGGAGTTGAGTCAGTTATAGTTTCTAGGATACATTTCTGTTCCTGCTTGGTCTGTCTTATACCTTTTTCGAATAATTTAAAAAAAAAAAGTTTCATGAATTCCCTTCCTAAAAGAAAAATAATTGTTGAGGCTTTGCCAGGAGACATCTAATTGTCCTTGAATCAAGTTATGATGGAACTTCAGCTAAAATCTTTAGGTAATGTAATGGTTCCCGGTTCAGATTTTCTTGTCTTCTTGTATGTTTGGATCAGCTGAGAAAACTGTATTGATTTCCAGATATCTGAATTTCGCGTCTTCAATCACTGTACAGTGATTAGCCATAGAAGTGACCATGCAAAAGAAACTGGAATTAAGATGGTGGCAGTCCTATATGATGGATGGAAATTATTTGTATTACAGAGCTGCTTGACGTTCACTACCTAACTGCTAGATGATTTTGTGCAGGGATTGATAGAGCACCATGAAGAAATAGTAGAATACTTCAATCATCGGGGTGTTTCTACCATATTTCTCTTCCGGAGAAATTTGCTTCGAAGGATGGTTTCAGTGCTTGCAAATTCATATGATCGCTATGCTAAGCTGTTAAATGGAACCCACAAGTCTCATGTTCATTCACAGGAAGAGGTCTCTGTCCCTAGCCCACCCTCTCTCTTTGCTCTCTATCACGCACTCATTCACTCATTTTGTTAGCTTTTTCCTTCAAGGACAATCTTGAACTTGTCACTAGTCTCTTAATGTAGGCTGCTGCTCTTTCAAGTTTCAAGCCTATAATAAATTCTACTTCACTAATAAGCAATCTGAAAGAAGTGGAGATGGCTGCTGTCAAGGCTTTAGACTACTTCAATAGCACCCGTCACATGGTTTTGTATTATGAGGATCTTGTCACAAACCGAACGGTAAGGATAGTAACGAGTTTTCATGAAATATTTATAGCATTTCCTGCTTGCTAAACAACCTTAAATAAATGTTCTAGATTACGCATCATCTCTCCTAAATAATTTGCCAACCCCTTTCCAAATGCCATATTTTTAGATTCTTTTATAAGAACTTGTCAAAATGGTTTAAACACTGGATGAATTGTAACTATCCATATTGATTGTATTTTCGTGTAAGCATTCTCTCTAACTCGTGCCTCTGCTCGCCGACATTGTTTATCATGCTTGTAGCAGAAACTAAAAGATGTTCAAGAGTTCCTAGGCCTTCCACAGATGGAATTAACTAGTCGCCAGGTTAAAATACACAAAGGTCCATTATCTGATTTCGTAAAGAACTGGGATGATGTGAACAAGACACTGAATGGGACGGAGTATGAGAGTTTCCTCCGAGCTGACTACTAAGAGATAAGACTGAATGACTCCATTGCTAACAAAAAGAATGGTGTGCATACCATCTTCAGCTAATTTTTATCACTGAAGCTGACCGACCAGATATTCACCCTGTTTGAAAATTTTGGTTGCCATGGCATGAAGGCTTGAATGATTGTTCACCATTGCTGGCAACACTCAGGTGATCAATACCGCATTGACATCTGTACCATTTCTTTTATTTTGATTTGAATTTTATTCATCATGTAGATAGCTTGTACAAGTCTGGTAATGAAAATTTGGGTGAACCAATTGTTCATCCTTAAATAGTGGTTTTATATCCTTTTATGTGCATCAGACTTTTGCATTTTTGGATAAGTGTTTTGATTCTGACTTCGCAGTTTCTCCCTTGGTGTGCTACACACACCCGAAGATCATTAAGACTTGTGAAACTCGACTGGAGGAAACCTCTTCAATATTTGCTTTAAATAGATTAAAAAAATTGTGTTCTTATTGCGTTTAGGTTTAGGGTTTAGGGTCATATCTAAGTGACAGAGCTGTGATGAACATGAGCATGTCTACTCTCATGTTGTCGGTTGTTTCGTAGCCTATACATAGGACCTAACATCCATTATATATCTAACCCAACAAAATAAGGGTTTTGTAGGGCGGCTATAGCTCCTAGCTTGAGTAGGAAACTAGGTATGGTTTCTCCTTCTGGACTCTTGTCAAATTCTTTTTTTTTCTTTGAGCAGTAAGGATTTTTGGATTTCATTTTAACCTTAGTTCAAACAGGATTATTTAAATTGGGTTTAATATTTATAAAAAAAATTACTTACTCATATCTCTCATTATATTTTAATTTAAAATATATAATTTATTTGACTCATCCATTGGTATTGATGAATTATGATATGATGAATTTTGAAGTAATAAGATAAAAAAAATTGAAAGAACAAAAATTTATCCCTTCACTTTTGGCTTAAAAATTTTTTATATTATTAAAAATATATCTTAAATAATTTTTTTTTTCCAATTCCATTCAAATCAATAGTATATTCAAACTAAAGCATAGGCGAGTCTCAAGAAAGGGGCAAACTTTTTGTTCTCGTGATTCAACATACATTGAGTCTTCAAACTTGTAGTGGAGGGAACGGCAAAATGAAGCAAAGGCTGTTCCTTTCTGGCCTTTTAACGTTTTTGTTCAGGGTTTGGGCCTATCTGACGGTAAAGATGGTTCACAAACTAGGCTTCGGTTCTAACCTTGAACCCTAGGCTAGAACCCTGTTGAATATTGGGCTACCTTGAAGAAGCAAGAACTCTAAACAGGTTTTACAGACCCAATTTCAGTTGATGTTTGCCGTGTAGAAAATGGCCCATTAAGCTCATATGCTGCACCACGTATCAGGAAAGAAAGAATCTCCGGAGGGCCAGGAGATAGAATCAAAGAATCCGGGAATCACCGTATCTTTGTCGACGAGAGATCTTGTCTCGATGATAGAAAGGAAGCTCTAAAATATCTTTTGCCGACTGTACGAAATTGCATTGCATGAAGCAAAATCAACTTCGCTTGCAAGTGGGTATTAGCTTCTAAAAACCTAGCTAGCTAGCTAGCTAGTAAGAGAATAGAGATGAGCCTCACTTTTAAAAGCCACAACGATTCCAAAGATGGAGAATGTGGTTAAAAACAGCTAGGGATTCCAGTTGGAAAGCTGCACAACTTGTCTGAACTGAAACTGTTCGTGGTACACAACAAATTAAACAATAAAAGATTCTAAACACAAAATGTTTTATAAACCTTAATGGGGAGGAGCTGGAGGCTAAGTTAATTAATTAAGAACAACATGATATATTAAACTCTAATAAATCATATATATACAACCGGGCCATGATGTTCATTAATTAATTACCGTAATATTTTTCCTGTATGTCTTAACCTTAATCATCTCGATATTGAATAATTTGTTTCCTTTAATCTTAATTTACTTTTTAATCCCTCTACCACCGTTGATTTAATTCATTTAATGATGACATGATGACATTATATGTTTAAATATGTTGGCCCAATAGGTTCAACTGTAACACAAATCTATGTTACAAAGACACTAAAGACATTGGCAAAGATGTGTTCAGTTTCACGATGACATTATATGTATAAGTATAAAAGGTAAAAATTTTGAAAAAAAGGAAGGCATGCGTCCTCACTTTTACCTTTTTCAATTAGCACCAAACTGTTCCTTTCTCAAGTTTTTATTCAAGGGTGTAATCGAACTGAGTCGAATGATTCAATATTAAATTTGAGTTCGATTAGATTCAAAAACTCGAGATTTGAAATTTGACTCGAATTCGATCGAACTTAATTTTTTAAAATTCGAGTTGGATTCGACAGAATACTCGATTCACTTGAACTCGACTCATAGACTGAATTTATTAATTTTCAATTATATATTATGAGTGCAAAATAGTAAATTAATAATAAAATTAAAAATATATTTAAAAAAAATTTTCGTAAGTCGTTCAAACTGAATATCAAAATACTCAAATTCAAGTCGACTCGTTATTCGAATTCGAGATCGCCTAAAAAATAAATGAATTAAATTCAAATAGTTATCGAGTAAAACTTAAATAATTCACGAATAGTTAAACTGGTTTAAACCCCACTCCAATTGCCTTTCTTCTTTCCGAAGCTCAATTCCTTTCCTCTTTTGTTTTTTCTTCATCTCCCTCGAGTCTCTTAAAAAAACTCCATTGAAATTAAATTTAATAGTAACACATAGACTTCAATAAAATCCTTTTGAACTCAATGTTCAAATAAAAATGTTGAATAGATTGTTAGTTGTAGTAATTAGTCCAACACCATGAAAAACATGCATATCACTCTTTCAATGTTAAGAAGAGATGATAAGTTAGTTTGGAACGACGATGAGATTGATTTTAATGAAGTGTGATTGGTTTCTATGAGTTTAAAAAAAATAAAATGATTATTAAAGTATATCATTTTAATAAAATAATATTTAAAAAAATAAAAAAAAATGATAAAATTATCCCCTTACGTTTTCCTTTTATCTCTTATGTTGGGAGTCATTGCACCCAAACTAAGCCCAAATAAATAATGAATACTGCATGGCCCATGCAAGAAGTACTGTTGGACAGTGTGAGTGTGTGACCATAACCTTAGGCTCTATTGTGCGCGCATGTGAAGAAAGCTATGGGATTTTACTCCTCTATTAAACTTTTTTCGCTCTAAGAAATCTTCTTTGTTAGTTTTTCGACACCATGCACTTGCTCTCTGATCTATAAATAGCACCTTGGGGAGGAATGGGTCTTCAGGCAAAGTTGCTAATTCTTGTTTCCAATTATACTTCAATCAAAGCTTTTCTTAGTTAATTGCTTTTTCCCACTCATACATTTACAAAGACTCACAGTTATGGCCCAAAACAAACTACTCCCCATTCTTGTTTTCCTTTTGCTTGTTTTCTTCTTAGAAATTCAGTGCGTTGTAGGAAGGCATTTGACATTGAACCAAAACCACAGTTTCCAGAAGGTCCAAACTTCCGGAAGAATCCTAGCAAAGGAAATAGGGACAATTCTTGATCCCAAAATTAATGGTGTTAACATTAATAAAGCAGCCGTTGCCAACACGCAGTCTCCACCTTCACCACCAAGTGTGGTTATAGGAGCAACCCAAGCCCCGGCACCCAAAAACGTAGACGACTTCAGACCCACAACTCCTGGCCACAGCCCTGGCGTCGGCCATTCGCTTCAAAACTAGGTCACCAGTTTCTTACAGTGCTGCATGCAGCAGCACCGCTCCATCTCCATGTTAACCGCGCATTCCAGACAGATCATGGTATTCTAACATGCGTGGTGACAGAAACTTCTATCCTGGAAAAACTTCAGCTTATATTTTGTTTGTTTCTCTGTTTAACAAGTCTTTGGTTTAATTTCAGTTTGCGCTATCCTAGGTTTGAGTATTGTTTGGAGGGGAGAAAATTTGTATTTTGTGTGCTGTAGCTAAAGCTGAAATCTTAAGAGAGAGAAAAAAAGGATTGGGCTTATGGGACGAGAGAGACTATGTCTCTTTATTGTGTTGTTCAATTCAATTTGTTATAAATCTCCCCCATTAGTGTTTGCAAACATATTTAGTCAATTCAAGCAAGGGTTTCTTCTATATACTGCTCGTTTTTTGCCTATTGTTACTTTATCAGCACTCCATCGGCTTATTCCAAACTCAATACAATTTTAAAACATATATAACATGTTCATTAGTAGTATTTATTTTATGCTACTACTGGCATTTCTAGTAAATACATCATTAACTATACAAAATAAAGTGATATATTATACGATAACAGTTTGGATTTATTTTAATGGTTATTTCTTTTCTTTAAAAGATATTAAGTTCAAAAGTTATTCTTCTTTTTTTTTTCTTATATTTCCCTGCGAACCAAAAAAAAGTGATATAAGGTCACTGGCATTCCTTCTCATCTATAATAAGTTGCAGTTCCTTATGGTTTCTATTCTAAGAGTAAAATAACACAAGTTAGTATATACTTGTGAATTGTGATGAATCAGATGCATCTTAAAATCAAAGAGGCTAGATATCTAGACTGCATTCTTAATTGGTTGAAAGGATTGGTTGAAATGGTTATTACACGATAGTGTATATATATATATATATATATATATATATATATATATATATATATCTCATTTTTATATATACTTTCATTCCATATGTTTATTCAAAGTGAATCATTTATTGTTAGAATTATTAATAAGTTTATTAAAATAAATATTTACTACTTAATTATCACATTATATATAATAAATGGTTGATCAATTTTGTTAATAATTGATTATATGTGATATGATTTGAATGAAATATACATATATTAAGGTATGTGGAATAATAGTTTCATGTAATTATTTTTATATTTAATTATTAATGCTGCAAAGTAGTACATACTTTCAATAAATAGTATAATCTCTTACCTGTTATATAAATGATCTCGAACAAATATTCAACATGAATGTGGTCATTTTTCCATCAAAAAGATACATTTTTTTAACATTTTTTTGGGAAAGCTGAAATGATTTCGAGTATAGATTTGAATCTAATACCTTAATGATAGCCATTAATGTTTTTTAAAAGAGTTGCATGAACCAACTCAATTAAGTAACAAGTTCAAGGCATCTCTATTTTCAAGGTAAAGAGGTAAAAAGTCATACGGCATGCATACCGTAGACTTAGAAGAAGAAATTCCGTAATTAACAAGATTACCAAATTGGTTACAGAATTCAATATGACCATTATCACTTGTTCATGATGGCTCAATTGGGATGAATTTGGACATATATTTCTGGATAAAAGAATCTGGACGTTTTGGTAAACGATCCAAATGCACTCTTTTGAGACAAGTGTACATCATAGTCCAAACTTCAAGTTACCAGACCTAGAGTAACTTCTTCTTCTTTGGTTATTCCACTTAAGATGTTAAACTGTTCTAAGCTGCATGCATTTGTACTGATTTATATTTCAAATGAAGGGGTTTCATTAGAGTAGTCTTAGAATATAAGACCAAAACTGTACAGTATGTACGATGAACCTAGACTCAGATATGTGAAGTCTTGCAGTGCGTGAAACAGTTATTAGGAATCAAAAGATCATATGCATGAGAGATTCCTTGTGCTCGAACTGAAGTTTGAATTAGTCAATTTAACTTTTAACAAAACTGCGGTTGCATTTTACAGCCTAACATGGCAGATAATCAATTGTTTTTGTTCCCTGGTTGTGGCATTGCAAATGGTAAAAAAGCCGCTAGCATTCTCTCTTCCCTGCATATAAAGCAGTGCTGAATAAGGTTCAGTGCCGGAGGCTGTGGACTTCCTCAGAAGCAGGAACCAACCACAAAAAAAGTCCTACAAGAATATTCTTCATAGTCAATTATTCCACTCTAGGTGGAGGGATTGAAGGAGGTTGAGGGATGGCGAACTGGAGCTCATCATTTGCTTCATTTGACTTGATTGATCGAGGAAAATGCAAGATTTGTTTAGTGATAAATGTTGGTGGAGGGGCCTCTTTTGGATGGTGTCATTGACTTTTTGATTAATTATGAGCATTCTGATACCAGAAACACAAACTCTAAACATGCAAATAGGTAAGAGTAAGACAAAGCATGAATCTTGCATATTTATGTTAACTAATTAAGAATAATTATTACATTATAAATAAGTTAATTTAGCACACCCTCATATTGTGAGGTTGGACAAATATTTCATGTACAAAATTTTTTTATATTAATAAAAAAATTATTTCGTAATTTATATTCATAATTTTTATTTGTGATTTTTACTTTCTAGACTACAAAAAGAGTAAGTTTTACTCTGAGCAAGTAAATTATGAAGAAATTAAACAAACAATATAATTATGAATTTGTACATACAAATTAAACAACAATGACTTCAAATTCTTGCATTTGATGATTGCAGCTTGAAGTAAAGGTTAGGGATAGGTTGAAGAAATTCCAGAGTTGATTAGGATGATTTTTTCAGTGATCAAAACCAGCAGACTCCACTGTTAGATTTTAGTGGAGAATTACATATCATATTACATATGTTGAACAATAGAAGAAAAACTGTCTCACTCAAGACTTATCGTTAGTACTTTATGGTTTTTTTAAGGTACCTAATAGAATAGCCTAGCTTTTCAGAGGTAGTGGGCGGAGCTCAATCGTTGATTTGACATGTCCTTGAGTTTGATAAAGAAATAGCTCCCACGCCCCAGGAGAGAGAGAGAGTCAAACCCTTTAGTTCAAATTTCATAAAGCTAGCATTAAAGGGTCAAACTTTTTGCATTTAGAAACTTGAAAAAGCAAGATTCAGATCAATATCAACTGAGGACACTGATTTTTGGTCAAATTCCGGCTGGCTTATGAACCATCCATTATGACCCGTGATTCTACTTTTTTCCATTAGTGGAAGCTAAATAGAACCCAGTTTTCTTAATTAAAGCATTTTCATCACTATAGTGCTTTCACTACTGTTGCTTACATTATTGTTTAGGCTTGTACTAAGGTGATAACTTAAGAAAGCATATAGTAGAATAATGCTAACTCTCTGAAACAGATGCTTGTTTTCATTCTTGAATGCAATTTCTGAACATATACTAATTAGCACTGTGAAAGTTGGAGAGAAATGCTGATCTCCCAATTACTTGATTTTTCCAAGGTAGCTGAAGTCTCATGATTCTATTTGGCTAGTCTCATATATAATTATATTTTTTTTATTGTAACAGTACTGCTACAGGATTACTAGTAAAGGAAGATATTGAGAAATTCATTTTGAACACCTTTGCCTTTGATTCAATTAATCCAGATGATAAAGTCTTAGCCTGCTCTTTCTGATAGAAATCAAAACTCTATAAGTTGTCATTCATATTTGATACCCAATCAATAAGTTTATTAATGCGCCCGTCAATGGAAAATCTCTGATGGTAGTGATTCAAGAACATTAACCGCATTCAAAGAATTAAAGGTCTTGTTAATTATTCATGGTTTCCACCTGGGAACCTTCAACATTCAACAGCCAAGCAATCATTCCACCCATTTGGTTGAAACTTCAAAGCTTACAACTACCATAAACAGTGGAGGTTCAACAAAAGAGCCATAGGACAGATGTGTTTCACTTGAATTTGTCGACCAAAAGAATTCTAAGCTTTGCACAGCAGCCATCAGTATATAATAATAATACTATTCATGCACTTGCAAGTGGAAAAGTACAGGGGAATCCCTACCTTTTCGGTGCATTTCAGTGGTGGGGGAGTCCTTATGCTAAATATTTCTATCCCTAGGGACTAGAGGTTCTACACCAACACGGTTAGCTCTTCTAATATCTGTCACTAAAAATTTGATTAAAGAGATTGCTGTAATCCTCACCGAATTCAAACGATAAAGTAACATTTCAGCACTATGAAAGGTCAAGAATGGAGGGATGGAGCTTTCAAGTCTCAATTGATAGCTTTGTTCTTGAAAATTTTTAAAAAACAAGTGTAGAGGAAGCCATTGTTTCACCTGAAGTTCTTATTTTAGTACTATTATTGTTAAAAAAAGATATAATAAGAGCAGAACAAGTGGGGCATACCCATATATATATATATATATATATATATATATATATATATAATACATTGCTTGGATCACAGAAGAATACTGTTAAGAGATATGCACATTATTATGGAGTATTAATCTTTCAAGAGAGGAACTACATTTCCACATTGTTGTATAAAAAATTTTCTTGATAACAAAAGGATCTTTTAAAATTTCTAGAATTCAAATCTTCCATCATTGCGATTGATGCCACACCACTTAATTAGCGGTTAGGATCCTCAATTGGCCCTGGTTCCTGACATTATAAATCCCTGGGATTGGGAGGACCAGAACTCAATTCATTGTGCTTAGTTATACCTTCTTCATTCTCATCTCTCTCTTAATCTATCTCTGGCAATTTGATTAAATTCCCTTGAGAGACATTCTAGTTTTTTCATACTTAATTATGGAATTCAGAGCCATGCATAAATGTGCTTTTTTTCTTCTGGCATGCAGCCATTTAGTTTTCTCAGTAGAGGGAAGACAAATGAAATCAGTGAGCAAGACTGACAACTCTGCAATGCACAAAGAAGATCATCAGCCAGAAACCCCAAGTTACATTCCTAATGCTGCTAACCATTCAGTATCAGGAAAGAAAGAGGTGCTGCCACCGGCTATACCAACTAAAAGCTCAGATTTTAGTGATTCAATTACAGGTTACAAGGATGATTTCCGCCCCACTACACCAGGGAATAGTCCTGGTGTTGGACATTCTTTCGAAGAAGATGATGAAGATATTGCACAGAAGCCAGGAAGCATTAGCTCTAGTAACGATATGCATTCCACTGCAGGAGAGAAAGATGGTTTCCGAACTACCAACCCTGGACACAGTCCTGGAGTTGGTCATTCTTTTCCAAGCAAAAAATCAGAACCAAATTCCTAGACATGTACATGGCTAAATGCTCCCGCAGGTTTAGGTATATCTCTTCAATCTCAATCACGTAGGACTTGCATGAAAGCTAGGTTGAAAGTCTGATTCGAATTCTGATGTAAAAAAAATTGTCCCCAAGGCAAACTGGTTTGATGCTTGTAACTAGTAGTTATTTTATTGTCTGTCACTATGTTATGTACTGTACATTACTCTCTGCAATGTCTTATTTCAATCATCTTAATAAATTGTTTCTGGTATCTCTCTTTTCCTCTGGTGGTCCTGCATACGATCTGTATTTAACAAAACAGAGAAAAGCAAAAAAAAAAAATCAGATGTCTTTAATTAATATTTTTTGGTGTACTTAATCAATTCAAATAAAGTTATCTGTATATATATATATATATATATATATATATATATATATATATATATATACAGATATGTATGTATGTATATACGTGTGTGTATACATGATTGCACGGGTCTGTGAGGACCAACAAATGAAGCATATATAGAATAATAAAGCTTTAATTTCCATTTTTGGCAAGAAGAATCCTAAACAATTATAGATTAATTAAGGAACTCCAAAAGAGTATATATGAAAGCTAAGCATTAAGAAATGGAGATGAAAAGGGTCCCATGAGCGAAAGAGCCAATGAAGACCTTTTTGTTGATTATACTAAGGAGATGCAAAACAAAGAATACCGCCGAAAGTGACTAAGTGCACATGAATGCCAAAAGCCAACTAATTCTGGCACTTGTACTACTGTACATTTTCATAGAGTTTCTTTTTTTTTTTTTAAAGAAAAGGGGCTGGATAGAAGATAACATACCTAAGCGCAAGTGCACTGGGTTCAAAACACAGAACAAAGTAGCAAGATAGAATGCAACCAGACCATCATGATCAATGGAGTAAGTTCCCTAGGAATTAATATGAGAAATGAAAGCTAATGCCATCGCAGATGCTTTGGCAAAAGCAGGTGTATCCAAAGATGAGTTCTTCATTGCATGGTGGTGATACCTGGTAACTGCTCTTAGCCCTTGCTGCTACGCTTTAATCCTATAGCTCCTCGCCCGGTCATCTTTAGTAACACTGATCATCCCTAGTGACACTCTTTTTGTTTTGATCATGCTGTTCCTCTGACTTTGCTGTATCTTTCATCATCATTATAACTCCAATGCTTATAAAAAAAATGAGAAATCAAAGCAAACTTTATATGATCGGTTTGAGATACTAGCTGAATATGCATCGTTGGAGAAGTTTTTCATACCCCATGGGACTTTTGCACATCATTATTGGTCCATAGAACAGCATTTGCGGAGTCACTCTAATTGATAAGCTGATGAGTGCTGATAAATATATTCGATGTTTTAAAAAGTAAGAATGCTTCTTCGGATGGTTATGAATTCTTCAAAGATGGATTTGGCATTACCAACAAAGAAAATTCCTTAAATTGATCTTGATTCTTTTAAAATTTTTTCATACGAAAAAAATTAAATGTGCATTTATAACGGTAAGAATAAGTTTCATCCCTTAAATTTTAAATTATCAATATCTCCTTATATATCAAATATAAAACCTTTTAAATGAAAGAAAAAAATTTCACTTAAATTAGTTTTTAAAGTTGAAAATTCCTATAGTTAAGTTTCAACATTTAATTTCATGAAACTATTATTAATTTCATTTATTTCCATAAAGTTTTTGTATAATAAATTTATGTACCATAAAAGAAAAAAGGGTTCTAATTAATTTATCAAGATGACAAAATTATATCCATACTAAAGAAGGGTTAAAGTTCACCTTAACATTTATAATATATGATAGTATACTTTACATTCGCCTCAATGCGAATAAAGAGAGCGGAACTATTGGACTCAAAAGTTAAAAAGATTACAGCAAACTGAGTAGGGCCGGCTATGTTTTTTCTCGTTAACAAGAAAAGCGACTAGATTAAACCCAGAGGCTGGTTCCAAGGTTAGTTCGAGCGCATGCGTATCAGCAACTGGCTGCGCAAAGGAGGTTTATTTTAGTACTTGGAAGAAAGCAGCCGCAAATCTTTATTGGGTAGATTCCCATGGAATCTTGTACGACAACTGTTTATTTGTAAAGATTCTTCGAAATCAGTAATAAATGTTATCAACCTAAACCCCTTTTGGCCTTTAGGGCATCTGACAAGTTGTCAGACGACAAATGGAATCCCCATGCCCTTAAGTCACAGAACCTTTGATAAACGCTCAAAAGCTTCTCCATGTGCGATCATTTTCAAGGCTTTTAGCAGTAAGTACAGTTTCATAGCTGTGGTTGAGATTCATGGGCGATCTACTGCTAACTTGCTAAGTCCATCGATTTTATTTGATAATGGCCTTATAGATTTTTGGGCCTCAAAAGAATCTAGCAGCTAGCCAGTGGTGGATGAACATCGGTTTTAAATTATAAATATACTAGGCTCCGACAAGAAAGCTACAATTACTTGTGGCTTGGGATTCTACTTGTGACAGACTGAAAGAGGCCTCCTCCGGAGGGGAGCTGTTGTTGCACGTTTGCTCCAACTTGTTTTTTTATTTTACTATTACCAACTTGATCAATTGTCCATTATAATAATATATATATATAGAAAAAGGATTAAAGTGAACAAAAAACGATAACAATCGATATAACGTTGAATTCTTAATATCAGTGATCAATTTAAAAATTTAATAATTTCATACGTGTTTTACTTCAAAAATGCGATATATTTGAATATTAACATCATATGTTGATACTAGACCTGCTCATGGCGGGTTCAAGTCAGATTCGGGTTAGGTTGATGTTGTATTATATAATAACATATATATAAGTTTAAATCAGTTCGAAAATATGAATCTCTAAATAATATGTCATTTATTTTTTGTATTTTAATTTTTTTTCTATTTATTTTTTTACTTTTAGTCCTTTAAAATTTAATTTGATTTGTCAAAATTTATATGTCAATTTTTATATTAAATATACATAATCATTTTTATTAATCAATAATATTTTATATACATATGATTACATTAGATTTAATAAATAAATTTAATGATGTTTGGACCGAGCTGAGCCCCGGCTTCAAAGGATCAAGTTTAGGTTTGGTTTGATTTTTTATCAGGTCTAAAAATTTTGTCTAAACTCGTTAATTGCATTTTATATTTTTATTCAAATACGATGAAATATTGGATGAATATTCGAGTTTGAGCGGGTAACCTGACTCTTAAATAGATCTAATTGAGATGAACATACCTGAAAAAAAAAATAATAATGATGAAATATTGATTTTTAGTTATCAGTTTGGTGCCAGTGAAAGTTCACATTTTGTCTTACCTTTTGGAAGGAAAGACTATTAATGCAAAGGACTGCGGACAAACAAAGTAACAACTAACAAACTGCTGGCCAAACCTTTTGTTTATTGTTCATTTACAAATAAATACATAATGTATTAGGTTCAGCTAGCTTTAGACAACGGTTACTTGTAAAAAATGCCTCGTAATTGGGCCTCACAACCCACATGCTGCACACTTCTCCCGGCTCTCTCTGGCTTCTACATTTTTTTTTTCCTTTTCCATAACCAATAATGCCTATAAATAGCGTCGATGTAAGATTGAATTATACAATAGCTTCCATCTTGGTTTTGCTCTAAAACACTAATATTTCTGTAACTTCAGCACTCTTGCCATGGCCAATGTCAGATGTAGTGGTCCGTTTTTCCTTGTAATAATGCTTATTTTGTCCCCTGAAGTACTTCTCTTTACCGAGGGAAGGAGCCTGGGACTGAAGATAAATGTAAAGAATGTCTATTTATTCAGTCCTGGCGTGAAGAGCATTAATGTAAGCCCCGCTGGGAAGAAACTAGCCATGATCCCTAGCTCCTTGCACCATGTTTTCAGGTCCTTGGAAGAATATGTAGATGCTTTTCGACCCACAACCCCTGGACATAGCCCTGGCGTCGGCCACTCCATTCAGCACTAAGATATTTGTAATTGTTTGTAGGCTTGTACTTGTAGTAGTTGATATTGTAGGCAATTTCGCATTCTCTTCATTTTCTTGTATTATTGCTTGTATTCTTATCCCTACTTTTAATCAAAAGTTAATTTGCAATTAAGTTCGACCTCTCTCCGTACAATCATTTTTTAATTTTTATTTTTTTTATAATTGAAGATAGAGAATGCACTTACTTTGGGCTTGACCTTTAAAGTTTTACCATCATAACTTTTTTTTACCACTTAATCAAAAGATTATTAATAATTTTTCTAAGTAATTAAGGAACAACATTTTCATATATAGCTTATGTTATGAAGTATATTACTCTTAACTATGATCCCAAAAACTTAGAATTCATAACTTTTGCAGATTGAATGAAGTGATAGTATGCAATAAGCAACCTAGCTAAGGATGAAATCTTTGACAAAATAAAGCTATAATCCTTTTTTATTTTCAATCAAATAAGCACCAATCTCCAATCATCTCAACTAAGTTGAGGAAATTACAACTTGGTAATTAAAATTAATGTGAACATAAAGAAATAAGATCATTTCAAAAATGAAAGGTTAGTTAATAATGTATTTGGGGTTAGATATTAATGTTCAAGGGATTCGACAGTTTGCATGGCCCATGCAACTTCTTTACATGTTTCCCTAGCTTTTCTCCTTGAAAATTCATCAGAAGGAATGCTATCTGGCAGGCCAAATACAATTTAGAATTTCTACATTAGTCTAGGTCATTGAAGAATTCGTAATAGCTTACTTGATGAATAATAATTTTATATTTCTTTTCTTCTTGTTTGGTTCAACATTTTCCTTGAGAGGGATTGAAACATGATCACTGAATTAAAAATCTAATATTTTATTAAGACTTACATTGAAATAACATCAGTTTTTGGCTTTATAATTCTTTGATCAATTGTCAATACTGTAATCCAATCACGTTTAGTCACACAAAAAGTTAAAATGAAAATGAAAGGAATTTAAATTGAAACTTGTCAGGTATGTGAAAAATATTGCAATACCACCAACTTTTTTTCCTTAAATAAATTAGGAGAAAAAACATTAAGAAAGTAAAATGACCCTTGAACTCATTGTACAGCCGAGAACAGAAAGAAAAAAAAAAATGTAGGAGATGCAGTTGCATGAACCATGCATGATTATTTCCCTGACAGCTTTGTAAGCTAAACTGTGAAAATGTCTTCGCTTTGTCTGGGGGCTTTAACTTCAGAAAAAATTCGAGTATAAAGGGATATTCGACAATTACTTCCCTTTTTATAATTGCTCCCTTGTACTTAGTTCACATGCAGCTTGAATTTACTTACGGAATTTTCCTTGATGCTTGGGAGTAAGCTTGAGTTTGAGAGTTTAGGGCGTCACATGCTCTTAACCTCTTTTTCTTTATTATCAGCCTCCAGACAAACTGTTACAATATCTGTTTTTCTTTTCGTTTATGTACAGGTAGTATGCCTTTAGGATTCCGTAAATAAAGATAAATAAATTAAAAAAGATCAGAGTCAACACTCAACAGACAACAAGAATGGAAATTAGAGTTGTTTTCCATTTCAATCAAGATGAAGAGTATGATGGAAAGAAAAGCAATCGTGAAGAAATAACTGCAGCAATGCATGGCAAAGAAGCCTTACAGTTTTATGAAAAGTATCATGGAAAGGAGTTTGCTACATATTTTAATCAGAAAGTGATTTTTTCTAATAAGCGTTAAGCAATTAAAAATAAACCTAAAGAAAACACAAGAGCTCAATCAAGGTATTGGCCTTTCGGGTCAAAAGATGTTAATTAAGATATATTAATTTGCAACTTTTTCTTCAAGAGTGAAAGAAAGTTTCTACTTTCAAAAAGCACTTGAACAAAACTACGAAAAATTCTATAAATTCTAAGGAATCTTCGACTATCCCCCACTGATTCCATAAAATAACCATTATTAACTGTTAAAAAAGTTATTTATTTTGTTAAAAGTACTGCAAAGGCAGTGTCCAACTGGTTAATTAATCAACACTAATTTTATTTTCTGTCTCCTAAAAAAGATATTATATTATAATACAAAGTGGCAACTGGCAACTACCTTCCACAAGCTAGGGAGATGCTTTCCTTTTGAGTTTTATATATTTTTGAATGTACCCTTAAAATTTTCCTTTAACTGCAAGGGAAGTTTGTGCTTTTAGTGGCTTAATAAACCTTTTGAAAGCTTGAATCTTTAACAGCTGCAAAAGGTTTATTAGGCCACCGGTTGTAAAGTAGTAGAGTAGTCCCGCAGCCTTTAAACAATATAAAGGCCTAACTACAAGAACCGGCCAAATAAACAGTGTTGTCTAGTGGAAGTGGTAGTGGAGAGGCGCATGAGAGGAATAATAAGGTTAAGTACAAATTAATCTTTCGTATTTTTAAATAGAGCTAGTGCAACCTTTGAGCCGTTCGAAAGGTAGGACGGATTGTGAAGGATCTGAAATTCAATTGTGGTTGACAACCAGCAAAGTGCATAAAAGAGCTATACCATTGCCTTTCTGTTTGATATAGAGATTATCCCTAGTGTTTATTAGCCATTCAGGTGTCTATATGGTCAGATATATGGAATATGCGTGAGATTTAGTGTACTTGCTCAAGCACACAATTGCATTAAGCATGTCATTATTGTGTAAGCGTGAGGAGAGTAGTTGATTAACGATTAATCATTCGATTAGAGATATTGAGCAAAAAAAAAAAAAAAATCATTCGATTAGAGAAACTTAAAAGTACTTAATGATTAGACTGTTCGACTTTCCAAAAAAAAAACAAATATTCATAAATTTATTATTTATTACTTTCGATTTTTCATCGTTCGTTGATTCGTTCAATTGTCACTATCAAGCAAAACTTTAAAGAATTTGTTCCATGTACGCCGACCAAAATAATAGTTAAAAGTCTTTGTAAGGGCTATATCCTATATACCATGAATCAAGTGGTGGGTTTTTTTTTTTCTATCCGCAGAAGGAAAAGTAGTATATAGAGTAATAGTAAATTTTGTCTTTGACACTTTGTAGATAGAGTTAAGTATCTTTTTCTTGCACTTGGGTTGATTTCTTTTTAGTTTTCCAACGAAGGAATAGCTAGCCCAGCCTCTCATTGAACCGTATGGTGGAGGCAAGTAGAATATAGTGAACATGCGGCAGCCAATATGTGTGTTTAACTTTTCTGTTCATGTGAGGTAGGGCTTAAACGTTATATATAAGCCGTCCAATGTACTTTGTCTTTTGTTTTTTCATCCTAGTGGTATCCTCCATCTGATGTGGAGGCTGTCACATGCCCATGTCTCTGAATTAACATCTTTAATTCTATACAACTTGCCTAGACAGGGCTTTAAATACCACAGTCCTTACTAAACCCTTAAACACTTCAGCACCTCTTAATTACCATAGCAGCCTTATATTCCTTTGCATGATGGCAAGTTTTAGGCTCAAAAATGTTTGTCTTCTTCTCCTTGTTTTGATAATCTGTCATGAACTATTTGTGTGTAATGTTGAAGGAAGGCATTTGAGGAGTAAGTCGTGCAAGAAATGCTCAAGGCAACAACGAGAGCAGAAGAGTTTGAGGATGCAAAAGAATGGAAATCATAGCAATGGTTCAGGCCAAGAGCAAAGCAGTAAGGTTGGATATATTGATGATTTTCGACCCACAGTACCGGGTCACAGTCCGGGAGTTGGTCACTCCATAAAAAATTGAACTATTGTTTTCTTTTTCCTACATTCTTTTTTTACCCTCACTCGCCCAACTGCTGCTATTTCTCTTTGGCTCTCTCAATCATGAGTGTGGTTGAAGATGGACTGGGAATGGGGATGAAAATTTGAAATTTGTGAATGTAGATGTAGACATGTAGTTAATTGATAATTGAGTTTCCTTTCTTATTTATCCTTAGGTTTCTTGTTTTTTTTATCATTTTCATATTAGAAACATAAACGATCGGTAATTATAAATGCACCTCCATACCTAAAAATTTAGAATATAAATGTCATAACTTATCTCTTATTGAAAAGGATAGATCAACTTGGACTATTGACTTAAGATATAAAAAATTTGTAAATATAAGATTCGAAACTCACTATTTGTATCTTTTTTCTCTTAAATCAAATACTTTCATTATATAAAAAAAATCAAATAATTATACATATATATATATATATAAGAATTTAAGTCAATTAGGTAAAGTTGAAGCCATCATTGAAAAGACAACTGATTCAAGTTACACCTTCACAAACCATAATCTTATAATTTTTTTCATCATCTTTCCAAGATTGGACAGTTAGGTAGGATCATATGTTTAAAAAGAAAAAGAACCACTTCCACCAGAAAAAAAATAAAAGAAAATAAAATAAAAAGGGGATATTGGTATTTTTTTAATCCAATGAGATAAAATGGGATAAGAATAACCTATTTTCAGATCACAAATATAACTGTAATAACCAGGAAAAAAATAAAAAAAAGCAAATATGTATCCTGGCTCCTAAAGTGCTACGACTACTATTCCTCGAAGCAATGAATGGTAGAATTAGAACCAGAATCGATCCCAAAATGCACAGCGGGGTCACGCATGTCTCCATAATATCTCTCACATGTCGGCCCTATAGCCATTTCTATCAAACTTTGAGCACAAAGACATTTTTCTTGTATTACCCAGGAGAAGAGAGGACAACACTTTTTGCTATGTCTAATACGAGAACCAGACAGATTCATTTGAGGTTTGAACTTTGAACCATACCTTTTCTCATTGTGACATCCCTAAATTATAATAACATCTACATTTTAAAGTATCTTATACCCATTTATCTTCTAGAATTGTGAAGTTAGAAATGTCTTCCCTAATGTCCATGCTAAGTTACTTACAATATCTCATGATTAGGTGTCTTATACTGTTATAACCTTGATTACTTAATGCATTTATATATGAACTGATATTATGAATTGTTAGTGTGCAAATCTTATATACTACTGTTATTAAATTATAACATGTCAATTCATAATTTTAAAAGTTTTAAAATAAAGAGTTATTAAAAATAAATATTTTTAAATTTATTAATCAATGAAACATTTTGATTTTTTTTTATAAGTAATAGATTTTATTGATTGATTAAGGGACAAAATTAAACGAGTGAAGTTTGTCAATATTTTGAAGAAAAGTAACTCGTTTGTAAATTTTTTTTGACAAAAATCAATTTCAACAAAAGTGAAATTGTATATGCTTGACTTTAATTGCTGTTTTTCTCTTTATTTTCTTTGGCATCGGGACTCCCATGTCCTTTATTCCCATCAATAATATTTCTGCATGTGATTGAGATATTTCTAGAAGCTTTTATAGTAGAACTTAGCAGAGTAAAATAACAAAATAGAGAAGTATAGGAATTATAAAAGAAAATATGATAACCGACAAATTAAAAGAGGAAGTTGACTACTTAATTCAACAGCTACCACTATGCCAAGAAGAAACCACCCTTAGAGGAACCTGCTTTTACAAGGGTATTCGTCATGTCATTTGTCTCTCAAAAAATTTTCAAGAAAGAAACTTCACCAATTGAAAACACCATACGAACAATATCACAGAAGATGGATCATGTGAAATGTCTTGATATGATTACTGACACTATATATATACATATAATTTATGTAGTGATAATTTATCAAATATAACCCTTCATATATTCTACTTCTATGGTATTGGTTTTGTTTTCTTAATAACTAATTACACTTGTAGTTTTGTTGAGATGCATCTTTAAATTATAAAATCTCAAAAACATAAGAAAAAAAAAAACGCCATTTCTCATTAAGAATCAAATAAAGTTAAGATGGTACTTAGTTTGAAAAATAAAATAAAATAAAAGAATGGGACATACCCATGTGGTCATCATTCCTAATCATAGTAAAATACAGATTATATATACACATAGCCCGTAAAAATTAAAATTATTATAAATAAACCTCAAAGTTAAAGCATAGAATGAAAAATATATAAAACTCTTGATTGGGATTTAGGTCCCCACGTGCACTAAGAAATAGTGGTAGATGGATCGATCGTTAAGTTAGTTTAAGGACCGCAATTTGACCTACTTTGATACCTCACTTGGATCCATTATTAACGACAAAGATACGCTCTCTAATTTAATCTTCAAAAGGATGAAATTGCTTTAGTTAAAGGGTTTTGATAAGTTCTCTGACATTTTCTATTTAGGTTTTAGTTTGGTCTCACACGAGAGAGAGCAGGGACAAAGCCTCGTGGCTTGTGGAGTTCTCAACTATGATAATGCAAGTTGCAGCATGCGTGGAGTCTGATTTTTTTTTGCTCAATCATAGGATTCATTAAAGAGATATAAGGATACATTAACGGGATATCACCCTTGCTCCATAACAGTCACCCCACCAGCAAAACAGAAAACCAAAACAAAAACCTCCTTACACAGCAGTATTCACCAAACATTAGCAAAACAAGAAACCAAAACAGTGACCCCCCTTCCACATCATAACTCACCAAATGTTATGACAAATTCAAATACAAGCTTTATCACAACAAAGCAAGATACTGCCACCAAAATGGATAGATCAGAAAAGATCAGGCTCTAGACAAGCTGTTTAAGATCGAGTATTGCCTTCCCTTTGCATCACTTGCATCACCACCCTGGAATCTTCTTCAAGATACTACCTACAGGAACTGGAAAGCTCAAGAATAGTCTAACTACCTTCTACCCATGCATCACCACACGCCAAGTACATTAACGGCCAAACACCCCTGTTTAGTAACACCACACATCGCTGCTCAAACATTAACCCCGCCGAGACCTTCTATCCGTCGTGAAAGTATATTGCTTGATTAACACAGGTTGTCTTCTAAACCCTAAATCTTAAGCTTTAAACCCTATAAATATTAAATTATTTCTTTTCTAGCTTGATGATATAACAACCACATTTTCTTTTTCTTTTGTGAAAAAGAGAGAGAGAGAGAGAGAATTTGGACTCGAGTCTCTTTGAACAAAGAGATTACAATGTCGGATTCCAATATTTATCTCTTCGAGGGGTTGAATGCTGCTGTATATATTGAGAATTTCGATCAGTTGATGATTCATTTTTAACCAAACTTCAATTCTTCTTTCAAAAAAAGAAATATTTTTCAAGCATATATGATATATCTCTTTACAGTCTGAAACCATTATGCTAAAGATGGTACAATTTATTGAAGTGGAATCATGGTGCCCCAGCTATGAATGTCTCATGGATCATATATTTATGCGTCAAGATATCTCAAGATCTCACCTAATCTCATTTCAAGTCTCTCTAATTTAATCATAAAATTTATCATTAAAAAAAAATCTAAAATTGACAGATAACTTGAGTTATATATTTACTATATTTTTAAAAAGAGTTGAAATATATATATATATATATATATATATATATATTCATTATTTAGATTTCCTCATATGTATAATTTTGATGTAAATTACGAAATATTTTCATATCACGAAATTAATTTTCACTCGTATTGTATTATAGGCATTGATCTAAAGAAATTTGATTTGATAAAGATTTGAACACGAAACCTCTTATTAAGATTGTCATTGTTCAATAATTCAATAAAATCTTATATTATTAAATTATTCGTTTAAATTTCCTCCTATGTATAATTATAATAATACAAATAATACTAACTTTTCTTTGTAATAAATTTTTGAACTTTTGCGATGTAAACTTGGGATTTCCTTACCATTTTTTCTTTCTCTCTCTGCATTTGGGTTGGGCTGAAAGAGTAAGAGATCCAACCAATAATTTCGTACAATATATATGCAACCAAACAGGAATCTACGATTAATCTACAAGTGATTGGGCCTATGCAAGGGCTTCTGTTGCTTACTGGAATTGGCAAATAAAGAGTGTTGTTTACTGGAATTGGCAGCTGTGCATGAGAATGGTGAAAGTAAACTCTCTTGTTTCTCTTGATTTCTTTATTTCAAAACCTTAATAGTAAAACCCTGGATCTTTATTGTGAAAAGGTATGAAAGACGTTTAAATAAACAGAATCAATGACATTCAATGCGGTTGACAACCAAACTTTTGTCAAGCTGAAACAGCAGAGTGCAGCAACATCTAGTCCAGTTAACGGCAATCAGCAGACCAGATCAGCAGGGTCTGCCATCATACTCAGCTGGCGTTACAAGCAGCGGCAGCTGCTGCAACTAACAGCAATACATCACTGGAAATATACATTGATCAGGTACCCTTAAATTTAAAATATTTAAGTTCAAACTCAATTAATTTTATAATATTCGAATTTGATTAATTATCTAATTATTTTAGTTTATGTTGCACAAACCTTACTCATATAATATAAAAAATACTCATTAATTATTTGGACACACTAAATTATTTGTTTATTAAGTTAAAATTTGATTTTTAAATTTAAATTTAAAATTAATTTTAGAACAAATTATTCAAAAATTAAATTCATAAACTTAATTTAACTCATAAAAATAAAATTAAAATTAAAAATCATAATTATAATATTTAATGAATTAATTTAAAAAAATACTATATTAATAATAAATTATTTATAAATAAAAAATAAAAATATTATTAAAATTTTATTATTTGTAATCAGATTTGAGTAACCGATAACCTAAAATAATTATTCGAACCCATGATCTTACTTAATCAATGCGAGCAATGTCGGATACCTATAGTAATCCCTGACATTGCTAATAAATCAGCACAAGATCTGCAGACTAATTCTTAGATATAACAGGATTAGTGTTTAATTGAACGAATTGTAATAAGCATTCTAAGTTTAAAGTTAAAATAAACTTAGATAAACTCTCATTAAAATTAGTTTCCAGGTCAGTGCCTGTTGAGTTCCTTCTGTCATTCTTCTACATTACTACGAAAGTAAGTGGAGAAGAAAAGATCTTCCTTTCAATCATTTCTGATTGGATTTCTGATTTTTTTTTTTTTCAAAAAAAATTCTGATTTGTTGAAAAGGAGAAGAGGAAACATCATGCAAGATTCCCACGTGTCGAATTTCCGCATTTTGGCTTGCTGATGACTGCATCTTTTGGCATAAAAGGCAAGTATTCAACTTTTGGCATCACTCATTCAAAGCTAGACGTGCTACAAACGGTAGATTTTGACGGGCGTTTGGTGGCGCAACTTCAATTTTTTTTTTTTCATGTAATAAATTAATATTTTTTTATAATAAATAAGTAAAAACTTAACAACTAAATAATAAATTTTACAATCAAATAAATATTGATAATTGATAAATGAACAGAAATATTATATGTAAGAATTAATATTAATTAACTAAAACAGATTACATAAATAATAAAGAAAAAAATTATTAGTTTTTTATATGACTAAATGTATTATTGTCTTTTTAAGAAATAACTATTATTTTGATATAAAAATACAAAAATTAAATAAATAAATAATTGAATATTATTTTGTTAAGATTCAATTTGTGTAAATATAAAATTATCATTTTTAATATAAACATATTATATCATTAATTTCCACTTATTTATTAATGTTCATAAATGTCAAATAATTTAATTTTTTATTATGTACAAACTTTATTCTAATGTTCAATCATTTTTCTTTTCATTATATTTCATTTCAGTTTTTATTTATTATTCAAACACATTCTACTGATCTTTAATCTCATTATTATCATACCTAATCTTAAAATAGTAATAATTAATTTCATTATTACCATTATTTTTAATTTTGTCAAAATCAAAATCTCTACCCAATGAATGGATAGTTAATATAAATATAGGAGAGGAACTTTGAATTTAATTCAAAGAACTCATATAATTACTTTTAAAAAGTATCATTTAATAAGTTTCGAGATTAAATCTTAACCCTTACCATACCTTTTTTTCATTTTCGAACTTTTATTTCTTTTGAAAAAAATAAACAATCAAAACAATACATAAAGTTGAAACTTGATCCAAAATCTAAACCATGTTTCAAAAAACCGAATTTGAGTATGAAATCATCTTGGATTGTGCTGGTGACTAGAGATAAGTTGATTTATTTGTTCTTTTCAAAATTGTAAGATAAATTTTACATTTTCATTTTATCCAAATATAGTAATATGTTGAATTCTACTTAATATTGCAAAACAACTATAAAAACTCATCTTTATTTATTATTATTATTTTTTTTTTGCTCAGTCAGAAAGCTTCATTGATAGATAGGAAAAACAACAAAACGTCATTCCAATCAGCCAAATGTATAAGAAGGTGAAACAGAATACACATCCTTAAACATCAGTGCTAACTAGAACAAAAGAACACAGCCAAAATAATAGATTCAACCACAACATACTAGGAAACACACAACAGAGTTGCATATCAGTACAGAAACGTAATAATTACCAGAACGCAAACATATTTGATCTATCCACACCCAATTTTGTTAAAGAGTTTGCAAAGAAATTGACTTCCCGAAAACAGTGAACAATTTTCACCAACTCAATTGACTTCCACAGCCTATCAATTTTATTAAATATACGTCATTCTTTTCATGGTCTTTTAAATTAAAACTTGATCCACGTAATGTCAATCAAAAAATCAGATTCAATAACAAAAGATTTCGACTTTAAAATAAACTAAAAAGACAAATAATTTCAAAGCAACTTTGATAGCAATTATCTCAGCAATGCTAACAATTAACTCATCTTTATTTTCTGTATAAAAATTTATATATATATATTTATTTTTTTTAAATCATTATAAAGAGCAGATTGCAAAACAACCATAAATATTTGCACTTGCTGTTGCTTGATGCTTATTTGACATGTTTCAATTCATGCAATAATTATATCAATTATCTTCATACAAAAAAATAAATAAATAAAAGCGAATGATTAGAGCAAAGGCTTCAGAGTCATGCGCATAGAGCAATGACTCCCATAATCCATTTTCAAAATCCTGCCATTATTGATTATGTTCTTGGATCAGTCAAAGGATTTTTTTCAACGTACTAAAATAATAAATAAATAAATAAATAAAACAAGAAAAAAAATTTCAACATTGCGAGTATGTTATTATGTTTGTATTAATTTGTTTAATTTTTTTTATATTTTACCTATTCGTCTACGAACATTAAAAATAAATTTGTGAAAACATGATTTTTAATATTAAATAAATATGATGATGAATATGTGTTCATAAATATTAAAAGAACATGTTAATAAATGTTAAATTAAAATTTTTATGAAATATATTATATTATTTTAATATTTATGATGTCAAATTAAAAAAAATTAATAATAATTTTGAAATTTGAAATTTTATTCTTATTAAACAAAAAATAAAAACTAAATGATTCATTAAATAAATAAATTTCAAACAAACTTTAAATAAGTTTATTTATGAACGTAACAAATAATTTATATCTTTGTTTACGATCGTTTACTATAATTAATAAACCAAACAAACAAAAATCAAATGTATCATAACTATTTGTCGAATATTCTATTCATTTTGATTTCTATTTAAAGATGGAATGATGGATTTAATAATTCTGTTATTTCATAATCAACCTCCAATGGATTATTTTTCGTCGGTCCAAAAAAAAACATCAAGCTAGTACCTCAATGAAATAAACAAATTTATTTCTATTTTCTAATTTCTTTTCAAGTAGTAATAAACTCGTCTATTATTACAAAATATCCGGTATTTATATTTTTTTTTCTCAATCAGAGAATTCATTAATGAAAGAAAGCTCACAGCAAAGGGTTATCTCCTTTGCTCCATTACACTTGCCCCACCGCCAAAAATGCAACAGAAAACCCCCTTACACAGCAGAACATACCAAACAGATAGGACTGATTCAAAATACAAAAACTCTACCTCAACAAAACAAAAACACTCAACGAAAATTAACATCCAAAAGAGTGAACAGCTACCAAAACAAAACGTAAAAAACATGGTTGATCTATCAACACCTATTTTTGCTAAAAATTCTATAAGAAAATTGACTTCTCTAAAACAATGAGCGATTTCCACCAATCCAATAAACTTTCATAGCTTATCAATTTCATTAACATACGTCATTCTGGTATTTATATTTATTAGTGTAAAAACCATTTTTCTTTAATTGAACATCTGGTCATTAATGACATCTCAGTTGCATGATTTGGTTAATCCCATTATTAACTGGGCTTCGGATTATTCAAATTGTAGTGCGACCAAATCACGTGAAATTAATTTCACTTGATCCGATTAATTTGTTTATTTTTATACTTTATATTATGATCATATTTTTATATTTTATTATCACATAAACAAATTAGTCACTGAAAATGTATATTTATGCATTTCATTTGATAGATTTCTTGCTTTCTATTTAAATTTTCGTGTACAATGGATAAAGATAAACATTTATTTACATTTAAGTAATTTCTTATTACAAACGAACAATTAATTTATATTAAGAATTTATTTAGATGCAAATTCTTTGAATGTAAAATAAAAATTAAAGTTTATCTATAGCTTGAAGGACTTGTATATTAGTCCAACATTTTGTCTTTTGCGCTAATTTTTTCTAATAGTAAAGAGAAAGACTATTCGACCCCGATAATGTCTCTGTATTTTTACACTTTTTTTTCAAATAATATAAAATTATTCAAATTTATTAGTACTCTTTTTGTTGAAGTAATATAGTTTATTTAAGTTCCATCTAATAAATGCTTTAATTTTTGTTAGCTCCCAGATACAAGGTCCTGACTGCACAGGTACAAGGCTTGGACTGTCAGCCCAAGCAACCAAAGGCGAAGCTCAAGAAGCTCAGTAGTCCAACTACCCTTTACCCTTTAGCAGATAAAAGTAACACTTGTCGTTTATCAAGATCAAGGGCTTCACTTACCATAAATCTGAGTACATAAATACTATTAAAGAGAATGTTCTCTTGATATTCAAACCTGGCATATCCTTTTTGCATGGATAGAAAGGAGTCACCAAAAAAGAAGAGAAGATGTGAACTCTTCTTCTCCAAGTATCAGCAACTGGCTGCGCTATGGAGGTTTATTTTAGTACTTGGAAGAAAGCAGCCGCAAATCTTTATTGGGTAGATTCCCATGGAATCTTGTACGACAACTGATTATTTGTAAAGATTCTTCGAAATCAGTAATAAATGTTATCAACCTAAACCCCTTTTGGCCTTTAGGGCATCTGACAAGTTGTTAGACGACAAATGGAATCCCCATGCCCTTAAGTCTTAAAACCTTTGATAAACGCTCAAAAGCATCTCCATGTCCGATCATTTTTAAGGCTTTTGGCAGTAAGTACAGTTTCATAGCTGTGGTTGAGATTCATGGGCGATCTACTGCTAACTTGTTTAAGTCCATCGATTTTATTTGATAATGGCCTTGTAGATTTTTGGGCCTCAAAACAATCTAGCATCTAGCCAGTGGTGGATGAGCTTCAGTTTTAAATTATAAATACTAGGCTCCGACAAGAAAACTACAATAACTTGCGGCTTGGGATTCTACCTGTGACAGACTGACAGAGGCCAGCTGTTGTTGCACGTTTGCTCCAACTAAAGTCGAAAATCACGTGTTTTTTTATTTTACTATTACCAACTTGATCAATTGTCCATAATATATATATATATATATATATAAAAGATTAAAGTGAACAAAATAACGATACCGATATGTATTTGAATTTTTAAGATCAGTGATCAACTTAAAAATCTAATAATTTCATACATGTCTTACTTCAAAAATACGATATATTTGAATCTTAACATCATATATTGATACTAAACCTATTTATGACGGGTTTAAATTAAATTCGAGTTAGATTGATGTTGTATTATATATTAACAACATTTATACAAGCTCAAGTCAATTTGAAAATTTGGATATAATTTTTTGTTTAGGTCTGTTTTTGTTTTATAATATAAAATTTGAGTTCAGTCCAATCGTCTAAATAATACGTCATTTATTTTTTGTATTTTAATTTTTTCTCTAGTTTTTTTATACTTTTAGCCCTTTAAAATTTAATTTGATTTGTTAAAATTTTTATGTTAATTTTTATATTAAATATATATAATCATTTTTATTAATCAATAATGTTTTATATACATATGATTACATTAAACTTAATAAATAATTTTTTAAAAAATCTAAATTTAATGATGTTTGGGTTATGTCGAGCCCTGGCTTCAAAGGATCAAGCTTAGGTTTGACTTAATTTTTTATCGGGTCTAAAAATTGTCTAAATTCGTTAATTACATTTCATATTTTTATTCAAATATGATGAAATATCGAATGAATCTTTGAGTTTGAGCAGGTAACCTGACTTTTAAACAGGTTTAGTTGAGATGAACATACTTGAAAAAAAATAATAATAATGACGAAATATTGATTTTTAGTTATCAGTTTGGTGCCAGTGAAAGTTCACATTTCGTCTTACCTTTAGGAAGGAAAGACTACTAATGCAAAGGACTGCGGACAAACAAAGTAACAACTAACAAACTGCTGGCCAAACCTTTTGTTTATTGTTCATTTACAAATAAATACATAATGTATTAGGTTCAGCTAGCTTTAGACAACTGTTACTTGTAAAAAAATGCCTCGTACCCAAATGCTGCACGCTTCTCCCGCCTCTCTCTGGCTTCTACAATTATTTTTTTCCTTTTAATGCCTATAAATACGCCGATGTAAGATTGAATCATACAATAGCTTCCTTCTTGGTTTTGCTCTAAAACACCAATATTTCTGTAACTTCAGCACTCTTGCCATGGCCAATGTCAGAATTAGTGGTCCGTTTTTCCTTGTAATAATGCTTCTTTTGTCCCCTCAAGTACTTCTCCTTACCGAGAGAAGGAGCCTGGGACTGATAATAAATGTAAAGAATGTCTATTTATTCAGTCCTGGCGTGAAGAGCATTAATGTAAGCCCCGCCGGGAAGAAACCAGCCGTGATCCCTAGCTCCTTGCACCATGTTTTCAGGTCCTTGGAAGAATATATATGTAGATGCTTTTCGACCGACGACCCCAGGCCATAGCCCCGGCGTCGGCCACTCCATTCAGCACTAAGATATTTGTAATTGTTTGTGGGCTTGTACTTGTACTCGTTGATAGGTAATTTCGCATTCTCGTCATTTTCTTGTATTACTTCTTGAATTCTTATCCATACTTTTAATCAAAAGTTTGCAATTAAGTTCGACCTCTCTCGATACAATTATTTTTTATTTTTCATTTTTTTATAATTAAAAATAAAAAAATGTGCTTATTTTGAGCTCGACCTTTAAAGTTTTACCACTATTAACTTTTTTTAACCATTTAATCAAAAGATTATTAATAATTTTTCTAATTAATTAAGGGATAATATTTCATATATAGCTTATGTTACGAAGTATATTACTCTTAACTATGATCCCAAAAACTTAGAAATTCATAACTTTTGCAGATTGAATGAAGTGATAGTATGCAAAACTACGAAAAATTCTATAAATTCTAAGGAATCTTCGACCATCCCCCACTGATTCTACAAAATAACCATTATTAACTGTTAAAAAAGCTATTTATTTTGTAAAAAGCACTGCAAAGGCAGTGTCCAACTGGTTAATTAATCTACACTAATTTTATTTTCTGTCTCGTAAAAAAGATATTATATTATAATATAAAGTGGCAACCGGCAACTACCTTCCACAAGCTAGGGAGATGCTTTCCTTCTGAGTTTTATATATTTTTTAATGTACCCTTAAAATTTTCCTTTAACCACAAGGCAAGTTTGTGCTTTTAGTGGCCTAATAAACCTTTTGAAAGCTTGAATCTTTAACAGCTGCAAAAGGTTTATTAGGCCACCCGTTGTAAAGTAGTAGAGTTGTCCGGCAGCCTTTAAACAATATAAAGGCCAATCTGCAAGAACCGGCCAAATAAACTGTGTTGTCTAGTGGAAGTGGTAGTGGCCAGGCGCATGAGAGGAATAATAAGGTTAAGTACAAATTAATCTTTCGTATTTTTAAATAGAGCTAGTGCAACCTTTGAGCTCTTTGAAAGGTAGGACGGATTGTGAAGGATCTGAAATTCAATTGTGGTTGACAGCCAGCAAAGTCCATAAAAGAGCTAGAATATAGCGAACTTGCAGCAGCCAATATGTGTGTTTAACTTTTCTGTTCATGTGTGGTAGGGCTTAAACGTTATATATAAGCCGTCCAATGTACTTAGTCTTTTGCTTTTTCATCCTAATGGTATCCTCCAACAGGTGTGGGGGCTGTCACATGCCCATGTATCTTAATTAATATCTTTAATTCTATACAACTTGCCTAGACAGGGCTTTAAATACCACGGTCCTTACTAAACCCTTACACACTTCAGCACCTCTTAATTACCATAGCAGCCTTGTATTCCTTTGCATAATGGCAAGTTTTAGGCTCAAAAATGTTTGTCTTCTTCTCCTTGTTTTGATGTGGGGGCTGTCACATGCCCATGTATCTTAATTAATATCTTTAATTCTATACAACTTGCCTAGACAGGGCTTTAAATACCACGGTCCTTACTAAACCCTTACACACTTCAGCTCCTCTTAATTACCATAGCAGCCTTGTATCCCTTTGCATAATGGCAAGTTTTAGGCTAAAAAATGTTTGTCTTCTTCTCCTTGTTTTGATAATCTGTCATGAAATATTTGTGTGTAATGTTGAAGGAAGGCATTTGGGGAGTAAGTCGTGCAAGAAATGCTCTAGGAAACAACGAGAGCAGAAGAGTTCGAGGGTGCAAAAGAATGGAAATCATAGCACTGGTTCAGGCCAAGAGCAAAGCAGTAAGGTTGGATATATTGATGATTTTCGATGATTCGATCCGCAGTGCCGGGACACAGTCCGCATGTTGGTCATTCCATTCAAAATTGAACTATTGTTTTCTTTATTCTACGTTCTTTTTTTACCCTCACTCGCCCAACTGCTGCTATGTTCTTTGGCTCTCTCAATCATGAGTGTCGTTGAAGATGGACTGGGAATGGGGATGAAAATTTGAAATTTGTGAATGCAAATGTAGTTAATTGAAAATTGAGTTTCCTTTCTTATTCATCCTTAGATTTTTTGTTTTTTATCATTTTCATATTTAGAACATAAATGATCGGTGATTATAAATACACTTCCATACCTAAAAAATTAGTGCATAAATGCAATAACTTATCTCTTATTGAAAAAGATAGATCAACTTGGAATATTGACTTAAAATATAAAAATTTTGTAAATATAAGATTCAAAACTCACTACTTGTATTCTTTTTTCTTTTAAATCAGATACTTTCATTATAAAATAATCAAATAATTATATATAAATATATAAGAATTTAAGTCACTTTGGTAAAGTTGAAACCATCGTTGAAAAGCCAACTGATTCAAGTTAAACATTCACAAACCATAATCTTATAATTTTTTTCATCATCTTTTCAAGATTGGACAGTTAGATAGGATTATGTGAGACCCGAAGTTCATCACTGTATTCATCAAGATTCATTCATGTAATCCTTAGATTTTACTAGTGATGATCAAATAAAAAAGATTGTTTCAGTTTTGGATTAATTTAACTTAAGCTAAACCTCTAATGCACCGAAGTGAAAATAATGAATAATGGTGTGCTCGGGTTGAAGCGAATTGAATCCGACCAACCTAATTGATAATAATGACTAGGGACATCAAAATATAAGTATGTGATGAAGGGAAGTTGATTTGGATTGGTCTCAGTAATACTGGAGTGGTGAAAATGTCAAAACAAAACCTAAATGAGTTTAAAATCAATTATTTGAACTATTTTTAGTATTTGAACCTCCATAAATAGTCAAATCTTAAAGATGAATACCTTAAGTATGGAAAACCTTATATAAGACGTAGTCAACTATAATTAAATATGATCAATGAGTCAAAAGTCAAAATTAAAGTCAGAATTGGTATGTAGCCTTTGATCAAGTAACCAAACCATGGTTAAGACATGGAAAAATTAATCTTGGGGTTAACAAACTTAATTTTCAACATATTAAATTAATTAAATGTAATTAGGATAAATATTCATGGGTTGAAACACATTCGGCTGATTTTTAACCTCATTATTATCATATCAAATCTTATAATTATAATAATTAATTTCATTATTACCATTATTTTTAATTTTATTAAAATCAATCTCTATCCAATGAATGGATAGTTAATGTAAATATAGGAGAGGAACTTTGAGTTTAATTTAAAGAATTCATATAATTACTTTTAAGAAATATCGTTTAATAAGTTTGAAGGTTAAATTTTAACCCTTACAATACCTTTTTTTTTTAATTTTAAAACTTTGATTTCATTTGAAAAACGAAGCAAAATAAACAATCAAAACAATACATAAAGTTGAAACTTGATCCGAAATCTAAACCGTGTTTCAAAAATTCAAATTTGAGTTGATTCATGTGAAACCTGCTTGGATTGTGCTGGTAACTAGAGATAAGTTGATTTATTTGTTCTTTTCAAAATTGTATGATAAATTTTACATTTTCATTTTATTTGTAATATGTTGAATTCTGCTGAATATTGCAAAACAACTATAAAAACTCTTCTTTAGTTTCTATGATGAAATTATATATATATATATATATATATATATATATATATATATATGTTGTTATCTGAAATAATGGTGACGAATCGCTGACGTCTTTTCTTCAGGTTCTTTTTCACATGTTGTCGAGAGCTTTTGTAAAAAAAAGAAGAAGATAAGAGGAACGCAGGGGTTGTCCCTTGCGTTTGCACTCCGATACTTAAGTCAGACAGGGGGTTTGCCAGAGTTTTAGTATGAAGTTGTCAAATCTAGTTTATGAATCATACTTGGCCCCTATTTATAGTGGTTTCTCTCTGTCACTAATTACGCATATGTCATTTTCGTTAAATGTCAAATTTTCTCACGCCTATACCCGTTTTCTTCGTGCGCCACGCGGCGCACTTTTTTTATTCTTAATAGCATGCATAACAATTGCTCCCAACTCTTTCGCTAGGTATAACCTTGCAGAAGAGTACATATATTTTCATCGTAACCTCACGTCAAATCCTTACGTTAGATTCTGAAGTCGAATTTTCATCGGAGTGTTTAGCTTACCTCGCGCATTTTTTGCTTCAAGCCCTTATTTGAGTGCTTACCTTACCTCGTGCATTTTTCGCTTCAAGCTTTTTTATATAAATCTTCTCCTGGTGTCGGGCCGCCGTGATGCATTCGCGGCTCTGGCACTATGGCATGTTTGTTTTTAAATGTCTGGCCGCCGTGACGCCTTTTACGACAATTCTTTTTAGATGCCTGGCCGCCATAACGCTATTGCGCCTTTGGCTCTTATGGCTTATCTGTCTTCAACGCCTGCCATAGTGACGCTATTGCGCTTTAGGCTCTTAAGGCTTATCCGTTTGCAATGCTGGCCACAATGACGCTATTGCGCCTCAGGTTCTTATGGTTCGTCTGTCTTCAACGCCTGACCACAGTGACGTTATTGCGCCTCAGGCTCTTATGGCTCATCTGCCTTCAACGCCTGGCCACAGTGACGCTATTGTGCCTCGGGCTCTTACGGCTCGTCTGTCTTCAACGTCTGGCCACAGTGACGCTATTGCGCCTCAGGCTCTTACGGTTCGTCTGTTTTTCACGCCTGGCCACAGTGACACTATTGCGCCTCAAGCTCTTATGGCTCGTCTGTCTTCAACGCCTGACCACAGTGATGCTATTGGGCCTCAGGCTCTTACGGCTCATCTGTTTTTCACGCCTTGTTTCCCATACCTGGCCACAGTGACGCTATTTGTTCCTCAGGCTCTTACAGCTCGTCTGTTTTTCACGCCTGGCCACAGTGACGCTATTGAGCCTGAGGCTCTTACGGCTCATCTGTCTTCAATGCCTGGCCACAGTGACGCTATTGCGCCTCAGGCTCTTACGGCTCGTCTATCTTCAACGCCTGGCCACAATGATGCTATTGCGCCTCAGGCTCTTACGCTTATCTGTTTTCTGTCACAAGATTCATATTCATAAGTGTTGAAGATATAATAGGAAAATAGAGAAGTAATTTGCATAATGATCATATAATAGTATCTTGTGACAATGCATTTAAAATAAACAGATCATAATGCGAAAATATAAAAATTTGGAAAGAAGACATAATAGTTAACTCCATGTCTTCCTTATTTTCTTCCTATGCAGAGTTTCCAGGATGCAAGTGTTGGGTCCAGTCATCTGTCTGATTCGATATGGGCTTTCCCAATTGACTTTGAATTTTTTGTCCTCCATCGAGGTATTAATGATGTGTGACCTCCTAAGCACCAAATCTCCCTCGAACATCGGTCTATTTAACCTGACAGCTATCTTTCTCCTTGTTTGTTTTTCTAGTTGAGTCCCTATGAACGCCTTCTTCTCTTCATCTCATTTGATTAACTCAATGGCTTACGTTTCCTCAACAGGCTAAGGTTTAAGAGGGTCATCTATATACAATATATCCTTCCTTTGTACCCCTTTGCCAACGGTAGAGGCGATATAACATGTGTTAGCCCTATTTTGATCTCCTCGTACTTGCCCGACTGAGTTGGGACTAGAGAACTTCATTAGTAGGTAGTAATAAGATATTATCGCCTTCATATCATTTAGTAGGGGCCTCCCCAAGATCATGTTGTAAGCAGCTGAGGTTGATCTTACAACCATAAACAATACCTGTCGAGTCACATCCTTTGGCCTTTCCCCTAGAGTCACAGGCAACTTTACAGACCTAACGATCTTCACTTTTTCGCCCGCAAATTCGTACAATGACGTCATAACAGGTCTTAATCTGTCTTCTGATACATTCATTTTCTCAAAGCAGTTCCAATAGATTAAGTTTATCGAACTTCCATTGTCTACCAGGATTCTGCTCACTGAATGTTTTGTTACCACCGCTGATATCACCATGGAATCGTCATGAGGTATGACGATATCACCTCTGTCTGTCGGAGTGAACATAATGGGTTCTTCACCCGCCTTCTCCTTCATCAAAGCGTGAATTTGATATGCTTGTCTCACGTAACTTTTGCGAGAAGCAGAGGAACTTCCTGCCATCGATTCTCCCCTGCAATAACATTTATGGTCGGGCCAGTGGGGTCGTTATCCAGCCGATTGCCTCGGGGGTCTGGCTTAGCTTCTTATTCATTTCTTGGACTGTTTCTCCCTCTATAATTATCTTGTCTATCCGTCGACAATCGTCCCTTCGATCTCGTGAGGGGTAACGAGTCCCTTCGCTTCTCCAAAGGAAGCGATTAATCTTCCCCTCTCGGGTCAACTGATCCATCAGTTCTCTACACATTTTTGTAGGATGACCATAAGCAGAATAAAAGCTGTACTAGGCATCCGCGTTCCGCCCTAAGTTTTCTACTTTCTCTTTCGGGAATTCTAATAGTCCAGTCCCTTCAATAGCAGTAAGAATAGTAGCACGAGGCTCGTTCAGCTTGGTATAGTTTTCATACCTAAGCCTAGGAGTCTTGCCTGATTTGTCGAGTCTGGAAGAATTCATCCTGGTCACATCTCTTTATCTTTTTCTTTCCTCTTTCGCATCTCGAGACTGCACCATTTTTCATTACTTCATTTTCGGCAACATACTTATTTGCTTGAGCAAATAAATCTGAGATAGTTGTATGCTGGTCAAAGGACAAAGACTCTTATTACTTCTCAGATTTCGTTCCCTGCAGGATTGCTCTCATAGCTACTCCTACTTGTAAATCTTTCACTTCTAGAATAGCATCTCGAAAATGATTCACATAATTTTTCAAAGACTCATTTCTATGACTTTTTTCATGTTCTTCTCAGATTCTCGGGTCGAATGTGCTCCCCTTTCCTCGGTTCTACAAGAGTTTGAGTCATTTGAATGAAAGCTCATTCTCCCGGGTCTTTGCATTGGATGCTTTCTTCTAACAACTCTCATTTCAGGATTTGGCATTGAATCTTCGAAATAGACTAAGGAGTTCAGACTGCTCTGACCACTAGCGTGTTGCCTTCTATTTGCTGAGGGAGGGCTCTGTCTCCCTTGCTCCCCAAACCGATGAACTTCGAATTAATTACGACCAAACCCTGCGGCAAAGGTTTGCCTCCTGAACTCTGCGACAGGGTTTATTTCCCTCGCCCTGGCGACAGGGTCCTGAGTACTGGTCCTTGCGACAGGGTTCTAAAAATGTGCCGCAGGATTGTGCTCCATCAGCCTTGTGGCAGGAATCTGAAACTGCGCAGCAGGGTTTCACGCGACAGGGTGCGTGGCAGAGCGCACGGCAAAGTCTCACGCCTTGTGCGACAGGGTCTCGGGCCTTGTGCGACAGGGTGCTCGACAAGGTCTCGCGCGGCAGGGTGTGCGACAAAGTCTCGCGCGGCAGGGTGTGCGGCAAAGTCTCACGCCTTGTGCGACAGGGTCTCGCGCCTTGTGCGACAGGGTGCTCGACAAGGTCTCGCGCAGCAGGGTGTGCGACAAAGTCTCGCGCGGCAGGGTGTGCGGCAAGGTGTGCGACAGAGTGTGAGGCAGTGTCTCGCGCGGCAGGGTCTCCAGCGTCAAAGTGTGCGGCAGACACTCGCACGGCAAGGGTGCGCAGTAGAGTCTCGTGCAGCAAGGTGTGCGACAGAGTCTCGAGCGGTAGGGTGCGCGACAGGGTCTTTTGCGTGGCAGTGTTTGCGACAGAGTCTCGCGCGGTAGGTGTGAGGCAGGGTGCTCGACAGAGTGTGCACAAAGTCTCACGCGACAGGGTGCGTGGCAGAGCGCGCGGCAAAGTCTCACGCCTTGTGCGACAGGGTCTCGGGCCTTGTGCGACAGGGTGCTCAACAAGGTCTCGCGCGGCAGGGTGTGCGACAAAGTCTCGCGCGGCAGGGTGTGCGGCAAAGTCTCACGCCTTGTGCCACAGGGTCTCGCGCCTTGTGCGACAGGGTGCTCGACAAGGTCTCGCGCGGCAGGGTGTGCGACAAAGTCTCGCGCGGCAAGGTGTGCGACAGAGTGTGAGGCAGTGTCTCGCGCGGCAAGGTCTCCAGCGTTAGAGTGTGCGGCAGACACTCGCACGGCAAGGGTGCGCAGTAGAGTCTCGTGCAGCAAGGTGTGCGACAGAGTCTCGAGCGGTAGGGTGCGCGACAAGGTCTTTTGCGTGGCAGTGTTTGCGACAGAGTCTCGCACGGTAGGTGTGCGGCAGGGTGCTCGACAGAGTGTGCACAAAGTCTCACTCGACAGGGTGTGCGGCAAAGTCTCGCGTGGCAGGTGTGTGTGGCAGAGTCTCGAGCGATAGAGTGTGCGCATAGTCTCACGCGACAGGGTCTCGCGCGTCAGCGTGTGCGGCAGACTCTCGAGCGGCAGGGGTGCGAGGAAGTGTGCGCGGCAGGATCTCGAGTGGCAAGGTGCGCGACAGAGTGTGTGACAGAGTCTCCCGCGGCGAGATGTGCCCATAGTCTCGCAACGCAGGGTGCGCCGCAAGGTCTCACGCGTCAGAGTGTGCAGCAGACTCTTGCGCGGCAAGGATGCTTGGCAGAGTCTCGCGCGGCAGGGTGTGCGACAGAGTCTCACGCGGTAGGGTCTCTCCCTGTGCTTGAAACTTCGAAGGGTCATAACTTTGTACTCGGTGGTACAATTGAAGTGTTTTTTTTTTTGAATTCGCGTAACTTTTTGAGATCTGGGTGATGGCAAACAGCCGAAGGCGGTTTGTTCATGATTTTGTCCAAAAAAAGTTGTTTTAGTCCCGAATTTTTATTTTTTTATTATTCATCGGTTCTCATCTCTCCTGAACGTGTCTCTACCATAGCTTTTCTTTCGTTTCCCACATACGGCGCCAATTGTTATTATCTGAAACAATGGTGACGATTCGCTGACATCTTCTCTTCAGGTTCTCTGCCACGTGTTGTCGAGAGTTTCTGTAAAAAAGAAGAAGATCAGCTCCGATACTTAAGTTAGACAGAGAATTTTGACAGAGTTTTTGTAAGGAGTTCTCATATCTGGTTTATGAATCATACTTAGCCCCTATTTATAGAGGTTTTTCTCTGTCACTAATTATGCATATGCCATTTTCATTAAATGTCAAATTTTCTCATGCATATACCCGTTTTTTTCGTGCGACACTTGAAGTATTTTTCATGCGTCACGCGACGTATTTTTTTATTCTTAATAGCATGCACAACAATATATATATATATATATATATATATATATATATATATATATATATATATTTAAAAATCATTATAAAGAGCAGACTGCTAAGCAACCATAACATTTGCACTTGCCGTTGCTTGATGCTTATTTGACATGTTTCAATTCATGCAATAATTATATCAATTATCTTCATACAAACAAATAGATAAATAAAAGCGAATGATTAGAGCAAAGGCTTCAAAGTCATGCGCATTATTGATTATGTTCTTGGATCAGTCAAAGGATTTTTTTCAACGTACTAAAATAATAAATAAAACAAGAAAAAAAAATTTCAACATTATTGTGTTTGTATTAATTTGTTTAACTTTTTTTATATTTTACCTATTCGTTTACGAACATTAAAAATAAATTTATGAAAACATGATTTTTAATAAATGTTAAATTAAAATTTTTATAAAATATATTATATTTACTTTAATATATATGATGTCAAATTAAAAAAAATTAAGAATAACTTTGTAATTTGAAATTTTATTCTTATTAAACAAAAAATAAAAACTAAATGATTTATTAAATAAATAAATTTTAAATAAATTTTATATAAATTTATTGATGAACATAAACAAACAAATCATATCTTTGTTTACTATCGTTTATTATAATTAATAAACCAAACAAACAAAAATCAAATGTATCATAATTATTTATCCAACATTCTATTAATTTAGATTTCTATTTAAAGATGGAATGATGGATTTAATAATTCTGTTATTTCATAATCTTTCCTTTCATTTTTTTTTAAACAATAATCGGTTTGTGTCGTTAATACACGTTTGAAAATTTTAATTCTGAGATTTTTAGTACTTGCTCTCCACATCAACTTCCAATGGATTATTTTTCGTCGGTCCAAAAAAACATCAAGCTAGTACCTCAATGAAATAAACAAATTTATTTCTATTTTCTATTTTTTTTCAAGTAGTAATAAACTCGTCTATTATTACAAAATATCCGGTATTTATATTTATTAGTGTAAAAACCTTTTTTCTTTAATTGAACATCTGGGTATTAATGACATCTCAGGTGCATGATTAGGTTAATCCCAAGTTGGGCTTGATTTTGCAAGTGTAGTCCAATGTAGCGCAATCATCATTTTCATAAATCCCAGTCCATTATTAACTGGGCTTCGGATTATTCAAATTGTTGCGCGACGAAATCACGTGAAATTAATTTCACTTGATCCGATTAATTTGTTTATTTTTACACTTTATATTATCATCATATTTTTATATTTTATTATCACAGAAACAAATTAGTCACTGAAAATGTATATTTATGCCTTTCATTTGATAGATTTCTTGCATTCTATTTAAATTTTCGTGTACAATGGATGAAGATAAACATTTATTTGCATTTAAGTAATTGCTTATTACAAACTAACCATTAATTTATATTAAGAATTTATTTAGATGCAAATTCTTTGAATGTAAAATAAAAATTAAAGTTTATCCATAGCTTGAAGGAATCGTATATTAGTCCAACATTTTGTCTTTTGCGCTAATTTTTTCTAATAGTAAAGAAAAAGACTATTCGACTCCGATTATGTCTTTGTATTTTTACCCCTTTTTTAAAAAATAATATCAAATTATTCAAATTTATTAGTACTCTTCTTGTTGAAGTAATATAGTTTATTTAAGTTTCATCTAATAAATGCTTTAATTATTGTTAACTCCCAGATACAAGGTCCTGAGTCCTGACTGCACAGGTACAAGGCTTGGACTGTCAGCCCAGGCAACGGAAGGCGAAGCTCAACAGGCTCAGTAGTCCAACTCCCTTTTTCCTTTAGCAGATAAAAGTAAGACTTGACGTCTATCAAGATCAAGAACTTCACCTACCGCAAATCTGAAGATATGAATATTATCAAAGAGAATGTTCTCGACATTCAGACCTGACATATACAAAGGAGTCATCAAAAAAGAAGAAAAGATGTGAACTCTTCTTCTCCATGGTACAATTTTAAACCCTAAACCTCTACTGTCTTACTTCATACTTACCTGAAAATTGATACTACATCGAAACATCATTCTGCTCCGATTCTCGCCTACATCTTCTTCTTGTGTCACAGGTTTCACCTCATATTCAAGGAGCTCATCAACCTTCTCCAGTCACTGTTTATTACTTGCATTGAAAGTCCTTAACATTTTTTAATAAAAATAATAAAGAATTATTAAAAATATATAAATGTTCCCGAAAAACTACGTATTCAACGATGTCCTCAATGTTCAACCATGGAAAAGACCGCCGTCCTTCGTTAATTAAAAAAAAATGACTAAAAAAGATTGTGAAATTCAATATGAAAACGTGGCGGCTCACTTTATCAGAATAAATGCACCCGCACAACAACAATAAAGAATCACCAAATCAGTACCAGTAACATCACATGGGAAGACTATCGCCTGTTGGTCCCACAATTTCGTTGGACTTAGCGAACCAATTGTTACATGGGGTCCCATCCCGTTGATCATCAAAGCCTTCTTTAGGTCACACCAATTTTTTTAGGGCGACTACATGTGTGTCCCTACCTACTGTCCCACAACGAATCATTTGACCAGCACGTGGTAGGAACGTCGCGGAGATCAACGGTGGGTGATGCTTAATTTACCAAGAAACGGCGTAGATTGTGCTGACGGTCGAAGGAATCCCGGGGATTTTGACAGCGCCGCCAAGTTGTCCGATATTTGCCGTTATCTGATGATTCTCCGTTAAGATTTTCCGTTTGTTTACTTCCTCGCTAATTATTAATTGACAATGAGCATATTGTTATTTTGTTATGAGATTTGAGCCGGTAAACGCGCGAGTACGAAATTGAGCTGAGTTGAATGGAACTCGAAACAATGCAAATAAAAAAGTTAAACTCATTTAAAAGATTTAAGATTTATAGTTTTATTTAGTTTTATTAAAATTTTTAATTTATTTGACTTAAAATATTTACAAAAATTTTATAAATAATAATTATATATTTTACAATTATTGATTTTGTCTATTAAGATTATTGAAAAGGTGATAATGGTTATAAAAAAAATATAGAAATTATTGATAAATAAGTAGTTACAATTTTACTAAAAATGAAGGCTATGTAAAATAATCATGTACTTTAAGATTATTTATTGATTTTGATTACCGGAATTATTAAAATACTATAGGAATAATAAACAAAAAAAAAAGCTATAAATGTATCCTAAATTTTAAAAACTCTATATTTAATATTTCAATAATCATATGTTATCGAATATCCATAAAATTACCAACAAGTACATCTAATATTACTGTAAAAATTGCATAAAATTTAAGCAAAGCAAATATATTTTAATTTTACTGTTATTGATTTTGCATACCGAGATAATTGAAAAAGCTATGAAGATTTATTAGATATAGTAATTTTATGTTATTTACTGATAATTTCAATTTCATTAAATATAATGAACCTTATGCAAAATAATCATATATTTTTTATTATTGATTTTGCGTACTAAAATTATCAAATTTCAAAAGTGCTCTAGAAATGTCAAGAAAATTTTAATATTTTAGTAACCTTATATTATTAGAGTTTCATAAAAATTACTAATAAATACATCAATATTTTTAAAAATTAAGTAAATTATTTTGAGATTATTGATTTTGTGAATTATGTGAGATAATTTCCTTTAAAAGAAATGAAAAATAGAATGCCACTCACGCTGTTAGTCAGCGCGTAACACTCTGCCAGTTGGTGTTTGGAAAGTAATAAATGCTGTATCAGTTATGGTATTTTAAATATATTTAGACCACGTTGAAAAACGCGCGTGATGTAGTTATGTCATGCCACGCAAATAAATAAATAAATAAATCAATAAATAACATTTTGCATAAAGAAAAGTTATATATACACATGACTCTCTTTCTATTTATCTTAATTATGTGTTATTTAGGTATGGGGTGTAAAAAATGATTATTATTGTTATACTTGAAATTAATTTTTTCAATATTTTTTTTCCTTTGGTTTCTTTCATTAAACGACATTAACACTCAAATAAAAATTCATTTTTAATAGAATAAAAATTTTATAAACATAAATTCTAAAGACATAAACTATTACTTAAAAAATATAACTTTAAATAATATTAGTTATAAAAATTTTAAAACTAAGTGTTAGTGTGAATTATGACCAAAGCCATCTGTATAAAGAGTGACTTTAAATCCAAAAATTAATTGTACTTTGACAATTTTACATCTTAAAATTGATAGATAATACATTTTTAATGTCACTCTTTTTATCCATTTTATCTCGAAGTGTAATTAAGACAAATTTAATTATTTTTTTAATTAAACATTTTTATTTTTCATTATTCTTAAAATATAATTTTTTCACCAAACATCTAAGGATCAGATTAAAAGAAAAAACAATTGTCAAAATTGAATTTGTTTGACCAAAAAACTAAGAATATATTATATTTGAATCTTAATTCTCTAAATTCATAAAAAAATATAAAATATTAGAAGTATCTCAATTTCATTTTTTTAAATCGTTTTAATTAGAAGTTAGTAGAGAATAGTGATTAATTGTGTACCAAAAAAATGTTAATAGGGATTAATAGGAGTAACATTTTATTTTCAAAACATTATTAGGAGAAAATCACATATAATTGGTGCTTAAGCCTTAAATACCCTCAAATAATCAATGTTTTATTACTAGATAGATAACTATAACCCTAATATAGTGGAAATTATTACCGTAATGATTTGAAAAGGTAAGGTTGTTACTTGTTAGCCAATAAGGTATTAAAAAAATTATAGTAAAGTCAAAATCCACATAAACATAATTAAATTTAAATTTAAATTTAAATTTATTATTATTAAAAGTAAAATTTATCAAAATAAATATAAAAATATATATATTTTAATAAAATTATCATAAATTTGAATTTATTAATTTGAATTTTACATCTATTCTATCATACTTAAAATATTTCTAATATCTTTTAGGTTTAAAAACTCTAAAATTATACTTACTCAAATGTTTACGACGGTTTTGTACTTAAATCATTCGATGTACGAGTGCACTACAAATACCTTCACCAAATCATCCTCCCTTTGTCCTAATTCCCAAAATTACCCTCATCTATTCCATACAAGGACAAAAATGAGAGTGCGTTAATTTCATGTCCTTATTCCGAATGGAAAAAAAGAATTTGAATAAAAAATGTATTTAGAAATATGACGAGAAAAATGTATTAAAATTTCTAGTGGATTATGTTATCGTAAAAAGTTTCACAATAAATTTAATAGGTAAAAAAAATACGTAAAGGAATAAAAAATTAGAAATATAAGGACTTAAAGTAAATTTTCTAAGAAAATGATGATTAAACAGTAAAAAAAAATTTTTTAAAAAATTTTTGGTTTGATTTACAATCAGTTTTTTTATTCATATTTTTTTATTTGGCATTGAAATCATCTTTAAAATAACTTTTATGCAAAATCATTTACAATTAAATTAAATGATTTGTATACTTATAATGTGTTTATTTCATATTAAATTCACGAAAAAATATAAAATTTATTGTCTTATGTGAGTACATCAAATATCTTTTTTTCAAAATTTTAATTTATATTTTTGGTATAATTTGTCCACATCATTTTTATGTGATATTACCGATGTACTTTGGTCTCCATATTAAACTAGGCTGAATATCGCAACGCGCCTAGTGCATTTTCCATTTAGCCACCAACAACTTCAATGACCTCCTAGCTGGCAACCTCCTATTGGGTGCAAGGAAAATTGCACCAAGGGTAAAATAGACAATTCAAGCCACAGTAAATTAATTTAATGTGTAACCGGATTTTTTTTCTTAAAATTAACTTATATTCTCATATAAAATTATTATTTTTTATTTTGGGATTCATGTTAGTTTTTAGAATTTAATTTAATAAATTTATTTTATTAAAATATTTAACGAGTCTGACACAACTAAATTAACTTATTAGGTTAAAGATTGCCATTAGTTTACCCCTTCAATTACAAAAACTTTTTATTTGTTAGTATTTCTTTCAGAACCTCAAGTCTTCGAAATCTCTCCATGAAAATTGAAACTTTATTTGGATTGCTTTATCTGTAAATTCCAATTTCACCCATAAACTTTCAAGGAACTTTATTTCGATGATAATTTTAAATATATTAAAGTGATGTGATATGAAAAAAATATTAAAATGATATATATTAAAATTTAATAAAAATTATATATAAAATTATAAAAATTAAAAAAATTATTTACCATTCTATCACAAATTTTAATATAAAATTTTTTATATTTTAAACAAAATATACTAGACACAATAAAAATATAATTTTTTTTATACAAACTTTAATATTTTATATTATATAAACACAATTTAATATTACATATAAATAAGAAATTAGAATCTTGGACATTCCAGTAATTTTCTTTTTTCCCCCCCTTTTTCTGCGGTCATTCATTCGATGTGATCATATGTACTTCGGTTTTAAAGCCTATATTTTTTGGTTCGCCTCAAAAATCAGGAAAAAAAATCCCTAAAAAATTACCATAAAAAGAAAAATAAAATTCAGATGGTTTTCCTGTTTGCTGAGAAATGGAGTCCAAAACCCTAAGGATCATCAAAGCTCAAAAACAGCTCCCCGTGTTCAACTCTCTCCGGTAACTCTTTTATCACTTTCTCACACTTTCCTTCCCATTTTCTCGCGTTTTCTATCTTTCCAAGCACATCCGATTCTAGTTCCCTTATCAGTTTTATTGCTTACTTCTTTAAGAACTTCGATTATTTATCGTTTTCCATCATTAAAACTTTTTAAGCTTCCGATTGCTTATTTGGTTAAATAAGAACTGCTTTCTTTAGTGGATGATTTTGATTGTTTAACTTAAACGTGGTCGTTATGGTGATCAAGTCTTTGTTTGAAGTTGCTTTAAACAGTATACAAATCCTTTTCTTTTTTTTTTTTTAACAGCGAAAGTTTAGATTTTTTTCTTATTTTTGGTTTTGTTAACTTTTCCGAAATTGTAGCAAGTTAAACAGAATAAAATTTGCTGGTGATTTACGTTTTTTTTTTTAATTTTAAAATTAGTAGGTATAGTTTAGTAAGTTTATTAATTACTGTATCTATAAATATATAAATTGGAAATGTTGCCTTGCCGGCATACTCTCTGTTTATTAAATTTTTAACCTTTTTTTTTGTTTCTTCAGCTAAATCCACGTTAAATAAATTGTTTAAAATGAATGAAAACTGCTACAAGCACGCCTCTTTCCATTATTTTTTTAGCTAATTAATTTTATTAACATCTATTCAGGTGTCGAAGATATCTTTTTTTAAAAAAAAAAAAAAATGTTTTTCCACTCCTTTTTGTTGAAGAGTAAAAAGGAACTAATTTATTTGGTTGAAGCTTAGTTGCTTGCTTTTAGTTGTTCATAGTTTACCCATTATTTTTTTACAAAGCATTTTAATTGGTGGTTTATTTCCAGGGGAATGTTTCAACCGGCTAAAGCATTCCATTTTTTCTTGGTTCTGTCATGTACCCTTTTTTGCTTAACTACATGTGAACCATGTTCTGTAAATGGGATGACAAAAGCAGAGGAATATGAGGGGTGTGAGTACTATGGAGATAATCATCATGTCGGTTTTCAAGAAACTATTGTTGGTGATACAAATTCTGCCTATGATACTGGAACTTCTATGACTCGTTCAAATGTTGAGAGTATCTGCTCTGATTCTCATTCATTCTGTTTTCTTTCAACATTGCCTGGCTTTTCGACTGAAGATAGTACACTTGAAGTAGGCAGTTTAGAAGTTTCTAGGAGTCGATCTGATAGTGCTTCATCTTCTTTAGAACCAAGTAACCTTAGGGGGCAGGCAAATAACAAAAGTTGGTTATCTAACCATAGTATGTTTAAATTATTAAATGGCAGGATGGTTTCTTGTTCTTTATATTCAAGAGCTGGTATCCATGAGTTTTCGTCAATTCCTATGGATGGTGCTAATCCAAATGATATTTCTTCATGTAGAGGACCTTTACTAAATCAGAAGAGTACAAGTGTTAGGATGAAAAAAAACAGAGAGGAGAACAAATTAGGTTCTTTTGACGGTTTATCTTCACCTAATATAGATATAAGTCCTGCTATAATGGATTGGGGACACAAATATTTATTTTTACCTTCAGTGGCTTACTTGGAGGTAGCAAATACATGCAATGACAGCATTTTACACGTCTATGAACCATTCAGTACCAATGTACAGTTCTATCCCTGCAATTTTAGTGAGGTTTTGCTAGGACCCGGTGAAGTAGCTTCAATATGTTTTGTTTTTTTACCTAGATGGGTGGGCTTGTCATCAGCTCACCTTATCTTGCAGACAAGCTCTGGTGGTTTCCTGGTTCAGGCTAGGGGGTTTGCTGTTGAGTCCCCATATGAGATTCAGCCGTTAGTAAGCTTGGATATTCCTTGTAGCGGACAGTTGAGTAAAAATTTGTCTTTGTTCAATCCTTTTGATGAAACCCTCCATGTGGAGGAAATAACTTCATGGATATCAGTTTCTCAAGGGAACTCTACCCACCATACTGAAGCAGTTTGTAGCATAGACAGCTTCCAGGACTATAATGGGCACAACTTACTTAGTGATGAGGATTGGCTGGTCGTGAACAGTGGTAACTTTGGTTTTCCACTTATGGCTATGAGGCCGAACAGGAACTGGCAGATTAATCCTCAAAGCAGTGAGACCATCATAGAGATTGATTTATCCTCCGAATCAAACGGTAAAATTTTTGGTGCTTTCTGCATGCAGTTGTGGAGGTCTTCGCAAGACACGTCTGATATAGTGATGATTCCTCTTGAAGTTGATTTGGATAAGAAAGCATCCTATGATGATCATGCAAGTTCCCTTTCAGTTTCTCTTGAGGCTCTGGTTCCTTATGATGGCAGTGAAACTGTTTTTGTGGGCATCTCTTTGAAAAATGCTGCTCCTTATGTGCTGAGTGTTGTCAAGATTAGTGAATTAGCAGATGCAAAGGTTTTCCATATCAAGTACATGGAAGCGTTGCTACTCTTCCCTGGTGCTGTTACACAGGTTGCTGTGATTACTTGCTCTAAACTGCCAGTTGAAATTCATGATTCTTCTTCTGAAGTATCCAACACGATCAGAAGTTGTAAATTGCTTATAATGACAAATGAATCTATTAGCCCTCAGATTGAAGTTTCTTGTGAGGATATAATCCATATTTGTGTGGAACGTCAGAAAAATTCATCCATGGCTTATGTGCGTCAGTCCAAAAAGTTTAAACCTGGCAATACAAGGACAGGGTCCTCGGGTGATGGGATGCAACTGGTGTCATGGTCCAAGGTTTGCTTATTCTAGTTACTGTGACATAATTTGGACCATCAAAATTGTTTCATCTTTGTATATGTTTATGATTCTGGTGATTGATGCTCCATTCCTCTTTTATTCACTTAAATTCTTACCTATCATTTGTATGTTATAGAACCTTTAATCTTGTATAGTTCCATGAGGATTGCACCTAGGGTAGGAATATAAATAAGATCATAATGTTCTTACCTACCCATTAAATGAGGATTGCTTCTTGGACCATCGAAATTGTTTTTTGTTTGTATATGTTCATTATCATGCATGCAGACATCTCTCTCTGTCACTGTTCTTTTGTTTTCTCACCTTTGTGGGCGCATATTTTCATACAGAAAAAATCAATCTTAATTGATATTAATGGTATCAGCATTAAGCATTTTAGTCTTCAAGGAGTAATTAAAATGCATACAAGATCTATGTCCAATGTAGCTAAGAAGGTCGTATGATTATATATGTAGGTGTTGCAGACAGCAGAAGCAGATGAATTGGTACTTGGAAACTGGAAATCTCAAGGTACCATGGGTGGCATGTCAGTGCTTGATGATCATGAGGTTCTGTTTCCAATGGTTCAAGTTGGAAGTCACTGCTCCAAGTGGATCACTGTAAAAAATCCTAGCAAGCAGCCAGTTGTAATGCAGCTGATTCTTAACTCAGGAGAAATTGTTGATGAATGTAGGAGCCAAGATGTCTTTATGAAGCTCACTTCTGGTAGCTTGGCTGACAATTCTACTATACCAATGAGATTTGGGTACTCCATAGGGGAGAGTGCACTGACAGAGGCCTATGTTCATCCGAATGGTAGAGCATCTTTGGGGCCGATATTTTTTCACCCTTCAAGTCGCTGTGAGTGGAGAAGTTCAGCACTTATAAGGAATAATCTTTCTGGTGTTGAGTGGTTATCTTTGAGTGGATTTGGAGGGTCAGTTTCCCTAGTCCTGTTTGAGGGTTCTGAGCCCATCCACAGTGTAGAATTTAACCTTAACTTGCCAACTTCATTAAACATCTCTTCTCCACAAATGTTTTTTCACATGGAAGAGACTACTAATGCTTGTTCTCAGCCATTTTCAAAAGAGCTGTATGCCAAGAACACTGGGGACTTGCCACTTGAGGTAAGAAGCATTGAGGTTTCTGGGACAGAGTGTGTAATTGATGGTTTTATGGTGCATGGTTGTAAAGGTTTCTCTCTTGAGCCTGGAGAGTCCACAAAGCTTCTGATATCGTACCAGCCAGATTTTTCAGCAGCCATGGTACATAGAGATCTTGAACTGGCTTTGACTACAGGCATTCTTGTCATACCCATGAAGGCAACTCTCCCTGTTCACATGCTTAATCTTTGTATGAAGTCTGTGTTCTTGATGCGGCTAAAGAAATTCTCTATCGCAATTCTTCTTTCCGCTTCTTTATTGTTTCTCATATTCTTTTTCATTTTTCACCAAACAATAGTCTTGGCCTCCCAAGACTACTTTTACAAGAGTGGGAAGAAGCCAAGCACTACAATCAGGACTGGAGGAAAATCTTCTTGTGTCAATCGTTATCAGAGAAACGGTAAGTTTTCTATGTCAGCTGAAATGAATGGTTTCTTGAGTTCAGTTGGGGATGCTAAATCTTTGAAGGAGGCATCTAATGGTAGATACCGAAATGGTCATGTTAGGGCCAAGGAACAGGGGTTAACTGATCAAAATGCAAAACTAACTCCTGAAAATGACAGGGAAATTAACAGTATCTCAGATCCTCAGAGGGAAATTTTATTGCCATCTTTGCCCTCAAAATGTGCAGTGGCTGAAAATCCAGATGCGAAGGAAGCACCGCAAGCTGGTAACCTGACTATCAGGATTGGGAAAGAAAAGGGAAGAAGGCGAAGGAAAAGAAAAGGTGGATTTAAAGAATTGATCGAAGTTTCAAGTAGTCAAAGTGGAAATTCTACACCTTCATCTCCCTTGTCCCCTATAACATCTGTAACACCTAATCGTATGTGGTCACATTCTCCTGAGGTGGACCAATCTGTTGAGGCTAGAAATCCTTTTATACAATTGGCTGGCCAAACCTATGAGAAGGGTAAAGATTCTGAACCTATTTCCAAAGCCAACGTTTTGGGACCTAAGGTTTCCATGGAACATGTTAGCAACAACTGGTTTTCCTCGATGCAAGAGCAGTCTACAATACCAAGAAAAATTGTTTCAAAACCTGTTCTCTTGGCCTCTGCTACTTTTCCTTGCGCTAGTAGGGCTACCCCCAGTACCCGGAGGTCCTCTTCTCCTTTGGCTTCAACATCTGTTATTTCTCCTTGTGCTCGAGCTCCTGGCTCCAAACTCTCTGACCAGAAAACCATAAAACCTGAAAGAAAAGCTAGAGTGGGAGATGAATATACTTATGATATTTGGGGTGACCATTTTCCTGGACTCCATTTGATGGGTAGTTCAAAGGATGTTGTTGCTATGAATTCACAAACTACAGAAAATGACTCTGATAGTTTCTTTGTAAGGGGTCCACAAACCCTCATGAAAAAATCTCATCCAAGATTTGTAAGTTGTTTCAATGAAGAAGGGTAATGATAAATTACTAGATAACTGTTGCAGGTCTTGCATCCCTAAAGTTCTAATGCACTGATAATACTTGTCTGTCTGTGTTTAAATACATATTCATGCATGTTCTTCTTTGCGTGTGAATACTGATTTTATGTGTTGGCATGTGTCTCAGTCTATGGAGGATAGCGTGTCATTTCCTGTTCTGGTCCTTCCATTTATCCATTTAGCATAGCCTCTTAATTGTGTATTACCAAGGCAGCTACCTAGTTGTTAAAACCTTGGTTCCATGGCCAAGGCCAGAGGTTCAAATCTCTGCAACAGGCACACCCCGACAATTTCTCTTCATAATATGGTATTAAATATCTATATTAGGAAGCTGAAACATTTACTACTAAATGAAGGTGTATTTATGCTGTCAAACTGATCAAAAGTCATTAGAAGAAGGTTGAGAATTTTTTTTTTTCTATTGCATTAATTGTAGCCACCTTAAGAAATATGCTTTTACTTTTCTATTTAGAGGAAAATATAAATTCCTCATTTCACACCTGGGCTGGTCTTGAATTTGAGTCTGGATGTTTGCACTTTTACATGGTTCATGTTTTTACTCCTTATAGCAGAATATCAACTGTATTACTTTGATCCTGCCATTTTGAACGTGTATTTGTGTGATGTGCGGATGTGTAATGATGGGTGCATGGCTAGTTTGGCTGTGAGTGTAGCTAAAAACTGAAGTCAAGAACTTTTTATCTTTTCATATGCTAGAATTTCTGATGTCTAGAGCAGTCAACTTGTTAGTTCTAATGACTAAGGCTCATTGATAGACTAGAGTACTGAGTTTTATGCCCAACAAAATCTTGTAATCCATGTGCATATCCCTTTATATAGGTAATATATCTTGTCCTACTTTTATAAACATTTGGCACCAAAATCTTTTTAAGCTTTCTTTAGCGGCTCATTTCTTTTGACCTCTTAGAAATGATCATGGTAGCTGGGAATGCACTTATGTTATATTTTGCCTTTTCATCCTTCATTCCTAGCATCCGATTCTTTAACGAAAAAGCTGACTGTTGCTGTGGCACATGTGTACTCTAGGACCACAAGTTTATTGGAACCTATCTTGTTAAATTTATTGTAACTTTAAAGAAAACAGAATTAGCTTCTATCATCTCTGGAGAGCATCCAGTATTCTTTACTGAAACTGTTTGCAATTACCAGCTCTAGATGTTTCTTTTCCTTGGGTAATATAAAATTTTTGACATGGCTAATGTTCTGTTCCCTTGTGTGCATCACTGCACTTCATGCTACAAGGCATGCATAGGCTTTGGGCTGCATGCACTTAGAGGGTAATGGGTTTCTGAGATGTGCTCCTGCCGCATTTTTCAAAGTGAGTTACATTACTTAAAGGTGGAGGAACTACTTTGGTGGATATCTGGAAGTTAGTATCTATGGCTATGCTTATTTGAGTTCACGAACTTCTACATTGTGCATACATTCCTTTAATCATTTATTTTTGTGATTTATTATTTAATACCAAGATATGACTGTGTCTGTGACTCTAGAACTAGAAAGCAATAATGGAACAAATTTTTTGTTTTCTAATGAATTTAGTGGATAAGACATTGGACTGGAAAAGCTCATAGACTTCCTACATTAGTTACTTTTACAAACCTGAATGTATCAAAAGTGATAAATGGACCTTGAAAGGTTTACCATAATGCTCAAAGTAGAAAGCTATACCAGTTATTTCTGATGAGTTAATAACTTGATATTTATTTGGTAAATTTAAGATTTTGCACCTGATTGATGTGGTTCTATATTGACTGCTTGTGGATGCTGCCGATAAGGCAACAATGGTTAGTTGATGCAATGAAATTAATCTGTATTCTAACCACCAGAGAATAAGTACTTCTACAAAGAATGAGGTAGCTGGAAAGAGTTACAGAAATTGATGACTGCCTCAACGAGGATGAGAATTATGGTATATACTCGGTGTAGAAACTGAAGTGTTCGGCACTAGGCTGTAGCCATGCTAAATTATGTGGTCCAGACTACGGCCAAGACTTTCAGAGCATCTAGATGGCCTGGATTTGTTCTCAGCTAAGTAGAACAGCCTTGTATTCAAGGTGATGTTCCTCACTGGGGCAGTTACCTTTTCCTAACCTACCTGAATAGATAATATTTTGAACACCATCATTGATTAGTTGATAATATTCTATTGAACTGTTTCTGTTAGCTAATTTCGGGCTAAAAATCAGGTTTGGATTGCATCACAAGTGTCCTCCAAGTTGAAAGACATGTTATAAGAGAAGGGAAATATTGGTTCAAATTTAGATTCCATGATCCTCATTATTGCAATTCTTGGTACAGGGTTCTTAAATTTTCTTTTGGTTACGAAATTCTGGTGAATTATAGGATGAAATAAATAGATTGATCACGTGTCCATTTCCTTTTGCTTACTTACGTTAAATTACTTTTACAGCAGTCTAGTTTGTTTTGATCAACAGAATTAGTCAGCTGGGTCACACTGAAGAGGCTAGCACACTATGCTGTCCGTAACACCACTACCCAAAGCATGCTAGTTAGCTGTCGATGCATAGTATGCAGCCCACAGTAGTTCAGGACCCTATCATTGACAAGGTACGCATCCTGAAGATTGTAGCTTTCTCATCATAATGATTCTGAGCCTTGCATAGATGGAGAGAAGGTGATTTTCATATCTTGAGAGCATTATGTTGACAAAACAGGAGAGAGTTTTGTTTTGAGCTGGCAATGGAGCTACACTGGGACACTATGATTGTGAACTAAACTGTATTTTGTGGGAAGTTCTGGGGACCATATTTTACTTTTGTTGAATTTTGTTGCGAGCTGGCGAAGCCCAATTGTGATTGGAAAGTTCCATCACCAAACCAACATACAAAATCTATTTCCCCGATCATTTCTTCTGCTTTGGTGGCTTTGAAATTTGATAACTTGTAAAATACCGAGTATGGCTTGCCTACTAGGTGGTGCAAGCAGTTGAATTTGGGTAAGTACTTATTCCAGTCTGTTAGCTTGTACAGACCAAGCATGGCACTTGTCCAAGGTGGTCCAGTTTTCTAGGTGTCTATTTGGACCACGGCTACAGCCAATTGGGACAGCGACCGATTGGGCATTTCCCTTTGGGGACCTCTCTGTCCAAATGAGATGTAATTGCTATTCGGATGTCTAAAGTACAAATATAGGAAGTGATCAATCCGATGTAACAATAGACCCGTAGAGACTATCAATTCTCCATTTATCATGTTTGACGTACCCAATTATTTGGGGTGTTTTTTTTTTTTATCAAAAGAGTCAAAGTTTGAGAGTCGGGAATTACACACATTAAGATTTGAATATTTTAAAATTAATTATACGAATTATTTGAATTAAATCTAGATAATTTTATCTTTTTAAAAAAGGGCTTTTGCTTTTGGCCATACGCGAGATCATCCATGGCTTTGGTTCACAGGCTAAAACCAGCAGCAAAGGCAACCTTTCGAAGTACCCATTTCCCCATCCTGCTCGCCCAACAATTCCCTACCAGAAAGAAATAAAAACCCAAAAAAACAGAGCCACAGCATTTTGTCAAATGGTTCTCTGTCCACGTTCCTTGCGCCCATACAACACCATGTGAGTCGTTGCTAGAAAGTTTTCTATCTATGGCTTATTTTGCTTTTTACATTAAGATTTGATCGATAATTTAAAGCCCTGTGCGACTGTTTCTCATACCAAGATCCTAAGCGTTTTGAGATATTTAAGAACCAATCGTTTCTAACCTCAAAACCCAAATGGAGTTCCAATAGAGAATCCAACACCGCTTTGCTCTACCAATTTGTGGTGAGGACTAGACGATCAAACCTTTTCCTTTTGCATGTGAATCTACTTTTGCCTTTCTCATGCATCTAACCTCAGCATTTGTCTCACTTTTTTGCTCTCATTTGTGGCCCTTTCCTAGATCTCTAGCCATTTGTATATATATTTCGTGTTCTTGCGATAAAAGGTGAAAATTATTTTATTAAAATTCATTTAAATATATTAAACATAATTTTTTTTAAATTTTAATTTGTACCACTTCATTTTTTTATTTTTATAATTTTAATATCAAATCATGTTTAAAATTAATAAATTTACCTTTCATCCCTCGCTTTGCAAGAGCCCACAATTCCATAGTGGATCACCTTCCCTTTCGTTGGGACCACCCGAAGGAGCAATTGAATGAAGTAGCAGCTTGGGAGTAGGGACCATCTGCCCATCTCTTGAATTATTTCAATTGAAGACTCTCCTTCATGGAAGTTTCAATCCTAGCTGCTAATGGATAATTCAGAGGGACGGTAAGATTGGTTTTATGGTGGTTAAAAATGATGGAAAAATATTAAATATATATGTATATTAATAAAATAAAAAAAATTTAATAGTAAAGGTAGAAAAGTAATTTATCTACTAAATTTTTTTTTTGTGAAAATAATAAATATGTCGTAACTCATCGGTACAGATCAGTGAGTTAAACAGTACCTTAATTACATCCTAGATTTAGATATTTGATGTCTTCAAGCTAATAGCCTACTGAAAAATATCAAGGATATTATTTTACCTCTTGTGTGAGCTCAATTTAGAGGAATTCCTCTCACTAGTGAGGCACCTAGGATTGGATGGACAAACCTTACTTAATGCACTTTCCCTTTTCATGCATATCTTTTCCTCAATGATTGAGCCACCGATTAAGATGAAGCTATTGGCCTATCTTATTCTATTCTATAAACCAAATAGAGAATCAGTCTCATTTCTCTTTCTACAAAAACTTGGATTGGCCTTATAATAGAGAAATGCAATTAGAACCTTGATTTTTAAGGTATGCCAATTTTTATCAATAACTTAAAATATTGATGATCAATCTAGCTAGACATTAATTTGTGTGTTAGAAATTGACAATTCACCTAAATTCTACTAGCTTAAGTTCCAATTTTATTTATTTATTTTAATCTTTTTTCCATCTGTTTTTTTATTAAAAGTTGAATGAAGCGACCCGTTAGTAGAAGATTAAGCTTTTAATTATAGTGATTATGATTCAATTCTTGAGAACTCTAAGTACAAAAAAATAAACCCAAGATAAATGGTGAAAGAGAAAATGTTGGTGAAGAAGGCATTACAATGATTTCAATGGCATAACGCATGGTTTTCATTTCATGATAACCAAAGTGCTGCACAACTTCCTTCTAAAACAAGATCATTTGAAACCCAAAATGAAACATATCCCACTAAAAAAATAAAACTTGAAAAACACTCAAATATTTAATTTAATGATTGATATTGTATATATTTTTTATTTTTTATTTAAAAATTTTAAGTCTCTTTCTTAAATAAGAAAAAAAAAAAATTCTCCTAGTTAGGATTGTGATACAGATTCTCTTCATCATCTCCAATCCCCATTTTATCAAAAAAATCCTATAATTCTCTCATCTAAGCTTATCATTAGCTTGAAAGACAAGCAGATTTGAAAGCAAATTAACATTTCAGCTTTGATTAAGAAAATTATTTGCGCAATATATTGTGAGGTGATAGCTTGAGCCTTGAGACCACCATGCTTTGTCTCCCCTGCCAAAAAAGCCATGCAATAATAAGCCATGAGCCATAAGCCATGAACCATGGATATATAGAAAGTAGATGGAGTGCACTCACGCCAGTCAGTGTCACCACCACCTTAAAGGGTAGGCATTGGGTGAATGGCTGAGCTTGAAAGCACTTCAACACTCAGGTGCTTCTGCTAATAAAAATAGAAATTAATTATGCTAAAACCATCATTCAGTCCATGCATCTAATAATCTATTTTTTATTATTAATTTTATCCTATGCAAATGCCTAAAGTGCCTTGGGAATGTCTCTCCCAAAGTTTACTTTAAGGTGCTTTTTTTTTTTTTTTTAATTTCCTTTAAATAATCCATATACTGTTGGATTATTACTTTTCAATTATATTAAAATGATTAATTTGAAGTTTTGAACCAAAACTAATGAATTTTAATTAAAAAAACAAAGCTTATATTATTTCTTTGAATATGGAGAATAATACATGACAGCTATATGCTCCTGATAAAAAATTGAAATGTCCGAGAAAAAAAAAAGAAACGGAATAAATACAATTAGAATAGAAAGAAGATTCACTCCAACTTTTTTTTTTTTGTATTTTTCTAATTCTTGTGATCTCCAAAAATGGTGATTATGTCTATGATAATGATATTCGATGTATAAACTCTTCGCTTGATAAAATCGTCAAAACATGAGATATTATAAACGTTTTTGATTTTCTGTGGAAGAGGATGATTAGGAAAACATCATCAAAAGGTTAATGGAAATAGAACAAGAAGGGAGGGCTAATGGTGTAAACTCAGAATGATTTTTTGGATGGATCTCGGTTGCCTGATTGAATTCTATGGAGTGGTAGCTTTTATCAATGTCTTCATGAAGTCCATCTCCATCCCCAATTCTTTTGCTGCTCTTTGTGGTTTGTTGGTGTTTGTTTGAATTTAATTTAGGATAGCCTGATTGCTACGGGATGTAATGAGACTTTGAAAATTTGGCACTGCTCTCATCAATGGGTGCTATTTTGGAGGATTGTTGGCAAGATTCTTATTTTATTGGTTGTTCTCTCACATCTCATACTTGCTTTCCTTATAATTCTATTGGTGAACGTAATGATCTAGGTTGTATTTCTTTTATTAATGACTCTGTTGATAGAGCGTGTGAAGTTAGGATTTGTAAATTGTTCTAAACATAATACGATAACACGATATGAAAATAATAGGAAAATAACACGAATTAAAATTAAGTAAAAAATATATATGAAAATGGTAAAAAGTTAAAAATAAAGTTTTGTATTTTTCGTATCGATAAAAATTTTGACATAAAATTTTCGTATTTTACTGATACGAACATGAATTATAAATTTAAATAACTAGGACTAATGTATAATCTAATTGTTAGGGTGTTTTACATCGTTCTCAATTTGGATACTTTTTGTTTTCTCTTTTTGAATCATACCGGTTCCATTCTTCTTTTAGCTAACTATTGTTACGAGCTAGCTTTAATGAAATTGGCTTAAAAAAAAGCTAGGTTTAATTAAATCTCTTCTTGCAATACTTTATAGAAACCTTATTGCATTTTTGGATAACTCCAAATAACTTTATTAAGTTCATTGGTTCAAATTACACTATCATGCATGGCGGATGGATCAAATATTGAGCCAACAATAATATACTCTTACTATGTTTCGTAATCTCTATATGATATCTTTAATCTCTCTTCATTTCATTTCTTCAACATCAATCATTCCCAATAAAAGAAGCAGCTTTAATTTCTCATTAAATCCTTTACACCCTTGATAAGCAATGTCTAAAATGGTGTTTTTTTTTAACATTATAACATCGATAGGATTTAGTATTATGGCAAATAATAGTAAAACAAAACCCTAAAAAATAAAAACGGACTAAAATTAAGAAATCAATATCAAAGTAACTATTTAAGCTTATTATGGATTTTTTATAACATTCGAAAAAAAAATTTAGAGTTAATTTAGATAGTAAAATTAATTTCGATAAGATTGAAAAAGATAAAAGGACAATTAAAAATATTTCAAGCTAAAGATAGAAGGATAATTTCTCTTCCACCATTTTTTTTATCTTTTCTATACAAAAGGCAATCGCATCGGGGCAATCAAAATTCTCAAATTGGCCCTTACAAAAGAAAACTGATCAAAAGATGTCAAAGTTAATATTTCAGTATCAAATCAATTTTTTTTTCAATAAATAAAAAAATAAAGTAGATGAATGAGTACATTTAGTGAATCAAGTGAAGAGAGAATAACTTCAACCTTATACAAGGCATATAAAGTTGGAGGACTACTAAAATAAGATATAACAAACCCAAAAAGCAAAGGATTATTTGTATTAATGAGTGAAAAAAAAAGGCAAAAAAAAGTAGAATAAAAGAAAAGTTAAGTACTTTGAAGGGAAGAGGTTTGCTTCATGTTCCCTCTCATAATTAATCAGCACGTTGGGTTGCTTAGTTAAAAAGGGAATTAAAATTAAAATTTAAAGCCCTTTATTAACTTTATCTAACTGATTCTTATGATTATTAATTGTACTCTAAAAATTAACTTAATTACATGCTTAGTGGTACTTAATTTTTGCAATCAATAGTACTCACACATATGTTATGTATATTATAAAGTTCTGAACACACATGTGCTGAGTGCTCCTTCTGCTGCTTAATAATCAGTTACTACTACAATTTAGAGTTTACATTTGCTAATTTTGGTATAACAAATGCATGATAAAACAAGGTCTTAGGCATTGTATGCATGCAAGCTCAGAAGTTTTAGAGCGAAGTACACAGTGCAGTAAGAGCAGTTGAAAGACTGACTGACTGACTGACTGACTCTTTGTCTTTAATCAATCACTTCTTAATAACGATTTTGTTTTTATTAATTAAACAAACATTTCATTAAAATATTAATAATAATAATAATAATTTAATTATATATAGCCCCAGGCATTGGTTCTGCAGTTTTGGTTTGGTTGGCGCTTTTAAGCTCCAATCCTCGTCCTTTTCTTCCTTCTTCTCTTCATCTCCTGTTTGCTTTTGTTTCTTTTGCTTCTTCACTCTTTTCAAGACCTTTAAAAATAATAAAACTTAATTTGATCCAATTTTATATATAAAAACTTGCATTTAGAAACGCATATGCATGCAGATGCAGGCATTTCTATTTCTTGGTCGCTTTACTTTCAAGTTTCCCGCTCTGTAACTTAGAAAAACAAAGGGTATTCAGAGAATTTCCTTCTCTCTTTTTCTCTCATCTTTTATTAACTTTCGGAGTTTCCATGGTTATTTCTCATAACCTTGTTTTCTTCCTATTCTTTTTCTTTTGCATTGCTTTTTTCAGGTCATGACAATATTAGTAGTAGCAAGAGTGTAGATTTTGTTGCATTGTTGCTGTTTTGTCCTTCTTTTTTTTTTTTTTTTGGTCTGAAAAGCCATGAACACTAGAGTCCGCACAGCTCTTCTGTCCATGAAAGCTCCTTTAAACCATGACAGGCAGAGCAATAAAGTAACTTCTCTCTTCCCTCTTTTATTTTTTCTTTTTATCTTGAAGATTTGAAGATTGGGTTTCTGTTCATTGTTAGTTTGAATGGCCAAAGATTGGTTCTTTGGAGCTTAAATGAAGCTAAAACATTGGATTTTTTTGTTGTTGTTGAAAACATTGGAATTTTTCTGATTTAACTTGTCTGTGATATTATTGCTTGTGTCATAAAGGAGAAATAGGAAGCACTTTTGATCCAAAATCTGAAGTGGGCACTTACACTTGTCTCAAGAAAGGAATAGTGTCTTCTTTAAGTTTCTTTCTTTCAATTATTTCTTTGTTATTTCTTTCTTATTTAATGAATTTTATTTATTTTCTTGATTATGCAAAGAAGGAGAAGATGGAGAAGAGTCAGGGCAGCAAAGCACTTGCTACCAGCAAAGCTGTGATCAATCGGAGAAGATCAAACAGGGAAAGGAAAATGGCATTGTTACAAGATGTACCCACAATTACTAACCTTTTAATCTATTCAAAGTTTTCTTTAATTTCTTTTATTTTTGCAATTCTTTCATTGTTGTGTGTTGTAATTTGAAGGTTGATAAGCTGAAAAGGAAGCTTAGACATGAAGAGAATGTGCATAGAGCTTTGGAGAGAGCTTTTACTAGACCTTTAGGAGCACTTCCTCGGCTTCCTCCTTACCTACCTCCATATGTAAGTGTAACTTTCTATTCTTAAATCATTTCCTCTTCTCTTTCTTTCTATTCCATCAATGGAACTATAAATAAACAAGCCTAAAGGGAAGAAGAGAAAGAATTAACTGCATTGGGTTATGATTTATGTAAATTTGGTTTGGAGAGTGAATTGGGATTTTTTTTTTTTGGGTTGTAGACACTAGAGCTACTTGCTGAAGTAGCTGTTTTGGAAGAGGAAGTTGTGAGGCTCGAAGAGCAGGTAGTGAATTTCAGGCAAGGCCTCTATCAAGAGGCTGTCTATGCAACTTCCAAGAGAAATCTGGAGAATTTGAATGAACCCATTGAGCAATCTCCGGTCAGAAGTTCTAAACACCAGAGATCAAGGTCTTTGTCTGTGAATGAGATGAGTTCAGTAACAACCATTGCCAGGCCTCAACCATCTCTTGCCAGAAGCGCTTCAAGCAGAAAGCTTTTGCCTCCTGATACTACTAGTGATCGAAATGTGCAGTGCTTTAGCAGGCAAACAAGTGGGAGACAAGCTTCCACAAAGCCCAATTCTGCTGCTGGAGTTGTAAGAGGAAAGGAGAATCAATCATTTGCCAATGCTGTGAAGGATAAGCAATCTCCTGAAAAGAAAATTTCCAAAGTTGTGACACCAGTAAAGAGAATTCCACCCAAGCATGAATCACCAGACAAAAGTTCGAATCCTCTGAAGTTACAGGTATGCACTGATCGATTTCTGGTTAAAACAAGAGTTAGTATCCACTCTGTATTATAAATTGTGGGTTTTTAACTGTCCAGCTAGATGGTGGATTAGTAGACCAAGAAAGAGCACAAGCAAGCCCTTCAGGTTCTTCAGATGATAAAATGTCTGAAGTTAATAGTACACCAAACAAAATATCTGAGGATACTGTAAGGTGTTTGTTTAGCATTTTCACGAGGTTGAGCACCTTGAAAGACAAAGCCATGGAATCCGGGACTTTACCTTCCCGAGCAGAAGTCAATTCTCATGAAAGAAACAGAGAATGTGAATGCCAAGACCCTTATGGTATCTGTTCAGATTTGAAAACTAGAGATATTGGCCCTTACAAGCATCTTTGTGCAATTGAAGCTAACACAATTGATATGAATCGAAGAACGAATACTTTGTTTCTGATCCATAGATTAAAGTAAGTTTTTTGGTTGGTTGCTCTTGCTTATATGCTAATCAACATTTCTATTCATCCTATCTCCACGACGATGAATTCAGGTTTCTACTCAGGAAGCTAACCTCTGTCAATTTGGAGGGTCTCAGCCATCAGCAGAAGCTTGCATTCTGGATAAACACTTATAATTCCTGTATGATGAATGTAAGAATGTTTGTTTTGATGCATTCCTTTTCACGAAAGCTTGCTGAACTTAATTTAACTGTACATAACACTTATTCAATCAATCTGTTAGGCGATTTTGGAGCATGGGATTCCTGAGTCTCCTGAAACAGTTGTAGCACTAATGCAAAAGGTTTGGTTCATGCATCTTTCTTGTTATTATTTCTATTTTTATCCTTCCACTGGATAGGCCATTTTACTTTATGCACATTTGCACCCCTCCTTGTATTAGACAATGGTTGCTACTTGAATTACTGTTGACATCAGCTTTTGGACAACTTGATTAAAATTTGTCCATATTTATGGCTGCCTCAGGCTACAATAGTTGTGGGAGGACACTTGCTAAATGCAATAACAATTGAGCATTTCATATTAAGGCTGCCTTTCCATTTGAAATTTGTAAGTAAAATTGTTCATCTTTCATGGATATATACTATTGCAGGGAGAAGAATGAACACAGACTTAGGTTTTGCTATCTTAAGCTTGGGGGTTCTGATATTTTAAACCTAATTTGACATTGCTAACTGGATAGTCCCTTTTCCTCTTTCTGTTGAAGACCTATCCTAAAGCAGCAAAACATGATGAGATGAAAGCACGCAATATATTTGGTCTTGAGTGGTCCGAACCCTTGGTTACATTTGCTCTTGCATGTGGAAGCAGGTCATCTCCTGCAGTAAGTTCACTTCAAAACAATCTTCTTCTGTAGTTTAGGGAAACATTTATAGTTTGAGGTTCAAAACTCTCTGAATGCTGTCTTTTAATCCTCTATGCAAATGAATATCTCTTCATGTTTGTTTTTTAAGTGCTGAAAGGTAAGTTTTGCTGATGAAGGTTAGAGTATACACAGCATCTCATGTTGAAGAAGAGCTAGAAACAGCTAAGAGAGACTACCTACAGGCGGCAGTTGGCATTTCAAGAACAAACAAGTTAATAATTCCCAAGCTTTTGGATTGGTATCAGCTTGATTTTGCAAAGGATTTGGAATCATTGCTGGGTTGGGTTTGTCTGCAGCTGCCAAATGAACTGAGGAATGAAGCAGTTAAATGCCTAGAAAGACAGGGGAAAGAGCCTGTTTCACAACTAGTGCAAGTGGTGCCGTATGATTTCAGTTTCCGACTGCTTTTACACCGCTGAGAATTATATTTCGCAATTAGCAAAGGTTCATGAAATTGTGGTTTCTGAGTTCTACATAGAATTACTAATATACTAGACACAGTGGAAGTACATATGTAATCTAGCATCTGTAAAAAAGAAAAGAAAAAGGGTATGGATAGAATCCGGGCTTGGTTATTGGTTCATCGACATTGGTTTTTCCGAGTATTCATTTATGTTAAGCTTGACAGATTGATGCAAAATCTACCCTGAAAGAGCTAATTAGCAAAAAAATTCTCTCTTTCAATTTCTTTTCTATGGCATTGGTTAATGAAGAATATATTCCATAAAATGTAGTAAAGAGACAGAAAAGACTTATATTGTGGAATTTGAAGAGTCATAAATGTACAAATACGAACAGATTGGTTTAATAATTTGAATTCATAATTTTTAAGTGGCAAAAGAATAAATTTTACCGCTGGCACCAAATGGCACGAGGAAGCTGCAAAGGGACAAGTCCTTCGCAAAAGGTTGGTGAGTTTGTTGACAAAACAGCAGCTGCAGCAGGGCGCAAGCGATGTGAAACTTGATCCCACCATTTCACGAGTTTATTGGTCGCACAAAACAATCATTTATATATGTTCTGTCGGTATTTCATCACGCGTACAGACTTGTTGGGAGTTCCATCTCTCTCACGGCAAAATTCCAGATGGCCTGTGAACATTCACCATTCATTAGTACGATATGAAATGCTAATTTTTCTCCGGTTTAAAGACAAGAACGAAACTGTAGGTACTGAAACTTTACTGAAAAGGACAAAATGCTGAAATAAAGTTCGAGGTTAAAGTTTTCTTATAAATTTCTACTCTACTGTAACTACGTTGGCAAGGACGTTGGAACATCCCCAGACTCAAACTGATGCTACATTCATCTGCGGCAGATGGTTGGCTTACCAACGAATCATTGTACCAGAAGGCTTCATTCATTGCACGACTGTGGTCTGAGAGATACTGATGAATCAATGAAGTTTAGACGTTCTTCAAATGGGGATCAAATTTCTTTTATACAAATAGTGTATATTTGAGGATGAGCCAAAATAGAATAAAGGTTAAAATATAAAACAAACTTCTAATATATTTTTTAAATTTTCAAATGAATTCGTATTTAATACACTGACAATAAATCTAAATACTCCATTAATGATGGTCGCATAATATTTTGGGACTGAAATCTGAAATACCAATCAAAATTTTGTTTATAACGGGATATCACATAAGTATTTACAGACCAGGGAATTAATATGCTGTTAGAAACTATGAAGAATTGAATGTGAACACTATTTCAACACAAGGAGGAGTACGGAGGAGGGAAGAAAAAGAATCATATACAAACAAATGATAAGAGAAATTATATACCTAGTGGCAGCTGTCAATGATAAAGGAGCCAAGATTTGGAAGGAGTCAAAACAAATGAAAGATCAGTGCCCAGAATTGAGATTCTTGTGGCTGGGTCAATTTCCTTAGAATAGAAGAGTTTGATGGATTATAAAGAAAGCAGATATGATCTCAGCCAAATGGCGAGGGAACTGGACCAGCCCCAGAAAGTGCATCTGATCTTTTAATACTTCCCATCCCACAGATAATGCACCCAGGCGCTGAGAGAGCTGAAAATTTGGCACCACAAAGATCACAAACATCATATCCAATGGTTGACAGGCGGCAGAGAGTGGCACCGCAGAACTGAGATGGATCTTCCAGTGGATCGATGGATTTGTTGGTTAAACCCCTCTGGACACAAATGTCAATCAGGCTCCTCAGTTCCTCTTGCTTACCTGCAGGTGCCTTGGATAGGAGGAGTTCAAGCATCTGCTTTGCATAAGCGTAATTCTGAACATCAATGTTTCGTTTTATGGCAGTGCGAATGCAATTTATTCGGTGCTTTGCCTGAAGTGGCAAAGAACCTAGATGTCTAGATAGTCTGGCCATCTCATCTTTTGCACTGAGTGCTCTTGGGCCTTGGACTCTCTGCAACCTTGAAATTTCCTGTAGGAGAACCAAGGCGATAATCCAGTCATGAAAGATAATTTTATGCTCGAAACTAAAGAATAAATGCTGAGGCTTGGGACTTTTGATGGGCACAAAATAAGCATACGCTATTGCTAAGCTTACCATATCCACCACAGCCATTTAGCTTCTAAAGTTCGAATGCATGAATGAATTGTGAAAGAATCATAAATTAGCATAAACTACCCAATTTGATAAAATGGCAACTTCATAGTAGAATGCTGAATAATACATTCTTGTTCTGTAGAGATCACAGATCAGTTTATTTTATGATCTCTAACACCGTCATTACAGTAAGACTTTGGAGTTACCCCCATATATAATCCAACTGTCCTTGAGTGCTAATGAAAAGCATTAAAATCTAGTAGCAACAACATAGAGCTTAAACAACATCCTCAATCATGCTATGTGCATATTATATACAAAAGAAAGGACAGAATCACAAGATTAATGACACAGGAGAAAGAACATTCAACCTAATTTGATATTTTTAAAACCTGACAGAAAACTCTTAGCTCCTAAAATAGTACCTTGACTACTGAATATTTGGCCAAATTAAAACCCTCACACAGGATGATTATGAGCTAAAATATTTGAAAAATCATAAAATATCACTCATCAATCCATTTTGTGTTTTAGTCTTTAGTAAGATTAGAGACAAATTCTGTTGTTTTTCAGAAGCTTGAAACAAGTTCTAATTCATTTGGTGCCTGGAAAACAATGACGTACCTGAAGAAGTGTTACCGCTATCTTGTACTGAGCACATATGGTAGCTTGAGCTTTAATATCAGCTCCACGAGAATGATCCTTAGCCAGTCCAAGAAAAGCCTCATCAAAACAGGACAATGCATCTGGTAGTTGATTCTGCTCAAGGTGAGCAAGTCCAATCTTAAAACATACAGAAGCTGCTGCCCCACGAGGAACCTATCAAGAGAGAAGATACCGTAAATTGAAGAATAAGGGAAGCTACATAATAAACACATCTCCCCCGAGAATGATTAGAAGTAGAGAGCCTCCAACACACAAGCACAGATTATTGCTACAAAGCCAGATAGTCAAACAGAACCTTCACTCCAAATACTGCTACAAAAAATTTTGTTTTTTCCCAGGGCAATAAGTTAAGTGACTTAAGTTAGATAAATACAGCAGTGTTATCAAAGTCCAAACACCAGTGCCTTCCACTGTTAGGAATGAAAAGAGACAGAAACAAAAGATAACATAATGTGCTCTCACCTGTCCAGGGCGTACAGATGCTGGAGCAGATGCAGAGGGAGCTGGTTTTCCTGACTCCACAGAGTTTGGAACTCCAAGAGCACTAAGATCAAAAGGCTGCGTGGATAGTGGCATATGCGCAGGCTGAACTTGAGGCTGCAGCATACCAACAGCCGGAGCTGAATATTGTCGAGGAATACCACCATCAGGAAGCCCAATAGACTCAGGAGGAATAGGTCTTTCACTGGCTTGAGGTGGAACCCCACCATCAGGGAGACCAATATTGGCTGTGGGTGCATTTACCTGGACAGGTGGTATCTTTCCACTTACTTCAATCTGTTGAGAAGTTTGATCCAACTTTGAAAGATAAGTTCCAGCAGGAGGCAAAGCAGCTGCAACCTGGAGGGATGGTATTGTGTTCTGGAAAAAGTCCTCTGGTATAGGTCCTGCAGCAATTCCCACACCTTTGGTTGCAGGAGCTGTTTGTGATACAAATGCAGGTTGTACCCAAGAATCAGTGCCAAAGAGATCTCCAGGGGCAGAAACAGTGGGGTTAGTCATAGATCCACTGGTAGCAGAATAAGGTTGCTGTTGACTCTGACCAAAATCCTGAGAAGCACCAGTCAATGACTTTGTCCTACTTATAGGTAGGCCCAAGCCATCACCAAGTCGCTTTGTTGCTTCCTTAATCTTATTGACATCCACTGTGCCTGATGTCGGTTTGTCTCGTATTCTGATCTGTAACTTCTTAGTTTTTGATACTCCCTCCTCATCACTGCTGCTACCATCATCAGCTGTTCCATACATTGTTTTCTTAAATTCTTCTGCAGCTTTAGCCTGTTCATCAACAGTGATGAAACTGCCATAAGATTTGCTTAAAGTTTCCAGACCCAACAATGAATCAGCCTTGGGTTCACTACCTGCAACTCCCTTAGGGTTATCTATAGATTTAACCATAGAAGTATGTACTCCATTTGGCTTACTGTCACCTGCTGCAGGTATAAAGGCCTTAACCAAGCTACCTTCATTTACTTCAATTATATTACCTCTTCCTTTGATTGAACCAAGGTAAACACCAATATGATCTGTGATAATTGATGGAATGACACCATCATCAGTCTTCATGTATGGCATAACTTCTGCAGCAAGCTCCCATTCGGGTATACTCTTTAAGTTTGTAGGAGTCTTAATTTCCCAGTTTCCACCACCCCATTCAGGTCCTTTTGGAACCATGCTTTCAGCAGCAAAGTTGGCAAAAATGCCTTGCGTCCAACCACTTGAGCGGACTCTTAAAATCCTTTCGCAATACCGCCTCAATTCTGAATCGGCACCTTCTTCCTCCAGCCTCTGAGCAAGACGGCGCATTGCACTGGGGTTGAGATGGCATATAAACAGGTCTAGCATGCTTTCATAGTCTGCTATGACTTCAAAAGTTTCCTTCGCATTGTCAAACTGACCATACCTGCAATTTCAAAATTTGAGTCTAGTAAAGAAAAAAGGGGGACCTTAAAATGACAATTTAAACAGTTATGAAGGCTGTACTATGTTAATGTTTAGAAGATCTAAAGATGCCAACGTATAATGCTCTTAATAAAGATTGCATAACATCATGACAATAATTCTAAAGACAGATGCTTAAGCTAAGATGCACACAATTTCTGATACGTTCTTTGATAAAGATCTCAATGGGCACAGATAACTTTAAGATAAAGATTTAACCTGCATTAGGTATTTACCACAACAACAATGTGGAGTCATCTATCTGAAATATATACAAATAGAAGATTGGTCAAATACTAATTCGAATATTCACATTAGGAAACAATCAGAGCATTCTAATCTGAACTCTAAACCACGGGTCTGCACACAATATCTAGCATGATATATTACAAATTTAATCTTCTGCAAGTAACCAACATATCCTTTTATTTTATAAATAGTTGCTATCTTCTCTACCTTCTAAAAATAAGATTATTGACAAGTTCATTAAAAAACACCCACAAAACCCAGAAACACTGCAATCACAAAAAAGTTAATGACTATGATTTGCTTACTTAATACAGGCATATCCCAGTTGACGGAACCGGTGGAACAGATGGGAGGTTGGCGGGCATTTTGGATAATCTCTAGATCGCACAAACTCATCCTTCAAAACAGATAAAGCAGTAGAAAAACGAAGTGCTTTGATTGCATAAACTCCCCGCAGAACCTAAGTTTGTTTTATAGCAAGTTCAGAAGCAAGTAAAAGCGTAATGAAATGTAAACATAACACATAACTATTCATCCACCTGGGTGAACTGTGGTCCTGCTTGGGATAATGATACCGCAAGATCTCCACAAACAGGAGGACCTCTAGCCAGAATATCAAGAGATCGAGGAGTGATACGTAAGCTGTCAAACCTTCACAAGGAAAAACAGTAGAAAAGTCAGATGCCAAGTTTCATGCATTGATTGTCTTTGATAGAGCTAATGCAAAGACAATAATTGATAAAATGCTACATTTTACACATCAAACATGAGCAAGAATTCAATGAGATAAGCAACATTAGGCACAAAACAAAATACACACACACCCACACACAAAAGGCAGAACAAAACCTTGTTGTTATTTGGTATAGTATTTCCGAAAGGTCAAGCTTCTGCTCAAAATTTTGTTGCATGGTAGCAAAACCAATAAGAAGAGGTTCAAGAAGCCCAATAAGGCAGCTCTTAATCTCAACCCCCTTCTTTTGTCTGGGATTTATATCTGTAGGGTTAGCGAGCAACAGCCGATCATTTAAAGCCCCCACCAAAGCTGCAGAAAAAATGGTCAAATCACTAACTCCAATATAATGATGCAACACAAATTGTATTTGATATAATATGGAGTAAAAAACAATTGAGAAAGAGACAAGTTACAAACCTGCATTTGGCATGCTAATAGAAAGGACAGTCCTCACTTTACCATCCCATCCTAAAATACAAACTGCAGTTGCAGTAGAAAAGAGAAGTGCAGGTCCAATCCACAAAAGGTATCTAAAGTGCGAATGAGTTAAGCAGTCAAACAAATTTATTAATCTTGATTATATATATTACATACATGTATTAGTACAATCACTCAAGCAAATATACATGTGTAAACTGCATATTGTTGATAAAACAACCCTCTTCCCTTAACAGACAAATAAGGATTCAATTTACATTGGTGTCCTGATGAATATTTTTGTCTCAGGCAAAATCAGTGCTATTCCATGGGGGAAATGGTAGGAAGAAGCAAAACAAGTAAAAAAATGAAAAAGAAAAAGATACAAAAATTATATTCATGTCAGCAACCACAGCTGGCGGACACAGGTATCGTTCCAATGATAGTCATATAAACAGGACATTGATTCATGAAACAGAATTTCTCTGGTACTATTATAAGGAAACAGAGAGATCTCCTGTCACTGTATATTTGGTACACCAACAACAGACCTAAAACATGTGTATACTTTTACAAACATCAATGCACACAAAGTTAACACAAGCATATGCAGTGACGGACACAGGTATTGTTCCAATGATAGTCATATAAACAGGACATTGATTCATGAAACAGAATTTCTGAGGTACCATAAGGAAAAAGAAAGATCTCCTGTTGCTGTATATCTGGTACACCAACATCAGACTAAAACATGTGTATACTTTTGCAAACATCAATGCACACAAAGTTAACACATGTATATGCTCTATGCCTGTATGTATTTTGTGCCAAAATTTATGCTGAATTACGTATTTAGGATATTGAAGGATTTCCTTTGTCAAATTTTGAGGAATTGCCTGCAAGTATGTCAAGATCTGCTGAAACCATAAGCACCCTGTGAGTAGTTAATACTCCTGCAACATAGCCTCTGAGAGTTTCCTGCCAATGCACCTGCAGGTATTCAAAAACATGGTTAAAATCCTAACTATTAGAGTATTATTTTCAAGAAAAAGTGCGGTCAAACTAGATAGATGGATACATGATTTTATGCATAAACAGACACATAATTTTATGCATAGACAGACTTTCAGGTATACATAGAAAGATAAAAGCATAATACATATGCATGAGATTGCTATATATGGATTCAGTTCCAAGAAAGTAATGTGTTTTTTTAAGACGCAAAGGTGCATGAGTTTTATAGGCAGTTGAAAGGATATTAGAAGAGATCTCAGTCATCAGTGCTATCTAGTTTCATCAACAAGGCTTTGGTGAATACAGAAATGTTGGGATCTTATACAAGAAAGAAGAAAGTCAGTTGGCCTTAGGGATACCTCGTGTTATACATATCTTTTTTCCAATACATTCATGATAAGAATCTTTCATGAGTTTGACATTATACGCATGCTAAAGTAGGTTGAGATTTCATTAAACTTAAGCAAACATTTAGAGAGAATGAAAGAAAAGATCTTTGCAAGTCAAAGTTCACAAAGGAACCACAAAAAGTGGACAGGTGATACTGTAACAGGAAAATTTAGCAGGAAGAAGTAGTTAAAAAATGAAATACTTTGTTACTTTTAGTATATATCTATGTATAACTAAACTATACATTATTAAGAATTTTATTTAAAAGGATTTCATGAAATAAACACATAAAAAAACATCCTTAAAAAGTTGAATTACTCACCTGAAGCACAATCTCATTTGCTTTTAACCTTATAGACTTTTTCCCTTCTGTTTTTGTTGATATATAGTGGCCATCAGAAGTTGAAAGATGGTACCCTTGAACCAACTTTGCCAAGCCAATCTGTTTCCCATTACAAGCAAACATCAAAGTGGACTCTGCAATCACAGAACACATTAATCAGTATCACATGTTAAAGTGGGTGATATCCAATTCGGAGAACTGTATGCGCCCAAGCACCTATAGGAGTGGAAAATATACGATCAACTTCAGATTCAAACATAAATGACCGAGGACCCTGAACAGAATCAGCTTTTGCATCCACAGGTTGATCACGTAAAAGATTAGGTTCAACTGCCTTTTTTCCATCGGCTTCTTGTAAAGCTGCTCCAGGAAGAATATACAGAGCCAATTCAGACTTATCTTCATCAAGAATAGCAAACTGATTTTCATTGGGGCCGATAAATGCTGCATCGCAACCTACATATTCAAAAGGGAAATATCGGCAATGAGAAAATAGCAGGTAAAACAAAAAACAAACATGCTTAACAGACAAACATACCTTTGATTGTGCTTCCTTTGCTGTTAGCCAACTGTAAATCAGTATTTTCCCAGTAAAGGACCACTTCATTTGTAGTGCCACTAAACTCATAAACAATGAGAAATAGATGCTGCTTCTTACTATAAACCATATGTTTAGGATAATATTCTACGTTTCCAGGGATCTGAAAGGAAAATCTATTATTAAGGATCATAACCTTGTCATAACACTAAAAATACATATTTTTCGGCATTTACCGAAGTGAAAAGTTTCTTGTAAATACTATCTGCTCCAGAACACAGATTATAAGCCATGAGGTTCACACCATCTACATAAAAGACCCTGACGGGGTAATGAAGAACTCGATTCTCCTTATTGAAGAAATTGAGCTCCAAATGAAATGGCTGCCAATAAATTCAGTCATGTCAGGAAAAAAAAAAAAAAAAAGCAACAGAGATATTGATGCCTATTCAGTATCACTGGCCAAGGTACCTGGCAAACAGGAAAGTCTTTCAGTTGATGTTTAGCATCCACAATAGTGATGAGAGGCAGCCTAGATATAGGGGCAGTTTTAGCATGACCTTCCATGAAATGCTGCAATAATTAAGAAACATAACAAGTTAAAAGTAAATCAAATGGTTAAGAGCTTTGAATGCAGTTAAAATCCAATTTAGATATTAACATATAAAATAAATACTTAATTTAAAAGAAAAAAAAATTGGATGAGGAAGAAGCATACACTATAGAGGAATGCCTTCCGTGCAATGTCTGAAATTGTAAGATGACTTTGGCTGCCACGAAATACATAAATAGTCAACCATGATATACGATATATAAACATCCTAAGATTGGATCATTAAATACAATCATACCAAGTTAAGAATTCATCCACAATAATAAGAAATAGCTATAAATATATGACCACTAAGCCCAAAATAATTAAACATTTCAACCTCCAAACTGAATAGTTTGCACATCAAGATTTACGTTCTGAACTCCAATGTGCTTATCAAAACTAGTAATTTTGCTTGATAAAAAATTTAACTCACCCCTTGATGTGTTGCTCTTGAAGCTGTGCTTGAAGCTGATGGTCAGCCAAAATTCCAGAGGCGCCCATGGATGAGAGCTTCTCCTTTAAGACAGATGCTGCACATGATATCAGCTTTCAGCAAATATAGTCAAAGAATTAAGCAGGATATTACCACAAAAAATGATCTTGGTGTGGTATTCAGAAAACTATAACTTAATGTAGAGAGAAAACATAAAACAATAAAGAGCTTTCTTTTGTTTCTAATCAGAAAGTTGGCAAATGTATACAGCAGTATCAGCATCAAATATGAGCAATAGTTTCAATATAATATGAATATAGATTCTGTAAAAGCAGTGCCCAAGGAAACAATACATTCAATTCTGTTTTGATCATATCAATGGTAGAATTTTGCAAAAGCTTGTGCTCAATAAGAAATCAAATGTCCATCCTATATTGGCAGAAACTGCTTTTATAATATACTGTTAGACCCTTCACACTTGAGATCCAGGTATATTAAGAAATTTGATGGCATAAATTTTTTTAAAACAGAATATTTTCTTCACATACAAAAAGACACGTGTGGTCAGATTAACTAAATGTCCACCTGAAGATCCCCTGGCACTTTGCAGAACTGCAAAGAGCTGTTTCCTTCCTTCCCTAGAGTAAGCAGCCCTATTCTTCAAGTTGTCACGACCAGTCATATTCTGTCATAGAAAATGCACATTTATACAACCGCAATCAGCATACAGTTTACAATGCAATGAAATAGGTTAGCGCTCTTAACTGCAAAAAGCAGAGCTGCTAAGTTCAATTTTGGGTGAACTTCCAAAGCTCTGATCCGTGGTAAGGGATAAACAGCTTCCCCTCCCTGCTGAGACAGAATGCGTGGGATATCCAGTGATTCAATTGCTGCAAAAAGAACACCAACAGCTCTGAGTATGTAATTTCCATTTAAGATAAATATGTATGTATCTCCTCCTTGTCCTCCCTCCCCATAATGTTTGCTTCAGTAACTTACAAGCAGCCTCAAAAAAATTTACTTGCGTTGGAGGTCTATTTGGATTAACTATCAATCGTGTTTTCCAAACTTGTAGAGTTCCATCCTTTGAAAGAGTGACAAGTGAACGCAACATCGGGAGCCAAGAAACTGATGTGATGGGTTGAGAACCGACCTGCATGCTGCAAGATAAAAACAGAATATTTCAACAAAGAAGTGCCTAGAATATCTTCTTTTACTCCTACCAACACAAAGTATAGATAGGCTTGAAACGAAGAAAAAGAAAGACGAAATACATATTACATTTAAAAAAAAAAAAAAAACTGCTTACATTCCAATCATAATAGGTCTTTCTGTTGATACATCCCACGCAAGAAGCGTACCTCGTCTATCACCAACAAAAATCCATTCCAGTGTTGGATGAAAGGCAAATGCACCAGCACCAATAAGCTTAATGGTATTATCAACTGAAAGAAACAAGGCAGGAAAATTAAAACGATATTTGAGCATGAATAATATGTAACATTCAAAAAAATAATCAGTTTTCCTCAACTTACGTTGTAGTGTGTAATGAACAGCATATGTATTAATGTTGTATGCCCGAATCAAACCTTCTGCATATGCTACATACTTTTTTTTTTCAGAAAGGAGGTGACAAGAACAAGAATATAAGCAGCTGTCCAATACATTCTTAATTATAAGAATGAGAAATATCATTTAGTAGTGATACAATAATAAGAGAGGTACAGGGATCCTTTGGTCTAACCGCTATCAGATTAGTTAAATATGTCACAACAGCAGACAGTGGCTAGTTATCCAGATAATTTGAGTAGAGCGAATTTCTTATCGATCTGTTTGCAACATGAATTAATTTGATGTTTTAACAATGCAATTCCACCAAGAAGAAAATATCCATTTCAACAACTATTCCATTAGAATTAAATGTCACAAGCATGTTCAGCGTCTAAAACTTCAATAGTAAAGACCATATCTCATGTACATTACATGAGCAAATAAAAAGCCAAGAACAGATTGAATTTTGAATTTCATGCCTATCCCAAGTAAATCCCACCTCTGAAACCTCTAATGGCTTTTAACTCTATCCGGAACTAGATCTAAATAAACAATTAACATCTCAAGCAAATAAATGGAAACTTACCAGAACAGGTAATCGAGGATGACAAGCAAGATTTACTATAGGTTTCTTCAAGTCTGTCTTAATTTTTGTCGGTGCTCGTCCACCGTCAACAGTCCCAACAACTTGAGGCATGAAAGTTAAAGAATTAGAATATAACTTCACAGAGTATAATATGATGATGTAAGCACAAAAAGAATTTATAAAATTAGAAAACACAAGGAGAAAACCAACCTGTTACACTCATTCTCTTGTGAAAACCAAAAAATACAACGGGTTGGAGAGGTGTCAAAGCAAGATGGACTTCTGCGTCAGAAGAAATGTGTTCCGTTTTCTTTTCAGGTGAATGTAAAACACAAGTTTGCTCAGCATCAAAATCACAAGAACGTATTGTACAATCCTGCAACACAAAATTTTCAGAAAGATAAAGGATCTGATTAGCATAAGAGAACTTCATATGGGGGAAAGTCGATGGAAGAAAATAATGACGACCCATCCATGTAAAAACTGCAGGAGCTTAAAGAAAACAAAAAACTGCACTTATTAATGCATTGAATCAAAATGTCAGATAAGAATTTTTTCTCTTCTCCAAAATGCAATATAATATTCAAGTGTGAATAACAAAGATAAAGTCAGTTGTTACACTTACCTTCAGAAAAAACATCAAGACTAGTGCAATAGGATCTGAATAGAAATTTCAGAATAATCAAAAAAAAAAAAAATTACTTCTTATTATGTGGATCTGACAATCTATATATTTACACAGCCTGGTTGGCATAACCATTCTCAAGACTTAGGAACAACCACAAGAAATATAGGAGGACCCTAGGATACCAATGGCAGAGCTAGATTCCAATAAACCATCCTAGAAACAAATTTTGTTAATAATTGGAGGTAGTTAAAAAATTAATCTTTTACATCAGCTATCTACAAGATCAATGCGAAACACTGTAAGAAGACACCCTATTTTAAAGTGCCACTACATTCTTAAATAGAAAAGAAATTCAAACTATTTCCTCATTCCGGAGTAATTTTAAAGAAATGTGTTTAATGGCAGTAAAACTTAAGATCGAAATAATGTTATCTTAGTAAGCTCTACAATTCACATTAGCTGATTTAAAGATTGTATTAATACAAATCTTAATTTGCAGTATCTGTTCTCAGTATAACTGAATGCAGTTTTTTTCTTCACAAGAATGATCTATTGATGTTTTCGAATATAAAAGATTCAAATATCGGAACCAACCTCAAGAATGGCAATGACAGAGTGTCCACTTGTAGGAGTATAAGACATTCGAACAACGGGCGAGCCAATGTCAATAGTAGATAACTTACTTCCAGTTAAAGCATCAAATTCTGCAACAAATAAGATTCAAATTGGTTTCTTCCTTTAAAGCAGATTCAGCTTCAAAATTATAAAAATTTTCAAAACATATCAAATTCTACAAAATGGAGAAGGGTTGCAGTTGCTATTACCGATGATGTAAGTGCCGATGGCGACGGAAACGAGAGCCAGAGTAGGATGGAAAGCGGCGGCGTGTGGCTGCAACGGTTTGAGAATGCCTCGAGCGACATGCCGTAGATCCAAGTGTTGCAACGTCGTCCACTCCATCGATTCTTCTTTTCAACACTCTTATATTTCTCTCACCTTATAAACATAGAAAGACAACATTAATACCAAGTACTGTTCAAAGACCAAAATTCGGGATCGGAAAAGGAAAATCAGAGATGAAAAGAGAGGGGGGGCGTGGATCTGATCTGGACTGCAAGTCGAGAAGTGAATGAAATTTTCAGGTTAATTTCGTTATTACCTTTTCTTTTACGTGTAAAGAGAGTTCATCTGGAAATTTTCTGAAAGACAAATTTGGAGAAAATAAGATAAAAAAACAGAAAAATTAACAGAATTACAAAGAACAGATGAAATTGAAGAGAAAAGTTTGGCATGCGGAGAAGAGATTGGAATTAATGGAGAAACAAAGATTTGGGCCTTACTTCATTCGCCCATTATTGGATCATGTCCGTTTAGTTATACCACTGTTCGAGTCTGGGGCCGACAATCTTAGCTCATTTTGGGATTATTATTAGGTCTTAGGATTGGGCTAAGATTGGGCTTTGGTTTTTGGAAGCTGTGTTTGGTTTATGACAAATTCCCAAAAAAAAAATTAGAAAAAAATATTTTTTTATTTAATTTTAAATATTATTATCATTAAAAAATTGTATTTGAAATCTGGAGAAAATTTTTAATTCAACTTTTCTACCCTCAACATGTTCATGAATCAAAGCAAATCTACTTAAATTTAGAGCATCAACCAAAAATAAAATAAAATTTATAAAAAAATTATTATATGAAACAATTATTTCACGTTAATATATCTTTTTTCATTCAAATCATATAAGTAACTACGTAACTAAAAAATCAACTATCACTACACATAACATGTCATAGTTAAATTGTATATATTTATTTCAATATAGTCATTAACAATTACGATAATAACTAATTTACTTTCTTCAATAATGTAATTACAAGATTTAAATAAAAATATATATACCAAAAAATTAAATGTCTTTAGTTCGAACCGGTATTTAAGTTAAAAAAAAAAAAAGACACTTTTTTCTTTTCACAAGTTGAATATAATAAGTACTTAATAGCCATTGAAGGCTGCATAGAAAGCTGCTGTTGTCTTCATTAGAGCTCTATCAAAAATCTCCATCACTTTGGATTTTGGGGGACTAAATGAGAAACAAGACACCAATAATAAAGTAGAACTTGGAGCTTAATTCAAATATTTTTGTAATTACTTTTCAAAAGTTGCGTTAACAGGTTTGGAATCTTCTTCAAGGAGGAAAAGCGTCTAAGTTGCCAACTCGATCATGAAAATGACCATTGCCATCTTTCGGTGGTTTAAACTTTCAACCCAATGTTAGGTTCTCATAGGTTTTCTGAACCTACTGTTTGATTAAGCATGCTTAACAGCAGTAGCGTTATTAATGCAAGATTGCTACATGTTTGAGAAGGTTGTTGTCAAGCATCGACATGCTTTAATAAAATCCATTCTAATAATCTATCACTATACATTATACGCGTCTTACGTTATACGATAATTAAAATATTTTAATTTAAAAATAATAAAAAATTATAATTATTGAGATATGAATTTTAAATATATTAAAAATTATTTTAAAATTAATAAAATCAGCTAAATTTCGAATACAATTAAATTAATTTAATTATTATTAGAAACGAAAGAATAAATTTGATAGACAAAAATCTAAACATTTAAAAATCATGGGGCATTGATGACTAGGGTCCGTACGGGGCTCAAAAAGTTTAAGATAGGACTTCCACTTGCTTGTCCCATGCTTAATGATTGAATGAATATTGGAGAGAGTATATATCCATTTCCCCTTTTTTTTTTGTGGAATTTCCCTTAATTTTTCGCTTCTGCAAGGAACCATATATTATCTAGCTGGCGTCCTTATCTAGCATAAGACCACTGGCTAGCCACTTCCATGAAGAAAAGTAAATAGAATATTGATATTTGACTGTATATATATATAGAGAGAGAGAGAGAGAGAGGTTATAGGATGGGGATTCCTGCATATAGTAGAGGGTCCTAATCTTCAAAGAGTCGTGAAATGTACGTTACTCTAGTCCTCAAATACTGGGTTGGTGGGGCCGTCGGCTAAACTCCACGATTCGTACATAAAATTTACATCTAAATAAGGTAAGATTATATTGTATCATTTAAATATAAAAATTTTATATTAAATATTTTAAAAAAAAATATTTTTTCAACTTTTTTTATTCATAAAATATTTTTTTAGTAAATTTTAATCTATTATATTCATATTTTTATTTGTGTTATTTTATTTTGTATTATTATATCGAGTCTATAATTATTAAGCCAACAAAATAAAAAAAATAATTAGAGGATTTAGATCTCCAATTTCATAGGTTTCATCGGTTTAAAATTATCATTTTATTTATAATTTTAATTATTTTATTAAAAAATATATATGTTATGTACAAAATAATAATAATTAAAAATATATATAAAAGGTGCCACGTGGCGCGTTCAATGCGCGCCACGTGGCATGGGAAAGTTGTGGGAGAGTCTCCCGCATGTGGGCGGGAGACCACTCTCCCGCACAGTGGCGGGAGAGTCTCCCGCATGTTGGCGGGAGACCACTTTCCCGCCAACTGTTTTAGGAGCGCCACGTGGCGCTTGAGGAACGTGCCACGTGGCACGCATGGGAGCATTGGCGGGAGACTACCCTGCCGCCAAAGAGACTTATGTTTTGATGCCACGTGGCGCAAGGGGAGTGCGCCACGTGGCGAGAATGAAGAAATCACATATTGAAGTTTTTAGACATTTTGACCTTTGAATAGTCTTTATTTTTGATAGAGGTAATTTACTCCAGTCCAGTTACGCGCCTGGGCCCCAGAATATAAAAGGCCCAAAATAATAAAATCTTGAGGCCCATATAAATATGAGTCCTGAACTAATTAAAAAGCGACTCAGAATTATCTATAAATATCACAGGTATGGTCAGTAAAACCCTAATCTCTATTTTGCTTACTAAAACTCTGCTTAAACAGGTCTTCTGACTTAAGCATCGGAGTGCGCGTGCAGGGACAGATCCCTGCGCCTCTCTGACTTTCACTGTTTTTGCAGAACATTCAAGACACGTGGAGAAGACGACATCAGAATCATTTAATTGTTGTTTGGAGCAACAACAATTGGCGCCGTCTGTGGGAAAAAGAACAAAAAGCCAGATTCTTTATCAACATGGTGAGAACACGTTCGACAGCAGCAGCGAATCTGGGGGAAGAGAACTCTGTGAGTCCTCCTCCCAGACCCGAGAGAGGACAAGAGCAGAATGGTGAAGGTAGCAGGGTGGTCACTGTTTCCGTTGATGAATTCGAGGCCCTGAAGCGTCAGAACGAGCAGACCACCACAGCGCTGAAAACTATGGTGGATTTCTTCAAAAATGCCCTGCCACAGTACAGCCTACCTCCAGAAGTGCAGCAGATGATAGGGGAGAACGTCTTGGGGCAGACATACGAAAAGGGTCAACCCTCTACCATGGTGAATACGGGACAAGGAGATTGGCTACAGGATACTACTGCTGGACTGATGCAGTATGCTACCGCTGGACTGGAGGACAATTCTGCCGCTTCGCTGAGGGAGTACCTTGCTACGGAGAATGACCCTGTCGCAGGTCTGAGACTGCACTCTGCCGCAGGGATGGAGAATGACTCTGCCGCAGGTCTGAGGATACACTCTGCCACAGGTCTGGGAAATGACCCTGCCGCACGTCTGAGGCTGCACTCTGCCGCAGGGATGGAGAATGACTCTGCTGCAGGTCTGAGGATACACTCTGCCACAGGTCTGGGAAATGACCCTGCCGCACGTCTGAGGCTGCACTCTGCCGCAGGGATGGAGAATGACTCTGCCGCAGGTCTGAGGATACACTCTGCCACAGGTCTGGGGAATGACCCTGCCGCACGTCTGAGGCTGCACTCTGCCGCAGGGATGGAGAATGACTCTGCCGCAGGTCTGAGGATACACTCTGCCACAGGTCTGGGAAATGACCCTGCCGCACGTCTGAGGCTGCACTCTGCCGCAGGGATGGAGAATGACTCTGCCGCAGGTCTGAGGATACACTCTGCCACAGGTCTGGGGAATGACCCTGCCGCACGTCTGAGGCTGCACTCTGCCGCAGGGATGGAGAATGACTCTGCCGCAGGTCTGAGGATACACTCTGCCACAGGTCTGAGGAATGACCCTGCCGCAGGTCTGAGACTGCACTCTGCCGCAGGGATGGAGAATGACTCTGCCGCAGGTCTGAGGATACACTCTGCCGCAGGTCTGGGAAATGACCCTACCGCAGGTCTGAGGATACACTCTGCCGCAGGTCTGAGGGTACACTCTGCCGCAGGTCTGAGGGAGAGGCAGACTGACGCATGTCTAAGGGCAAACTTTGCCGGAGGTCTGGCATCGAGCCCTGCCGTAGGACCGGAGCACGCCCCTGTCGTAACTCTGAGGAGACACTCAACCACGGGCTTGCGAGAGGTGAATCCTACCACAGATTTGAGACGGATGGATGCCGCCGCAGATCTGACAGAGTCTAACCCAGCTGAACGACTTCATGAGCAGTACCCTAACGCGGAGTTGAGGAGGCAAAACTCTGCTACACAGTCGGAGCATGATTTTGAAGACCACCGATCTGGGGAGCGGCAGAGACAAAACAGTTATGACCCCCAAGGCCATCTTGAAGGTATGAAGTCAAATTGTGGAATGGGAGGTGCAGGAAGAAAAGGTACGGAGCAAGCCCCTAGAGGAAGGGAGAATACTTGCTGCTCAGACTCTTCAAGTGCGGAAGAAAGGGGAGCACACACGACCCGAGAGTCGAAAAATGTCGAGAAAGTTGTTGAGAGAATTCTAGAAAGGAAGAACTTAGTGGCTCCTGATGACAATCAGAAAAGAAGGGTTCCTTTCAGTCCAGAGATTATGGACAAACCCTTACCGAAGAAATTCAAGATGCCTCCTATGGCTACTTACGCAGGCAAAGCAGACCCATATGACCACATACAAAGTTATGAGTCTCTCATGTTGTTACATGGATGGGAAGATGAAATTATGTGCAGAGCGTTTTCGCTTACATTGTCTGGGCATGCACTAAAATGGTTTAATGGGCTAAGTGAAGGTTCCATCTCATCCTTCGACCAATTACGAAGTGAATTCTTGAGAGCCTTCATGATCAATAGCCAAAGGAAGAAGGACGCTACCTATCTGCTCACCCTAAGACAAGGAAACAAAGAATCACTAAAAAGCTATGTCGATCGATTCCGTGATTCTACTCTTGAGATACGTGATCTACAAGTTGGGGTAGCGGTAACAGCCATGCTTCAGGGGACCACATCTGAAAGGCTCCAAGAATCATTATCTTTGGATCAGCCAACGACCATCTCGAACTTATTCTCTAGAGCAAATAAATATATTGCTCAAGAGGAAGTGATGAAAATGATACCAACTCGGGATATGAAAGAAGGAAGGAAACGAGAAAGAGAGCCCGATTATAGAAATGCAGAAAAATCAGACAAAGCCCCAAAATTGAAGTATGATAATTACACACAGTTTATTGAACCACGTGCTTCAATTTTAGCAGCGATAGAAAGAACTGGGATGCTTCGATTCCCCATGAGAAGTGAAGAAAACTTAGGACAAGATCATAGGTCCTATTGTAGTTTTCATTCTGCCTTTGGTCATACAACCGATAAATGTCGGGAACTGATGAACCAACTTGAAAAATTGGCTAGAGAAGGAAAGCTAGACCGTTATGTATGGAGGAATGAAAGGATTCGATACCCCAATCATGACAGAGGAGATAATAGACCGCGTGATAGACGCGACAATGATAGAGAAAATATGAGGAGAAACGAAGAAGTAGGTAATGAGGCAAGAAGGGGAGAGCGTAGGAACCGACAGATAGACAATGAACCAACAGGAGCCACCATTCATGCAATATCTGGTGAAGAATACATAACTGGTAGCTCATCTGCTTCACGGAAGGCTTATGCTAGACAAGCGAACCAGGTCCATTCTGTGATGAAAATAGCTGAAGACGAAGAAACGATTACTTTCACACCGGCAGATCAGGGAGATGTTATTATTCCACATGATGATCCTATGGTCATATCAGCAGTTGTGGCTAAACACCTGATAGGTCGAATTTTGATAGATAACGGAAGCTCAGTGAACCTCATCTATTGGGATTGTTTCAAAAAAATGAATTTGAGTGAAGACAGACTAAAACCCGTGACTACTCCCCTGTTTGGTTTCACAGGAGAGAAAGTAAAGGTGGTAGGGTCAATTGAACTACCTGTTACTTTGGGTGAAGATCCTAAGAGTGTTATCAGACAGGTCTTGTTCATGGTGGTCAAATCAATGTCTCCAGCTTACAATGTTATTCTCGGACGACCATTATTGAGTAATATGAAAGCCGTACTCTCCCCATGTTACATGTTAATGAAGTTTCCGACTCCCGGAGGTGTGGGGCAAGTTCGAGGAGATCAAAGAAAAATAAGAACATGTAATGTCACATCAACAACAGGCAAGAAAGTTCAAAAAAAAAAATGCCTAAGTTATCACCAATGCCTGGAAGGAAGATGAAAAGTTCGTAAGACAAGGGGATAACGAAAGACGCGGAATGCTAGCCACTCAATACCATATTGGCAATAGAATTTTAATTTCTCGATGTTATCTTTTATTTTTTGTTTATGTTATTAAACCATGTTCCGGGACTTAATTTCGATATATTCCATATTGATATTTCTCATTGAGAATTTTAATTATTGACAGATGACAAACAAAAGGCTTGAAGCGAAAAGTGCGCGATGTAAGCCAAGAAGAAAAAAGTGCGAGAGCTTGAAGCGAAAAGTGCGCGATGTAAGCTAAGCACTCAAACAAAAGGCTTGAAGCGAAAAGTGCGCGATGTAAGCCAAGAAGAAAAAAGTGCGAGAGCTTGAAGCGAAAAGTGCGCGATGTAAGCTAAGCACTCAAACAAAAGGCTTGAAGCGAAAAGTGCGCGATGTAAGCCAAGAAGAAAAAAGTGCGAGAGCTTGAAGCGAAAAGCGCGCGATGTAAGCTAAGCACTCAAACAAAAGGCTTGAAGCGAAAAGTGCGCGATGTAAGTCAAGAAGAAAAAAGTGCGAGAGCTTGAAGCGAAAAGTGCGCGATGTAAGCTAAGCACTCAAACAAAAGGCTTGAAGCGAAAAGTGCGCGATGTAAGCCAAGAAGAAAAAAGTGCGAGAGCTTGAAGCGAAAAGCGCGTGATGTAAGCTAAGCACTCAAACAAAAGGCTTGAAGCGAAAAGTGCGCGATGTAAGTCAAGAAGAAAAAAGTGCGAGAGCTTGAAGCGAAAAGTGCGCGATGTAAGCTAAGCACTCAATCAAGGGCTTGAAGCGAAAAATGCGCGATGTAAGCCACGAAGACAATGTGTGAGAGCTTGAAGCGAAAAGTGCGCGATGTAAGCCAAGAAGAAAAAACTGCGAGAGCTTGAAGCGAAAAGTGCGCGATGTAAGCTAAGCACCCAAAAACAAAAGGTTTGAAGCGAAAAATGAGCGATGTAAGCCAAGAAAAAAAAGTACGAGAGCTGGAAGCGAAAAATACGCGAGGTAAGCTATGCACTCAAGCAAAGGCTTAAGAATTTGGCATGAGGGTTCGACTCGAAATTTAATTTCAGAGTTTGACATAATGATTTAACGAGAGACTATGAATATACTCTTCCGCAAGGTTACACCTAACGAAAGAGTGGGGAGCAATTGTTATGTACAAAATAATAATAATTAAAAATATATATAAAAGGTGCCACGTGGCGCGTTCAATGCGCGCCACGTGGCATGGGAAAGTTGTGGGAGAGTCTCCCGCATGTGGGCGGGAGACCACTCTCCCGCACAGTGGCGGGAGAGTCTCCCGCATGTTGGCGGGAGACCACTTTCCCGCCAACTGTTTTAGGAGCGCCACGTGGCGCTTGAGGAACGTGCCACGTGGCACGCATGGGAGCATTGGCGGGAGACTACCCTGCCGCCAAAGAGACTTATGTTTTGATGCCACGTGGCGCAAGGGGAGTGCGCCACGTGGCGAGAATGAAGAAATCACATATTGAAGTTTTTAGACATTTTGACCTTTGAATAGTCTTTATTTTTGATAGAGGTAATTTACTCCAGTCCAGTTACGCGCCTGGGCCCCAGAATATAAAAGGTCCAAAATAATAAAATCTTGAGGCCCATATAAATATGAGTCCTGAACTAATTAAAAAGCGACTCAGAATTATCTATAAATATCACAGGTATGGTCAGTAAAACCCTAATCTCTATTTTGCTTACTAAAACTCTGCTTAAACAGGTCTTCTGACTTAAGCATCGGAGTGCGCGTGCAGGGACAGATCCCTGCGCCTCTCTGACTTTCACTGTTTTTGCAGAACATTCAAGACACGTGGAGAAGACGACATCAGAATCATTTAATTGTTGTTTGGAGCAACAACAATATAAATTTAATAATTATTTTTTAATATCATTGAAACCAATAAAATAACCCTCAAATCTGACGTTCAAAGAGTGAGAAAAATATCTATGTAGTAAAGGGGAAAGTTCGTTCTTGAGCACTTTTCAGCTTTGAACCTTCGGTTAGAATCATAAAAGAGAATCAAGATTCAACAACAGTGTAGCTATTTGATTCGTTTCGTTGATATTCGATCCTCATCATGTTTTCAGTGGTGGGGGAATCTTTCAAACTAACAGACAAAGCTGAATGTTAATAAACTAATTAGTGTTGGTAAAACCAAACCCCTTTTTCTTTCAAGAAAATCTCAAATGATTGAAAGAATCAACACCAATCATATTCTCCTGTTCTTTCTACAAACCTCAGCAACAGGACCCTAACAGGCTGTGCAAAAGGCAATAGTCCTACGGGAAAACATTATGCATTCGATTTTTTTAATTGTTCTCTTATCCTCGTATTTTGTATAATATGTAAGGCCTAATACAGTAATTAAACAGGTACCTTATTTTGGAAAGGCAAGTCACAAGTGGTTCTCCTTCCTTTGTCTTTATTTAGAAAGCATCTAATAGATATGGTGGAAAAGAGAAGAACAACTGAGAAGCCTCCGGCTCTTTTGAATTCAATATAATAATAAGTCTCACAAAAATCTTCTTCAAACGTTAAGGATGTTATCCAACTTGCCTTGTCTTATCATTCCTCTGTCTCGTCTCTTGCATGATTGGTGATGTTATTTCATAGGCTAATATTGAGATTTTATAATTTGTTATTAGAACTGGATGCTTTTATATACCTATAATTAATCGATTTTAATTTGATATCAGAGTTTAAATTTTACTACGAGATTTTTATCCGATAATTTTTAATTTTTTTATTTTTACTTGCAAATAAAGAAGATTATTGAAGTAATGTTATGGTAACCGTTAGATATTAAGTTTTTCATTGATTATCTTATAATCAAATTTAACCTTTCCACCCTTTACTAACTAATTTTAAGTTGATCTATTAGAACCAACATAACTCAGGCAAATTCAAGTTTTTGGTTTTGCTTTCAGTTTGGGAATGCGGTGTCAAGGCACCTTCTAAAGCTAATTGGCTTTAGCAATGATATGGTATTGAAGGCGACCTCCAAACAGGGCCTAGTTATCACATTCTAGAATCTATGTTGAATCCACACAGAATTGAATTCTTTTTAATCCTTGATTCTCTAAACTAAGGAAAGGAACTTGGGTTGGATTTATACTATAGATATGCGCCATCTTTTAACCAGTGAAGTTAACCCCCGGAGGTTGACCCGACAATATGCTTGTGGACTTGACAGTTAGCGCGGTGAAGAGAAAACAGCAACTTGGCAATGAGTGCTGATTTTTCCATGTGCCCAAGTCCCCTGGAAAAGCCCAGTAGGACCGTATAAGGATTTTTTTTTTCAACCAAATATTCTCAAAGGATGAAGCAAAGCAAAATTACCTGATGCTATATTCCTTGGTCACAAGAGCAATTGGCAAGAATTTACTGGCCAGGAATCAGGAGGGTTTGCGCACATGCGATGTCCCCATACCAATCATCTAGCCAAGGCAATATAAACCATATGGATATGCATGGTTTCTCGCCGTATCAGGACCAAGAAGCAAAACGGGTCCTACACAGTACAAAGACAAATCAGAAATCTTTAGAAAACTAGTCTTTATTCTGCTGTACTGTTTTATAAAACGGAGTTAAGTACAGAGAAATGTGGTTTCCTGCTGCCAGGGGGCCAGAAAGAAACCTACCTACCCTGAGCAGCACGGTTGAGATGGGATTGTGTATAGTTGGTAATTGCTGCCCTGCCCTCTAGTCTGTTACAATTAGGTAAAGCTTTAAATAGCAAACCCCAACACTCTTTAAGCATATAGACCAAGGTCATTCATGAACATAACAAGGGTGCTTCCTTGAGAAAAGCTTGAAAAATGACATTTTACCAACCAAGCAAAGTTTTAAAGAGAGACCCGTTGAGGTTATTTTATATTTCAACCATCTATTTTCAAGATCTTAAAATAGATGAATAAATTTAGTTGATCTTAATTTTTTTTGTTAGATAAGTCACAGTTAAGGAACTCGAAGTTAAAATTCTAGAAATAAGTGTATGTTTGAGTAAATAAGAAAAAATAAATGAGAATTTAGGGTTAAAGGAGGTAGGAGAGTCAAAAACTGAAAATATTAAAGAATTTATTTTATATATGCTTTGACATTATACTTGTTGAGTATGAGTTTAAAGTCTAACCTACTGTATTTTATGTTTAGTATATTTGTGGGTCTAACGAGGCATCAAGATTCAAGATTAACCACTAGAATTCAGAGATTCATCACTCCATATGGTGATTTGAGTGATTGAGTGAGAGTAAATAAAATGGTGGGGTTATAGAAAAGGGAGTCAACAGTCTCATGTAAGAGAAGTTTAAGGCAACGTACCGCTCACTAAGGAGCAATGACTTTGACAGCAGGAGCAGCTGGGAAACCAATCTGCCATCTCACTTTCCTTGACCTAAAATCTCTTATTTCTTTTGGACAAGGAAAATTGAAAGATTCAAGTATCAAACACTATAAAACTATTCCCGTTGCTGCTTCTGCTATTCTTATCGGGTTTTTATCTCTTTGGCTTCCAAGATTTAGTAAAGATGCGCAGCATGGCAAGCTCCACCTCCGCCAAAGGTATCGCAGCCATTGTAGGCGTCGGGCCTAAGCTTGGACGATCCATTGCCCGCAAGTTTGCTCATGAAGGATACACCGTTGCCATCCTCGCCCGGGACTTAGGTACCCTTTCTTTTGCTATCTTTACCACTCTTTCTAGTTCTAATTGCAGTATTACTACTGGATTGTATGTTTTCAGGAAGATTGTCGAGATTTGCAGATGAGATAGCCAGGGAAGAGAAAGCGCAAGTCTTTGCAATCAGAATCGACTGCTCGGATTCCAGAAGTGTTAAGGAAGCATTTGAAGGGGTTCTCTCACTAGGATTTGTAGAAGTTCTGGTGTACAATGCTTATCAGCCAGTTTCATGGCACCCCACAAACTTCACTGACATTAAAATCGATTCCTTTGAGAAATCTCTCGCTGTATCCTCCCTTGGATCTTTCCTTTGCGCTCAACAGGTACCCTTCCAGTTTCCCATCCTTCTCTCCAAACAGAAATATCCAATTCATGTAATCAGAAATGAATCTTATCTTTTGCCTTTATCAAATTTCTTGGAGGAATCTTACTTTTATTGAAATATGGTAATTAATGAAAGGTACTTCCCGGGATGGTGGAAAGGGGTAGAGGAACGATTCTCTTCACTGGCTGCTCAGCTTCACTCAATGGCATTGCTGGTTTCTCTGAACTATGTAAACTTTCCGCCATTAAAACATCTCTGATATCAGAAATTTACCAAACCCCTACTCAGAACTTTCTTCTAAATGAAACAGGCTGTGGAAAGTTTGCCCTGAGAGCATTATCCCAATGCCTGGCAAGAGAATTCCAGCCTCTTGGCATCCATGTCGGCCATATTATCATTGACGGAGTCATCGGTCCACCCAGGTAAGAAATTCTTGACTAATCCTATCTCATATTCATTGACAAATGCCGATTATAGTAAAATTACGTGATTTTTTTAATTTAAATTTAATTTGATTGAATTAATATTAGAATAACTCGAGTTAAATTTTATAAATTTAATTTATCTATTTTTAATTATATATTATAAATATAAAATAAAAAAATAATAATATAATATTAAAATATATATTAAAAAAATTTAATTAAATTATTACTTGAATTGAATATTAAAATTTCAAGTTTAACTCTATTTTTAATAGGAAGATTTACCTAAAAATAAATAAATCAAATTTAAAAATTTATCAAAATGGATTCAAGTATTCAGGAATGACTGATGAATGATTAGATGCAAACGCAGGGGGCCACCGGCATCACGGAGAGGGTTGGTTGGGGAGCAACACCAAGGCGGAGTGGGAGGGGACGGGGCCGTGATGACGATGGACCCAGACGCGTTGGCTCAGACCTACTGGCATCTGCACGTTCAGGACCGGACCGCTTGGACACAAGAGATCGACCTCCGTCCCTCCATAACCAGATTCTATTAGCCATTTATAATCATTCTCTCTCTCTCGCGTATGCTCAACTTGCATTATCATCTTCAATATATAGTTTTGATTTCCTGTACAAGTTTGATGCATTAGAAATGTTGGTAGCAATGGCACTTCAATTGGATTTTCAGGTGTCATTGGAACAAGCATTTCAAGATTTGCAAAGTAATAATATAATATTAATTAAATATATTCAAGGAGTTTGGAAAGTATAATTAAATACATGATGATTTATAATTTGAGTGCGTATATTAATATGTTATTAATCTTTCATATATTACGCATAATAGTAATTATAATGAAAATTATCAAACACAGTAATAAGTTCTTGAAACAAGGAAAGACGAATTAGGAAGATAATTAAGAGATTAATGATGGTTTAGAATTGGTCGAAGACCGATGGGCATCACCCATCAAAGTCAAGGCTATTTAATTTTTGAGTCAAGTTGGATGAATAGGTCTGTTTGTATGGGCCCGTTACAATAATTGCTTTCTCCTTTTGGTATTTAAACAGTGTACATTAGCCCACAGACATCGACACAATTACACAAAAGTTTGAGTTTTGAGGTAAAATACTTCAATTCGAATTTTCACAGCTTTATATTGGTGAGTAATTTGTAAAATTACAAAAAAAAAAAAAAAACTATAATGAAAAAGTTAAATACATTTTTAAATTATAATAATAAGTTAGCAATATACTCTGATTACAAAGTTGGATTTTTTTTTGCTTTTAATTGTATTTCTTTATAAAAAAAAAAACACCCATGTTGAAATCACATTAAAACATTATTTTTAAATAGAATTTTGAAATACATTTTAACGTTCAAATTAATAATTTATTCGAAATGATATTTAAAGGATCAACACTCGTTTGGATTCCTGTGTTACCCGCCCAGGCCAAGTAGTACTATCATTCTCACGTAACATACAGTGAGAGAACATTTGTTTCCTCAGCAACAACATGCAAATATGGATCGTGGAAAACGAGGAAGAAAAGAAATAACACCACAAGCAAAGAAGGAGAACCATGTGAACTCCAGGTTACCAAGTGGCAGAAGAAATGCCAAAAATCATATGGGAAAGTTGCACGAGTCTGTCATCAATTCAAGGTAATTGCTTGTTGTTGACAGCATCACAATGCCTTGCCTAATGGAACCGGTGTACGGAGACACTAGCTTAGCCATTGTCTTGTCTCATCCGGGAAATGGTATTCCAAAGGCTATCATCAACAGTGGATATCAATGCTAAGGAAAGGAGATGGGAGGATGAAATTCATAGAAGGAAAGTTATTTCTACTTTTGATGAGATCTAACAATTCTTGGTCGATACGTAAAACGTAAATTTTGTGTTAAAATTCGTATGGTCAAAACCCTCTGAGTTTCTTTCATTGCATTCACCAGTCCTGCTGCTTTGGTTTGCCTGAGCGTCTCAGCAAGTACATATCTGCTTCTTCTTCTTTTTCTTCTTCCTGCCTCATCACTCCAAGGCTGATGCGGACAAGAAAGCATAAATAAACCAAACTTATCCTAGGTTCTATCTGAAACTATCAATTTCCAGCCAACTAATTACCTGTCTGGAAGTTTTCAATTTATAAAGGTTATCCTTTACAAGCTAAGGAAATAGCGGGGGCAATTTCTTACACGCCTTGCTCCATAATGCTTCAACCTAATACATAAAAAAATGGAACTGGTTGATACTGTCATCAAGTACCCAAACAATTCATTGACAAAAAATCATGAAAAATGCAAGAAAGGAACAATTTGTCATGTATCATCAACTATCCAAAAATCAACCCTTTTTAAACGCAATTTGTTTTGATTTATCACAAAAAGTTAAGTTCGAATATTTTAAATTTAAATCGTCATTTTAATTAATATTTTATATTTGATAGATTATTAATATATAAATATTATATACCATTAAGAAATCATAACATATTAAAAATATTGAAAAATAGTATCATGTTATGATTTTGATGACATTCATTAATTCATAAATTTTTTAATGATTTTTTTTTTTTAAAAAATCGAGATTGGTTTAAAGACAAGGATAGGGGCAAGAACTTTGGATTACATTCATTAATTCATAAATTTTTTAATGATTTTTTAAAAAAAAAAAATCGAATGATTGGTTTAAAGACAAGGATAGGGGCGAGAACTTTGGATTACATTCATTAATTCATAAATTTTTTAATGATTTTTTTTTAAAAAAAAATTCGAATGATTGGTTTAAAGACAAGGATAGGGGCAAGAACTTTGGATTACAAATTATAGAACACAGATGATGATGATACAACAGCAATCATGGTCTCACGAGGCTAGTCGAAACATGTCAGATTCTCAAGTCTCTTTGTAACCAGTTGAGAAATATTCTATTCTCACCTGCAATTGAACACATTTTTTAACTACAACTTTACAGTGGAAAACATAAAATGCCTAAGCTTTGTCAATGCTAAGTCGCACTTGCACAAGGTTCATGGCTTCAATAATGTGGTTTTATAAGCTTGTGCCAGACAAATGAAACGGCCAAAACCAAAGCGCTTGGGGGGCGTTGACTGTGGTGGCGGAGTAACGTATTTGGGCTATGGAAGACCTCCCCTGATTCATTTACGAGGCAAAACCGCTCAGAAGAGGAGCAATTTTTGGAGCTCTAATGGAAATTTTACAACTTCTATTGAGCTTTTGCAAGGGTTCGGCTAGATACACCGTGCAATAATTTGACAAATCCAAGAAAACTCAGCTTCCCATCGGTGTGCCTAATCCAGTCATGAAGAACTACGTGAACAGGCACCGATGGACCCACTCCGAGTTCCTGAAAAGTTATCGTAAAATACTAGAGATTAAATAAAACACAATAACATGATACAAAATTGACTTCTTAAAAAAAAAAAAGCTAACTAAACATCAACAACAATAGTAGTTGAAAACATTTTCAATAAATAAGAGAATTAAATGAGGCTTAAAGGCCCAGTATAGTGAAATAAATGCTACTTAAATCACTTTTATTATCAATAACAAAATAACTCCACAATTCTGCAACTAACTTTATAAAGACTACACAACTCTCTTGATTAAAGATGACGCTGACGAGCTAGAGGAAGAAAGTAAAAATTTTTTAGGCTTTTATGTCAACATTGTTCGTACTCTCTTCTTCAATATTCTTAATAATGCTGGTGTCATAAAATATGTTGCACAAGAACGAGGAGCATAAAAGGAAGAAGATGCCAACATTTCCACGTTGAGAGAAAATAATAGAGATATAAAGTCATAGAGCAAATCATTGTATCAAAAGAGGAGAAAATTGATGTCTAATTCTTGTAAAGGACTGATTTATGTCATAAATATGACTTATTAAGTTTTCCATGCCTGTGAACCTACCGACATCATCTTCTATCTACTGTGAAAAATAGTAATAATAGGAATTAAATAATCATTCAAATGGGGCATAGATGCAAAAAGCTTCCTAGTCAAGCAAGAGGAGATCACCATACCGAAGCTAGCTCTTCAATGACAATAGCTCTGTTTCCATCCTTCTCGAAGAGCTCATAAGCACAGCGAGCATGTTGTTCCCACTGATCAAGAGCCTCCAGCTGATGAACACTTAATGCAGCTGCACAGAATTCATCAAAGTCCATCCGTCTGTATTGAAGTGCATTTAGCTACAACAAAAGGAAAAAAGTGTACAAAATTAGAGATTTACCACCACTTGAATTTTATACAGATTGCCACACCAATCAAAAACAGAAGCACTTACTGATGCTAGAAATTCAGGGATGTGAGAATCCTTCATAGCATCTGTTGCATTTTTCATCAGAGCCTGACCATAGCAAGGGCATTAGATGATTATTCACAAGAAAACTGCTAAAAGTTTTCAAGATTATGCGGGAAAAAATCTGACCACTTTAATATTTTCTAAGCTTATAGTGCCATTTTTGTTTGGTTCCAATACCGCAAACTGCTCCTTCAAGTAAAATAGCTGATCCACAGCCAAAGTTTTAGACAGAGCCTGCAAAAATATCAATGAAAAGGGAAATAAGTATATTGAACAATACAGGAGCTAGAAATCCCATGCAGGAAGAGGAAAAAGTTTGCACTATAAAAATGGGAAACTTATAGGGTTAACCAGTTGAGGCTTCAACCAATAAAAACCTCTGACGTAATAAGCAATTCAAAGTACTTATTTTCTGAAAAAGATTTCACAGAAGTTTAGTTGATTCACTTATTTCTAAAATACCCTCCCACTTTACGGAAACATGTAAAAACTGTTTCATGACTAAATGCTTAACAAAGTTTATACGTTACAAGTTTTTGACCTTCCATGTTTATTAAGCTCCGATACAGAAGCCACTGGGCGGTTCAAACATTCAGGCCCAAATTGTGCTTTAATGCAATTGGTTTTATGCTCACAATAGAATTATAAACTACTTATGTTGGCCACCTAAAGCAGCTTTCGAGAGTTGGCCCCAGATTCACCAAAGCTGTTCTGACTGAAAACTTCCCAAACCATGCCTTAAAAAGAAAATACATAAAAAGAGAAATGTGTCTTCTACACAATTGAATAAACACACTAAGAATTAGATATAGAAAATAATTTCGATATGTATCATCATATACACACCCTTAACGCAGCTTTCCGAAGAGCTGAAGAGCGCAGGTAAGCCTTCATGAGTTTGAATATCAGTAAATCCAAGGGCACTTTCACATCAATATAATTTTTTATCCAGGGATGACCTGCAGCAAACAATTGAGACTAAAATTTCAAGAACATAAAACAATGAGTTTCTGAAGGAAGAGGAGGTACTCACTCAAGGCTTGAGCCGCAGTCAATCTTTTCCTTGGGTCCTTAATCAGTAAATGCTTCACAAAATCCCTTGCCTCAGAAGATAGAGATGGCCAAGGCACTTCATCAAAACTTGGATCAGCTTTTAAAACAGCTCGAAAAATCCCAGACTCTGTTCGGGCCCAAAATGGACGACTACCGCACAAGAGAATATAAGCAATCACACCTATACTCCAGACATCTGCTTCTGTACTGTAAGACCTATGTAGAACTTCTGGTGCTACATAGTACGCACTACCAACAATGTCATTAAGCCTTTCATCTGCAAAAGGGAAAAAGACAAAATATTAACGAATTAATCAAATAAATAAAGAACTATAACTTAACCGATAGGAATGCGAGTACAAACCTGGTTTCACAAAATCAGACAAGCCAAAGTCTATGGCCTTCAATTGTGAATTTTCATCCTTGGACGTAAACAAGAAATTCTGATCCAAAAAAAAAAAAAGTCTAAACTTAGAACAGTATCAGATGGGCAAAGTTTTTTATTATATAACTATTAAAACCTTCTGCTACTAAGAAAATGAAAAATGCAATATACTAGAATGGAGCACAACTAAGAAAATTTGGCTAGGCTTAAGTGCTAGTTGTTGATAGTTGCTGCTTAACCAGAATATTTAACCCAAGGTTATCCTCAAGGAAAAACCCTTACATAGACCTTAGAAATCTTATATAATAGGACCCAAAACCAGTGTAATACTAAATAAACAATATAAGAAACCTGATTAAAACTTTTAATATATTTCACCTCAGGTTTAAGATCCCGGTGCACAACACCCTGGAGATGGCAAGAAGCAGCAAAATTAAGAATCTGAATCATCACAGTTTTTGCATCCTCCTCATTGTATTTCCCACCCCTGCATGAATAGAAGCATACACTTCATAAGTAATCAAATCCTAACTAGTTCATTCATCCTGAATCTCCTACATAATACAAAACGCTGAAACAGCTATTATTAGAAGAAATACCTTGAAAGAATTCTGTCCAACAGCTCCCCTCCTTCACATAATCTGAAAGATGCATGGTAACTTATTAGAACCCATTGTGTTAGACACATGTAATCCTCATCGATCCGAAACACAACACAAAATGAATTCATGTTTTCCATATGGGACTTACTCCATTACTATGTAAACATTATCGTGGTCCTCGTATGCATCATAGAATTGTACTAAATTGTTGTGTCCAGACAGAGCTCTCAATATTTTTACCTCCCTTCTAACATCTTCAATGGCAATTGCTGTGGTCATCTAGCAACAAAAAAGGGAAATTTTCAAAGAATTCAGTAAATTCAATATATAAATTCAATATATAAAACAATAAAAATTAAAAATAAACCTTTGCTTTAGGTATAACTTTAACGGCAACTTGCTGTCCTTTAAGCTCTCCTTTCTTAATCTTCGCCGCACATGTATAGCCGAAATGGCCCCTCCCTACCTCATCTCCGAGCTCATACTTACTCCCGAAGTGCTTCGAGAACCCGAAGCTCTTATCCAGTCCGGTACCAGCGGCTCCTGCCGCGGCAGCTGCCTCCTCCTCGCTTCCTTCCGGTATCGACGACTCATTCGGCTTCACAGACCCGTGCCGCCGTGCAAGCACAGCCCTGATATGCTTCGCAGGCGACGGAGGAGGGAACGGCCTCCTAAAAAACCGTTTCGGAGTCGAATTGGCCGAAGATCTCGCCGGAGACTTCTTGGAGAACAAGTAGTGAGCCGGACTCGGACTATAAAACGGAAAAAACGGCGATTTCTTGCCTTCATTGTTGGAATTTGAACTTCCCTTCTCTTCTTCTTCTTCTTTACCTTGATCTTCCTTGGGGTTCTGGTTTTGGTTACCTTTTACCACATCTGGCAAGGGCGAAGCTGGAATAGAGTTAGACTTACGATGGACATCGTTATTCCGGGGATGGATAGGGGAATTTCTGGAATCAGATTGAGGAGAAAACGAAGGGTTTGGGGAGGGTTTGGAAGTGCAAAGACCCATTGAAGAATAAGCCTATCTCTCTCCTTTCCTCCCCAAACAGAGAGTAGGATTTCAAATCTCTCCTTAAACCATTTGAAGCTGAATAAAATTGAACCGGAAACAAAAGAGAAATAGAATTGTTATTTTCTTCTTTACAAAGACTGAAGCTTTTTTTGTCTCTGCTAGTGTTTGAAAGTGTCTCATGGAGAGAGAGAGAGAGAGATATGGGATCTACAGATGATGTTAAAAAAGGGCAACGACGATGATTTCACTTTAAAAAATAATGAGTAATTTTAAACGTGATAACATAACGCCAAAATTATATTTAATAATTAACAATATAACATAAAAATATCACATATTAAAGTTTTTAAAAAATTTCTGCATGATTTAAGCAAAAATTTAAAATAATAGCTATCAAAATAAATTATTATAATATAACAATTTTTTATATTTTATATTACCTGACATAAATAAATATGAATTATTAAATTTAATAAATTGAAAATAATATAAATAAAAATTTAAATAAAAACTATATAAAAATTAAAAATCTCTTTCATAAGCATGATAATATGAATGGATTTATATTTAATGTTGTGATAATGTATAAATTTTTATATATTGTTAGTTAATTTTGGTACTTTAATAATGTATAAATCATAAATTACCACTCATTAATAAGTAAACAAATAAAATTTTAATTTAATAATTGTTATTTTTTAAAAAAATTAAATTAAAAAATTTAATATGTATCTTCTTTGAATAAAAAAATTAAAAACATGCATATTCTAAAAATAAATTAAATTTTAATTATTAATAAAATAATATTATATAAATTGATTCAATATCAACGTTTTCTTTTATTAAAAATTATTATTATTGTAATTTTGTTGTAGTAATATGCTTTCTTAATTGAAAAAGATGGGTTAGGTTTTTGTGGGGCCAGTGCGGGGGTGGTCCAGTGAATTGCGACAGGGATATTTTCCACGTGGCGCGATGCTGGGGCGGTTGTTAATTAATTTGGTTTGGTTTTCAGTTTTGATACACAGTAATTTGGCGACGAAATTTCGTGGTCTTTGTTTTTTATTTCGGCGTTTGCTTATCTCTTTTTTTTTTCCCTTTTTTGGTTAGAATTGACGTTTTCTCCAGTTGCGGAGATTTTGTCGCAAAAGTCAAAACAACGCCGTTTAACTACCCTTGCTTCATGGACAAGCTCCCTTCCTACTCCTGTTGGTTGTCGGTTTAATAGAGTATAGCGTATTAATTTTAAATATGAGTATAAAATAAGAAATAATATTATTTTTAAATTCTTGTTCTTTTATTAAATGAAATTTTCAAATATTTTACTAATTTTACTAATAATAATTCCATAATAATTAAAAAATTACATGATGAGGGAATAACATGTAATTGTTGATGTTAAAACCTAGATACTTTGGCCTTTTATTTTATTTTATTTCTTTCGTTATAGTTTTTTCTATATATATTAAGAAACTTCTCTCTTCTTTCTTTTTTTTTCTTTTTATTTTGATGAAAATTTTAAGAATTTTGTTTGAATTGTATTTTTATTTTTTGTTTTTAAAATAAAATAATAGATAAATAATAAAAATATTAATAAAAAATTAAATATTATTTTTTATAATCAGAACTGTCAAAATCAAACATTGATCAATTAAATTTCCAATTGTCACACCATTTATGATTTCTTTTCTTTTTTCTCCTTTTATCAATGATAAATTGATAGTATTTTTTCTGCAAAAAAAAAAAACGTAATATATGAAAAAAAATTATAAATACTAAAATTTGAATTTTAAAAATTATTAAAAATCATTTCATGTGTTTTTATTATCTTACACTATGACTTAATATTTGAAATAGAGAAAATCAAGCAAGCCAATAATATTAGTAGAATTTTTAGTCATATTTCTAATAATATTAGTAGTATTAATTACATATTTGTGGCATTTATTTTTCATATTGATAATGAAAAATGGTGTCTTAAATCATGACATGGAACATATAGAAATAGGGTAGCCCACAACTTAAGTGACCTTGCAGACCTCTTGATATTTTATCCTTGAGATTTATTTGTTTTTATAGCCAAATATATATATATAAAATAGGGTAGCCCATCAAAAATAAATGTTGGGTTTTGATTAAATAAGACAGCTAATGCCTATGTCAATTTGTAGGGACAAATTATTAGCTACTCTTTTTTTTTTTTACACTTTTTGAAGAAATTATTAGTTCTTTTCTTTACTTGAACTGAATTAAGCAGCTGTTGAATTTTGTCAATAAAACTAATTCAACCTAAAACCAAGTATTAATGCTGGTAAAAGGTTAATTAAATTATATGTTTTTTTTAAAAAAATTTATATATATTTCCTTTATAAAAAAAAATGTCTTCTTTGATCTTAAAATTATAATAAAAAATTATTTTAACTCTTCATTGATACATAAAAAATTATTTTAACTCTTCATTCATACATAAAAAATTGTATGATCATCATGTCAAAATGCCAAATCAAATATCATATGCTTGCCATATTATTTACACATAAATTTTCATACATCACTATCATGTAGATTTTTAATGATTTGATGGTAATATGATGATTGGATGTGATAAGTTAACACTGATGCTTTTTTCGTTAAGATGTGGTTATATTTTTTAAGAGCTAAAAGAATCATTAAACTGAAAAAAATTAACCCAAAAAAAAAAAAAGGTTGGAGCTAAGGGAAGAATTAAAGTTGGCATTGAAACGATGCAGCAGGCAATCCCCCCATAGGGCATGCAGCTGGTGAATTCTTGATTAACCAATGGCCAATAATAATTGTACATTCATTATGACATATTGTACAATTTAGCAATATTTAAAACAACTTATAATCATACAATAGCAGAAAATTCTATGAAAAAAAAAAAAACCTTGTTCAAATTTGGTCTCATTAATGCAAAATGAGACTAATTTTTTATTTCTTCAATTTCAAACATAACTATATATATTTTATTATTTTGTTTCATGCCTCTCGAGTGCTATATATGTATATATTTATATTTGGTTATAAAAAAAAATTGATAATTGAAAATAAAATAAAGTTATTTAGTTTCTAACTTAAATTTTATAATATTTCATAATTTTTCGTTAATCATTCTATCAAAAAAATGTCGGCCTTGAGTGCGATCATATATTAAATACTCATTATTCAGCTCCCTCTGAGTTTTACTCCTACATGATTGTTCTTCATTTTCTATTTTTCTTCACCCTTCCCATTGAATTATTAATGCTAAAAGTGTTAAGTGATTAGTCGATAATATTAATCTAGCTAGGAAATAGGGTAAAATTGTTTGAGATATTAATAAATTTAAGATTGTAATTTGAATTTTAAATTTATCCAAAAATATTCTGTTAAAATAATTGTATAAATCGATTTATCTAAATCTAAATTTCGAATTTTTGATTTCATAATCAGTTGTATGCACTTGTCAAGATTGTATCAACATTTGCTATTTTTTTTTTAAAATAAATAAATAAAACACATTTTGCTTATTAAAAAAAGTGAAATTTATAAAATGACAACTAAGTTTAGTTTATTGTATATTGGCCAAATATACAAAAAATCTGAAAATTAAATTATATTTTAATTTATTAATTAAAATTCAAACGATTTCAACTATGAAAATGCATGGCATGAGATAATTTTATTTTATTTTATTTTTATAAATTCATAATTTATCGTGAAACTTTTAATTTTTAATTTATTTATTAAGTGTGTAAACCCAAAATTTTTGAATAAAACAACTTTCAAAAATCTATATAATAATTTATACTCACTTGACACGGCTGTTCAAAGTTTGGCCAAAACTATGAACAATGAGCTTTTGACTTTTACTACGAGTTGATTATGACACTGCAATTCATCTGATAATGGCTATGGCTTTTTTTCTTCTAAAATTGGCGCCAAGATAAAGGTGTATGGTTCCCATCCTCACCCTCCTCTCTTTTTCTTTGGTAAGGAAATTAAATAATATTATTATTAGAAAAAGAAAGTAAAGTCAAAAAGTGGAATTATTCTCAATTTATATTTAATTTTTTATTCAAATTTGAATAAAAAGCCTACCACATAATCACTAAATAAAAATACTCAGAAACATTATGTATTTAAATTAAATATGCTTATTTTTACCAATGAAAATTTTGTAATAAATTAGATGTTTCATTACCTTATATTGTATCATACAATTCCAATTATTTAATTTATATTGTGAAATTAACTTGGTTTTTTCTAAGTGAACATGATCATCATTGAATTTAACCACTTAAAGAATGATGATTAGAGGGCAAAATTGAATATTAATTAATAATACATTATATGAAAAGTTATAATTATAGTTCAATTTTACATTTATAACACTTGTAATCATATAAAAATCAGTTAATTAACTAAACTAATAATAATTAAATTCAACTTATACTTAGAACCAAGAAATCTTAGGACTTTCGGGACCTTTTTTTTTGTCATTAACTCGTTCAAATTAGTAAATCTTATTTGTTTCTGTGTGATTGTGGGTCTAAAGGGATCAATGGGTGCATTTAGGGCAAAAAAAATAAAGTTGTCCCACCATCACACTGATAACTACATTTGCAGTACTTTTACATGGTTCAAGTCCCACAAATGAAGCGCATGCTTACCTTTGCCTGGAGATAGATTTTCTGGATAAATCCACATTTCTTTTCTTTTAAAAGCAATTGTTTTCAGAGCTTAGTCAGAGATTCAAACCTTCTCTTTTCATGGTATCTTGGAAACCCCGCAAAATCCTTTTTTTTTCCTACTACAAATGCTTTTGGATTGAAATTATAAAAAAAAAATACACGTATTGAAATTCAAATTTTATTCAGATTGTAATTTATTTGATTTGAATTATCTGATGAAGAAAGGCTAAGATCATCAAACATTCAAGTAAGAACTAAGCAGCAGATGTTTGATGGAGATGACTGATATCACCCCAGGCTTTGATGGTCCAAACATCAGCACCAGACAAGTGAAATATGTTTACAGAGGTATTGACTATGCTTCCCCTGAACCTGTTTGAGCAAGCTCGCTTGTAAAGTGCTCTTATGACACCTCCATGAGTGACCACAACCACTCGCTCTCCTGTCATTATTGGGAAATATTATAGCAACAATATCAGAGCAGTGTCAGGTAGATGTAAGAATTTAAGGCAAACAAAGTCAGACCAGAAGATTTTCATGGAACCTGGAAGTAACTAAAGTGGGTAAAAATGAAAGTAATCTGTTGTATAACTTGAAAACCTGTATGTTTCTGGCCAATTCTTTGCAATGAAGATGTGGCACGGTGGTAGAGTTGGTCTAAGCTTTCTCCACCTCCCTACATGCATAGTACAAATCAGACCTAATGCATCAGTAATGATGATGTCAAAACAATTCTGCAAACTGCATGCATCATCAGAATCTGACATAAAATGAAGTCCAAGCAGACTATTGTCTAAACCAAAACCCTTAAATTTTTGAAGTACTACTGATAAGCAAATGATAAATCTTCCTCAATTTTTGTAACTTACTGGTATAACTTGATCAGTCCTGCGTGATGAAAAGGCTTTATAAGCCTCGGATCTAACTTTGGCTGCTTCACGGAACCGAAGGCCTTGAACATCCCCTAAATGTCGCTCCCGTAAGTCTGGATCTTTAATAACCTGAAAATGTTACATCCAACAACAAATGTGTTAAGGGTTTTGTATCAAACAGCTGGCAAACTCACTTACTAGCAATTTTTCTTTCTGACATGGGACAATCACAGTGAATGAACTTCATTTTTTACAACTTCCAAATACTGTTATGAGTCCAGTTTTGACAAAATTCAACACTGAAAAATGAAAAATCATACCTCGAATTTGCCACAGCTTGCAGCAATTGTCTCTGCTGTTTCAAGAGCTCGCCTCAAATCAGAAGAATATATGGCGGATATTTCAGGCTCTTGGGATAGTCGAGCAGCTAACTTCGCAGCCAGAAAGAAAAGCTTTCAAGCATCAGAGACACAGAAATTAAAGCTCATCCAAAGAGAACGAAATTATTAGTAAACAACATACTGAAGCTGCTTGTTGTCTCCCAACTTCATTTAGTTCAACATCCATATGTCCCTAAACCATAGAAAAGAAAAGAAAAAAAAAATATAAAATTCCTGAAGAAATGTGTAAAAAATTTTCTCAGCTTTCAGAAGAGAGAGGAAGAGACTTGAATTCTTCCAGTTGCATTCCATGCTGTTTCTCCATGACGCGCCACGATGATTTCAGTGTAAGGTTCATCCATGGAGCTGTTAATTTAGCATTAAATTACCAGTCAGACGAAGCAATTAAAACCCAAAAATTTAATAATTAATGAAATGAAAGTTTGGTTCGGACATAGATAAGTTGTTTAGTAACTTGATGGTGAGTACAAGCGGCCATGTTTTGTCGTGGACGAACATTTTGCTGGAAAAACGTTATTAGTTGGCGGACATTTCAAGCTGACAAGGACTCTCAACTGACTGACGTTAAACAACGCCACCAATCTTGCCTTCTCTCTTTTTTTTTTTTTAAATATATATTTACAGGCAGGTACATAGATTGATGAAATATTATTTATAAAATTTGTCAGTTGCCAGTCTTAAAGCTATGTTTATTCGAATTTAATCATAAGATTTCCCATCTATAAATTCATTAACTTGCCACATGAAATGAAATTGAAATGTTGAACTAACATGAATTATAATCGATATGAATCGATACAATACAGATACACGAATTACTAGGTTTTCCTAAAAGAAAAGTCGGCTTGTTAACAAATGTAACAGCTGTTCCAAAATCAGCTTTAGAAGTGATAATCCCAGGTGATAGCGGCTTGAATCAGCCCAACTAACTCACCTTGAATATTCAGGTGCCATTGCCTGAATCATCAATTACAAAGTGCTAAAGGAAATATCAATCAAGTATCAACTATCTACTACAAACTAACCAGATGTTTTGTCCCCACCAAAACCCGACTTCAGATATCCTGTTTGATCGAGATGACTAACATCTCCCCAGGATTTTATGGTCCATTCATCATCAGCCAAGTGAAATATGTTTACGGATGTATTAAGAACCTTCCCTCTTGGCTTTCCGTCAGGGCAAGCCCGCTTGTAGAGCGATCTAATGACACCGCCATGGGAAACCACAACAACTCGCTCTCCTATCGCAGAGATAAGCAACAATTCAGATATTTAAGCCATAAATACATTAGTCTAGTGAAGTTATAAAGTAATGGAAGGCACTGGAATGCAAATAAAGTTGTTCAAACACTTGTATGTTTCGGATATTTAGAGCAGCAACATCTTGTTATCGGGTTTAATGGAAAATACTGAAGTGCCAACGAGTGCTAAAAATTAAACAAACTATTCATAGAACATATCATTTAAACCTTGATTATGATCCTTTACAAGTGATAAAAAAATACCTTTATGCTTACTACCAATTCTCTGCAAAGATGATGTGCAGCGTTGATAGAGTTGGTCCAGGCTTTCTCCACCGCCCTGAACAAACATGAAGAGAATCAGAGTAAGCATTTTAAATGTATAATAATGGGAAAACCATATTCAATGCCCAAGTAGAGGACCCGTGTTTTTTTGTTTTGTTTTTTTTTATTATTATTACTGTAATCACACTTTTCTAGTTGCTGCACATTCTTTTAAACAAGAGCATGTACTGTATCAGTGATTGAAGATGATTCAAACAAAAAAAGCACATATCAACGACCCATTAGTAAATATAATATATAGTTAATTGCAATCAGTTCTACAACTTCAGAATTAAGTATGGTTGAGCAGAATAGTGGATTGTGGTTAAGAATGACTCATGAGACATGGCCCAAAAATAAGGATAGTTAGCAATGACAACCACTTCCTTCCAAGTAGGGAGAGAATACTAGTTACAAAATCAAGAAAAACTAGAATCAATTTGACCTTTTCAAGTTTGGTATGTAGTGCAAAATTTGAGCCTTCATTTCTCGTGATATTAAGTTGAGACTTAAAAGTTAGAGAGCCATGCTTCAAATGATGATTATTAGAACATAATTCTGTAATAAAATCCAGAGCTGGCAATTGTCTAGCCAACACATTACTAATTGAAATAGAGAATATTCTCAAACTAACAAGCCAGCAACAAATTTTTTTTTTCAAGATTTCCCAATATTGTCCTTCAAGTTCAAACCAAACCCAACTTACTGATATCTCTTGATCTGTCCTGCGTGATGAAAAAGCCTCGTAAGCTTTGGAACTAAGCTTGGCTGCTTCACGAAATACAATGCCTTGAAGATCCCCTAAATTTCTCTCCCGTAAGTCTGGATCTGTTATAACCTGGTTCACATCCAACAAGAAAAAGAAAACTGAAAATCTCCGCATATGGTGCTAAACTCCTCCAAGCTATAGAAAATATCTAGCATTGTGAAAAACTTGAACCAAAGAATTCTAAAAGAAACAACCTTAATGACTGCAAAACGAATTTTTAACACATCTAACTCCAAGAGCTTTTCTTTGAGACTCATACCTCCAACCCACCACACCTAGCGGCAATCGTCTCAGCTGTCACGAGAGCTCGCTTTAAATCAGATGAATATACAGCAGATATCTTAGGCTCCTTCGATAGTCGGTCAGCCACCTATAAGCGAGAGGCAGAGGGCAAAGAATGAGCTAAGGCATCAACATCACAGAAACAAAGGTCACATGAGCAACGAATACAAGTAATAACATACCGAAGCTGCTTGCTGTCTCCCAGCTTCGTTTAGTTCCACATCCAAATGCCCCTATCAAAATATATATGAAAAAACTAATAAGAGTAGCAAGATACACTGATACATTAACAAAGGCATCCACAAAACAAGAGGATGGATAGGTACAAATGTAATCAAAATTTGAAAATAGAAAGATCCATATGTATAAGAGGTCAATCAAAATAAGTCAGCTGTGTAATGATATCAATTTTTTTTTTTTGTGAAAATTGATCTGTCAGAGAACCTTGTCCAAGATTTTATCAAACTAATATCAGTAGTACAATCACAAGATTGAAACTGATAAGGCCGTTTCGGTCATCATCTTGCGGTCTATCTTATGAATTTCATCACACACATAATAAACCATTTACATTGTTTAACTGCTAAATACAAATTTCCACTTTTGATCTATCCATGTGAAATATAACTGGCTTAGGCTTCTACGAAACAGATAAATACCAAGTTCTTTTCTTTACAACTTAAACCTAACGAAACTTTCTCCTCCTTTGTTCCAATTCTGAAATCCCCAAAAATTAGATTGTATAAGTGTGAACATTTACTTCATATTCAAATCTCAAAATAGATTTGTAATCTTTCAACATAAAATTAAGTGTTTATGAACTGTAAATCAAACTTACTAAACATGATTAAAATCAATAATCCAAACAAATAAATAAATAGACCATAGAATCTCCGAGCACGCCATATCCCTAAATATCCGATAATTTCCAGAAAAAAATTCTATATATGACATTTTTATGCTTAATTCAAATTCCAAAATGTATAGAAAGATTAAATATTTTAAGAAATGTATGAGTTGTAGAGAAATTCAACCTGAATTCTTCCATCGGCATTCCACTCCGTTTCTCCATGTCGTACCACCACAATCTCAGCATAAGCTCCATGCATGCAGCTGTAATTTAACACAAACTTATTAAATCGAAAGAAAAAAAAATCTCCTTTCAGTTCCCAGGTTGAGCTATAGCAAAGAAAATTAACAGATTCAAGGATGAGTGAGTTTACCTAGAGTTAGAGTCGGACATTGGTAGGCGTAGCGAGCCAGGAGGTTTGACAAGGTGGGTTATGTGACGAGCAAAGGCAAGACTTCGTTTGGGAATATTATCAGGGTAGAGAGCTTTTATAGTTGCAGGAAACTTCACGCAAACTGGAATCTTAACTGACCCTGGCGAGAAACGTGGAGAATGATGAAGACAGTACGTTAAAGAGCGCTCGGTGCGCAATGCGCTCATCTTTCAATTCCCTCTTTTTTCTATCCCTTCCTTTTTTTTTAAAGGAAAAAGTGCTTAAGCGCTTATAATAGGTTGTAATAACGCGATGATGCTTAATTGCGACTTAGGACTTCGTCTAAAGCACGTGGCATTTTAAAATAATAATTTAACCCGCGATTAATTTACAGTCACATAATTTTTTTCTCAAAACCCAAGTTATATATTAAATTTATTTGTGTAATAACTTTTTAACATATTTATTTTTCTATTTATTTTTATTAAAATAATAACAAAAAATAAAAAAATATAAGCTAAACGTAACCTTAATTAATGTAAGCCGTGAGCTAGAGAGTAAGTTGAGATTAAAGTAAAAATATAAATGAGTCAAATTATTTATAAATTATTTGAGTTTGATTCGATAATTCGTTTATTTTTAATCAATATCGAGTAACTCAAATAATGAGTTGAATCGAATTTGAATATTTTAATATTTGATTCAAATTTCTCATGAAACTTATCGAATTATATATTTGATATTTTATTATTAAATTACTATTTTACTTTTATAATATATAGCTAAAAATGAACAAATCAATAAATCAAATTTAAATGATTTGAATATTCTATCAAATCAAGTTCGAATTTCAAAAATCAAATTCGATCGAATTTGAATCGAGTTTAAAATCTTGAATTTTTAATTCAAATCAAATTTAAATTTGATATTAATTCGTTTCAATTCAATTGTTCCATTAAACAGAGAATTACAAAAAAAATACAATTAAAAAATAAATTTAGATAAATTTGATAATTTAAATATGTTTTGCATATGTATGTATATATACATACATATGTTGAGTTTTATTTGTATTAAATTATATAAAATATGAAAATTATAATATCATATTTGATGATGATGCACTAAACATCAAATCATCAACTTAAATCAAATAAGAATAGAAATGTTTATGAAATTTTCTTAAAATACAATTTCTTATCATTTTTAATATTAATTCAAAAGATCACTCTTCCAAACCAAAATTTATATTATGTATAAAATTAAAATCCCTTACAAACTTGGAGATCATTTGTTAGCTTTGTCTTAATCCTCAAATAACTCCAATAGTTTGATTTTAACCAAATGATCATAAAATAATTACATTATATTATAAAATTTAAATTCAAATTTAAAAATTTTTGTTGCACCTAATTATTAAAAAAAAGAAGAAGGAAGATAGCAACACGGACAATAGAGTTGACACTAATCATGCAAGCATTATTACAAGAATCTATCTCTGCCGTATACCGTCCATGTAAAGCCAACAGACAGCATGACAAGAGAGACAAGCCGGTGAAAACAAGAAAATTCCTAGGATCCAATGAGATTGATTCCGAAAACGACAGCATGACATGGATTACTGGTAGCAATAAATCAGACTCCTAATGCAAAAGTTTCACAGAAATCTCTTATCTTGATCAGTAATAACAGCCATGGAGTCAACAGACCATGCACGAGAATCAGACAAAGGAAGCAGCAACACCTTGGAGGTCAAGCTGGAAGAATTGAAGAAAATGAAGGAAGAGCTACAGAGAGCCAAGGATAATGCCACAGAATCTTGGTTAGACTCCAAACCTCTCATCGATGAGCTTGAAAGACTAAAATCAGATCTTGCAACTGCTCAAAATCGATGTTCTTTGGCTAATAATCAGATTTTGGAGCGTGAATCACAGCTTCAGACCATTGTCAAGGATGTTAGATCCAATAGGGTGGAAGAACTCAGGGCTGCAAAGATGGTTAATGAAATGAACCGGGATCTAGAACAAACACATAACGAGTTGGAACAGTTGAAGGCAGACAAGGATGAAGAGCATAGAGCAAGATCAACGCTAAAACAAACCTTGCGGCTAAGGAGACAAACCCTTCGGACATTGCAACTCACGCTCCGAGCTGTGAGAATAGAATCAGCAGCTTTTGGAGCATCGGCAGCTGAAGCACTTCGCTACATCAATCATCTAGAATCAGACAATTCCCCAGTAGAACTAACTCAGGGAGACTACTATGCCCTAAAGAGACGAGCTAAAGAAGAAACATCATTGGCAGATTGGCGGGTTTCTGTAGCCTTGGAACAGAAGGATACAGCAGAGGCAGCGCGAAACTTAGCTTTAAGAAGATTAAAAGAAACACATCTAGACAACAGATCAAAGAGGAGAAAGGCAATGGAAAAGATACTTGTAGATGAAGAAGCAAAACAAGAGGAGCAAGAAGATCAGGACTTGAGTAAGCAAGGAGTAGAGGAAGCCCTGGACAGAGGATTTGCATTCCCAAAAGCTCGAGTGAAAGAAATTGTTGAGTACAAGCAAGGGAAGCCACGATGGAAGTCGAAAAGCAGGAAGAATAACGAGTTCAAAAAGAAAAAGAAAGCATCCTTTTTATTTCATCTAAAATGTTGTCTTGTTCGCATAAAAGGATTATTCAGATAAAGCTCAAACAAACATGAAAGGAGAAATGCAGTTTCTGCTGGGAATAAAATGTCACATCTGCTTGACCAGAAATAAAAACGAAGAAAAAACAATTCTGAATTAAAATTCATCCACGTTAGAGTATTTCCTAAAAAGAGATCTGGCAGGTTTTTGCCGGCGCCAAGGCCTGCGCAACAGAATAAATCCATAAGATCATTAGAATAGACATGTATCCATGAGTCCATAGCAGAAGCAAAACAAAAATTCATGCCTGATTTTACCTAAAGCCAACCACAGGCTGTAGTCGGTAGAACTCCTATGCATTGGATACATAACAACTTATGCCAAAAAAGAAAACCAAAATTGATCCTTCTAGACAAAAGGCAGACTACATATCAAATAACAGTTTACTAGACAAGGTGAAACTTAGATAATGGGAAAGCTAATAAAAAGGTTGTGCCAGTACCATAATTTTGGCTAAAATCTATATAAACATTCTAGAGTATGCTTTCTTCTCCTGGTCTCGTCTATCAGCAACCTGCAGTAGTTATACACAAATTCAATTACCTCCACAGATGAAATTAAAGGAAGTGCGAATTTGACATGTTCAACAAAATAATATGCAATGATCATCAACCTTCTTCCTTGCAGCTGCAAGCTCTTTCTTTATTCCACCTGAAGAGTGGAAAACATGATAAGATGAAGGTCATCCCAGAGTTCTACTAAAAGAATATAATTGAATGACATTGAACTAGGACTAAGAATAATAGCAAAAACTAGTAAGGGCAAAGATGATTCAAAGTCAAGTTTGATACTCATGTCACTGCTATAAACAATTTACAGGTGAGAAAACCAAGCCATTTACATTAACCAAATATAAAAATCTAGCAAGGCAACTGAAACCCCCCCCCCCCCTCCCCCCGTGGGGTGGCAGTCTCAACCTCGAAACTTTAAGAGAGGGGGGGGGGGGGGGGGGGGGGAAGGGGTTTAGCAGCTGATTACTTGTGCCAAACAAAGTTGTTGAATTATTGTTTCTATTTCACAAGAGACAAGATTGTACTGACCATCATTGGGCTCTAAGTGCAGTGCCTTCTTAAAGCTTTCAACAGCAGCATCTACGTCATTAAGTGCCATATAAACCTGGCATCAGTTAAAAATAAATAAATGTCATGAAACAAGCATCCTAGGAAAACATGCAATAATTCAATTAATAATTTGAACAATTTGCATGCTGAAGCAAACAGATATCAGGCATCTTTATGCCTAAGAATCAGTCAATCAGAAACAACAATTAACTGGCAAAACACGAGGCAAAAAACTTAGAATTTATCAAATTGTTTTTGTTATAAAAATGCAGGGTTCCTCCCTCAAACCAGTAAGCAAAATAAGGAAACTAAAAAATAGTTATGCTTGAAAAAAGCTGCAGTACTAGACAACCAAGAAAAAATAGAGCTACAAACTAAATTAGAAACACACCAGCCAAAAGAAACGGACAAGAAAACAGTCTAGCAAAGTAAGCAGTGTCAAGAAATCAACAAACTTGTCCTCGAATGCCATTCAGATAGTAAGTACAGACCTGGCCTTGGCGAAAGTAAGCTTTCACATTATCTTCTCCATCACGAATTGCAAAGTCTGTGTCCAACAATGCTCCTTTTAGATCACCTAGTTTCAACTTGCAGGCCTAAAAAAGACAACAGAGGCAGAAGTTATATGACAGGAAACGAACATCAATAACAGGAAAACAGTATGCACAAGTGATAACAGATATTAAAGTAGAGGAAGACTACCATTGCATAATGTCAAACTAACCATTACAGAGAAGATTCAGTAAATGAGAATATAAGGTGTGAAAAGAAGATAGGAATGCCTGCTAGATGCCTAAACTTATGAAGTCGATGATCTAAATTTTTCAAGGAATGCAATTGCTTACAGAACTGTTTGTAAATATTTGAGACTTGGTCTTCCGCAGAGATGAGCTCTTCTCTGTGCAATGGCAAATTTAAATCATGTCATCAAGAAAACTAAAGGATTCACAGCAATAATATCATGATCATCAAAGAAAGAAACTTAGTCGTACACCTTCATCAATGCCCTCCTGCTCCCAGCAGACATCCAAGTAGCGCAAAGCCTTCCAATATTTTCTAAGAGCAATCTTATATTCTTGTTTCTGTAAGAGAGAACAGCTAGGAAGATCTAGTAAGTAGCATTGTAGCAGTAAAGCAAACTTCCAAACAAAAGAAGTAAATAATCAAATGAATAGTAGAAATTGTACCATTAATAATCATTCATAATTCAAAGAGAGTGCAAGGCCTAATCATTCATAATAGAAAATGTAACATGTGTAACATATGGAAACGGGAAAAATAGCAAATTATAATTAGATCAACTACCTTGTATTTCTCATTTCCAAAAGCTTTTATGGAGCCTACTGCCTTCATCCACCAAGAAATTTCATCTGGTTTTTTGTCAAGGTCAGCTGGCCAATCGGGATAAATATCACCATCCTTAAAAAAGTTAGATATTCCATCATCTGCCCCCTCAGGAATTTCTCCACAATCTGCAATTATAACCTCTTGACTGGGGCAATCGCCATCCTCAGTAGCAACATGCTCTATAGAACGGACTACACCCATTCCTTTTATAACCTTCCCAAAGACCACATGTTTTCCATCAAGATGAGAGGTTCGAGTAGTTGTAATAAAGAATTGAGATCCATTAGTGTTAGGCCCCATGTTTGCCATTGATAACATTCCTTTTCTTTCATGTTTTAGCTCAAAGTTTTCATCTTCAAATTTCAAGCCATAGATGGATTCTCCCCCAGTTCCATCACCAGCTGATATATCCCCACCTTGTAACATAAAACCTCTGATAATGCGATGAAATCGCACACCCTGTATAATATATTGCGCTATAATTAAAAGAAAGAAAGAAAAGAAAGTACTACATTGTTTCTTACAAAAGAAAACTACTTTAAAGTGCATAGTCATATCCAGGTGATTAATTTCTTCATTGCAAAATCAAAAGAAAAATGTCATATCTCTTAATCATGTCAAATTATAAGGTGATGTGCCTTGGAATGCCCGTGTTACCATAAACACAGGACCCAAAAAAAGGATTACACACTGGTAAGGGCAGCGTGTGGGCAGAAAAACCCCTTGTCTGTAAGAGAGGTGATATAAAGAGAAAAAGAGCATATAAAGTGAAAGCATACGATCACTCAACCAAAGTTCAAAAGCAACAAACCAGCTAATCATACCATCTTTAGTTCTCTTTATAGGAAATTATGTCTAAATGCATTAACATTAGAAGCAAACTGCAATAGCAAAAACAAAAAATTTATCAATTCCTGGTCAAAAAGACCTGAAGTTAGAGATTCTATAAATATTCAAACTTTTTACTCTAATAAACTATACTTTATATCACATTAATACACAATGTGCAAACAAAACAAGTAAGCTCCACCAAATAACCATTGATTAAGATCTAATGCTTGACGCCAGCTAAATTTCATTAAAGAAACAACACACAATCACACACAAAAGCTTTTACTTTACTCAAAGCAAAACCCCCCAACTTTACCACCCACTAAAAATCTAAAACTCGAATCAAATAATGTTAACATTTTTGAAATTCCTGGAAGAAAGCAAAAGAACAAATGCTAAACAAGACATGCTTTCATGCATTTACATAAATAAACACTAGTGTTGTATATAAGAAAGAGAAAAAGGGGATAACCTTGTAATGCAGGGAAGCAGCAGTATTTGGTCCAATGCCTTTCTCTCCAGTGCACAAAGCCCTGAAATTTTCAGCAGTTTTAGGCACAACATTCTTGTACAACTCCACCACTATCCTTCCTTCTAGTTCTCCTCCTATACTTATGTCCAAATAACATCTTGGGTTCGCCATTTTCTCCCTTCTCTCTCAACCCTATGCTTTTCAACCAAAAATAAAATAACCCAAAACAACCCCAATCCCGCTTCTTATTTTGAACTCAGAACAAGGAAAGAGTCTTTACTTTCTGGCTTTGCTTGTTCGTTTGCCATTTGGGCTTGTTTCGGCTGCTGAAGTGCTGACCCCTACAATACTGCTGCTGTTGGGAGCCTGCTCAGTGACTGAACGTTTTGGCTGTTTCTTGTGGGGTGATTGTGATAAGGTGTTGTTTGGTGTATGATATGTTTGAGCTTCGAAACCGTCAAATTTTTGTCTTGGGAGAGTTACGTGACAAGGATTTTGGGTGTTCTTTAGGGTGGACAGCATTCATAGTGGACAACATTCTTTATCAGTCTTTCAGGATTGGGTTAGCTTTCAAGCCGTACGATATCGTCTGCTGGACTGCATCAATCCCGCCTGTGCGCTGATTTTCCGTATATTTTATGTATTATCTTTTCAATGATGTAGACAGTTTTTTATCTCTTAAATTTGGCTTAAGGTTATTTTTAACCTAATTTGATTAGGGTGAAATAAAAAAATATAATAAAAATAATATTAAAAATATATTTTTCAATAAAAAATAAAAAAATTTAAAGACGAATGTATTAATGTAATTTGATCCTATAAGAAAATAACATTATATCTTATAAGATATATTAAGCAATAAAATATTCATATGATACATCAAATAAGTTATACTATGTGAGCAGTTCGTCAATATTAACAAAATTATTTGATTGAATTATTAAAATGAAATTATTTTAAAAAATTAAAAGAAGCCAAAAGAAAATATTAAAGATATCTCACATGAATTATACAAAGAGTATGAAATTATAAGAAAGAAAAAAAGAAAACAGGATGAGGGTTATTATTATCCAAAATAAAGTGGAAAATCACAAATAACAAAAAATTTTCCAGGGATCATAATCTCATGAACATCAACATGCAGCAAATTTCTATTTATAGCAGCAATGCAACTTGCCAGTTATTTCCATGTTTGTTGAACAAGGCTGATGATTACTGATGGCCATCACTTTCTGCACCTTACATTTACATGACAAAGCTTAAATACATTAGGTTACATTCAGAAACCTGGAGTTCATTCCAGGCAGAATTGTAGAAAAAGACTTTCTTTGCTGTCTTTCTTATACAGGTTCCAAGGTGACTAGTTGACCACTCTGCAGTTCTTCCTTATCTCCCCATCTTGTCCTGTTAGCACACCGATGTTGGCCATCTTCACCATTGATGCTCCAAAATCTTTTAAGAAGAAGTAAGGGTACTTGCTGTAGTTAAGGACCATTGAAGCAGTTCTATTATCTGTACTGAGAACATGGTCTGACTGCAAAAGACCAGAACTGTTCACAAGATTTCTGTAGTAGTTGTTGTCAAATCTGGTACTGGTAACAGAATCTAAAGGAATCAAACTAGTGTCTGAATATACTTGATCCGGACACAAGCTTTGAAGACCTTTGAGAAATGATGCATCAAGTTCTGGATCAGGCTTGCCTGTGCCACCAAAGTTGAAGAGCCTTGGCTTGAAAGTGGAACATTGAGCGAAGCCAATGGTGTGAGCACCTGCAGTATGCAGCAAAATAATATCCTAGTTGGTTAATAAATGACGTATAATTCAAGCCTACTTACAAACTTAATTATTCAGAATAAAGATTGATGCTTGTGGCATTGAATTTGAAGTAAACCTGATAGCACAACCACATCCTTTATATCAAGACCCTTTGAATTGAATTTGGCAATGATGTTATCCAAGGACTCAAAAGGTGAAGGAAGTTCATTAGCTGCAGTCTTGTTTGCTGTTCGACCATCTCTGCGACCCAAGGGTACATTCCAATACGATCCCCCAGCCTGAGATGAAATACAGATTAATCATTGGATTAACAAATTTTCTATCCTTGCTGCTTTCTTTCCTTTCTACCAGCAAAGCCTACGAGAAGAATTAATGACATGAATGCATGAATGATGATTGTTACTTACAAAGTACACAGCCTCTCTTGCTGCAAGAGTTAATATGTCAGAACAAGAAACTGTCGATGGGCAAGCTTTCTCCACATTAGCCTTTATATTGTCAATAACCTCATAGCCTCTTACTGAATTTTGATTGGGAGTTGCAGTTTTTTCCCCCACAAATGTTGAGCCAACATCATCAAGTAAGATAGACGCATCACAGCCCTGGAGAGAATCTAAGAGTTATGAAAAGGAAAATCCTACAGTAATTAACCAGTAAGTTCTTTGTAAATATGCTAAGTTTGTTTCAATTACTCTTATGGTTATGCAATCTTAACAGAATGAGTAAACATTGATTTAGAGGTAAAGCACAAGTTCATTACATTGACAAAACAATCATGGAAGTGAAGTCGCAAGAGAGAGGCTGTCATCCTAGTATCATTAGCAGTGGCTGACAAAACACCATATTTAACAATTTTTAAGAGGTATGGACAAGTGCTATCATAGAAGTTATAATCAAGTTGACAGAACACCAGGTGACTCAGGAGCAAGATGTAAAACAAGTGAACAAAGGGAAATTTGCAGATTTTGTGTTCCATAGCTTGAAAGCTGGTGTTGTAGCTCAGCAATGGAACTAGGAGCCATTTATACACAAGTAACCAAATCAAGTTCTCCAGATAGTGGGAGAGTCACTACAGATGTCCCCTTCAATAGGTTTGGTACAAATCCATGTATTTTGGTCAGCAATTGGAATATGAAAATGGCTCTGAGTGGCATGCTGATGCATTCCTCTAGGAAAGATTCATTGAAGACTGTAAATTTTACTCTCAAATTTGACTTAAATGTCAACATGTGAAGAAAATCTAGAGTGCAGAAACTTCAAAGGCATGCGAAGAGACTTTAGTCATAGGCAAACAATAGTTCTTTTTCCATAAACCATATTTATATGCCGAAAGCAGCACCAGCAGCCTAGTAGTGGAAGATACATTCACGGATAGTTAAGTGGACTAGTGAAACAGACCTATCAATGGAGAATTTGCATGTCAGCTAGTGCCATGCAACCAGCAATGGATAAATATTGTGCAGTGTAAGCAGGAACCTACAACTACAGGGCAAGTGGGAGTAGTTAAAGAATGGGGGAAAAAGAGGATTTGACTTTGTTAACCATTATAAGATTGGAGAAAACTCAGAATTAATTCTTTAATTTACCTTTTTTATGAACTTGGAATTGTCAAAGGCGATTGAGAAACGAAGTCATTTCTCTATTTAATATAGAATAGAATATTGAATACTACTTGATAGCTAGTTAAGGAGGTTTGTTTTAGAGCTTGAACCACCATTTTTAGATATTTAACCTGCTACTCTTGATGCATCCTTAGTGGAAAAAATTGCTTTTTTGTGACTGGAAGGTCACAGGTTAAAGCCAAAACAGTCATCTTATCAATGTAAAGGAAAAACTAAGTTCATATAACTCTTCATAAACCCCGCAATAAGGGAATCTTATGCACTAGATTACCATTTTTGTTATTCTTTATGCATCCTTGTGCCCTTGTAAACTTCTGATATGGATTCCTCTCAAGCTGGGAACTTCTAATTTTCTTTGCAGCTCATAAACCTGCTTGTAAGAAAAAACCCTGTGCTTTACAGAGGTTTAGTGACCTATAGAAAAGTGCTACAACCAAACCTTTCTTGGTACAAGTTTTTATGACCTATAGAAATGCATTTTGTGTGAAAAACAGGAAAAAGGAAAGTAGAACAGTGGCCTGGTGAGCAAGCCCTGGACTTGGGTTGAAAAAACTTTGGCCTTAAGTGGAGATCCTTGTTCAATGATCTGGATTATATAAGTTGTCTATCAAAATGAATTTTCCTAAAAAAAAAAAATAATAATAATAATAATAAAGATTTGACTTAACTAATGTTATTCTTATTTACAAAAGAATAACTAGACATGTTTCGATTATCCCTTCCCTTGTAACTTATGAAAATGGCTCTGAGTGGCATGCTGATGCATTCCTCTAGAAAAGATTAATTGAAGACTGTAAATTATACTCTCAAGTTTGACTTAAATGTCTACATGTAAAGAAAAACAGGAGTGCAGAAACTTCAGAGGCATGCAAACACACTCAAATCATAGGCAAACAATAGTTCTTTTTTCATAAACCATATTTATATGCCGAAAGCAGATCAGCAGGGCCAGTGGGAGTAGTTAAAGGAGTTGAAGAAACTAAGAATTAAATATGTAATTTACCTTTTATGAACTTGGAAGTGTCTAAGGCAATCGAGAGAAGGAAGCCATTTCTCTATTTACTATAGAGCTGAATATTGAGTAGTACTTGATAGCCAATTAAGGTTTGTTTTAGAGCTTGAACTACCATTTTAGATATTTAACCTACTATTCTTGATGTACCCTCGTGCCCTCATAAACTTCTGATATGGGCTCCTGTCAAGCTGGGATCTTCTAATTTTCCTTGAAGCTCAATAACTTGCTTGTAAAACCAGGGAAAAGGCAAAAAGAACAATGGCCTGGTGAGCAAGCCCTGGACTGGACTTGGGTTGAAAAAACTTCGGCCTCAAGTGGAGATCCCTGTTCAAAGATCATGATTATATAAATTCTGTCAAAATGAATTTCTATAAACAACAAAGGTTTGATTTTTCCTTTCCTTGTAACTTTCTATTGAGTAAATTTAGCATTAAAATGATGAAGGCTTGGCCTATACATTCTAGAAAAAGTGGCTTTACGGAAATAGCATGTAGCCTAGGCTCGAAGAATTTTGTTGTACCTTTGACATTTCCCTTTGGTAAAAGGGATCACTCCACCAATTGCCTTCATTTCCATCAGCTACTTCTTGGTATTCTTTTTTTTTTTCTGTCATCAATTTATAGAACACTCTTTGGTCACCATTCGCTTTGAAACTGCGGGATGTTTCGTAGAAGGTAAGCAAACAGGATCAATGGCTAACCTACTTAATGATGTTACGAGAGTTTTCCAACCGTCTGAATTAGGGACAATGGCGAACGTCTAAATTGATGTGCTTGACTCAAATAGCTTGTCTGAAACTGTTAAGTCTGTTAGGATTTTATATAACCGTCATATCTTTCCTCTATTATAAGCAAACAGGGTTCGTTATTCGACAGTGGAGTTATAAGACCAATCCAACAGCACTACTGCATGTGTTTCTCCGCTCAGTTTGTTAATGGTGGTCATGAATATTAAACGAACATATTTATTAATATTTATTAATACGAATAAATATATTTATAAATACGTATTCATGAATATATTGTTAACATGTGATAGTGAATACAAATGGAATACGTTCAGGACAAATGTTATGAATATTTTGTTCAATTACATCCTTAAATCTGATATGTCATATCTGTTGTGGTCTTGTTGCAATAGAAAAGCCCTTGCGACCTGGTTTGTTTAATGATTCATTAATTTATCCCAAGGTGGATTTGAACTCTGGCCGCTTAACAATCCTCATAGACATTAAAAGTTAATGCTGATCTGGTTTTTGTTTTTTCCTCCTATTCTAGCTAGGAAAAGTAGCTAGATTCCAACATGGACCCTGAAAAACTAGCACAACTAGCCTATTTTAACCCAGAATCTGTATGCATTGACTGCTGGGATAATTTAATTCTCACTCCGAACTCATTGGTGCTATCGAATAATTTAATTCTCAAGAGTCAAGAGAATCATCTTAAGCAACCCAGCTTTATGACCACCAAATCTGGTGGCTTTACACGCACCAATTTGGAGCTCTCGCAGTGTCAGATTGAGCCAAAAGCACTTCAAAAGGCCATTGTATTTACTTATAAAGTAGTGAATATGTATGCATTGACTGCAAGAACCTTCTTGTTTACCCTATAGATGGCTGTAAATTGTGAACACCGACCTGCTGAGAGAAATCTTGGCCTTGGATGGCTCTAACCCCCCACAAAGAATAAAGTTTCCAGCCAGTTTTTAAACCTATCATTTTCCAGGTTGAGTGCTTTTGCGATTGGCCAGAATCTAGCAGAGCTAAAGCACCAAGCGGTGCGGAATCAAGACTGAACTTGGCTCTTTCCATGTAGTGCTAAAAGATACCTTTCAATCTGAACTCATTGGTGCTATCGAATAATTTAATTCTCAAGAGTGAAGAGAATCATCTTAAGCAACCCAGCTTTATGACCACCAAATCTGGTGGCTTTACACGCACCAATTTGGAGCTCTCACAGTGTCAGATTGAGCCAAAAGCACTTCAAAAGGCCATTGTATTTACTTATAAAGTAGTGAAGCAAACAATCAAACAAAGTTTTAGATAATCCTAATACTCTTTTGAAATTATCTTTTCCCATGAAAGAATCTAAAAACCATTCAAAACAAAAGAAATCATCAATTCATAACATTGTGGTAGTAATTAATAATACAAGTGCTAGAAGTTCCTTTCTAAAACAATATCCGATATAACAATCGAGGCTTAATTTAGGGAAGTTCGAATCTTCTTTTCTCTTTATTTCTCCCAATGAACTAAAAAACCAAAAAATATAATGCAAAATCTGATGTCCATTTCTTCCAATAAAAAGAGGCCGGATTAATCTTTAAGTATATATAGACTAGTTCTTTTCCATGCTAAACATTCTAAATTACTCTAACAAAGGTTGTAACAGCATAAGTAATCAAAGCAGCTCTCCATGCAGTCATAGCAGCAGGAACAACTGCACCCCAATAACACCCAAAGAGAGATAATTAAACAACTAAATATATAAAATTAAACTATAACAAATAATCCTTTGAAAAGAATAAGAAAAAGGGTATTTACCACTCATCAACAGCTTTGTCTTGTTCATCTTCTTCAACCTGAAAATTCTTGCTGGAAGTCTCTATGGATTGTGTTGCAGGTGGCTCCATTTTTGTTCCTTGTCTGCTACAACTCTCTGAGAATATGCTTTCTCTGGAAAACGTGTTTCTGAGGGTGTCTTGGTCTTTATGAGGCGAGCAAACTGAAAGAGAAAGTGATAAGATGGGGATATATTGGCTTCTACTTGTTCACGTGATTGGAATTAGCTTAGTTTGAAAAAGAAAGTTTGAAAGTGATACCATTATTATTCTTTACATTTCTTTTCTTTGTTTTTTATTGGTTTTTAATTAAGGAAAAGGCCATTGAAATGAACTTCAAAGACTTTGAGCTGACTAAACCGATGACTGTGAAAATGCTCAACCTGTGAAGGTGGCTTCAAACAAAGATCCCAACCGTTGAAACTACCCAACGGTGGAAATCCAGACACGAACACCTTGTCCTACCTACTACATCAACCAATAACTTCTGTAATTATTCTGAGAATCTGTAATTTTTTTTTAGGCCATTTGATTTGGATTTTTATTACAGTGGAGGATGGCAATCAAAGCTATTAAAAGAGGATTGTTTTGTGGGATCCTATCAAATATTGTTTTGTGGGATCCTATCAAATACCAATTCCGAATTGATATCAATCAATGTTAATTAAGCATCTAATATTGTAATTGAACTTTCAATCTAAAACCTTTCCATGAGAATTCTAATAATTTTACACTATAAAAGGTAAGAAAAAGCAAATCTGTTTCCTTCAAAACCATGGTACTAGTATCTGATTATTACTTGATGAGATCTACCAGACCGATTAAATTAGGAGCTTAATTGAATTGATATTGAAAAGTTTTATTTCAAATTCAAAACTCAAACTTTTATTTGAATTCAATTGAATTTTATTTTTTTATTCAAATTCAATTCGAAATAAATATTCAATAATTCTCATTGGACTAAACTTTTTTGTCAAATAAAAAAAGAATTTGATTTCATATTAACTTCAAAATAGATTATTTCTGCTTGAATTTGTTTGTAAATATTAAAGAAAAATTGTAAATTATTAATAATAAAAATATATATTATAATTTAAAAAAAAATATTCAAACTCATATATTAACTATTTAAATCATATATTAAAATATTCGACCTCAATTCACTTGATATATTCGAATTCAATTAGATAATAATCAAATCACATTCATATTTTGTCTAAACCAAAAACGATTAGTTTGAGGCCACGAATGTCTCATTGTTAAGCAGTAAAATAAAAAATCAACATCTGCTGATCTGGTCTTGGTCAATTATAGTAAGGCCTTTTGATTCAAAGTTGACTGTTTTAACTTCAAATTTTGGTATGTGGTCAATTTTGGCAAACTCTTTCCTTTCTCACTGCTTATTCCTCTGGTCTTTTTTTCTCCCCAAAGGCAATTCTCCTGCGGATCCAGTCACACAATTGCATCTACCAGTCATTACTGCATTGGACTTCAAATAGAACAAACTAAGCCGCCACCGATTTTGTTATCGAATAACTAAAAATAAATTATAATATATTATAAAATTTAAATTCGAATTCAAATAACTTCACCCTTTACTTATTAAATAAAACACCCTCTACTTATTAAATAAAACAATTCGCTAAAACAGTGCAGGATCCAGTGTAAAGGGCAATCCAGATTTGGAAATTAGGAGAATGATATACAGACTAACTGAAACCTTCTAACATCTACGAATTCATTGGACCCATGGAACTGGAAACCTTCTGTAAGATATACATGAAAAAAAAGAGCTTTCCCGATTTCGGAAGCTCTAAAAAATAGTCAATAGTATACAAAAACCTGGCTTAGATATCCTACTTCTGGGTATGCTTCTATGTTGGAAAGGCTTCAGGAACTTCAATGGGGCATCGATGACAGAGATCAGTTAGGGAGCCTTCAGTTCATCTCTCCATGGCCACAAGTCAGACGGCATCTTTCAAGGTCTCCAAGGCAATGCTTGACGCAGTCTTATCAGCAGAAACATTGAAAATAATGTACAGAGCTTCTTCCTCTCTTCAATGTTATCTGAAAATAAGGTTCTTCTTAGACTCCTGGTTGTTAGATTTATTAATGGTACCCGAAGGGCTGGGATGATGAGTATTTTGATTCGAGCGTGGAGGAGACAAACTAGGAAGAGCCTCAAGGGTAGAACGAGGAGAATATCGTGGGGCTGCTGCTAAGTTAGAACTCTTGTAATGAGATCGTTGTGCAGTCTCACTGGAGAAAAGAGTGGAGTTTACCAACTTGATAGAGGTTTTTCATTTAAAAAAAGAACAGCAGTAAGGATATGCAAACGACAAAGAATATAAGATGGAAGGCAATGAAAAATGCGACTCTTACCTGTCAGGAGTCACAGTTTTTGTACTTCGCAGACTTTGCTGCACTGGCAATTGATCCAGTTTAAAATCAGATCGCTCTCTTGGACTAAGGGGCATATCCTGCATATATATTAAACCAGTTAGTAAATAAACTATTAGGTGTCGGTGGCAACATAAGGGGAAGTATTCTTGTTTACCATGGACTTTAGCCCATTAGAGGATGAGGCACCTGACTGTGGTGAGCCTTTTACAAATCGATGCTCTAGTAACATGCTCGCAGATGGTCTCTCTGCAGGATTTCTTTGGAAGCAGCAGCGCAGGAAATCCTTACCCTCAGGTGATAATGTTTCAGGTATGGGAGGGGTATCCCTCATCACTTTAAACATAGCTGCAGCCTGAATTATCAAAGAGAATGTGGAGAAATTGGCAATGGCTCTTATACAAAAACAAACTGTAGACCACGCAATTGATTGTCCTAGTCATGCAGACAATTACACCACCCTTATAAATATCAAATGATTGGGACAAGTAAGGCATCCAGCACAATCTGATTGGCATAAAATGGATAACTATTAGCTTTATGAGAAACACAGAACCCAACTTTTTGTTCTTTTTTTCCCCAAATCTGATGTCTTCTAATGCAATAGTGGAAAGTTGGCATGTTGAACTTTTCTCCAATGTTCAGCATGATTAGTAAAGTGAAATAAGATAAATCAGGTGCTTACCCCTTCATACTCACTCCATGGTGCTTTACCAGTGAACATTTCAATAATTGTACAACCCAAACTCCAAATATCAACAGCTAGAGCGAGATCAGAACTATTATCTTTCTGCATCACAGCTTGCATGAGCTGCAGGGAAATGAATGAGGTCAGTATGTTTAAACTACAGACCAATATGTATTGCTATAGCTGTGAGATGGTACCTCTGGAGCCATCCAGTATGGGCTTCCCTTCAAAGATAGATCAGCTCTTTGTCCACTAAGCTGTGCAACAAATGAATCCAAAATTATTCAAGCTGAATCAGAAAAATAACAAGAAGCAAAACCTTCATGCAAGATGTCCCAGAGGAACAAATTTTGATGATGATAATGAACACATCTGCTATGCCAAGCTAATCAACTCTAATTTTTGCACACCTCATCACTGATACAGTTCTATTCATGGTACAGAATATCTCATCTTTCTTCAGATTCTTATTTCTTTATCAAATTAGATCTAAGTCTTTAGAACTTTTTTTCTTCTTTTTTTTTGTAAATTATCAAGGGTATCCTCAAGCTTTGCTTGGATCTAATTCTAATCCCCTTTCTGGGTGATCTTAAGGACGTACTCCCCCAAGTCGGCCTAATGCATTCGATATTTTACTCCCAGAGGACTCCCTGCAAGCATTGAACCCTGATTGACAAGGAAAGGGAGCTCCTCTCCTTGGTAACTGCATCATTGTGGGTAACGCTTTAGAACCTTGAAAGCAAGTACCTTAGCTAATACAGCATTTGATGTCTCCTATACCAGAGGAACATAATACCTTACTTGTAAAGCAAAGAAAATGAAGATTTAAAGGATTCCTCGCCTAAAGACTACATAGCTTCAGTTCTACCTGCACATACCAGGTGTTGCAACTTTGTACAAGCACAATAATAATTTCAATGAAAAAGATTCAATCTGTCTTCTAACTTCATTTGTGCTTATGTCAATTTATATTCTTGACTTCTTTTATGCTTCACTAAAATATCCAAGAAAGGACTGCAGTTGTGAGGATGAATTGCAATAAACCTCCTTTTGCGTTAAATTATTATTGTTGTGTGGGGAAGGTGGGTAGAGATATTAACTCATAAAAGATCCCGTGGCTACAAATTGACATGCCTTAATCTGAGATTAGCACGTTTCCAAAGAGAAGAGGAAGATATGAAACTCACATGTTTGGACATCCCAAAGTCAGCAAGCTTGACAACTCCGCATGCATCAACAAGCAAATTAGCCCCTTTAATATCCCTAAATAGAACAGGTAAAGAGAATATTAAGCTACCAATAATTCATGGAAGAATCTCTTTCCTCTCAAACTACTAGTATTTCTGTGCTTAAAATTTGAATTAGAGCTTAAGAGTAGACTCACTCACTTTTACACCCTAATTGGCTATTTTAGGGTGCACACCAAGCCTTATTTTAATTTTTAACCCAGAAATCAGAATTGTGCTTTGTACCTGTGGATTGTCTTTGTGCTGTGCAGGTAAGCCAACCCGGAAAGAATATGGCGAGTAAAATTGCGAACTACAGATTCTGTTATGGCACCACAATGATCACGAATATATTTATTAATTGAACCAGGATGAACATACTCCAGATATATGTAGAACTTGTCTTCAACCTGCATAAGCATAATCTGAATTCCTTAATAGAAGTTCTTAAGATAATAAGTGAGTAAGAAGAAGGGGGTGAAATCCCAAACGTGCAATTGGCATGTTACTTACTGTTTCACTACCATAATACTGAACTATATTTGGATGCTTGAGCAGGCTAAGAACCTTAATCTCCTGCAATTAAAGAAGTAGTTGGGAGGACGGTTGAAGAAACAAACAGCATTAGGTAATCGTTACGTTCTCACTCTTCTCTCTCTAGAGTCAACAAATGTAATATTTGCTAAAGAAATACCTGTTCTAGTTGCTTTATACTCTCCGCAGATTTCGGGTCATCAGGAAATATCTCAACTTCCTTCATTGCACATAAAGCTCCAGTTTCTCTGTCAGACAGAAAGAAGAAGCCCCTTTAGCATTTAGATAGCAAGAGTAACAGACAGCAAAGCTACATAGAACCAGTATACCTGTTACTGGCAACATAAACACTTCCAAATGTTCCACGTCCAATAATCTTGCCTTTTTGCCATTGACAATTCATTGGCAACAGCTCTGGTTTAGGTGTAACTTGGGGGACGGAAGCTGATAATGAAGCCATGACTGCTCCGGGAGGAAGAGGTAATGGATGGACAGAGATAGGGCCATTACTTTCAGGTCGGGGTGATGATATCTCAAGGGACAACTTCTGATGTATTGGTGAAGAAGGTCCACTTTGGCTTCTATTCTTCCGACGAGGACTTCTATTTGGTGGACTGTGAAGTGGAGTATTTTCGGTGCTAAATGCAGTGAAATCATAGAATGCTGGGGGAGGAAGCCCTGGAACATCTAATATGGGCATCTCTGGTGCAGACCAGACTTGTTTACCTGTAGGAACAACGTAGTGAGGAAACATGTCACTGGTACTCATTCTGTGTGGGGTAATTACAGCAGAACTGTTGAATGGACTCGTGGGAGCGCTCCTAATAGGAACATTCACCCTAAACTCATCCCGAGAACTGTCCCCTCTATTCACTTCTTGATGTAGCACCTTAGAGGATGATCTTGTGTCCACGTGATCTACTGTCTTCCTCGAGTCACGACCAGCAAGCATACTGTAATAGGAGAAATTAATGAACTCTCAATTATTGCAAAACCAGTAAAAGAAGTTATCAGAATGTCTATATTGACTCTATGAATATAAAACCTAAAACTGCTCTGCAGAACAAAAAGCACATTTTATTAAAGCAGCGGTCAAGGTAAACAAACCCATACATGAAATACGCTTTAAATTTTGGGATTAAGCATTCAGATTATCAATCAATTAATTAATATTGCATTTATGAATCATCCTCCAAGATCATACTTTGTTTCTAAAATTTCCTACAATAAGCAAAATTGACAAACGAGATATCAATTTCCTTAAAAATAAAAATAAATAAAATAAAATAACAGCAGATTCATGAAAGTAACTAAAGATATAAAAATAAATGCGAAAATAAGAAAGTAAAATGAAATCTTTTCTTTTTCTTCGTTGAAATTAAAATTAAATCATAATTCCACAATCTTATATAAAATTTGTAACCAATTGCATCAATTAAGACAGGATCAAGAACTTTATAAATATTAATTAAAACTAATAATAGAGAACAAAAAATAAATCACCTTAAATTGGAAGGCATTCCATCTGCTTTTTCTCTATCTCTACCCTCTAAACCTTTACCGTGTGCAACCTCATTCGGCGACGGCAAGCGTTGCTCCCCGTCTCCTTCGGGAACCGGAAGCGGAAGCGGCAACGGCACCGCCAACGCCGACGATGTTGTCCTCGAAGCCGGAGCCGACGACGACAATGGAGTATCGCAACGGCTGGACAGCGGCGCCGCCACCACGTCCTTCGTCTGAACAACCTCCTGGTCACTGAGACGCCTCAGCTCCCTTTCCCGAGTCAGCTTAGGTCCCGAAATGCGAAACCCCAAATAACGAGAATTGTGACGTTGATTTTGATTACGCTGATGATAATTATGATTATCACTATTATCTTGAAAATGCTTCCCTGGAGAACTTGCCGACGAGGTGGCGGCGGCAGTGGAAGAAGAAGAGGAAAATGAAATATTCTGAAGCCAACGCATGGCTAGAAATCATTCTAAGAAGAAGAAATCAGATTTCCAAAGCAAAAACAATTTGAACTAAAAATTCTGAAAGAAAAAAAAAAAAGAAATCTAAATCCATAAATTTAGGTTAAAAAGAGCATAATGTGTTAGATGAGAACAGAGTTTCGGATTGGATTTTGGGAGCTGGGAAATCAGTTTATTATGTTTTTGTCCGAATGAACGCGGTTTACAACAGAAGCCTTTTTGTTTTTAAAGAGGTCAATAAAGTCAACAGACTCTTTTTCCTTTTTTTTTTTTAATTAAAACCCTTTTTATGATTAAAAAAATATATATATATATATATATATATATATATATATATATATATATTCTGCTATTTGGGCACAGCGTGAATTTCGATTATTTATATATATAAAAAAAAAAAAGTTGTTAGATTAGCCAAGGATATTGGTGATTCAAACTGGATTTTAGATTAAAGAAATTGACGTGGCAATAATAATACTTAATTTATATAAAACTAAATTAACGAAATTATGAACCTGTTCTATCTTAAATGGAGGAAGGCGTTATAATTAGTAATGGAGGTTTAGTGGTTTAATTACACTCTAGAATGAGTACAAATAAAAAATAAATAAAGTTAATGATTCGTTTAATTATTTATAAATAATACTGTTTTTTTTTTGTTATAATAATTGAATTCAATCATAAATGTAATTTAAATAAGATAAAATCTTAAAAATATAAATTAATCAAAATTAAAATCCCAATTTACATTTTATATCAATCAACAAAAAAAATTTAGATTTTTATATTTTTGAAGTCGGATTTCAATTTTAAATATGCATTTCCAACTAATGATAATGCTTTTAAAAATTCTGTCTTTTTTTTTTTTAAATATCATAAATTTTTAAGATATATTTTGTTGTTGTTCTAAACAACAATGAAATGATATTGATGTCGTCTTCTCTCATGTTTCTTGGATGTTCTGTAAAAACAGTGAAAATCAGAGAAGCGTAGGAATCTGTCCATGCACGCACACTCCGATACTTAAGTCATAAAACTGTTTAAGTAGAGTTTTAGTAAGTAAAATACAGATTAGAGTTTTTCTGATCATACATGGGAATATTAATAGATATTTCTGAGTTACTTTTGATGAGCTCAAGACTCATATTTGTGTGGACCCCTGAATTTTATTATTTTGAACCTTTTGTATTCTGAAATCCAGACACGTGACTGGATTGTAATAAATTACCTCTATCATATTTAAAAAATAAAACATAAAACAATAATTCATTTGTAATTAATTCAATCCCTATGTTTATGGTATTTCCATTTGTTTTGCACTGTTTACATTTTCAACGAAAATCATGCGAATTGGTTAATAATAGATGCCGACATGTTTGCCAAACGAGATAATAATATACTACAACTTGATTATGCCACTAATGAATCACAAAATATATGATCAAAAATAGATAAAATTTTTTTGTAAAATAAAAAAAAAATGTCTTTATTTATATAAATCTAAAAATAATATATATCATGTTTTATATTTATTAAAAAAAATGTTTGAATAGACATGTTTGTCGAAATACATGTGATGTTGATACCGACATGTTTCTTGTTTTAATACTAGAAATTATAATTTATATTAGTTTTATTATAAGCAAATGGAAAAATTAATAAAATAAAAAGTCTTTTTAGAATTTGATTTGAGACCCTTTTTTCCTTAGTGAAGACTCACATCATCAGTTATTTGAAGAAGTTTCAATGTCTATTTCTATTAATTTCATAGCCACTCATTCTCATTTAAAAAAAAAAAAAATTACTGTGGACTCATTCCACAAAAGTGATTTATGTGATTAATTCAACCAATATGTTTGATTGATACGATTAGGATTAGATAAATTAATAAGAAATGAAAATCAAAGATTATAATCCAATACCTTAAATAAAAATGTTGATCAAAATCCGTTTTAATTTTATTTTCCAATGTCAATAAAATCTTAGTTTAATGATAAAAGAATGTCCTAAAACTTTAATTAATGAGATAAAAAAATGTTTTATATTCAAGTTTTATTGTATGAATTGTATATCTAGTTCAATATTGATTTATTTGACTGATTTAAATCATTTATTAATATAATATTTGATTATGATGGTAAATCGAATTTTAATTGATAGTTTTTATTATTTTAATTATCCATATGATTATCTTATATTTTTAAATAATAAAGTGAAATATTGGAAAAATAATAGTAATTACTATAAAAAATTTATACTAAGATTAAAATTTTTAATTTTATTGTAAGGTCAATGTAGATGCATGTATATAAACGTAAATTTAATATTATTAAACATAAAATATGTTAGAATTAGAATTAGTGTAATGTAAAATTAAAATCAATATGTAAATGCACGATAATTTTACTATAAAATGTGTTTATATTTATTTTTATATATTTATAATATTTTTAATATATTTTATATCTAACGCTATTAAATTTTCGTGTATAATTATGTGTGTTTAGTTATTTTCCAGTAAAATGAAAATTTTGACCGTTATTATGAAACTTTTCATTGGTAAAAATAAAATAACAGTAAATTAATAATACAAAAGAAGTAGTTATAATAATAAAAATATATATATATTAGAATAACAATTCCAAAAGAAGGAAGCAGTGGATGGACCGACTTGGTCCTACTCTTTACTTTACATCCATTTTCTATAAAAATAAATCCAAATAATTAATACTAAACCATCTCCACCTTTCTCTTTCCCACGTAAGGCTTAATCGAGAAAAAAAACAGCGAGCAGGTTGAAGACTAAGTCACACTGCACTCGGCGGAGTGCCGTAGGCAAGGTCAACCGTCAACATTCAACGTAACCACAAAGCAGAGGAAGAGCATTCCTCCTTGGTACGCGCACACTTACTGTATTTAGGGTAACACACCCACATATATATAAATATATATTATTTAAATAATGTTATGAAATTATATTTTTTTTAAAAGTAAATATTTATTATGTATTATACCTAATAATTAAATAATAAATATTTATTAATTTGATTTTTTTATCAATGTGATTTTACGATATGATTTATGCAAAAAAAAAAAAAATACAAGATGATGTAGCCAAAGTGTTTTATGTAATGCCTTAGACGCGTCGTCTTTGCAAAGCTTCCCTACAAGTTTGACTCTCTGATGCAGATGTTATAAGCAGCCCTCGAATTGGGAGAAAAAAAATGGAAAACTGGGAAACGGGATCAGCCAAAATGGAAGACTTGACTGTGAAACGGGTTCAGCAAATGTCAAAATCTTTTTATTTTGTTGACTGAGGCTTAGGATTATGGTTATCATTGTCATCATGAAACCTTATTTTTGTCAACTAAAAAGCGACATTGTCCGAAAGACAACAATTTTTAATCCGGGTACAAGGGATATTGTTGGAAGTAAAATCTTTCCAAAGACAGCCGCTGCTTGAAGCTGCAAGAAACAGTCATACTCGTCTCTAAATTAAGGTAACTCAAGGCTGCAGACCAGTTCCAAGTCGTGGTAATGGAATGAAAGGGTTGAGTTTACTGACAGGCAAGAGAGGAAGAAAGAATTGGTTGTTTGAAGTTATCATATCCAATGGATGTTTTATAATTAGCTTACCGACATGTTTTTGGCAGAGGAAAGTCTCGAGAACGAAAATGGAAGCAAAAAAGAATCTTGGTCTTTATCTTAGATAAACGGTCATGCACTGCCGACATCTTTGGCAGAGAGAAGTCTTAAGAATGCCAATGTGAGAAAGACCTAGAAGCTACGGAAAATCTTAGTACTCTCACCAACCACGGAAAGAATTGAACTATTTGGAGGTATGAGCTTTCATCCCTAGACGGATAAGTTAGCATCAATATTCAACAAATCATAAACAAATATGTCAGAGAACAAATCATCAAATATTTGGTTGGTTTTGAACTCTTATCCCTATAGATAACTTATCGTCAACATTCAAAGAATCATCAAGAAATATATAGTGAAAAAAAAAATTCATTGTCTGAATCTAGTACATGAATTCAGCGTATTCTACAATCAATAGACTAACCATTTCACAGAAGCCACCTCCTCTTAATGTTACTTTGGAACAATGTTTGAAACAGCTAAAGACATCATACAACATGCCAGTGATTCCATTAATGACTACCACAAAAAACCAGCAGTCTGATTACATTCTTAAATGTTAAATTCGTCGTCTCTTGGGAAATCTAGAATCACCACATCAAGAAATATCAGACTTATTCTTGAAATGCTTTTATCATGTATGCATCACTTATTTTGAAAGCCAACTCCATGCTTCTTTAGCTATACCTTCATAGGCTCTGGACTTTCAGAGTATGTTGGCACAATCTTACATATAGGCATGCTTTCGTTCTTGCTTAGGAGCTTCAAGGAAGGATGAACTTCAACATCATGCATGAACACTCTATCATCAATATCTAATTTGCTCACGTCCACCTCAATTTTTTGAGGAATGTGTTCTGCTGGGCCTAGAAACTTTAGGCTAGTTCTTATCTGGTTGAAGTAACCACCTGTTATGGCATTAAAGTACCATCAAAAAATGTTTGCCAATAACAAAGAATATTCTGATTGTCAAAGACTCTAACGAGATAAAGCAGCGGCAAAATCAAGAATATATAAGTGCAATCCCACATTTACATAACAAAATGGAGAATAATAATAAGAAGTTCAACAAGTGATTTCTCCATAAACAACATGTTAAAATAAGGAAACCAGTAAGTATTCATGTTTGTCTGTTTTACAAGCCAGTTCCTAACAAGAAAGGTAATCAAGGGTATAGAGAGGCAATGATAAACTGGTAAGGAAAGGCCATATGCGTGTTTGGGTCCTTGTCCATCATTGTTTGCACCAGACATCTGGTAAGGTAACAGCATTTAATGGAAGCAATAATATGAAAGCCAGGAAGGACAATTAAGATGCAGAAGATGAGCAAGAAAGGAAATGGATAACATGGAACAAGCTCGAGTAATATGTAAGGCTAAAGATAATATCATAAATTTCATAAAACAAAGTAGTTTCTTTTCTTTTTGGTACTACAGGTTGCCAGGAATTGAACCCTGACACCTGGAACTAGAGTCAAGCAGCACTCACTCTACCAACAAACCACACGGTTGTTGGCAACAAAGGGATAGTTTCAATTATGCCGTATGCCAGATAATTTATTTCTACTGGTTCAGCACTTCAGCCCTAGATAGTTTCTTAATAACTTTTGTCGCAAAAGTATACTTGAAGTTGAAAAAGAACGTTGAAAAAAAACATTAATGCACAAATGTTACAAAAATTTGTTGAAATAAAACAAAATAACAAATTCTAGAATCTAATCTAACTATCTACAAGAGATCTCTAAGAAATGTGATTCATAAAGATCAGAAGTTCCAACATCATATACCATATATGCAAGCAGATGCCTGGGGACATGCAAACACCAAAAGATTTTCAAAATTATAAGAGTAATAAAAAAAAAAATCAGTCCCTAGTCTCTACAGACTAAATGGCTTCTATATTTCTAGGTTTTCAAGATATCCATATTAAGAAAACAATTTATTTTGTCCCAAGGAAACAAGAAGCACCATATTCAACAGGGTGCCATTGAGCACTGTGCTGCATGAGTAGCATCACAAAGGAAGACTTCACAAAATATAATGGCTTTACTATTTTTCTATTTAACTCTAAAACCACAACAATAGATATCTAATTAGTTTCTTAACCATACAATTTCAGATAGTTAACAAATATAAGATTCTCATCCAAATGAAGCAATGGACAAAGGCAAAGCTAATTTCCCACTATATAAAACATAAATAATGCAAAACATTAATCAAAGAAAGACTAAATGAAGCAGTTTTGGTTCTTTACCTTTCTTAATACCAGGGCAATCCTCTTCTCCTTTGAAAACAACGGGCACATCAACCTTCAACTCAGTCCCTTCATCCGCCCAAACAAACACCAAATTCAATATCTTCCCATTCTCCTCATCCCTATGAATCTATAAAACAAACCAAAAAAGCAAAAATTAGAACTTGGGTAACAACAAAAGCTAATAACCACACCGCCCCACCCCCCCCCCCCCCCCCCCCCCCCCCAAAAAAAAAAAAACTTAAAAACTTAAAAACTTGCCTTGATGGGTAAAACTCTCCCGGATTCAAGTAAAACAGAAGACCCAGAACCGGCCCGGATATGAAGTTGGAAGATAGTGGAACAAAAGAAAGGGAGTTGAACGGACTTGAGGATGGTTTGAATCTGCTTTCTTTCTGTAGTCAAAAGTTGTTTCCTGGATGGAGAACGGTTGGCAGGGTTTTTCTCGAGTAAGCTTTGGGAGAAAACCACGGCTGGGATTCTACCTTGGGCTCTGTCACGGTTCGAGATATGGCTTCCGGTGCATTCTCGAGGAATGGCTTGGATGGTGTGGTAATGGTGGGAATTCGCGGGTGAGGCGGTCGGGGTTCGGACCACCGTTTTCAGGCCGCGCCACAACCTGGACATTAGGGTACTTTCCAATGTAGAACGGAAATGGTGACGGAATTCACTGCTGAAGTGCGGGTTGCTGACGGTTTCTCTTCAGACTGGAGATTCGGAACGAGGGTTTTGTGATTGGTTAGGCAACAGGGGGTTTAACGATTTGGGCCATCGTTGCGGCTTATTTCGTTGGGCAGGTTAGGAAATGTTGGCAAACTCTGTCCAAACCCACCAAACAAGAGATCCAATTCAACCCAATAAATGTTTTCAAACAGCCATTGGACTAATTTATTCATATAGCCCATGAATGTGTTATTAAGTGAAAATACATTTTCATAATCGATCATTAATTCTATTCTACGTACGAAATTAAAATATTATCACATATTTTATTATATATTATGTTAAATTATTAATACTTTGATATATCTTATTTAAATATGTAACAACGATCTAATTCTATTGATAATGTTAACAATATTCACTGTATTGGATAATATTCTTCAATATTTTTGTTTATATTTTACTTTATTTAAAGATAATGAGGGTCCCCAAATTGCCAATAATTGAAGAAGACTAGAACATTCTTATGGTTTCTAAAATAACCTGAAAATATGAAGTCAATCTTACTTGTTGCAAATGGAAGTTTGGTGGCCAACCACATGTGTGAAACCTGCGCCAAGCAGGCACTAAAGTTTCAGCTTAAGTTGTAGCAACAACCAAAATCTTCAACAATATGAGGCCTGCAAAAATGTACAGGTTCATGCATCGAATCAATTTTATTATAAGAGTTTCTATGATAATTAAAGGTGAAAGCGATTGTTTCAGTTTAAATCTAAATTTTATAATATGTTACAATTCAATTAAAAATTTTTTGATGGGATTTGATTTCTTGTAATTTACATATCAACGAATAATGTAATTAAATTTACAACTCAACCAAAAAATGATTAGGGTTTCATTACGAGAATTGAATTTGTCATGCTTTATATATAAAAGTGAATAATTAAGTTACTTAAAATCACCACCATGAAATTCACCAAAATTCTTACCATATGTGACCTATAGATGATATAATTATCATCTATTGATCACTCTCTCTCTTCATGTCTTATTTAAGTCATTTACTCAAAAGCTAAAAAACATGCATAACTAAGAGCCAAAAAGATTAGCTTTTTTATGTTACAATTGCTCATGTTTTTCAACTTTCTTCCTTCTCTAATATTATTGTATCACTATTCTTGGGTAAACAAGAATACAAGAAAAAAAATGTAATGGTCACCTTAGTGGCGAGCAAAGAAGAAAAAAAGTAGGTTAAAATTAGGAAATTTGCAGATCTACCTTGTCTTAAAGGGCAATGGAGGTGGAATAATGGGGAAAAGAGAGTAAAAAGGCATGCAGCAGTTCCCAATGAATTTGACTTCTTGCATTAATCAAAGTTCATGGTGGCATTCGTTAGATTCATGTGCGAATTTGACTTCTTATCTGCAGACATGTAATCTTAAGAAACTTGATAAAAATGTCAATATCTCAAATCAAAGTAGATTAAAATTTAACAGTTGTAGAAATGTCTGCATTGAAGTATCGATCATAGATTTTTAATAATTTTCTTAGAAACAAATTAGACGAGAATTTTTTTTTTAATTTTAATTTTATTTTTTAATAGTGTTAAGGATAAAAATATTCAAAATATTTGGTCCGATCAAAAATTATCATGTGACATGAGGAATATCACATATTTTATTCATTATATATTTTAAATTATATAAATCTTAAATAAACCAAAAAATGATATTTAATCCAATAATACTTACGTAATTAGGGGTCAGGTATGACTCAAAGACTTAAGTCTCTATTTTGATACTTACGCAGGTAAGAACTCATACGTCTTTCTGATCATTCTCTTTCTTGCAAAACCTCTAGTAACATGTAACACAAAAATCGAAATCAAGACGTCAGTAACATATCGTCATTCTGTTCGGTTACAATAAATAATATATATACAAACTTATTTATGTGGAATTATCTTAAATATTCGAGCTCGAGATAACAAAAAGTTAAGAAGCCTTATTATCATTTAACTAATTCCAATTAATATTAATTAGATCATTTTGTGTACTAACCAAATAACATTAAATTAATATATAATTTGATTCTTTTAAATATTTTGAGAAAAATTTTGAAAGTACTTTATTCATGCTAAATGCATTATTAAGAAGATTTTAAAAGAAATTAGTAATCTTTTAATCATCACAAGAAATAGTAATATAATTGTTAAAAAATGTGTTTTTTTACCGAAAATCACTTTTTATGTAATAGTTTAATTTTGATAATTTTAAATTAGATACAATTACACTATATCAAAACAACACGAAAAAAAAATTATAGATAAATTTGATAATTTTTTTAAAAAAAAAATTATGTTTGTTTTTTTTATACGAATTTTAATATTTTATTTTAACTGAATATAATTCTACATAACAGAAATGCCAAATATATAAATAGACAGTGAAGTATGCTTTTGAAAGAATCTCTCGTAGCCACAATCGAATCCTATTCCTTTGTTTTTTTCTCATCGGCTGACAAAATCTTTTTACCTAACAACAGTCGAACAGAAATACCAGAGGCATTGGCGTTTTGTGGCGCTTAGAAAGCACCCTTTTGCCTGCTTCGAGTGTTCGTTTTTCCACCGTAAGCCGCACGCGGTAGCCTATTCTCGACAAAACACCATCTCTCCCTGCTTTTGTAGCATTACTTACCACAATCTGTTCACACACAGTCAGCCATGCACCACAGCACCATCGTCAGACTGGAATCAAGAAAGGAAAAAAGAAATCCACCCTTTTTGTTTATAAAAAGGAAAATTATCCCAGCAGTTTACGTCAATTATAAATCTGAAAAAATTAATTGAGACGTGACACATAAGGCAGATAATTGACATTTTATACCAATAAGCATGCATTGTGTAAATTAGAAAATTAGTCAATTAATTGACATTTTATTTAATTAATTGTTAAATAATCTATTATTTAATTAAGTGATTAAATCGATATTTTTTTCTGCGTTAAGTTTGCTTGTCCAATAGGATAAAAAAAAAGTTGAAGTCAAATAAATTTTCTTTTGATTTTATTTTATATATCTGACCTATTCAACAAATTTTATTTATATAATCCATGGACTTTGATGAATGGTTTTTGGAAAAAAGAACTCATTTCTTATTTATGATTAATCTTACCTTAATTACTGTCAAGAGTCATTTTATTTTATAATACGAGGATAAAAAAATATAAATTTTAAAATTAAAATTATCCATCAATTAAAATTTATTTTTTAATTAAATCTCCAATAATATATGTTATTTGTTAAAGATAGTTTTAAACTTAAGGGGAGAGAGAATGGAAGCCAGGAAAAACAATGGCAGGCAGATAGAACGGTGGCATCAGAATATTCATGTCAATGTATTAATTAAGATATTTTTGGGCATTCCATGTCAAATCCATGCACGTGATGAACTACCGAGCAGCCCATAAGAAGTCAAACATGGAGAAGGTAAATGAGAAAAAAAGAAATTGAAATGGGAAAAAGGTAGGAGGGAACTAAAACCTGAATAAAAATAATAGGATTCTAGAAAAGATAGAGACAACATGGGGTGATTTACATGCAGGGTGTGGCACAGCTTAGCACCTCACCATGGCCCTCAAACAGGTCATTCTCTTCCTAACCATCATCAGGTGCTCTTTTGATGAATACCCGAGTATAAATGCATCACTGTAGCCGAATGGTTGAAATAGAGCTATGATATGTTGTAGTTGCCAATAATTTTTTATCGAATAGATAAAAAATAGTTGTTATCGAATATAAATGCATTATCATTAGATGTCTTATGAATATTTGATTGTCAACTTCTTAATTAAATTGTTAAAGAAAAATTGTAATTTATTATAAAGTATAAATTCAAATTACATATTTTTTTGATGAATTCTCAAGTACAAAAACATAATTGTGGTCGAGTAGTAATTGGTATAATTATAGGTATTCCATTCGTTTTACGGTCTAAAACTAATCTTATTCGAATCGGGAGTGGATTCAGATAAAACTTTTTTAATAATGAATATCTTAGAATTTAAACTTCATCCAAATACCTAGGAAAAAAATCTACTTCCACATATTCAAACTAACTCTTGGTTAATAGATAAAGAAGATTTGTAATCAAATATGAATGCATAATCATTAATACCCAAAGTATGAATGCATGATTGTCATGGCAACTTTTTAATAGAATAGTTAAGGAAAATGTGCACTTTGCTATAAAATTTAAATTTAAATTCAAATAATTTCAACCTTCATTCACGACTCCAATTATCAAATAATAAAAAAAAAAGGTATGAATACAAAATTAACATCTCAGGCTTTGTGGCAGTTGAGAATAATTTTCTTTTCATCGCATAACGTGAAGATTTGTTTAATTGAATGACATGAAAGACTCCAATGGCTTAAGTAGATTACATTTGACTTACAGTTCAGGCAAATATCGATCTATTAATGATTTTCACACTTCTTAAATTTTCTTCCTCATTCTTTACTTATGCGATTTTAGACTTGAAAAAGAAAAATTATGAAGATTTGCTATTGCGTATGAATGTGGTTGGCTCATATCAATTTTGTTCAAATAGACAATTTACCAAGCATATAAACGATCATCAGTTAAAAAGCTGTTGATCAGTTATTCTCTGTATTTCTCTGAGCCAGTAAAGATTGTTGGTATGTTAGATGGAATCAGATACACACATGAAAGCTACAGTGATCAGACATTTCAGCAAAGCTAATTTGATGGAGCAATGCCATCTAATTTTAATTTAACTCTTAACAGTTAAAAGACAGTTGACTTGTTTCACTCTTCCAAACTGATCCCTTTCCACTTAAATCACCATATGCCAATAATTTCTTGATCAATGGTTGAAAAAAAATTTATGTCATGTCATAAAATTCAGATTTAAATATGAACAAATGCAAACAATCACATTACCCTTTATTGAAGTGAAAGGTGTTGCCATTTACCAAAATTCCAATAATCAAAGTCTGAAAGGAGAGAAGGAAGTACAAAGTAGAAGCGAAGGCACTGTAAGTTAATTGGATTGAAAGAATGGAATTAATTGTACAAAGAAGTTAAAAGAAAAAAAAAAATTGTAGCAGAGAGAGAGAGAGGAACATAAACTGGTAAAAGGGTATTTTTACAATAAATGGAATGAATCCCTCTGCACGCAATTGCTCACCAATACACTGGACCTCTCTGCATGGCACTCTGGGTGGAGTCAGAGGTTGCACCAAGCACCCCCTCAGCAGCCAGGCGCCAGACAACTGCTCACTCACTCACTTACTACTACCCATCGAACCAGTCTCTGCCCTCTCTCTCTTTTTCTCCCTTCTCTCCTTTTTGTCCCCCTATCCTCGAGTGCTATTTCGTGGGTTCCACTCTTGTTTTCTTTGAGTTCTTTTTCATTTATGGCTGACGCTCGTTACCCCCTCGCGTCCCGTTAAAGGAAAGGATTTACCTATTTGGCTGTTTGCAATTTGCAAATACTCCCTGGCCTAACATGTGTTCAATCCAGGCTCTCTCTTCTTCCATCATAGGCCAACTTCCAATTAAAACGAAAGGTTATTTAATAGAATTTATATTTAATGCAATGGTAGGGTATATTTTTACATTATCAGTTAATAAAAAATGTTACTTTATTAATAAGAAAGCTAAAAAATATGATGATGTTTGAAATTAAATATTAATAAAATATTTTTAGTTTATTTTTAAAGGGTTGAGCATTTTTAAATTTTGTTTATTAATTAAGTAATTCTCTGTACTTGTTTGATAGTGCATAGAAACTATATAATATCATTGCGTCAAATATAAACCTTGTTCATAATATTGGTTAAAATTGTTTAAATAATACAAGATAAATCATAGTACATAAATATAAGCAAAGTATCAAGAAGATTATACAAATTCATCGGTTCAAAACTACCATTATACATGTCATATTCGTAAAAGTGTCTACATAATTTTATATATATTTATATATATAACACGGACAATTTGACAATGACAATTTCTTGCTAATATTTCTTTGACAAATAAATATTTTTTCTCTAAAAAATTCTTTTAGTTGAATCTTATAGATTACCTTATGAATAATCATTCCCAAATGACTTGCGAACCATTAATAGTTGCACTTGTTCCCCAAGAAGGATCCCTTCTTAAAAGGTAAAAAATAAAAAAATTAGTCGATCAGTAAAATATCAACAAATTTTTATCAAATGGTTTAAAAAAGAGTCATAAGTTTTATAAAATTTAAATTCAAATTTAAACAATCTCGACTTTCATTTTTAATTATCCAAACAAAATTAAATTTGTTTATAAAACTATGTTCTAGACGTCCCGATAGGTAGAGTAATAAAAACTTAAAAGATGAAAGTTATGTTGACTCCAAACTCTACTTTCTAAATAGTTAAATCTTAGAAAATTCATCTTCAAAATATGTTGCTGAGTTATTTTAATTATTAATTAGATATCTTTCGCTGCATGTTCAATCAATTTTAGCTGGACTATATACTTTTACAGCTAATGTAGAAGGCCTGGACTTTGCTTACCCTTTAATTTTGAAGTCAAATTCTTGAACCAACCCTGATAAATAAATTATTTATTTATTAATTAAATAGTCAATTAGAATGTAGCTGCTATATGTTGTATTTAAGTTTTTTTTTTTTTAAAAAAGAATTCATATATGATAAAATCATGCCTCATCTAGACTAAGGCCAATTATTTAAAGCTTTAGAAATAATTCATATATATATATATATATATACATTCGAACAGTTTTGACACATTCAAATCTGTATCCAGATTGTTGAAAGCTTTAACTATAATATTAATGAAATTATTACTATGAAAATACAAAAAATTTAAAAAAAATTTATATAAAACAGTTATTCCATGTCAATATTATATATTAATTTCGAACATGAGACCTAACCCATATGATTCATAAAATCATTTATAAAAAATGACATCTAATAGATTTGAAATTCAAATCTAAATACTTATAACTATGCTTCAATTCAATCACATTACGAAGTGGAATAACTGTTTCTATCTTATCAACTTAACACCGTACTATAACTAACTATGACTTCTTCAACATAAAAATATCTAATAAAAAATTCCAATTACACAAGTGCTTGCATATATGCATGTATGTATATACATACATAAATTTATAGTGCCACAGTGGGTCACATGCTTACTTTGCTTTGCATACATTGCAAGTTTGATTAAATTATAAGCCTCGAGATCACAAAGTTGTACTTATTAAGCAACTAAATAGCAATACTATAAAACAGCAATCACATGAACATAATTAATTCAAAGTATAATTATTGTAGAGCACGAAACATGTGTAAAAAATAATCACAAAATTCATGTTATATGTCGGTTCATTTTTATTTTAATGATATCAAATTAATAGTAAGTTGTTTGATTCTCTTAATTAAAAAAAAAAATTATTATATCATTATCGTATCCAAAGTTTTTATTTTAATATTTGAACAGATTACATAAATCAATATGTAAAATTATATTAAATTAATTGAATTTTCTTCATTAACACATCACTATCTTCCCTTATATCTTTCCAAATGATTTTTGCACTTTTTTTCTATTTTTTTTTTTTTTGGTTTTGAACATTTTTCATTATACGTAATCTCAACCTTTTTAATTAAAACTTACTTTTTTAATTAAAACAATCACATATTCATATAATATATGTCTAAATGAACATAAATGATGCTTATTTATTTTGTTTTTGGTAACTATAGCTTCAATTAACATATGTTTAAATGCATTAATTAAAAATCATAAAAATATTATTTTAAAAATACATTTATTTAATCATTTTTATCAAATTAAACATATTTTTAATTTTAAAAATAAAAGAAAAGAAGAGAAACGGTGGAGTTGACTGGACTGATGGGGTTGAGGAAGCAGCAGCCGTCAGTGAAGCTTGAGGATTAGTCACTTCGATCGTGAATGTCAAAACCCTAAGAAAATACGATAAAAGGGGTTCATCAATCAAAACGACTGTGCTCTGATGCTGATGTTGCGCATTGCTCAGCCACACTCCCCACTCTAGCGGCAGAGCTCGCTAGGTCAGGTGTTTTCAAACCCCCAAAAGCAGAAAAAAAGGCTTGAGTGCTCCGTACGCCCCATTCACCCGGGAATACCTACCAGACCCCTTGCTTTCCCTCTCGGAACTCGTGTCTGCGCTTCCAGGTGGAAGAAGAAGACGAAGTGGAAAAGGAGGACGACGAAGAGAGCGTATTAATGAGAGAATTGAGATTGCAATTACGAGAATACCCTTTATTTTTGTTCTGACGAACGAAAGACAACTGTGAATTGAAAAGTGGTGGGATGGGATGGGAGAGATCGGAACGCTGATACTAACACTCTGAGTTGACGCGCATGCTACACGGACGTGCTGCTCAACTTTTTTGGGCCACATCCTTGCTCAAATTACCTTTCTACCCCCACTTTTATATTCGAATAATTTATTTATTTTTCTCATTTATATTATTACTATGTAAATGAATATATAAATTAGTTTTAAGAAATAATCCATTACTAATTCATAAAAACAGTTTTTATTATCTTTACAAGGAATTAAATCCATATAAAGCTAGTTTAATTACTTAAATAAAATCAAATAAAATCAAATTAAATCAAGATGGAAATTATATTTTTAAATTTACTTAACTAATTTTTTTAAATTACAATTATCTTGACCTCTCAAAATATCAATTAAAATTCATAGTAGTAAAGAAAATATTGCAACTTGAAAATCCTTCTCTTAACACATACGTTAGTTTAGTATTTATAAATAAATTTTTAATCGAATGGTTAATAAAAAATTATTACATAAATTGTAAGGTTTAGATTTAAATGTAAATAATTTCAATCTTTTCAATTAATAAAAAGTTAAATTCGGAATTTGAATCTAATTTTAAATAAAAGATATTAGTAGACTTGTTATAATTAATATTATCATGTCAAATCAAATTTATCAACATTATATCAAAGTGGGATTTTCTATAAGATACTGAACTTTTAATTTTAATATTCAACGATACAAAATGATGAACATAATTTGCTAATTATTTTACGTTCCTTATAATTAATTTCAGTTTTTTTTCATAATTATAAATCATGCAATATATGACTTTTTTTTCATATAAATATATAAAAAAATAAAAATTTAAATATTAAACTTAATCCTCTTAAAAAATGATCTTTAATTCGTTTACTTTCCCGATTTCATCTTTCTATAATCTTGAACAAAAAGTCATGGGTATTTTGGGCAATAAAAGCAGACAACGCAGGGACAAATAGGTAACTCAGAAATGCATTCAATACTTCTTCAACCTCAGAGTAAGAGACAAGCCTTTTTAAAGTGAAAACAATAAATTTATTGTTATTTATTAATATATGCAATTTTTAGTTTTTCATATCCAAAAATAAAAGCCTCAGATTTTGATTTAAAATCAATTCTGTTTTCTCTGGTCTTTAGGATTAAGTTAATGTTTTCTTTGACCATTTGTTTTTGTTCTGTTTGATTTTCCATGATACAGTGAGAGAAAAACAAAAGAGAAAGAGAAAATACAAACAGAAACTGAAGTTTGAGAAGAATAAGATTTGCCCAGAAACGACGACATAATTTGTTGTCGTTTAAGGTTTTGATCTGCAAGTTTTGGGAAATGAAGGATCGATCTTTGAAGGGAACTTGTTCTTAGAAAAGGGCTAACTTGGGTCGGTTGGTTGCTTTCTGGCAAGGTAAGGGCTTTCCATGAAGATTTGTTCTTCTTCTGGATGATAAAATAAAAGAATTTTTTTTTTTTTTCATATTTCATGAAGGAACTGAAGAAGTTTCCTTGTATCCAACATGCATTTTTCTTTGCGATTTCTCATTCCAATGCACATTTAACAATTTTATATTAAATCCCATTTCTCTCTCATTTCTCTTCCCAGATCTCTTCTTCTTTTTCTTCTTGTTCTTGTTCTTCTTCTTCTTCTTCTTTTGTTTTCTCTTTCTGGGTTTTTGAAGATCCTACAAGTTAAATTCATGAATATCGATGATCTGGGTTCATTTCATTTGATTCCATTGATTTCAGTTCAATAAGAAGACAAAGGAGATGTCTTCGTCAAACTCTCCTTGCGCGGCGTGCAAGTTTCTTCGACGAAAATGCACCCAAGAATGCGTCTTTGCACCTTATTTCCCACCGGATAATCCCCAAAAATTTGCCAACGTTCATAAAGTATTCGGTGCCAGCAATGTCGCCAAACTCTTAAACGAACTCAACGCTTCCCAACGAGAAGATGCCGTGAACTCTTTAGCCTACGAAGCTGAGGCTCGTCTCCGAGACCCTGTCTACGGCTGTGTTGGTCTGATCTCCATATTGCAACACAGGCTTAAACAAATGCAACTTGATCTTCTCAATGCTAAAAAAGAACTGTCTACTTATATTGGTCCTCAAGCTATGCTTCCTATTCTACAACCGCCAGTCTTTTTGCAACAACACGTTGGGAATGCTTCTCCTTCAGCTGTGATGCAACATAATATGATGCCAATGATGGGGATTCCTACTGCTAATGCGGCGGCTTCGGCTTCCCATGGAGGGCAGATGGTGTTAAGAGAACCACAACAGCAGCAGATTTTTGAGGCTCAACAGCAGTTGGCTGCGGTGGTAGCAGCAAGGGAACAACAAGAGATGTTTAGAGGTTATGAACAGCAACATCATCAGGGTCAACAGCAGGAGATCCTGAAGTTCAATAGTGGGTTTGAAGGGACTAGTTCAGTTACTGCAACCGGGTTTAATCAGATAACAACTGCAGCCACCATGTCACCTTCATTGGCTTTAGGGAGTTTTGATAACCCTTATCCGATTCAGACACAACAACAAGATCCTCATTCTCATGGTGGCCATCCGCTTCAAGCACAGCTATTGCTGCAGCCACAAGGGCAACAGCAGCAACAGGCACAGCAAAATCAACAGCAACAAACACAGCAAAACCAGCAGCAGCAACAGCAAAGGTCAGGAAGCGAGGAGGGCAGGAGTATTGGTCCTTGTTGAATAAAAAAAAGGAACCTTTTTTTTTTCTTCTGTTTACAGGTTGAGTGCCTGCTTTCCCGCTTTTGCATTAAAGCAATTTTCATTCTAGGTAAAGTGTTTTAATTTTTTCCTCTTATTAACTTATGGTATATGCCATGCCTGTCCATGAGAGTTTTCTGAAGATAAGTTTTGCATTTATGAAGGGTCTTTGATAGTTCTGAGTGCAAATGTATGGTGGGTTTTTTCATAAATAGGGAAATATCATTTGGTACCAGTGGAAAGTTAGAATTACTCTTTATTGCATAAGGCAGAAGGGTGGGTAAGAGAATTATTGTCTTTTTCTCAGCTGAGGGATATTCCATTCATGCATCAATGAGAAGTAGCAGCTTTAAGATTGACTTGAACTTCTACATTTCATTTTCTTCTTCCTTACTTTCTACTCTAATTTGATGAAAAACAATTTTCCTGGGAAAATCTTTACCTGAAAATGAAATGAATGAACAGTTCTGTTTGCTCTTTGGCTTGATTAGCTTCTTTTGAACAAAAACAAATGATATAAGTTGGTGCACTAGATTTTGTAGTAAGCATGAGACAAAAAGGAGGTAGATGGAGAGTTGGGTTTTGTTGGAATTTGGTGCGGTAGATCAATCAAATCCATGATCTTGACCTGTCTTCTGAGATTTCCTTCACACCCGCCTTGAAAGACAACAGTGCCCTTCCTAGATAGCTTCCTTTTACCTAATAAAGCACACTAATTTTCAATTTTCCTTTGTTAAAAAAATAAATAAATAAATGATACTATTACCTATTTTACTCTATTTTTTGACTGGAAACAAGTTGAGTGCTTCTTCCTTGTAATATTGTAGGAGTAGTAGTGTTTTTGAAAGAAGTGCATTGACATTGGAAGAGATGAAGTTCCAGTCAGCTCCTGCATCCTCTCTCCTTCTGGGATCTGGATTTGTTTTTTTGTCAAGAAATTGAAAAGTTTAATCTTATTTAGGTTGTGTTGTCTCTTTGCTTTCATATATGTTCATTATTTCCATAAATTGTAACACTGCCATAATTGGTTTTCCATCCATGAAAGAACAATTATATATATTTTTTATACTCGATGAATTATCATTATATAAATTTTATATTTTATCATGACACTTCATTAATTAATAAATTTTAAAATATTATTTAAGATATTATTAAATTCACTAATTAGTGAAGTATTATGATATAATTTGATAAGAGAGTACGAGATTTATATATTAACAGTATATCAAATATAAACTTATATTATAATGTTTTGACATTTGTTAATGATTTTGATGTCAACAACTCATAAATTCAAAGTCTCGTAAGCATTTTCTTATGAATTCTTGTTTTGGTTGCTCCATTCTTGTGCAGCTGATATGTACCTCATACAACAAAGAGAGAAAGAAATAGATGGGAGTTTACCTCAGAGATCTAAAGTCAGCATTGGGTTTTTGGGGTTTGATGCTTAGCTCCTTGCTTGCATCGGAACATCACAATTAAAAAATGTAGGGATCTGCATAGCTCCTGCGGAGTACAGTTTTAACCTTTTGGCTGCTGGAATGGGAAATAGTTTCTCTCTCTCTATTTTTTTTTTTTGGTCTCACTTTGAATTTACTACTTAATACTGCAATTTTCACCTTAGAACATATATAATGTTGTCATCATCTTTGTAGCTGTAATGTTATTTTTTACATATAAATAATGTAGTTGATGTACTATTTGGTGGACAAGGCTCTCAGCTTTACATTCTCTTTCTTTTTCTTTGAGGTTTCATGCTTATAGTTGTATAAATTAATTGTGCATATTTTAGTTATAGCTTAATCTCTTAATAATGAAAGCTTTTGGTAAAAAATATATATATATAAGTATAGAAAATCGAATTTTATTTTTTCAGAATTCTCACAGTTTAAAAGTAAAGATATGATTAAGAGTATAAATAGGGGTTAAGCAATTCATAAACTACTCAAACTCGTTTTACTGATTACTTGAGTGTTACTCGTTTATTTTCAAACTGAACCGGAGCTTGAGTTACCTGAGTAATAAATCAAATCAAGTATCCACAGAAATTGAAGTAATCAAATTATTATTAAAAATAAAAGTTTTAAGAGAAACGAATCAAAAAAGAGAGTTTTTAATTAAGAAATCTTGTTTTAACTAACTAAAAATGGCAATTATTAAAGGTAGATAACATTTTTTACTATAAATGGAAAGAAATTGAGGTAGCATGCATCTTGATTATCTTGGATTTAAATATTGATCATTGAATTCTAAAAATTTCATTAAATTAAGTCTTCAATCATAGTGCAATAATAAACTGTGTTAATACCATCATTCCTATCTTTTTAGTTATTTACAAGCAAACTCCGCAATTAATCTCTAATTACTTAAATTAGATAGAAAGAACTCCTTAAATATAATTCAGTAATAGTTTTAAAATTTTTGAAAGATTTTGATTGAAATTAGCAAGAACTTAAATTGTTTAACTTAAACTTAGGTTTTCCTTTATCTCTATGTGATTAAAAACGTTAAGAACTTAAATTTTAAATCTAGCGATAGATTATTAATATTAACTAATAGTATGCATCCTATTGAACTAAATTAACAATTATGAAAAGATGCTATGAAAACCTAGATACTTAATCGATGATATATTATAATTTCATATTTTTTACAACATATAATCATCAAGATTAATCAATTACACATACTAACTGAATTAGAAAACCATTCACTCATTATATAAAATTGAAAATCAACATAATATTGAGCAATGAAGAAATCAGTCACAATATTAAAAGCAAAGAAAGATATATCAGCCACCAGGCTTTATATTATAAAAATCGATTTTCTTAAAACATTTATAAAGCCAAAACTAAGCCCATGTGTTTTAAATCAGCCCCTAATATCCCTTTATATGGTGAGAGAATGATATAATTTATCTTTGAATAAAATTCTATTTACAAATTCTAAGGAATTATCTAAAATTTAATCTTCAATTATCTTCTCTCTATCCCTCGTAGATTAACTTGAAGAGTTGGATAGCTTTTCCACCTTCGCTTTAATATTCTTTTTTTATTATTATTTATCTCCACCAAAAAATTTTAATCTAATTGCATCAATTACCCTTGAAGTAATTTCACTCCTATTAGAAATAAGATTTCCTAATTTTTAGTGCTGATTTTGTAAGGACTTTTGACTCTTTTAAAAAAACTCTGATTGAGATGAATTTGTATCTTCTGAAAAGTTTGAAAAGTCATCTACAACTTTCTTGAGGATTTTTTTTTCTAAATATTCATACAGAAATGAAATTACCAAAATACATCCACTGGTTAGAAATTGTAAAAAGTGTCATTTAAGTTCTATTTTTTTCCATAAACTTTTTTTTGTTACCTAAACATCAAACAAACATTAGTAAGTTCATTTAGGCACAAAATATCAATAGAAGAATACTATTAGACAATAAAAATTTAACAATTTAAACATTTATCACTAATCGATATTTTTAATATATATTTTTAATATTTTATTATTAATTTATCATTTTACACTTATTATAGTTAATTGAAAATTAATAAATCAAGCCTATGAAGTTAATCTGAAGTGACTCGAGTATTTAGCCAAATCTAGTTTGAGCTTCATAAATTAAGCTCAATTGAATTCAAACCGAGTTTCAAGCTTTAAATTTTCGAATCAAGTCAAGCTCGATTATGATATTGGATCGTCTTGACTTAACTCGATTCGAAAACTTGAAACTCGACTCAAGTTTGATTTTTGAAGTTCAAAATAGACTCGATAAAATACTCGAGCTTTTCGAGTTCAATTTAATAGATTTGAACTTGACTCGAAATATTCGATTTGTCAATCTTCAATTATATATTATAAGAGTAGAATGATAAATTAATAATAAAAATATTAGAATATATACAATAAAAAAACTCAATTAAATTCGTAAAACGTTTAAATTGAATATTAAAATTTTCAAATTTAACTCGATTTGTTATTTAAATAACTCACAAAAAAATTTAACTTTCTTCCCCCTTATATATAGCAGGTCATGACATTAAACTTCGAGAATTTCTAAACCAACCCAATTTTTTTTCTCTTAACACTGGATTTCCTTCCTGATTTACTATTAAAAACAAAAAAAGTGAGTGCAAGAAGAAAAAGGTGGGTGTATTTAGAATTTTCCTTAAACTTTAATTTTTGTTATTTTTTACTCAATCTAAAATCTACAAGTTGAGAATCCCAAACTCAATTGATTAATTATCCAATTAAGACCGCAATATATTTTTTTAGTACAAAGAGGTGAAAAGGTTGTATCAGTCCAAATAATCAAGTGGTGCTCCACCTATTACTTTAATTAGTGCCATGCAGAAATTAAATAATTGAAGATCAGACTGCTGCCAAATCAGTGGTGATTATTACTCAATCCATTGATCTCATATCTGAAATATAGTATCTTTCTTCTTGTGGTTGATCTAAGGTTAATTATTGTTATACATCCCATAAGGGAACCTGTTGGCTGAATAATTTGGCTTTAAATTTGCCTGGCGATCATGGACTTCATTAAGGGCTTAGATGCGGGACCAAATGTGAACTTCATTCATATAAATAAATATATATATATATATATCATTTATATATATTTACATTTATTTTTCTGTTTTTATTAAATTAAAAAATAGTATTAAATAAATAATATATTCTTAAAATATTATTTTAATTATTTTATTCTAATTTACATTTCAGTATAAATAACAAAATAAAATAAACAAATATGATTTAGTTTAAGTTGTTATTCCACTTTAGAATGAATTAGATCGAAAGTTTGAATTTTCTTTCGTCTTTAAAAATTCTCATAAATTAAAAATGATCTTAATCTAGTGATTAAAGAAAAATTTTGATAATTTAAACACTAACATGATAACACAATATAAAAACGATATAAGAAATATATAAATGAGATACGAGTTAAAATTTGATAAAATTTATATATAAAATTAACAAAATAAAAACAAATTATTAAGAGTTAATTTAGATAAACGATGATATTAAAAATGATAAAAAAATTATTAAAGATATATATATTAATGAAATAATAAAAAATTAATATGAAAAATAAAATAATAATTTATCCTTAAAAAAGATTTTACTCTTTATTGAAATCCCATTAATCCATTGCTTACTAAACGACTATCAAACCAACCTTAATAATGAATGTCAGTTCTTTTGACAACCCTATTTAACATTGACAATGCCCTGACTGAATAAGGTTAACTAATAAAGACCCTAGTTAGCTACTAGCCTGTGTTGTGTTTTCGTTAACTTTAAGGAAAGCCATATGCCGACGACATAATCTGATAGCACACAACAAGTAAAATAAAAATAGAAAATGGGGTTTGCCAATTTGAGAAGCCAGCGAAAGATGAGAGAATTAAAAAGCCGAAATGGCTATGGCGGGTGTGAGATGTGAAAGCGAAGTAACCTCTTCGTATATAATACTCCAGTGAATGGTTGATATCATCGCAGACTTTTCAATGGAGACAAAAAGGAAGAATATTTATTAATTTCTGTTATTCCACTGCTTTATTTATTCGCTATAAAATAATTGAAGCCTTGTCATATAAGGTACAACTACGAAATGAATAGGAAATTCTCTCTCTTCTCAAGCAACCAAGACTGAAAAATTTTGGATTTTTCTTATAAAAAGATGCAGAGTTAAGAATCTCAGATTTATTAAAATATATATTTCAAAATACTATGAATTAATTTAGTTAAATTTCGACTCCACAATTCAAAAGATTCGATTTTAATTGTTGTAATATGCATTTTCTTTCTTTTCAATGTCAATATATGTTTTATTTTATTTTAAAATGAGAAAATATTATTCAGTACATTACTTACATAATGTTAAATATATCAATTTTTAATATGTAAATATTTATTATATTTCGTATTATACAAGGAAAATATGATTTATCATATCTCATAAACTAAACTCTAAATTTAAATTATAAATTTCAAATCATAAAAAAAAAAAATAATTTAAAAATACACAGCCCTTAAAATTTAAGGAGTTTTAATATTCTTTTAATAAAATGATATTTTATAATTGATGAAAAATATTATACACAGTTAATCGATCAAATATAAACTCAAAAACTAATTACATGAAAAATTTCTCTTCCTCTATTTTATATCATTGACCTTGATCAAGTTGAGCCTAGTAGTCTAAATAAAGCTAACTCTTACATTATCCATGCACATTGATTTAACAATTCTTATTTGCAGCGTTGATGGAGGAAGCCTGTATTTTCTTTTCATGCACCGCCGGGATTAAATTTGATCTTTTTCTTGGTACAAGAAGCATATTTAATCTTAACACTGCAAGCAAAATTCTCTCTTTCGAGATAATTGAGTTAGGATTTTTTTTTTTACACAAAAGAAGCCGTATTCTGAGGATAGCTCAATCATGCAGGGTACTGGTCGGAGATGGAAAAAGCCGGTGACCTCTCATCGGATCATCCGCTACTAACTTAATCAGAATCAGATGATATTTCAGAATGAGGATTGACTGCCCTAACCATTTTAGACAATGTCTCGCCAATTTCTTCCACTTCATCCCTTCCAAATCCCCAACTTCTAAGCAACTCTGTCCCGGAAGATCCTCGCTCGATACCAAATTTATGAAGATTACCCAGTCTGTTCTCCAGAAATGGCAAGATAGCACAGGTGGAACGCAGTCTCGCGGCCATGGGGATGGAATGAACATCAAGTGATCCTCTAGATACAGAGCCTAAGATTGGACTTCCTAGCAGCTCGCCTTGCTGGCCAACAAGATTGCCAAAGATTGAAGGGAATGGCAAGGGAATTGGGAGAGGGCAACGGGCTGCTGAAAGATGGCGGAACATTGGCCTTGTGATGGCACGTTCATACGCACCATGGATTGCATTCTTAACTTCAGAAACTGAAGCCCGATGACCATCTGCAACAACACAAAATAACCTTAGTTACCAGAGTTGCTAATGTTGCGTTCAGAGTGTGAAAATTACAGATAAAAATGTTCAATAATGCGCCTAATGCAAGCAGCATATAAACATCTTTTCAGAGCATATCTGGCTGACTAAAAAATAATAGGAATTATTTATAATAAAAATACCTTTAAATTAAAAATATGGACAGATCCTAAATCATACCTGACCCAATTGCTCCGTGCACAGTCATTGATTCCACAGCCTGCAAATCATCCACATCCTCTGCAACCTCGGGAGTCAATGGCTGCAAATTCCCAAGCAAGGATTGCTCATCCTGTCTCCCTGGATTTCAGAATTAGGAACAATCAGCTACACACTTCGGTGTTCCCGAGCATGAAGCAAAATACCATTCATATCATGTATCGAGGGGAAAAGGCATTCGCATTATACCTGTCAGACTAGGGCATGGCATTGCAACATCCAGAATGGTCACCATATTCTGCCTAGATTGTCCAGTTAGCATTTGTACAATGCCATTAACATCCAAAGCACCAGAGGCATCAGATGAATCTGCAGTCGGACCAAGTGGCTCCATGCGGAATGGGAGACTTGTAGAGTGTAGAGCCGCAGCACAAACAGCACTGCAGTGGTAAGGGTCCTCATCTTCAATGTTGAGGAATGTTGAAACTTCACCTTCAAAATTAGGTGATAAGAATCTTTAGTCCATATAAATAAGAAGAGAAGGATCAGAATAATTTTCTTCAAGAGTATCAGCATAAAGAACACTAACTAACAAGTGACTTCGCATTTGGAGTGAATAAAACCTGAGCTGACCATCATAAGATAAGCTATAGGCTAAGAGAGGAAATCGTATGCACATATGTAGTAAGAGATCCTTGCTAATGTAAAGAGGGTTGAGATTACAAAGGACATCCAACTTGAAACCACGTAAGAGTGCCTGAAACAAATACAATCATGACACAAAAGACAGCCAAAAACTTACTTCTACTCAAGAAGGGTAAACCAACTGGCACAATCATTTTACAAAAAGATGATAATCTTGAGAATGATACTGCATCATGAAGATCTCTAACAACTGTCTGCTTCCTGCTTCTTGGGTTCATATGAGAACCAGGACCCCTAACAGCATATAGCAACACTGGAGTGTTTGTGTATTCATCGGCAATACTTTCCAAAAAATCGGAAGCTACAGGGGAGAAACCTCCGGAGTCGTCAACAGTGAATTGAAAACCCTGCCAACATCGCCAATGATAGACAAACAAATTAATCAAGCAACATTATTTAATCAGAGTACAAATGATCTCAGCATCAAATGATGTTTAAGAGGAGCTCCAGCTTAAAACAGAACGGGAAATGAAAAGAGATTTCCAAACCAAATTATCCTAGGCATCATTTGGTTCAAACCTCTAGAAAAATTCATTATGCAAGACAATCAACATCCATATAAAGTTGACAATCGTGTCTTAAATGTTATCAAATAAAAAGTAGGCTTTCTCTTTTCGTTTTCTACTTGCAGATTTTGATACCGCAGAGAAATTTCTGTAAAGGATCATAAGTACAGGTCAAAGTTTTACCTGGATATGATCACACTCTTCTACAAAGAAGCGAAGCCTGTCACATATGTCTTCTCGTAAATTCCCAGTGAAGACATCCCTCCCAATCCCATAATTATCAAATTCTTGAGCATCCATCCACAATCCATTTACTTCGTACAAACTCTGAGGATGATAATGTACTTTTGCGAAGTCTGTCCAAAATTGGACTCCCTTATCTAAACAATTGACTATATCTGAATCCTGAATTTCATTTTGAGACTCCTTTGTCCCACCATTGATACCATTGGGAACATTCTGCTCTTCCTGATACAAACTTTGCAAGAACAAATTTTTCTTCTTAGGTTCAGATGCATGAGTGGAAACATTGCCTGCCCTGCACATTCTTTTAAAGACGTTCAAGTTAGCGCATGTAGAAATCTTAGGCACTAAAAGAAGACAAGAACAAAGCCATAGCCCATAAAATTGGAAGACTGATAACTACCAACTGTGCATAATTCATACCAAACATGTGATATAAAGTGATAAACGTAGCAATATAAAATGTAAAGCAATAAAACAGGAATCTATTGCGCATTTTTTACAATATATTTTTAAGAGCTCTAAAGCTTAACCATGAGTATTTCTCATTAGTACTGACAGAAATTAGAAGCGAAAGTTGCCTTTATGTTTAAAACAGAATACTACTTATGTACCAAATAATTAGGCTGAAACAACATTATTATACAGCTACTTCTTTACTTATGTACCAACTACTTAGGTTGAAACTACATTATTTAAAACAGAAAACGGTAAGAACAATAGTTTTCAGTAAAGAGATGCTTGAGTCAGATATTGAACTCCGACACTCAGCCATCTAGGTGCTGGTCAAAAAGACAAAAGCAAGAAACTTATTACATAGCTACTTCTTTACCTCTTTTTATTTTCGAAGGGGTAATGCTCGTGGACCAATGGAAAATAGAAGAAAAAAATACACCAGAAATACTAATGCAGTTAGTTAAGAATTAACAAAAAAAATCTTACCATGTCACAACTTCACATGGTGCATTAAAACCCTCATTATACAATGAACCCTGCGAACTCATTGATCCAAGGGATCCTGTAAGTATAAAAGTTTCCATGAGTAGAATATATACACATAAAGGAAACACAAATAGACATTACTGCTCCATGCAACCTTAATGAATAAAAAGGAACCAGTTAAGGCATTAATTAAGGTGGAGTCACCAACTGAGGAATAAAAGAATAAGCAGAATAAATCTTTACTAAGTGCCCATTTGGTGATTACCCCCAGTTCAGTGAGGAGTCATTTGCCCTGCCCTAGAGCCCCAGTTGGGGCCAAAACGTCATTGGCACTTCAAGTGCCACCACCATTTTGACCCTCAACAGGGTTCCAAATCAAGGCGAATGGAATCTCCACCACACAGGAGGCTTTGTCAACAAGCCTAACTTAAGAATGTAGAGTAGATTGAGAACACATCAACTTTGCAAGTAAAAACCTAAGCACCTTGAAAATCAATAGAGAGAAGTCGAGGAGTGTAAGTAAGAGTCCCCTGCACATGTACAGCAACATAAAGAATTTAGGCTTCATAAAAACAGCACAAGCAGCTATGACAAACTAAGTAAACCTTCTAAAACTAAATCGGTGAAAGTTTTTTGATAATTAAACAATAGTAAAAGACTATTACGGGCAAATCATTTACGGGATGAATATATATTTGTTTTAGGTTTTGAGGCAATAATAATATCAGAAACAATTGGTCAAAGTGGCACCTGTGGCGTTTCACCCGTACGGTACAGAACATCCATGCTTAGACTCTGAGTTTTGAATAGCGGATCGCCGTAAGGATCAGCAGCTAAGCCAAGCATTTCATCCTTCATTTTTAAACATGAAAAGAAATATAATCAAAACAAAAACAAAGTAAATATATATATACGATGAAATAAGTAGAGATTAGCTGAACCTGGAAGTTCCAGAAGTGAGAACCGATGAAGTTAGCGAAACCTCCGACTTGGATAGTTACAATTTCTCTCATGATTATTTACCTGAAAAAGAGTGATATTTTAAGTCGATCAACTATGTTAATTAAACGTATTTAATCCTTAATTTTCTAGAAAATCTTAGTATTTTCAGAGATTAATACAATCGAAGTGAAAAAAAAAAAAAAAAAAAGGTTTTTTGGATACTACCAGAGAGCTAGGGTTAGCAGGAATGGAGAGCGAAACGAGCTCGGGATACGTTTCGAGCTTTCAGTAGCAGCAGCGCTGGAGTTCGAAATGAAGTGAGAGGAAGCGAACGAAGAAGCGGTGCGTTTTGAGATTCTAGGGAATTCTCATTTTGGTGGCGTATTTTAAAATAGTTTTATGATTTTCTCTTTTCCTCCACAAAACGACGTAGTTCGACAAAGGATAAAGGCCCAAAAGAATGGGTTGAAGGCCGAATCGTTGGACTCTCATTCACTCTTACATCTTCTGTATAGCCCAAAAACCCAAATCCAATTGAAAAAAGGTAAAATTTTTAATTTAAGGTATATATTTTAATATTTTATTTCATTTTTTTTTTAGTAATGTTACATTGTTAATTTGAAATAAATCATATTAGTTATTATTTTTTAAATAAATAAATATAATAATAATAAAATTATAGCTGAATAATCCTCTAACGATAAAAAGTTTTAGAAATTTGTATTGGCATTTTTTTTCTAAAAAATATTCTAGGTCAGAAATAATTTAATGGATTCTGGTAAAGAATTGAAAGATTTTATTTTTTAAAAAAATAATTTTAATATATAAATTAATTTAAAAATAATAATAAAAAGAGCTTTAATCTATTTTGTTATTATCAATCATATTTTTTTAGAATAAATAAATAGCAAGATAAATAAGTTTTGAAAATTTCAAATTTCAACGAAAAAAGGATGTTTAGTGTATGACATTGAAAAGGAACATTGTAGAAAGATTCCAAGAAAATGCTGAAATTTTTTGGGCTATTCAATTTTCAAAACAAAATCTTCACGTGGGCTCACCATATCCCTTTGCCCAGATTCATCGGCTTTGTTGTATTTTTGTGCTGAAAGTGACTGCTTTGTCCTTGACTTCAATTTTGCTTCACATTGTTCAGGCTGTGAGAATAAGCTTTTGATACTAACTGGTAAATGTATAAAATCTAAACAATAAAAATCATTTATCTTAGAAATGTTTAAGTTGATTAAGCAATGTTTAATTGCAAGGAATATTGGGTTTTTCTGATATGGAAATATGAGTATTGAAATTCGAACTTTTACTCTGTAGAACTTCTAACGATAAAAAAGACATGTAGATAGATATGATTATGGTAAGAATACAAAGAACATATGCAGATGCAAAGCTAATGGGAATTGATTGGTCTAAATTCATTGATGTTGAACCACTTGTCTGAAAGTATTAAGTACTAAAAGCTCGAACTTTTAATCTGCAAAACTTCTAACGATGAGAAGGACATATCCAAATTGATATGGTAATGGTAAGAACACAATGAACATATGCAGATGCAAAGCTTGTGGAAATTGATTGGTCTAAGTTCATTGATGTTGAAAGGACTGAATCAGCTAATACTAAAAGTTAACTTTTAACCAAGAGAAATTGGAGTAGCTTTGCTAAAAGTTGGGGGAATAAGTTTTTGGAAACGGTATACAATGAAGGATTTGAAGGATTGGGGTTTGTTGAAAGTAATTGAAATTAGAAACCCACTGACTTTTGCTTTTTGTTGGGAGGAGAAAGTTGGAGTAGTGCATGCCAGTCTTTTCACTATTTGAGATTGTTTCTTGGTGTGGAAGTAGGAAAGAAGTAAACATACCAAGACAAAAAAGCCTAACCAAAGGCAGGTGAACGGAGAAGAATGTGAATAAATATCAAGGACATGAGGAATCTATGGGTGGTTGAGTTTGTCAAGATTGCAAGAAAATCATGGAGTAAAACAAAAATCCCACTGATACCATAACTTACCATGAATTTCAGTCTGTTCAGCATTAAGGTTTAGCTCAGTAAGAAAAAAAAAGGGGTGAGAAAAAAAAAATTGTTAATCTAATTATTAAGCTATCAAAAGAAAAGTGATTATTATGAAACCTAATCGGATTAACAAATTTTTCATCTTCACCTCTTTCCATCCATTCTACTAAGCAAAGCCTAAATCTTATTTTCTCAGTGAAGCGAATTATGGTTTCTGCAATTGAGAATGTTCAGAGCAGAAAGAATGATTGCAAATACAGGCTGTTTACTAGCCTGGATTTCTGAGTTTTTCAGAATGTTGGATGTCAAGATGAGGCCATCACTAATCTTCCCATTGGAGCTAATTCCATGATGAAACAGAACAGGAATGGTAACAAACAGGCAAATCAAGCCTCAAATATCAGATATATTAGTACATCAGCTCTAAAAGAGAGTTAAATTCTAAACATAAATGAAACAACTTTCTAGAAATTTGTCATTTTGCTTTCCTAGAATCCATCATTACAATTACACAAACTGATACTATATCAAAGCAGGAACTTGAGTCATGGAGAGAAACTAAAGCAGTCCATGATATCTGCAAAATCTCTTTGAAATCTTCCTGAAATAGTGCCTCAAACAGGATATCAATTTCAAATTCCTCTAGTTGTTGCTAAATTATTCTCACTAAATCGCTATAATTATGATCCGTTTCGGCATTTCCCCACGTTCCTGTAAAATTCATGGGAATAAGTTATCTGTCTATACATCAACCTCTCCTGCCTTGTGAACCCCACTTCTCCAACTATGGCCATCCGATTTTTCATCTTCTTCTGCGTCCATACTGTCACCTACAGTACTTGACATACCTTTAGCGGAAGCACTTGCAAGAAGTGGACCTTGTGGAGAACCGGACTGTGAAATGTTTTCTTTCATGTGCTCCTTGCACTGATTTTGAGCTGGCCATGGGCCGTTTCGTTGCGAAGCTGAAGAAGCCGGAAGTTTTCGGATATGAAGTCTGTATTTCTGCACATAAACCAAAATTCACACACAAATCTGTAACCACAAAGGACATAAGAGGGTAACGTGAGCAGATTTCGCATGCTAAGACTAACCTGCAAATGGCTTTTCACTTCATCATTGGTGAGACCTTCAACTTGCATTAATTCTCTAATCTGTTTAGGAGTAGCAGCTGTGAAAGAAAATAAACCAATCAGATTTATACCGCAATAAAAAATAAAAGTTAGATACCAAAAGAACTCGATCGGAATATTTCGAAAAAAGAACTTGATTCAGGCTAAAAGAACCAGATTCCAATCTTTTGGTCATGAAAAGACATAATTCTATGAGAACAGACAGGAGCTACCAATAAAAGGTTCGTTCACTTCAACTTGACAACCGCTAAATAAATAAACAAATCCATCAATTTGACAACCAAGGCCTAACCTTGTGAACCTCCAAGCTGTTGAAGCGCCTCAACAAATAGTCTATGAAGCTCAGGCGACCAGCACCGCCTTTGTTTCCTGGAATTCTGCTGCTGCTGATGTTGGTGTTGTGATTTGGTCTGAAACTTAATTTGGTTTTGTTCTGCAGGCAAGGCAGAGCCAGAACCAATTCTGCAGCTGCCATTGCTCTTCAAGATTGGATTAGAAGAAGCCAATTCAGAACTTGGGGTCATAAGAGAAAGCCCTGAAATTTCCTTATCAACAGTCCCCTTGAATGGCACAAAAGCCCCTACCCTGCTTTTATTATTACCAAGTTCAATTGGGTTCTCAGACAGATCTTCTTCTTCACTTCTCTGTCAAATTCGAACCCCCAAAAAGTTTAATATCACTGTTTTTCCAAAAAATAAGATAAAAGAAAACCTAGGTTGTTTGGGAATTACCAGTTTCAGTTCTGGAACTGTGTTTGGTTTCTTGTTGTGATCAACGTTGTTGAAATTAGAGTTCCAGAGTTGGACAGAACTCATCCAGTTTTTCTTGTCACCGCCATCGTTTTCCATGTTTACTCTTCCATTTTCCTCAGCATTTTTCTTCGATGGCAACATCAACTCTTCTGTCACTGATCCATCATCCATTTCCTTACACTGCATTTCTTCTTCCTTCAATCTCTCAATCCCTATAACCCCATAAAAAAAAAATCAAATTAATCCCAAAAAAAAGAGAAAAAATTCGGGATTAAAAATTTAAAATCAACAATAAAAATAAAAAAAATACCATCTTTCAAGAGAAGCATGCAAAGAGGAAGTTCTCGTTTAAAGGCCTCGATTTTCTTCATCTCATCTTCCAATCTTTTAACATAATCACTAATCCTTGATATTCTTTGAAACCCATTTTTGATCTTTGAAACTTCTTTCAGAAACTCTGATATGCTTTTTGGTACATAAGTCAAACTCAAATCCAAGCTCAACTCCATTATTTTTCTAATTTTCTTCTATTTTCCTTTTTTTTTCTTTCTCTAACATTGCCCGGATAAGCATGACAATGAACAGCCAGTTATGTTTATATAGAGACGTGTAAGGGAGATTCAAGATTCGCTGGCTGCTTCCCACACGGGTCGTCGCGTATTTTAATGCTACAACTCGGTGACTCGGAGGAATAACTCAGCGAGTTTCTAATTTTTTGTAAAGAATCTTTTAGGTTCCGTACAGACCACGCGGCGAATTGTGGGGAAAAAAATGAACTTTTTATTTAATATTTTTATTTTTTAACCGACAGTTGCGGAATGAATCTGAATGGGGTGAAAATAGACCATAAATAGAGGGCAATTCAGTCTTTTCATGCTATGGATATTTTGGTAATTAAAAGAATAGATATTTATATATTTAGTAAGATATTAGATAAAGAGGTATCCTTAGATTTTTCTTTCTTAAAGATGAAAAGAGGTTTATTACCAACTGTAACCTTGCATTTTTTTTTATTAAAATTACTATATAAATTATAATTATATTAAAGTATTATATTTATAGGTCATTTAAATCATTAAAATAAATTAATATATAATTAAAAATATAATTTATACACGATAAAATATAAATTTAAGTCACTATCTCAAGAAAATATCGATAATTTTTATTTATCATTAAACTACGATACTCTTACATGTTGATCCTTAATAAATTTATATTTGTGAGTTTGAGATAATATGTATATATATATATATATATTTGACTAAGAAATAATTTATATTTTATGAAGTGAATCGTATTTAAAAAGGTTGTGAGATTAAGATATAGTTTAAATGCATAAAATTTCAAATACCAATATTATAAAAATTCTTAAAATATTAATTATCCCATAGCATATGTTACACACCTTTTAGGTCTTCTAACCCAACACATGGGGAAACTGTTGTTATCTAGCAAAATGAGATGATGGGTTATTATGAAAAGAAAATAATGGTAATGATTGAAGAGCAATAATTTTTTAAAAAGAAAAAGCATTTTTCCTTCTTTTGTTTATTTTAGATAATAATACTTAATTTTTTATAAAATTATTTTTTTAAGTAATTTTAAAGATATATTTAAAGTTTTACTTTCAAATTCTTTTATCAAATACGAATTCATAAAAAGATTTTTTTTTTAAAAAATAATTTATACAGACACGTGCAGATATTTAAAATCTTTTAATTCAATTACTTTCTTTGTTGAGAAAAATCCTAATGACCAATTCATTAAATTCAAAGCTATCCAAAAAGTAAATGCATATCTCAATGCATATCTTAATGACCAATTCATTAAATTCAAATCTATCCATGAAGTACGGCTTGGAAACTTTGTCCTTACCTAATTGTCATAGTCAAGGCGGAAAAAAATATAACATGGTGTGCTAGGCATGTGAAAGATTCTTCTGGCAAAGCAACTTAACTTTTATATTTTTAGATAATTATTAAATATATTTTAAAAATATTTTATTTTATTTATTTTTAATTTTTAATATTTTTAAAAAATGTATATCACCATTCTAATTTATTTATAAAATTTTAAATTTCACTATTAATATATTAAATATGTATTATATTTTTATTTATTAATTTTAAAAATATTTTTTTAAAAAAATTATATTATCATTTTAAATTTATTTATAAATTTAAAAGTTTTTTTTTTTTTGAGAAGTATTGATCCTTAAATATAATAAAAAATATATACTTTCTTTGGGCATTTGTGTGTCCGAAAAAATCTCATAGAAAGTAAAAATAGTTGTGACAGACTAGACCAACCAAATTGTAACACGTGACCAGAAACATTAATTGAGGGGTAAAGATTCTTCTGCTCATAGTACCCGTCCCTTACAATGGAATCGATCGTGTCTTCCAGAAATAAAAGAAATTTTCATTGGTTATTTCGTGTTTGATTCCCTTTTCGAGATTCCCTTCCTCGTACAACTGACACGTGTCAAAAAGCATCCGTTTTATATTTTTTTTAGATTTAAATATTTTTCACATGTCGGTATTTAAAAAAAAAAAAAACAAAAAAATGTGCGATGGGTTGGACTGGTGATAGAGATAAGGATTGAAGAAGATGCCTTTTTTTTTTTTTTTTAAAATGCAAAAAGACAAACATTTTATCACCGTCGACTGTATCTTTATCGTTGCATTATCAAGATTTTGAAGGACTTTCTGTGTTTTTTGTGGGGCTGATCTTGAGCTCTATGTACTTCACTTTTTTTGTCCACAATTTAAAAATTTTATTTAATATTTTAAATAAATTAATGTTGATTTTTAATTTTTTAATTCTTTAATACGTAACATATATTTGGTTTGATTAGAAGAGGGATTAAAATTTCTAAATTTCAGACAATACAAGGACTGTGTCTTGATTAAACTTGAACTTTCTTTTCTTAATAAATTTTATAATAATTCCGTTATCTATAGATTAACTTTTACGTAAAAAATTCGATTGAGAGTTAAAATGTCCGACTTTCACTCAAAAAATCCGATTTGATTCTCAACTACAAAATTTTATTATAATTTTTTTTTTTTTGAAAAGAAAATAGACCCTCATTATTGTAAATATATATCCTAATTTTATAAGAATTTATATTTGATATATTATAAAACTATATACTATTATTCAATTAAAAAATTTCACTTCATTTTCATTAATAAGTAAGATTAAAAATGTACAAACCCTTAAAACCAAATTAAAGTTTTTTATTAATATTTATTTTTTAAAATCTGCATAATTTTAATTTTGTAAATTAATAAAATGAAACTTTCGGATTATAACTGTCAAATACAGTGTAAATCAAATATAAACTTATTTTGTAAATACAAGGTCTACATTTTATACACTATGGCTTGATAATCTTATTCACATAAGCCCCATTTAGTTTCAAACGAAATTGTGACACGACAAGTTCAGAATTTTACAATTTTTTTTATTTTTTAAATTTTATTATAATAATATCTTTAATAATTATTTTATAACTCCTCTTTCCGTTACCATTCTAATTGAATCTAAATGAATCATCATTTTACATTAATCTCACGATTATTGTTGTTTTTAATCTTATCAGAATCAATCGCAACGTCCATCTAAACTAACTTATAATTCTCCTAAAGGGAAAACAATGTATTAAATTTCAGGCTTTCTACTGTGAAAGATACATAAATAACAATAATAATAATAATTACCAGGAAGAAAAAGGCTGGAACATGAAACTGTCTCGGACCAAAACTCTTGCTTCTCTTGAGCTTAACAAGAACAATATCGGAGCATCTCTCACCGTCAGGTCCTGAGAAAATGAGCTGCTAAGAGTTTTGTTACGGTGAAGCCATTGAAGGCTTCAACGTCGAAGAGTTCTTTCAGCTTCTCATCACAGATCACTTTCCTCTTGTCGGATGGATCCTTCATTTTGAAGTTTAAAACCAACTCTTGTTATTTTTGAAACTCAGTTCAATGTTTACATATCCAACTCAAAAACAGCATATTCGAATGAATAAATAAAAGGAAATCAAAAGCTTTAATATTCAAATATATCATAAAAAAATAGATACTTGTCCTCAATGTTTTATTACAAGTAAATTTTTTCATAAACTTTTAATTTATTATAAATAAACCTCAAACCTTTTAAAATCACGCAATTAAATCCAAATATGTTAAATAACATTAACTGCTCCTTGGATATCCTACATAGCAGCTGACACGGATAACTTTGAGGGTTGCCATGTGGCATGCTACATGTGCAATACAAACAAAAGTTAATGTCATTTAACAAACTAAAACTTAATTGTTTGATTTTTAAAAGTTTGGGCTTTATTTACAATACAATAAAAATTTATAAACATAAGATAAAACGTTGAAAACTTATATCAATTTTATGCAAATGTTGAGGGCATATTTGACTATTAAGTCAAATTAAAACATTCGATAAAGAATGACTACATTAAGTAGACCGCTATTATGCAATTAAGATCACCAAAATAAGTGAAAGGCTCATCATCATCATCATCGTCAAATCCTTTGTCACAATATTGAGGCAGGCTAAAAATAAGAAAAAGGTTACTATGGTATATTTCAATTCAGCAAGATAGGCAATCGGATACCTGGAGGTTGTGTTCTTTTATATAATCCCACATTCTCTTTATTACATCAGCCCGCGTAAGCTCATTTTCTCCGGTACCAAGAAATTTTACTAGAGCATCCGAAAGTTGAAGAGGAGCAAGAAATCCCTTCTGTCGCTTTTCCTTTCTTTTTGGCTCACCTGGATCTGAAATGACAAAGAAGAAAACAGCAACAACCGAAAGGTTAAGAACCTAAAATAGTTAACCATCTACTAACATGCTTATCGTAATTAAAATGGAAAAAAAAAACTAGTTAATTAATCACACAAATAGTGAGACACATAGATACGCAAGAAAAGAAGAAAGGATGTCACAGGTATCATCACATTGCAGGGTTCAAGATTGGACAAAAGAGGAGATTATTTCAAGCAAACAACCAGAGGAAGACTCAAAACATATTAGGATAAAGCATATAAAGAGGTACGAGGACAAAAAAATGCAGAACAATATTCTGCATATGTACCTATATGGATTAGGCAAAGGCAGAATTAGCAGCAAAACATATCTCTAGTAAGTAGTAACAGACTACAAGAGAAGGTTCTGTCATGAAATAACAGTCAAAAGAGTTGCATAAAAACTTGCACAGGATAGTGGGGAAGCGAAATCTAAGCTGCAAGTTTTTGCTAATGCTAGCAATGATAGAGTTGCGAATATAAGCCAAACTAACTTCCCATCTCATGCAAAACAAGTTCTGCAAGCAAGCTTGGTCAAGATGTCAAGACAATTGCCGGACCAAAAGGGTTGCTTTGGCCACAAAGATTGCCCGTGGCTCAAAGCATAATCAAAATACTTAAGTGACAAAATGTTGCCTGATCAAAGAGGTTGATTCAACCACAATGATTGTTTATCACTCAAAACATGACCGAAACACCACAAAGTGAGTTGCCCGATGAAAGACCTTTATTTAGTCATTTACCATCCATACCTTCTTTTCTTTCATGCTTGCGTTGCTTTCCCTTCTCTGTTGAATGGACTGAAACACCTGTGACATGAAACCCAATATAGTTAAATTCAGCACTCCATAAAGATAAGAGGTAGAATTGAGTTAGAAAACATTTGCAGCGTATTGATCATGACACAAGATATTCTTCCTTGATTTAGTTGAACTTTAGGTAAATTATGCCTTCATTTTCCGAGGTGGAGAGAGAGTGAGATGAACAATAATAATTATAATTAAGAAATGCCTTTCAGATTTACAATACAATCCAAGGTGACAACAAAAGCTAATTCTGTAGGGAATCTGCCGATTTTATTCACAATTTTCAAAAAGAGTAAAGAAATTTGAGCCCAAATCTAGCATATCAAATGACACTATCAAAATATGCTTAGCAAATGCAGAATGGTAGAAGGGACAGATATGCGATTACCTTCATCTGAATCCAAGGGCCAGATATGCTTTGACAGGGCTTTGTTCATTTGAAACATGCCAATGGAATGTACACCAAAAAGTGCATATAAAGGCTCATCACAAATAATATTTTTCTTGTTATCTGGGTCTTGTAGATTTTTCTCTCTGATGTAAGCCCATATTTGCTTTACCACCTAGCACCAATATTAAACAAAAATTTTGAACAAGGCAGCTTCCTTAATTATGAAATTAACAAGAATCTCAAAAGAAATTTCAGGATATTTTAGAGGTACCTCAGTCCTCGCCAATGCAGGGACTCCTACAAGTTCTTGAAGTTGTGGGGAAAGGCTACATACTTTGTTAAAACCGCCTCCTCTTCTCTTAACTTCATTATTGACTCTTTTTGATCTATATAAATTAAAACAACCATAATTTTGTAAACTAGCAACTATAATTTTGATGACAATTGCAAAACTTGCATGAAAATGTAAGATGAATATTCTTAGTCTAGGTATATTCTAGATAAATTTGATTCAAGGGAGATGCGAAGCTGCAGATATAGATCAGCGCTTAACACAAAAGTCACTTTTAAGTATCCTCATATTCCAACATGAAATAGAAATGTATAAGCTTTAGCTAAAGTCTACACAATTAGTCTGTACAACATGTAATACTTAAGCAACTTAAGAAAATAATTCATTTAAATCCGGATGACATCTTTAAGCACAAGCAAATTATCTGGTTTGCAGGGAAAAAAATGGAGTCTGTATTCTTTCACTTTAAGACCAACCCATTTCCTTCTTTGCAGCTCCCAAAACATCAAACCATGACAAGAAAACAAGAAATTTGGATCGTAAAGGAGTCCCAGGAGTCCAAACAAACATATTAAATGAAGGTGACAATGAGGAAAAGAATTACTACATATGGACTGAAAATTTATATAATATGACAACCAGAGCTTAAATGCACATACCACTAAAGGGCCAGCGATTCCCGTTCCAAAGACCAAATTTAACGTACAAAGGGAAAGAGAGAAGCTATTGTGGGTTGCACTTGTTCTAAAGCATTTGCGGTCAACACAAAACTTTCTTCTTTACAATTTATCTAACAGCAGCCACCTCAGATGAAAAGGGATCATTTACAAACCAATTGCAAAATCTTACTACAATTTATAAGGCAAATTAGAAAAGAAATTTTAATTTTGTTCAAACCTTTTCAAATCATTATGGGTGGAAATTATAAGAAATTTTAATTACTATGATAGAAAAAAAATACTACTAAAAACATCTCAAAAATAAATGTAGTGTATAAATATAATATCTATATATAGAGGATCACAATTTTTTTTCCCTTTTGTTTCCAGGACTATGGTTAATCAACCTTGTCGCGATGACTTCCACGGCAATCTCAGACAGTGACTCACTGAGTTGGATTTAAATTAAATACCTGTCCAGATTAATACAAACAGGTTCTGTCAAATTTCGCCATTCAAAACATTTTCCCCCACTTTCACATATAATTTTTTAAAATTTAAGAACTAAAGAGAAGGCACACAATCAGAATAAACTAATAATTATAATAAACAATTTAACGAAAGAAAACTCAAATTACACTTTACTCTAGTATGAAGTTAAGCATAAACATAGCCAACGAAATCCGCAATTAACTTGTAAAGTACGCATTATCTAAACCTTTACATTTTATTTATTATTACGTAAAATTTTGCGTAATTAGTGATTAAGTAATAAAATACTGACCCCTTCTTTGCGGAAGCCCTTTTATTCTTTGCTTTTTCACTCTCCTCCCCTTGCTCGTTCGAATCGGAGCCGTCGGTTTCCTCGGATTTAATCTTCCCCGTCTGATCATTTTCTTCGTTGTATTCATCATCGTCTTCTAGCTCTAGTTCTTCTTCTTCGGCATTTTCGAACTGGCTTTGGAGATATAGGTCGACTTGCTCCCTGATAAACTTCTTTTTCTCTGATAAATCAATCCCGAAATCTTCCTCCAATCTCCGCCGCACGATTGCTGTCGTCGTCGTGTTCAGGTCCGATTCTTTCAAGAACTCCCGGAGTCGCGCGATTAGCTCCGATTCCGACACCATTTCGCCTAGAGTCGGAGCCTGTACTTGCTCCCTTTCGAGTTTCCGGACTCAGTGAGTCAGGTGGCGGAGAAACTTATATTGAGAGCTGGAAGCGGAGAAGACAGAAGTGAAAAGGTTGGCTCACCCGTTAGTCGCGTTTCGTTTGGAGCGAAATTTGGGAAAAAGTTGAGGGTGCGGGGCCTGCACAACTAAACACTCGCGGCCTCCTTCGATGGATTTTCCAGCCTTCCTGATTTGCCCTCGCGTTTACTTTGAAATTCCTGTCCAAACATTTATATTTATTTATTTACAATCATGGCCGGGTCACGCGGACCGCTCTATGGGGCTCTGGGCCTACGACGTGGACGGCAAAATATAAGAATAATGGTACCCATCTTGAAGAAGATGAAAAATATTTAATCATTTATTATATTCATTAATAAATAAAAGAGATATTTCGCCAAAGAGATATTATAGTTTTTTATTTTTTTTATAAGAGATATTTTGCGAAATAATAATGGTACCCATATAGCATTGTAAATGTATTAAAAAAATTGTATGAATGAATTAAATTAAATTTTTAATTTAAGAATGTAATATTGATTTTTGAATTATAATGAAAATTAATTGGGTAATTATTGGAGCATATATTTAAGGTGGCATACCAAGTGTAGTCTTGACAGAACTTTAGGGGATTTACTAGCAATTGACAATAGCTTTGACGTTTTTATATTTGAGTGAATTTTCATATGTTGGAAAAGGAAAACTTTGGAAAGATGTTTCTCTCTTGTTTTATGCATGTGGGTATTACTTTTTCTTCTTTATAAAATCAATTTATTAATATATGCAACGTTCATATTTATATGTATAACCATTGTTTTTTGTATTCGATTTTGAATTTAATACATTTTACTTACTCTTTTGAGTTGACATTTTGTTATTCAATCTTGTAACATTTTTGTTATGATTAACTTATCTATATATATTTTAAAAAATTCAACGCAAAATTATTTCATCTTACGTAATTTATTTGAACATTTAATGTGAAGGTAGACTATTATAGAATAACAATAATATCACTTGTCACGTAATTTTTAACTTTTTTCAGAAAAGCCGACTTATTAAATAATGCAACAATCTCATTAATATATCGAATGACTTTTTTATTTATATTCAATATAATATTAAATACAACATACTTATTCGATTTTAGAAGGTGTGATGTCACACATGAAGATGACATTACTTTAGCCTTGGGCAAGATTGAGGAAGGAAGATGGAGAAGAAATATTATTTTAGGCTATTTGGTGATTGTAATGTTTGTGACGACTTTGAAATGTCTTGTGAATTTTGAAAATTCACATCCTTGTGTTGAATTATAGTCAAAACTTAAGAATTTCTTTGTAATTTACCTTAAACTAAAGGATAAATCGGACCCATGATCTTAGGAATAGAGTAGATCATTGTTGTACCCACTTAAATTCCAAATTCACTTTTATAATTAGTAAATTTAATTATTCATAATTTTTTTTCATTGATTAAATTAAAAGGAAAATACTTATTTCATTATTTATATTAAATATAAATTTTATCAAATTTATTAGTAATAAAGTTTTTAAATTCTATAAGTAGGATTAATAATGTGATGCAAACATCTAAGAGATATTACAAAGATTAAAAAAATAACTAAAAATGAAAATAATTTGGGAAATAATTTTTTTAATTCAGTTTATGAAATTAAAATATTTCAATGTTAATATATTAAAAAATTAAATTATTAAAATATTTTGATTCAAACGGAAGATTTACACAGAGTTAAATGTAATTCTTATGTGATTAAAATATTTAATTATTGTATCTAATCACATAATCTCGATCCATATATTTTATTTTGTTATAATTGTTTAAGCTTAAAAAATTCAGATGAAAATTCGAGTGGTCCATAGGGAAAGTCTTCCTTGAAGAATTTATGAGTTATTTGTTCATTTTATATATTTATTATAGTTTTTATAATTAGTTTTATAAATTTACCGATATTTTCACTTAATATATATATATATATATATATATATATATATATATATCTATTAAGTCTATTTATGATTCAAAATGCTTCACCAAATAACATCATGTCTTGCTAAACATAAATAATCTTATTTTTTTAATATTTTTCTCTTCATATTTTAATTTTTAAATTAAAAAATCACAATTTAAATAAAAAAGTACAGATATTGAAATTTGAGTTTAAAATTTATTAAAAATATTTTTAAAAGTATTAGAAATAAAGTAAATTAATTCTTGAGTTATTTCATTTTTTATTTAAAGAAAAAAACAAAAACTCAATATTTTATTCATTGTATTTATCCTCCACAGCCAGTAAGGTAACTGTGGGCTCTTTAAAAAAAGTGAACCTAATATAAGGAAAAAAATAATGTAAAAGTAAAAGAAAAGCAAAAGCTAATGACAAGGGAAAGCAGTATATATACACACACATGAATATGAGAAAAGAAGGTAAAGTTAAGCTATATATTAAATTATTTGACCCAAGAATTATTGAACAAAAATACTGCATTAATTAGACAAACAACAACTTGCTTGGCAAGTGGAAACTCAATCTTCAAATTATTTTACTATATATAATATATAGATATTTAATTAATATATTATCAATCAAATTTTTAAATTTTATTAATGAAATTAAGATAATGATATATACTTTTAAATAATATTAAAAAATAATAAATAAATAAATAAAAAGAGTATATGTTATCATCTTAGTTTCATTTGAGGAGTCTAAAAATATTTCTAATAGTATATTAGATAATAATTCATATATATATATGCCTAATAACTAAATATACATTTAACCTTTTGCATAAAATAGATATAAATTTTCAACTTTTTATTTTGTTGTAAAAGTTTATAATTTTTTATTTTATTATAAATAAACTCGCAACATTTCAAAATAAAAAAATTAAATTCAAATGTATTAAATATCATTAACTATTATTTAAACATACTAAGCGATAACTGACATTGATAACTTTGTGAGTTGGTATGTGACATGTTATATGTGCAATATAAATAGAAGTTAGTGTCATTACAGAATTAAACATAAATTGCGTTATTTTAAAATGTTGAGTTTATATAGTAAAATTTTAACTGTTAATATATGTTGAAAAATATCTTATTACCGATTAAAATAATAAGAATATAAAATTAATTCAAAAATTTTATGTACATGATAAATATAAATAATTTATTAAATATAATAATTAATTTATATAAATATTTATCTGATATGAAATTATAAAAAATATGTAAAATAATTTATTTTATATCATCTAGATGGATATTTCATCCCTAAAATAAAAAATATTCATTAATTTCAACAATAATAAAATAAATTTCCTTTTCACCTCGTACCAAAAAAATTATAATCATTGAAAGTGATGTCACAATTTGATTCCCAAGGGTTAAACCTTATGCTTTTTAGCTTTAATGCTTATGGGCGGCGATGTGTATTTTTAAAATAGCCAATTGTTAAAGAGATTCTCATTTCTAATCTAAAATAAACTATAATAAAAGCTCCAAAGTGTTTCAATGCAGTGCATCGTTGCTGTCTTTGCCGTTGGATTATTCATTTTTCAAAATGGCTAATATATCAACGGTGATGATTAGCGTACTTCTTTTCCCTTGTGGGCAAAGAGTCTATTCTTATCGTCTGCTAATTTCTCCATTAGGAAAAATATTGCTTGAAAGTCAAAAACTTTCCTTGGTTCCGAAGGCGCTGTCCGCGAATGGACAATTTATTTCTTCAATTTACCAAAATATCCTTTTTAAGGTAATTATACCATGCGTGCCTAACACACTAATTTTTCATGATCTCAACTAATTAAATTATTTTTCATATTTAAAATTTTATTTTCTGAAATAAATTAAGATTATCACTCATCTCTTTTTAAATTTTTTTAATATGTTCTAAGGAATATTAAAATATTAAAATATTGTGCATGTTGTGTAGTCTAAAGATAATGGTATTTTTATTTGTAATTAATGAAAATGATGCATATTAATTTTGTTTATTATTTAATAAATTTATTATTTTATATATAAGTATTTTTTTTGCTTTAGTAACATGTATGAACAGTAAACAAAGAGAAATGTTATTTAATTGATTAAAATGAATTTTAAAAATACAATTAGGGGACGTTTGGTTGGGGGAATTTTTTTTCTCTCGTAATTTTTTTTCGTCATTCGATTCCCCCGTTTGGTTCGATTATTTTTTTCATTGTCAGTCATTTTATTTTACCTACAGTGCTCAATTTTGAGAAAATTTTGGGTAAAATGATTACCTTCGAATCCTGAGGTATTTTTAGATTACCTGAGTCAAAAATTTTTTTTTGGATCTAAAGTAATTTTTTTCCCTAGAATTTACCCCTTAAAATTTTTTTCCTGGATAAAAAGTAATTTTATTTTTTAAGATAATTTTTTTCACCCGAACCAAACGCCTTCTTAATGTATTTTTTGAATTCAATAAAAATAATTATTAAATTAATTTTTATATATGTTTATTTTTGAAAATAAAAAAGCAAAAGATAATCATAAAAAATGATGTCATTGCGTGTTAATTCGGTCAATGATTAAACCAAAACCGTCAGATGACTTTAACTGGCAAAGGGCAGCGTAATACCGAATAAATTCTCTTTGGCATTCCAAAATCACGTGACTCCACTTTAAATATTATCCAAATCAAGGGTATTTAAGTCATTCAAATTATTAGTCCTAACCAAAAAAAAAAAAGAAGGAAAAAGGTCAAATTAATCCATAAATAATAAGACAGCCAAAAAAGAGCCAATCCGACTGGTTATCCATCGAGCAACCAGCTCTAAACGACGCCGCATTTCCTCATCTCCTCCTTGCTTCTAACAGATATTTCCTCGGAATTATCACTTCCTCTCCAAAAGGTCCTCTCCTCCTTACATTCATTGTTGCAGAACACTCCATTAATCGTCGATCAACTAAAAACGCTTTTTTTGTTTCTTTAATGAACAGACTCGTTTAACTCAGTGACTCATCTATTAAAACTGAGTCCGGTGTTGAGGTTCAGTTCGGTGATGTTGTCGTGAGTTCTTTCTTTTTGAAGGTGTAGAATCGACAGCTGAAAAAGAGAGAAAAATGGATCGGGCAGACATAACGGTCGGGCCGGCTATGGATATGCCGATCATGCACGACAGTGAGCGTTACGATTTCGTACGAGATATCGGGTCGGGTAATTTCGGAGTCGCCCGACTTATGAGGGATAAGGTTACCAAGGAGCTCGTCGCTGTCAAGTACATCGAGAGAGGCGATAAGGTTAGTTTTGTATATTCATAAACAGCTACTGTCCTTTTTTCCTTTTGTGGTGCTTTTGGTCTATTTGTGGAAATAAATTCGTTCCGATAAAGATAATTACGGTATTTATTGAGTATATAATTTCTTTTTTTTTTTGGATTTTCATTTTGTCTAAGTTGTGCTAATTTATTGCAAGGGTTATATTAATTTCCTTAATTTTGGAAATTTTTTATTTGATGTCTGTTTGTTTGTTTGTATAATTATTATTCTAAATAACAACAAAAAAAAATCCCGGCTTTTCTGTTTCTCAAATCTCAACTACTTAACTAACTTTTTTTTTTAATTTTTAAAAATTGGGATTAAAATTTGTGCTACCTTGTGTTGAACAGATAGATGAAAATGTTCAAAGAGAGATTATTAATCATAGGTCATTGAGGCATCCTAATATTGTTAGATTTAAAGAGGTAAGGTTTATGCATGCTCTTTATTTTATTAAATAAAAGTACAAGTTAATGTTTTAATTCACTAATTATGGAAATTGTTACTCTAGGTAATTTTAACACCTACTCATCTTGCCATTGTAATGGAATATGCATCCGGAGGAGAGCTTTTCGAGCGGATTTGTGCTGCCGGTCGATTCAATGAGGATGAGGTTCATTTTCCTGTATTTTTACATTCATTTTAAATCCCTTTTTTGTTTGTGCTTTTGTTTTATTTTCTACATTCATTATGTTTGTGCAGGCTCGCTTCTTCTTCCAACAACTTATATCCGGTGTTAGTTATTGCCACGCGATGGTTGTTATAGTTATCCGTTTATTTGTTTTATGAACTTGTATAATGTAATAAAATTGGTTCTCATCGATACCATTCTTTGTCTTGATGAAGCAAGTATGCCACCGTGATTTGAAATTGGAAAACACTTTGTTGGATGGAAGTCCAGCTCCCCGGCTTAAGATATGTGATTTTGGGTACTCCAAGGTATAAATTTCTGGAAAATTTGTTGTTATCCCCTCATTTGATGAGGTTAGTGATTCTGCTTTCTATAATGTGAAACGATTAGAATCATGTTCCATGGTGAGGTAGTACTAATTTTATATTGGATTATGATAATTATTTTTTGCTTAAAAAATCTCATACTCGTTTGCTTCTGTCCAGGAATTAGCTCCCATTTTTTTGGTAGATTTTGGTGAAATAGCATGCGATTTTATGGGTTTTTAGTTAAGAAAATTTCCTTTGGTTTTCTAAAAATCTTTATGGTTATCTAAGATCATTATCATGTTTATATGTTTATTTGTTTGATTGTGGTCATTCTTCTCAGTCTTCAGTACTTCACTCGCAACCGAAATCCACTGTTGGAACTCCTGCATACATTGCTCCTGAGGTACTCCTAAGGCAAGAATATGATGGCAAGGTATATTTACAAGATAGTTCAAAGTAGTTTAGAATTGCAGTTCGCTATTCACATGCAATTCCTGGTTAAGTCTTAAGAGCTAGATGTCCTATGTGCTGGTCACTGCCTTCTAGTTAAGCGTTTTGGGTGAAATGACGTCAAATTGATGGTTTTCACCCTTAAATGATTTAAAACTTCAATATACTATTCGTAGCCTGATGACAGTTGCAAATGATGCTGGTTAGAAATGATCCTCGGTTCCGAGGCTGTCCTTTACCTAGGACGGCATGGAATGGTAAATCATTGGTCTGCTTATGTTTAATATGACGATTGTTGGATGGATCTGGTTTAGTCTTGTGGAAGGAATGGTTGGTCCTTTAAGCTCTTATTGGTTAAGTGTTGATGGTTAGATAGGGATTACTTACACCTTTTTGACTATAGGGTATGATTCGGGACAACATCAGCATGTGAATTTAGTTTGTTTATTTAATATGGTCAGCTGCAATCGGAGAGTGAAGTCCATATCAATAATTGATTTCTTGATGAGTAGGATCAGGTCGTATGGTTGCACTTTGATTTACACTCTTCTTAATTATTTCGTATGTCTTTAGGACCTTCTTAGTACAAGGCAAATAATTGCAAATTTTGACAAGATCTTGGACAATAGATAACTTATTGATATTCAAAGGAACGGAAAAGAACACCAGAGGGAGTTAGTATCACTTTCTCTGGTGGTCTTTCTTCCAAGTTAGTCATACTTGGTGCATGTTGATGTTAGAATATAAAAATTTGTAAAAATGAGTTAATGACTTTGTCTTCTGATATCAGATTGCGGATGTATGGTCATGTGGGGTTACCTTGTATGTAATGCTAGTTGGGGCATATCCTTTTGAGGATCCTGATGAGCCAAAAGACTTTCGGAAGACGATACAAGTATATCACTGGATCTTGTCATTGCATGAGTCTCAAATTTTCCACTAAAAGATCTGTTGGCTCATGTCTTTTATTGGTTGATGCAGAGAATTCTCAGTGTCCAGTACTCCATTCCTGATTTTGTCCAAATAACTCCCGAGTGTCGACATCTGATTTCAAGGATCTTTGTTGCAGATCCTACAGCTGTGAGTAATTTTTACTTACTGCCAATGATTTCCCAAAGCTCACTTCTTATTTTTGGAAGTGAACATCCGAGAAAGGAAAAAGAGAAACTTGTGATGACAATAGGAATGGCTGTATTACTTTTTGTGGTAACTTTTGGCAACTACCATGATTCCAAAGTGATTAAGCCTTCTGATAATGGATTATTTTGTGTAACAGAGAATTACCATTCCAGATATTAGAAATCATGAGTGGTTCTTGAAGAATCTCCCTGCTGACCTGATGGATGAGAACACAATGGGTAACCACTTTGAGGAGCCTGATCAACCTATGCAGAGCACAGACACGATCATGCAGATAATTGCTGAGGCCACCATTCCAGCTGTTGGAGGCCCTGGCTTAGACCGTTACATTTTTTACAACCCTGATGATGAGGACATGGATGACCCCGATTCTGAATCCGAGCTTGATGTTGATAGCAGCGGGGAGATAGTCTATGCAATGTAATAATAGGAAGAAGACAGCTTCTCTGCAATGGTGCAGTTATTTCTGGCATATCGAAGTCTGAATACAAAGCTGCAGAGAACTTATGGTAGAGTGCCTGGTAAAGTATCAGAGAAAGATTGTAGTGAAGTGCACAATGCTGGTCTCAAATTGTCGTGGTCCATTGAGTCCATTATGTTCATTAGCATGAAGCTTTATACGAATCTGTGGAAGAAATGGATATTTAATACTACTTTACAAGGAGTTTCACTGGAAAAAGATTCTATATTCGATGACATCTCCCCAACTTCCACATACCGATCCCGTTGAACTCTGTTCATTTGTATTTTAGCTTTGATCATGGACTTTTTCCTGGTTCTGTTTTTAGCTGTTGAATATATGTATGTCTACTTCGTGTAATACGTGCCTTTAAGCTTTTACATAGATTTGGCTTGTTGTAGGCCTATTAGGAGACAGGTTTCCAATGGGGGAAGCTTCTACCACTGGAAGCTTAAAAGCTTTGCCTATCAAATCATAACTTTCTTGGTACTCTTATGAAATTATCACAAGTTTAGATCTCAAGAAAAGTATTAATCTAGCAAAGTTGTTAAAGAAGTTTTACATTGTTCTACAATTGAAAAATATTCTTATATTTATATCTGGGGTATGGTACAGCTTTACAACATCCCCAAATTAAGGATGGTCTAGTTAATGCATGAAAATACAGGTAATTTCCAGTGTATGAAGAAAAAGAATCTCAGACACATGTCCGAAGCCAATTTAAGTTGGCATCCTCTTCAGGAACTATGACCCTTAGATTGGTGAGGTCAGATTTGAAATAATCCCATTGATAGGCTGTCTCCTCATCACAGATGACGTCCTGCAAATGTTGAAGCTTAGTGATTGTTGAAGGTAGGTTACAACTTGAGCACCCTCTCATGGACAGCTTGGTTAGGTTGTGCAGTTCACCGATCTGGACCGGCATGTTGACGATGCTTAAACACTCAGAAATGTCAAGAATGGTGAGCTGGGATAAGTTCCCAATGGTCTCAGGCAATGTCTCGAGTTCAGTACAGGATGATAGTCTTAGCAGTTCCATGTTCACCAGCTTTCCAATGCCTTCAGGCAGTGCACGAAGCTTGTGGCAGTTGGTGATGCTAAGCTTTATCAGCTGAACAAGATCACACAACCCATCAGTCAGTTCCACCAGATCATCACAATAGTTGATGTCAATTTCCAAAAGATTTGGAAAAATATCTGACATCTTGTTAGTACCGTTCTTGAAAGCCTGACCGATATTACACATAACCAGTGATATTTTTCGCAGATTCCCTAGGCGTAAAGAGCTCATGCCAAGGGAAGGAACCAACACCTTCTCTAACCTAATTCTCTTTAGATTGGATAAAGAATAGAGAAGCGGAAAATTACTTAATTCGGTGGGGTAGATACCATTATTCATGACCATCAAAACCTTCAACTTATCCATTTTCTCCATAAAGACAGGCAAGGTGTAGTTCTTTGTCTGAAAATTGAGAACTAGAACCTCAACTTCTGGTGCTTGAATGCTGCTCCAATCGAATGAGAATGTTTCATCTGTGAAGATATGGCATAAGAAGTCAGTGATAAGACTAAATGTCTCATCGTGTATGTGTTTGAAGGCTGGAGACGTAGCGATAAAAACCTGTGGAAATAGACAAGAGGCGGGCACTGAGAGGTGGTTGTTCTTTCAACCACCATTTGGTGCCGCTTGGTTCTACAAATAATCTCTTTCTTTTTTCTACAGGCTCCAAGCTGCTCAGATGGATAGCCAGCTCTCTTAGAAGATCATGCTGCATGATGAAGTGATCGTTGTAGTAGCCATCAGCTTCACTTGCATCTTTCCTGGTGAAGAAGCAACAATAAATCCGTACGTAAAGACAAACACATGTGCGATAAATAATAACTTTAGTTCCTATCTAATAAAGGAAGCAAGGTTTAGGATTTGTCATGGTTGATTGGAAATATAGGCTACAACAGGAGATCGAATAATATGAATAGATTGAAGAGAATATAAAACATTGCTAGCTGGAATTATTGAGAAGGGTGGACATGGATGTTAAAGTTACCGTAGATAGAAAGTAGGAGCCAACTAGCATACCTCGTGACTACAAGATTAACCAGATTGCTGGAAGAGAGTTCATGCAGATAATCAATGGCATCATCTTCTTCGTCAAGTTTGTACAGCTCCACCCACATATCAATGAGCGCAGCCGCAGGAATCATGTGATCTTCAGGGAATGAACCTAGGTCCAGGTAGCAGTCCTTTATTCCCGCATTATTATCCAGGGCATCTAAACTGCTTTGAAGACAAGCAAGCAGATCGGCGCTAGAATGAAAGATGGAGAGACCTCTAGACTGCTTCTTTGCTCTATTTTGCCAAACTGCCACAGGCTGCCCACAAAGTGATCTACCAACCACTTCAAGGGCCAGTGGGAGTCCCTTACAACTTTTCATTACCTAAAGTTCAATGCACAACATTATAGTCATTTTTTTGGAGGTTCAGGAAAACACTCTAATCATATAACCTAGGTATCCAAATATCAACACTTGAACCTTTTGATCTTTAATCTAAATTGTAGTGGAAAATCAACATAGAAATAGATAAAAATACCTTCATCACGAGATGATCTGGAATGTAAGGATTTCCATTTTGCAGGAATGCAGACTGACGAAAAAGAGTCATAGCATCATCATCCTTTAATGGCTCCAAACGATACGTAAAATCAAATCTTGGAAATGTAAATCTTGATGTTAGCAAGATCTTGTATTCAGGCAATGAAAACTTGAGCTTGTCAATGAAGGATTCAAATCCGGACCAAACATCGTCCAGGATCAGTAATATGGGATTGATTGCCATTTGCCTGAAGTTTTGTTCCAATTGGTTCAGGGCATCCTCCTCATTTTGAAATTCAGGCATTCTATGATCCTTAAGCTGGAGTAATTTCCGCAAAATGACATCCAGGTTGGGTGCCTTCGAAACAGTGACATAGAATATGTTGTCCTTAAATTTTCCTGCTCAAACACTGCATTAGAAATCTGCTAAAGTTTCAAAGATATTTTATAACATTTTGTAAGTGACAAACATATTCTCCATTCTAATGCATGAGAATTAAGTAAACCATAATCCAAGATTTCTCAATTGCTTAAGGAACAAACAAGGAAAACATCCCAATGACTGGAAAAACTTCTTTGCAAATGCTTGAGCAGTCATCTAGCTATTCTGCTCAGGAAGTCTTACATGAAAGGGTATTCAATTCAAATTGACTAAAAATAACATTGACTCAAAATTGTCCAAATGCATTTTCAGAACAAAGAGTTTCTTCTAACTACTATAATTTTCAAATCAAGCAACCGATTCAACTCTGGTTTCAACATCGGGCTTGAACAAATCAACAGATGTCCATCTAACAATCAGAAAAGTCAAGAACCAGAAACTAAAGTCAAGTGTAGACAAGCTTAGCGCAGGAAATGATACCTTGGACACCTTCATCACGACATAGCTCTTTAACCAACGTTGTCTTTCCGGATCCTCCAGGAGCAGACACAACAATGACCGAGTCCCCATGTTTGAAGAGTTTCGTCTTTAGCTCTTTCAATGATGTACCGAATCCAACAACTTTCCCCGGCGGCCCAGGAACTTTGCATAAACCCACATCTGCGACCTGACTAAAAATCCCATTCTCGCAAGGGGACGCCTCTTTGGAACTCAATCTTCTTACTTCCATACTAATCCCATTAACTTTATATAGCACATCTTTGATGTCTCTCGTTTGCTGTGTTTGCAGATCAATCCCACAGAAGCGGTCAAGCGATTTCGTGAATCCTTCAAGTTTGTTTGTATAATGAATCTTCCCGAGGAAGTTCCACTTCTGGATTTTAGAGCACTTTGAGACTAGTTTGTGTCCTCTGCTGATGATTTCCGTAAGCTGCTTTGTCTCCTGCTCCTTATCGAGTTCTTTGTTAAGCGATTCTATTTCATTGATTGTTGGCTGAATTTTTAATAGCGTGGATTCAAGTTCCCGCAAGACATCACGGAACCCGGCAGCTGTTTTAGCGGCTTCTACAACGGCTCTAACCAGCTCTCCGAAACCTGCCCCTAGAGCAGCTCCTCCGATTAAAGATACTGCCATGGTAATCTTTAGGGAAACCCAGAACCAGAAATTCAACAAAGAGTAAAGTTTTCATCTGAACATGGCGAGAACTACCAAAAATTGAAGAACCCACCCCAATAAAAGGAATATTAATGTTTTCTTCTGAACATGGCCGTAAAGAGAAGGACCCACCCCAATAAAGGAATCTACTTTCTCTTGCCTCCTATCCCTTAACGAGTAAGCTACACGAAATTTCCTTCAACTTCGGGAATCTGCAACTATGGGCTTTGGGCTTCAATGAAGAGGAAGCTAAGGAATTAGGGGAATTATGGAGGTTTTAATTAGTTGACAGGAAGTCGAATTAAGATTTTTCCCACTTCCTACGAGCTCTTTAAGTGGTTCTCGTCGACGTTCAAATTTACGTATCTTTGTTAAAGTTACAGGACAGGACAAAAAGGTTGACTTCTAGAGATTTTTACACTACTTTCGAGGTCCCACCCAAAAGTCCAAGGTTGTAAACAAACAATATATATATATATATATATTTTTTTTTAATTTTTACCATTGTCGGTGAATATTTAAGTTTGATTTATTAATCTTAAAAAAATATGGCAAATATGGCTTCATTCAACATTTAATTGAGATTTAAAATAGTTATCGATATTGAAAATCTTGTAAAAAAATGAAAAATAAAAGTATAGCTGATTTTATTCACCAATAAATTCATTGAATATTTATTTATTTATTATTAATATATTTTTGATAATAATAAATTTTTAAATTATATATTTATTTATAAGTTATTTTAGTATATAATTATTAAAATGATTATTATCTTATTCATGAAATTAAAAAACTTCATAAACGAGATTAATATCCCACTTGATATTTGAATTATATATTTATGTAAAAATATTTTAATTTAACATTATATATATTAGAATCAATACAATTTATTTGTATAAACTTTTTGTTTAATATTTATGAACATATGATTATGAATATGTCATTTAATATCTACGAATAAATATTTTTGAAGATATTCATTAATAAATTTAATAAACATGAATAGAATAGAAACAATTTAAAAAATTAGAAGAACATTAGTTCTATTCAATCACCTTTCACCCCTAGTCAAGTGCCAATTTTGTACTCTTCCCTATCAAAATCCATGCAAGGGAATGGATGGGTATACTTGGATATATGGAGAGAAAGAAAGTAAAATAAGGGGTTTATTTAGAAATTTTTTATTAAAAAAAATTGTATCACTTATAAAATTTGGTAATTTTATTTCTTATGGAAGTTATGAAAAACAAAATTCCAACCCAAGTTTCAACAGCTAATAATCCATTATTTTGTGATGAAAGAAAAAAAAAAGTATATCTAAAAAATTTATATATTTGTATTACGAATATTTCGTATTAAATTTGTGATATGTTGAATAAAATGTATAATTTTTGAATCATTGCTTAACATATTTTAACGAAGTTTTTAGATTTTTTAAATAATATTAAAATAATAATGCATATATTATTTTATTTTTTAATATTTTTAAAATGATATGTGTTATTAATCCAACTTCATATGGATGATATATTGAATAATTTTATTTTTATTAAATATATGAATTTTTTATTAAATTTTAAGTTGTATTATTTTATTATCATTTTGTATTCTATTTTAATATGGTATTTATATATTAATTTTTATTTTTATAAAAAAATTAATGGTTAGATTTTAGAGTTAATTGTTTTAGTAAAGTAAAAATATAAATTTTAAGATATAACTTTTAACTGAAATTAAATGAAAATGCGTTTTTATTTGTTGGGGAGTATTTCTTTGTCAGGCAGGGAACATTGGGAAACAATGAAATCTTGTTTGATTGTGCTTCGGCCTAAATTCACCTTGAATTGGGCCTCCATCTCTCTGTAAAGTTGTTGATTTTCACATTTCTCATCAAATTAGTAGATCACCATAGCCAAAGCCACATTGTTCACCAGAATTTTCTCAAGCTATGAGATCAACAAATTCCAGGATTTCCCATTGTTTGTCTTTATTTCGCAAAGACAAAGCAATAGTCTATTGTTCATTCTCTTCACAAAACCAAACTCATAAACATTTCCCTCAGAAAAAGTTTTTCAAACCAAACAACAAAGACAATCTCATTGATCAATTACACGATTTATGCAACCAAAAACGCTTAAAAGAAGCAATTCAAATCCTCAATCTAATTGAAAAGCCTCCAGCTTCTATTTACTCAACTCTCATCCAGTTTTGCTGCCAAAACAGAGCACTTAACGAGGGTCAAATCGTCTACCAGCACATGAAATTTTCTGGGTTTTCACCCGGGGTAGTTATTCGTAACCGTCTTTTGGATATGTATGCAAAATGCGGGAGCTTGTTAGATGCCCAGAAATTGTTCGATGAAATGAGTGAAAAGGATATGTGTTCTTGGAATACTTTGATCTCTGGGTATGCTAAGATGGGAATGCTTAAAGAAGCGAAGAAGTTGTTTGATGAAATGCCTGAAAGAGATAATTTCTCGTGGACCGCAATGATTTCGGGTTATGTTCGTTTTGATAAGCCTAAAGAAGCTTTAGAGCTTTACAGAATGAAGGAAATGAGCTTGCTGTCAAAGTTGAATAAGTTTACCGTGTCTAGCGCATTAGCAGCTTCTGCTGCTATGGGGTGTTTAATGATAGGGAAGGAGATTCATGGTCGAATAACGAGAGCTGGGTTGGATTTGGATGATGTTGTTTGGAGTGCTTTAATGGATATGTATGGGAAATGTGGGAGCATAGAAGAAGCAAGGTCGGTTTTTGATAAGATGGTGGATAGAGATATTGTTGCCTGGACTGCAATGATTGATAGGTATTTTAAGGATGGGAGGTGGGAAGAAGGGTTTGAATTGTTTTCGCAGTTGATGAAATCAGGGTTAAGACCTAATGAGTTTACATTTGCTGGGGTTTTGAACGCTTGTGCTGGTAATGCTGCTGAGGAAATAGGGAAGCAGGTTCATGGATACATGACAAGGATTGATTTCGATCCTTTTTCTTTTGCTGCTAGTGCTCTTGTTCATATGTACTCCAAGTGTGGAAATGTTGAGAATGCGAAAAGGGTGTTTAATGGGATGCTTCAGCCTGATTTAGTGTCGTGGACTTCTTTGATCACTGGTTATGCTCAGAATGGCCAGCCTGATGAGGCTTTGGAGTACTTTGAATTGTTACTTAAATCAAGTACGGAACCTGATCACATTACTTTTGTTGGGGTTCTCTCTGCTTGTACGCATGCTGGATTGGTTGATAAAGGGTTAGAATATTTCCACTCAATAAAGGACAGACATGGATTAACTCATACTGCTGATCATTATGCTTGTATAATTGATTTATTGGCTCGATCTGGCCGATTTCAGGAAGCTGAGAATATAATTAATAAGATGCCCATGAAACCAGATAAATTTTTGTGGGCTTCCCTACTTGGGGGTTGTAGAATTCATGGAGACGTTGAACTAGCAGAAAGAGCAGCTGAAGCATTGTTTGAGATAGAGCCTGAAAATCCAGCGACCTATGTTACTATGGCAAACATATATGCCACTGCTGGTAGGTGGGATGAAGTAGCAAAAATCAGAAAGTTAATGGATGACAGAGGAGTGGTAAAGAAACCAGGTTTGAGCTGGATTGAGGTCAAGAGAGAGCTACATGTTTTCTTGGTGGGAGATACTTCTCACCCAAACTCCAAGGAAATACACGAGTTCTTGGGTAAGCTTTCAAAGCGAATGAGGGAAGAAGGGTATGTCCCCGACACCAATTTTGTGCTGCATGATGTGGAGGAGGAGCAGAAGGAGCAAAATCTCTCATACCACAGTGAGAAGTTGGCAGTTGCGTTTGGAATTATTGCTACTCCCCCAGGAACACCAATCAAGGTTTTCAAGAATTTGAGAACATGTGTAGATTGCCATAACGCCATTAAATATATCTCAAAGATTGTTAACAGAAAAATAACTGTAAGGGATTCAAATCGGTTCCATTGCTTTGAGGGTGGAAACTGTTCTTGTAGAGACTATTGGTGATTTTGACAAAAACTTCATCAGACAATTTCACAAGGCTACAAATGCTGCTGCATTTCAAGGCAATTATTGACTGTGGAAAGTCCTTTGCTTATACAATAGAAGAGAGAATATTAAGTGGTGGCATACTGAAGCTGATTAGGTATACCAGCTTCAAGAACGCAGGGTATCTTTACTAAATGCCTTGTTTCGCCAAGTGAATATATGCTCCAAGGTAATCTTTTTGATGATTTAACAAGGATCATATTTGACTGAGGGTGCATCATATTTTACAGTGGCAGTGTAGCTTCCATAATTTCCTTTAATGACAAGGAGATATTTATCTGAGAGATCCCCTCAAGAGAAGATGCAGTTTTATAGTTTCCCTCATATGCCGGTACCTTTTCCATAGTTCTGCCCAATGGACCGCAGCAAGGTTATGAACCAGCTATGTTACCATTGTTTAGCTGCACAAGGAAATTACCCCATCATCTTTGAATATGCCTCCAGTCCTTGATACAGTTTCTTTAATATCCATAACCACTGATAAGGAGTGGGAGCAATAATTCATAGATGGCCTTGAGATTGGTGGCCGTATCATGTGCCTGTAGAAAAGTCCAGTTTAGCTCTCTGGATGCAGTTCCAAGAGTATTGTTCAGCTGCTATTGCTACATCAAGTTAAGTTTTTTGTTTGAAAACTCTGATTCTTCACTTGATAAAATATACAGGGAGGTTAGGCATTGTTTGAAGATGGAAATAACATCTCAGTATTGATCTGGTTTATTATTTGTTGGGTCTATGAAGTTTTCTTCTTCATTTGATAATTTGTACTTAGCGATTCACCTGCAAACCTAGAAACAGTTGTGTAATCTTCATAGAAAGGAATATGACATAATCAGCTGTCTAAGAAAATTGTAGTCACGAAAGTTTGCTGGATTTTGTTTTTGGAATTATATATTCATATACATTGACCATGTCAGAACTGTGCCAGCCTTCCAGGGTAGAAAAATAAAGTACATCACTTATATCTTTCTCTTCCTTCAAGCTTTTTCTTGCTTGGTTTGATAAAATTCAAGAGAGGAACCTAAAAATAAACTGCACAAGTAGGAAAGAAACGAAATATCATTCTTATACCCTAGATATAATGTTGTTTACATCTCAATTTTCTACTCGAAAATCAGTTATTTTATATACATTGAAGTTAACGTCTACATTCATACATAGCATATCTTATTCACTTTTTCCTTTTGAATTTATACCAAATCTGTCTGTAATTCTGTGGTAACCCCATCTGGGAATCCTCATTACCAATCTCAGGTAAAGAAAGATCCTACCAGGTAGGGACTGGACAATTTTCTTTAATTCACCAGCTGCATCTGAAACCTTATGTCGACCTTGATTCAAATTCCTGCACGTAGCATTTGTTTTACCTGTTATAATTCGATCCAATCTCTTAGCAAGATCTTTCAAACTGAACTTGAATTAGTGTAGTATTCTTGTATTGATCCATGGGCAGGTTTACAAGGAAAAAGTTCCGAAGAGAAGCATCCAATCTCAACAGCTGTTTGATGTATTTCCGCCTCTTGCAATAGTTCCACCAAGCAACCCTGGAACATTTCTCAACGGTCTCCATTGCTTGAGCCAATTGCTCCAACAACCTGTGAAGTTCATCATTTTGCAAACCATTTGATTCCCTCAATTGACATATCTCAGCGATCTTCGGAAAGGCAGAGTCGAGGGTGGATTTGAGATCATTGAGAATGGATTCAAATCTAAAATCTGTCTCTCTTTGTCGTTCAATGACTCTCAATAATTCTTGAATTGCAAAACAAAAGTGAAATAATCATTCCACTCTTGCAATGAATTTGCCTTATCTAAAACTTTCTGCCGAAGTATGGTGAAAGTCAAATCCCTCTATCCTTTTGTGAAGGAAAGAAAAAGGTCCGAAACTTCTCCATTAAGCAAAACAAGTCATTGTCAGACCGACACGTCTCCATCAGATTGCATCAAGGTAAAAATGTGGATGCTTCCGCCCTGTCCAATCCAGGTTCAATTGCAGCTGGAGGATTTTGCCGGGATAGTTCTGGGAACTGGATTCCCGGTTTCATGCGGAAGCTGGGGTGGGGTTCCATTCTGAAGGCCGAGATGTATGCCATCCTTACTGGTCTGACATTGGCCTGGAACCTGGGAGTTCAGAGAAAAAAAAAAAGAAGAAAATTTAGTCATCTGGAAGGAGTAATATTGTCCGGCATTGAAAAAAAAAAAGAAGAAGAAGAAAATTTAGTCATTTGGTGAAAGAGATATTTAGTCTTTCTAAATATTATTAACTTATTTAATTTGACTAATAATCAATATATTATCTTATTCGGTCTATTATATATCACAATTTTTGAATATTTAATTTCCACTACATTGCCATGAAGGTGTCTAAAATCTAAATAGAGTATAATTAATTTAGTCATCAGTTTATAATAAATTATAGCAGTTGCCTCTTGTTGAAGTTGATCAATCTTTTCACTTCACCCAATCAATCATGCATAAAACAAGTATTTGAAGCACAAAAGACTGAGTGGAAGATTCGTTTCACTTGTGACAAAATTTTAGAAACTAGTCTAATGTTCTTTGTTGAAAAACCTCATACATCATTATCTTATCTAATGCTCGCAAACAATCCACCAGTTTGATAATTTATGTATTTTTATTTTATTATTTCATATAAAACATAAAAATTATTATGTTATTATTCATGCAATCGACACATTTGATCGATATCATTTTCGTTTAAAGATATATATATATATTCTTACAATTAATTAAATAACGTTTGCTGTAAATTATATTCAACTTACAAACATAAAGGCCAATATTAATAACTACTAATTAATAGACCAACATGATTTTGATGATCAAACCAAATATGCCTGAGTTTGGGACCAAGAGCCATGATCAGTTCTGTTTCTTTGATTTCTTCTTCTTCTTCTTCTTCTTCATCCCCTCTTTCGCAGCGTTGTTCTTCACTGTGTTTAATAGTCCTCAACCATCTCGTAGACTCTTTGCACCACCATCCTGCCAAAGGCATTTCCTTGGCTTGCTTCAACAGATCCATCAACCTCTCAATCTCCTGCGAATCTGTCGACCAACTGATCTCATTGATCCTGGGAGCGATCCAATTATCCGTGTCGTTGAGGTGATTGAGAGGAAGTTTAAATCTTTTGGCTATCTCTCTTGCTTTCCAAATTGCTCTCAATAAATTCTGAACTATGGTTGATAAAGCAACTGATACGCGCATCACGAAATACACCTGCGTTAATTTCCGAACTGCTACTTGTACAGATTGAAGGAACTTGATTTTCCTTTGCATAACTTGTAACGAGAACATAAACCTGTACTTACAGTTAGGTACGTTTAATCTCCAATAAGATTGCTGCTTCTTGGAATCTGCGTAAACCTGAATATTTTAAGTTTTTTTGACCTGTGCTGATGAATTGTTTCACGGTATCTGCAAGGAAATCTTCCTCTATATATTTAATTACAACTCGGACTTGCTATTTTCTGTAGTCATCGGGTGCAAGTTTGCCAGAAATTATATGAAAATGGAAGAAAACAACCCCTGGATATATATAATACTTTCCAGAGGGTTGGGGCTTGGGGATATTCATGAACAAAAATATTGTAAGTTAGAGGATACCCTTTCTCGAGCATGTGTGGAACAGTTTAAAGACCAATCTCTTGCAGGATCTGCCTGGGAGGGAAAGGGATATGCTATATAATCCTAAGGTGAAAGAGATATTTAATTTTTCTAAATATTATTAACTTATATAATTTGACTAATAATTAATCTATATCTTATTTGGTCTATTATATAATAACTTGTGAATATTTAATTTCCACTACAATGCTATGAAGGTGCCTAAAAAAAGTATAATTAATTTATTAATCAAGTTTATAATAAATTATTGCAGTTGCCTTTTGTTGAAGTTGATTAATCTTTTCACTTCAATCCATCCTTCGTGCATAAAACAAGTATTTGCAGTTCGTTTCACTTTAAGAAAGTTTTAGAAACAAGTTGACAATCATGGCTATTTGTTGTTGAAAAACCCCATATATATATTTTTTAATCCAAACCAACCATCTACAAATTAAATTTGAATTTAATATATAAATTATAAAAATATTGCGTTAATATTCTATCATTATGTCAACCATCTATTAACTGAATAGTTAAAAAAAAATTATGACATATTATAAGACTCGACTTTGAATTCAAACGATCTATCTTTATTTTTATTTATTAAATATTTATTTTGTAACTAAAAAAAATACTATCACATTTTATCAAAATATTATTCACATATTTTTCGTATTATCTTTAAAATTACCAAGCCCAGAATAATATATATATATATAAACACATGTACAATGATGTTTGCAACAAATTTTCTTAATTATTTTGAGCTTACAAGCACAAAGGCCAATATTAACTATCTACTTGTAATTAATATAAAGACCAAATGTGTTGATGATCAGACGATTGATCAACCCAAATGTGCCTGAGTTTGGAAGCAAGAGCGATGATCAGTTCTGTTTCTTTGATTTCTTCTTCATCTCCTCTTTCACAGCGTTGTTCTTCACTGTGTTTATTAGCTTCTCCTCGACCATCTCGTAGACACTTCCCACCACCATCTTGCCAAATGGCTTTATTCGATCCCCGTACTTCTCCAAAATCACAGGAACTGTTGTATACATCATTAAACTTGCAACAACTGCAACCACGACGATAATAAATTTTAACAATTTAATTAATTAATTTGATTGGAGGCTTTAGTCTTCAATTGATATCTTCAATAATAAAAATTAACGAAGATTCTGATTGATTTAGGCCTTGTATAGGATCCATCAATCTACCGCACCTCCAACGCCCTTGCTGTTCTTATTTTGCAGTTCTGAACAAACTCGCCTAAAGCAATCAAAATCTCCCACTTTTATTGTTGAAAGCATCTAATTAAAGCCATACCTAACAGTCATTATTACCTCTACAAAGCGTTGGCAGATCAAAGAAGCTTCCCACGTAGGATAAAATGAGTAGAAAGGCAACCGTTTGTGGAAATACAAACCATTCTCCTTCAACATCTGTCACCTGAAATATCCATCTCATTACTTTATCAGACAGTTCCCAACAAGCGTCTGCAGCGTCCCTTACAACCTGCTCTCGCATACTTTCCAATCTTGACTTGGTCGCTTCTTCTCTGAGATAGTTTCCAATTTATGCAAACTTATGAGAAGATGAAAGAAATGGGATTAATTAAACTTAATATGGAAATTAAACCACTCACTTGTTACGAAACCGGTTTACATATCTCCAAATGAACAGTGAAGTAATAATCAAAATGACCACCCACGAAGCAATGGTGAGAAAGTTGTATTCATAAACTTGCTGCAAGACCCATGTTGCTGATGAGGTGAAGAGAAGCGATCCGCTCAGCTTCTTACTCTTCCATAGAGCTATATCGCTTACAATCTCTGCGAAAAACAAAAGCGTCAGCGAGAGGGAGAGATAGCATGTAGGAGTTCTCATGTCATGGCGGTGAAAAAACTTTTCTCAAAATCGAATATATGAAGGAAAAAATTGTCAAAAATTTACATTGCTTGTATAAAGAATTGAATGTTTATTTATAAGTGAAACTAACTTTGGGGTCTAATAACACCCAACCCAACATAACAAGAGGGTTGGATTGAGTCTATAGAGATCGGAAACTGACCTGCAGGTTGAGACTGGACAATCTTGGATCGAATCAGATCAAAAATAAAACCACCAGTATTTTTTGCACCTGATTGAAAATCTTCAAGTATAATATAAAAGAAAATCGAAAGCATCAGCTTCAGTTCATCAACAGCATCCAGAATTTTTCTAGTATCCCCCAATATCATAACAGGAAAGAATACTTGCAACATCGTCCGAATAGAATTATCTAGTTCCATGAGCTCTTCGGCGTACTTGTACTTCTTGTAGTAGTTCCAGGAGCTTACCCCAGAGCATTTATCAACAGTTTCCTTGGCTTGCTTCAACAGATCCATCAACCTCTCAATCTCCTGCGAATCTGTCGACCGACTGATCTCATTGATCCTGGGAGTGATCCAGTTAACCGTGTCATTGAGTTGATTGAGAAGGGGTTTAAATCTTTTGGTTGTCTCTCTTACTTTCCAAATTGCATTCAATAAATGCTGAACCAAGTTTGATAAAGTAACTGACACACCAGCATCACGAAATACACCTGCGTTCATTTCCGAACTACTACTTTTACAGAGTAAAGGAACTTGATTTTCCTTTGTTTAACTTGTAACGAGAACGTAAACCTGTATTTATAGTTAGGTTCGTTAATCTCCTATATGAGTGCTTCTCGGAATCTGCGTAGACCTGAATATTGTAAGTTTGCTTGACCTGGTCTGGTCTGATGAATTGTTTCACAGAACTGCTCGGAAATCTTCCCCTTTATATTTAATTGCAACTCGGACTTGCTACTTTCTTTAGTCATCTGGTGCAAGTCTGCCAGAAATTATATGAAAATGGAAGAAAACAACCACCCCTGGATATATATATATAACATGGGTTGAAATTATTTTAATGTTCTCATATCTAATAATCATATATCAAATAAGCTAATACAATAAGTAAAAATTAAAGAAAAACATTAACATAAAGATTTTTTTTTTTTGAAGCAATTAACATGAAGATTTTAAGTAAGCTTAAATATATAACTAAGTTTCATTGTAATTTTACAATTGTGATGTTATAGTGTTTTTTAATTCTATATATGATTAAGTCTTATAATTAATTTTACGCAAATTTTTTAAGAACCCTAACTTTTGAATAATAAGGAACACAAAATTTATACAATTAAGAAAATATTATAAAAAATACCCATAAAAAGTATATTAAAATAAACTCAATCAAAATTTGAAACGAAAATGAAGATTACTTGATAAATATTTATTAATTGTTGGAGAAGCAATTTTTTATTTTTTATTATTCGTTACCTAACTAAAATAGGTTAAGTACTACAATTTACTAGATGTAGTTGACTAGTAAATAAAAAAATTAATTTAATTAAAAATTGTCATAAATATTTAATCCTATTATTAGCAGTCAGTACATACCATATGTTGTACGAGTTTTCCTACTGCTAAGACTAGTAAGATAATTTTGTTATTAATTAAAGTTAGAAAAAAAAAAACACATGCATCAGTTGCATAAAATAATTAAATGTCACAACTGTTTACATAAATAAGAAAAACCTATATATAAAAATTCATGTCATTTTCTAACTTACAACAACTAGAAAGTAATTAAATGACCAGTTTAATTTTGTTTGATGGGTTAGTCTTGTTTATTGCTTATATGAATTAAAAGATTAATTCACATTTCACTCAACAACTCTTTTATCATTATATTAATTATATTATTATACTTGTGTACGGTGTACCTACTTAAAGTTAAGCCTTTTGATTAAATTTCCTATTTGGCATATCAAGCTTTCATAAGCTACTGACGGTCGGTCTATACGTAAAAATGACAGCCTATGATCTATAATTGGCATTTGGAGATTAGTAATTGCAGAGTGAGAGAGATTGCTAAAATTCAAGTCTGAATCTTATATTTAGAGAGTAATTGGAAGATGATAAAAATTACTTAAGCTTAATTATAAATTTACTGCATAATATAACTTTTTTTTAATCATTTAAATTTTATAATTGAAAAATAAAACTTTACCAAAGAGTAAAAAAAAAAATTATTGAAATTTGAATGCAAATTTTATTTTACATTTTTTTTTCAATTTATTTAATCAGATTATTAATTCGAACAAATCTAAATTTTATCATTATTATAATTCTTATTTAATTGGCTCGGCCTTAATTTGATTACACTAAGTATTACTGATTAAGCTCTTTAGCTATAGGCAAACAAAACGTAATTAAGAAGAAAAATTACAGATATATAGCTTAGCCTAGCCTACAACTCAACTTTCTTCTCTTTTTCTTGTTTGACAATTTTATTCTTCATCTTCCTCAGCAACTTTTCATCAAACATCTCATAAAATCTTCTCAATTCAGCCTTCACCCTCTCTCCCCACCTCTTGATTTGCTTGCCATACGTCACATATATCACAGGAACTGTCATCACCATCTTAATACCTGCAAACTCAACCAGACTATTAAAGCAAAATAAAAGAAAAAGATAGCATGATTATTGGTCTAATTAGTTTATGTTTACCTATGTAAACAAGTGTTAGCAAATCAAAGAAGCTTCCAACGTAGGAAAGTAACCACAGCCTAGCAACTGTTCTTGCCAATACAAACCAATCTACTTCGACAGTCACATGAAACATCCATCTTAACACTTCTTCCATAGGTGTTGCATATGTGTTTGTAATCTCTAGGGCACTGTGTTCCGAGATTTCCAAATCGGACAAGTTTGGTGGCTCTGTAACATCACAAAGCAAAATGCCAGAAGATCCTTTTTTTTTTTTTTTAAATTAGGGGAATTAAGAAGATGAAAGAAGGGAAAATTAAGAACCCACTTGCCAAGAAGCCTTAGTCCTTTATCCTATATACGGCACGGCACACAGTAATTCTTTGTTCTCTATACTACTTTTTCCATGACTGAATATCTAAAATTCTCTGATGGAGACAAAGAACAGCACATGCTTACAAATACAATTATTCCATTGAAATCTGTTAGCTAATAATCTTCTCACAAGGAAAATTTGGTTCTAATTAGAGAGAGAATTGAGGTAGTTGCAATGCAAGGCCTTAGTCCTTAGGCCCAAGTCTGGTAGCATTCTGCAGTCTTCTCTAGCGAGTTGGCAGCAGCCCGACTCCTCCAAAACCATGACTGATCCATTGAGAGTATACTCTAATTTTGGGTTTTTCTTTCCACTACTTAGCGAGAGAGAATAAAACAAACTAGAAAAGAACCAATAATTTTGATTTATAAACGTCTCAATATATATTTTATACAAATCAACGTAAATATATAACCTACCAAATCACACTTAATGCATATAATACAAAGTCTAGTGTCTATAAAAGCCCTACAAATTTAGGTGATTTCAATGATGAATTGATGCATGAAATAATTGTTTGGAGCAAGGTAAGTGGGGGATTCATTACTATTAATTTGAATTTCCATTTCTTTAAATTCACTTGTTAAGAAGATCAAGATCAATTTTCAAATTGAAATTATGAGAAATTGAATCATCCGACACATTGTTTGGCCTTAATTATAGTACGAAACCTTAACTTCAATCCAAATGCATTAAAAAATAGGGCATATTATTACATTGGAAGAGGCAAGTGGGACATTGTGGAATCCAAGGAATCACCATAAAACAGGGCAAAGCTTCTTCACATTCAGACTATTCACTCTTTCCTTACAATTTACGTCCACCACCATCGCATTATTATTATGGTGGCTGCATTGAGCGACCGGTGAGTCAGTCACCGGAAATCCGTGTGGTTCCCACCTCTTTTGCCTCGGTCGGTTGGGTCACTCAAATGCTCAACTTCATTTGCCAACATCTCACGTGACTACTCATTATTCATATTTACTATTCCCTCTTTTCTTTATCTTCTACTTGTATTGTTGTATGTATTTGTTTTTAAAATCTAAAATTTATTAATAGAAAATAATAGAAAAACTATAATCTGTAACACACCAAAAAAAAAAAGAGAGAGAGAGAGAGAAAAACTATAATCAAGTTAGGAAATCTTCTATTCCTACCTTAGTTAAGAAATCAATAAAATAATTTACTTCTTTGTATATATGAATTAAAGAATTTCTTGAAACTCGAACCAAATTTTGTTTAGAATATTATTATATTTTGAAAGACGGTAAATTTATTGGACTTTATAAGTAGAATTAATAATGTGACATATACCCTTAAATTTAAGGATTATTATTTAATATATTACTAGTGAAGTTTTTAAATTTTACAATTAAGATTAAGATGATAACACATACTCTTATTTTTTTAATATTTATTAAATGATATATATAACTATTTTAATCTTACTTGTAATGCAGAGTATATGATAATAATATTAAAAAATAAGAATACTGATTTTTTAATCAAATAAAAAAACTAATTAATCATTTGTTTAGGGTAAAAATAATCATTTTGAAGTCACTTTCCATTATAGTTTCACAAAAATGAATTGAAATTTGTCTAGTTGTGTATATATTCCTATATATTTGATAATTGAGGATAGAAAGATGAGATTTCTTGTGTTCGAAACTAAAATTTTATATGTTACAACTTTTTTTTTAATTACTAGGTTAATAGATTCTTGGCATATATATATATATATATATATATATATATATTGAATTTTGTGGTTTTTAACATAATAGAGATATGGACCTTATCAGTTATTTGAATTTAGGATTTTTAGTGGGAGAATAATGGAGGCAGTGACTAGGGATATGGTTCCTACTGACTCTGAGCACATGCTCCCAAACATTGGAAATTTTTTAGATTAAACAGAAAAATGTGCTGAATCTGTTCAGCTTTAGGAGCCAGCTGACATCTATACAGAAATCCAACAAATCTAAAAAAAACAAAAGCGCAAGCAGGCAGACAGTCAAGCTTTCAACTTGCTTAAGTCGATTCTCTGACTTTCCCATAACCGCTGTTGCATCCCTACAAAGAAATGGGATTGTGACTTAAACATTGGATTTAATGGCTGCTTATTCACAATAAAGAAAAGAATTTATGGACTGTCAAATTCAATTCAAAGCTACAAATTTATGAAAAGGACCACTTGTTCTCGGTTTGCATGTGAGGTTGATGTATTTCATTCATTTTTGCTTGTGACTGTCATAAATAAAACACTTGGCAAGCTAACATTATCCAATGCCATTATTTTTTGTACAAGCTTAGTAAATGCAAAAGGTTAGAAGATTCATCTATAGTCATTATTATTATTATTATTATTAGTTTGAATTTATTAAAAAAATTATGAACGATATAATTTTTAAAGAATATGTTAACCTATAATTCCGCTTTAATCAATTTAAAAAAATATATTAGATGAAATTTAAAAAGTTTTTATGGCTAAAATAATCTTAGAAGATCCAATATTGATTTTTTCACTAATTAAAAGTATATTAAAAAAATAAAAACATGTGATAATTTTTTAATCCAATTATTGAAATTAAAATTTTTTATTATCAATTTATCAAATATTATTTTGTTTATTTGTATCTTTAACATAAAAACTCTAATAATGGAAGGAAAATATTGGGAATATCAACTTCAAATTTACAAGCAATGGGAAAAAGAAGTAGCATTGATGAACATCCGAAAACCTTTTTTTTTTTTTTTTTGTTTATCTAAACAGGTCCAACAATGCAGTTCATTTTTGTTAGGGTCAAAAGAAAAAGAAGAAAAAAGAGAAAGGAAAAAAAAGGTATCATCAATGGCGAGATTACAGGAAGGCAATTTTCTTTTAAATTTTTTTATTTATTTTATTATTACAAATGAACACTGTGAATGAGTGAAAATAAACTTAAGCTGGAAGCAATAATCATAACGCGAAAACGCGTGAACTGCGCCGAATATTAGTGAACTGCAACCTTATCAACAAGCAATAAATTTCTTTTTTTTTGTTAGTTAATCAAGAAGTAAGGATGAATTTACGTCAAAAAAAAAAAAATTAATAAAAGGGCACTCAACCAATCTCGGGTAGCTTTTTCCCGCCTTGGTTCTTATAAAAACTATGTACTTCTTTAGATTGTGACCTCGAAATAGTTCACTTTCCAGGGAATATCAAATCAGGCAAGAGATAGAGATGTTTCTGATAACTCAGTTCTGTCAGGTTTTATAGTTTTATTAACTAACAGTTCTTGGTTTGCTAATGTTCAGTGGCATTCAAGGTAAGAGAAGAAAATGGGGAAAGCAGTCATGCTCCATTTGGTTTTTGGAGTTTTGGCTGTTTTGGGTGTGTCCACGGTGAATGCTGAAGACCCTTACTTGTATTACACTTGGATTGTTACTTATGGCACTCGTTCTGTTCTTGGAGTTCCACAGCAGGTTGGTTTATTGTCTTTTGAATTGTTGAAAGTAATGTGCTTTGATGGAGATATTCTGGGGTTTCTGAAAAGTTATGATTTTTGTTGTTTTTGGAAGGTTATTCTTATCAATAATCAGTTTCCTGGACCAAAGCTTGAAGTGGTGACTAATAACAACATTATCTTGAATCTCATTAACAAGCTTGACCAGCCTTTCTTGTTGACATGGTAAGTCTTTCTCTCTCACTCACACATTGGTTCTTCTGATTTTCAATCCTTTGTTATTTGCATTGAAATCCTGAGTTCCTGAGTCTCTGGCTGCTTTTCCTATTCATGAATCTTGGAAAAATGATGGGTATTTATAAATCTGCCATTGTTTTTTCCTTGTTAACTTGATTCTGCTATGTAGAATCATGACATTGTTAAAATGAGGGCTTACTTTAATCAAACAGGAATGGCATCAAGCAAAGGAAGAACTCATGGCAGGATGGAGTCTTGGGGACCAATTGCCCTATCCCTCCAAACTCAAACTATACCTACAAGTTCCAGGCCAAGGATCAGATTGGGTCCTACACATATTTTCCATCAACTCTAATGCATAAAGCTGCTGGAGGGTTTGGAGCACTCAATATATACCATAGAAGTGTGATTCCAATCCCTTATGCAAATCCTGACGGAGATTTCACTTTACTTGTTGGTGACTGGTACAAGACCAACCATAAGGTTAGTTTCACTGTTTTCTTTCTGCCCTCCAAAAGGTTAAGATTTTTGTTTCTAGTTGTAAAGCATTTTCCTCTTCCCCTGTTTTCTCCTCTTCCTGATGTTGTTGTTAAATTAGAAGAAAATTATAAAGGCTTGCAAATTATTAACTGCTCATTGTCATTCTTGCAATGCCAAAGTCATGCCAAAGTTAAGAACATATTGAAGATTAGATGAAAAGTTGGAAACTAACTAGATGGTTAAGTGGTTGTCTCAAATTAGTTCCTGCTTCTCCAAGTTGTCTTATTGTGCTATTAATGATGGCATCTTTTTCATTTATGGATGGTAGACATGTAAATACAAGCAAGTTTCTATTTTGCAAACAAGAATGCAAAAAGAATTAAAATTTGAATGCTGCATTTTTCTCGGAAGGGGCTGCCTGTATGAATAGTTACATTCTTGCCATGCTTCATATGGATTCCTGCCATGTATAATTCACTCATCATATATTGTTTTCTCTTTTGCAGACATTGCAGCATTCTTTGGACTCAGGAAAATCTTTGCCCTTTCCTGATGGAGTCCTTATTAATGGCCAGACCCAAACTACCTTCAGTGGAGCTCAAGGTCAAAATTAACTTAGGCTTACCAATCAAGTTTCATCCCTTAATTCATACCACACAGTTCTATTCTGAAGTTTTCTCATATTCGTTTCCAAAACAGTGTCATGCCTTTACCTAACAAGTCTTATTTTGTGGTGTTTCAGGCAAAACTTACATGTTCAGGATCTCAAATGTTGGATTATCCACCTCATTCAATTTTAGGATTCAGGGTCATACAATGAAGCTAGTTGAGGTTGAAGGATCTCATGTAATTCAGAACTTTTATGATTCTCTTGATGTACATGTGGGACAATCTGTAGCTGTTTTAGTAACCTTGAACCAGCCTCCGAAGGACTACTACATTGTTGCATCCACAAGATTTACTAGGACTGTTCTCAAGGTAACTGCTGTTTTGCACTACGCAAACTCGCACACCCCAGTTTCTGGACCCCTGCCAGCTGCTCCTGCACAACAATTTCATTGGTCAATGCAGCAGGCAAGAACATATAGGTACTTGTCAATGGAAGATCATATACTTTGTGTGATTGATGCCCTTCTTTCTTCAAATCAATTTAGAGTAAAAATGATCTTATTTGATTCTTTTTCTGTCATTTTCTTATAGGTGGAATTTGACATCAAATGCAGCAAGGCCTAATCCTCAGGGTTCATTCCATTATGGGAAGATAGCAACAACTAAGACTATTGTCTTGGCCAATTCAGCATCTTTAATAAATGGAAAGCTGCGTTATGCAGTGAATGGCATCTCCTTTGTTAATCCTGATACCCCATTGAAGCTTGCTGATTATTTTAACATCCCTGGAGTTTTTAGCATGAATGCCATCCAAGACCTTCCTTCAGGTGGTGCTGCAACTGTAGCTACCTCCGTTATGCCAACTTCTCTCCATGATTTCATTGAAGTTGTCTTTCAGAACAATGAAAATGCCATGCAAGCTTGGCATCTTGATGGTTATGACTTTTGGGTTGTAGGGTGAGTTACAATGCCCTGCTTGTTTGTTTGTTTTTATGTTTTTGTCCTTGTCTGGATTGGTTCTCATCATATTGATTACAATATACACAGTTTTGGGTCTGGACAATGGATGCCGAAAAAGAGAAAGACCTACAATCTAGTCGATGCTCTTACGAGACACACTACTCAGGTAACCCACATCAAGGACCAAACACAAATCATTTTCATTTCATTGATCTTGCTGGGAGTTCATGCTTCTATATTATCATTACTATTGGTAGTTCTTTGTTCTATTGTCCTACACTCTAGGAGCCATGGTTCTCATGTTTTCATTTCTTGAGAAAGGATTGATGTTTCATTAGCATTATAGCAATTCTTGATGTGTCCTTTAGTGATTTTCTGCATTACGCAGCAAATGCTTCAAATTTATTGTCGAAAACAGAAATTCAGCATCGCATAATCATTTGCTGCAGCATATATAAGCAAAACCTCTTCTAGTTCATTGACTGTCCATGTGAAAATCCTGTCTGAGCCTTCATCCATCTCTAGTAAACTCCAACTGACATTTTAGATATGCAATGTTTTAAGAAAATCCGGAAGATGGTATTGCATCTCTATGTATAATCTTTTTCCGGCTGCTGATGCTTTTGTATTCATTTTGGCAGGTGTATCCACATTCTTGGACCGCCATACTGGTTTCCTTGGACAACCAAGGTATGTGGAATGTAAGGTCTACATTATGGGAAAGGCAATATCTCGGGCAACAATTTTACCTGAGAGTCTGGAATTCTGTTCACAGCCTTACCAACGAATATGACATTCCCTCTAATGTCCTACTTTGCGGCAAAGCTGTTGGACGTCATCCTTAGTTCGATTAACCTTCGATTCCAATCTGTTTCCAGTCATGAGAGTTTGACTACTGAGATTATAGATGATAGAAAGGAGAGTGGATTGAAATGGTTGGCCTTTTTTCATTTGTATATCTTAGAAACATCAGATAAATTATCTATTCCATTGAATTACTGTATTAGCTCCAAGCGCTTGATTTATACTCTAAAATGAGTTTTTATAAATTTTAAACCCTGTGTATTGTTGTCAAGGATTATGTGGATATGCTTGAATTGTAATCACAAGTTGATATCATTCCATGAATATCTAAAATAGAACCACTGAAATTTATGTCTTAAGGGTGCTGCTGGCTTTGCTTTGTACTCTATTTTGTTCTGTAAACCAGGGGATCGATCCTAAGATCCTCTCCAAGATCAATCCCTGTATCTAGATGAATTGTCAATGCTGTGCCTTATGAACACTAAAAATTTAAGAATGGACGAGATTGGTGATGTATTCATGGGACACATGCTAAGAATTTAATTTTCACGTGTGTTTGAATGCAGCACGGTTTGCTTCTACCCTGCAGGATTTTTTTGAACAATACATTTACATGACCGGATAAAACAATATTTCGTTCTTAGAATTTGCAATTATACGTAAATTACTTAATTCAATCACGAATTAATATATAAATCTTAGAATTTATAACTGTAAATAAATCATTGAACTACTTAATTAATTGAATTAGTATGTAATTAGACTAAATAACTAAATTCAAATTTAATCTTAAAATCTCATGACCTTTTTGCTACAAAGTTAATACCTCATTGGCTGCTCAGCAGGATTTATTGCTTATACCAGTTGTGAATTTTATTACATCTTGCCTTTCCCTTTGCCATGCCGGATCTCTCGTTGGGATTCATTTTTCATATCTGAATTCAGATTCTATGGATCAAATAAGGTTGACTTTCCTATGAAAACACTTCCTAGTTGACTTTGCACAGTAATAATAATAAAACAAAACAAAGAGACCTGGTACCAGTTGGTACCATCTATATGCTTGCTATACACTTTCGACCTATATTATATTAAATCTGCATTAAATCCTTATTATTTTGACTCTAGCCCAATTGCACCTCTGAATTTTTAAGTAGTGAATATATCATCTCATCCATGTGCTCTCGATCAAAATTATGACATTGTTATCCCACCAAGTTCCAGCTAATAATTTTGATAATTGGAATAGAATATGAGATTACTTGAGATTAAATCTAAATTTTATGTTATACCACATCTCTTCTTTAATTACTCGATCAAATGATTATTGATTAGTAATTACTGAACCGTTCATCAAAATTATCAAGATCTTTTAAAAATGGGTTTAAGACTATGCCATATGCATGTACTTGTTGCAGCCACAAGTAACCACTGAAGTATTTGGGAAGCCTCCATGTGGATCCCATGAAAATGGATTAAAAGCATGTGTTGTGTTGCAGCTGTGATTGACTTCATCAAATTTGTTCACATACAATAAATTTAACCAAGAGCTAAGGTCATCGCCTCATCATCGCCCTACTTAAGATCATATAATATAATTGTCAATAATTCGTAAGAGGTGGAGTAATAATTGTTATTCTTACCAGTTGTCCATGCAACTCTCCCTTGTCTTCGGTTCTTGCTTCTTGAGCAACAACATTAACCTATTTTTTCTATAATTTTCCAATGAAACCATTTCTCTCTCCGCGTTTCATCGGATTAATTTAATAATGGAATGTCAAACTGATTAAATTCTTGCTATGATTTCGACCCGTACTCGGCTGCGCCGTTCCCGCTTCTTTATATCTTCCTTCTCTTCCTTTCTTCCGCCATAGCCGACGTTTGGCACTCGGAGTCCTCCAAATTAATACTTACTTTATTACTAATTAACATCTTCACGAAATAGAGAAACAGAGAAATAGAAAAATGAATTATATATGTATTTTAAAATATGCTGCTTTGAAGAAATTCTACTCAAATTATCAACTGGGGGAATTACAAACTAATTAATTATTGATAATGGTAGTACTAATTTTCCGGGAATATTTTCCAGTGAAATGAGTTGTGAAAGCTTATAGAGTTTGAGCATGAAGTGCGCCGCAAAAGAGCTTCAGCTTGCGTGGCTTGTCGTGTCCATGCTGGCATTTGCATAATCTTGGTAATGTGCCCTTTTATATATAACCACAGGGATGTGTTCTGGTTTGTACACGACTCCACCAAAGTCTCATCTGTTCACAATTCGATTTCTTTCGGGGAAGACTTACAGTTTTGGTAGGTCTCGTTTTCAATGTTTCAATCATTCTCTGCTACGGATTATTATTTCAGTTTATCACAGGCTAGAGTTTGCTTTATATATATCGAACATAGGCTTAAAACTTTGAAAATAGTTCAATGCTAAGTTCAAATATACAAAATCAAGTAAGAAATATGCAATATATAATACTATGTATTTGATTGTTTTTCCTTTTCTTTGAATCTCTAGGGCAGATTGGGAGTAAAATACTTCAGATAAGATGAGACAGGCTATTTTCCTGCAATTTTTTCTGGGTATATTGGCTTGCTTTAGCATCTTCTACGCCAATGCAGAAGATCCATATAGATATTATACTTGGGTAGTCACATATGGAACACGGGGTCCTCTTGGTGTTTACCAACGGGTTTGTTTTCTTTTATGAGAACAATGTACTTCAGACACATGTTTGCTTTTACAGGGATTTTTCTGAGAATATATATATTTTTTTCCTTTACAATTTGCAGGTCATTCTTATTAATAATCAATTTCCTGGACCTCCGATTCAAGCTGTGACTAATGACAACATAATTGTAAATGTCGTCAATCAATTAGATGAGCCCTTTCTCATTACATGGTAACTTGCTCGGCTTCCTTTTCATCATTAGTGTTTGCAGATGCCTTAATTCATATTCATGACCAAGGTTAATACTCTGGATTGTGGAAATTAGGCATGGAATTAAACAGAGGAAAACTTCATGGCAAGATGGTGTGCTTGGGACCAATTGTCCAATCCCTCCCCACTCAAACTGGACGTACAAATTCCAGATGAAGGATCAAATAGGAACCTACATGTACTATCCTTCAACTTCAATGCATAGAGCTGCTGGTGGTTTTGGGGCTATCAACATTATTCAAAGGTCTGTGATATCAATCCCATATCCTGCACCTGATGGAGAATTCACTTTGCTTGTTGGCGATTGGTACAAAGTTAGCGACAAGGTATACCATATTTTAATTGTATAATCTGCCATGGCTACAATCCAATTGTTAGACATGTCAGGCAATGTTCTAACTAAACATGCTTTCACAGGCCTTACAGAAAAAGCTGGATGCAGGCTTGGGTCTTCCTCTTCCAGATGGCCTTCTTATCAATGGTGTCCATAGATCTTATACTTTCACTGGCAAGAAAGGTAATTATCCTTTTGCTTTCTTAGGATAAACAGAGGATTTTGTATAGAACTTATATGCTAAATTTTGCTTGAATTCCTGCTTGATTACAGGGAAAACATACAAGTTTAGGATTACAAATGTGGGAATAGAGACATCGATTAACTTCAGGATCCAGGGTCATGCAATGACTCTTATTGAAGTTGAAGGAAGTCATAGTCTGCAGGAAGTGTACGAGTCCATTGATATTCATGCGGGTCAATCCATAGCTGTTTTGGTTACGTTACATGCGTCTGTTAGAGACTACTACATTGTAGCTTCTACCCGTTTCACAAAGCCTATTCTCAGCGCCACCAGTATTCTTCGCTACGAGGGTTCCCAAACTGCAGCCTCTTTGCGATTGCCTAAAGGCCCAACTTATGAGGTTCACTGGTCAATGCAACAAGCCAGGACCATCAGGTAATCGAGCATCTTCCAGGAACATCAGTTTGCTCTTTGCATAGACAAATAATCGCTGATCATTTATTCTATAATCCTAACATTTTTTTCTCAATTTTGTGTTTTAGATTGAACTTGACAGCAAATGCAGCTAGGCCTAATCCTCAAGGGTCATTCCACTACGGGTTAATAAAGATTGTAAGGACACTTGTTTTGGCAAATACAAAAGTCCACATAAATGGCAAGTTGCGGTATGCTGTAAATGGGAGATCCTACGTGGATCCAACTACGCCATTGAAGCTTGCAGACTGGTTTAACATCCCTGGTGTCTTCAAATTAAACTCAACCAAGGATTTTCCTACTTCAGCGCCTGCAGCCTTGGGTGTCTCTGTCTTCGGAACGACCCTTCATGACTTTGTTGAGATTGTATTCCAGAACACTGAATCCACCATCCAGTCTTGGCACCTAGATGGATATAGCTTCTATGTTGTCGGGTTTGCTCTTAAACTTCCTGAATTTTTATATTTGAATTTGCTCTCCCAACTTTTATATTAGTTTAATCATTCAACCTGTTCTTTGAAATTTTAGATATGGTTCTGGCAACTGGACAATTAACTTAAGAAAACGCTACAATCTGGTGGATGCAATATCCAGACACACTGTCCAGGTAATCCAGAGCAATTTATACAAATAATCCTTCTGGCATGGGTGAGTTTTTCTTCTTGAATTAATTAGAAAATTCTTGGCAGGTTTATCCAACATCCTGGACCGCAGTTCTGGTTTCATTGGACAACAAAGGTATGTGGAACTTGAGGTCACAACTATGGTCAAATAGGTACCTAGGCAAGCAATTGTATCTCAGAGTTTGGAACGACGAGAAGAGCCCGTTTACTGAGAATGACATTCCTGCGAATGCATTACGTTGTGGAAAGGCCGTTCACTTATAGAACATTGTCGCATTGATATTGTAATTCTATTATTCTCTGATTTTCCCTCTTCAATTCCAGTTACGATGGTGCGACTGTTAGGAAGAAATATGGGGGAGTCAGGCTTCGAAGGAGGCAAGGAAAATTTTATATTTGTTGTGCAAGATTTCTTTAAATTCTATCCTATTAACCATATTCATTTCCAACTTCTCGATTTGCGGAAATTAAGGTGGCGTATGCCATTGATATCTTTAATGTTTCATTGCCCTCATGGTTCTTGAAGAACATGTTTTCATTTAGTCAATATCCAGCTCATTCAACTGATACAATGTTCTGCATGAACATGCACCCAAGTTTGAAAATCACTCTATTTTCAATTGATTCTGCCGCAAACTTATTACAAATGTAGGTTCACACTTACAAGCCCATGCAGCTGGCAAGTGGCAGAGAAGTCCTTATCCTATATAGAATTTTAGCTACTAACAATTTCTCAACGAGTGATTAAAAAGAAGTTTGACATGTTATAAGACTTGGCTTCGAGTCTAAGAAACCTCAACTCTATTACTCAACCAAAGCTTAAATTTGGAGGTTATGATGCCTGAAGGATAAAAGTCTGATTTCAGAGGCAAAAGCAATGAATTAAGCTCAAGCCATGTCCTCTAACCCTATCTCTAAAGAAAATTGAACGAAATGTTAAAAAAGTGAAAAAGGGTTTGAAATTATTTAAAAAGAACAAAAGAAAGAAACAGTGAGAGGGGAATAAATCTGAAGCCAGTCTCCAGAGAATCAGGCAATTGCAGACACTAACTCTTCGACATAAGGCTGCAGGAGGAATCCTCCTTTCCACTGCGAGAATCAAATTCCTGTTTACGGAAACTCTTCCCAAAGGCTGCTTGTAAAACTTATTTCATCACTTTTTTATAATAAAACAGTAGAGAATCTTCAATTCCATATGCATCCCACTAGTTCATGACACACCACCACCACCACCACTCTCTTATGGTTTATCAAAATCAGAAAAAGAAACCCTAAAATGTATCTGACCGAATAGCCAAAAGATAATGAAGTTGGAGTCATGTGTCTGCAGTCTGCATAATCTAGAATAAAAAAAAAACTATAGGAAAGCAACTTCATAACTTTCATTGTCTTAACTCTTAAGTTGAACTTGAACCCTTTACATATGGCTGAGAAATTAAGCTTGGAGACAAATTAACGATGATATTCTATGTCAAAGGTCACCTTTTCAAGATGGAGCTGACATTTTCCATGTTTTTTACTTCTTCTCCATCCTTGGTACACTCTCATAAGTTAATTAAACACACCTTAAAGCACACTAAAATGAGAAGGAAGAAAAGAATTGAAAACAAGAAACAACATGATCTATCCCTACAGCCATGTTCATATACCAGAAGACAGACAGCCAACAGAAGAAACGACAACATTAGCATATAATAGAAGGGTTCTTTAAGGATACGCACCATTAGTTGTTGGAAGATCATGACAAGACCAAGATGATGAAAACGCCGGATTCCAGTAACCCAATTCACCTCCTGCCATTGGAGCTGACTCCAAAATGGATGAAGAGGAAGATGAAGAAGAAGCCACATTGCTTAGAACTACTGCTGAGCTATCAGAGTAATAACTTGATGATGATTTGAGCCTTTGATACAGTTCTTGAATTCCTGAGTTCTGAACTCCACCTAGTAGGAACCCATTATTCTGTTGTTGCTGTTGTGCCTGGTTTTGATTATTTTTCCAGAAAGGGCTGCAAAGTCCAAGAGAAGGAACCTGGCTAGGAGGATCTAAGCCTAGGGTTCGAGCATTTAGTGCACCAGTTGCAACTGCTGGCTCATTCATCACGTGTGATCTAAGCAGGCCCGCCTCTGCCTTAATACTAACAGGATTAGAAAAAGTCTTGGGGTTTGGGTTTTGGGTAGTTCTCAACAAGGCTAGAAGATGAGAACTCTGAGGTGAAGCCCAAAGTACAGGACTAGATTGAGGCTCATGATCAAACCCATTTCCAAGGCCGGATCTTCCAATTTCAGATACTACAGCTTTCATCTTAACAGCACTTGACTTTCCCATAGATGTTGAAACAGTAACGTTTTTGTTTTTCCTGCATCCACCACCAATAGGAACATTCCTAAGAGCACCTCCTTTTGTCCAATACCGACGGCAAGTCTTGCAAAAGTGACGAGGCTGAGTGAGATTATAGTTGTTGTAGTAACAGAACTTTGTGTTCGAAGAATCACACCTGGGACACCTCAAATTCTGGTTCTCCGAATTTCCTGAAGCTGTAGAATTAGTAGTTGTACTTGTTGATGCAGTTGTGGAAGAATTAGAAGGAGATGGCGATGGAGAAGAAGTAGGGGTTCCTTCCAAGATGCTTCGATTAATGGATATTTTCCCCTCCCCTCCAAAATTTAAGCCTGCAGCACCTCCTAGGAGTTCTTGAATCATCTTTTAAATTTCTGTTCTTTTCTTTGTAGATCTACAACAATCCAAAAACAAGAAAAGCAAAGAAGCTGGTGAGTTATTTCTTTTTACTTGGTGGCTGAAAAGCTAAAGTAGGATTTGTGGTGTATTAACTTATGCATAATCCACAACCATGTGATAGGGAGAGAGAATGGAGGTGAGAAAAGGGAACAAGACTTGCCTTTGTAAGTTCACTTCAATGGCTTTGGGTTTTCTTTTATGGGTGCAAAAGAATGGAGGCTAGAGAGAGTAGGATTCTGTAACGTAAATATAGCCTAGCTATCTCTACAATCAATGGAAATGAAGTTTAGTTTCTCAATTTCCTAGTCTACCCTTTACAAGAATATCTAATTGACAAGACCCCATTATTACCCGTATGATTTTCCTGAGAAATTGATTTAAAAACCTTTTCTTTCTATCTGAATTGCTTCAAAATCATTGGCTAAATTAATTTGTTTCTATCTTTGAATTTGTCAAATATTTTTCGAGTTAATCATAATATTTTTGATAAAATTGATTTTAAATTATATAAATTCAAAGAAAAACCCTACAGCCTTGACAAAATATTATAAAATTTTATTATGATATATAAATAAAATTTAAAACATAAATTTTTAAAATAAATTAATAAAATTTTCAAATTAAAACAACTATGCATAACCATGTTGCCATTGCTCTCATTAGCTTTGCTATGAATCATTTATTATTCCTGTGGGTGCTTTGGTAATTGAATTCTCTTAACAGTCGGAAATTAGCTCTTCCAGAGTATGGCGCTGCATTGTATTAATTAATTAATTTTATATCGATTTTTCAAACATATTTTAAATGCTGAAAGTGGAGAGAATAAACAGTGTAGAGTACAGTATTCAATGATAACAGTAATCAAGTTTCCTGGAGATGGCGTTCAAAACCCATCATTACAAATTCAAGAGCTTATCACATGGAAGTACGTGTAAAGTCGATGCCCCCACCCCCAACTACAAAGCCACTGACCGAGACTTGTGGCTTGAATCTTGCCTCCCATCCCAAGCTCCACCATTGATGATTAGCTAGCAATTGCTAGACCCAAGTGCATGAGTGAACCACGACGATGATTGCATTGCTTCATTTGCTTGTGTTAAAAAGGGTAATTATTCACACGTGTGGATGGTGGATATAAAGGACAAGATTTACATCACATTCTAATCTCACATGAGTTGGAAATCATGTATTTTGAAATTGATACCGATAATAATTTGGAGCTACGAATGACAATTTAACAGCAATATGTTTATTTAGTCACGATTATTAGATTGATAGGTTATGCCACTTTGGTTCTTCCTTTACATACAAGTAAAAAATATGGTAAAATTAAATTTTCAAAATTTTATTTGATTTTGTATTCAAACCTAATTTTTACCTTTTTTACTTTCTTTTTACCTAATCTCTAAACCCATTTTACTTTCAAATTTGTAAACCCGCACAGATTAAATAAGTATTAGTTTAATAGATTATATTTTTATTTTTAATATATAAAAATTTTACGGATTTGAAGTATAGATATAAATGAATCAAATTATTTGTGAGTTATTTAATTTGATTTAATAATTACTTGAATTTAATTCGTTTAGATTTGAAACGAGCTCAAGCTATTTAAGTAACAAAAATCGAATTTGAATATTTTAATATTCGGGTTGAGTAACTCATAAATCTAATTGAGTTTTTTCAAAATATACTTTTATTTTATTATCAATTTATTATTTTACCTTTATGATAGATTATTGAAAAATGAAAAAATTGAACCCAAAAAGTTAGCTCAGTTGTGAAAACCTCATTAAGTTCTTAAGTGAGGATAATTTATAGCGAAAAATCTCGTATTTGAATCCTCATAGATTAAATTGTCTTGGGTCAAAGCCAACTACGAAATGTAAACAAAGATTAGTTTCATACTTAATATAGTATAAGACATCCCGTGTGTTTACATACAAAAAAATGAAAAATCTAACTTATCGAATCGAATTCAAACTTATCCAATCAAATTCAATTTATTCAATTATTTTATAAAATTAAATTTAAACTTTAAAAATTACATTCAATTGAGTTCGAATCAAATTATAAATTTTAAAACTTAAACTTGAAATTTAAAATTTAGCTGAGTCGATCTAATTTGATACTAAATCTTTTAGATTACACCCCTAATTTAAAATTCAAAATTTTAACATCTTTGTTTGTTTGCGGAAGGGAAATGTTGTCCTTCAACGATAAGATTTGTGTCATTGAAGCAATAGATGATTGGAAAAGAAGTTATAAAGTTTGACAATAAATGACAAAATAATGAGATTCGTGTTACAAGCAACGACTCGTGACTCACGAAGTAGGTAGTTGTGTGCTAGTGAAAGTCATTATTCTGTTCTCTGCTCCGTTAGCCTAACACAAAATTAACCTTAACAAGACTTCAACATGATTAACTGTTTTCTTTTTTGGTCTTTCACATAACAAAATGAATCTGAGAGAACAACATTTTCAGGAAATTGTGAGAGGCCGGCATTGATTTGATTGCTTTAATTGTCTGTTAAGTGGGAAGTTCATGACGAAATTTCACAAGAAAGCAAGCACAAAGGAGATCTTGGGTAGATCTGAATTGTTGTACATAATTCATATATGTTTGTATTTGCGACAATTTATTTATGCAAAAAATATAAAATTTATGTTAATAAATTAAATATGAAATATTTTTTTTCATTTTTATTAAATTTATATTATTTTTTATATTGTATCCTCTTATTTTATTTATTATTATTAAATTTTCCTTGAGGGATCATGAACATGAGACTGAGTTCCTTAAATTAGATACTGTTCTACCTAATATTAATGTAAGACAAGTTACAAATCAAACATGCATGATATATATGATGTTTTTTCCGTTTGCTACTTATCAAAACCACTGTTTTAAAACATGTATGAATCGACCAACAGTTGTCCCTGTAAAATGATTGTGTGTGAACAAGTTGTGTCTTAAACATGGAGCCGTGGGTTAAGAATTGGAAACTTTCCAAAACCACGTACTTAGGAAGGGCTTTAGAGAGAAGATCAAATGACTGAGTGAAGTGAAAATGAAAGATTCCAGAGACGGAAAATGGCGGGGTCTGCTTGTGTCATGCTTGTGGAACCATGCATTTCTCAATCACCATCCTCATGATCATAAAAGTTAGCTATATCAATTTCTCAAGAATTGAATCTTAATTATTATCACTTAACTGTGAAATATATATATATATATATATATTGTTATGTTAATTTGATTAATAAAATAATTAAGAGAAACACCGTTCCGTAACGAAACACGTAAACTATCATCAAGAAACAACACTCAAAGGATGGACAAGAGCATAAAAATTTTTAAAAAATGTTCACTCAATCCCATGGCAAAAAAAAACACAAGTCATTAACATTTCCACCTCGCAAAATAATAAGAAAAATTTTAACCATATTTATATATACACACACAGAAAATCAATGTGTAATTACTGATATTGTTTAGCATACCTAACCCTAATTATAATTAACAATGTCTACTGTGCATGTCAAATCTCTCACAGACTTGATGAGTACTTTTCAATAATCTAATCAATGGTGAACCTATTGCTTATTTTTTTATCATATCATCCAGAACACATGTTTAAAAGAGAGGAAAGAGCACTAACCTTAGGGTACAAATCATCAGTTCTAGTGTTCATATTATAAAAAGTTTGCTAAGAGAAGCCTGCTAAAATTATAATCTTCTCTACTGTATTAATTTCTTCTAGGAAGTTACTCCAATTTAATTGTAAGATTAAAAGTGAATTTTCATATATGTATGTATATAACTAAAATTTATTCATTATTATCCATGAATTTTTTTTATATAAATAACAAGGTATCCACATATCACATTAACTATGAGATTAATTTTTACTTGCACTGTTTGATTGACATTGATCCAAAATAATTTAATATGATGAAGATTCAAATACAACAACTTTCGCTATAAATTATTTTCATTCAAAAATTCAATAAAATTATACATCACTAATTAATAAAGTATCAAGTTATAATTCAGTTATAATATATGAGATTTATACATTAACAATATATTGATTATAAACTCATCATTACATACAGGAATTACAAATAAGTTGCATGGAATGAATATTTATCCAAATTAAGAAAAAACTATACTATATATCAATACCATGCACCACTTTGGTCCAAAAAAATCTCGGTTTTCATTTGATGCTATTAATATATAATTATATATCTGCTTTTAAGGTGAGAATTTGAAGATGTCCCAGTATTGACTGAAATCTTGTAATCAATCTTACCTGAAAAAGACCCCAGTATGAAAATGAATCCAGTTCCCAATAATGTCTTTACGTGCAGTTCATGAACAAATGAAGAAAAGAGAAGAGAAGAGAAGACCCTTTAAACCCTAACGCATGCTAAAGCTAAACTTTCCACAGGCAAGAAATGAAGAAAAGGAAATGTGAATGCAGAGGCAAAAGAAAAAGAAAATTACCCAGGTTCTGTTTTGCCATAAAAAACATATAGAAGAAAGAAAAATCATGTGTTTCTACAATTCCATTGTTTGAGAAAATTATTGTCGTTGTTATTCGTTGGAAGTACAGCAGGTGAGGTTCCTGACCGCGCGTGCCGTCCGGTGCGCAAGACTTTTGTGGTCCGAAGACCGACAGCAATAAGAAGGGCTGCCCTTTGCCCCTGACTTCACACGATAGTTAGTGGACGGGCAGCAGAAAACGACAACGGCAATGATCCCTTTGTAATTTTTGGGCAGGGTTTGGGCAGTTCGGGTAGACAATCTAGTCGCCGTCAATGTTCTGTGGGGGCAGCCTCCCCTCGATCCACGGGCTCTCTTTTCTTTCTTTTTCGTAATCTATTTTAATCTTTACTTATTTAATTAACCTAAAATATTATCCTTCAAAAATTGGCACCTTCTTCTCTTAGACCTCAACAATAAAAATAATATATACTCTCCATTACCATCAGATGCATTTTTGCTTTGAATTATTGGTTTCCCGCCCCTATTATTTAAATTATATCAATGTTTTTGTTATCATTAAAGCAAGTATGTGTCATTATAATTTGAGTATTTGTGTAGCTTATATTTTATGTTAAATACATATAACATATAAAACTCATTTCATCATAATATGTATCAACACATTAAATATTAATTTTTAAATTTTAATATGCATTATTTTTTTATTTTATTCGTATTTTATCAATATCTCATATTTAAAATTATCATATATTAATTAATTAATGTAGAACTACTACTACTCCACCAAGTTGAGTATCAATAATTGGAATTTAGAAGAGTTTTTTTTTTTGTTTAAATGTATTAACTTCGATTTGCATGATGTCAGTATTTAATTTACCAATAATTTCTCATAGGCAAAAGATAAGGTGATATTTCAGTACATAAAATCACATGCAAATATATGTATATCAGCATAATATTCCATAGAAAAAATGTAAATCTTTGCATTGCTTTTGAGGTGCCATGGTTTGACTGACCTACATTTTTTATAGTGAATGAATTATCGGAAATTGAATCAAATTTCGTAATAAAAATACATGTACCACTAGATTTATATCAGATCAGCTTTCACTCTTATTAATAGCATAGCATACCATATATATACACTGATATGTTCTAGCAAGGTCATGGATGGAATGGTATGACATGACATGCAACCATTGCTGCATGAGATGTGATACACTCCGACTTCCACATTCTATATGGACCTTGCCCCATGCATGTCTCCCCTTATGTTACATAGCAGCTTTTCTAGGGTTTCTCACCTTCCTCTTTTTTTTCTTTGTTTTTTTTTCCCAAGTGGTTAGCTATGTACCTTCTTGCTTGTTGGCTTGGATTGAATAATATCAATAATGGGAATTGGATAGGTACAAATTTTCCTACTTGAATAATGTCAATAATTCTCTCCTCTCACTCTCTCTCATGCATTATGTGATCTCAATATCATCCGGTCATTCCTTTGTCAAATTGGAAGCAAACAACAAATTTTTGTCTATAGATTAATGGATAATATACACTGATTTAGAGTTTAATTTGAACTTACAATTTAATCCAAATGATTCATATTTTTCTTTTAAAGAATTGATTCGTTTAAAATTGAATTTGAACTACCTATTTATATTTTCTTCTCTCCGTAAACTCTGAATCTCTTAATTAAACTAAGGACAGACGATGCCCTAATAATGGGATAATGCATTTGTTTATGGTATCCCAGTAATTGAGTTCTTAGTTTATATCCTAAAGAATTAATCAATATCAGTAAATGAGTACACATATATTTAATGTATTACTATTAGTTAGACTATTTAGTTTAGACCATTCAATTAATAATTCAATTTTTTTGACTAATTATATTAATTTAAATGACATGCATGTTAGATAAATTTTTAGAGGTTATATATTCGGATCCGAAAGGATTTGCTCACATAATATCTTCTCAGGTGACTTAAATAGGTAAAATTAAAGAATTGAGAACACATATATATAGAAAAAAATAAAGTTTAAACTCTAAATTTAAAGCAGCTAATCAAATATCTAAAATTAATTAATTGAATTCAATGAATGGCCTCCAGGTATATAAATAGAAAACAATGGAAAGCTGGGCCTACCATGAAATGTACCATGCTTCCAATAAAATTCTACATCGAGGAGAGTGTTGTGATTGTCAAGTCTAGTTTTTAAAATCAAAGAGAGATTTCCCAGCTAGCCTGCAATGATAGTGATGAGTCAACAAAATCGTATTTTTTAGGTTACACTTGCAGAACCAAATAGGGGCAGCTGGGACTGAGATTTTCGGAAAGATTATTTATTTAAATGGTTGATGATAATGGGATTATTAACAAAACAATTTGACAAAAAGGAATCCAAGTGTTTCTGCTTCTTTTGTCAGTTTTTCTATGTTGTTTGGATGTATAATGATTCTATGCTTCTAAGTGAGAAAATGATGTTAAGTATTAATAGGATTAGTGGGTAGCTAGAGAGAATAGGATGTTGTATGATTTTCCCATGTCTGAATTCATGGTCTTGCTCCTTGATTTGAAGCACATCAAATTTTCAATCCTGGCGACAAGAAATTGTCAGCTTGGGGCCCAGGATTTTCAATCTGAAAAGAACAGCTTTTTCATTGGCACCAATTCACCATGACTGTTGTCATTTCAAGCAAATTGGATGACCCACCTGGGGGAAAATTTAACAGTCCTGGTCAATTTCAAACCAAAGGAAACAGTTTCTTTCTACTTACCTCTGAGCTTGCTTGCACTGAGAAAAATGCTAATTTCATGGCTTTAGAATATAATCTTACTTCTTCATCGTAACAGCATATGTTAAACTGAACCAGCTGGGTGAGTTGTCAGTAGTTGCAGAGCTATGGAGGCCTTTGACAGGTCTTTATCAATCATTCAAACCCAACGAATATGGCCCTTTTGATTATTCAAAGTTTTAAAATAAGCATTCATTCAAAAAAGGTACTTGCATTCAGTACAAAGCAACCAGAATGGCAAACAGTGGATTTCCATATTCATGTTCTTTATACTCCCTAGGGATCTTCAGATGATTTCCTTTTTCCAAGCTGTTGGTGCCAAAGGACAACTCCTTGAATGCAACACTTTTTATTCTTTCAAAGAGGTGAGAGTAAGAAAAAAAAATTGGGAATTTCTTGAAAGTAGAAAGATGGATGATTCTTAAACCTAAATTCCCTTGGGGACCCACTCTCCAACAACACTCAGTTGAATAGGTTGTCCGAAATGAGAACTTCAATGGAGGGTTTAACCTGACAAGATCCCTCCTCCAGAACTACTGTAGATCCTCTCTTTCTGGACAATTCTGGCATGTGGGTTGATTCTTATTGGAGCTCTATAACTTGGAAAAAGGTCGACCATGATGAATTTCTTAGCAGAGGGAATTTCTGACTGACATCTGTTTATTCAAAACTTCAGTTACCAAGACTAGATTTGGTTTCCAAACAGAAACACGAGTTTTGGATTTCGGAATTCAGGCTTTAACCAATAGAATAATCTTAGTTGACATTTTTAATTATTGTGAGGTTGAGTCATGTATGAACATACCAATCTTCCAGTGATCTTCTTTGAAGATCCCAAATGATATTGGAAAAATCAAGATGGAATGTCTGATTTAGTATATAATATTGCTAGTTTCAAGAAGAACGCCATGACTTTTGCAACTTAGAAAATGGATGCTACAGTAATCTTATGGGTCCAGTGATAAGAGATTGCTTTGGAAAACCATACAAGTTTGGATTGGCTAAAACCATGAAAGGATAAGACTGCTTTAACTGTTGCTTTGTCAGTGCAAAATTGAATTAGTTCAAGCATAGGAATCCTTAGTCACTAGATGCATATACCTTTAATTTGTTGTCATTGAGAAATGAGAACCACGGGTCTAACTCCCAAGGCTGGCAGAAGAAATAACGTTTCATTGAGTGTGCAATTTTACATTCTCATGCTGTTCATGGCTTAGCAATTCAATGAATCTGCTTGTTTGTGGAATCCTTGAGGTGTCATTTGCATGTAATTCATTTTTCCACACTAGACGTGTAGCATCAGCTTATGAAAGATTTTAGTAGCTAGACCTGGAAAGTAGTAATGAAATTCATCCTGGAAATGACATAAACATGCTTGGATCTATTAGCACGAAAGGACATTGGACTCATAAGACAGTTGCCTAGCCAAAAGCACGTGATCGCTTACTGTCTAATCCTGTACTCGGTAATGACAAGCTTTTGATGTTACCATGCGACTGTCATGATAACTCTTTTATATTTCGAGCTGTACATATGTTATGTTAAAGTGATAGAATTTGACATCAAAATACAAATATACCGAGAAAGTTAAGGACGCACAGAGTAAATTCTCTCTCATATCTTTAATCCCGGCTCTTTTTTTTTACTCAAGTATAACTTAATCATTGAAACACACCTTGAAATCTAAATTCCGACGCCATTAATTTTATTTTTTCTTTTGCAAGAATCAAAATCATTGAACTTTATTCATCTATTTTAGAACTCAAAAAATAATAATTAAAACATAAAATAATCTCAACAAAATCTAACCATTTATGTTATATGAATTTGAGAAAGATTTTAAATCTAATCACGATGAAAATCTTAGATTCTCATAATAAAAAAATGACGGTGTATAATTGAAACTCACCCCAAATTCTATCCCAATTGTTGTTGTTTTCAACCTATACTTTGTGTTAAAGGTCAGTTTCATAGCAGATCAACAAGAGGGGTGATTGATTAACAGGTATATAACCATGACAAAACTAATCCCATTCAAACAGCTAGAAGTGCCATATCGTGACATGGAAGGTACTGATTATTGCCATGTTTTGAAGGACAACAACAATTGGAGAAGAAGAGACCGGTGAATGGAGCCCTTATGATGGGAAATGAAAATAGCCTGCTAGAGGTTGAGGTGTTTATCTAAATGAAAACAAAATTATTAAGCTTTATTGCGTGATCAAGTTTTCTTACTCTAGCTCTCTGTTCCTGATTAGATATATGCAAACCATAATTTCTACAATTACGTAAATCAGGAAAACTGTTGCCGACATTTTGAGTCTCAATCATATTGCCTTATAATTTTGAGACGGGTGAGTAAATCATGAAAGTTCTAATTTTTGTTTTTCGACACTCAAATCAGTATTTTTCTTAAAAAATAATGAAAACTTTTACTTTTGTGGATGTTTTCGAGGTCTCCTCTTATACCTATGCACTTATTTGCCTGTATTGGTCCCATCATCCTACATGGCATGGCTCAAGGTGTCAAATGGATTAGGGTGGCAACTGACTGATGAATGTTTGTCACGAACGGTCATAGAATCAGACTTTGGACGATCGTGAGCCTAATGCTTCATGTGTTGCTATTTGAGCTCAATTCATGTGCGGGCTAACAAATACATATGGAAATCCTAAATCTGCAACGTTGAAAATATATTAATCATATAGGAAATGGGTAAAAGATGGGTTTGATTCATGTTAAAACAAGTAATCTCCACTACCTCAAGCCTATGCTAAAATCAATTCAGATAAATCATGGGAAAATTGCAGTTGCACCTGCTTTCAAAGAGCCCCACATCATTGCTGAGGCTTTAGATTTCTAGCATCATATCAATGGAGTTTTATCATCCAAAGGAAGACAGGAAGGCAGAGTGTGATCCAAATTACCGAGGCTGGAAAAAGGAAGGGGCAAAGTTAAGCTACCAGGTCACAAAATTCCACCGTAAAGCATAAGCAAGAAAAAGGCTATCTATCGTCCTTGTTCTTGTCAATCAAGCTCTCCAGTCTCTGCATGTTTTTGTTTTGTTTGTTAATTTCTAACTTCATGCGATATAATCTAAACCATTTTCGGAAGATGAATGCGTCCCTGGTTAAACGCCAAGAAGTATTTCCAATCTTTACTTTTGCTTTACTCAAAAAACTAATCCCTTGATGATATCGATTAAGAGTTGATTTAGTTAGGTAATATAATTGAATTCGACATAATTTTAAAAGGAAAAACAAAATAATTATTAAAAATAATTATTATTTAATAAATTATTAAAAAATTAAAAATCAAAGAAAAAATTATAATTTTACCTTTTACTAGTTTTTTTTTTTTTGGTCAATTTTGATTGTGTCGTAAGTCATCACACCGTATCGATATATCAATTGGGCAATAATTCTAAGAAGAAAAAAAAGCAGTTAGAAACTGCAAGCATTCTTGCTTTGCTGTCCAGTGTCTACGGTACAGAAGTTGTAGTAATAACAAATACCCTAAACTGAGATATAAACGTGAGGACAAATAAAGCAGAAACACACAGAACAGGCTGCCCCATCAAATCAAGGGTCAAATCGGACAAGGGCCCTTTTGACAAGGAATTTGGAGATGAAGTTGCCCTTCATTAATTACTTTTAACCACAAGTTAGAAGCGGAAATTTGTAGTGGAATTGTGGGAGTTTTTGTCATTATAGATTTTAAGGGTCCAGGGGTTCAGCTCCAGTCCCCACAAGAGTAGAATCATGGTGATGGCTGTGCTTTTCAAATGAGCATTTATCATGTTTTTCCTTTTGCTTGGAAGACTATGTTATGAAGAATGGAATCATGAGTTATGTATATCTTTAATGGTTTCAAATTTTCTCCTTTGGGTTTTCTTTATAAATCTAATTTGAGAAAACAACTAGTAATTTGTATTATCGTCTAGTGCTAGATTGACAAAAAATTGATTCGATAAATTAATTCGTTTATATAGATAATAAGAGATTTTTCATTCAAGTACCCATGATTTCTTTTAATGTTATCAAGAATTTAAGTTCAAGAGCTATAAGTGAGAAAATTGTATATTCACGTCATAGTTTGAGAGTTAAAAAACACATAAAAATAATGAGAGATTTTAAATAATATTATGCAAATATTCTTAATATATGACATTTAATAAATTTAAATTTGCTACGCAAGCTTATAGTACGAGACCAAGCTGGGCTGAGGGTTTCATTTCCATTGGGCTGGCTTGGAATGATATTAGGCTCAGAAGTCAGAAGTAACTCGGGCCGGTAGCAGATCCATTACCTTAGTTGCTTATTTTAGACCATAGGCTACATTGGGCCTTACAATCAGCCTTGTTGTGCAAAGCTGCTGGCACGGCCCGTAAACGAAGCTATCTCTTACAATCGGTGAAATAAAGTGAAACCGACGCCGTTTTGATAATCAAGTATCGAAAAGGGATTTAATGGGTTATAATCACTTACGAAGCCCTCTGATTATCCAAACCCAAAAAAAAAAAAAGCAAATAAAAAGGGGAAAGGAAAAAGAAAAAAGAGGTTCTTAAGCTTAAACAAAGTAAGTAAACATCCTCCGATTAGAAGATCGATTCACCAAAAACACTGTAAAACCTTGAAAAGAAGAATCTAGAGTCGAAATCTAGGGTTTGATCAATCCGATTTTCTTCAATTTTCGTTTTTTGTTGTGGTTTTTCCTCTTCAACAGTCATCATGAACTGCGAAGCCTGCCAACTCAAAGAACTGGTAACCAAAATTTCTCTTGTACTGCTTCTTTCACATATTAAAGTATATTATTTATGGTTCTGATTAAATAATCTGTTTGCTTTTTGCAAAATCTATCGAAATTCTTTTTAGGAGGTGGAGCCTTTCGAAATACGTGAGGTTTTGCGCTGTAAGATTATTGTCCAATTTCTATTGTTTTTATTTTTAACAATTAATTTCGTTTTTTAATTTATTTGTGGTGTTTGATTTGATTAATTTCAGCAGTTAAAGTTTAGGATTTTCTTTAGATTTTAGATTATATTTTGAATTGAAAGTAAAGAGATGAAAATTTTCATGATGGCAGGCATTTTACATACAATAGTGTTTCATAGAGCATTGGGTCTAGTTCGGCCCAAAGATGTTGATTTGGAGCTTTTTGAAATTACTTATGTAAGTTATTCATGCTTTCTTTCCTTTTATTTTGGATGATGTAATTCCTGTTTCAAGTATTACCTTTTCCAATCTAAGTTACTGCTTTTATTTCCTGCTTTCCGCAGCATTTGACATGTATCTGTTTTGCGTGTTCCGCTCATTTATATTTGTAATATGTAGGTGCAATGTGGGGATCCTGAAGTTGACAAGAAAATAGATGAGAAGATTGAAAATTTCATAAGTTGGGTAGATAAACATCCCAATAAGAAAAGTCAGGTATGTCTACTTCGCTCATTGTTTTAGCCTTTCGTTTCGAACATAGCAATGATTGCATCTTATTCATCTTCATGTTTTCATTTCTTGCTTATGTTGTTCCTTTTGCTGCGTGATATTTGGTATTAGCCTTTTACATTTTTGAGCATATCTCATTTTGAATTAGACTTCTTTACTTGTGTTGCAGATGTGCTTATCCTTTTATGAGGTGAAAAGCAAGCAGCAATCCTGGTTTTCTAACAAACCTGAGCGCCTATATTGGGAACAATGGTATGTCAATTTGAATGCAACTCAGCTCCCAAAACCACATTCGGGGAAATCTCATCATTCTAAAGTGGTCGTTGACCCAGGGGGTACAACCGTGCTTATGCCCTTAATTTTAAAATCTTAAATTGGTTTTGCTTTCTTCAAAATTAATCAATTTGCTTTTTTTTTTTTTTTTTACTTGTTTGTTCTCATCATTATAGAAAGTGCTTCTGAGGAGAGAAGTTCTCGCAGAGCAGCACTTGAAGCTTCTCTTCGAGAGGTTCTCTTTCAAATAATAAAGTTCGTTAATGAGAAGAAAGACCATGTTCCCTCCATAACTGATGGTGCCATTTATTTTCCATTTGAAATTACCATACCAAGGTGAGTTCTCCCTTCATTACATTTTTTTTTTTCAGGTTACTTGTACAGGTATTATGCTAGTGGGAAGCTGTATTGTTAATGTTTAGCCCTTTTCCACCAAACTTTGGTGTTTTTTACCTTCTTATTCTTCTTTTTGTGCACAAAGAAGAATTTAACTGACTCAATATAGAGTACTTTATTAAACTTGAAGTTGGAAGTTAAGAATTGATGTCTTGGAAGTTTTTGAAAGATATGACTGGTCAAAAGATGATTTTTTTTTTTATTTTGAAAGATTCTAATGAATGAACCTAAAAGCAGATTTTGAACTCACTTTAGGAATAGAAAACCTAAGATTTTTCTTGAATCTATTGAAGTCTACTTTCGTGCATTAAATATCATATCTATTTCTTCATCTGTTATGAGTTGGAGGTTTCTGCTTGATTGTGTGAAATGTCATGTGTTATGAGTATGAAGGTTAGAGAGGTTGTTTGCTTTTTATTTTTTATGGAATTGAGTGATCTTATATTTAAAAGTGTTTTGATCAGCTACCTATGAAGAAAGAAATTTACAGAAAATTGTTATCAGCTGCATGCAATTAGGAAGTTAATTTTAACTGAAAGTAGTTGCTTTATGTTGATGTTCTCAGTATTCTGATTGGGTTGAATTGAGTGTGCAAAATTTGGTTAGAGTCACAAATTGACCATGATCAATTGACTGCGCTCGATCTCTCGCTTTTGTTTTGATGAATTGTTGTTCCCATTCTCATCTCTGTTGGTTAGGAAATTTCAATGAGGAACATGTTTAGAATGGTGAGTTAATATTGTGCTGCCATTACTCAGTTCATCAGATTCTGCTTTCGGAATGGACATGATCAAGAGGATGCTCCAGTCTGGGCATCCAACCATGCTTAGCTGATTATCAGAGCGGGTAAGCTAATTCACTCCCTAAATCTCTTTAGGGGTAAAACAGTTGCTCTACTCGGGATATTCTTAAATGCACAAATTGAACTTGTAGCAAAGTGCAGAACAGATGAAAGCTAAAGAGGCTGACAGGCAGGGTTTGGATATCTGAAGATATAATAGCTAGGCTTATAATTGAACCCATTATCTTGTAATTTCTATCATATTTACGTCCCTATCTTTTTATTTCTCGAGATGTTATAATGTTTTCTTACTTGGGTGAATCAATGAACACTATATGCTCATGTTCTCTCCTTGATCAAAATGATAATCTGATCTCTTGTACTAGTAATCTAAATCTTTATCGATTTAGTAATCTTAAACATTACAATATCACATAAAAATAATAGAGGTTAAAATTTGATAAAAATTAAAAGTAAAAACATTGTGTTTATTTCGGTGATGGGAAATTTTTATATTTTGTAAGATATAAATATAATTTTACATGATTCTAACATGAATGTTATATATAAATGATCAAATCTATGTAAAAGTCCCAAGCATGTTGGAGGAATTTGGGCTTTTAAAGGAACAGCAGAAGATGAAGTATCTGTTTCTTCTTGCACTATTAAAGTCCAAATTACTTGAACACGCTCAAATAAAAGTGATTGCCCTTAGGACATGTCTCTCCTAGTTAAACATATCAAATCAGTATTAAATTCAGAAGCTGAATGCCTTGAGGTCGTCGTCCATGAGCTGTTTCTGCAATATTATCTTGAACTCGTCCATAGTAGGTGGTCAGTGGTGAGTCCGACCTGGCTTTCCAGGAAGAATTGGCCAATGATTTCAGGATTTACAAAATAACCCGTTTCTATTTTTCCAACTATCATCACGATACTGCAGAAATATATACTTTTCTGAGATCAAGAAAGTTGCATCTATGCAAAGACCTATTTATCATGCATTATTTTTAAGAACAAATGTAGAGAATTTTAGTTATTTAATTTAAACATTAATTAAAATAGTTGCAGCCTCCTTTTTGTTGATGAGAAAAAAATCAGATACGAATTGAGGTTTATATTAAATTCAGAAAAGTTTCACTATGTCATGAAATCAAATCCTATTCATACCTAGCGAAGATGGCCAAAAAAGTGACGTCATGCCAAGAACAAAAATGGCACCTTTTCGTTTGTCAAGATTTTTATGCATTTCTCAAGGCCCGGGCCACTTTTAAGCCACTTGTCACGCATTGTACAGCAAAGATTTTTCACCCTTGATGTGGACGTATTGTTGGTCCCCAGCAGCTAAGCCCCTTACAGGCAGTTGAGAGCGATCTAGTAATCAAGCAAAAACAAGGAAGAGTGTTGGGAGGAAAGAGAAACTATGAAGCACTTTGTTCTAATCCATGGTATGTGTCATGGAGCTTGGTGCTGGTACAAGGTTGTCTCTCTCCTTAAATCAGCTGGTCACCGTGTCACTCCACTGGATCTTGGTGCCAGTGGAATCAACCCCAAGAAGATAAGTGAGCTCGCTTCCCTGTATGATTATGCGCAGCCCTTGATGGAATTCATGGATTCCTTGCCTCAAGAAGAGAAGGTGGTTTTAGTGGGTCATAGTTATGGTGGCATCATCATTTCCCTTGCCATGGAAAGCTACCCCAAGAATGTATTAGCCGGTGTTTATCTCACAGCCTTTATGCCCAACCATGATTCTCCTCCCAGAACTGGAGTAGAAGAGGTAACAACTAATTAAGCTCTAAATTCTATAAATCTCACTTCTCTATTGGAATTTCAATTAATTCGTATTAATATATATTCATTTCATATGATTTGAATAAAATAAAAAATCAAAAAAAAAAGTAAGTTTAGATTTCGCCGCAGCTGTTGTGTAGTGAGTTTAGGGATGAATGGTAATTAAAAGGTAAAATTTTAATGTGTCAGATGTTTTTTTAACTTTAATTTTTAATTATTTTATTATAAAATATATATTTTTTAATAATTATTTTATTTTTTTAAATTTTATCAAAATCAATTTTATCATTTATCTAAATTAACTCTAAATACTAACTTAAAATAATTATTTCAAAACCTAAACAATTTTATTCTTCACTCCCAATTTTTATTGAATATAAAGAAGAAATGCTGTCGTGAAATCTAATTTTTGGTTGAATATTTATGGAAGCTAGTAGTCTCAAAGGGTTATGGTGAAAGAATGAGAGAATATGAATACCGACTTGAAATAAATGTTTCAAGTCCAATCAATCATAATCCTATTCCTCAAATTTTAGGGTTGAATGGAAGGAACGAATACTGACGCGAAATCCAATTTTTTGTTGAATATTTATGGAGCTAGTTCTTCAAAGGGGTTATGGCAGAGCCTATCATGGATTTCCAGCTTTCATTTGAAGATGGACCAGAAAATCCACCAACTCATGCCTTGTTTGGCCCAAAATACATGAAGGCAATGATTTATCAACTATCCCCGGATGAGGTCAGTATATCTCATCAAAATTCAATTTCCATGTGGAATACCCATGGGTGGGAGTGCTCTATGAAATATCATTTTGATTCGAATAAGATTATTCTCATATTTCCATCTGCACAAAATGGTCAATAATACTACTGTGGTTGTGCTGAATCTGCTGATGCTGCTTGAATGTAGGTTATAGAACTGGCTCAAACAGTGCTGAGACAAGGAAAATGGTTCATGAAAGATCTGTCAAAGGAATCTCTGCTAACAAAGGAGAAATTCGGATCGGTTAATCGGGTTTATATAGTCTGCAATGATGATTTGCTGATAAAGGAAAGCTTGCAGAAATGGTACATTGAGAATAACCCAACAGGCGATGTGAAGTTCATAGCTGGTGCTGACCATATGCCCATGTTCTCCAAGCCGAAGGAGGTCTGCAAATGTCTCCAGGAAGTTGCTGAGAAATATAATTGAGATTGTCGAATAGCCATGAAAATGTTTCTCTAAACCAACTTAGTGAAATCATCATCTGGTAATGTTATTGATAATAAATCAATAAAGAGAACAATGGTGGTTATGTTATATATTTTGTTATATTTCCCTGCCAGAATGATTAGTCATGTTTATTTCATTATGAATTTAAAAGGAATGGACTTTTATATTATTATTATTATTATTATTATTATTATTATTATTATTATTATAATTATAATGTTATCATTTTGATCATTTTTTAATTCAAAAAGTAAACAAACGACTTATCAATTACGTGTTCCAGATAAAAGGATGACTTTGTTTTTTATAAGTATATGCTGGTGGGAGTAAATTAATCATAAGTTTAATACTTAAATATATCTTTAATATTTATCAAAAAAATAAAATTAAATCTTTGACATTTAATTATATGAAAATAAATTTATTACGTTATATTTTAAGTAATTAAAATCAGAACGTTTAAGAATAATAAAATTATATAACTGTTGTTATTCTTACTCAGATGACAGCTTACAAAGATGTTGATATGACTTAATTTGTTACGTGAGTAAATGATATGAAATTTTTTGTCACGTGTAATATTTGTTCTTGTGGATATATATAATTTTTTTCAATTTTTTTTCAAAATTATCATTTTTCAAGGTTTTTTAGGGTTTTCTTAGAAGTAAAAGGGTATTGAAAAAAATTATATATATCTATGTCAATAAATATTACACATGATAAAAAATTTCACGCCATCTAGTCACGTGACAAATTAAGTAATGTCAGCATCTTTATTAGCTGTCACTTGTGTAAGGATAACAACGATTAGAGAGATTTAACGGAATTATACTTAATTATGTTATTCTGAAAGTTTAAATTTTAATGCTTAAAATAAAAAGAAATAAACTTATTTTTATGCAATTAAGCTTGAAACGTTTAAGTTTTAATGCTTAAAATAAAAAAAAAATAGATTTATTTTTATGCAATTAAACTTTGAAGTTTTAATTATATTTTTGATAAACATTGAAGGTATATTTGAGTTTTAAGTTTTAATAATATATGAAATCTATTTAGGCATAAAAATTAATAAAGAAGTGGGAAGACTTTGTTTTTTTTAGACCCAGGTCTATCTTAGCTGTATGCATTTCACTTCGAAATCATTTTTAATTAAACTTAATGTTTAATTAATTGTCAATACTAGTTATAATTTGTAAGTGTTAAAATTTAAATTTTAAATTTAAAGCATATTATTTTTTTAAATAATTGCAAGAATCACTTGAATTTATATTCGAATTCAAAAATAAATGAAGCTTTTGAGTAATTGCTTGTAATTCTAGAACAGTTTTTGAAGTATTTACAATGTAAATATATATATTAATTGAGCAATTGCTAATAAACCCTAAACCCTTGATTAAAATTAATAATTGATTTAATTAAATTAAAAATAAAAATCAAAAGGAAATTTTAATAATTAACTAACTTTGTTTAATACAACATATCACTAATACGAATTGTTTCTCATAATTTTATGTAGCAACCATAAGAAAATTAAAATCAACATAAAAAAAAAATCAATACAAATAAAAATCAAACCGATTTTTTCTCTCAAACCGTCGACTCTCTTAACGTGGGGTGAACGAGACCAACAAAGTTTATAATTTGGAGTTGGGCGAGGAGGATTTTGGACCACACTCACCATAGGCCAAGAAAGAAGCCAACATTCTACAGTAGTCATTGAAGAATGCTTGAAGCCCTTAATGGCAGATACCCAAAAATATCCCAGTTGGGCAACAAAAGCAAAAGTTTACTGTAGGGTATAATTAATAAAATTAATTTTAATCATGTTAATTAGAGTTAAATTAAAAAGTTAATGGATTGATTTGATAATAAAGTGTGTCAAATAAGTATTGTATAGGTTCAAATAAGTATTGAATAAGTTTTTTTTTTTTAAAAAAAAACATTGTCCCTTAAGCAATGCATTGGTAGATCAGATAATTTTAGGAGCAATATTTACAAGATATATAGGCTAAAATTTAATAACGATTATATATACATATTGTTGTGCATTATATTAAGAATAAAAAAATGTTTTAAGTGGCGCACGAAGAAAACATGTATAAGCATGAGAGAATCTGACATTTAATGAAAATAACATATACGTAATTAATGACAGAGAAAAACCCCTATAAATAAGGGCCAGGTATGATTCATAAACCAAATATGAGAACTTCATACAAAAAATATATCAAACTCCCTGTCAGACTTAAGTATCGGAGTGCAAACGCAGGGGAAAACTCCTGCGTTCCTCTGATCTTCTTCTTTCTTACAGAAGCTCTCGGCAACACGTGGTAGGGAATTCGAAGAGAATATTTCAGCGATTCGTCACCATTGTTTCAGGTAACAACACATATAATAAAAATTAAAAATATTTTTATGTTTAATGTGTCTACATAAATTTTAATGAAAAATTTACATATTTTACATTATATGAATATAATTTTAAATGATACTCGTAAATTATCAAACTTAATTTTTGACCATTGGGAAAATATCTTATCCTCGTTCTAAATGTGCAACAATTGCCGATGTCAAAACATTAAAAAAAAAATTGTAACTTACTGTGATATGCCTATAGAATAGAATATGTTTATAGATTACGTGTATTTTTTTTAATGTATATAATAATAAAAAATAAATTAGGTATATGCTTGAAAATTTATCTAGACACGAAGATAAGATAAGATAAAAAAAGAATATTAAGAAAAAAATACAATTAAAATTTGATAAAAATTTTGTATTAATTTAGTAAAAACTAAAAAAAATGATTTTAACGTTTCAACTCAAATTGTAGTATAAAATTTATGTTTTACATGACGTGAATATAATTTTACATAAAACAAATATGGAATACAAACATGAATTATTTGTTAAATATAATGAAAATTTCTAATTTGAAGAAGTAAAAATATAATAAGATATTAAAATTTGAGTGGATCTGTTACGAGCGAAAGTAATTTTATTAGAATTATTTTAAAAATTGAGTTTTGAGACACCACAAAAGCAGTATTATAACTCAATTAACTCACATTAATTATTATTATCAAAATAAACAATTGACAAAGATCCATAGTAAAAATTAGATATTATTTTGAAAAAAATATAAAAAAGTTGATAGAAACAATTCCATTTTCAATTTATAGGGTTTACAACTAATTTTTAAAAATACTTTCCAATTAAAATCAAAGTTTTTGAAGAAACTATAAAAAATAAATCAAAGATATAAAAATTCGATAAAACTTTTTTCCAAAAAAAGTGATAAAATAATTTTTTTATTAAATTTAAGATAAAAAATTTAGTTAATATTTGAAAGTGCATAGTATTATTATTATTATGTTTTTTTTTTAATGATTGTATCTTAATCATCACTGCACTTAAAATGTCACTTTTTTAAAATAACACCCTAATATAATTTAAATTCTTGAACAAATAGTCGGTAATTTTAAATTATTAAAATTACTATTTTCATGACAAGAAACATTTCTTACTTTTTTTTTTTGAATCGTCCATGCCAGTATTTTTTTTTTAATTACAGGAAATTATTTAAATTAAATCTTGTCAGTTTAGAACCCCACCTAAATGCATGTATTTGGCGGTCGGTTCAGTCTTTTTTTTTTTTTTATTGTAAAGTAAGACTTTTTTCTTTTGGAAAAACCAACCCACTCTTAATTTCATTAATTTTTAGGTAATATATATAGGACTCATCATTCAACAGACTGTAAAGGAGAGGAAAATTTGCTAACCACGATGGCAGAGGTGGAAAAGCAAAAGCAAAAACATTTCATTCTTGTACATGGAGCTTGTCATGGAGCCTGGTGCTGGTACAAGGTCAAACTACGGCTCGAGTCAGCAGGCCACCGGGTGACGGCTCTCGACATGACGGCCTCGGGCATCGACACCAACGCGATCCAGTGTGTCTACTCCATGTATGAATACACTAAACCATTGTTGGAGACTTTGGCCTCTGTGCCTCCTGGTGAAAAGGTTATTCTTGTTGGGCATAGCCTGGGAGGCCTGAATTTGGCCCTGGCTATGGACAAGTTCCCAGAAAAGATTTCAGCCGCTGTTTTCCTGACTGCTTTCATGCCTGATACAGCTCATCGGCCATCATTTGTTTTGGAACAGGTACTGCTTCTTTCTCCGCTTTTAACCCTAGCATTTTCGTCATAAAATCTTTGTTTTAATTGAGGTTGTTAAAGCCCCTTTCAGTATTATCACAACGCACACATCAAATTTCTTTGTTTTTCTTAACTTTGGAGACAGCTGCAAATATTAAATAGAAAAATAACATGAAAAAAATGGAAAGCGGTAAGTGTTAAATTTAATAAATTTTAATTTGAATATGATGAAAATACATAATTTTATATGAAATAAATATAAATTATATACATAAATTATCAAATTTAGTGATAAAGTAACGTTAATTTTTCTTTTGAATAGTAAGCAGGGTCTAGTGGATAATCAAATTAAACAACCAAAACCACTTGGAGATTTGATTATTCTAAATTCTAAAACAATTATTGACTTGAACAGCTACATTTGTTGAATAGTAAACTGCTAAGAGCCTTAGAGATAACTTTGTTTTTGTCTCGCTTTTTCAAAAAAGTACATCGAGAGGACCCCAGCGGATGCTTGGCTGGACACGCAATTTGCTCCCTACGGAAGGCCTGAACAGTCTTTGACGTCAATGTTTTTCGGGCCAAAGTTCCTAACATTCAGACTTTATCAGCTATCCCCAGTTGAGGTATCTGCTTTCAGCCTTTTTCTGTTCAATGAACCTAGTTTGTAGGAGCTTTTTCATTGCATTACGCAAAGCAAATTGAACCATTGCATGCTTTCCGAAGGACCTGGAGCTGGCAAAGGCTCTGATCAGACCAGGATCATTGTTTGTAAGCGATTTGTCGAAGGCAGACAAGTTCTCCAATGAAAGGTACGGATCAGTCCCACGAGTCTATGTTGTTTGCAAGGAAGACAAAGCAATACCTGAGGAATTCCAGCGCTGGATGATCGAAAACTTCGGGGTCAACGAGGTAATGGAGATTAAGGATGCTGATCACATGGCAATGTTCTCAAAGCCACAGGAACTTTCCAACTGCCTGTCAGAGATAGCCAAAAAATATGGCTGATCTTGTTAATCAACAAGATTTGATGCTTTGATTTTTTAATCAGAGGGGCCTGAAACAGGTTTTGTTAAATAATAAACAGTGCTGTCATGGGGTAGGGAGTGAATTAGTCGTTGGGTTGTTAATTGTTATAGTTATGATTATTATTTGTAGTCCATTGCAATGACTAAGTGAGTCTTGTCCTTAATTAAGGTTATCTGTAATCTTCATTTTCAAAGTAAGATATATTTAAACTTTATTTTTAAATGAAGTATTTTGATTTAATAAAATTTCACATCAACATTATAGTGTACTGTCAGCATTTTCTTCTTTAAACGACTTAGAATAATGTTCTTTTTCTTCACGCCATCCAAAAGCAAAAAAATCAACTTCATCTTGCCTGTAAAATTAAAGAGTTTTTTTTTTTTTTTTGGGTGAAAGATGAACAAAAACCAAATTTAATGATTTCATGACCATTTGTTGAAATTTTAATTTTTTACCTTTTGATATTGATTTCGAAAAAAAAAAAAAACAAAAAACAAAACTGCAAGAGATTTTGCTATGGACATACTCGTGGAAGTTACCCTTATCCTCCATCTTAACATGCTCTGCCAAAAGAATATCATGGAGGTACATAATTGAAATGAAGATGAGAGCATCGATGTGGTTCAGGACGGACGAGACAGAAAGGGAGATGGATAATAGCAAGGGTAAAACATTGGTTTACATGGAGGTTGTGTTTCCTATAAAGCAAGGGAAGTGTTGAGAAGACTGCTAGGACTTAATTCTCAGTGCTTTGCTAGTTTGCTTGCTTATGATTCAAAACATTTGATAAATTTGTGAGAGTTAATTTTTAAATTGATTCTCTTTTGGGTCTACTTCTTAAAAAATATATATTCGAAAGGATTCCTAAACCAATTCATTTGCCTGTTATTTGCTATTACTTTTTTTTTTTTTTTTGATATTGGAGGGTGAAAAAGGATAAATAATTTTGACTCATTTTAAATAAAAATGCTGAAATGGAATATAGTATTGATGTGGGATTCAATTAGGTCAAATTGCAATTGTCTGCTAGAGAAAGCAAAAAGATATGATTGATATTGTTTTTTTAGTCACATTTTTTCATTAAAAGTTATAATTACAATTAACAAAGTAAAAAAACTACAAAATAATTATAACTAACTAAACTAATAAATAATTAAATTAAACTCAAACTCACATTTAATGAAACTCGAACTATAAACCTCAAAGTCTCAGGATCTCCTTCTTGTCACGAAGCTAAGGCTTCAATGACTGATCTTGTTAATCAACAAGATTTGTTACTTTGATTTTTTACCTAGGGCCCTGAAATAGGTTTTGTTGATCAATAAGCAGTGTTATCATGGAGGTAGGGTGGGTCATTTAATACAGGGAGTGAATTTTTTGTGTGTAAATTATTAGGTTCTTTATATCATATTGAATATAAAATTAATTCATACTCGTTTTTTATAATTGGCGCTGACTTAAAAGAATATAATTTGATGAAAATTCGAATACGATACTCTTTGCTATGAATCGTCCTCTCTCAAGATCACAATAGAACCTTATTATAATTATGATTGCTATTTTTAGTCAATTGCAATAACTAATTTGAATAATACGAAGAAAATAATTTATATTAGGATGATCTTAAAAAGTGAGTATTTTAGGAACAAAATAAAATAATAAAATCCTATATTCTTTTAAATACATCTAATAATTATAAAAACAATGAAATCTCATATTCTTTTAAATACATGTAATAATTATCTTACATTCATTCTCACCAAATTAACTCTTATTAAATTAATTTATTCAAAAATCAACTCTTATTAATTTGATTATATTGATTTGATAATGATGAATGTAAAATATTTATTACACATCTTTAAAAAAAATATGATATATTATTATTTTATTAGTATCTAAATTCTTTATTTTTTAAAGTCATTTTAATATAAGTTATTCTCTGATATAAAATAATGATTTATATTTTTGAATAAAAATGATTATCTTGATTTCCATGCTTGGACTTCATTAGTAGCCAAAGTTTTTTGGATTTCTTTATAGTATATTGACCTCAATTTTGTTTTTTTTTTCACCACTTTCTTAATTTATACAATTCTCCTTAGAATTAAAACATGTTTTACACATTTGTTGTCTTTCTCTTACAGCGTGCGTTCCGATTGCTTCCTGAGGTGTAATTAAACTGAACTATTTTTAGTCAATTGAGACCACTAAGTTTGAATGATATGAAATAAAGATTTGCTTTTGGAATAAAAATGGTTATGTTGATTGCCATGCTTGGACTTCATTATTAGCCAAAGTTCATTTTGATTTCATTATATTATTATATAAACCTCAATACTGTCTTTTTCACTACTTTCTTGATTTATGCAATTCTCCAAGAATTAAAACATGTCTTATACATTTAATTCTTTTTCTCATAGGGAGTGTTCCGAATCCCATCTGCAATCAATTGTTTCCTGCGGTATAATTAAACTGAAATGCTCCTTCAATTGTTCACTTAAACATATAATTTTATGGATAATTATTCTATATATTATTAATGAAATTTTTTGATTATGCAAAATGTTTTTTTTTCCCTTGGTACAAGAGTGATGTATGATTTAGCACTGGTACAATTAACCTTAAGATATAGTATGTAATAATTCATACGAAAATGATATAAAAATAAAAAAGGGAGAAGAACATATATTTATTAAAAATATATATATAAAAAATTGATAAAAATTAAAAATAAAAATTGTGATTCACGTGCTGATATAAATGTTGACATAAAATTTTGAAATATTATATTATATTATATAAATATGATTTTATATTTATCCGATATAAAAGACATTCATTGTCACGTCAAAATATAAATGTTGTTTAACCTTATTATTGTAATGCATTATGTTTTGTCCCACATAGACAGTGGAATGTGAAAGAGAAGTGTCATTGGATTCCACTTTCAAAATTTTTTTATTAGGCAAGTAGCACTTGCTAGTTGCGTTTATGGGGTCGTGTCGTTTCAGTTTGATTGGTATCGAGATTTATCGAAAATCTTATCTATCTTGACAAAGTTCAGACAGCAGAAGATTGGAAGCTTTCTACCCAAGAAAATTCCTGGTTTTGAACGTTGATGGGTTTGGGCGAAATAGTCAGTAGCTAAATCAGATTTGTTTGATGAAATTTCTTGCTCAGAACACCATACTTTTCAGCCTTCATCGACAAATATTATAATGGCAGAGAACAAGAACCAGGAGCATTTTGTTCTAGTGAATGAGCTCTGCCATGGAGCTTGGTGCTAATACTGTTATAAAAATTGATCTTGAGCAATTGCAGGGAAAATTGAATGGGCCACTGGAGAAATTTGCCTAACTGTTCCAAAGAGCAATTGGTTGCCTTTCACATAAATTTTCTGTTTTAAAATTTGTCTAATTCATCATATGCCGACTATTTAGCAAATTTTCTGCTACATAGCTAATTTGTCATGTGCGGACTATTTAACAAGTTTGGCTCAAGCTAGTAAGATTATAGTATGGAATTTGCATAATCCTTCTTTAGTATTGTGAACTTTTTACAGGAAGTACATGCTCAATAGCTCGAGGGTTAGGCTCTTCATTTAAATCCAAAGACATGTTTGATATTTGATCGAGTTTGAATAAAATATTTAATTTATTCAAATGGGCTTGAACAAATAAAATACACCCGATCAAAATTCGAACAGGGCTTTGATCACATCTTTCAAAATATAAGCCCGACGCGCTAATATTATTTATATATAAATATATTCAAAAGTATCTCAATATGCTTTAAATCAATTAAATTCAACAAAATTGAATCCAATCAATAAAATTCATTAAACTTGTTAAATATTTCAATCCATTAATAATTAAAAAAACTCATATTACATGATCTAATTAAAAAAACCAACCTAATAATATAATTATATTTTTTTGGTTGAAAAAAATTAATTTATTCGATTGGGCTTGGATGGGCCTGGTTTTTTTTGTTATTTATTTGGACGGGACTGGATAAAAATTTAGGTTTGAACATCAAGTAAAATCGGGTTTAGACACACAAGATCTGTTAAAACTATGTCTAAACCCAAACCGATCCTAATTCAGCTTGGCCATGGAAGATATGGTGGGCTTTAGTTGGACTACAGTTTGCTCAATGTATCATAGGTAAAATAAAAAATAAAAATAAAACAATAAAAACTAAAAAAAAAAATCATACGCAAGCTTTGTAAAGTAGCAATAAATATGCTTGGACACAACCCTGATCTAGTTTAGGGTTATTGTTACGGTTGAAAAAGCTTGGATTGAAAAAAAAAAGAGTATATTTAAATATATAATGTTTGGTATTATTTTGATAAAAAATGTTGTCCTGAGTTGAAATGTTTAAAAAAATGAATAAAATAATAAAAATTTAGAGATAAAGAAATAATAGTCATTTTACATATAAAAATTATGATTTATCACTTATAAAAGCATTTTTTTTAATGATACTTGTGATTTAAGTTTACAAATAAAAATTTAAAGGGAAAAGTCATATATATATATATATATATTTTATTTGGCATTAAGATTTGCTATAACAATTACAATACCATAAAATAAAAAATAACGATAAAAAATCACTTTCAACCTCATTACAATCACAATTTGATGATAACAATTTTGTTTGCGTTAAGAATTTAATTAGCGTCTTTTTCTTAAGAATGCTTCATTATTCTACTACAAAATTACAAGAAATTTATACTTTTCTGAAACCTGGCATTGGCTCTTAGGAAACTCTATTGGCTATCAAATGTCTATAATCAGTTTTTTCCCGATCACAAATTCAAGTTTATCCATTGTAGCGGCATAGACCGGGTAAAACTCAATCCTTGGCACTTGGCAGCGTCCAAGGACTCAATTTCCTGGTTTTCAACATAAATCTCAAGCTTGGGGCAATGTTCAGGTTCCAAATAAGGTTTCTTCCTTGGACTGTCTTGCTTGAGTTGCCATATATAAAGGAACTAGAGCAACAACATTTTGCTCCAAAGAAAGTAATGGCAGAAAACAAGAATCAGAAGCATTTTGTTCTAGTACATGGGCTATGCCATGGAGCTTGGTGCCATGGAGCTTGGTGCTGGTACAAGCTCAAGCCCCAACTGGAGTCTGCTGGTCACAGGGTCACTGTACTCGACCTCGCAGCCTCCGGCATAAAACATGGAGGCAATCCAAGATGTTCATACGTTTCAGGAACATTTTAGACCATTGTTGGCGTTTCTGGCATCTCTTAATGAACAGGCAATAGTTGTCGGGCACAGCTTAGGAGGCATGAATTTGGCCCTGGCCATGGATTTGTTCCCACACATGATTTCAGTTGGTGTTTTCTTAACAGCTTTCATGCCAGATACTGTACACCCACCATCATATGTCATGGACTAGGTACTACTCAATTTCCTCTCATATATCCCAAATATCTTCTATTAGAGATGAGAGCCTTATGCACTAAGTCGGCTTCTTTTTTATTTCCATTTATCTTCTATAAATCGTATATTCTATATGATGAAACTTTTACAAATATTAACTCCTTGATTTTCAAGGATTCAATTAATTTGTTGAGAAATGACAAGGGTTTCTGATAGAAGAACTGTTGTATTTGCTCTCTCTCTGTAGTATCTTGCAGGAGGTTCACAGGAAACTTGGCCAGATTATGAAACAGTAACCATCGGCAGCTCAGAACACCCTGTCACAGTGACAACTCTGGGCCCAAAATTCCTCGCGTCTCAGCTCAATCAGAATTCCCCTGTTGAGGCAATAATCCCTGGCTCTCTATCTTCTTTCTTTGTTGGTAAATTCAACTCAATTTCCATTTTTGACAGGTTTTTTTTTTTGGAAGGATCTGGAACTGGCAAAAACTCTGATCAGGCCAGGATCACTGTATCAGCAAGAGTTGTTCAAGGCAAAGAAGTTTTCTGATGACGGGTATGGATCTGTGACAAGGGTTTTCGTTGTCTGCGATGAGGATAAAGCCATGAACCTGGAAATCCAACGCTGGATGATTCAGAACAATCCACCTAAAGTCCTGATCATATGGCAATGTTCTCCAAGACCAAACAACTTTGTGACAGTCTCTTGGAGAATGCAAACAAATACGCTTAATATCAGTATAGCATTACATGTAAACAAGTGGCTTTTGATAGTTAATAACATCCCTCTGATTGGATGTCATTGTACTATGATTTTGATGATATACTAATAGTGATTAAGGATGGCTATTGGTGTTGTTGAGTTTGTTTCAATTTCCAGGGAGGCAAATTCTTTTGGGGCCTCACTCGCAGAGTCTGGAGTCAACAGAATAGATATGTTTTTTGCTTTGTTTTAATGTGGTTCATCAGTAAATTGCCTTATGTTTGCTGAGGTTTTGTTGCAGCTCATGAGTTATCCTTTTGTTGCTGCAGTGATTTGTTTACTTGTTGCTTTGTGCTCTTAGATTACGACTTTTTTTTTTTTTTTCTTTTTATAAAAGTATAAGCAAGAAAGGATCCTCAATTGGTTTACCAACATGGGATTGTTTCTTCAAATATGGATTTTAAACAACTTGCCTAAACTCAAATTTTTTATGAAATTGATCAGAGTTTACGTAGGTAAAGACTGTTTAGTACTCCTGTTTAGAGGTGGCAAACGGGCGGGCTCGGGCGGGCTCGGTTCGGATTCTTTTCGGGTTCGGGCTTTTTCGGGTTCGGGCTTTTTCGGGTTCGGTTATTTTCGGGTTCGGGCTTTTTCGGGTTCGGGTTTTTTCGGGTTCGGGCTTTTTCGGTTTCGGGCTTTTTCGGTTTCGGGCTTCTTCGGGTTCGGGTTTTTTCGGGTTCGAGCTTTTTCGGGTTCGGTCCCGGTTCTAGTCGGGCGGGTTTAGCGGGCCGGCTTGAAATATTTTGAAACTTTATTAGTTATAATTTTTTTTAAAAAAAATTTGAATGCGATAATTAATTTAATTTTTATATGATTTTATATTTTAATAAATATTTATATAAAAACAAATTTCTATATTTTAATATTTATTATTTGACAAAAATAATTTACACTTTTTTAATTTCTTACAATATTTATTATAAAATAGTAGATATAATTATATTCATTAAATGCAAAAGAAAATATTACATATAGATATTATAGGAAGAAAAGTATCAATTAATATTATCATTTACCAAAAAAATGCTTAATATGAATAAATAATCAATTAATTAGCTCTATTTTATTTCTAATTTGTTTTTTATTTGTACATAAATCATAATTAATATTATTGTATTAAATATAATCGTTTTCATTAATTAATCAAATGTCTCATTAAAAATTTAGAATATTAAATTAAAAAATATATTTTTTTAATATTTAATATAATTATATCATATACAATTATACACTACCATATGATTGATATTTTGTAGTTGATATAATACACTAAAAAAATATATTTATACAAAAAAACTTTGTGAGTTTTAAAAAAAGCATAATATAAATAATTATGAAATTAAAGTAGATAATTATGATTAAAATAATAAATTTTTAAATTTTAAACAGAAGTCACTAAAATTAGATTAATAAAAGTTTCATAATATTTTTTTATTTCCTCTGTTAGTTTGTTTTTAGTTTTACAAATTTCCTCAAACTTCTAGATGTTATCTTCTTCACTTCTTTTCTAAATGAATGTTTTGCTTATTTCTTTGGCCTTAGCCAAGAAAAATTGAAGAGCATAAAAAATTTGACTGGACTATAAATATAATCTATCTATAGAATAATTGAAATTGTTGATAGGCTTTCAAAGAATAAGAAAAGAAAGGATATGATTTCATGATAAATTATTAAATTATTGTATAAAATGGAATAAAATAAATATTGCACGTTAATGTATATATATAATTAATTTAATAATTTTCAAACAGAATTATCATATTATATAGTAACATGGTTAAAAAATTAATTAATTATTATCAAAATAATTATTAAAATAAATATTTACTAATTAGTTATCATATATAAGTATAACAAATTATTAATTTTTAATAAATTAGTTACATAATTTAAATAAAAAAATTAACTTAAAATAATTATTTTTGCACAATCAAGTAATGATGCATGTTTGTCTTGATCGCCACGTTGCATAATGCACAAGAAAAAATATCTACTGATATTATTTTAGTGGACTGATATAGATATGAACCGATAAGGTAGGCAAATAAATAAATAATCATATATGCTTAACAAAATTATACCTAATTAATTGTTATCAATTCCTTTAAATTATACCTAATTAAAGTTCTATAATTGTAGCTAAATTCTCAATTGATAGATGCAATTAGTTTAAGTTTGGAAAAATTATTAAATATAATATCGAAGTTTAAATAAAATAGGTAAAACAAAAAGCTGATATAATTTAATCATAATGATTATAAGACAAAATATAATTAAAATGATGAAATATGAATTAATGAGGAAAAAAATTATATAATTTAGTAATAAAATTTATACAAAAGACAAGACATTGCAAAAACTTAAATTTCCTAACTAGAAATAAAATTTGAAACATATAAATATTTATTGTTAATTTGATAACATATTTATATAAATTTTTTGTTCAAAAGTTTAATATAAATTGCTTTAGTAACTTATTAAATTATTATTATTTTTTATATTAAGTAATTCTTTTTTGAGTTTTAATTTACATTTGTTATTATAATTTCATATATGAACTTATTTTGTTATTGTAGGGATTTAGAAACTTCAATTTTAGATATCTTTTATATAGATTAGAGTTAAATGTATATTTGAATGAATCAAGAGAAGATTATAAGATTCAAATTGATGTTCTTGATTATTGGAAGAAAAATCAATTTCGACACCCTATACTTTCACTTATGGCTAAGAATATATTGAGTATTCCAATTACCACAGTTGCATTTGAATCAACATTTAGTATGAGTGGTAGAGTTATTAACAAATGGAGAAATTGTCTCATAACACATAATGCAGAAATTTTGATAACCACTCGTAATTGGCTGTATGGATATGATATAGATAAAGGTGGTAAGATTTTAGTGTCATTATTATTTTATTAATTTTTTATTATTTAAATTCTTATATGATTATTTTTATATATTTTATTAGATGAAGAAGATGAAACAATGAGATTTGGAAGGAAAGTTGGATTAAATTGAACTAGTTGGTTTATGGATGAGGATGAAGAGTTCTAATTGTAACGTATGTTGATATTTTATTTCTTACTATTTATATTGTTAAAAAATTAAAATTTTTTATTAAGAGTAATTATGATTGATCCTTGCCTCATTAATCTTATTTGAAGACAATGTCGCTCTTGGAGAGTTTAGTTGCTTCCTGCATTTACAATCTTTTCGAGTATATTATTCATCAAGCCGCTAGCGTTGAATGGAATGATCGTATTTTCCTGTTTTGTTCATCATGCAATGTATGACTAGGGATTGGTTTCTCCATGACTAGGTGGCTGTGTATGAGAATGATTGTATGTTTTCTATTTTGTTGTTCTTGTAATGTTACATGTCATAACTTTAAGTGTTTGATGTTTTCTTTACTGGTTTGTTTTTTACTATATTGGACTAATTTAGAACATAACAATCATTGACTTGTTAATGACATGAGAATTTGAATGCAAACATGTCATAGTTGAGTCTGAATCTTTTTTTACAGTGAAAAAGTTATTACAACCTTTAAAAGGGTATGATCCCCTTTTTTAACTTTCAATTTTTATTTTTAGTATAATTACCATTTAAAAAACAAATTACTATTTTTCTATTTACGAGTTATAGGAGTCAGAATTTAAATTCTAATTTTGTTAATAATGTATTCAATGTTTTATATGAAATATCAAATTTAAATAAATGTTACAATTATATAATGATTTATATATATATATATTTGATTTATTATTGTATTGCAATTAAAATTTTAATATGAAATAAATATAATAAAATAGTATAATAATTATTTTTATAATAAAATCAAATGTTATATTTAATAATATATTTATTATTTATTATTACAAATATAATAAGTATAATATTGAAAATTATTTGATATTGAATATTATATTGTGTTTTAAAATAATTTTATTTAATAATTGAATGTAAATATTTAATATTTATTTTGTTGATAATAAATTATTGATATAATTATGTAATAAATAAATAATGATTATTTTAAAATTTTATAAATTTTAATTAGAAAAAGTGTATTATTATTTATTTATTTAATTATTTTTTAATATAATAATTATATAATTATAATTCGGGCTTTCTCGGGTTATAAATTCGGGCTTTTTCGGGTTTCGGATCGGGCCGGTTTTGGGTCCGGGTCGTATCGGGCTCGGGCTTTTTCGGGCTCGGGCTTTTTCGGGTTCGGGTTTTTTCGGGCTCGGGCTTTTTCGGACTCGGGCTTTATCGGGCTCGGGCTTTTTCGGGTCGGGCTTTTCTCGGGCTCGGGCCTTTGACTTTTTGGTCAATTCGGTTCGGTCTCGGGTTCGATCTCGGGCGGGCTCGGGCGGGTTTTCGGGCTCGGGCCAACTTTTGCCAGCTCTACTCCTGTTTAATTTACAGTTGTAAATCTTACGGACACTAACTGAAAGTAAAAGTATTATGAATCAAATCGAATTCAAGTAAATATTAAGAGATTAAAAATGAATTCAAGTTCGATCAATTTAAATTTTTGGGTTTAAGTCTTTTTTTTTTTCATAAAATGAAAAAGCTTAAACTCATCCAAAGCCATCCAAGTACTATTATTTTTTTAAAAATATAATAATATATATATATATATATATTAAATCATATAATAGTTAATAAGTATGATAAAATAATTTCAAATAAATTCTAACAAAATTTATAAAGAACATGAAAATTTAAATCAAAATCTAAAAAATTAGAAGATCAAATTAAATTGCAAAAAAATAAAAGTAATTAAAACAATACATTAGTATACAAAAATAGTAAAAAAAATTATAATTATCGAATTGGGTCCTGATTTTCAACCTCATCCTCGTTTAATAGACTTAATATTTTTATTCGAACTCGTTTAAAAATTTTGACAAATCCTTAAATTTAGATGAATAACTCAACCTTTCAACAAGTTTAATCAAAAGTAGTACGCAAAAAATATGAAAATGATGCTTCAAAATGTTTGCCACTAGCTACTTTGTAGTTCCATTTTGCCACTATTAATGTAGCCAGCCGCCCAGGAGTTGCAGCTCAACAGCCTTCTTACAGTTGCAAAACTATTAGAAGCTTCATTTTGTTCTGCATTGCCATTGAGCACTAATATCAATCTATTTACCTACTGCCTTATTATAGCAAACCTAGTTGCATCCAAGTCAGGGGGCAGTGACCCTCTTTTAATTAAATAAATAAATAAATAAATAAATATCCAAATTGTATTAGTACATGGAATTACAAAAGCTAGAGGAAAAAAAGATTTTGAGTTAAAGTTTACGTAAATTTAAAATTTTGTTATGCAATTAATTACCAGCTAACTAGTAGTCTAGTAGCTTTAGATTTTTTTTTTTTTATAAAACTGATATTATAGAATAATAAGTAATATTTCAATTATCTCATAAATTAACAATGTTTTTCTCATTTTAAAAATCAAATTCGAGATTTTCAAGTTATACAAGTTAAAAGAATAAAGAACATAAATATAAAAAACATCCCATATAATATATAGCAATATTAACTAAAACAAAATTGACATGATCAAGGTTATGTGTCATGTCAATAGAATATATTTTTGCCCCCCACCCCCCCTCAACAACTACCAGCAAGAATGTTCACACTTGCAATGTCAGGATTGCACCCAAGGCCTAAATTAGCTGAACCATATTAAAAAGAATAATACTAATTAATATATATTTCTTACCAATGGGTATTCATGGTTTAAGACATTAACTATACCCCATAGGCATAGGCCGTAATAGCAATATCGTTGCACTACTTTCCATGGCTAGCTCCCTTGACCTACTTAATCCTTCATTAAAACTATATAACAGGGTAGCTTTCTCGTGATATATATGACCAGAGATGTTAAGATTTGATCAATTTTCTACCTTCCTCGCCTCATATGGTTGGGTTGGCAGCAAGCTGAACTAATTAGAGTTTCATGAGAAGTGAGAAAGATCAATGATATGCATGCATGCAGTTGAAAATTGATTACTTCGTCAAGATGTTTGGTCAGCTTGTTGTTGGGCTTCTTTAAGTTCCTCTCAGTTCTTTATATACTTGATAATTTGTTCTATACGGACTTGACTTGACTGATTGACTTCTAGAGGTAGAAAAATAGGCTAACAACCTATGATGCGACCCGGTCAACTCATACGGGTCGTGCTAATACGATCCATATTATTATAGCGACAGTTCGAGGTTGGTTATATGCTTGATTATATAATAAATGGTTATGGAAAATATGGCAAAAAAGACATTAGGACTAAATCTTCTTTTACGAAAAGTTGGTCAAGGATCCAATTTAATGCGATAACAGTAAGTATTAATTAGTTTAAAGTGTGAAGTTTGAATATTAAATTTAAATTGTCAGAATTCATATTTAATAGATATTGAATAAATATAATTTATTAAGAAATTGTATCTAAAAAATATAACTAATATAAAATGATACATTTATACCAGATATGTCCATTTAAAGTATTTATTAATTACTATAAATATTTAAATTTATGTGCTCAATTATCATATGAAGTTTTAAACGGGTAAGAGTTTAAAAAAAAATGTTGTTGTATTCTAAGAAATTTTTAAATTTTTAAATAAAATAATTAATATTCATTCCTCGATTTATTTTTTCTTTTCGTTATATTTCTATTTTTAACAGTAAGCAACTTGAGAACCATTCCTGTTTGTAAGAGTAGAATTAATGTGTTGGGGAAAGTTGAATGCTTTCACGAAGGCAAGCCAATGGTTGTTGCAGCAAAAAATCAAGAGAAAAAGGCCAAAATGTTGCTTATATATGGCCTCTTTTCCTGGCTAGCATAGAATAATAGTAGGGGAAGAAGGTTGGGGTTAGGAAAGCTGCTGAAACAATGGGAAGAAACGCATGCTGTCGGAAAGAGAGAGTCAATAGAGGAGCATGGTCTTTGCAAGAAGATAAAATCTTAACCAACTACATTGAACTTCATGGTGAAGGGAAATGGAGAACTCTTCCTCAAAAAGCCGGTATCTAGGCAATTTGAGTTATGGTTTTCTCCAGTTTATAACCTCTTTTCTTATACTCCTTTGCATCTGCTGATTGTTTTGGTTAAAATTAGGTTTGAACAGATGTGGGAAGAGCTGCCGGCTACGATGGATGAATTATTTGAGGCCGGGTATTAAGAGAGGTAATATTTCTCCCGAAGAAGAGGACCTTATCCTCAGACTTCATCGTCTACTTGGTAACAGGTATCATCATCTTCATATAATATTACTGCTTTCAAGTGGACTTGATAATTCGTATATATAATTTATATTCGTGTCATAAAAATTATAAATTTTTTATGTCAAATTCATTATATTCATGTACAATACATTTTAATCCATATTATATTCGTATATTTTATTCATATTATTTTTTTATCGTGTCATCATATCTTATTTAAAACTAAAAATGAGATTTTTACTTTAAACTATTCCTCTAGCTTATTAGATACCATATTTAATTATAACCAAAGCCCCTTGACCAAGGCTTACATATGAGAACTATGAGAACCCTTGTGGAAAATTTTGTGCCATAGCATGCTCTGAGGATTGGGAAGTAATCGATATTTTCCTTGAATATTGTAGATGGTCATTGATAGCAGGACGGCTTCCGGGGCGAACAGACAACGAGATCAAGAACTATTGGAACTCTGTGCTTTCAAAGAAATTGCTGAATGGCGATGTATCAAAGCCATTAAATAAGCAATGTGAACTTGAAGGAAAGGAATCTCAATCTGTCGCCAAAAATAGATCCGGTAGTAGTAGTACTCCTAACGTAATTGTACCTAAGGCCACTCGTTGCACTAAGATCTTAACCTCACTTGACGGAGGAAAATGTCTGATGAATGAACAATATTGCCCTCCTGCGTCAACCCCTGCGGATCGTTTTGATGATGAAGAATTCATGTCGGAACCTAAAATGGATAATGAGGTTCAATTGCCTAATGCCTTGGATTACTTGGATTTATCACACTCTTGGATAGAAAACATGTTTGAGAACAATAACATGCTTGAAAGTGAACTTGCACCCATGTTTGAAATGGAGTTCCAGAATCTGAACTCTTTTCCAGGATTGGAAGATGAATGGAGAGATTTGTTGTAGTCAAGCCCATTGATGATTGATTAGTCTCTATCATGTGCAAAAGAAGAGAACGTTGGGTTAATAGTTTGTAAATATGTTTGGTTTTAATTATTTATATTTATTTATTAATCTTAACAAATGATCACATGTGATTTTTTTGTTTATATTTATAAACAAACTCATTTAAAATGTGTTTAAAATTCGTTCATGAATTATTTAGTATTAGTATGTTAATCGATAATAATAATAATATTTTTAATTTAAATATTTATTCATAGATTATTTTAATATGCAATTCATAAAATTACATTTTTATATAAGATTTTTTAATCTAGTATAATATTTATATTAAAGTAAACACAATTTATTTGTATAATTTTTTTTAGTGTTCACAAATATGTTGATTTAAAATTCACTAATACGTATAAGAACATGTTAAAAATATTCTCGAACATTTATTCGTAAACATATTTATTAATGTTCATGAATTAATTTAACAAATACTGAACTGAACATGAACAACATTATAAACGAACAAATACAAATATAATAACATAGCAAACACGAGCCGAACATGAACAACATTATAAACGAATAAATACAAAGATAATACCATTTTCATGTTCAGCTCAAGAGCTTACACTAATGCAAATTAATTTCTCCTTGCTAGTGCATGCTTTGCTATATTATGTTCACCCTTCCTGTTTCAATTAAATTGAGGAGAGCTGAAGATAAATAATTTTCTAATGAAAATTATGATGAACTTATACATTGGGTTATCCATTAATAATTATGAAAAATACATACAATTCAATACATTATTAAAAGGATAATTATCAACTCACTTATTAAAAACACTTAATATATATATATATATATATATATATATATATATATATATATATATATGTTATCAAGCTAGGTGTTATTTGGGACTCGTGCTTGAAAAGTTAATGTCGGCCCAAATGCAACAAAACCACAAGGCTTGAGCTTGAATAAACCTCAAGAGTTCTAATATTATACGTAAGAATCTGGGAACTGATGAATAGATCATGAGGTCCTTGAATTCGACCCCTTCAAGGAAAAACTAAAAGCCCACACCGTAATAAATCTGGCACCGGTGCACGGAATGTGCAAAGGAGCTTGGTTTTGGTACAAACTCGAAAACCCGGCACCAGTCTGCTGGTCACAGCACTCGCCTAGCTGCTTCTGGTATCAGCTTGAAGTCAATCGAAGATATTCTTACGTTCCACGAATACATTTAAGCCGTACTTAAGCATCAGATATTTGTCCAAATTTAAGAAATTATTTAATTTTTTATTGAATTTGAATAAAAATATTATGTTCATTAAATATATTTAGACTTAAAAATTAAGGTCCAATAAAAAAATTGAGTATGAATTCATTCTTTTAAGTCCAAACTCAGTATAACCTTAAATTATAATATTTTTATTATTTTTATACTAATTTTTAATAAAAAAATTATTTTAATTTATTATATTATACTTATTAATTATCATATACTTTAATATTTTATCTTTTATTATAATTTTTTAGTTTGCTTTGATGGATTTGAATTTATTATATGTAAAACGAGTTTAAATAAAAATTTAGATCTAAAAAATTAAGTCGAACCAAATTTAGATACATTATAAATCTCTTAATATTTTATTTAATTATGATCTAAATCCTACACAACTCGTAAACATTTCTAAATACGAATTATAATCTAAAACATTTTTTTCCATCATTGTACGTGGGGTAGATATTAATTTCTATGGCCAATAGTCTTGAACCAAAGTCATCAAACAGGAGCTAATACTTCTACTTAAAGTCAATATCACAAATGCCTCTCTTTCGTCTCCATTTTCTCTTTCGGCTCTCTCTTGCAATTTGGTTTAGCAAGGTTTTGTTATATTTCCTGCAATCTGGCTGAAAATTATGTCATAAAGAAGGCGAGAAACATCCAACTGTGAAAGTTTGACATTTATTCATTTTACATGAGAAAATTCCGAGTAGTGACAAGTTGCTAACACCAATCATGCTCAAGTGTACTTCTCCAATTTCTTGAGGGCAAGAGCTCTGCTCTTTCGGTTTAGAAAACTTGTATCAGAGTCCAAAATCAGCTTTACCTCATCTGGTTCTGGTGGATTGTTTCCAATGACATTCCTCCTTGTGACTGCAGTACCCTTGATTGAATCTTCTTCATCTTTATGGAAACATCAGCAGTTTTTCAAAGACAATGGAATATTGAATGCAATGGAAAGTGTTCATAACTTGCTTTGGATGGATCCCAGAAGCAGCCATGTCCATTGCTGTAACCTTATGGCCTGCTGATTTCGCCGAGTAGCCACCTTACACTGGCACCATGCTCCATGACAGGTTCCATGGAGTAGCATTTCTTCACCATCTCTTCCTATTCCTATGTATGCCCCATGAACCGGTTGAAGTCCATCAATGTCTCCATTAATACCCTCTCTTTATAACATCAATCTATTCTATCTTTTAGTCAAGTCAAGATACTTGTCAATTCCAGAGATATCATCACATTGAAAATTGACAAAAGAAACAAAAAAAAAAGTTCAAAGATTATTATTGTTCAAGATCTGCGTGATAAACATGTGCTAAAGCCAAGAGGACAACATCTCACAGTCGGCAACTAAAATTCGAAACTAATATTAAGCTTGAAGAGGATAACAGCTTAAGATATGGCATATAAGCATTTTTATTTAACTGTTACACTTCCACCATGCATCAAGCAGGCTTGCCAGGCTAATAGTGGACTCGACCAAATTTCCTACCAACCAAGCAACTCTAATCATATTTCTCTGCAATTTCTTCAAGGCAAGAGCAGAGCTCCTGGGGTTTAGAAAACATAACCATGTGATCAGAGTCCGAAATCAGCATTACCTCATCGGGTGGATTGTTTTCAATCATCCACCTTTGGAAGTCTTCGTCCGTCAATTTGTCTTTGTTACACACTATGTACACTCGACGGACTGATCCATATTTCTCCCTGGTCAGTACAGTTTCTTCAATTGATGCTGCATCATCATAAAGACCCACAGGTCTGACTAACATTATCGCCAGTGTTAAATCCTGCCCATTTTACAATAAATAAATGAAGAAATATCAGCTCTCCTCTTAAAGGCAAGGAAAACTATATTGGAATGAGGAATATTTGCGAAGTATGTAAATGATAAAGGCTGCAGGGAACTCTTACCTCAGGAGGGGATAGCTGGTATAGCTTGGATGACATGTAATTCGGCCCACTAAGTAATGAGGTTGGAGTCTTATCAGGTCCATTACCAAAGGTAAATTGTGTGTCCATGAAGGATCCCGATCTTTTATGGAACTGTTCAAGAAAAGACCAGCTAAGAGTTATAGTTATACAAATATAGAATGCAAGAGAAAACGGATTGTAGCTGTACTAAGAAAAGACCAGCTAAAAGTAGCTATGCCTGCTGATGTCTGTGAAGATAGATAGAAGGATTGAGTGAATAGGTAAGTACCTCTTCACGCAAAGACATGTAACTGAGGTGAGGTCCTGGCATACTAGCAGGGGCAGAAACTGCGACAGAAACTTTCTCAGGGTATTTTTCCATGGCAATAGAAATGATGGTTCCACCCAAACTGTGTCCAACCAGAATCACCTTCTCCTTTGGTGGGAGAGACGCCATGAATTCCATCAATGGTTCAGAGTAGTCTGCAATCGAACGAAGCTCATGCACTTGTTTTGGATGGACCCCAGAAGCAGCCAGGTCAAGAGCTGTAACTTTGTGGCCTGCTGATTTCAACAGAGTTACCACCTTATACCAGCACCATGCTCCATGACATGCTCCATGAACAAGCACAAAATGACTCTTTCCCTTGTCCATTTGTCCTCCTTCCTACCCTTTCTTGCCTTTGATCTAGTATTCTAGTTCATGTGCTAATACTGCTTAGCCAAACCAGATCATTTCACACAATCACATCCAGGTCCATACTTTCAACATCAACCATCAATATTAGCCCCAGCAATCAGCAAAGCAGCAACTTCTGTATTACGTTTGATAATTGAGGTTTCTAATGTACCACTCCTGTAGGTCATAGCTTTATCAAGACTTTTGAAAATGAATAAACCTACAAATTTAACAAACACATAAATGAAAATCAGAACAAAAATTCAGTAACTTTTATAACTTGTCTTCTCCTACATGATACATTTTTCTTCTATCAAAGATGCAGTAGATACTTATCATATCAAGTTGATCAGATATCAGACAAGGCCTGCTAAGCTGTTTATTGTTGTTTTGCCTGTTAAGTAGAATGAAGTCCAACCAAGCCCATAAAATTCTAAACAAATTGTAATCAAAGTTTCAAATTTTAATCTGTCATAATTAAGGCATTGTCAAATCTAGATGAATCTTTCCCCACACCCACTACAATTAGGTTGTTCATTCCATCGGTTTTGTTAATTTTCAGTTGAATTGGGCTAAATCGAATTTAATCAAATTAATTTATTTTTGTTTCATTAACCAAACTGAAATTTTTAGCTTCAAAATTAACTGAACCATCCGAATGAATACTTCTAACTACGCCTGCTGCTCCTTTAACTGCTCTTCCCTGGTTACCTGCACACTCCAAATATTTCTTTATTCCTTGTGATAGTTATCATAGTCAATCAGAAAAGAAACAACATTAGCCTCATAAGGATCTGTTTGGAATAGGTCTTTCTTTTTTTCTTTGAATCTGTTGAATCCCAAGGCATATTCAAAATGCAAAAACTTATAGAATTTAAGAACACTTGAACAAGCTCAACATCAAACTCTTCATTCAAAAATTTCAGTATATTTCTTAATATTCAAATAATTCCAGCTACTATAAAGGAGATAGTATTTTTCAACTTGGGCTTAAATAAAACTATAGACTCGATAAATCAGAATCTGAAACTCCAATTCCAGTTATTGAAAGTTCAAAAGAACATGAAGATACGATTAACATTGAGAATTCAAAGCAAATACCAAGCGAACAGATAAAAAAATCCCCGCTTTTTCTGTGCATTAACAGACAAATCAATAGAAGAAAGAATAACAAGCATTAAACTTTTAAATGAAAGTTGTAAATTTGATTAACATACAGATAAGGCTACGAACTGAGAGAGAGAGTTAAGAGAACGTTTCCGGTTAAATGTTGAATTTATGGGCTTTCCAGAGTTTAAGTTATCTGAAAGAAAGATTGAAGAATTCTTGTGACAAAAAAGCGAAAAGAATATAAAGAAATTACCAGGTTAGATAGTGCTTTGGTTGTATACTGCTGGTGGTTCCTCGAGTTTGGGTCCAACGAAGAAGAGATGTTAGTCGTGTCGTGCGAATGAAGCTGTGAATTTATTTGATTTGAAAATTGAATGCAAGAACAGAGTTAAGTAATGGAAGGAGTTGTCCGCTCCGGATCCAAGGTGCAGACAGCTCACATGGCTATCAACCTAATCTCTAACACAAGGCAAGGCTGCTTGCTTAGCGGCTCATTGTCAATTGAGATACACTCTTCTAATCACGCGACTACGTATGACACATTCTTTCAATCTATTAAGAGTCCGATTGGATTCAACTAGCCCTATCATGTGGTGTGAATAGCACCTTTTGACCATATAACATAAAAATTTTATATAGTGAAATTAATTTTTTATACCTCTGTTTTAAAAATATTTTTATTATTTTATTAAAAAATATATTTTTAATAATTATTTTATTTTTTTAATTTTATTAAAATTAATTTTATTTTATTAGAATCAATCTTGTCAGTCCAAATTACAATTCTAGTTTAGTTGCCTTCTTCTATTCACAAAGAGCCACTAGGGAGGATGGGCAATATTAATATTGCTTTCTTCTCCCAGCCATATGACTATTTGGGATTAAACGTAAAGATTTGTGTATATAATTTATATTTTTGTTTATAAAATATAAAAATTTTATATTAAAAAATACGTTATACATCAAACATAATTTTTTTAAAATTTTTTATTATATTTATATATAATTTTTATAAAATTTTAATTAATATTACATTCATATCTTGATTTATGTCGTTTTTATATTGTAACTGTTATTGTCAAATATACTTATCACACATTCTGTCAATCTTATTAGCAATGATGAACAAAGTCGATTTTGAGATACTTGAAACGTTATGCATAAGGTGATGTTGGCTTGACGCAAAGAAAACATTTTTGAAAAAAAAAAGAATTACCTTATAACAAGTTGTGAAGTTAAAGGTGTAATCGAGTCGAGTTATGATATTTTTGTATACGATTTGATTCAAAAATTTGATATTTGAAATTCGGTTCAAGTTTAACAGAACTTGACTTTTGAAATTCGAATTCGTCTTGACAAAATATTCGAACAATTTGAGCTCGGTTTGATAAACCCAAATTCGATTTGTTAGACTTGATTTGTCAATTTTCAACTATATATTATGAAAATAAAATGATAAATTATTAATAAAATATTAAAAATATATATTAAAAATCGATTAGTCTTGTGAGCCGTTTGAATCGGATGTTAAATCTCAAGTCCAATTCGACTCATTACTCGAGTAATTTGAGCTCGATTCGAAAATAAATAAGTAAAATCGAATAATCACCGAGTTGAATTTGAATATCTTACGAATAATTTGACTCATTTATACCAATATATGGAGTCGGATTAATTAGTATTAAATTTGTAAAGTAAGATATTTAATTTACAAAATTAGTTACCACAAATTATATTATGAAAATTATGAATTTTAAAACTTTTTAGTAGATTGATAAAATAAATAAACAAATAAAAAATATGATATATATTTTTTATTTTATTTATGAAATTAAAATTTTTTTACAATTAATATATTAAAAAAAATCTATAGTTATGTTGTGTACGTTTTAATTCGATTTAAGATTTCACTAATTCAATTTTTTGTAAACAAATTTAATCATGTAATTCATTTTTTAATTTAAAATAAAATAAATACAACAAAATAGTGAACCTAATTATATTTTTCATCTTTATTGATTTATTTAACTTTAAGGCAGGGTCGGCATCAAAGATTTGGTTTGGATTTCGTTCGTACTACTGATAAGTAGTAACTGACTGAACAGTATATGGAGTTGGTTTGCTTCGGAGTGCTGCAAAACTAAGCGTATCAACTTTGAGTTACGGTCGGACCCCAATCTTCTTGGCTGCGTGCATGCCACCGTCATATGAAACCGACTTCCTGGCCTCCCTCGTACAAAAATGTACCTTCATAACCAACATCAAAAAAGCGCGTCAACTCCACGCTCTCCTCCTGACCGCCTCCTCAACATTCCTCCATTCCCCTTCCCCGTATCTCCACAACAATCTGGTATCCATGTACTCGAGATGCAACTCCCTTTTGGACGCTAAGAAAGTATTCGATAAAACGCCCAGTAGAAATGTGGTTTCATACAATGCTCTGATTTCAGCGTATGCTCGAGCTCCAAACCATGCTAATTTAGCCTTTAGGTTGATTCCCAAGATGGTTTTAGAGTGTTTGAGGCCTAATGGTGCCACATTCACGAACTTGTTACAAGCTGCTTCTTTGGTTGAGGATAGGTTAATTGGTTCTTTATTTCATTCTCTTGTTGTCAAATATGGATTCCTAAGCGATGTTTGTGTTCAGACTTCATTACTTGGGATGTACTCGAATTGTGGGGATTTGGAATCGGCTAATGAAGTTTTCGGTTGCATAGATGGCAAGGATGTTGTTGCTTGGAATTCTACAATATTTGGGAACTTTAGGAATGATAAGATAAAGGAAGGGTTGGCTCTCTTTTTTGATATGGTTAAGTGTGGGGTTTTTCCTACATCATTTACGTATTCAATGGTGTTAAATGCTTGTGGTAGGGTGGGGAATTATGGTTGTGGAAAAGTTGTCCATGCTCGAGTAATCGTTTCGAATATAGAAGTTGATCTACCTTTGCAAAATGCCTTGCTTGACATGTATTGTAATTGCGGTGATATTGAAATGGGATTGAATGTTTTTAGTAGGACTGAAAACCCTGATTTGGTTTCTTGGAACTCAATGATTGCGGGATTGGCAGAGCATGGAGATAGAATGAAGGCCATGGAGCTGTTTGTCGAGTTGAAGATAATGTCTTTTCCTAAGCCTGATGAGTATACTTTTGCTGCTGTCATTTCTGCAACTAGTTCACTCTCAGCGTCTGATTATGGGAAGCCCCTGCATGGTCAAATTACAAGATCAGGACTGGAAAGTAGTGTTTTTGTAGGAACCACGCTTGTGTCCATGTATTTCAAAAATGGTGATAGTGAATCTGCTGAGACGGTTTTCCGTATGATCATAAAGAAAGATGTGGTTCTCTGGACTGAAATGATTATGGGCTATTCTAGAATGGCTGATGGGGAGAGTGCCATTAGATTGTTCGCTGAAATGTGTCAAATGGGGCATAAGATCGATAGCTTTGTTCTCAGTGGAGCATTAAGTGCTTGTGCTGACCTTGCGATGCTGAAACAAGGAGAAATGATTCAGTCTCAGGCTATAAAAGCCGGATATGATGTTGAAATGTCTGTTTGTGGTAGTCTGATTGATACGTATGCCAAAAATGGAAACCTTCAAGCTGCTCAATCAATATTTTCCTTGGTTTCTAACCCTGATTTAAAGTGTTGGAATGCAATGCTTGGAGCATATAGCCTCCATGGAATGGCAGAAGATGCATTAAAGCTATTCGAGGACATCCTAAAACATGAACAAAGACCAGATCAAGTAACATTTTTGTCCCTACTATCTGCTTGTAGCCACAGTGGCTTGGTTGAGAGAGGAAAGTTCTTGTGGGGTTATATGAAGGAAAATGGTTGCCCGGCAGGGCCCAAGCACTATTCCTGCATGGTTAGTTTGCTTTGTCGAGCAGGATTATTGGATGAGGCAGAGAAAATAATTATAGAATCACCTTACAGTGAAGAACATCTGGAACTCTGGAGAACTTTGCTAAGCTCTTGTGTCACATATAGAAGCTTGGAAAAAGGATTGCATGCAGCAGAGCAAGTTTTGTTACTTAATTCAAGAGATAGTGGAACCCATATCTTGCTTTCAAATCTTTATGCTGCTACAGAGAGATGGGAAGGTGTAGCAGAAATAAGGAGAAAGATAAGAGACTTTACGTTGGAAAAGGATCCGGGGCTAAGCTGGATTGAAGATAAGAACAATATTCATGTGTTCTCATCTGGAGATCAATTGCATCCTCTGGTTAATGACGCAGAAGCTGAACTGTATAGGTTACAAGCGAACATGATAAGATCAGTAACAAATGACTTTGTTTCAAGTATTTAGCTCAACATGAGATCGACTGCTGGAAAACTGAGAAGCCTGCAAATTATTACTGGAATAACTGCTTCCCCAGGCAGGTGAGGCTATTCTAGAAGCCAGTGAGAGCTTTCCCTTCGAGGTACTATAGCCTAGACTGGATTATATGAACAGATTGAGTAGGATACTAAGACAATTTGTTGCACCGATACAACAACCAATTTGCCAAACTGCATAAATTCCCACTAGATTTCAAGAATTTTGCAATTTGTCAGCTATAAGCAAACCTTAATGGGAATTGATTCTTCTATCAAAATCAATGTATATTCTTTTTCATAAGTTTATGATCCAAATTCTATGAATGTGTTTATATATTTCTGAATTTTATGAATGGATTGATATATTTTATGATTTCTTGTAAATAAGATATCATCAAACATATACAGAAGCACGGTAAACGAAAGCCTAAGTGCAATCAGAGATTTAGAACTATAGTGATTTAACCAAAATGCCTGTATAACTTCACACAAGAATTACAGATTTTTCTATCTTATTTCTTCCAAATAGTCCTACCTACAATGTGTTCTATAGTGTTACAGTGCTGAAAAGAAGAAATGGATTAGGATCGATGTTTCACCAGAGCTAAAATCTTGTTTCTCTTAATATCACCTACAAACCAAAGCTAAGCGTTGGCTCTCGTCTCCGTACTCCAATATCCTTTTCCTACATTACAAAAAGACAATTACACTACTCAACGTGCCATAAAATACCAATATCTAAGCTCAAATAATATTCAAAATGCATGAAAAATTAAGTTCAAACTGCCAATTCTCCATTGACAGCCAAAATAGTTCCGTTTTCATCTAGCTTGAAGTGGAATTTTGCTTAGTTTCTTTCTCTTATTTTTACTCTTTCTCAGCAACCAATATCACAAAATCACAAAACCAAAGGAGAAAAACAAATGCAAAACCTTTAGAAAGAATTGAAAACATACTCAATTTTAAGCAGAAAGTTTTGAGGATCAGGGAGCAGATCAGCCCATTTGCTGCTGTAATTAGCAGGATTCTTGTCATTAGTAAAAAGGAAAAGTTGCTGTAATTCCTGCTGTTGCTGCTGTTGTGGAAATTGTAACTGTTGTGGCTGCTGGGGTTGAAAAAATGGGCTGCTTTGCTGGAAAAGTTGTTGGGGTTGAAACAACGGCTGATGTTGTTGGGGTTGTGGAGTTGCAAAAAAGGATGACATTGTTATTTTCCTTTAAAAATTAATGTTCTACGGACATATGAATGAGGATTGAGAAAGAAAAACCCTTTCTTCTTAAGAAAAATAATGGAGGAAAGTGAAAGAAGAAAAGATAATAAGAAAATGGAAATTTGAGAATATAGTTTCTATTTGCAAATTGGCATTACTCCATTTATTAGTAAGATATCATGTAGGTTGAAAAGTAAGATTGCCCTTATAAACAAAGTGGAAAAGATCATTAACCAATTAATTATTGGCTGTGGCCATAAACAAAAAAACAATCCCTCCATTAAGAATTAAAGATGCCTTTGATACTGAAGATCTTGCACTCAATAAAACGCATGAACAAAATGGAGTAAAGATTCTAAAAGATTTTGAACATGTCATCCACCTTCACTGGATGATGTCAGGCCAGGGAGGCTAGCTAGACGTTGTTGGTGATTTCCACCTCACCGAGCACTTTCCAAGTTCCGCCAAGAACCGGGATTTTCTGAATCCTGAAAGGCTGATATGTTATTTTCACTTTTGAGGCATCAACGACCTTTGAGTCTAATGCATTTTGCACCATTATAAATTGGCATCCCTTGCCAGAAAATTAACAAAGGCTTTGGTGGTCTGACATGGGTTTATGTTATATTCCATCTCTTGCACACTGGACTGCCCGGTGCTGGCTTCCGGCTGGTGTGCAGGTGGTGGAATACATCATTGAATCATGATGTTCGAGTTTCCTTGCTAGTTTCTGAAGGAAGGTGAAGGTTAGGCGTTTGCTTTATAACAGGTAAAGTAGGTTATCAGTTTTATTTCTCAACCAATCTTCTTTTTAAGATATTTAGATTTGTTTATATTTATTCCCTCAGGTGATCAGTGTCAATACTTATTCTGAAACAAGTAGTAGTTGCATTAATCTTAGCAGCTTTTTAGAAGTTCATGTTTGAGAAGGCAATCATGGCCTCAGGAACCGGTAAGAAGGTGTTCAGAGTGTTGTGGTCCGAATTCTAATAATATCATGGCCTTGGGAACCTGTCCAAGTTGGGCAATTCACTGCACAATACTCTTATATTATAGGATATAAAGAGGATTGTGTGTATGTATCCTTCTCTCTATTGTTTTGTTTGAACCTATGACCTTTAAATAAAAAAGAAGCACCCTTTCCTGTTGTAACAAGTTTCCTCTCAACTTGTAACAAGAAGTAGTTGCATTAATATGAGCATGGCATTTCAGGGAGGAAAAGTAAAACTGATTTTCATGTGTAAATAAAAGTTTATAAGTTCATAAGAGGAAACTGAAAAATAAAATTCTAGCAGCCGATTGTGTGCTTCTGTCAATACGTCGATCCACATTTGGTGCAATTGTACCATAAAGTATTGATTATATATTCCAGAGTTTTACTGATATAAAATTTGAGTTTCAATATTTTTTTTTTCTGGTCAGAGACTTTCATTATATAAAAAAGATTAATTTATATTTATTCTAAATGGATGATGGGAGGAACGCTACATAGCCAAGGACATTCACCAGGTTCTTTGTACTTTTAGCTATAAAGAACAGAGCTGCCCTTCTAAATTTCTGTCAAATACAGCTTGTGAAAATGTCCTGCTCTTCCAATTCTGAAATTCAACTTGGTAAAAGAAGACAGATATAAAATAAAGTGATTTTAGTCATGTGATCCAGAAAAACAACAGTAGGTTTCCAGGTTGAAAGCCTCAGGATGCTTGTCAATTTTCAAGATGGTATGGCTTGAAAACTGAAAGGGGTTTGGCTTTTATTTCTTTTTCTTTCTCCTAGTCTCCAAGACCCAGAACACTAAATCCATCCACATTCAAGACTGTCAGTCACATCAGTACCTACCTTGACTTCTCCAGCAAACACTATTCTTTGGGTGAAAAGGAGATTTAGTCACTGATAGTAATATAAAAAACAAAACAGACAAGACAAGCAAGATGTTTGAGCCTTTAAGGACTAACCACAAAGCCATAGAAAAATGCTCGAAAGTGAAAACTAACAACAAAGAGGCAAGACTGAACAATCAAGCCATTACAATCTGGAGAATCTACCAGAGATCTTCCCCTTCCTGGAAAATATTGTAGGACTAAAGTGGTTAAGAATCATAGGTCCGAACAATATCAAACTGGTATCACAGTTCTGTAGTTATCAGAGAGAAAGTGGAAGTAATTGGAGTTTGCTTCAGTTTTTTCTAGGATTAAGGCCAATTCTTATATCCAGCTCACAAATTCTTCAAACTTCAAAATGGGTATGTCTGCTTGTCAATTTGTACTTAAGTTTTTTAAGACATTACTGATTGAAAAGGCTTAAATGGCATTCCATCCGGTTAAGCAAAAAGCTATTTAGCCTCTTAAACAACATTGCTGCGGTGCTATCTACAAAATTTTTGCTGGCTCTGATGGAAGCTGTGAGAAAATTGCTTGTAGTTAGAAAAGCACGTAAGGTTTAGCATATCAACTCCAAAAACTACACACTCATCAGTTTAAGCCATGTTTCTACACCAAAATGGTAGACAAAGCAAACGAAATCACACGGCATTGAGTCACCAAAAGAAAAAGAAAAGGTCATAGATTCATAGTCCTGTTTCTAGTTTCATATAGCCAATAATTTACTCTCAGCACTCACTAATTCACCTTGTACTAAAAAAATCCAGGAAAAAAAAAAAAGGAGAGAAAGAAACAAGAGGGAAGACAATAACCCACAAGAGCAGATTCACTTGAGCCCATTTCCAGGTGTTGAAATAGCAAGATCAGGCCAAGAAAAGCAATCCCCACCAACAAACCCAGTTTCTCCACCTTCAAACTGCCATGCATTCCCCATTCCTGTAGCAGCCCCACCATTGCCACCAACAGTAGCTGCTCCATCTCCCATTCCTGGAAAAGGCCACATTCCTCTCCCAAGCCCAAAACCAACATCCTCAAGTCCTGGACTAATACCAAGCCCAAGCCCAAATCCTCCAAGAGCCAGAAAACCAGGACCCTGAGTGTTCAACAATGAAGTAAAACTTCCACAAATGCTTCCACCCCCATTGCCTTTGGATTCTCCGGCTATACCATAAGTTCCCTGATTGGCTGAGAGTGGCAGCAAAACCGGGGTGGCAGGTAATGGAAAGTTATTATGACCGGTGGTAGTGGTGGCAGGAATTGCGGTGGAATGAGTGGTGGCACGCGAACGCTTAGCATTTTTCCTGGTGCCACCACCAACAGGGATGTCCCTGAGGGTGCCACCATGAGTCCAGTAACGGCGACAGGACTTACAAAAATGGCGAGGCTGAGAGAAGTTATAGTTGTTGTAGTAGCAAAACTTAGTGTTGGTGGAGTCACAGCGTGGACAAGGTAGCTGTTCTTGTTCTGGTGGTGGGGCTCCCGTATTAAGGGCCTTGGTTAAGCGCCTGTTTTGATCTCCGGAATCCGATGGCATTTTCAGACAAAAGGAAAGTGGGTTAAGTTAAATCTCCTTCAAGTCTTTGTTTTTATTCTCGTTGGCTTAGAAAGCTTGAGACTTTCTCGGTGGGCAGTTTCGGATTTGCTGGCTGTGGGGTGGGAGAGTGAGGGGGGTGAATTTATGGGGAGAGAGAGTAAGAGAGAAAGAATGAGAGTGAGAAGGAAGAGAAGAAGAGAATCTGACAGACAGTGAAACATGTTCTGAAGGTTATATTAGCAGCAGAGAGAGAGAATCGAGCAGGCTTTACAGTGTTCTGTAAGGCACGACATTTTGATCAGTCGGCTACAGAATGGGCTCTGTTGAGGGTCGGCTCTATCAGCTAGCAATTCAGCAGCTTGGTATTGTTAACTGTTAAGTTCTTTTTGGATTTCTTTTAATCTTTTGACCTTTTAGATTTATGCCCAAAAAGAAAAAGAAACAAATTATAATCATCAGATGGATAAGAAGTCAAATAAGGGTCCCATTGTAGTATTCTGGTTTCTTTAATGATGTTCCACTTGGGCAGTAATCAGTAATGGAAGATAGGCAAAGTTCAAAGGATACTCCTGCTTCAATGCAGATGGCAGAGCCAAATACTGCTACATATGTTCAAACTGTACTATTTGTATAGACTAATGAAATTTCTATGGATGAAGCAGGCTTAGTGGATGAAGCATTATTAAGTAGGGTTCTGTTTCTAGGTAACAATTTTCTCCCCTATGCTGAAGCAATCATACTACGAGAGGACATTGGAGCAGAGACGACACAGAACTTAATACGGTCTTTCTCAGAATGACTGTTCCAATTTGGAAGATCCAAATGCAACTCCAAAGCTTAATTCCTTTGCTTTGGGTTATATTGTACCATTGCCATCATGCTAATAATGAATAGACCGAGGGTGAGTTTGGCTCACCTTGTACTAATACCGTACGATGAAATCATTCACTTTGGTGTTAATATTATAATTATATGTAAACATATAATTATTTTACAATAATTATTTTATCGTCACTTTTATTTTTAATTTTACCGAGCCAATACTGCGTACTATCATCATTTCCTATCAAACTAATCATGTGAAATGAGGCTAGACAAGCATGCCAAATGGTGCAGCTACTAGGCTGCTAGCAGTGCCTATGCAATATCCAACAGTTTCTGGCTAAGCATTGGGAGCCAACAGAATTTGAAACAAAGACAAAAAAAGAGAGACCGGAGTCATAGGAGTAGATATATGGCGTGAAAGAGGAGGATAGAGATTGAGAGGGATTGATGGAAGGTGGGGCAGTGCCGACAGAATCATGAGTGTCGGGCAGCGTGGGGTGCAATTATTGGTCTCCCCTCTGATTTCGGAAGCGTCATGTCCGCATCAGATTCCTCCTCCGTACCTCTTCCAATCTCTTGCCGGATTTCTCGCTCCACTGTTCTCATTTCTTCATTACCAAACAAGACTGTTCCTCTTTCTGGACACACAGCTTTGCTCTCTTTCACATGGTCACCGTTCATTTCATCCTGCTTATAGCCCCAGCAGGAATCAAGGGCTGCCATTTTTCAGGAAGTGGTGCTCCTCTAGTTTCTCTTCCATGGTCAAGTGAACAGTGTCCTAGGTTACGAACCCTGGTGAATGGGAGATTGATTGATTAGGGTTCATCCCAATCGACCATAGTACTACACTAAAACCACTACTGGAAAGTGGAACCTCAGTAGCGAAGCAAGAAGTAAAAAAACAGGACAACTCCTTTGTTTGATTAGATGTTTCCATGTTATAGATATAAGCAATAAGAATGATGAGTACCAGGGTATTACCAGGGTAGTTGAGTTTGCAGACTTTAATAAATTTCAGTTTTTTATATGTATATATATACATACATATATATATATACATACATATATATATATATATATATATAGTTAATATAACGGTTTCATTGATAGGAGAATGAGCAGGAAATTCAATTACATTTCGATATTAAAAAAGAAGTTTAATGTGATTATCGACATAAAAAATTATTAAATCATATAAATATTATTTTATGTGAATTATTATTATTATTTTTTTATTTATCAAAATCATTCTTATCCAAGCCCGACATGGTTAATCATCTAAAGGGATGATTGGCAAATGCATTATAGCCACCATTCTTTTGTAGGATTCTTATACACTGGCATGCTGCTACGCCATCCAATGAAAATCCTTTTATATGTTGTCTAGACTTTAGAGTTTCAATTCTTGACCGATTTGCTGGATTTTGGCGATATTTGACTCTAAATAATATCTAATTATCTAAAAAAGTATATAAATCTCGATTTCGAATGTCAACTTAATCGATCATACTCTTAAAAATTTACCCTCCACGTGAAAATCAAACATTATCAATCAATAGTATAAACCAAAGGTAAAAGAATGGCGTGGTCCAAGACGCAGCACAGACCAACAGTGGGAGCAGTCAGGGAGGACTGGTGCTGTTGGTGAATGTGGGTTTGGTTTGGGGTTAGAGGGGCCTTAGTTAGAGGCACGCGCAGGGCACAGTAACCATCTAAGTGTCTCCGCCACAACATGATATGTCGCTGTCAAAAAACAAAATCCTCATCAGCCTTCGATCTTTCTCAGTTGTGTGCATTCGGTCGACCATAATAACTGACATTTGCTTCCATTTGTTTCTTCACTTCCCTCTTCTTGTTCCAACTATCACCTTGTTCTTTTTGGCTTTTTCTTAAGAGTTTAGGATTCCCTTACAGACAATATATACTTTTGTCTGTCGGTTTGCTTAATTTGTTAATGAGCCAAGTGCTCCGAAACCTTCAACAATCCAAATTTACAAAGACCATCTTGTCAATATCATTGGAAAAACTGTACTTGAAGAAAGTATTTTTGACAAAATTTATATTAATTCATTAAACCCATTTTTTTTTTCTTTTGTTTTGCTTTGGACACGCTTAAATAATTGCGGTGCAATCAGGGGCAAAAGAACAGTTACATATGGAAGAAAAAGACAACCAAAACCTAAGATGAGAATGGAGGGCTGGGAAAGTGTGGAAGATTGGTTTCTATTCTGTTTACTAAGGTCGGTAGATAATTGCTCAAATTTGTATGGAGGACAGCTCACGGCTGGATTATTTTCCAATCAAGTTCAAGCCAGCTAGTTGTTCGTCTGCCTAGGCAATTAAGTCATAGCTTTTATTGAATAAGGTAGGTATACTACACAGTTTCTGCAGCGCAGGCCATGGTGATTTTGTGATTAGAAATCTTCGTTGAAAAGCCGTTCATCCACCTTCAACTATATAACTAGCAATTGCATGAAAAACTTTTCGAATCATTCACATTGATTGAAGTTTAAGTAGCTCACAAGTTTTACAGACATGGAACAAGAAGAAAACAGAAACTTTTGTTGGTGAAACTATAACAACTCTCTTGATTAATAAGAAATTTGATTTAAGATTGTAAATTTGGTCACAGAAGATGAAGGAAAACCCACAGCTAGAGATTACGAAGCTGTTTAAGACTCACTGGAGAGATAAACGATGAAGGAAAACCCATAGCTAGAGATTACGAGGCTGTTTAAGATTCACTAGAGAAATATACGATGAAGGACCCACAGCTAGAGATTACGAAGCTGTTTAAGATTCACTGGAGAAATATACTTTGTACTTCCGTAGACAAGTTGCCTAGCGATTATAAGATTAGCAGCCTCACTTGGGTGGTAAGGATCCCAGAAAACATGCTTGTCACGTTCATCGCACACGCTTGATGTTGGTCCACAAGGAATTATCCCTGCAAATTGGCCTCCATTTCCGCAGCAAGCTTTGCTTGCTGTTTTAAAACCTGCATAAAACAAGCTCTCAATGTTAGTATTTGGGTGTTACAAGCAGACATATCAGCAAATACGGAAAGATTCGAAGGTTTTGCTTGGTAAGGAAAAAAAAGAAGTCGGTGAAGTTGAGAAATTTTGTTAATCCAATGGTTAAGCTATGTTATACCATATTTCTCATAATTTGTGATGAGCTCCATCACTAGGTCATACACATTGGCATGAACAAATATGGCACCAGGGAGCTTTCCATTCAGTTCAGTCAGCAAATCCTTCAATCGGCCATTGTACTGCGTTGCAAGCTTATTCGGCAAATCAACACATTCGTTTTCATTCAATTGATTGATGGTTTTCTGGTAAGGTATGCAGCCTATCGGACCAACATTTCCTATGACAAACTTCCGAGCATCAAGCTGGTAAAGTCTCTGCCACCATTAACAGCAAAACATAGTTAAATCATGATCAATAAACAAACCAATTTTCTAATGCAAATTACTTCATCTGCATACTGTTAATTGGCTCCTTAGGTTATTGATCAAGTCATCGACGAAACCATCCGGACTCTCAGAAATCCTTGCTCCTATGGACAGAACCGGAAGAAGATAATTGTTGAGAAAATCATTTGCTCCAATTGTAACTGAGAAGATGGATCTTCTCGTAATATAATCTTTGGCCTTGGATGGACCCAACAATCTATCGATCTGTTTTCTTGTATTATTGAAGAAATCGATTTGGATATCCAATCCTAGCCTATTAACCTGCAAAATAGATTTAATCTTAGATTCCATAAACATTTGTGTGGAAATGAACGAAGTTATTGAAGGCTAACAAATATTCTTCCAGTTGCATTCATAATCCCTCCTCCTCCGGATGCATAGTTTACACCAGACAGTATAACTTTTCCTGTAGAATTTGGAGCAAGATATGGAACTGCATAGTTTGGTACTCCCAATTCTTCTCCTGTTAACAAAAAACAACAAAGTTTAGTTAAACCCTACTTAGGATGGTATGCATATAGGATACATTTTTGAAGTTGTGGGTTCAAAAGGGTTTAAACGTGTAATATCCTTTTCGAGTGAGTTAAACCCTAATTCAAACTATATGCATGTTGGATACATTTTTGGAGGTTGCATATTCGAAAGGATTTAGGCAAAATATCCTCTAGAGAGTTAAATAGATATACAAAAAGTAAAATTAAGGAAAAAATGGAGATAGAGCTTACCCACGATGTCACCTATGGTTCTGCCATTGCTGTAGCGGCCGGTTGGTTGTCCACCGGATGCTTTAAAATCAATTCCATTGGGTGGTATATTTGCCTTAGACAAGGTTGGTAAATAGTTATTATTACCAGCATCCACGAGAGAGTCACCAAAGACGAAAGAAGCTCCTATACCGCCATTACTATCTTCAGCAGCAGTATTAACCAAATAACTCAAACTGATGCACAAAAGAACCCAGGCAAGACTCCATGATTTCACCCTGGCCATGGCTTCTGGCTATCTTATTCCAGAACTATAACTGATACAAACAGCACCGTTGATCGAACTGGTGAGTATATAAGCACTTTCCTGTTAGCTGAGAGGAGCAAAGAGAATTAAACCCATTTGAGAAAACTTGTAAGCTTCAGCTTATATGGAGTTGCATTGGGTTTGACTTCTTTCTGTAAAGGCATGGACGGACTGATGCAAGGTAGTTGATCAACATGTCGTAAATTTCTCAACGTGTTATGAACTTTTAGGCCTTGCTTGAGGCAGAAGTAAGGTGGCAGCCAAGATTATATTATATATTAGTAGGCCAAAGCTGAATTGAGAATGTTCTGGTAGAGCCTTGGTGACTGGTAATCCAAGAAATTGAGATTAAATTAATGAGAAAAATGTGTTGTGCACAATTTGGAGAGAATCTTTACTAATTTTCTGTCAAATCTAATGTTTGCCATTAGTGGATCAGATCATCAAACCATGTTAAATAAATGAGAATTGTACGAATATTAAAATAAAGTTTAAATTGTACCCTGAATCTACTAATTTCTTATACCATACGAAAAATTATATAAAAATTTAATAAAAATTAAAAATTAATTTTATAATTAACCTGAGGACATAATTTGTAACAAAATATTTATTATTATGTTTTGGATGATTGGATATAAAATAAATACAATACATGGGCTAATTCCCTGTCAAGATTTGAAGGGTAGACCTTTGGGTAGCCTAATCCTATGCTTTCTTAACCTTTGAAGATGGTGGCCAATCCATTTTCTGGGCCCAGTATTCCATTTGGGATTGAAGGGTCCAGAGCCAGAACACAATGCCCAAATCTTCCACAAGAACAGGCTCCCATCAGCATCATGTGGGCTTAACACCAATCTATTAGTTTATACTTTTATTTGGAATAGATTATATTTGGCCCTTACAATTTTATTTTATTTTATACAGTTGAGGAGTCATCAATGAACTAAATTAAATTTTGCGTTCTATTAATAAAAAAAAAGATAAAATTATTCATTTATAATATATAATCATAATTTATAAATTTTAATGGTTAATCCATCATCAATTATAAAATTAAACTTCCAACAAAAAAAATAAAATATTACAAAATTGAATATGAGAAATTTTTATTTTGATGTTCATACATTTTTTGTTGGGTTTGTTTCATGATAAAACCGGATAAAATTTAAATTTTTTTACTATATTAAATATAAAATAATTTTTTTATTTTTATCAAATTTTAAATTTAATGGAGTATATATAAATATATATTTTATGATTTAAAATAGTACAGAAAATTTTCCTTTTTGTCTGGCAGTGCCAACTGGCGGCCAGTTACTGGCAATCTCCCACTTTCTCTTTTCCATCTCACCTTCCATTATGGGCTCGAAACTCGACCGTTGAGACACAGAAACGGGAAAACAGGGACTGAAAAGACACCAGGGGGATAAAGAAAGAGAGAGAGAGAAGCAGAGAACAATGGCGGCAATGGAAAGCAAAACCCAAGCCCTAGAAACCTCACCAACCAACTTTGATCGTCAGTTTCATCTCCAACCCAACAATGAGAACAAAACCCACACCCCAAAAGTCTCACTTTATGAGCAGTCAAGAGAAGAAAGGATCAAAGAAAACCTTCAAAGGATGCAGCAGCTTGGTCTCAAAGACCTCTCCAACTCCCTCCTCAACTCCAATCCTCATCTCTCTTCAAGGCGTGGGCGTCCCCGTTTTGGCAGTAAACCACCTGTCACCCCACGATCTAATCCCTTGCCGCCATCTGCCTCCCTTCGCCGCTCCTCCAGGTGATTTTATTGTTGTTCTTATTCTCTAATATCCATAAGTATCCATTTGACCGTAGTAGAAAGGGACACTAAGGTACCAGGAAAAACAGAAAGCAATGAATTAGAGCCTTTGTTTTTCGTTGTTGTTGTTGTTGTTAAAGCTGTGTTGCCAGTACTTAAAGCTCCTCCTTTTTTGAGGAATTAAGAAAGAGAAAGCAAAGGACGAAGCTTGTAATTTTGGATAATAACAAAGTTCAAAGCTAAATAATGTTGATGAAACTTTTTTGTTCTTTTTGTTTTGTGGGGTTTTTTAGGTTGAAAAATACTACTCCAGTGACCTATTCAGAAGTGGTTTTGGCAAAAAAAGATGAACTTTTGGAGGATTTGGAGCTGAAGCTAGGGGAATCAGAGGTGTATACAGAAAAGCATGAGAAGCTTTTGGGTAACACTGACAGGAGCTGGACACTTTTTGTGGATGGATGTGGAAGTGATGGGAGACGGATTTATGATTCTGTCAAGGGAAAAACTTGCCATCAATGCCGGTGTGGGAGTCTTTCCTATTTCTTTTATCTGCATTATATCTGCATACAGAAAGCTAATAGTATTGGTTTATGATGATATAACGTTATGAACTTTCCATGGAAGTATGATATAATTGCGACATTAGTAGTTTTAGTTTCTAGCTCATAAATATCTTAAAACTCTAAAAGGGGTCAATTAGATTGGAGGAAAGAAATTTTAGATTTTCTAGTTTTCACCTTTATCATAGATGTTTAATGGATGTTTCATTTTTGAGAGCTTGAAAGTTTAAAGGAAATCTCCTTTCAACTGCTTTTACGTTTTTAATGTAAGGGCTACAGCATTATATTGATCTGAGTTCTGTCTTTGACACCACTTGTGATTGTGGCGACTGATGAGAGGCAGGATGCCTTGCTTGATCATCTTCTAAGCTGGCAACCTGGCCTGCAGGCGGAAGTTGGTTGGAGCAGTGTCATCAAGTTTATTATAACTGTAGCATTACCATTGAGCTTTCGTTTGTTCTCTCCCCCAAGTCATATTGCCTCCAATTGTGAGCAAGATATTATTTCTGTATATAACCATTACTTTGTTAATTTTAGCAGCATTTGAATTGTGATGGTCTTGTAACAGTAAAAGCGTTTTTTTACATTTTTATCTTCTGCTTCCATATTGCTACCACTCAGCTATTTGTTGTTTGATAATAATTTTTTTCTTCATAGTTAATTATCAAAATTTTGTACCTTGACTTTAAGCTGTTAACTTGATTTCATTTAGCTGCAAGATGAAAATGTTGTTTTGCAGGCAGAAAACTCTTGGTCATCGTACTCACTGTAGCAAATGCAACATGATCCAAGGACAGTTCTGTGGAGATTGCTTATATATGAGGTGTGCAATTTTCTTGAAGTTATATAATTTCCATCTTTAATCACTGTGCGTCTTCTTGTCCTGCTCTACTGGTTAATTTTTTATTTTATCACTCATAAAACTAGGCATTCTAACAACTAATGCAATCAGAAAATCTGTTATATCCACAGTTCTATATTTCCTTACAATTCAAGCACATAATTTTGTTTCTATACGCCCATCATATTTGGTAATTCCTGTCACCTTCCCTGGTTGATTCCAAATTATTAGTTTAAGTAGCTCTTCTTATGTCTTCTCTTCTTGTTATGGCTGGTTATTACATTCAGAAGGCGGAGCTGTTTGAAATGATTGAGACCAAGTATTCTAGCCTGACTAGAGATGTTCTGACCCTAAATATCTTGCCTCAAATTGCCGTAATATTATATCTTTTAGAAGTTGCATTAAGATATGGGAATAAGGGAGGGATAATTGTCAAAAAATTCTCCAAGTATCATCCTGCTCATGCTACCTACATTTGGCTTGTGGATACTTGTTATCTACTGTTATGTTTGATAGTAGGCCTTCAGCACCTTCCTCCCTAGTTCTCCACACAGATGTCACTAAATATTGGTATTTCGAACATTAAGCTAGATTATTATCTTTTAGAACTTTCAAAATTTTTAGTTCTAGATATTTATTTCATTCTGTTGGTGGTTTTGTTGTCAATTTTCATTCTAAAATGTGCAGATACGGAGAGCATGTGCTTGAAGCCATAGAGAACCCAAATTGGGTTTGTCCTGTGTGTCGGGGAATTTGCAACTGTAGTTTGTGTCGGCAAGCAAAAGGATGGGCTCCTACTGGCACTCTTTATAGGAAGGTAAGTCTATCAATTGGGCATGTTTATGCTTAGACTTTTTTTATTTTGAAGGTGAAATTGGATCTAAGCTTCTTTATCCACCTCCCAGATATCAAAAATGGGCTTCAAGTCAGTTGCACATTATCTCATTCAAACCCGGCGTGTGCAAACCAATATTGAAAAGAATCCAGATAATATTGATCAAGTTTCTGCTAGGAGGTCACTGTCCTTTCCAGCCCTAGAATTGCCATCAGAAGAATCTTCTAAGGTTGATAATAATCAGAAGCCTGAATCTGAGGAGAATGGCTTGAACAGTGAGAAAAAAGAAAACAATGCTCCAGACATAGTTCCAACTATTATCCATCAAAATTCTTCAAGAAAATCATTGCTCTTTACAAAGTATGAAGCAAAATTTGAAAAAGGGGAATCTACAGAGATCAACCTTGATGTCCATGGGCAGCTGGGATTTTCAGAGCTGGATTCTGGAAACAAGAAAGATGATGAGTTCAAATGCAAACATGAGAAGGAATTGAATTTCACAGCGAAAGAACCTAATGGTAGCCCTGTGGCATTGGAAAGAGGACCTCAAAAGAAGCATGCTTTGTCCATTGAACCAAGCCCCGAGCGTATTGCTGGAAGACTAAGACAAAGGCATGGAAAAGATAGCAGCCATAATGATGGGACAATGGGGGTTAATGACAAAGTTTTGGATGTTAAACGGACTGTAAACCATGTAGTCTCAGAAAAGAAAGTAGTCGAAGAGAGGGAAACAGATGATACCAACAAAGATATAGGCGAAGGCTATATAGCATCAGAGAGTAGTCCAAAGCTTATGAAGAGGCCTGCGTCTGCTATGGAACATAGCCCAGACAGTATTGCTGAAAGGCTTAAGCAAAGGCGTCAACAAGGCAAAGATCATGATGACCTGGGGTTACCAGGGGCAAATGAGAGTGTATCAGATGCGAAGCAGGTTGTTGAAAACAATTCATCAGGGAAGGAGTCTGAGGCCAATCCGAAGCATAGTACTTCTGGAACTATTATGGACTGTATAGCCAGAAGATTGAGGCTTCGAAACAAAGCACCTTGAGGCAGTTTCCTCATAAATCGTAAGCCCTTTTGTCAACTAGGATTGAGTTCATAATGCATTTATTGACACAGTGGAAGTAGCCTCAATTTTAGGGCTTATGTCTAAAAGAAAAATTAGTTCAAGCCAGAGTCGGTTTTAACTTTCAAGAGTACTAATATTGCAAATGTTTAGTACGTTACACTATGCTTTGCAACATGTTTTGGGTGCTTCCAGGATCCATTATGAAGCTGTTTTCGAGATTTAACATTTTAGATTATCTTTATGAAGCTGCCATGAGCATGTATTACCCCTCACTGTTTCAACTTTCAAGTGCTAAATAGAAAAATAACCCTTCTCTTGGTTTGGAGACGGAAAACCTTTTTGAAGGTAGGCAATTGGCACCAATGCAATGGCGTGCATTAATGAAAGTAATGGAAAGATCTGGTTCAGACTGCAGTCTGGCTTAAGTTCAGACTCGACTTAAGTAGTAAGTGTGGGAAGAAAAAGTAGTCCAGGACCAGACATTAAAGCCTGTTTCAGCCCAAAGATTTAGTTTTCCCCAGACAAGCTAATCAATAATCATGCTTATTAAATATTGTTATTCAATGTCTCATTAATTCTGAGAAAACTTTTACCAAGCAGACTGCAGTGGGCTTTCAATGTCAAAACCAAGACCTTGAACAGATAGCAGTTTTGCTGGCATTCTTCTATGAAAACAGAAACCTCAGTACAGCGCAAGTCAATTTTCAGTTGCATGGTCCACCAAAATTAGACCTTTTGCAACAGAACTTGCAAAAGAATGGACATAGAAAAAAGAAGAAAAGGAAAGGCAATATGAATTAAAAACATCCATGAATAAAAAGACAAGGTAGCCAACGAAAAGGTGATCATCTTCCACTCATTGCTATCAGATGAAGCCTCCCTGACCCATCTTTTAACAAAGCTGATGATGGTTCTTGTCTATTGAAGAACAATGATAACATGCGTGGACATGGATGGTGAGTGAGTGACAGTAAGAAAGCATTCCCTCAAGCCATGTAAATTTTGAGCATAGTGAATTCAAGCATGGGAAACATTTGTTTTTTCACGACACATGTAATTGTACATTTAAGTAGGAATGTTGAGCTTGGACCAGACTTTGATTTGGTTTGGTGGCAATAAAACTCAATTTGCAATGTTTGTTTCATTGTTTTATTTACAAGATTGTAAAGGGTATTTCTAGATTTAATTATATCAATTTTTTTGGACAATTTGAATATTATACTTTCTAAAAGGGATTTAATGCAATCAAAATTTTATTTTATTTCATAAGAATTATTGTTTCATGAACATTTTTCTTGTACTATTATTATATTGATGGTATAAATGATTTTAGCTTTAAAGCATCAATTTAGCAAAAATTATATTCCCTTCACTAGGTAGCCTTTAGCAAATTATTATTGTTAACGGCTCAATGATCATTGCTTAAGCCACTGGAGTCTATTGTCAAGGTTTGACCAAGGGTAGCTTGGTACTTTCAAACGATGGTTGACTCATCATGAATCGTGATCATTATAGGCTGGCTTTTTACAAATAATTACTGCTATAACAATGCACGTGCTCACCATGTAATGTTGAGGAATGATTATATATATTAATTATTTATTTTTTACAATTTTTTTGTATTATTCTGATGCATTTAAAAAAAAAAACACATGATTTTCCTTGTTAGAAGCATATTTTATAAAAGCAATTTGAATTAAAGAAATTTTAATTAATAAAATCTTAGTTTCAATCCCATATGCAACCCCATCCATATATTTGTTTGTTTTCTTTAAATCATATATTTTGAAGATGAGGCCATCTTTGATGTGGCTTTTTATTATTAAAAGAAAAATATTGCTTATGTCCAATTCTAATTAGACTTAGCCTTACAATTTAAAATAAAAAACAAAATTCAATTTTGACAGATTAACAAATATGAACTAAATCCATCATTTCACATAAAATACAAAGATTAATCGCACAATTTGACCTAAAAATAACATTACTTTTTATTTAAAACATAGGATTCTTAGATTTTCTATGAATTTGGGGCTAAGTTGTAAACCATTTCATAATGTTGCTGGAGGGAATTGAATTGAATTGAATTGAATGTTCCCAATATGTAAGAGCATACATCAAGATAAAAGATGTAACTTTGTAAAAGTAAACCAAATTGATTAGTGGAATGTTTTGGAGAAATGGCATATACCATTGCTGACTTTTTTAACACAAAAAAAAAAAAAATTCTGATTGCTGGTTTGCAGACTTGCAGTCTTCTACACCATCATTAGCTGATGGAAGGATTTTCAGCACTAAGTAGTTTAGCAAGATCAAATCTTTAGGCCTCCAACAATGCCAATGAGCTACTAACTTTTTTTTTTTTTTTAAACTTTCGTTTAAGATTAGTCAATTGGCCTTTTACTTTTGAGGCAGGTTATGGGGTTTTGTGCATTGGTCCTGCTATGGAGGAGAGGGAATCCAAAGGCAGTGGCTTATGCGTTTTGTACTTTTGCCTGTATTTTTAATGAGTATGGGTGGGTTTTGAATACCATTTTTTTAATGCAACTTCAATAAATAAACATTTTTTCTTACAAAAAAGAAGATGATGTCCAAAGTGTGTGCAAGGGTTAGGTATTGGTAGCAAGGAGTGAGCAATTTAGTAGTAAAATTTATTGCTCATGTCAAGAACTAAGATTTGGATTTATGTACTAAACTTTAAACACTTGGAAGGTAGTAGTACATAATTTGAGTAGAAATTTCAAATATAATACTCTTTTTTGTTCGTCAAAAATGAAAATAAGATTATAGTTACTGGCAGCTTTTTCTTGTGAGTGTTTTAATCTATCACAAGTTTTTTTTTTTTGGCTGAGAGAAGAGTTTTTTAGATTTCGTTTAATATATCCTTTCCTTGAAACGATCCAAGCAGATTTATTTATGCCGAGTTTAACGAATTCATAAGAAAATACTAGTATTCTTGAATGGTTGTCAAAGGTAAACTTTATCACAACCATGCTCAAGTCATTTGCTTTAAAATTTCTTTCTACTTTTCAGTTTCGAAACACTCTCCTCAACACAGGTTGGTTCTGCTAATATATCAGCCTATTAATATAGTTAAACAGTTTTGCAGCATGTACATGTGAAATCTTTTTCCTGCTAAAAGGGACAGAAGCCCCACATCAACTAACATATTTAATAAGGATTCCATAACTGCATGCATGATGTTCATAAATCTTGGCAAATAGCGTTTCTTTTTTGGGCTTGGGGATACAAAATCTTAGCAAATAATAATTAATGCTTAGCAGTTGGAAATGCCAGCTGAAAAACAATTGTTTTGATACTGGATAATAGTAGAGCATATGGTTGAAACTTAATATCAAAGAAATTCATTGAGCTATAGGGGTTTTCAGAAATACCACCAGAGTTGAAAATGGAAAAAATGATTAACGATGTTAAATAAGAAAAATAAACAAAATGAGAAGCATTAAAACATGTCACTGGGGCCATTGGACTTTAACTAGCCTACATTGAAGAAAAGGAAGCTGAAAAATTGATGGATAACTGGGAAAACACTGTGCTTTCTTTAAATTTTGGTTGTTTGACTAAAATTTGATGGACTCTTCTTTTAAGAGAATGCTGTGAAAGGATAATTAGAAGTCCATAGAATTAATCTGTTCCCAACTTGATGTGCCCTTGTATGGTAGCATAAGTCTTTTTCCATTGCAAATATATATATATCTTCGTCTTCTTCAACAAATAGCTTAAATAATTTTTAGTCTTGACTTGAGCCCTGACCTGGCCCATAATAAAAAATAACATTTCAATCAATCATCACATGCTGCAAAGCAAGGATTTTCTTTTCCATTCTTTTTTCTCTTCTGGGTTGGAACAATCAAAGTTTGAAAGAGTGAGAAAGCAATATAGCCAGAAAAACCTAAATAATTCAAGCTTCAAGATTTTCCATATCATCCTTAAGTTTTTTAACAATGCAAAAACTTGGACAATAAGAATTCCCCTTTTATCAGATTGGGTTGCCACCCTTTGCAATTTGCACAAAGTTGACAATAGTTGTTATTCTTATTTGATGACCTCATTTTAGATAATTTAAAAGAAGCATTTTTCCTTTTGGGCCACTTGCTTGGTAAGGTGCAAGTCAAATATAGTTTTGCAGATAAAGCTGAGTAGTTTTTGCAATAGAAAATGAAAGAGAGACAACAATTGAAGAATAGAAGTATAAATAAATGTAAACTTCTGATGGGAAGTTAAAAAATTGATGGATTAATAGAAGATTCAGGGGGAGGAGAGGAGGATTGGAAGAGGTGGACTTTTTAGTTGCTTAGTTGGACAGAAAACAGCTTTTACAAGCCAGCTGATTTTTTGACTTTTAGCTAAGACAATGTGAGGAAAAGGTTTTCTGAGAGGCCCCATTCACCACAACCCACAAAAGAAAAACATGAAATTAGGTAGTTCATTAAAAATTAGATTTGATTTGTGAAAGAAAAATAAAAAATAAATATTAACACAGTAACAAGGACTTCCGTTTGATGTCTTTTCTCACAGTTAGCTAAGGTGGAAGATCTTGGAGAGAGAAAGTGAAAGAGTGAGAGAAAGGGGACAGTCAATGAAAGAGAGAGAAGAAAGAGGACGAGAGAGAGAACTACAGCGGATTATCAATTCTGGTTGCATGTTTTTGGATTTACTGCTCCCCCAAGTAAACGTGCATTTGGTGTAAAGGAGTTGGCTTGCTTTTATTTGTGGTGCAATTAAGAGAGAGAAAGGGAAAGATAAAGAGAGAAAGGTCCAGTCGTTTTAGTTGGTTCTTAGTTGTTTAATGGAGCTGCGGATTTTTGGTTGAAGAAGGATTCTGTTAAAGTTCTTGTTTTCTCAACTGTCCTGTTTGGGGAGAGTTTTCCTTGTTAAATTTTGGGATCTGGAATTTGGGGTTCTAGGGCTTCAGTTATTCAGCCTTTGACTCATTAGTCTCTTCATTGGATTCCCTTCCAAGTTTTTGTCTTTCATGTACTTTTCTTCAAAAGAATTGGCTTTTGACTTTCTTGTATACTTCCAATTCTGGGTTCTTTTCTGTGTGTTTTGCACCTGGAAATATTTTGTTGTCGAGCTGATCCTGAGATGTTTTCTTTTTCTTTAGACTGAGACTGGGATTTGTTGCTGGATTTCTTATGGTTGTTTGTCTCTGAATTGAATCCTTTTCAGCTGAATTTAGGGCTTTCTTGATCTGGTACAAGATTCCTCCCTTTTGCTTTGAGTCGTAGAGTTTGAAAATTGAACCCACTTAGTACAAAAAAGTGGGGTTTTCTTAGATGTTTTAAAACCCTTTTTTCTTTTGGTGGATCCTGAGCTCGTCTGCTTCCTGGGTTGTCTCAAGTTTTGCCGCTTTGATGCATCTTTCACTGTGGAAACCCATATCCCACTGTGCTGCTCTTATCTTAGACAAGAAGAGCAGGAGAAGAGATGGCTCGGAATCTGCAGCTGAAATCAAGAAGAACCCTGCTATTCTCCGGAAACTACAAGAGAACAAGCTAAGGGAAGCTCTTGAAGAAGCATCTGAAGATGGGTCTTTGTTCAAATCCCAGGACATGGAACCTGATTCGCTGGTCAATCAAGATGAGAGCTTGGGACGATCAAGATCCCTTGCTAGACTCCATGCTCAGCGTGAATTCTTGCGAGCTACTGCTCTCGCCGCGGAACGTATATTTGAGAGTGAAGATTCTATCCCTGATGTCCATGAGGCTTTCAATAAATTCCTTACAATGTATCCAAAATACCAGTCATCAGAGAAGATTGATCAGTTGAGGTCGGATGAGTATGCACATTTGTCTCCAAAGGTATGCCTTGATTATTGTGGATTTGGGCTTTTCTCTTATGTTCAAACTTTGCATTACTGGGAGTCTTCTACATTTAGCTTGTCCGAGATAACTGCAAACTTGAGTAACCATGCACTTTATGGTGGTGCGGAGAAAGGCACCGTGGAATATGACATAAAGAGCAGGATAATGGATTATTTGAACATTCCTGAACATGAGTATGGCCTTGTGTTTACTGTAAGTAGGGGGTCTGCATTTAAGTTGCTGGCTGATTCGTATCCTTTTCACACGAATAAGAAATTGTTGACCATGTTCGATTACGAGAGTCAATCTGTTAATTGGATGGCTCAGAGTGCTAAGGATAAGGGTGCAAAAGTTTACAGTGCTTGGTTTAAATGGCCAACTCTTAAACTTTGTTCAACTGATTTGAGAAAGCAGATTTCAAACAAAAAGAGGAGGAAGAAGGATTCTGCGACTGGTCTTTTCGTTTTCCCCGTGCAGTCTAGAGTAACGGGGGCTAAGTATTCGTACCAGTGGATGGCATTGGCTCAGCAGAACAATTGGCATGTCTTGCTTGATGCTGGATCATTGGGTCCCAAAGACATGGACTCCCTTGGCCTGTCCTTGTTTCGGCCAGATTTCATCATCACATCTTTCTACAGGGTGTTTGGATTTGATCCAACCGGCTTTGGTTGCCTTCTTATTAAAAAATCAGTCATGGGAAGCCTTCAGAACCACTCTGGATCTACGGGCTCTGGAATGGTGAAGATTACCCCTGAGTATCCTCTCTATCTGAGTGATTCTGTAGATGGTCTTGATGGATTGGGTGGAATTGAGGAGAATGAAGTTAGTGCGAATGGGGATAAGCCCTCTGAAAACCGTCCAGGAACACAGTTGCCTGCCTTTTCTGGTGCCTTCACATCTGCTCAGGTTAGGGATGTATTTGAGACAGAAATGGATCAAGATAATAGTTCCGACAGAGATGGAGCAAGCACCATATTTGAAGAAACTGAGAGCATATCTGTAGGAGAAGTGATGAAAAGCCCTGTCTTCAGCGAAGACGAGTCATCAGACAACTCATTCTGGATTGATTTAGGTCAGAGTCCATTGGGGTCTGATAATGCAGGTCAGTTGAACAAACAGAAAATTGCCTCCCCTTTGCCACCTTTTTGGTTTAGTGGCAGGAAGAACCACAAGCGGCTCTCTCCAAAGCCAACATCAAAGATATATGGCAGCCCGATATATGATGATAAAGATGTTAACCCGGTGCATGATGATCATCATGTGTTATCCTTTGATGCTGCTGTTCTATCAGTTTCCCAGGAACTGGACTGTGTGAAGGAGATCCCTGAGGAAGATCAATTTTCAGGAACAAATAACACCTCACGAAATCATAAGAAGGCTTCAGAACATTCACATGTTCTGGAAATCCAGGAAGAGCAGGGTACCAGCAAACCACTGCCTGTGGGGTCTGTATCCAGTTCTGCTATAAATGGAGCTCGCCTCAATAATTCTTCTGTCTTTCAGAATAATGGCCTAGCAAATGGCTCTACTTCTGAAATTTCCTCGGAGATTAAAGAGAGTGCAATAAGAAGAGAAACTGAAGGTGAATTCAGGTTGTTGGGGAGGAGGGAAGGGAATAGATATAATGGTGGCAGATATTTCGGGTTAGAAGATGAACATCCAAGCAGGGGAAGAAGGGTATCCTTTAGCATGGAGGATAGCCGGAAAGAGCGCCTGAGTCATACTTTGGAGCCAGGGGAAGTGTCTGTGACCAGCCTTGATGATGAAGACTACAGCAGTGATGGAGAATATGGTGATGGACAAGATTGGGACAGGAGGGAGCCTGAGATAATATGTCGGCATCTTGACCATGTTAATATGTTGGGGCTCAATAAAACCACTCTTAGATTACGGTTTTTGATTAATTGGCTTGTAACCTCATTACTGCAGCTCAAGCTACCTAGTACAGATGGGGATGGCAGAGTGAATCTTGTTCACATTTATGGCCCGAAAATAAAATATGAAAGGGGTGCAGCTGTGGCTTTCAATGTGAGGGATAGGAACAAGGGCCTCATTAATCCAGAGATTGTACAGAAGTTGGCTGAAAGAGAAGGTATTTCTCTCGGTATTGGTTTCCTCGGTCACATACGAATATTAGATAGTCCACGACACCAGCGAGGGGCTTTGAACCTTGAAGATACTACCCTGTGCAGACCGATGGAAAATGGGCGACATGATGGGAAAAGTGGGTTCATAAGAGTTGAGGTCGTCACGGCTTCTCTCAGCTTCCTGACTAATTTTGAGGATGTCTATAAATTGTGGGCTTTTGTGGCAAAATTCCTTAACCCAGCTTTAATCAGAGAGGGTACACTTCCAACAGTTGCAGAAGAAGAGTCTGAGACTTAACTTCTGAAATTGAACAATTCAAGATCATTTGCAAAATAATCTGAGAGTCTGAGTGGAAGACTCAGAAGACCCTGGAGAGCATCTGAAGGTAACAATATATGGATGGCTTGCTCTTCCTCAAGACTCTCGGATGCATGCAAGTGAATTTGTTAATTCATGTTTGTTGTTGCTTGAAATTTTCTTTATATCTTTTTGAGTTCTTGTAGAGTTGGCTTTAGAAATATGTACCATTTTGCAAGTTACCATGACCTCAAAGCAGAAGTATATGAACACAACTGTTACCACTTAGCATTCTGCTTTCGGTTTATACACATTTTGTTCTTCTTCTTCTTCTTCTTCTTCTTCTTCTCTGTATAAAGAAGTAGCTAATGTTACCTTCTGCAGTTCAAATACATTCACTACGACTCTGAGTTGTCTATTTGTTGTTGTTGAACCATTTTGCATTTGATTTGAGCAAGGACAGACAAGCTGTTATCGATTTCTTGATGGAGTGGCAAGGAAAAAGTTTTGGTTCCAATCCATGAAATCTCTTCTTTTACTAACGTAAACTCTTAGTTGAGTACTCAAATAAGAGCTGTGACTTGTTATAAGACTTGGGTTTAAATGCGGACAACTTTATCGCTTACCTCTCAATTATCAAAAAGAAGGTAAGGACAGCCAAGATTTGATCTGGACTAAAAAGTCTAGAAGGAATCGGTAGTCTTTTGCAGTTTTCTTCTAAACTTTACATAGGGTAGATGCTGGTGGGTGAACATATTGTTCCTTGCAGCCAGTTTTCACAAAGGATTAGGTTTTAAGTTTTAATATTTTACACATCTGACTAACATGATAATGTTTTAAATCAGTGTAGTTTGAAAAATACCCTTTTGGATGGAGATGATAGAATTGATTAGAATGGATTGGAATTGGTAGATTTGCAATAGTAGTTTGAGGTTGAACAAGAAATAGATGATGCAAAGCCCCATCAAAAGACAGGATAAACAAAGTCAAAGAAATGAAAAGTGGACTAATTCAAGATTGTTGGATTTCCTTTTCCATTGGTAATCATCAAAGGTTGGGCCATACCCATTGAGTTTTGCTTCCCATGGGATGTAATGCTGAAGTCACATATCATCCAGCATTTTTTTTTTTTTGTTTTTCTGGATTCAGGTTCTAGGAAAAGAAAAAGAGAGAGAAATGGCAATGCAAGCATCTTTTCATAACCTAAAATCATGGTTTAAGACCTAATTTGTATTAGAAATGAAAAGAAATCTTCAATAACCTTTTGATTGAGTAATTAAAAGATATTGTAATATTCTATTAGATTGAATTTGAATTCTAGCTACTTTTTCTCTTACCATTAGTTATAAAAAAAAAATCTAAACAAGATCATAAAAACCTCGTCAATTGAACTAGAGGAGCACTGTATTTGAAAGCTCTTGCATGCAAGCTGGCTTCTGAAGGGAACTTTGGACGAGGTGGTTAACGATGGTGAAACGTTGACAAACTTCATCTAATTGGAGATGCAGTTGGCCACTAGTTAAAAACTGTTAGATATGGAAGACTTTGCATGTCATCATCAAGAAATATTGTTATTATTAATAAGCATAAACCAAATATGAGAATCAACTTAGAAACTTCTGAACTGTTAAAGGCCATTATCTGAAGCAGTAAGAACATATCTCCCCACTGAATTTGCACTTATTATCATAAGGGATAAGGTACAATGACATCTACAGATAACAAAACTTATAAATAATGATAATAATCTCAATGAGTGAAAGCAACACATGGCCAGAAAATTGAATTTATGATTCGTGAATCATCTAAAGTTCTCCCTGTCTTTATTCAATTGGCAGCTTTAGCACAACGAACCACTTGAGTAGGCCATGAGTCCATGACCAAAACCTCAAGAAAGCATATTCCAAATGTATTTGACACCAAAGCAACCAGATCAGAATACAGCCATTGACAAAGCCCCATCATTTACCCTTCGATCAATTACGAGCAGGTAAGCGTAAGACATTGATTATCTTAGATTGGTCACAGCAGAGATTTACCCCAACTTTCTCAATGCATTGCAGGAGATCAGTGGCAGAATCATGGGATGGGATGCTAAAAGCCAACTTATGAATCCATTGCCTTTATAAGAAATGCAGTCTCCAACGCTGACTCCTTGCACTGAAGATATCTATTTTCCTCTACAATATCTGTCATTAAATTAAGTAGTATGGGATGTTTGGGGTCATAAATGGTTTGTTCCCGAACTCGAGCGACCCATTTTGCCGCTTCCCATACCCCAAATCTGAAAAAAAAAATATTAAAAACAGAAAGGCATTATTGCCCACTTAGATTACAAGGAAAAAGATATCACCAATTTCTAGAAGGCTAAATGCACTACTATTTGTTGGTTTTGTGCTTCCCCCTTTAATCTTTGTTTAGATGCAAAAAGAAACAACTTAGCGGCCGTCAATTCCTAAAGCCTTGATGTCCTCTCTCTCTTTAATTATTTTTTTTTTTACTTCATAATATTCACTATTTTGCATGAAATAACAGAATACCACTTAAATCTAACCTTTAAAATGACAAACAAGAAGACAGAACAAATCCCAATTGCCATCAAGCCAGGAACATTTTACACCGCCCACACATAAATGGACTTGGTCAACTAATGAATTTCCAAAGTCCAAAGTGATCTATATGTTACTATACAATTCTATTCTACCCATTTGGAATTCCATTATCCCTAGTTAAGCTCACAAAGTTCCTTATCAGTAAAGTTTATGCACCCCTTTTTCTCTAGATGGCCTTTTGTTTTACCGATAGGCATTTTTATGCTGATCGATGTCCCAAAATCATAAGTTAGGATAACTAAACAAAGCACGGTTAACAAGAAGTGCTACTTACCGTGTGTTGAAAGATGAGGAGACTAATACAGTTGGATAAAGAGCATCCTTCTGAATATTGTCATAGGGAGAAAATTTCCTTATTGCATGAAAATCAACAATATCCCCAGGGTACCCAAACTCTTCATAATCAGCAGCTGTGAGAGGTAAAATGGGATAGAGAAGAGTGTTGGTTGCATCTAAAAATGGAACCTGAAACAGATAAAAAGATGGACTGAGTATACCTAGAATTAGAAAGTAATAAAACCTGCCTATAAGCATATGAAATTCTAAAGTACCCAGTAACATATTCTTACTGGCATATAATGGAAAATAATATTACTGTTACAATAATTCCTTTCTCAGAATTTCAGGGAAAAAAAAAGGAATAATAATAGCAGATAGATTTTTCTCTGAAGGAATGCTAAAAGCAAATGTGTCTAATCAGCACAAGCAAATTAAGAATATGCAGAAAGTATAATTGAGCAAACTCAAAAAGCAAGCAGAGAGATTTGTCATACCTTCAAAACTGCAGCACGAAATAACTCAGGGCAGGAATTGATGGCTGAGGCAACCAAGAGTCCTCCAGCACTATATCCCCAAGCAGCAAGCATGTTTTCTTGCACAATCTCCTTTTCAACAATGTACTTTGCGCAAGAGACATAATCTCTGATTGAATTCTGTTTCTTTGTGCGTCTGCCATCATGATGCCACTTCTTACCACCACCACCACCACCTCTGCAAAAGATACCATCCATAAACCAAGAAACTAAGTGTTATGCATGCAATTTTCAAAAAAAGAATGACAACCATTTGATAAAGTAGTATAAAACCAAATAATGTTATAGAAAACTGAAGTAATAATGGCAAATTATAATTTTAATGCAAAACAAACCTTACATCAGCATAAGCAACAATCCAACCACGATCAAGAAGGCTTTTCAACTCACTGCGCCACCGTTTATCAAGTATTTCACCATAAGCTCCATGCCCATGAAGCAATCCAGGGCTTTGGTTGTCCTTTCTATTTTTGCGTGAGTAAACAATAGTTAAAGGCACCAGAGCCCCATCATATGAAGAGACATCGTGATGTTCACAAGCATAAAATTCAGAGAGGTCATTCCACAAGTTATCATCTTTGGATTTGACATCATTCAGAGAAGAAAGTTTCACATTTGTTGACTTCTCAGCCAGGGCTGAAGTTAAAGCTGTACCATACAAAATCCGGGTTCTTTCATGAAGCATATTTTGCTGTTGAACGATATTCCACTTGCCATTTGATAAGTCGTAATCAACCACAGCATCAGGCATCTGTAAAAAATTAAAAAAAAAAAAAAGAATATCAATGTTGATGAAGATTTGCATAATTTTAACATAGATGGTGGGAAAACCAAAAAATAAAACATGGATAAACAAGTTATGAAAAGTAAAGACACATAACTAACAATATTACTTAAAATCATGAATGGAAATGCGATCATGTGAGATACTAAATGTCATATATTCACTCATCCTAGAGGAGAAAGATGAACAGTTGCTGGATCAAATCTAGCAGATAACAAGCAAATTCAAACCAAGCAGGTATCAACCCAAGACATGACAAATATTTTTAATCTCTAGAAGCCATTCTGGAAGCAAATTGATGTAAGCAGCTTATATTCAAAACTAAAAACCCAAACTACTAACAGTAGGGACAACATATCTTCCATCACTGACACTAGACATTTATAGGTCCATGAGCCTTTCTTTATTTTCTAACCAAGATTAAACAGGATCCATGCATCAAAGTTTACAAAATTACTAGTAAGTAGAAATGATAAGGGAATAGCTGCTCTACTTTAAGAGTTAAATGATGTTCGGATGGTAGTCATCTACATACCACAGGTGATGATATTGTGAATCGCATGGTTGTGGAGTAGTAGTCATAGTTTGGCCCAGGAGAAATTTGACAAACATGCTTTGGAAGAGGAAGGAAATATGGGTGAAGCTCTCTCAGAAGAACTGCTTGCTGCCATAATAACAGAAGACAGGAAGTGAGTAGATGTAAAAATGCCCATAAAGAAAAAGGGCAGCAAGCGGGGGGGGGGGGGGGGGGGGGGGGGGGGGGGGGGAGGGAAAGGAAGAGAGGTGAAATATGAGAGGGATAAGCACAAAAAAGAAATTCCATTTTCTTACATTCCCACCAGGCAATGGTAGAGCAACAGAGCAGATTCCATATTTTCGACCTTCCCTTGTAATAAGAACCAGGTGTGAGTTGCAGAAATCAACATCCTCTATAACCAAGTCTTGATCATCAATGAATACATTCTGTGGTAAATAAGACATATGATTACTTAAATAACACCGCAAGCAGGGGTAGCATTTAAAAATGAGCAAGAAATAGAACTACAGGTATGAACACACATCATTCAGCCCCAGTGCAAAACACATGGACAGAAACAGAAAAAAAAAAAAAAAAAAGGAATGTGAATTCATAGTCAACAGGAAGAAAAAATATATAAAGGAAGTCATTTAATTCACCAACCTCCCAAATTCTAGGATTAGATGAAGAATCAACAGGGTTTCGAAGAAGATAATGACTATCAACTATTTGTCCATCTTTGGCTGCATCTGTGAATAAATAGAGATATCCCTGATGATGCTCAAGAATGCAGTGAACAATACCTTTACTCTCCCAAACTAATGTCATGCCAGAAAATGGGTCAGCTGCATTTATCAGAAACACCTAAAATATGGTAAAAATTGTCACACCATTCGAACATAATCAATTTACAACAATCTAAAGCTAACAACAAGCCAATTTCGTTTTCTAGATACCTTCGAAGATGTAGGAGAAAATGTATTAACTGCCACAAAATGGAAATCTTTTGTGTGCCTTATGTTTACATAAACATTTTCATCTTGTTCTTCCAGCAGCAGAACATCTTCATCAGTTGATCCAATCATGCTACAGTATACCCTAAAATAAAATCAAATTTCCAGCTAGATTTAGTTAAATTCATTTGACAACCAAAACATAATGAATAGATAAGTGAAATGACGATAAACCAGCAGAATTTCCACCTAAATGGTCTCTTATTTTCATTGGTAATGACATAGAGCAATGCCTGCCCATCCTTGACCCATGCCAAATTCGAAACACGAATTGCATGAGGCTTGCTGCATAATGCACCAGAATTCAAATTCCTCACAGACAACTTGAAGTAGTCATTGTCCTTATCGTACATGGTGTATGCAAGAAATTTATGGTCTGGCGATATCTCAGATAATTCTTCATAAGCATAACCTTTAAACATATTGAGAAAGTAATGTCAAATGCAGTCTCAGAAGCAAATAAAAGAAGAGGGTAATCTTCCATTTTCTGCAATACCTCCAAATCTCTCAGCTTCTTGATTGTAATCAAGCAGCTTCTGCTCAATCCTCTTCCCAGAATTAAAATCAAATCCAGCACCTGGAGACTTATGCGAAATGAACTCCTCATTCAAGCTCGCCAACCTCCTACATAGCACTGGATACTGCTTCCCTTCTTCCACCCTTCTATAATACAACCTGCAAACTTATTCAGATTTCAATTAATAAACCGATTTTCATTTTCATAAAGGACCAAAAACGACAATAAGGTATCATAACAAAACAGTTTAACCTATAAGCTTCCTAGGACTTCAACCATATATCGATTAACAATTTCATATGAAAAAGAGGGAAAAAAAGGAATAATGGAATTAAGAATCCATTTACTTCCTCGAAGACAAAGTAAAAAGCAAAATCATATTTGATTAAAACAAGCAACTGAAAAATATTGACTTTTAATCCAAGATTATCTCCTATGAAAGCAAAAGCAGTGACTTTGCTATTAAAAATAAATAAAAATTTTAACATTTCGTTCTCAGAAAAATAAAATCACTTTGTAGCCGACCGCATTCTTTACTTTCTCGTTTTCAGAAACGAAATACAAGTAGTAAAATTTAACAACCAATCCGAACCTAAGAAAACTCGAGTTTTTATTATATACCCAGTTTGGCAGTTTCATTTTGTTAACAAAAAGCTGAAGAGGCAAGAATGAAGAGAGTACCAGGGACCCCAACGGACTGGAGGAGTAGAGAGGTCAAAGTTCAAGCGAGAAGCCATCTCAGACTGGAGCTTAGTTTGGAGGCGTTCAGTGTCAGACATGACAGCCTCAGTATACTTTTCTTCTTGTTCCATGTACATGTCCATATGGCGCATGGCGACTTTGTCTTGGAGAGAAGACATCCAGGAGTAAGGATCTTCCCAAGTGACATCATGGAAAGTGAAGGTTTGAGGTTTTTGAGGTGCTTTTGGAGGCTTCGGTGGAGAGGGTGGAGTTGGGGTTTTGGGGGGTCTGTACTTGGCTGAGCGGTGATAATGGTTGTGGCGGTGGAGTATGGTGGTTGAACGGTGGCGGACGGTGATTAGGAGGTGACGTAACATTTGATGGGGTTTAGTGTGCGAGGTTTTGGAGCAATTGTCTTTTTATGGGCTTTTTCTTTTATGGATGGTCGGGTTGGGTTTGGCCTACCACAAGCTTGATCCATTAACGTTTTCTAGTTTAATGCTGCTTCTTTTTCTTTTCTTTTTTTCTTTTTACAAGAGTTTGAGTAATTCTGGTTTTGAAAACAAAGCAAATGACTAAATATCGGATTATTCGTTTAACTTCAAATAGCTTGATTTTTGGAAGGATTTCAACATGAAAATTAAATCATGAGATAAATTTGATTAAAGTAAATTAGATTCGATAAAAATTATTATACCACAACATTAATCTAAAGTTTTTAACCTGCAAAAAAACTTATTTTATCAAAATTAAAATTTATCGTCACCAAAAGTTGGTTAAAAGAAATGAATATGATTTTTTTTAATATTTAAATAAAATTTTAATTTTGAAATTATTATTATCTGTATTCACTCGACTTTAAACAAAACATCACATTCAATTCAAATTTAATGATTAAATGATCTTTAATAAGTAATAATTAAATAAAAATCATGTTAAAGAGATCTCTTACTAAATAGTCTTTGTGGAATAATATCTCCTGAAGAGAGGTCCCATGTAGACACAATCTAAAGTATTCTCAAAATTAGTTAAGAGTACATCAAACTTGGCCATATCCAAATCTACATAGATGGCATACTCTGTTATCATAAGTTTCTCAGTACGATTTTCATCAATCCACCTCTTATACCTCTCATTAATGGTGGTAGAAAGATCGATTAGTCTGCTGCTGGTGCAGAACCTGGCCTTGATTTGACTGGCAGAGGGAAGAAGACAAAACGGATTCTATAGAAAGCTATATAAATTTCTTGGCTCATTAATGAATCTGCCTCTCAGTTTCCTCGAGACCAGAAACAACGCATTTAACATTCAATAGCTAACTACTGTCATAAAATCCGATTGATTTCCTTCTTTTGCTTCTGAAGTGTATATAACTGTTAGACTTATGTCCAGAAACTATCGTGGGAGGCCATTGAAGATACGCTGGAGAGTTTCCACTATGACTTCTGATAATCGGAGAGACAATGATCATTCAATGTTTACGTCCGAAACTCGCCATTTCTTCAAAATAATTCTTGAGGAAACTATTCGGGATGGGAAACTTGTATGTATATTAATTAATCTTCTCTCTCTATTTTTTATTTATCCTTGTTATATTCAGTTCATGCGTGATTGATTAAAGGTATTATGCAGGGAATTCCTAGAAAATTTGTAAGAAACTATGGAAACCAACTGCCGAGCTCTATTAAGCTTTAGGTTCCAGTGGTGCAATATGGCAGGTTGAGCTGACGAAGAGTGATGGAATGGGGTGGTTGCAAAAGGGTTGGAAAGAATATGCTGAGCATTACTTGGTGGAATTCGGACATTTTCTGGTTTTCAGATATGAAGGGAATGCTAATTTCCATGTATTGATTTTTGACAAGAGTGCTTCAGAGATGGAATATCCATATGCAAGCACTGAAGATGATGATTTGTCCGATGAAATCTGTGAAGAGGTTTCAGCAAGTAGGAAAAGTGAAGAGAAACCACATCTTCCATGTCCTCGGCCTCACAAGAAAATGAGAATTGATTCACCTAATCAACCTGGAACTGATTTGAACTTAGAGATTTGATCATCTCCCATTAGCGCTGATAAGCTCAGAATTGTCAACAAAGTTCACGTTGTTCTACGGGACAACTTGATGGTATGTTTGCAGTGCTTTCTTTTTGAGAACTTCTAATTCGGATGCTTATGTCATTTTGTACTCTGTCTCTTGATTTTCTTGATTACAAGGAATTCCGAGTCCAGCCAGAAAGGGCGTTGGAGGAATTACAGCTCCAAGAAGTGTGGAAACAGAAGTTTTTTTTAAGCTTTAATCAACGATTGACAGCCACCTTAAAGGCTCACGCTGATCAGATCGCTAGTGCTTTCAAAAGTACTGGAAATCCAGTTTTCCTGGTGGTCATGAAACCATCATTTGTTCGCAATAGATGTAAAATGGTAACTTCTAAAACAAGAACCTGGGTATTCTCTATGCAGTATTTACTCTTGTTTGGACGGAAAATGTTTCATATCTCTGATTCCTTTTCCTCCTTGCTTTCCAGGTTATACCGTCCAAGTTTGGCGGGAGATTTCCAGGTTCTTTTGCAGTTCAGGATAAAAGGCCATATGCAGAAATCAATAGTGATATATGTGTCTTTGAGCTAATTAAGCAACCTGGAATCTTATTGAAAGTGGTCATCCACCCGTCTGTTGATGCAAACAGGCCACCGGGTAATATTGATTAATGTTCGTTTTGTTTGTATGGATATGCTTTATTTCTCATCATTTCCTTTGGTAATGAGCTGATTTGAACATAGCCAGTAGAGTGAAAATCAGGAGTTTGGCCAGTGATACTGAAGCTAATTGTCGCCATAGTCAGTCTCCCTCCAGCTCCAGAGAATTTAAAGATCCAAACTTTAAGGAAAGTGAGAATGATGACTCAGATATTGAAATCCTGGATGAATTTCCGCCAAACCAGAAATGCTCTCAGCCTTGTAAGATGATTAGAACTCATCCAAGTTATATACGAGCTACTTCTCTCAAATCCCCAAATCCCTGATGCTTCCATCATATGTTCGTTCTAGTAGTAATCTGGTGAGATTTTGGCTCATGGACTTATATTGAATCATCTACTCATACTTTTCTGATTAAGAAAAAAGGTGAAGTTACCCTGAGAGTTTCAGATGGGAGGACCTGGATTCTTGACTACAAAAGAATTGAAAGAACTGCATATGCAAGAGGCATATTTTGCAGTTAAATCCAATGTTTTTTTTTTTTTTTTCATTTATCATTGTGTAATGTTCATTGAATATTTATTCTTAATTTTTGTTTGAAAAAAATATAATGATTGAATGGATTTGAGTTTATTTTTAATTACGTAGAAATTAATTTTATTCGAATCCAAATGATATTAAAATATTAAAGTAAAATCAGTTTCATTTTTTCATACAACAAATGATAGGATGAATTTTTGTATGTGATGTAAGAATGAGTGAACTAAAAATAATACCAAACTTGGCTAAATCCAAATCTACATAAAAATAAAGTCTTGATTGGATACTTCGTTAACCTAGCATTGGTTTGAATGGCTGCAGAGGGAAGAAGACAAAACGGATTCTACAAAAGGCTACACAAACACCTTGGCTCGTTAATGAAAATCTGCCTCGAGCCCAGAAACTATGAATTTAAGGATTTCGCATTCAATAGCTAACTACTGTCATTAAAATCGGATTGATTCCTTCTTTGGCTCCTAAGGTGTGTATGTAAGGCTTATTTCCAGAAACTCTCATGGGAGGCCATTGAAGAGACGCTGGAGCTTTTCCACCATGACCAATGATAACCGCAGAGTCAATGATCATTCCATGTTTACGTCCAAAACGCCCCATTTCTTCAAAATAATTCTTAACGAAACTATTCGAGATGGGAAACTTGTATGTATATTCTTCTTTCTCTACTTTCCATTTATTCTTGTGATCGGTTCATGCATATCTTAGTTAAAGGTATTGTGCAGGGAATTCCTAGAAAATTTGTAAGAAACTATGGAAACCAACTGCCGAGCTCTATTCAGCTTGAGGTTCCGAGCGGTGCAATATGGCAGGTGGAGCTGACGAAGAGTGATGGAATGGTGTGGTTGCAAAAGGGTTGGAAAGAATTTGCTGAGCATTACTCGGTGGAATTCGGACATTTTCTGGTTTTCAGATATGAAGGGAATGCTCATTTCCATGTATTGATTTTTGACAAGAGTGCTTCAGAGATGGAATATCCATATACAAGCACTGAAGATGATGATTTGTCTGATGAAATTTGTGAAGAGGTTTCAGCGAGTAGGAAAAGTAAAGAGAAATCACAGCTTCCATGTCCTCCGCCTCACAAGAAAATGAGAATTGATTCACCAAATCAACCTGGAACTGACTTGAACTCTGAGATTTTATCATCACCCATTAGCGCTGATAAGCTCGGAAATCTCGAGAAAGCTGAAAAATCACGTTGTTCCACGGGACAACTTGATGGTATTTTTTTCTTCATTTCAATGTCAGCACTGCTTATTTTTTAGAGTCATTTTCATTTTCCGTCTCATGATTTTGTTATTGCTAGGAGTTCTGGGTCCAGCTACGAAGGAAGTTGGAGGAATTACAGATACGAGAAGTGTGAATACTGAGGTTTATAGCTGTTTGCGAATATTGACAGCCACTGAAAAGGCTCGCGTTGCTCGGATTCTTCCGAGATTCCGTGCTTCCAGAAGTACTGAAAATCCAGTTTTCATGGCGGTCATTAAACCAACAGCTCTTTGCTATAAATATCAAATGGTAATCTGGGTACTCTCTAAATCGTCACTTTAAGTTTCATATCTCTGATTTCCTTTCCTCCTTGATTTCTTTCCAGTCTATACCGTCGAACTTTGCTAGGAAGTTTGTTACAACGCTGAAAGGTATTCTGACCTTATGCGATTCCACTGGGAAAACTTGGTCTGTCAAGTTCAGTCGCAGATCAGAAAATGAATGGCCACAAGCAATAATCTATGGTGGCTGGCGAGCATTTGCAGAGGATAATAATCTCCGTGTCGGTGATATTTGTTTCTTTGAGCTAATTAAGCACCCTGAAATCATACTGAAAGTTTTCATCTACCCTGCCGTTGAAAATGCATACAGGCCACGAGGTTAGATTGATTAATGATCGTTTAGTTTTACCTGACAATAATTTATGCATGGAGATGCCTTATTTCTTCTAATCATTTTCTTTTGGTAATCAGCTGATGGGAACATAGCCAGTCGAGTTAAAATCAGGAGCTTGGCCAGTGATACTGAAGCTAATTGTCGCCATAGTCGGTGTCCCTCCAGCTCCAGAGAATATAAAGATCCAAAGTTCAAGGGAAATGAGAATGTTGACTCAGACATTGAAATCTTGGATGACTTTCCGGTAAACCTGAAAACAAAGAAGGAATTGGCATCCCCATTCTTTCAGCCTTGCAAGATGATGAGAACCAATCCAAGATGTAACCAAGCTAGTGCTTTCAAATCCCCAAATCCCTCTTTCAGTGTTCGGATGCAGCCATCATATGTTGGTACTGGTAGTGTGCTGGTGAGATTTCGACTCAAGGACTTCTGTTTTCCTTTATTTTCTTCTTTTTTTTTTTTCTTTCTTTTTTTTTTTATGATTCAAAGTCAATCAAACTTTACAATATTTCCAATATGCCACAACTTTTCTCATGACTTTTGAGTTATCACTTGAGTTGGCGTTAAAGGACTTCTGCTGAAACATCTACTCTTTCCAATTATATATGATTCAAGTTCAGCAAATGGCTTTCTTCTATGTGGTGAGAGTGTCTGGTTTGGAGCTTTTAAGAATAAAAAATATTTGTATGAATTTACTTTTCTGATTAAGAACTAAATTCTTTTCGTTTGGCAGTACATCCCATCACATTTTGCCAGGAGATATTTCAAGGAAAATGGTGAAGTTACTCTGAGAGTTTCAGATGGGAGGACTTGGCGTGTTGACTACAAGTGCAGACTAAATGCAAGAGGCAAATTTCGCTGTGCCAGTTGGGGACCATTTGTGCGGGACAATAACTTGAAGGTGGGGGACGTCTGTGTCTTTGAGCTGATCAAGGAAAATGGAAGATTTTTGGATGTTCATTTTTTCAGTTGCTGATCCATCAACAGAGGGAAGATAACCATGCTGCTGTTTGCCTTTTGGAGATTGATTAAAGTGTAACAATTGCCGTGGTTCAAAGCATGCAGCCATCTCTAAAAATGTTGGTTGAGTGGTCAGGACTCAGGATCATCTATTTTGTTGAAGTGATCTTTGTAATTAGCCTGATGGAAAGATGACTATTGTTACTAGGAAAGCTTCTTTTTGTACTTACTCCTTTTGTTCTCGTTCTTTATATCTTAAGAGTCCTGACCAACTTTCTGAACTTTTGTAAACAGTTCAGCATATGTGATTCACAGTTCCAAAGCAGATGCAGACCAAAGATGGAATGATTTATTTACCTGTTAATCCTAAACACCCCGAAGATTGAGTAAATTGATCGTCATTATTATCCGCCATGTAATGTACCATGAGTAAAGCTGCAGAATCTGCATTGAAACTACCTGTTAATCATGGCTTTGGTGTCATTCTCAATGAATCCTTTGAACATCTACAAATCAATTAAGAACGTTTTCATCATTATTTTTGGTATTAGACAAGAAACGAAACTCAATGTAATTAACACTGCAAAACAGTGGGTTGTTGGAACCTGTTGTAATCCCTAGGGGCAATCTTCAATGAACCAACCGCTTCCACTTCTGGAGATTAATAAATTCGAAAGGACAGTGAGTGCCAGCTTACAGACATAATTAGCATTTAAACCTCCTATGGCAGAAGCAGAACTGCTAAGTTTTCTTAACCTATTGTCACTTAAGCTTAGTCCAAGTGAATGGAGTGTGTTCTTCCAGGTTTGAGTCCAAGTGGTCTTGTTTTTTATAAAAAAAAAAAAAAAAAATATCCCAATTCATTGAAGATGAGATACAGCCATGATTATATTGGTAGTTGAAGTTTAGCTTGGAATAGTATCTTTTAAAGGAAAAAGTTTATTTTTTATTTTTTAAATTAGGAGCCGAGTAGTGGTTTAGTCACAATAAAAAGGGTATTATCTTATTCATCAAAATTATCTAAAAATTGTGTTTTGCTAGGTTTTTGAAACTCTTGCCTATCCAGGAAACGACAAGGTTGAATACTCTGATCACAAACCAACAGATGGTTTTGCATTGAAGAACCTGTCTCTAGGTTTTTGTCTTTCTCCAGCACAAACCCTTTTCTTTTTCCTATAACAGCCGACTCCAATGGGAAGGAAACCAGGGCCAGAAGACAGGCCAGGCTTTTTCAAGGTTCTGATTGGTGACTTCTCTAAGAGATTGGTATTACATCTCTCTCTTTCTCAGAAAACAACACCATATTCATTTTCATATCTCCATGGGTTTTCGTTGTTCTATGGAATCTGAAAAACTCGCTGTTTTCCTTTAAATCATTAATTTTTCTTGCTTTCTCCACACTCTTGAAACCCTTAACTAGCTAGGGTTCTTTTTCTTCTGTTTATTATGGTCTGAATTAATTCAGTTCTATTACACTGCTTTGGTCTTACCATGATTTGTATTGAATGTCTTTTCTGTAGCAAATTCCACCAGCATTTGCCAAGTTCTTTAATGGAACACCACTACCTTTGGAGATCAAGCTTCAGAGCTCTGCAAACAGATTTTGGCAAGTTAATGTGGAGAAAATCGATAACAAGTTGTTCTTCAAAAAGGGTTGGAGGGCCTTTGTAGAAGACAATCCTTTAGAGCTTGGAGACTTTGTAGTTTTTAATTATGTTGGGAGATCAACATTTAGATTTACCATCTTTGGGAAAAATGCATGTGAAAAAGATGCCATTGCTGTCCCCAGTAAGAGTGAGAGAAGTAATCAAAGGGGAAAAAGAAGCATGTTCGACAATGACAAAAGACATGGAAAAGTTTCAGATAAGAAGGGAGCTAATCCATCTGATTCAAGAATCCATGACAAGCCTGTAGTGATTAAGATAGAAGAAACTGACGAGGAAGATGCCAACTCTGTTGAATTTGTGGAAGAGATTCCTAAGTTAGGAGAGAAGAGGAAAAGAACAGAATCCAAACCATCAGTTTCTAGCACTCATCCCAAAGGCAAAGATGCCGGTGAATCAAAAGTTGCCCGGTCAGGGAGAGCTTCAAGTTCAGAAAAATAAAGAGATTCTAAACTTATTTTCCATTCTCGGGGACCTGGCAATTATTCATGTTAATAATGTGTGTTGTGTGGATTTCAAAAATTTTGTTCAATATTCGCGCAGGATACTGTAAATGGTTGCCGCATTATGCCATTCAAAGCTGATAATTTCATAACTACAAGTGATTTTGCAAGAAATACTAACCACAAACCCATCTTCATGGTGCTCATTAGTTAAAACAGACATCGGCATGTCTCGGACATGAATTACAATCACATCTTCAGGAGAATTTTTCACAACTTTAATATACTTGAGGAGACAAGTTAGAATGATCAACTGAATCAGACATTTTCCATCATATCTTACAAATGAATGTAATGAATTGTGTACAAAGCAGCAGCTACAAAAAGCATTCTACAAAAATACATCTGGCCTCGCCATATAAGATATGGAGACTTACCATTCCATTATAACATGTATGCTAGTATCCAAATAAAGCACCATACCATAACATTCGATGCAATGCCTAAATCGACCTTGATGAGCAGTCTTACAATTGCAACACGCGAAAGCACCAACGTCTTCTCTTGTGCATTTACATTGGGATAGTATGTACACTGGCATTGATGAACTAATACAGGCCTTCTGGCCTAGAAATTAGACATCAATGAGAGAAGGAACTTGCTTCCGTGCTATAAAATGAGTGCTCACTTAAGCTGAAGTTGGCTCTCTCTTCATCCCATTTTAGAATCTCCCTTGCAAATTTAAGAGCTGCTTCGACGCTGTTGGGTTCCAATCCTTTCACATGGGAAACATACAATTTCCGCCCTGTAAGCAAAGAATAAAGCCTCTTGAACTTGACTGCAATATAATGAAATGCCAGCTGTCCCTGCGTGGGATTATGATTAATGCTGTTGCTATTTGTATTTGAACGATGACGACTGATCACTGGATGAAAATCATCAAACCACTCACACCGAGTCAACGGTATCCGTTCTATCTTTTCCTCGAACAGATCAAATTTGTTTAGTATTAAAAGGAAGTCCATCTGCTCAAATGTTGGATGAGTAACGATGCTTTCAAAGAATTTCCTGCCCAGTAGCATCTTATTATCCCCATCATCAGTGAACTGATCATAGTCAGTCAAGGCAACGCAGAAAGTGACCATTCCAACATCTTCAAACATCTCTAGCCACTTGCAGTTTTCTCCAAGGCCTCTTGCTTGCACACTAATAAGTTGATACCTGAGAACCAATTGGAAACTCTCAAGGATGAGAACACATTCCACATGAGAACATAAGACAGGATGAGTTTTCAAAGCTCAATAGGCTATTTAGATCACTGCAGTGTAACACAGTTTAAACAAGTGATATAAGTAAAAATAGCTTGGTAGCTATCAATAAAAACTACAGCCCCGTAAAATGCAGATAACTTCATTCAAGAAACACATGACTGAAATGTGCACTCAATATCGGCACCCACCTGAGCAATGAGTCATGCTGATCAGCGGTTTCAATGTTTTTATGAAGTGAAGACTGGGGAAATGAAAAGTCCACACAGGTAACCCCATTTGATGCAGTAACATCCTCAGCATATAGGATATCCAAATCTGAGGGTTCATAGTCCATTCTCAATATCTCAACAGCCTGGAGAGTACCAAAAAAAAGTATTAGAAAAGAGTTAATAAAAAATAAGCACGGGACATAGCGACTATCCTGGCACAAAAGCTAAAAGTAACAAAATAACAGAATGTAGTTCCATAAACAAGTGCAAGTATAAGTGCAAGTTGAGACTGCTTGATAGATCAGTTTTAAGAATGATGGATTAAGAGGTCACCTAAATAGAAGGCAAGTGTATTGCTAAATGAATAATAATTAAGAAACTCCAGGCTTTGTTTAATCAGGACATAAGAACCTCAAAAGTCACGCATGTGCTGTTATCCACTTGCTTGGTGAAGCTAAATGCTTGTGCAGCATACAAAGGTTCTGTATTAAACTCATAAGGTTCTCCGTTCTGAAGAGATTTTTATTTCCTTTCAGAAGCATTAAACCTAGTGTTGCAAAAAGCCTTCACTTAGTAGTACCACACTTATAACACCATATCTATAAAACCAAAAGGTGTCCTCTTTTTATTTGTTCATCTTGCAAACAGAACCTAATGGCCTGTATGCAACACGATGAAATGTAAACAAATCAGCAACTTTTCCCTTTTAGTGAAATAACATTTTTCTCGAACAACATTCTGAGGGTAAAATTCCTCATAAAATAATTGTATTGAAATGTCCATTTCAAACACCCTGGTAAAATTTAGCTATCGGCAACAAGTTCAAAAGATGAGAAGAGTCTTATTTTTAAAACTAGTGACATGTAAGTAAATTCTGAGAAGTTTCAACAAATTTAACCAAGGTAACCTGAAGCATAATCTTACCCGCTCCAAGTAATAGCTAGCAACGCTAGGTAGCATTTCCAATTCACTTCTCCTGTTGTAAGTTGCCTGAATGGCTGCATCCTTCCACAGCTCCTCAACCACTGGTGCGTATTCACGAGTAGCAGCTGGAAAAATGGCTTCCAAATTGCCAGATAACATAGTCTTCAGAAGCCAGTCAGAGAATGATTTGAGCCTCGGGCCAATGGAATAGATAGTTTTGCCATCACTACTCCCTGCTAATATATATGAAAAAACAAATCAGATACTTACAATATAGAGCCTATAAATCAATTCATTATGATAATGTTGGATCTGAGATGCTATAATAATGCCCTTCAAAAATTTACACGGGTGGAGAAAATTAAAGACTTAAATCCTTAATGATATCCACATATAAAGAAATTAGTTGACAAAGAAGCTGCCTACGAATAGCATAAACAATGTCATATTTGGTGTTCAGCAGGGTATAGGTGCGCAATAATTTCTAGCTGTAACAAGCTTGTTTCATTCAAGGTACGATCATTTTAGCCGAAGGGACAAAGGGTTGAACGAACGTAATGTGTGGGTGCGTGTGTACACACACACACACACACACACACACACACACACACACACACGTAGGTCAAAAGGATGACTTGGAAAAATCAACATGCAACCTCACCTTCAGGGTCAGTTTCCTTGGAACATTTCCTCCTCATTTCAACCAAACTCTCTTCCTCGAAACGTTCACGGCCCTCAAGAAGTATGCCAAGGTAACCATACACGTTAGCTTGGATAATCAACTTGATATTTTCACGCTCATCCTCTGAGAATGGTACATCTTTATAAAGAATTTTTGTCTGAAACAAACCATTTCATTTAAAAGATCAATTGACTCACTAATTACATTTGTTTGAAGCATACATTATATTTTTAAGCAGTTGTCCTACGTTATAAAATAAACATACACCATCAACCACACAGATGCAAACAAAAATGAAAACATTTAGGAAACAATAATGAGTTGCTGCAGGCAAAATGCAGAATAGAAACACTGAAGTCAAAGGTTCATGAAAATTCAGGGAACTATGCATACCAGTAGGAATATAAATTTTCCCTTCATCAAGAACTTGATAATCATAAATATTGTAACACACTATCTCTGAGAATCTATTCACACTTTAAACTCAATAAAGCTATGGTGTAACAACTACCAAAATATATGTATTCTACAGAACGATTAACCATAGAGAATTATACCCAAATGTAGGGCAATCCTGTGCGGTTAAATTTGAGAGATGCACTTAAACATCTTCTTTTAACCAAATTTGGATATACTTCGGTAAAAGAGGTTAAATTTTTACACAAACGGTTTTTAACAAACAAAAAATATCTTAACATAAGTAGAACTAAAGACCAATGAATGTGCAGATATGATTCCCAAAAATATTTTTACCTGCTTAAATATGGTACTTGACCCAGATCCAGCGTATCCAACCAAAAGAATTTTCTGCAGTAAGCGCTGCTCAAGATAGTCAGGAACAGATCTGCTGGTCATGCTGTTTGGCAGCTCCCCACAAAGATTTGAAGATTTAGAAGGAACAGGCAGTGACAAGACAGCACAAACAAGCTTTGTTCCAGCCTACATGTAATTTGAACAATAAATGAATGCTTAATTAGTTAATTAGAACTATCTTCATCCACCCCAAAAACAAATCAATTAAAGAAAAAAGAAAAAAGAATAGACATCTAAAGGCAGAGAGCATACTGAAATATGTATATAGTATATACCTTTCCCCATATATATCCTTTGGTATTTTTTTGTCCCTCTTCTTGGTATGACCCATCTTCATTCACCCAAAAGTGCGGGTTGCCGGCAACTTGAACCCCTGCCAACTGCAAAGTTCACCAAACTGGTTATTGATAATCCTAGCACAATAATGACCATCTTAACAGCATTACATGCTAATAAATTTCAACCTGTAACATCCGAAGTTCTACTTTTGTGATCTCTCGACCATTTATGAAAACTTGTGTATTTCCATTGCTAGCATCTGGCCTGACAGAACCACCAACATTTAGATGGGGACTAATTATCTTTGAAGGTTTCTGTCCCTCCTGTCAAATGTCAATTTTAACACAGTTATCAGATGCAAATGAATTCCAGCAAAGAAACCAAATAACAAAGCCATTCAAAGATTCCAAGGTCACCTTTCCCCAAAGACCGGATACTTTATCATACCAATAGCTTCCTGGTTTTAGCTTCTTCGGTGGGTTAGGGCAACTCTGCAATATAGCCAATTCCTCATGACAAAGTGGTTGTCCATTCACACAAATATACTCAGGGGGCAGCTGATTCGCTTCACACAACTTTTCAGCCTTCATTATCTGTCTTATCTCCAAGTCATTAAGCAGCCGTTTAAGCATTCGAGAACACTTCCCCAAACTCCCACGATTCGACTCGTTAATTGGAAATCCAATACAAGTAACACATTTCCTTCCTTCAGGCATAGACCCCATAGCTCTAAGCACACAATTACTACAATACTTCGCACCACAAACAATACAAACCTCCTTCTCCGTGAACCTATTCCCCTTAAAACAACGATAACAGGACCCTTTCTTCCCTTTCGTTTGTGGCTCTCTTTTAACTCTGACAACATGAGGCTGCAGCTCATCTTCATTAAGTTCCTCATCGATTCCATCATCCAATTCAATATCTCGAAAAGTAACAACCTGAGGTCTCCTAACATCACCGTTTGACTCGTTATTAACATCCCCAGTCTTAAGAGAAGAAACCCGAGAAGACGGGTAATCTAAACTCAAAACAGACTCATTAGAACCCCAATCAGGTTGGTTCAAATCATCATCATTTGAAACCTTTTCTCTCGAAGAACTTTCCCTCGATTTATCAAAGCTATCACAATAATCAAGCCTACACGACTCTTCATTGCTAACAGAACCAGCCCCTAACAGCCTCGAAGAACTATCAGTATTGTTAGTCAATTCAGCTAACTCCCCAGACACGTAACTACCTAATTCCCCAGATAACAAACAGTTATTAGTATCTTCAGAAACCCTTTCTTCAAAAGCAATAACCGAAGTTGGTGAAACAGTCGGTTGAAGAAGAAGTTCTTTAGAGAACTTGTTACGATCTGGTGCTAAAATTGGAGGTACAACTGGTATATGGAGTTCAGTACTGGAGAGTGGTACCATTGAAACTACGGCGGCAACTGGAATTTTCTCGACGTTGATTGGAACAGCTCGTGGAAGATCGTACGGTACCGGAGGGCCGGTGTATTCCACAGCAAAAGAGTATGGTTGTTCTTCTTCATTTTCTAAGCTTGGAAACGTTAAAGCTTCTTCCGGTGGCATTTCTGGGTTGGAGAAATGGCAGAAGAGTTGTTAAAACTTGGGGAAGATGACAACTGAAAGAGTACTGGAGTGGAGGCCGTGGGAAAATGACAGCAAAGGTGGTGGGACAACGGCTGATCCATTATACTAATACCATATCAAAATAATATAAATTAGAATAAAAATAAAAATTACAGTATATAAATTTAACAAAAATTGAAAATTCAATTCAATGCTCAGCATCTTGATATCAATTATAATACGTTTATTCTTTCAAATTTAAACAATTTTACCTGAAACAAATATGCATTATTAATATATAATTTTTAATAAATTAATTATAAAATATCATTTCATTCATAAATAGAATAAAATATATACCATAAAAAATATAAATTTTAAATATAAATAATTATTTTTAATTTATTATTCAAAATTTATATATTTTATATTTTACTCAATTAAATATGATAACATTTTATAATTAATTAATTGTGTATAATTTTTATACTTTTTTTTTTTTGGCGCATTAGATGAAGTATCAAAATTTTAAAAAATAAAATAAAGAGAGACAGGCCGCCTTGGCTAGGCATGGGTGGTGTTGGAATTTGAGCAGTGAAAGAACGAAAGTGTGAAGACCAGGCCATGGAGGGATTTGGATTTGGCAATGGATTTTTCCTTTGCAGGGCCATTTTTGTTTCAATTTGTTTGTTTTATTGGATTGAAATTGAATTTGATGAAAACTTTTTTCTGAAGTTTCACTTTCAGATTTTTCGTGCTGTTTATAAGCTTTTAATTCCTTAAGTTTTTTTTTGACAGGTTACTCGGGTATAAATTTGATAATTCGTATATATATTATATAAAATTATATTTATATTATGTAAAATATAAAATTTTTATATCAAAATTTACGTTCATATAAAAAAATATAAAATTTTATTTTTAATTTTTATTATATTTATATATAAATTTTACTTAATTTTAATCTATATCATATTTATATTTATATTTATATATTATCATTTTCATAATATTTAAGTACAATGTATCAAAAATTTTCAAATTCATTTTGAGGCGCAAGTGTAAGAAATTTGAAAGAAAGAGATAGGGAATCGAGCAATTTTGTTTTTAAGTGGTTGATGGGCTGGTAAAAGTCCATCAAATTTGGTTACTAGTTAATTACTTTATAAATTATTATCAAATACATAATAAATATAATTTTTAAAATTTATTAATATGATTAATATGATAACATATATATTTAAAAAATAAAAATAAAGGGAAGTATGTATTGTTAATTTGTTATCTTAATCATGCTAAAAAAAAAGTGAAGTATAAATTGTTATGTACGAACTTTAGACTAAATGTTTTTGAAAGAAAGAGAATAATTATTAGACTAATACTCATTTTATTATATGATTTATAATTAATTTTAATTTTAATAAAAATAAGGAACACTATCAAGCTTTGAATTATTACATTATTGTTACCCTATTAGGATGGAATTTCCAAAATCTAAATTAAACCTCCTTTTAAAGACCTAAACGACAAACTTTACTTCTCAAAAAAGAAAGTGATTACGTAATTAACAACTAACCTGATGAATGTCTTTTCCCCAGCTGCTGCTCCTTAAATTGTGCAGAAAAGATAACGCACACTGGCCGACAGGCCCCATTGTTGGAGCTTCGAATTCAAACCTCCGCGACGAAATCCTTGGACTCCATGTCCTTCCCTGATCCATGCTATAGTAGGTCTTGCCTTTGATTGCCCGTTCAAGGGGTAGTTAATAGGATTAATAAAATTAGTTAAAGTGAAATTAAAAAGAATAAAATGGTTATTAAGAATATATAATTTTTGATAAAATAATAAATAGAATTAAAAGTAAAAGGGTTAAATTAAATTTATTAAAAAAATTTGTCTTTATTTGATAAAATCCATGGCACCTAACTTAACAGTGATAATCAACTCAATTTTATTTACTCGGATTTAATGATATAAAATATCCGTTTAATGATGGTAATTAGGTTAATTTTACTTAATTAAATTAAATAATATAAAATATTCATTTAGCAAATGTAATCAACTAAATCCTATTTAATTATATTAAATAATGTAAGATATTCGGTAAATTGTGATAAACATTTTAAATTTACTTAATCGGATTTTGTTGTTGTTCGGTTACAACGGTGACGAATTGCAGACGTCTTCACTTCGATCTTTGTGCCACGTGCCATTAAAAATTTTGCGAGAAAAAGAATGATCAGAGGGACGCAGGGGTTGTCCATTGCGTTGGCACTCCGATACTTAAGTCAGCCAGAGAATTGAGCACAGTTTCAATAGAGAAATTCAGAATTAAGTTAACGAATCGTACCTGACCCCTATTTATAGGGATTTACTCTGTCATTAATTACATTTGTGCTTTTTTTATCTTACTCAGAGTTTATATCATTTTCATATATTTTATTTGTGCGCCACGTGATGTATGCACAATAAATTTAATAATGTAAAATATTTTTAACAGTAATAATCAATTCAATCCTACTTAATCAGCTCAATTTTACTTAATCTGATTAAATAATATAGGATATAGTTTATAATAAGATACGTTTTATCTCAGTGTCACAAAACTGAAAATCTATAAATTAAGGCCATGATAATGACGATTTGAAGGCGACTAATATGTTGGGTGTTAGGTTCTAACCTGCTTCTCTGTTTCGTAGCAATTTTTTCCATCAACTTTATCTCTACAACCAAATTTCAAGCCAGTTTTCTCCAAATCTTTGAAAATTAAGCCTTGCCATGAAAGATTAGTCTGCTATTGAAATTTAATTTCTTCCTTTTTAATAAGGGTTTGATTTATATATATCAATCAAATACCGAACTCTTTCATTTACATCTTATTCTATCTACACGTAATAGTGATATATTAATTTATTATTTTTAAATTTTAAATTTTAAATTTTTTTAATTTTATATTTAGATTAAATTTTTTTTGTCATCATAAAGATCGAAGAAATATATTACCAAAGGCCAAAAGAAGATTAAAAAACAAGAACAAACCTAAAAAAGTCAAACCTAAAGGAGACAAGAATGTTATGAGTTCAAGATTTAGAAGATGTGAAGCTCATCGCCTCATATTCTGTTCACTCCAAAATTGTAACATAATTTCATATGTTGTGTGAAATCATGTTCTTATTGTAATATAAGTCAATGTTGGAATTAGGTAAATATGAAAATTTATATTTTATATTTATATTTTGTAAAATATGAAATTATCACGAAAGATTTTACCAGGTCTAGGAAACATGTTAGCTTTCACTTGTGAAGATGACCATATTAGGTTACCCCTTTTGTATTTTTCCAATCTAAGACTGAAAAATGGTGGTCAAAGAAACAAGCAGACATGAAAACTCAGCAAGGAAACTGGAGCAATGGTACTATGCTAGGCTAATACATGTTCAGGTCTAAGCAAAACCTGAGTTGTTTCCCTGAAATGGCCAAGCAAAGTTTAGGTCGTGATTCAAGCTTGAGTGATACCCAAGGGTTCAAACTCGAGTATTACTTTCTCTGGCTAATTCCGCCATGAGATGAGAAGCTGGAAGCCACTGTCAAAGAGGTCGGCACACGCTTGCTGCCTGATGAATAAGGCTGCTGGTTCTGGCTTGGCATCATTACCGGTGCTCGCTCCGATATGCGCCACATCTTCACCGACTTGTCCAGGCTACCACTGTAAAGAATCCACCGTTTTTCACCCGATGCTGATTCATGATCTCTTTCTATTGCCAAGCACTTCACAGGACCGCTATGGCCTGTTAACATCGACAAGCACACATGCTCGCTGCCTGATCTTCTCCACACGGAAATTCCCATGTCAGCTGATCCACTGATTACAAGATTCCCAGCCGCTACCAGACACAGAACTGCCAATTTATGGCCTCTCAACAAGCCGCCATGAGAGAGATGATTTTCGCGTTCCCAAAAGTTAACCAGCCCATCTGACGAGCCACAGTAAACAAATGTGGCTTCAGGATTCACAGCTAATGCTGTGACAGCACATTCTTGTTTCAACAATGTCTGTGAAAAGAAATGCTTGGTTCCTTTTCCTTGTAACTCTCTTCTCCAAACCTTGACTGTTCCATCTGCTGAACCTGTAAACACTAACCCATCGAATCCTGCAACAACAGAATTAACTGCATCATCGTGAGAGTGAATGGATTCCAAGCATTTTGAATCCGAAACTCTCCAGACTTTGAATGTTTTATCCCAAGAAGCCGAGTAAAGCAACGTTTTGTCTTCATTCAAACTAAGACAAGATATAGCATCCAAATGCTTAAGCCATATCGCGCTACGCTTGCCCTTCACTCCAACATAACTACTAGGTTTAATGGAGTTCTTTAAATAATCTTTTAACGTTGGTAATGTCGCGACCCGTTTATGAACACCTGAGTTTTTGTTGGAAATCTTCCAAACTCGAATCTTCCCATCTTGATGACCTGTAAAGATTTTCTCTCCAGCAATGACAATGGTTTTCACCAACCCACTATTCGATTTAAACCCTGAAAACTCCTTCTGGTTCCTCCAAACTCTAATGTTCTTGCTATCAGAACCGGTATACAACAAATCCCCATAGGCCGCCAAGGAATATATATGTCCTTCTTCACGTACCAATGAACCCATAAGCACATTAGGAGAAAAGCCGGTGTCTTCAACGGCAGCAGAACTACAATCATTGGATACATGAGACGACCATGGAGATTTTATGAGAGGGGACGATGAGTCATTGTACACAAAGCCATTGTCGACTGCCATTGAAGAACAATCTTGGCTGTTTAATTCTAGGAGAGTTATTTGATATTGGAGAATTACTCTTCAATCTTTGAAATCCTCTTCAGCAGAGGTCGAATTCTTTAGCCCACCAAACTTTTGGCCAAATACGAAGGCTCTCAAGCAAGGAAAATTTTCGTTTTTCCTTTTTTTTGCCGGGAAGCTTTGATGGATGTTTTGCTGGGATTGTTCGCATTTTTTTCTGTGAGAGTGAGTTTGAAACTCCAATAGGATTATGCCACGTTGATGTGAGAGAACAGAATGACAATCATATCCCGATTGTCAAGGGCTGTCATTGAGCTATCTTTGCCTGCTGCATACATAGGAAAATTATGAAGCTTTGACTTGGTCTAAAAGGCAATCAAATTCTTTCTTTTTTAAGGTTTGAGATTGTGATTAACAATGTTCTTAGGAGCCAAGACTTTTAGGTAAATCTATTGAAGTTAGCATTTTCTTTATTTTAAGGCAAACAATTCCCTAAATTTAGGGTTTATGTCATTTTCCTAAATGGGTAATTTGAGACAATACATGATTTAGTTATTGATCACTTCCTTGACATTTGATTTTTTTAATTGGATATTAGTTAATATAGGAATGAATCTAGGTTTTATGGATGGATACAGTAATTCTAATTAATTTCTTTTCCAAATTTGATTTCAATTTACTCACACTTCATTTTTCTTAAAAATACTTGGTTTCTATTTTAGAAACTCTATGAACATTCCTTATTATCCACATTTATGAAATAATTATTTTCCATCAACATATCATATATGTTTATTCCATTCAAATCATATCAAGTAATCAAATTATTAAACAAAATCAATCATTAATTGTATATAACATGTGATCATTAAATAATGAATGTTTATTTCAATAGACTTATTAATGATTATAATAATCAATTATTGATATTTTTTAATAATATGATATGATATAGATTTTGAATAAAAGAAACATATTTAAAGTAACCATTTAGTATAATATTTCATCTTTATATACCATATCATAGTTAACCTTAATACATAAATCTAAGATAAAATACTAAATTTTGTTAAATATATGCATTTTGTATTAAACTATTACATTGAAATAAATTTAAGGAATTAGATTATACTTAAATCAACTTTATTTGTTATTAAATTTAAGTTTAATTCAAATTAAGCAAGTTGAATTTTGTTGAGGGACTTACAAGTTTGGAGAGATGTTTCTTTGCTCAATGGGACGAGAGGCCATTATAGAGACGGCCAGGCTGATTCTCGAGATATAGTTCACGATCTTTACACACGAGAGGGAAAGCAAAATAGATGGTCGGAGCAAAAGAGTCAAGCTCCGATGCAGCATCAGCCCCAAAACAGTATGATTAAGAAAGGACGTTAATGGAGTATGTCTTGTCTTTGGGCTTTTCTTAGCGTTGGGCTATTGGGGCCCTGCATCATTAATGGGGCCCCAACTAGAATGTTATTATTTTCTTTTTATATATATATATATATATATATATATATATATATATATATATATATATATATATATATATAAACCCCACGAAATGGAACAACATGGAAAGCAGAAAATGACCAAACCCCACTGAATTATTGAGCCTTCTTTGTCTATAAATACAGTCGCCCTTTAGCACACAGCTACCACTTTCCTCGATATCTCCAATCTCCATACAACACTTTCTTCACACTGAAAAATGGATTTCATGGTTCCCAAAGCTCAGCCATATTTCTCAGGTTGTGATCAGAAGTTGATGAGTGTGAATAATCCAGAAGAACAAGGAACTCAAACAACCAACCCCGTCACCAGCCAGCTTCAGATAAAATCCTCAGCTCGGTGTTCCCTTGAACCCCTGGACAAAGCTGTTGTCCTGAGGCGTATCCGCCATCACAAGTGCAAAAACAAAGTCAAAGGTGCTTTCCAGGCTTTGGTCGGCAGCTCAGGACATGCTCAAGAGAAGTGGATGGAACTAGGTGATGCTTTCACCTGACCCTGACAGGAAGCCGAAAATCCATAAATCCAATTGCCATGGATGAAGAAGAGTTTAAAGCTCTCTTGTAGAAGAGACTTATCTTCCCAGAAGAACTGTAGTAGTACTGTAGTAATGCTTCTCTTTGATTCAAACAGAAGTACTGTGTCTAATTATTGCAGTTGTGATTGCTTGAAATTTGAACCCTGAATTCAATTATGTTTCCTAGATTTCTAGTATAATTATTCTGTTTCTTTCAGAAACTATCGAGTTTGATATTATTAATGCATTTCTGACTATGACTAGAAACATTTTTAAATCATAATAATATGAGCGGAGGCTGCTACCGGCTGACTGCTAAATGATGGTGATGACTGATGGGGATTGCCATTGTAGAGTTGCTAAATGACATAACAGAAAAGGGTTTTAAAATCCATGCTTACAAAGCTAGCACATGAATACCAACTTTTACTGGCCAACCACATATCAAAGCTAGCATCGAAGGATTGAGACTGAAGGACTGTGAAGGAATGTCACTACAGAAAAAATATTATTAAAAAAAGAAGTAATTTTAACAAAACAATAAAAAAAATTGAAATATCATGACGATTACAGAGCAAAGCAGAATGCACACTCAATTCACCCAAACTTTAATCCTGTTGGTCTTAACTCAGCTGGTAGGGATCTACTCAATCGTATTGTCCATTTAAACTCCGTCTTTACGGCTCCGCCCTCACGACTTTATCGCGTTCTCAGATGTTCGAACCTAAGACTTTAAAGTATTTGTTCTTACACAAATGATATCAATTGTTCCTTATGAAAGAGTGGGAGCAATTGATAGAGGTAATTGACTCCTAACTCAGTCGCGCGCTTGGGTTTCAGAATACAAAAGATCAAAAATAATAAAATTTTGAGACTCACACAAATATGAGTCATGAACTCATTGAAGCCACACAGGTACATCTATAAATACCCCAGGTATGATCAAGAAAATCGTAAGCTCTATTTTGTTTACAGAAATTCTATCAAATTCTTAGTCTGACTTAAGAATCGGAGTGCAAACGCAGGGGTTGCGTTCCTCTGATTTTCTTTTTCTTACAAAATCTTTAGTAGCATGTAACATAAAAATTAAGGCGAAAACATCAGCAATTCGACACCACTATTTCACTATTTCAAGTAACAACAATTCCTAATTTGCCTTATATGCATGCTCTTCCATTCGGTCCAAACCACAAATCATAGCAAGTGCACCATTGCTGCACTTTGAAAAGCATCCCATGAAACATTGGGAGCCCTGTAAAATCATAAATAACAGGTAACTGAAAATTGGTCTCCCATACTTCACCTTCAAAGTAATTGTCTTTAGTCTCAAAATGTAGCAGCCGGAAAAAGAATTGAACTTCAACAGCACCATAAAACCAGCCAAGTAATCAACCTTGCCATGTTCTGTTGTTCATCAAGTTCAATATGGATTAAGCAATATAAATATATAAAGCATTGTAAATAATTAATTCATCACCTGGCCTTGTTTTCTTTCTGTATTTTTCTTATCTCTTCATCCTGCTTTATACCCTGCAATTGAAAACAAAATTAAAACCAGAAACTTGGAAGATATTTGGACCCAAATTTAAAATAAAAAGGCCCAAGCTTTCATATCATTCGGATTAAAGACAAAGATGGGCTTCTTCCCAATTGACATTTTTTTTCCTTTTTCTATTTTTTAATCATGATATTTTAATTTTATTATTTTTTACAAAAAATCGTAATTTGAGGGGGAAAAATGAATTTTTTTACTTTTACTGATATAAGTAGTTTTATTAATTTATTTATTACTATGGAACTTTAGGTTGGGTTGGGTTAAATTTTTTATCTTCTTATTTGTATATTTTTGTGGAATCCGATCATATATAGATAAATTTAATATGAAAAATCTACAATTTCTTTCATTTGTATCACTTTATTTTTCTTATTATTTTGCTTGACAAACTATTACTACTATTATTATTATTATTATTTATTTCCAAATAAGTGCATAATGGGTTAAATACCCTTTATTTTTTTTACTATGTTTGTGTTAATTAAATTTCTTTTCACATGTTATACTTACTAATTTTTCCTTTTTAATGCTAAGAAGCTTCCATGGCAAGATCTTCTTCAAATTTGCTTCCTTATCTAATTAATTTTCAATTTCTAATAATCTCAAATTAAAAAAAAAAAAATCTTGTGAGAAACATCACCATGTAAGAAGGAAACCATTTGTTTGTAGCATCATAAGTAGTGGTCTCTCTTAGAAATTGTATTTGGATAAGGAAAAAATCAAACACTCGCCTCAAACATCATTTTCATAAACTAGGACTCCATTAGAACCATTCTTTACACTAATCTTCATAGAAACTGCATGCCCATGTGCCACTCCTTGACTGCTTCATTCAAACTCCCTAATTTCCTCCTTTTTTCCTATCACTTTTCCGCACTATTCCAAATCCATGGTTTTTCCACAAACCAGACGTTCTTGACTTGGTCAATCTATACAACGTTTTTAGACTGCAAGCTGCAGCTTTTGGGGAATTTTCCTTGCCTGCAGCATGCGAAACAGAAACTGAAACTGGTCTGTGGGAATTAGAAATTTTTAAGACGGTGATTTGAAAGTTACGAGTTTAAATAAAAATAATTTATTTATTAATATATAAAAATTATATATAGTTATGATAATCTTCGAATTATTTTACATATAACATTCGAACTTTATCCACTTGTACCAACCCCATTGGTCTGGTGTAGCTTTCACTCAACTGGAATTGAATGCATATGCAATCCCTGGTTGGGGTTCTATTTAGGTTATACTTCCTTCTTCATGTGATGTCAATGACTAGTTTGACAAGTTGTATGCCTTGAATTTCTTACTGCCATAGCCAAATGTCTAACAGTCTTACACTATCCAGGGTGCATTTGGGGGCAGGGATCAGTGTTAAATAAGAAAAAGGTATGGATTAGAGTACACATTGGTCATGCAGTTGGGTCAATTTTATACAACTTTGTCGCCAGCTGCTACGTGCGCAAATTATGAACAAATTGGTGTTGAAAAGTCCTGAAAGTTGATGTGAAAACATTAGAAAATCCTGTTAATTTGCAGAAACTAAAACATTGTTGTTGAAATATTTTACAAAGTAGATAACCGACCGAACATGGAAAGTCTTTGATTAATGTTATCTGAAAAAGATAAACAATAGAAGACATCTAAATTATTTAATTTAAATCTTCATATAATCACTGTTAAAAAATATATAATCAAACAATTTAAAATTTATATATTAATACGTGTAATTTTTTATATATATATATATAAAAAGGAGACTAGAAATGTTATACGCCATGCATGACACCCTTCATGCAAAGTTTTAATCTATCAATGTGATATATGAAAATCATAGACTTGAAAAACAATAAATATTGTTTAATTGTGAGAGTAAAGTCATTTTCATGAGTTTGACTGGTCAAGAAAATGCTGCTCTTTCCAAGTGAAATTGAAGGGGGAAAGAACAATTTCATTTGCGGTTCAAGTTTGTCACCATTTCTCTTTAACAAACAAAGAAGGACATGAAACCTAGATAGCAACTACTATTTACATTGACATCAATTTACTTCTTCATTGGAATGCATATATATACATATAGGAATTGTTTTCGAATATTATTTATTGGATAATTATCTTATATACCGTCAATGAAATTTTTTCGATTCAACATGTTGAGTTAAGATGATGATATTTGTTCTATTTTATTTATTTTTATTTTTTAATATTTTTAAAAAATATGTATTATCATCTTAACTCCACTTATGAAGTCAAAAAACTTTACAAACGGTATATTGAATAATAATTCTTATTTATTTGAGTAAAATATTTTTAATTTAATTCACGAGATACATTTTATTATAATTTTTCTTTTTAAATTTTTATCTTGATTTTAATGTTTTTTCATGTCTATGGACAATATAGTTATTATATATGTGGTTTGACTTCCACATGTATAGATAATGAATTTATCATATGATAGAAACTTAGGCCTAATATTTAAATAATTCCTATAATTATTGTTAAAGGGTGACTTCAAATTTAATATCTGAAAACTCTATTTTGTATTTTTGAACTTTATTCCTTCAAATCAAATCTATTACAATTTCTTTTAAGTCGTGATTGAATAATTAAAATGCAATAATTGAAGCTAATTTGCTCGAAGAGATAACAAACCTATCACGAATGAATTATATCATATTAAATTCTATATGTATAATAATTTACCTAAAATCAATTTAATGCTTTTTAACACATTATTTTTGAATTTAGATCTTTATGTTGATGTCGTCCATTAATTACCGGAGCTGTCACGCGTTTTGCAGACTAATTTTCCTCGGGAAAACATTAAAACAAATACAAACAAAGCTATATATATATATATCTATATATATATATATATACTTATAATTATTCCCTATGTTATTAAAGTCAACGACCTGAGTTGGCTACATGGGCAATATTGCCCAATCACTTAAAGTCATCTTTATTCCATACGGCATGAAAATGTAAATTCTTAATTCTAAATATACCCCAATTTTTTTCTTTTTTACATTCCATTCTTTTTCACTGTGATGCTGTTCTATGTAAAATATGGGTGTAGAAAGAAAAAAAGGTGGCCAACCGAGTTACTTTTATATTCAAATTCGAAATTTTTTCATAAAAGCTCAAAAGAAAAAAAAAATTCAATCTAAAATCAAGACATATTGTAGATCTCGATGAATATTTATGTTGTGCATGATAAAAAATTAATAAAAATATAACACGTGGCGCACGAAAAATGTATCACGTAACGCACAAAAAAAATATATGAGAAATAATACAATTATTGAGTAAGATAAAAATGATAAAAATATAATTAATGACAGAGTAAATCCCTATAAATATGAGTTAAATACGATTCGTTAATCTAATTATGAATTTTTCTACTGAAACTCTGTTCAATTTTTTGGCTGACTTAAGTATTGAAGTGTCAACGCAGGGAACAATTCCTGTGTCCCTCTGATCTTTTTCTTTTGCAAAGGCATTGTAGAACACGTGATACAAAAATCGAAGCGAATACGTCAGTAATTTGTCATCGTTGTAAGTGAACAACAACAATTTATATTGAACTTATAAATCATTTATTATAAAAGATTATTAATAGCGAGGATCAAATTTAAATTTTATAAATAAATTAAACAATTTTTATTAATTCGATCAAATAATTTGTAAAATATAAAAATTTTATAAGTAAATAATAATAAATTAATATATTTTAATATTGAGTTGACTGTTTTGTTTCACATTAAAAATAGAGTAACCTATGCCTCTATCAATTTAGAATCCTTCCCATAATTATGCCAGCTCCAATAATTAGATTTGAGCATTTGCAATTTATATTTTATTGCAAATTGGAATCATTTTCCTTTTGCTGTTTAATTTCATTAACTTAAATTCCCTTTTCCAATTATATTTTATATAAGCTAATAATTTTTTTATATAAATTATTCAATATTTAGTAGGATTTGGTTTATTAATTAATGCAATGCATTAAAATCAATTCAAAAGAAAAATATATTACACAAAATCTAAAAATAATTTATCATTCAATAACAAGAATTTTGTATACAAAATTTTCAAAGAGGCAAATGGAACATTTGTGGGACCCCAGCATCATGATCAGATCATTAATCAAAACAATGGTGGGGGATTCTGATGCCGTCCATTCCCACATTCCCCGAAAAACTATTATTTTTTTTCTTAGTCAAAACCTGTTTAATTGCGTGCTGACCAGAATGTTATTCCTGGGTCCACCCCGTAATTTAGCCCATTTTTGCATGGACATTTCCGTACAATCATTTTCCAATGTATCCCAATTTAAGGGATGAGTTTTGCATGAAAAACATCTTCAAAATATTATTTGTAATGGTATTATTATTTGATAAAAATATATAAATGAAATATAATGATATTAGATAAAAGAAAAAGAAAATATGAAAAATGGAATATGGGTATTATTAAATTTTTAAAAATGTATGCATTATTAATAATATGAAAAAAATGTATTAAAACTAAATAAAAATATTTTTATTTAACAGTAGATCATATACAGTTAAGTAGAAGAAAATTCAGAGGAATTTTCAAGATATTTTAATTTTTTTAAGAGATTTTAACCTCTTAAATATTATAAATCTCTTAACCAAAAGGGTAGATCAGTCATTTTCGCTCTTAAATAAAATCAACCATTCTTCAGCTTGATATGGAGATGGAGTTTACCAACTCGGTATACAAAACACTTTCTATTTTCTCATTTCTCAATTCATCTTCTAAAAATCTCTTTTTTTTTTTTCTATCTTTTTTTGGATTTGAATGAAAACCGAAAACCCAAATCAAATAACTTCAAAAGAAAACGTTAAAGTAACTCAGTTTTTGATTTGAAGCTCAGTTCTTTGGAAAAAGCAGAGTCAGTTGCTGCAGCCATGGAAGAACAACAAGAACAAGAAAAGCGCAGAGGCAATAAGATCATAAATATTATCAACTAAACCAACACCATACTTTCAAAATTTTCTCTTTTCTTACCTCCGCACACAAATCGACCTTTCTTTTTATTAGCATTTATTGAGATTAGATTGCCTTCCCAACGCCATCAATTGCCCTGCTTTAACTCCCTTCAATTACTCCTCTCTGTTTCCAGTTCTGTTAACCTATTTCAAATTTCAAGTTCCCAGTATTTACGTTTTACTCTGTTTCTCTTAATCGAGCTCTGTTTTTTTTTTTTTTTTAATCTTCTTCTTCTCAGGAAGCTGATGATTGCTCTGTTTTCTTCTTGGAGAATCCAAAATGATATTCTACCAAGCAAAGTTTTTCTTCACAGTGACAATAACAGTTCTTTTTGTAATGTCACAAGCGAAATCAGTCAACTCAGAAAGCAACAACTGCCATGGCTCCTGCGCAACCAGCAATTTCTCAGGAATCTTACCGTTTCCTTTTGGATTCTCACCGGGTTGCCCCATCCAACTCAACTGCAGCCATGGGGTCAGAATTGGAAAATTCCATGTCCTGAACATAACTTCCACGGAAATCATCGTCGACCTTCCCGCCGAATGCGACCGACGGCTTGCTTCAATCTCCGTTCTGTTCGGTAAAAACTACGCGGTTTCGGTTGCTAATAATCTTCTTCTCCAAAACTGTTCGAAGCCCATGCATTCTCCTTGTGAAATAAGGCCAATGTTTTTAGAAAGATCATTTGAACTCAACTCTTGTGTTGAAAAGAGTGATAATATAACTTGTTTTGCCGGCGGTAACGGTGAGCGGTTGTTGAATTTTGAAGACGTTAATAAAACGCGGTGCCTTTTCTTGTTTTCGTCGACTTCGATTGTAGTTGACCCGGCAAGGAACTCATCGGTGTTATTGGAGTTAGGCCGAGTTAACTTGCGATGGTGGGTTAACGGGAGCTGTAATTGTGATACAAATGCCAACTGTACGAATGTTAAGCAAGGTGACAGAACGGTGGGGTTTAGGTGCCATTGCCATGAAGGGTTTGAAGGAGATGGGTTCAAAGAAGGCGGTGGCTGCCGGAAAGGTGAGTCAACTCTTCCGGTCAATAATTTTCTATTTACTTCATTTTGTTGTTTCATTTGCCCGTAGACAATTTTAGGACACTATACAGTAAAATGACATGAAAATGGTAAAAAAAAATTAAAATTAAAATTTAATAAAAACTATAAATATAAATTTTAATGTGAAATTCCCGTATTTTGCACTAAAAAAGCACAATTCTATACAACATAAACGCAAATTATTTGAGCAAATTCTCAGGTCTTTCTGGTGGGTATGGATGACCCTTGACAGGGGGAAGTGGGAAAGTAGACATCTTTATTATGCTTCTTTTTCCAATAAAAGGGTGACGCCTGATTTGTCTGACTGCTTTGGATTCGTAGCTTTTTTGATTGTTTGACTTGGAATTTAGATCATTTTAGTGGGAAACTAAGGGATTCTTGACTTGTATTTAGAAATGGTAGTTTAAACAGTTAAACCAGATTGAAAAAAATGGTCTAGGGATGTAAAACTGCAATGAAAATAGAAATAATATGCAATTTGAAGTTTAGCACTTTAGCTTATCAATCTTTAGTACTATCTGATTAAACATGAAGAGTTTCTACATGTCAGTAAAGTTTACCGTTGATTTCACTGTTAATTTATGAACAATGTTTGCCATGAATTTAGCCTCAGTAACAGGTAAACTTGTTCATTCTGTTTACAGTTAAGCATGTCTCTGAACTTTGCTTGGACAGTGTGGTTTCCACCGTGGATGTATCTTGCATGCAAATATTTGGTCATGGTTGGATAAACTTTAAACAGTCATTTCCGAGTTACAAATTCACTAACTCCTCTTCCCCATCTTGTCTCAATGCTACATGATCAGTTTCTAACTGCAATGCTCGAAGATACATGTCTGGCAAATGCGGAGGAACTACAAGAGTTGCTGTTCTGGTTGGAGGTAAACAGACAACAAGTCACAGTAATTGTATCAGTGTTATTAAGACAGGGTTCATAATTCTTGAAGTAACCGATGAACCATGTTGTTTTCTTCTCAGGGCTTATAGCTGGGGCTTTGTTTGTGGGTGGTGTGGCTCTTCTATGTTGCTATCTCCGACGACGATCCAATTCCTTCAACAAACAGATGAGTGCAAAGCGCCTGCTATGTGAAGCTGCAGGCAACTCTAGTGTTCCTTTCTATGGCTACAAAGAAATCGAAAGAGCTACCGATAGCTTCGCTGATAAACAAAGGCTGGGGACTGGAGCTTATGGGACAGTGTATGCAGGAAAACTCCACGATGATTATTGGGTTGCAATAAAAAGGTTCAGATATAAAGACCCTGATAGTATTGACCAAGTGAAGAATGAGATTAAACTCCTTTCCTCTGTCAGTCACCCGAATCTTGTCCGCCTCTTAGGCTGCTGCATAGAGGAGGGCGAACCTATCTTGGTCTATGAATTCATGCCTAATGGAACCTTATCCGAGCACCTACAAAGAGAGCGCGGCAAAGTACTTCCATGGACAGTAAGGCTGAACATTGCTGCTGAAACTGCCAAGGCCATTGCCTATCTTCACTCGGTGAATCCACCCATTTTTCACCGGGATATCAAGTCTAGCAATATACTGCTTGATTACAACTATGAGTCCAAGGTTGCTGATTTCGGCCTTTCCAGGCTTGGGATGACTGAATCATCCCATATCTCCACTGCCCCTCAAGGAACACCGGGGTATCTTGATCCTCAATACCATCAGTATTTCCATCTTTCGGACAAAAGCGATGTCTACAGTTTCGGGGTTGTTCTTGTGGAGATCATAACTGCAATGAAAGTGGTCGACTTCTCACGTCCTCATGGTGAGATAAACTTGGCTGCACTCGCTAGTGATAGGATCAGAAGAGGCTGCGTGGACGAGATAATCGACCCACACCTTGACCTGCACAAGGATGCTTGGACACTATCATCGGTTCATAATGTCGCTGAGCTTGCATTCAGATGCCTTGCTTTTCATGGGGACATGAGGCCAACCATGACCGAAGTTGCAGCAGAGCTAGAACACATCAGGCTCAGCGCTTGGGTTCCAGGCATGTTCATGGAATCCCCGACAGCTTCATCTTGCCTGTCTTCGGATGATGAAAGTGAGAAATCTTCAAAGACAAGCAAGATGTCAGTTATCAGAAGCAGGAGATTGGTTGTGACGCAAAGGGAAGTAGATTGTCTGACATCAATGGCGGATGAAGTGAAAAACAGCTCCCCTGTTTCAGTTCGAGATCATTGGTCGAGTGAAGAAAGCTCACCTTCAGCAAACAGCTTGTTGGGTAAGGGAAATGCATCTCAGCGAGAATGAAAACTCACAAGAACTGTTCTTTATCAGTGTCAGCGAATACAATTTGCCCCATCCTGTTAAAAATTCTCTACACTAAATTTCTATCTACTTTCTCTTTTTGAATCTTTTTCACAAAAAACACTTGCAAATGCAAACAATGGGTTCAATTAAATCAGTCAAAAGTTTTATTTAAAAAACAAAAAATTGGATTAACTAATTAAGAAAATTGAAATTGCCAACCTTTTGAAGTTATTATATAGAATATTTTATATTTAGAATTAAAAATCAAAATTAATTTGGCTAATTCTTTAGATCATGATATATAAAGGGAATGCAGCATTGAACCTTGCCCCTAACCCCTTAAAAAAACAATAATGATCATTAGGTTAAATTGAAAAATTTAAAATTAATTTTTTTTAATTGTATTCAAAAGTGAGAAATTAAAAGCTAATCTTTCTTTTTGAAAAAAAAAAAAAAAACTTGTACAAACAAAGGTATAGTTTTTGCAATAAAAAATATTTAAGATCCAATTCCGATGCCAAATAATAAAAAAAATGATGAACCAAAAAGAAATAATAATAAAAATAATTTTTTTTATTTAAAAAATTTTTGATTTGCAAATTAAAATGAAAAATTCTTAGAGGTGTTTTTGAATTTAATCTCTAATTTTTTAAAGAGATTTTATTACTTGTATATCTCTAAATGTTATTATTTTATGTAAATCTTTAAGCATTTTAATTACAATACAATTTCATTAATAATATCAATCACTTAAAATTCTTAAATTTTATATATTTTTCATTTATTAAACTCTATATGAGCAACAAGCAAAAAAAAAAAAAAATACTACTAGAATTGAAGCAAATATAAATAACTAATTTTATTTTATTAACAAAAATACTTAAATCAAATTAAACATACGAGAAAATCAAGATTTTTCGGCCTCGGGTCCTAAAATTCCATTGATGATAGAAGTAGCCACCACAACGCCGAGAAATTCGGCTCCCGCCACAACGCCCGCCTGAGCCAACGCGCCAAAACTAACGGCACTTTCAATCTCCTTTTCCGCTGTTTCAATCTCCTTCTCAGCCGTCTTCAACCCTTTCTCCACCGTAAGGATCCCTCTCTCTGCCGTCTCCAACCCTTTCTCCGCAGTCTCGAACCCTTCCTTCACGATCTCCACCGCTTCCTCCTCCGCGCTCTTCAACTTCTTCCTTAAACCGAACAACGGAATATCCTCCGCGTTCGAAGCCGGCTCTCGAACTGTCAATGCCGTCGTTGTCGTTAGAAAGAACAGAAGCTGCCTCCGGTTCGGGAAAGAAGCCATCGGCGCCTGCGTCTTGATGGATCGTCCACCACGGTGAGCATTGTGCACACAGCGGACTGAGAGAGAGTGGAGTACAGGGGGTGAAATTGTGGACGCCATTTTGCTTTCCCTTCTTCACAGCCTGATCTTCGAAATCAAATCGTGTGACACTAATAAATTTAAAAATCTTGTTTTTCTCTTAATTACGAAAATACCCTTCCTCGATTTATCTCATTGAAACGCCATCGTTTTAAAGGTTCGGTCTTTCCTCTTAAATCTCCAATTTTATGCAATCTTCCGCCATAAAGGGTTTTTAAAGAAAAGACGAAGGGAAACCCCAAAGTCTCTTTTCAATTTTCCTTCATTTCGCAAAGCAGTGATGGCTGAAGAAGAAGTTACGGCGGCCGCGGTGGCATCAGAGGCGTCGGTGACAATGACGGAGCAAATTCCGGGCCAGAAAATAGTAGAAACCCTAGAAACACAAGGCTCAGTCGAAGCCACTATCGAATCTGCGCTTCAAGGAGGCACCGAGTCGACATGCAACAATAACAATAATGATGAAAGCTGTGTAGTTGCTTCGGATGTTGATCGAGAGAAGACGCTGGAGTCCGCAGATGAGTTGGCGGAGAAAGGATCCAAGGCTTTTAAAGAAAATGATTTCGCTGAAGCTGCTGATTGCTTTAGTCGCTCCCTTGAAATCAGGTTAAACTTCAGTTTCATTTCATCTCTTTTTGCTTTTATAAATATTTTCCAGTTATTATTTTTTATTAACGTATAAGGAAATGAAAATGAATAATTACAAATAATTTAATGATTTAGGGTTTGGTTTTACAATTTTCTTAAATTTTTTTCTTACATTCAAAACTAAAATATTGAACTTTTTTCATCGATCTGCATATTATCTGTATAATGTGAAGTAATTATGTTGGATTAACATCTAAAATGCAAATAGGAAAGGCATTGGGAAATTTTCATAAGTAGCTTAATTTACTTGTTATGTTTCAAGATTGTTTCTTTATTCTTAGAAAATTATGTTTATTTCACACTAGGGTTGCGCATCATGGTGAACTTGCAATTGAATGTCTCAAGGCGTACTATCTCTATGGGCGTGCACTGTTGTACAAGGCTCAAGAGGAGGCTGATCCTCTGGTTTCTGTACCAAAGAAGGAGGGTGAGACTCAGCAAGACTCGAACAAAGAAGGGTTGATTAAAAGTGATGTAACTCATGAATCTTCAGTTGCTTCTGTATCAAGTAACTCCAAACAGGATGGCAGTATGTATTCTTAAAAGGATTATTCAACTCTAATTGAATTGAGCATAGCTACTTGAGTGTAGATGCATCTTTTTCAATGTATTGATATTTTTGCTGTTGCTTATAGATGGTACTATAGCAGGACTTTTACTCTTTCCATCTTTTCATTCATGTTGTTGTCAAATGTAGATAGTAGCTGCTCTATGATCAATGTTATCGTCATTGTTGCATATGTTGCCCATACACTAAAATGTCAACTGTTCTTTATTTCAATTTGTTTCAGCTGGAAAAGATGAGGAGGAGGAAGAAGATGATAGCGACACTGATGATGTGCCTGAAGCAGATGAGGACGTGGATGAGTCTGACCTGGATTTAGCATGGAAAATGCTAGATGTTGCCAGGGCAATTGCTGAAAAACAACAGTTGGGTGACACCATGGAGAAAGTAGATATTTTATCAGCATTGGCTGAGGTTGCGTTGGAAAGAGGTCAGTACTTAGCTACTCATTATGGTTAGTTACATGTGTTTGTTGGGGGTAAGTAGGGGGAGGGAGGAACCAGCTCTACCAATTTCAAGAGTAGCTTTTTCTTGAAGCATCATATTTCATGTAAAACATCAAATTTGTTTCTGTTATGCTTCTTTAGAGGACATTGAAACTTCACTCGGCGACTACCAGAAAGCTCTATCCATCTTGCAACGTCTGGTTGAACCAGATCACCGCCAAATAGCTGAACTGTATCCTTGATAATTAAGGTTGAAATATCTTCATTATTGAGTTTGCTACTCTTTATGTGGTACTCAATTCCAGGTTCAAATGAATCCCCTAATTTCACCCTTCAGTTTCATTCAAATACTATAAATGGTACTTAACACTATAATTTAGAAATTTTCGAATCTGTATGTGTTTGGAAATTGGCTCAAAGCCCCAAGAAGCAATTCCATACTGTCAGAAAGCCATCTCGGTTTGCAAGTCTCGGCTGCAGCGGCTCACAAATGAAGTAAAGGTTTCCTCAGGATCAGTATCATCTTCAGCTGCCTCTGAATTGGATGACGGTATACAACAGTCCTCCAGTGGCTCTCAGACTGATGAATCTGTCAAAGGTAAAGAAGCAGAAATTGAAACACTCGCCGGACTTGCTGAAGACCTGGAAAAGAAGGCAAGTACAAATTTGATTATCTATTAGAATTGAAACCTTAGCGTACAACTTTATTATTCAATCTATTTCTGCATTTGCAGCTTGAAGATCTACAACAGCTGGTCGCCAACCCAAAGTCAATTATTGCTGAAATCCTGGGAATGGCATCTGCCAGGGCAAGGGGCGGTGAGAAGAGTGCATCTCCTCCTGTGGTGAGCTCGTCACAGATGGCTACTGCTAACAGCAATGGTCAATTTGATTCTCCAACTGTTTCCACTGCTCATACAAATGGGGCTGTGGCAGTCACAGATCTTGGCGTTGTAGGAAGAGGAGTGAAGCGTGTTCTGATGAGTACAGGAGCGGTTGAATCGAGCTCAATAAAGAAACCTGCAATCGACCCATCATCTGAAAAAGGAGATGGCAGCAGTGCCTCTTGATGTTTTTGGTGATGCATGCTTCGTTATTCCTAGTACAATTGGGGTATGCTTTGAACCGTAGCAAACTAATGCTTGATGTTAATGGATTCTGCTCTAGCAGCTGAACTTATTCTGCTTATAACTGCTCTCTGTAGTAAGCTAAAATTTACGTGCCAGTTTCCTGTATTCCTAATTGACCTATTCTGCTGTAATATGCTTATAAAGAACAAACTCTTTGGATAAGAGCATTTGGTTTGGTATTTTACCTTCTCCTTGCGAAGCTTTCATCTAGTAATTTATCCAGCATGTAATCAGACTACATCAATGGTAGATCATATGGAAATTTTGACACAATCACATCCTTCCTTATGGAACCTGACTGGAATCTCTGATAATTTTATGTTGCTATTGGTGAGAATCTAAAAACAGGGCCAAGCTTTTTAATTCATTAATCTCCCATTGTTTCCCTCTATCAATTTGGGCAAAACTTAATAATTTTAGATCCGAAAAAGAGATAAAGAAGGATACAAATTAAAATTTAATAAAAAAATTACATATAAATTCAATACAATCTAAATAAATTATTGTATATGACGTGCTAATGCGAGTATCAACAGAATTTGTTGTGTTTTACATTTAGCGATCACGATTTTTCCTATATCAATTCTCTATATACAGTTTATAATGGGTTGTTGTAAAAGGCTATGGGTGGTCATACTTATAACTGCCTTTATTATCAATATAGGAAGTGCAGAATTACACCAGGTACGATAATAGAGTCCCTGCTCTGAAACCAAAAGCATGTTTCGTTTTTGTTGCCTTCTACGATTTGGGGTTGTTAAGAAATTATATATTGTCAAAACAATCGTGGAATTATTACATATACCGCCTTGTCTGTCTGTCGTGACAAATCCTCTTTGGCTTGGGCAGTTAGCTACCAGCCGCCAGGATACTGCTGAAGTAAAGCTGCCAAAATCCATACCATTATTACTCGTCTTGTAACAATGCAGCCAATAAACAAAGGGTTGGAGACTGCAGACGGGGAGAGATCGATGAGCGACAAGAACATGACAAAGCAAAGCGATGCAATCAATAAGAAACAATGTTATACAATGGTTCGATTGCATCAACGCAAATGTTTCACTATAAAACTGAAAAGAGGGTTAAGAAGAGATGTGAAGCAACATCAATATCAGTATAACATTTAAAATTCTTCAGCTCAAAGAATTCCTAAAGAATGTGTTATAGGGTGGATTGCAAGCAATGTGGAAAATATTCTTGGGGTGGCTGTGGCAAGCACCTGCCCACTCTCTATGCCAGCATAGATGAGGGAAAGCACTGCTTTTGCCGATCATGGCCTGGCGTTGTCACCCCATCTGCAAATAATGTGACAAATATCAACAACCAACAACCAGCAACTGCAACTGCAACAGCAAATTCAGCTTCAGGTTTTGGTTTTTCTTACCAAATTAAGCATGAAATATTGAGAAAATGGGTACTCTGTCGTTTATTTATTGCTAGAATTTAAAGTTTTGTTCTTCAAACAAGCAAAGGATGAGGTTGATAACTGACCCTGGAAAGATGCAAAGCAAGGGACAAGAAACCAACAAAGTCCAGCTTAATCTTCTTGTCAGCAAAGTGGCAGTGTATTTTATTTGAATGTGAATATTTTATTCTAGTTAATAATTACTTGGGTTTTCTTTTGCAGGCACCCAGCAATCTTCATGAGTGGTTTGGATGCTTGTCCGAGGGGAAGGGCATTCTTCCTTAAGAGAGAAATGGTAGGGCTAATATATTAATATATAATAATATAAAGCAAATAAAGAAAGAGAGGGCTATTTTTGGAGTGATTATGTCATAAACAATGTAGTTCTGGTTAATAATTGTCAATGTTTTGTTGACCAATCTGTCTTTCCAGTTGTACGGATTAATGAAATAAAAATCAAAGTGTTACTATATCTTGTGCAGGGTGCCAGAAAACACTTCACCTTAACCCTAAACCCCACTAGTCTCCATGGGGTTTTGGTTTTCTTGTGGAGGGTTCTGCCATGGTTTTTGTGCTTTCTTGTTTCTAACCCCAAACCTGTTAAAAGTTTCAAATCTTTGGCACCTAAAATCTTTGTATTCTCAAATTTTCTACCTGTTTTATATATATAAAAAGAAAAGGTGGCATTGGATTTCTGTTGTAGTGGGAGCATCTGTTTGTCCTCTCAAATAAACATGTGGCCCACATTAGAATTATTGGTTTCATAAATCCAAAAGCAAAGTTGCAAATGCTCTGACCTTGGTAAAAAACATTTGGCTTTTTATACTTCAGCTTTTTCATTGTCTTTAGGTTCAAAAGAGCCAGGTTTTATAGATACCCACAATGAAAACTCCTACCACCCCATCCTTCTTTTGTGCAGTTTGTATAATGATCAGTCACCTAACCACTTGAAAATGAAGAAATAAAAGTGCTTCCATTAGTCTACTTCTCCAAATGATTTTCTCTACCTTCCAATTTTCATTCAAAGGCAATTATTGTCAGAAGATTCAACTTGAACAAAGCTAGGGCCTAGGGTTCATATTCTCCTTTTCCACAGCTCTTGCTTTTGACAATCATCACCACAATCTTGCCTAATTATTATTTGATCACTACATTATATTAGTTGTTTAATAATTAATGAATGAATCTTAGTGTACCATCATTGGAACAATGAAAGAAGAGAATATCAATTTCATTAGTTAAAAAGATAAAAGAAATAATCATAGAGCAATAACTCATGTCTAATTTAAATTTTTGTTTATAAAATGAAGCCTTTAATTCAAAAAAGAATTAATGTCAATGAAGGTCGGTTAAATTAATAAAAAAATGTTCATTTTATTTATAAGGTTTTGTTTTGACTCTCGCTACTAATAATTTTTTTTAGTGAACGATCAATAAGTCTTTATTGAAACTTGCAGTATATTCTGATCATCGATTATAGAAGTTTCCTCCCACCTAAATTTTTTTATAAAAAAAATTATAAATATTAAAACTCAAATTTTAAATTTATAAAACTTTCAGAATTTAAAAATGATAACATAATTACTTAAACTAACCTTCAAGATCAATCCAAATACTCTATCTCTTCGGTCTCCATCTACCCCAATCCCCCTTTTTGATGGAAATTTTTATATATTTGCATAGCCATGGCTAGCAAGTTTCATGGTGTTGATTAGCTAACATTCCTTTTTGGTTACCTCATTAATGCACTCATAAATGCAAAGCAATGAGGTGGGTAAAGGGTAGATATGTTGCCATAAATGAAACCCAAGCCATACTTATGTTTTCAGACCTGAATTTTCAAAATTCAAAATGAAAAAAACAAATAAATAAATATTTTTTTTAAAAAAAAAGAATGAATGAAAGAATGGGAAAGGTTCAAATAAAAACCTAAAAATCAACCATTTCTGAAGCTGTGGGGCTTTCTTTTATGAGTGTCATGTGCTAGACATGGCCAATTGCCATTTATTTTCACATGACTTTGTTCATACACTAAGACCTCCAAAGTTTTATTTTTTTTTCTTCCCTCCTCAAGGAAAGGAATATCAATTTCCCTTTCAATTGGTTGTAGCCTCTAAAGCATTTAACAGGACTCTTAACTGTCATGGACAAGCCAAGATGTTGTCCTGTTGCTCATGGGATTTCTGGTCATTGCTAATCTTGTACCAACTTTGATTAAGATATTTCTTCCACCATATCAGAAAAAAAAACACACACACACACAATTAAAACCCAATGTGCTCTCTTAGCTTTGATGTTCACAATCTTGTTGATAACTATGTATGAAGAAAATTTTAATCTAAGTTAGAATTCAGATTTTAATTCAATTGGTTCATATAGTATTTTAAAAATATGATTTTTAATAAACCAAAAATTCATATTTCAATAATACAATTTCGTTTTCTATCCTCAACAGTGATATCTGTAAAAAGGAAATTTGTTTTGTGTCAATTGACTTAACCATTTTTTTCCTTTAGATGTATGACTTCATTAGAAAGAAAATGAGTGATAAGAAAAGGAAAGAAATTAAAGTGTCGTCATTTTAAAAAGGATTTATGACAATTTTATGTACGATGATATATTAATATAAAAGAAAATGATATAAAATATTTTTTAAAAATTAAAAAATATTTTATATTTAAAATGTGAACATAAATTTTATTATTTTGAATATTTCGTATTCTGAAACCCAAACGCACGACTGGACTATCAAAAGTAATTTTTGAGAGTTCAGTCTCAGAGGTGCAAAGGTCTCTTTTAGCTCTTCGGTGATTGTTACGTGGTATTATGATTTGACATGTAATACATGCCATGTGATATTGTGACTTAACACATGATTATCACTCGTTAGTTAATATTACTTGCGTGAATTTGATGTAAATTATTTCTATCAAATATAAAAAAAATGATATAAAATATTTTAAAAAAATTAAAATATGAACATAAGTTTTAATATAAAAAACTTGTGTTTTACGAAAAACAAATTACTTGTAAGAATTGTGAATTGTATTTAAAAATATCAGTTTGTCATTACTTTCTATCAAGTTATTGATTCTCCTTTTTCCGATATTTGTTCGAGTTTCGTTTGTCCCGGTTTGAGCTTTTAGGATTCCAAGCCTCTCTCTCCCTTTTTATAATACCAATTGCTTCTTCTTCTTCGTCTTCCCGTACCCAAAACCCTACTTCCACCAAGAAAAATGGCAGCTGACAAACATAGCTCTAAAGGCCAAGCATGGTAAGATTCTCATTTTGCAGTTTCTTCATTTCTCGTCGCTCAAAACAATTTAGAAGAAAGTATAACTTTCTTCTTCTTCTTCTTTTTCTTCTGTTTTCAGGTTTTGTGCAACTGGCTTACCAAGTGACATTGTAATCGAAGTTGATGACATGACTTTCCATCTCCATAAGGTTAGCAAAGCTTTGAATTTTTCATGGTTTTGTCTCTAAAACAAGTATTTGTTCAGTTTTATGTCTTTTATTATTATTATTATTATTATTATTATTATTATTATTATTATTTTCAGTTTCCTTTGATGTCCAAAAGCCGAAAGCTCGATCAGTTGATAGCAGAGCAAGGTCAAGGTCGGGAATCATCTACTACAACCGTTACCAGACAAAAGCTACGTGAAACCGAGACCGAAATCGAAGAGGAGGAAGAAGAAGAAGAAGAAGAAGATCATCAATACCAAATATCTCTTCCGGACTTCCCGGGTGGTTCGGAAACTTTTGAAACCGCCGCTAAATTCTGTTACGGCGTTAAAATCGATCTCTCCTCCTCCACCGTCGTTCCTCTCCGTTGCGCCGCCGAGTTCCTTGAAATGACTGATGAGTTCTCCGAAGATAACCTTATTTCCAAAACCGAACGGTTTATCTCTCAATCAGTTTTTAAAAGCCTTAAAGAATTGATCAAAGCGTTAAAATCATGCGAATCGGTGATGTATTTAGCGGAATCTTTAGGCATTGTTCAGAGATTGATTGATTCCATCGCTTCGAGAGCTTCTACAGATCCTACTCTGTTTGGCTGGCCCGTGAATGATGGAACCATTGAAGTTAAAGGTACTTCGAGTCAAGCTCTATGGAACGGAATCGGAGCTGGTTTGAGAAAGAAAAGTCTAGCTCGAACGAACAATGTAGAGTCGTGGTTCGAAGATCTGGCATTACTGAGTTTGCCGTTGTTTAAACGCTTGATTTTAACGTTGAAAGCGCGAGATCTGAGTCCAGAAATCATCGAAAGCTGCCTTATGTGCTACGCTAAGAAGTACATTCCCGGAACGTCGCGGTCAAATCGGAAACCATCGTCGTCGTCGGCCTCTGTAGTTTCGGAGAGTGAACAGAGAGAGCTTTTGGAAGCTATTATCTCGAACCTTCCATTAGAAAAGAGCCCCTCCAGATCATCAACCGGCACGCGGTTTTTATTCGGTCTGTTACGAACCGCTAACATTTTAAACGCATCGGAATCTTGCAAAGCCGCTTTGGAGAAGAAGATAGGATTTCAGCTCGAGCAAGCTATGCTAGACGACCTGTTAATTCCGAGCTACTCATATCTCAACGAAACTCTCTACGACGTTGATTGCATTGAGAGGATTTTAGGCTATTTTTTGGACGGATTAGAAGAGAGAAACGCAGCCGGAATCGAAACCGAAACCGGAGGTAACAACAACAACATTTTTAATAACAATAGCGTTGAACCGCCAGCTTTGATGCTTGTCGGAAAATTAATCGATGGTTATCTTTCGGAGATCGCATCCGACGTGAATCTGAACCCGGAGAAGTTTTATAATCTCGCAATTTCCCTTCCTGACCAAGCTAGAAACTTCGACGACGGACTTTACAGAGCTATCGATGTGTACCTCAAGGTACAATTAGGAAAAGACAAGGATTAAATTTTAAAAAAATCGTGATTTGAGTTGGTTAATTAAGGTTTTCTTTTTGTTTTTGCAGGCGCATCCATGGATACCAGAATCAGAGCGGGAAAAGATATGCGGAGTGTTAGATTGTCAAAAGCTGACTCTCGAAGCATGCACGCACGCGGCACAAAACGAGCGGTTACCATTGCGCGCGGTCGTGCAAGTGTTGTTTTTCGAGCAGTTGCAGCTACGTCATGCCATTGCCGGGACGTTGTTGGCGGCGGAAGCGGCGCCGATGAATGCGGGGAGATCGTCGGAGGCGAGGAGAGAGGAAGAGGACGAGGAAGAAGTGGAGGAAAGGGTGGTGGGGACGGCTTCGGTGCCACGTGGGGAAGAAGGGAGTGGCACGTGGAGAGCGGCCGTGAGGGAGAATCAGGTGCTGCGGCTGGACATGGATAGCATGAGGACGCGGGTGAATGAGTTGGAGAGGGAATGTTCCACGATGAAGAAAGTAATCCAGAAGATCGAGAAGGAAGGTCCACGTGGCAATGGTTGGAGAGGATCGTTGAACAAGAGGTTTGGATGCAAGTTCAAGACCCAAGTTTGTGATTCCCATGAATCAACGGTTACGGAGACGCGAAGGGGTAGGCATCAATCACATCATCATCATCAGCAATAGAGCTTCCCGCACAGGAACATCTTGAAATCATTGTTTATTGTGCCACGTAAACAGAAATAACTCCAAAAAAACAAAGAAATAAAAACAAATTTTATTTCTTTTCAGTTATTTAATTTTTTTTCATTAAAGATGATAGTACTTATTAAGATTTAGATCCAAATATTATTCATTCGGTTAAGAGGTAGCGGGGTATTTACAATATTTTTTATGTTACACAAAATTTAAAAGTAAGAAAAAATTTCTTATTTTTAAAATCAGAAGATATTATTAATGCATTATTAAAATCTAAAAATTTATTAAATTTTTTTTTTTACAAACTTTTCAAATTTATCAATCATATATTAATTAAAAAATAGTTAAAATGAGAACCTAAATACAAAACTTTCAAGAATCGATGTTATTTACAATAATTTTGTTGATCAGGCTCATCTTTTGAGGCACGGGGGGAGTGTAGTCATGCATGAGGCTGAAAATTGCTGGTCATGGCCCATAGAGTATTAGTGGAGAAGGCATATGTGGAATGCCGGTGGGGGCATTTGCTTTTTGCATTGCTTTTAGGGGTTTTAGAAATTGGAAGCATCAGGGCCATGATGATTGCTTTTTGGATTGTTTTGGGGGAGGTGAGGTTAACTAAGAGTCAAACTGAGATTACAAAAATATTTTTCCTCCATGTGTTGTTTATTTTTCATCTTCCAATGAATTTGAAATCTTGACCTTGGAGCTCAGGGTATTCATTTTGGGACCATTTTCAGTCCCAGCAACTAATATATTCTCCTTAAAGAAAACGAAATTGGTTTGGTGGTGCTGAAGGTAGAAATGTTTGGTAAGTCCCACTTGTTGATGACTTACGGGGTGGGGTGTCCCATGGAGAGATAATCAAATTTGAAATAAATTTATCAAAAATAAAATAAAAATGGTATTGAAATCGATGAAGTGTTTAAATAATGAAAAATAAGTTTATTTTTATACATTTTTACTTTATTATGACAATTGCACTTGATGATGATCATATCTTAGTAGAAGTTTCGGATGGTGGTGTTTGTTTTTGACGTGAAGATTGATGCCATAAGTGAATTATCAACAGTATAAAACGAATTTAATTAAATCTTATCCAAATGGTGCTTTAAACACTAAATTCCCGGCTTAAATATCTAACTTTGGCAGGGAATGTCTTGTCTTCCAAAAGTATATTAGGTAAGACTTTTTGTTTTTGTTGGGTATTAGGTAGGTTTGAGGGGTCTCCAGCATTTTCTAGGCTGGGGATAAGTGGATAACCTCTCAAACATTTTAATTCAAGCAAAACAAGTGAAAAGATCTAAAGTCAAGGGCTAGCTGTTTGAATTCTTATCAAATTAAATGTTTTAAAGTTAATATCAACTACATAGTGTAAATAAAAAAAAATCTCGTGATTTATATAAAAAAATCTAATAATAAGATCTAAATTCTGATGTTTATTGACCTCATCTTTTTTCTTACAGGTCCTAATAGTCTGTTTGAGACAAACATATTAACAATTAAAAAAATAATTAAAAATAATGAAATATGTGACAATTTTTTAATTTTGTTATTTGAGTTAAAATCTTTTAATGTCACTATATTAAAATTGATTTGTATTATTTAAATTATTTGACTGATGTTAAATATTTATGTTTTTAACGATATTATTGGATTAGGATGTAGGATTGAAGACTATAGCAAGGCCCATGAACTTTTCAATGGCTGGTTTAACTTGAACAACAGTTGAGCCAAATGGCCCAAACTCCTCCAACATAGTCCAAGCCGAGAATACAGTTATGATCCGAAACTTCGAATCCTCTTCGGATTCACATTCACTTTCATTGTTAAACTCTCGAAGTAAATTGCATCCTTATGCAATCAGATAAGATCAACTCATAGACAAAACAAACGTAAACTGCCTGTCTGTCACTCGGGTCTTAAGTCTTCTTCTCTATCATTATTGCTAGATTCTTCTCTCCTGAAAAAGATCATAACATTTTTCATTTGTGAAGAATTCCCATTTGTTTTAGTTAGATCTGCGTCAAAGAAAGAGTGAGAAATGGGGAGAATGGACTATTTGGCAATGAAAACTGATCCTGTTGCTCAAGAATTGATCCGTTCTGATATCAATGAACTGAAGCTGGCTGCAAAGAAATTGCTCAATGATGCAACTAAGCTTGGAGGTCTTGGTTTTGGAACTTCTTTTCTCAAATGGGTCGCCTCATTTTCTGCCATGTGAGTTTTCTTCTTTGGCCTTTTTATAATCTGGGTTTTGTTTTTTTCTGTTGGGTAGTTAAATTTCCTAAGATTTTATAGTGGTTTGGATTACTTTGTGTGGATAGGAATCCTACGTGGAAAGCGCTTCACCATTTTTAAAAGAGGATGAGTCAATGGCTTTGTTTTCTTGAATATGAAACTTACTCTACATTTGTATGTGTAATTTTTCTAAACCGTTTTAGTTTTGAAGGTTTGCAATGTGACTATGTGAGTTAGCTCAGCCTTACCTTTCATGTCTATTGATTAATTCAGGAAGCTTGGTGCATTTGTCTTTAATAAACATTAGGTTAGGGGAAAAGGGGGAAAAAGAAAAGGGGAAGCAAAGCCCTTTGCCTAAAATTACATTGCTTTGGACTGATAGATTAATCAGTTTGAATGAACAAACCAAGTGCTGATGGCTTCTGCCTAAGCTATCAACCTTGAAAGCTTTTAAATGGTACTATGAAGATTCAATCAGCAGATGCATTTTGCTTTGTCGCCTTAAGCGTACTAAGAATCTCACATTTCTACTAGAATATATTTATCTGAGCCATTAACCCATGCTTGTAGAAATTCGTTTAATGAATGCAAATAAGCACAACTCGTGCCTTTGGAATATGACTTCCTAATTTCTCTGCTAGTTGGTGAAGATTTTGAGTTCATTCTATGTTAACTTCTTTATAATTTATATAAGAATTCTTAAGCCTTTCAGGGTTGCAGATATGAAGATGGACTTTGATACTTGTGAAACTTAAGAAAAATTAAATTTCTATTCCTATTCTGCTTCATTTTTACCTCTTTTTTGGCTGTTAAGATGGGAAAGAAAGAAGAAAGGTGGGGACTACTTTCACCAGTTGTTGAATTGGTGATCATGTATTTTCTTTTATGTTTTCGTGGATCTAACTATTAGATTCTGACCCTGTGGTATAAATGACTGGACTTTTTCTCATACTAAGACTGATTTCATCTAGCCCATTTCTCCATTTTTGCTATTGGAATTGAACTTCATGACCTTCATAAACTACCTTAGTATATATAACAAGATGGTAATTTTGCTATTAATGCTTCTTCTGTATCCTCTCTACAGCTATTTGTTAATCCTGGACCGAACAAACTGGAGAACAAACATGTTGACGTCACTTCTGGTACCTTACATCTTCTTTAGTCTTCCTTCGGTATTGTTCAACTTTCTAAGGTGACAATCTTTACCACTTCTTTCCTCCAACTTTTTTTTTCTTGTCCCTTTTTTCTTTTTCTCAAGTATAATTCCTGACATCTACGTGAATACATCAGGGGTGAGGTTGGAAAATGGATTGCACTCATTGCAGTTGTTCTTAGACTGTTCTTCCCCAGACACTTTCCAGGTTTATGCTCAGTACTAGTTAGGCAGTAATACTTATCTCGCTCTGTTGTTCTTTTATCTAAGTGGCATTTACTTTTTTCTCCTGGTTGTTTCATTGATTGTTATTCTGGTTTTCGAATTAAATTATCTATGCACTTTCTTCGACGTGATCCAATTTGGTGACTAGATGGTTTAGCATCTTCACACCTGCATCATGTTCTTAACATATTGAGATTCATATTTTCTTCGTTCAAGTTTTACATTATACAAAAACAACTCTAGCAGCACTGCTCTTATTTGTAGACCGCAGGTTTCCCAATTAGAACTCGTAACCTTGTCTGTGTTACTTCGTTCTACGAATAATTTATGCATATCCATAACTATATTCAAACAAAAATCTCTCACTCTTATGCTTGAGTGTGAAAAGTCTAAATTACTGTGCAGGAGAGCATTCTGTCTGCGGTTCAGTGCTGATTTAGTTTCCTTTCTGATTGTATAATCATTTGGTGGTTGTAGATTGGCTGGAGTTGCCTGGATCTTTGATTCTTCTGCTGGTTGTGGCTCCAAACTTCTTTGCACACACCTTGAAGGACAGCTGGGTTGGTGTTTTAATATGCCTACTCATCGGATGTTACCTGCTGCAAGAACACATCCGAGCATCGGGTGGATTCCGGAATTCCTTCACTCAGAGCCATGGAATATCAAACACCATTGGCATTATCCTTCTGTTGGTCTACCCCGTCTGGTCGCTGGTGCTCGAATTCGTCTAGCCACACACACAGTAGCACAGTGCTGAATTGTTGTTGCTTTGCAAAACTTGAACAAAAACTTCTTATTCTTAATGTTATGTTTATGGTTTCTAATGTTCATTGTCTGTCAATGTGTAAATCATTGATCAAAATTAAGGGTAGCATCCAAATTCAACATTGTTATTTGTTACTATTTTTATTTTTATTTGCAAAATATATCAAATATTTTTTGTTATATTTGTAATATTAAACACGACAAAATAATACAATACGGAAATAATACGATCATAATTTTTGTATTTAACATGAAATAGAAATTATAAGAATATATAAAATGTCAAATCTATTTTTAATTAATTTATTGAAAACAAAATTATTGAGTATTTTTTCTTTTCTTTTTTTTTTGAAAAATGTAGAGATTTGATAACCCAATAGGACCAGATATGAAACCCAACCAATGGTTCATCCGGTAAATTTGATAAATGTGGAGGGTTAAGATTGAAGCAACAAAATAAAACCCTAACCCTAATCACTTATCGCCTATAAAACAAAGCCGGGAGCTTCCCACCGTCAACTCATATCATTCTGAAACTCCCGGAAGCTAAAGATAAGTTTCTGTTTTCTCTATTTTATTTTGCTTTCTTAGAGCTTAAATGAGATTTTGGCTTGTTTTCATCAATGGAGTTCTTCGTTGAAAATGAGAGTTTGATTTGTTGGGTTTCTCGGTGATGATCTAAAATGATGACGAGTCCGATTGTTTTCCATTCTTTCAAATCGTGACGACAAATCGAGGCATTTGTCTGAGAGAAATCCATTTTTCCTTCTAATCTTTTATTTGCATCATTTATTTTAAAAATTCGATTTTTTTTTTTCAATTTGATTCTTGCCAAATGAAAGTGCGTAAGGCATAATGATGATGAATTTATGAAACAGTCTGATCTATTTTGATGATCAATCAAACCTCCTACTCATTCTGAATGCCTGAAATAAGCAAAAATAAAAACAAAAAAAAAAAGATTTTGAACAAAGTAATTCTTTTTATAAAGAGAAAGCGATGATGATGTTGGTTCAGGTTAATGAGGATAACCTGTGATTTACCTCGGGAAAATTTCAAGAATATGCTGTGGAACAGTATTATTTATTTATTTATTTATTTGTTTGTTTATCTCTTTCTATCTCTTCTACTGCCACTTCTGAGCTTTTTTAAAAATAAAATTGGTAATTTAATTAAAAAAGATTTAATTGTATTTAGCTGGATGAAATTGAGATTTTGAAAAGGTTTACTTTATTTTTCTAAAAAAAAAAATACAAAAGGGAGAGAGACAAACAGCTATGATAAAAATTAGTGTTAATGAGGATTGGATTGCCTTTGATTACTCAAATATCTCATAAATTTCAAGCACTTCTGAGCTGTTCTCTTTTCATTATTTTGAAATTAAAAAAAAAAAATATCTACAAAACAAATGTGATACTAAAAATAATTAAAAATTACAAAAAATTTATTATAATTTTTTATTTTATCATAATATTAATAAGAATATTAAGAAAAAAGAAGTGAAAAAAATAAACAGGCCTATTAGCTCAGTTGGTTAGAGCGTCGTGCTAATAACGCGAAGGTCGCAGGTTCGAAACCTGTATGGGCCATTATTTTTTATGCTTTTATAATTTAATTTCGAAGATTAGTTGGGCTCTTTGGGCCATTGTTTTTTTATGCTTTTATAATTTAATTTCGAAGATTAATTGGGCTCTCGGAAAGCGAACCTGCTTGTATTTGGGCTTTGAACTTTATCCTTTTTAAGTTCTAATCAGAACTCACACGAAAGTCTTAAATTATAACATAAAATAAATAAAAAGCTAAAGGACATTCTTTGGACGGTTTTTAAGTGAATTAAATAATTATTTAAATTTAATTTATTTATTTTTAAAATGAATTTAAATTACTTGAATAAAAATCAAAATGAATATGAGTTTTTTAATATTTATCTAAAATTTGAAGATATTCTTTCAACAAAAGTTCTAATCAAATTTTGAATTTAAAATTTAATACCAAAAATGATAATACCAATAATGAAATGGCAGTGACGACACTAACCTTTCCTGTGGACAACCAAGCAAAATTTGTAAGACCAAAGGCAAACAAGCAACGACAAAATCCATGGCCTAAGATTTCCAACTTCCTCCACATCATCCACTCTGACTAACAGTATCTTTATCCCATTTGACATAATTGCCACGTGGCATACTCTAAAGCCACGGACATTAGCTTCTTTCCACCAATAGCAACGCTTCTTATCCTTTCCCCTTATCCTACTCACACCAATGCCACCAAAATAATTGCCTCGAAATTTTCCCACTCTCACTAAAACAACACTTCCAAGTTCCCTGACACAATCACAGGAAGGGGTTTCTTTGCAAAGTTTGAACCATGGCAGCCTCACTACAAGCAGCAGCTACCCTCATGCAACCAACCAAGGTTGGTGTGCCATCTAGAACCAGTGTGCAGCTCAGGTCTTCCCAGAGCATTTCTAAGGCCTTTGGTTTGGAGCCTGCTGGTTCTAGGCTGACTTGCTCTTTGCAAACTGACCTTAAGGACTTGGCTCAAAAGTGTGTTGATGCTACCAAGATAGCTGGTTTCACTCTTGCTACATCTGCTCTTGTTGCCTCGGTATAGTTCTTTTGGCCTGATTTCATGTCTGTTTTCGGTTTTAATTGTTTAGTAAGCAAACTTTGTATGTCAAATAAACTGAATTCTTTTGCATGGGACCTCTGAATAAGCTTAATTTTCTATTTTTAATGTGCCATTATGATGTTTTATGAGCTTGTTATGGTTATTGCAACTAGTAATGTTCCAATTCTGTCTCAATTTTCAATTGATCCCTGGCTGCATGCAATTTTTCTTTTTCTTTTTAATTGAACAATTGAAATTGGGTGTGATCTGTGATGTTGGAGAACTTTTATGTATTGCTTTATACATGTTGGTTCTTAATTCAGTGAAAACTTGTTAAATATTGAAGCTGATCTAGGTATTCACCTTGCTGGATCTTTTCCATTTTCATTTCAATTTTGAGATGAAAGAGTTTATTAGAATATGGTCTGAACATTATGTAACAATCACTTGTTTCTTTTGAAGGGGGCAAATGCTGAAGGAGCTCCAAAGAGGCTAACCTTTGATGAAATCCAGAGCAAGACATACATGGAAGTAAAGGGAACTGGAACAGCTAACCAGTGCCCAACCATTGATGGTGGTGTTGACTCATTTGCCTTCAAGCCTGGCAAATACTACGCTAAGAAGTTCTGCTTAGAGCCCACTTCCTTCACTGTCAAGGCTGAGGGTGTCAGCAAGAATGCCCCTCCAGAGTTCCAACAGACCAAGCTCATGACTCGTTTAACCTACACACTCGACGAAATCGAGGGACCTTTCGAAGTCTCTCCTGATGGCACAATCAAATTTGAGGAGAAAGATGGAATTGATTATGCTGCTGTGACAGTTCAGCTTCCTGGTGGTGAACGTGTGCCCTTCCTTTTCACCATCAAACAACTGGTGGCATCAGGCAAACCTGATAAATTTGGAGGAGACTTTCTTGTACCATCCTACCGTGGTTCATCTTTCTTGGACCCAAAAGGAAGGGGTGGTTCAACCGGTTATGACAATGCAGTTGCCTTGCCTGCTGGAGGAAGAGGAGATGAGGAAGAACTAGCTAAGGAGAACAACAAGAGTGCTGCATCCTCATCAGGGAAAATCACCTTGAGTGTCACCAAAAGCAAGCCTGAGACTGGAGAAGTAATTGGTGTGTTTGAGAGCCTTCAGCCATCTGACACTGACTTGGGGGCCAAGACTCCAAAGGATGTGAAGATCACTGGTTTCTGGTATGCTCAGCTTGAGTCATAGAGAGGTCTAGCATGAATGTGTTTATTCAGATTTTGTAATTTGAAAGTGTCGCTAAACTTTGCTACAATTCCAAAGTTCCTACTTCCAAAGGTTCCTGAGCAGACCCTAAATGGTTTCTCACCAAATCACTAAAACTTGTATTCATCTTTGATCAAGCACTAAGCATTGAGGAAATCGAACTTCCAACCTTGTGAAATTGATCAAGCTCCAAGTAAAAACATACCAAAACATTGGTTTTTTTCACAATAATAGATGGAACCAAAGGTGAATTATGTTCCTGTTCTAACACCTAGGTATCAGATAGGTCACAATCTTTAAGGTAACTAACAATATTGATCAATAATCCGCTTTGGACCCTCGCTTATATCCAAAAAGGAATCAGGAAAAATGAAATAAGTAGCTGCAAAATCATTCTGAAATAACTTTTTCCTATGAGTCTATTGCTTTCGGCCCAAAAGTTAAGATGGAAGTAGTGAAACAGTAATGGCAGAGCACATCCAGGTTTCTGGCCTGTCATACTCGAACAAACTCTATAATGCTAAGATTTGCTGTACACGCAAGAAAACTGGCACGAGGTTGTTGTTTGGCAATATTCAAACAATAAACAAGATTGGCTTAGAAATTATTGAATCATGAAATGGACAGGTTCATGTCATTGTTTTAGCTGTTCCAACATGAAGTACAGATCAACCAACCCTATAGAATAAGTTATATGTAAATACTTTTGTTAATTAAAGACATGAATAAATAAAAAGAAAGCTTGTTAAATGGAATTTGTTCTCTCTCAATAACCTTCTGTAGGGTTCAAATTGTCTGGTCAGGCAACCAACTTTGGACGGTTGAAATTTTTGAACTCAACTTGTCATTAGACTAATCTAATGATCTTCATGAGTTATGACATAGTTTTCCTCCATGGAGTAGCTTGAGTTTAACAGTGTTGATCTTTTGGAAAAACTACAAGAAAACAAAGTGAATGGGACAGTTTTACATGAAAATATGTAAAAGTGGCTAGCGGAAAACCCCTGAAACCCACGTTCGAGGATCAAACTGGAGAAACGATTTGGAGAAAAGAAAGAGTCTTTCCAATTGTAAGAATAAAGAGAGAGAATTCAAATTGACCCAAACTCACCGCTAGAAAAACTTTGCATTCTCCGTGATTCTGCTTAACCATCCCGTCCTTTTCCTCTCATTTCTTCCTTCTCTTGCAATTTCTTCAGCAAAGGAAACGAAAACCAAAGCCTGATTGTTTCTCTTTTTAACCTAATTTACTGAATTTTCAAGTCCAATTCTTCTGTTTCAGCCTGTTTTATTTTCCTTGGCCTCTGTTTTTTGTTGGTTTTTTTTTTTGGGGGGGGGAGAAATTAAAGATGAAGAAACAGAGAGATAAGATGACATGAAGGATGATGGAGCAAGTGCCAGGGGCGTTGGGAACAAGCGCTAGCTTGGCTCTTCGTTTGGGACAAACCATTTTCTCCTCTGTTTCACTTCTCTTCATGTGTTTAGATGTTGAATTCTATAGCTACACATCTTTCAGGTAACTGTCAAATCAAAGCTTAAAATTCTTCCTTTTTTGGTAAAATTTTGATGTTTCATTGTTTATTTCTCTCCTTGGCTTTTAATCTTCAATACCCATGTCTTTGTTTCTAATACTTTGTTGAAATTTAATTCATTTTTAGCTTCTAATGCTTTCTTCTGCTTGTAACATTGACTTGATAGCTGATTTCTGGTGTATCTTAACCATGATCATAATCAATCTAGTACTATTTTGTGTCGGATATGGATTGAGCTTAGGCAATCTCAGTCCGTCTTTTTGCCATGTAAAATAGCCGCTTTACCATCGTTTTGGACAGCGAAAGTTCTGATTCCTAGTAATATCTTGGAAATTGTTTGAAAGGAAGCCTTGTTTAGGAGGTTTTGAGAGAAAATGAAAGAGGTGAAAATTCTAATGAATATAAAAAGGATTTGAGGTTGCTATTTACTGTATGAACAAATCACAAAATGGCTGCAGTCAAGGAGCTCATCAAGAGCTAATATCAAGGAGAATCAAGATAGTCAACAAAGTGTTTATACTCTTTTCTTGACTTGGTGTCGTTGAGTTTTGCATGTTTCTGCAAAGATGAAACCAGATATTGAGGCACTGCTTATCTCTATTATAGAACTTTTCTAGATAGGCACAACTCATATGGATCAATTCCAAGATAAGGAATACAACTACTTTATATGCAGATTTTGTACATCAGAAAGATTGTTATTCCAAGCTTCTCATTTCCAATTTATTTCAGTAGGTTTGCTGTGTGCTTGGACATAAGATCAAAAGTACCAATTTATAATGACTCATCATAGTAATTTTTATGGCATGTTCTTTTTTCTGTTCTTGCAATAAAGAATAGCCATGGTTAAAAGTCTTCCTGTTGTCTCAACTTGTCTGGTCTATGGTGTTATTTGAATAATTGCAGGGAAGAAACTACAATGTTGGACTGCTCATTAGATTGTTGAATGTGGCCTGAGCATACAACTAGGACATTGTTGAGTGAATAATCAATTTCCTCTTTTCTTTAAACTTTTTGCAGCTACTTGGTGACAGTCATGGGTTTAGTAACTTCATGGAGTGTGTCATTAGCATTGGTTGATGCATATTCCGTCTTTGTTAAATGCTTACCACGACAGCCAAGGGTGCTGCTGATTGTCATTGTGGGAGACTGGGTATGTAACGAGGATTATGCTTTTGTTTTCATTCTTGACTTGAAGATTGGTGCAACGATGAAGGTTGCTCCTTTGTGTTCCCGAAGTTACAGGTTCAAGCAGAAACAACCTCTCTGTTAATGCTATGGGAAAGGCTGCATTCATGTCCTTCTTAGACTCTACAATGTGGAAGTCTTGTGCACCGGATTGCTCTTTTTATCATTGGTTCTGAGTCATAATGTTATCCTTTTTCGCAACTTGATCGAAAATTTGTGTTTGATCTGATTGCAGGCCTTGTCGTTTCTCTCACTAGCTGCAGCCTGCTCAACTGCAAGTGTAACGAGTCTCTTGGTCAATGCTAGCGCATCGTTTTGCCCATCAAAGTCATGTAGTCGATATCAGCTGTCTGCAGCAATGGCTTTCCTGTCCTGGTTCCTATCCTCTGCTTCAACTCTCTTCAATCTTTGGCTCCTTCCTTCCTTGTAGTGTCTTGCCACTTTCAACCCATTCTTCACACACAAACTCAAATAAAGAATTGTACATTGACAGTGTTATATACAAAACAACAAAGTTTTAGATTTAAATGGTCAAAGAAGAATTATGACATGTTTAGATATTGACTTCGAGTTTAAACAAATTGAATTTCAATGAATCAAGTTTGAATCAAGTTTACTTGCATTGGTTTACCATTATCATAAAATTAAAAAATAAAATAGAATTATTATCCAATATATTGTCAACGTAGTTTTTAGATTCGAGTTAAGATATTGATATATAACCCTTTGAGAAATATGAAAACAATAAATAAATAAAGTCAAGTATGTATCATCATCTTAATCATGTTTATGGAGTCTAAAAATTTTACAGACATGGAATTGGATAATAATTTAATCACTTTAATTTTACTTGTGAAATCTAAAATTTTACCGATAGCGAATTTAATAATAATTCAATTATCTTAAATCCTATTTGTAAAGTCTAAAAATTCTAGAGACAATATATTAAATAATAATTCTACAAAATATAACTTTATTAGATAAATACAAGTACTAGAAATAGTCGGAAATTCTACCACAACCACCGAAACTTGGAAAGGTGTCCTAGTCCTCTTACAACTAGGATTCAATAAGGAAAACTATATATATATATATATATATATAGAACCTTGCTATTAGAATCCCCATTGTTATATCGAAAGAAAGAGTGCCAAAATCTTAATCCGTCTACAAGAATCAGGGAATTTAACAATGGAAGAAGAGAAGAAGCTTCAACCTTACTGGTTAAAGCCATTGTTGGAAGCCAAGTTTTATTCTTTATGTGAGAACCATGGCTTGAAAAATACCTTCTTTTGTTTCGATTGTAGGGGATTACTCCTTTGTGAACTAGGCTTGAAAGCCAAGCAACATGAGGCTCACCAAATTCTTCAAGTAAGTACCTCTAAACTCTTGTCGGTTCACCAACAAACCACCCAATTATCATGCTCATTAGGCTACAATTTTACTTCTATACCTAATCAAGGACTTTAATTATTATTATACATTGAGTCAATCCATCTCACTAAATTTCAAGCAATTACGCCATTATCATTGAATCATATAACCTTAACTGAATTAATTTTTTTGTACCCTTTATTTTCCTCTTATTACTTTGATTTTTTTTTAAGGTGTACAAAGCCTCGCTTCAAGTGGTGGTTAAGATCGATGACATACAAAAGCTTCTTGATGTATCATGTATTCAACCTTACATGAATAACAACAACAAAGTTGTTTATATTAATCGAAGAAGGCCGAAAGATCAGCAACCAAACAATTCCAATAACCAAAAAAAACCAAATAATTCCAACTCTATACCCAAGTGTGAAACATGTGGTTGGCAATTGCTGACTGGGACAGCCTCAAAGTTTTGTTCTATCGAATGCAAGGTATGTGTCTTTGGTTTTTTTTTTCTACTTCTCTTCTTTTTTGGTAATATCAGAGATGAATTTTCATTTAAAATTATGATTGCAGTACAATGTTGAAGGAGATTACAGAAGCCAACTCAACAAAATAAAAACTGAGAGGTTACCATTTAGGCCTAGCAATCCATATTCTCATAGGAAGAGGAGTAGAAAAGGGATCCCACAAAGAGGTCCTTTCTTTTAGAATAGGGTTTAGGCTTTAGAGCTACTTTGTCATTAATTTGTTTTTTTAATGAGAAAATAGGAAGATATTTCCTTTTTAAATTTAAATTACACAATTTGTATATTGTTGTCATTTCTTTAGCCATATCAAATATATTTTTTAATTTTGTAATTACATTTAGCAACATTTGACAGATACCCATATAAGTTTTTTAGATTCTACTTATGGAATTAATAAAATGTCACATATCCTTTAAAATATATTAAAAAATTAATTTAGAAAGATGTTAGACATGTGACAATCCTTAAATACATATATATATATATATATATATATATATATTTAAATATATATTCAAAAATAAATTTTTTATATAATATATATATATATATTGAGATTTATATTTTGTAATATAGGTTGATAAATAAATAATCCTATTTAGGTGGGCCTAAATGAATTGGGTATAGTTTTACTTTTTCTCCTCTCAAGCACATTGGGCTGGGCTTCCACGGAGACCATAACCCAAACTTAGCTCATGACATGACGAGCCTGGAGCAAAACATACGAGAGAAACTACATGTCATGAGCCTATCAAATTGTTTAAATGATTCTGAGTATCACAATTAATATAGACAAGATATCAAGCAAAACATATGAATCTATAAAATAAAAGTCTTAAATTTTTTTGAATAAGATTAAAAGATTATTATATATTCAACATTTTATTTTTATAGCGTCAAAGGTATCATCATATCTTGTTAACATTTGAATTTAAAAATTCTATTGATAATGTATGAAATAATATTTATTTTTTATAGCATTGGTTTTTTCTTTCCTTTCTCGATGAATCCTTTCATGAATTGCTCATAATGTTAATTAATATCAAAGATTTGATTTGTTTGCAGATATCATATCATATGCATGAGATGGCTAATTTTTCCCTTTTTTTTTCACTCCCTGAATAAGGCCAAGGATGGAAAGGGACTTAATCCAAAGGGAAGAACTTTCATGGCAATGACAATGGCCAATTTTTTTTTAATAAGATTATTCAAATTAAATAATTGAATCAAAGAATTTTCCTAGAGTCAAAACCCATCCAAATGTTCTAATCAAATTATTTAACAAGTGTTTTTTAGGGTGTTTAGACCATATAATTGTGATTGAGATATGTTTATGCCGGTTGGTGGGGTTAAATTTCTTCTTTTAAACTATGTTTTGTTCCTAATCCAATGTATTAAGGAAAGATATGTTTACCAATTGTCACATAAAAATGGGATATGCCAATGATTCATTTCTTCTACATACAAAGCTTTATTTGCATATTTATTAATTTCTAATTTTTCAATCTTCAATTTCTACGTGTTTTTACTCGCCAATTTTTCTATATTTGAAGCTATTAGGGATTGAAAATTTTAACTATTAAGAAATTAAGAGTCCAACAATCTACCAACGAATTATCACTCGATCATTATCGGTTACTTACCAAAAACCTAAATTTCATTTTGTTTTGGACATGATATTGGCAGTTATAGAAAAACTTTTACTTGAAGGCAAACACAAAATAAATAAATAAATAAAATAAAATCCATCATTTCTCATGCCAAAAAACTCATTATCCACATAATTTTGAGTAGTATTGATTAGACAGGATATCAACTAAATCATGAATCTATGGCATAAAACAAAAGTTCCTTATTGATGTACATATGATATAAATGTCTTGATCATGCATTGTCCTTAAAAAAATGATATTGGGCATGCTATGAGCCCATTCATTGAGTCCCTAATGCTCTTAAATGAAAACCTAATAATTTGATTTGCTAGGGGAGACTAGATGCTGTGGCAAGATCTGAGATTTTGACCATGGAAGATCAGTCCCCTTTAGAGCCTACCAAATGAGCATGATAACCTTACATTAGCAAACAATAAAAAAAAAAAAAGCTTCAAGTTGTAGACAAGGGAGGAACTTTCATGGCAATGGCAATGCCAATGGCTGCCTTTTTTTATGAACCCATGATTGAACCAAAGATACTACGGAGAAAAGTTGTCTGTCCGGCATGAAATCCCATTTAAAAATTTATAAGATCTAGGTAAAATTAATTTATATTAGATTGTATTTTAGAGGGTTTTTAGACCACATTATCATGACTGTAATGTGTTTATGCCGGTTGTTGGGGTTTAATTTCTTCTTTGCCAACTATTTTTGCTCATAGCATTCAATGGGTTAAGCAAAAAAAACATGTATAACAAATGTCACAGATCAAATCCTTGTCTAATATTGAATATTTTTACTGAACATTGTCCTAATTTGCGGAAGCTTCAAGCATGATCTCTCACAAACATGTTGATATGCATTTTAATGTCAGCCTAACTTATAGATATCAATATAGTGAATTTAACTTCTTCCTTAATGTTAATTAATTTTGGTACGACGAAAATTACAATTTAAGAATGAAAGTAAGAAATTAAAAGTTTTATGATTTGAATTTCAAATTTGTCGAAAATCACTTCTTGAATTGCATGAAGTGACTGAATTAAATTTCAGATTCCATTAATGTTAGCTTAGGAGAAATAACTAAGAAAAGAGGGGATGGGATCTTCTTGATGAAAGTAAAAAAGGGAATATGAAGGTCATGCAATAAAGTACAGAAACTAGTTTAGTTTAATGGAAAGGAGATTAAAGAAATAAAAAGAATTCGTGTGAGAGCTTTTTGTGAGAACTTTGTTTGATTCCATGATTGGGTTTTCCTTTGTAGTAGCTAGGGTGAGTGTCTTCGGTGGACGTAGTGGGCGAGAAAGGAGCTCAATGAAGCTTCACAGAAAGGGTCGCAGTGGGTCATGGACTCATGTTCATTCCTCAATTATTAGCAAGATTCGTACTTGTTCAATCAATTGAAAAAGCAACAAGAGATCTTCCTAACTTGAATTTGGATTGCAAATATAATTCATTGAGAATGGTAGGTAATAAATTTTTCATAATATAAATAAATAGAATTTGAAAAAAAATAAAAGAATTCGTTTTTGATATATTGATAAAATATTTTAAAAGATATATATCATTTCGTGTTATCGATAAATTTTAAAAAACTTGATTACAATGAAAAGAAATAACTTATCTGTTTATTTCATTTATCTTATTATTTAAATTTAAATTTTTTTGAGTAAATCTTAAATTTTTATTATGAGATATTTCTTAAATCAAAAGAATATTTTAAATTTGATCAATCGATTATTATTATAATATTATATTGTTCTTTGAGGTTAAATTCAAAACTTGAATTATTCTAATTCCCCTCTTAGAGCAAGAGTTGAAGGACAAGTTGAGGATTTCAAAATGGCATGAATTATAAATTTTCATGACCAACTTGTGAGTTTATGTTCAATATGGGCTGTTGTAGCCAATAGAACTCAACTCTTCACCAACAAAAATGGTATAAAAAATATAAATATTACAAACTAAAATTTTATCAAAATTAAAAATTTGATTTGATGTTTGTTCTAATGGACAAATTATTTTATGATAATTTTATATTTTACATGATTAATCCAAAATAAATATAATATAAATATTCTAATTATCATATCTGATCGCACTCATTCCCATGCATATGCAAACCCTACAGCCCAGAAGCTAATAGAAAAATGGCAGAGAAGAAAATCCTGACATTGTCCACGCTTCATTCTAAACAAAAGAGTGGCCAAAATCGCAAGCTAAGGCAAGGGGTTTTAGCAAAACAAATATATAAACAAAGGGCAGCGGGAAACAGGGACAAGGCAAGGGTGGGAGGGGGGGCTTCGGCCTTCGGGGTTGAACCCCAGCAGCAGGAGCAGACCAGATCAGCTTACGCCATCTCTTGTCGGCTTGTTGGGGTTTACTCTTTCCGAGGCTCTTCTGTTCCACGTGTCTTTTCTCTTGCCTTGCTCAGTTGCATCCCTAGCTCCATTGGGATTATTCTGCGTTGCCACGTTTCTCTCTTCTCTACTTCTGCAAATACCCTTCCTTTTCATTATAACTACGTTTCTGTCACCTCACCTTCACCAGCTAGCCACCAGGCCAGGCTATGTTCCCTCGCCACCATTAAAACAGCTGAGAATTCCAGCTTGAATATTAGTGCTAGCTTCTTGATGGATTTAGGGTTTACCATGATAGTAAGTTTTTCGAACCCTTTTTTAACAGTTTTTCTTGTGAAGTAGCCATAAATGGAAGGTGCACCCTTCAAGAGAGTTGGCATTAGGTATCATTCCATTAAAAAGGGGTTTCTTTCTACTTCCACAGAGGTCCACGTGACGAAAACCTTTACTTACATACCAACTCATAAAAGTTATATTTGTATAATATAAAGTTATATTTATATTATACAAAATATAAAAAATTTATAATATTATTATATTTATATATAATTTTATTAATTTTATTTTATATTATTTTCCTATCTTATTTTCGTATTACCTTTAAAATTGTTAAATCATGTCAGTTCCACTATTATTGCACGTCTCAACCTATCAACCTTAAATCAGCTGTGAAAGACATTGCTACATAAAGATAACCTCTTACTGAAGTTATTGCACATTATGTTTTTGACTTCAGTGCTAATGGGTTTTTCGAGATTCTCAAATTACTATAAATGCATATGATAGTTTCTTTGTTTTGAATAAAAAAATGCTATATATATTTTGACTTTCATAAATTTGAAGTTAAAACTATTTAAGTTTAGGGTATAATAATGGTTATTATCCTATCTTTAAAAGGTTGAAATCAGAATTTTAAAACATTTTTTTAAACTTACTTGAACATAAATTTGATATTTTAAAAAATATAAATAAATTATAATTAAAATTTGATAAAAATATTAGAAATATTGAATAATTATACATATATTAACATAAATATTAATAAAAAAAATATATATTTTACACAAGAACCACAAATTTACCTGAATGCTCAAAAGGATTATACATTATTTATGTTGGAAAAATGAAAAAAAAAAATTTGAGAAAGTTCAATAGTCCCTGCCAGCGTAATATCATCTTGAAACGAGGGTTGATGTGTTAGGACACTGATCCCCAGCAGCTTACAACCTGTCACCACCAACTTACAGGCTGGCAACCCCTGCCCACTGTTCTATGAATTTCCATATTACCACGTTACGACAAAATCCTACGTGGCAACTTGGTCCAAAATCCGAGACCTGTTGTTTCTCTCTCTATATAAACTCCCCTTCCACCTTCCCCTTTCACCAGCAAATTCAAGTTCAACACCTCCCATCTCCCAAACTCAGACCCAAACATCATTAAAATCCTGGAATCCTGAAATGGGTATTTGTAGTTCTTGCGACTCAACTCATGCAGCGACAGCCAAGCTGATTCTCCAGGATGGAAGGTTGCAAGAGTTTCCTTACCCTGTTAAGGTTTCTTATGTTTTACAGAAGAATCCCATGTGTTTTATCTGCAACTCCGATGAAATGGACTTCGACGATGTCGTGTCAGCTATCCAGGAAGACGAGGAGCTTCAACCTGGTCAACTTTACTTTGCTTTGCCATTGAGTTGGCTTAAACATCCTCTACAAGCTGAAGAGATGGCTGCATTGGCTGTCAAAGCTAGCTCTGCTTTGATGAAAAGTAGTGGAGGTGAAAAGTGTGGGCGCAGACATAAAACTGTTGCTCCTTTTGCATTTTCAGAGGAGTCTCCTCGCCAGAAAGTTGCCTCCGGTGGTGAGAAGAGGGGGAGGAGAAAGTTTAAGGCTATGTTGAGTGCTATTCCCGAATAGGAAGGTGAAGGGTAGTATATTTGTAAATATTTAATGATGTTGAGGACATTTTAGTCAAATCATTGGTAGAAATGAGAGGAGGTTGACCCTCATTATGGATGTGATTAGCTTAAAGTTCAGAACTCTAGTCTTTCTTCCATCCCAATTTGCCCATGTGAGGGTTGTGTTTACAATTTTACCCTTAATTGGCCAAAAAATTAATTTTGCACTATAATCAACCATATATGCCTCTTTTGTTTTTATTTAATTGAATTCTAAATTTTGCTAGCAAACGAACGAACGAAAGCTTGAATTGTTTTGTACGTTACTTCTCTGCCTAAAAATAACTAATTAAGCACATGAAAACATTATTGCCAATAACAAAACACAATTTGGTTAATACTAGACAAGGAAACAACCTCTTTTCTCTTTACATTTAGTTGTTAATAGAATATTGAAGTTTTACTTTCAGAACCGTTTGGTTCATAGGTGCGATACAGTGAGTGAGTTTTTTTATTAAAAGATAAATTTTTTAATAAATTATTTTTTTTTTTACTTTTGATATCATTTTTTTATTATTTTAATAAAAAACATTTATCTTTGATTTTTTTTTATTATTTTTAATTTTATTGTCCATCAAAATTAACTCTCAATAATTGAACTTTGTACCGCTAAGCAATTGGCTAGTCTATTGAATGTTGAATGTTTATTTTCAGCAATCGAACTTTGAATTGATCAGCAGTCGATTAATTGTATTGAATTTTTATTTTCAGATTTAGATTCGATTCTTAATAGTTTCTTTCCTTTTACTTTCAGTATTTTTATTTTCGATGATTACAACTCAATTTCTGACAATTTTAAGTATTAAGGCACATTGTCGGTTAAAAAAATCCATCCAGAAGAATTCGAGGGGAAAATGATGATAAATTAGGAATATAGGTTGTGAATGGAGAACCGGGCATTCGCAAACAAACGTGGTGAAGGCATTGCATGCGGAAACAGGATGGAGACAACAAAACAAGGAGAATGGCAGCAAATGCCTAATGCTGCAGGCTACACAACGTGTCTCACGTTTTAACCAGCTTATATTCTTCCTTTCTTCATGCTTGCTTAGAATGGATGGAGGATTCTTTACAGTTGTTGCAGATGCATGATTATAACATCGACGACAGCAAAACCAATAATAAATCACAGCCAATTTTCGGTTAGTTTCATTTGAATAATCAGAAAGGAATAGCAATTAACACCATTGTTATTTTTTGTTTTTAGGGTATTATTTTTTAAAAAATAAGAATAATACTCAAATAAAGTTATTGAATTTTACTCAAAAAAATTGCATAAAATTAAAAATATGAGTTTCTTTTCTTTTTTTTTTTAATTAGAATCTCATCAATTGTTTGAAAAATGTAATTCTAATTTGTTAATTTTTTTAGTTAGATGATTTAATTTGTAAGAAGTGCTTATTAGGATACTATTTTAAAAATGTTGTCAATTGGACATCATTAATTTATTTTAAGATTTAATGGGTACAATTATAATAATATAAAAGTTCATTAGACACTTGATAATATTAATTCTCCTTCTCTAGCAAAATATTCCCTATTAACTGTGCTTTGTTTTCTACATTTTTTTTAATCAATTTCAATAATTCTAACAAAGCACACATTTTTCAACGTTGTAAATTTGTATAATAAAATTTATAATACTCAGATATTATCTTATCTCAGCATTGTTCTAAGAAGGAAAATGAGATTCACCCCATTGAAGCTGATGTATTGCCCAATGTTCTTTTTGAGTTTGTGGCATGGCAAAGCTTGGAAACCTTTGACATATTGACAATGAAATGAAACAACACACATGGGTAAAGATTTTGTCCCAGAAGATTGAAAATTTCAGATTCATGAATATTAAGATTTAAGGCTATAGCTCAGCTGCTTGGGTCACATTGGTTGGTTTTGGATAGGGAAGAAGTCAGCAATATATTATTCCTGTTCGATCTTATTATCTTTAACTTTTTTTATTTTCTTGATCAAATGAGCTTGATTTTCGACTATTATTTAAAATTAAATCTTCGTTTATAAAAATAAAATATTATAAAATATATTTTTATTTTAATTCAATATAATATTTTAAAAAGCCAGGATTCAGAATTAAATTATTTTGACACAAAGCCAAAGAGAATATTATACTATGGTATTCAAAAATAATAGTTTGCATTCAATGTATTGATATTATCACACTATCTTGAAAGTTAGAAGGGAATGAGTGTTCATCTTAGTTAATGTTACCTTAAATGATATTGTCGGTGTTAGTGTTTGTGTAAAGCTTGAAACAATTAGACAAAAATTCTTAAAGTGGATTTTAGACAAAATACTAAATTAGAAGAAAACTTTGACAAGAGTATTCTATTTTTTTGCGAAGAATTTTGGCAAAAAAACTTATAATTACCTAATTTTAGATATTATTCTAATTATAGAATCATAATCTTTTAAATTGCATTTGATTACGTATTTGTATTTATAGAATATTAATTTATCACTAAAATAGTAATTATTATTAGTAGCTATTAAAAAAAATCAATGTTCTATAAGTATATTTTCAGTGTTTGTTTCAAAATTTACCTTCATTGGAGATAAAATGCTAAGAATAAAGATTAAAGAATAAAAAAGAGTCTTCAAAATAAATAGCTTTATCAATTAAGTTTTTAATTATTTTTGCACAATTAATTAAATATTTATATTTTAATTTTTATTCAATTAAATTTTTTCGTAAATGAAAACTGTTATATCTATATATAATTTTTATTACACATAATAAAAAATATAATAATTTTTTTATAAAGATAATTCGATTAAATATAAATTAAAATTTATATAGTTAATTAATTAAAAAAAGTACGAGAAAAACCTAATTACTAATACCATTTTTTTTTAAATTTTTTTGACCTTTTGCTAACAATAATTGAAATAGCCGTGGTTTTGGTACGGTGAGATAGTAAGCCTTTCTCTTTCGGGTCGTTGTTCACTTCCAACTTCTCTTTCATCGTCATCAACAGCACTCAGCTGCCACCTTGGGTACGTACCCTTTGAATTAATGAGTCTCACTCTCAAGTATCCACCTTCCATGGGTATTAAACGATTGGCTCGAATGCTTGCGATTATGAGCAGCCAATGGGGATATAATTAAGTTGAATAGTCTAATTAACCACAGTAAGCTAACCCTTCATAATTAGAGACAGCCTGGATGGAAGAATCCTATGCCTAGCAAGTAATGGAGGAGAAGAGAAAGAATTAAAGTTATATAAACAAGGAAAAAGAAATGGAGGAAAAACACAGTTGTCGTTTGTTTGCTTGGAAAATTTCCATGCACTTGATAAACATGTGGGATAGAAAAAGAATGCTTATGTTTAGAAATCAGAACGGATGTCGCTCTTATTGGCGGGACCATGGCCAACAACACCCAAAGCTGCCATCATTTCATGCAAGTTGCTGGTCCTTAGCATCTAGTGAGTTGGTGGTATTATGGTGGATTTGCATAGCATTCATACATAAGCATATACATATAGAACAATTATCCAGTCCCTTACATATATATGTTTCAATTCCTTCGGAGAAAATTCAGCTTTCAGACAATGAATTTGAGCATTGGATTCAAGATATATCTAAAATTCCAATATTAAATTTGTCGAAACAAACGTAAAAAACAAAAATGAGTATTTTGTGGTTGAAAGTTGAAACCAGAAACAAGAAAGAATGGCCAAGCATTTCACATTGGAAAAACATAAAAATTATGCATATCGAGGTCTTCAGCTTTGCAGTAGAAAATATTAGTTAACATTCATTTTCAGTGTGCAAGTTAAATGTAGGACGTAGACTCTATAGTCTAGACAGTAGATATATAAATGCGACCTGCCGGCTTGAATTTGAGGCAATGACTTTCATAAATGCAATAATTAGTCTTTTGTTTCTTATAATAATGAGAAGAAGTTTAGGTGCCAGAAAGTTTATTTAGTTCTAAGTATGTTACAGATTTGAATAAAAAATTATATTAAATTTATATGTTATTTATTAATAAAAATTATTAATAATAAGAGTCGAATTTAAATATTACAAATCAATAGAATAATTTGTATCAATTCAATTGTTTTTTATTTATAATAATTAATGTTTTACTGTTCATAAAAGGTACAAAATACAAATGCGACTTTGGAACTTTGTTAGCAGCTGGCTAGGAACTCCTGTGCAGTGGAACTTCGCACACTTTTGCCATTCTCCACTATTTTTGTTCATATTTTTTTGTGCTTTTCTTAGTGACAACAACTAAAGAAGATTCCAAGTTCCAACCCCCTGTCTTCGATTGCAAAAAAAATCAATGTTACTGGGAAGAGTTGAATGCTTGAGCCTTTTCAATTTCGGAGTGCAGCTTATAATTGGACTTAATGGCAGAGAGCTCCAATCTCCATTTGTATCTAACTCCAAGCGTTGGCCCCCACCATTTAGTTTTCCTAGCATGCTTTGCTATAATATTCATGGCTTCAACGACATTGATTGCAGAGCCCCTTTTGGATTTGGATCCAGCTGTTTCTCAGATTCCAACTTGTCTTTTCTTCTCTTTCTTCATTTTTTTCTTGAATTTGGTTATATTTGAAAGAACACTTTGAATATATCAAGGATAGTTAATATAGGGTCTATTTCTCTATCTACTTATTTATTATTTTTCAATACAATTTTAAACATATTCATAAGTATAATTTTTTTAATCATTTTTCATATCATATTAAATATAAAATTAATTTTTATTTTAATTTTGTGATTGATATTAATCGAATAAAATTTAATTTGATAAAAATTCGAATATAAAATTTACATTATATATCGTTTTCACTCAAAAATTAAATGATATTTTATATCACTAATCTAATTCTTTAAGTTTACAAGAACAATTTTCACAATTTATAAGTGAATTCAACATATTTAGAAAAGTGTATTGAAAAGTAACTATCAAAAAAGTAATGGATATATAGATCTTAACCCATCAATATAACAATAATTTTGTGTTAAACGCAATAATTGACAACTTTATGATAATCTTCAATACAGTATTTGAATATATTATTTTATATAATAACTATTCTTAAGACACTTGTTAGTAAAATCCATTAAAAAAATTCCCCAAATCAATAGGGAAGGTAGGCTTTGTAACTATAGTTTTGAGAATTTATTCATGGAATGATTATAGAATCAATGATCCCAATCAATATGCTTCAATTCCCTTTTTCCATTATTCAATATATAGCACAAAGTCAGTCCTTCTCTATTAAGAAAACTATTCTCCTAACTCCTAACTACAACTTTAACCAAATTGAGCCACCGATTCTGCAAATTAATTAAAGACAAAAGCTTTATTTAATATAAAGATAAACAAAGACGAGGATGAAAATTTTGTTATTGGATTTTATAATATTTTTTTTACTCTATAACTTCATAATTAAATTAATAAATTTTCATTTTCACTTTTCTTTCTCCAAGCAAAATTTAAAGGCAGATTATCAATGGCTACCTGTCTATTGAGTTATGAGATAAAGTTTTGCAGATGCGAGTAATGTTAATTAATAGCATTGCTGTACCCCCAAACTTTTCATGTCTTCTTTTTCTTTTTCCCTATACTACTAGGAGCATGTTTCACTTTTTCCTTTTGGTTTAGGGCAGATCTCTGGGGACTTTATTAACCTATGAAATCATAGATATAGGGCACCTAGATCAAAAACTAGTTAAATGTTCAACTAGAATGTTGTTTCATGACTACATCTACATGCAATGACGGAAGTATAGAATAAAAGAGTGGTCCACGCTTTTGCATCTCAAAAAGCGACCTTGTAGATCTTCAAAAGCTTGATTGTTCACCATTGATCGACCTGAGCTTTCTTTCGACCATTAAAAGCTTCCCCTATACAGTGCAAAAGAAATCCCATCAGATTTTCGAGTGCATATACAACCAACTTTTCTGCTATATATTTGTGAGAATTGAGTCCTTTAAATGGATGCCAATTGTTTATTTCACTCTCTAATTAGACCTTAAGTATAAGTATAATTTTCTATATCAAAATTGGAATTTAAATGAATTTATATTTTAAATTTGTAAAATTTTTATACGTTAAAAATAAAAATACGATTATTTAAATCAAAATTTGACATTTAAAATAGTTAATACTAAATTCTTAATATCAGAAGTAGATATGTATGATGGTGGAGTTGATAAAATTAATCAATCAAAAGCAATCAAATCCAAATTTTCTTAAACCTCAAAAGTTTGAGTTAATTTAAGAAAACAATAACCAGAAATCAAAAATTTAATTGCCTCAAAATTTAATTGTTTTAATTTTAAATGTTAATAATGTGAGATTCATTAAGTTCCTAAATAAAGTTAACTCAATAATGAATGAGAACAGTGTCTGCCAAGACTGCCCCATCCATTTGTAAGTTTGTAACACTACTGAAATGGTGCACTGTCCGGTTCCCAGTCTGACAGAAACACACCCAAACCTTGAATTTCGTGAAGACAAGAAATTTTGGTGATAAAATGACACAAAGCCAAGTAGCTTTTAGACAAGTACGAAACTGAAAAGAGGGAAGAAGGCAGAAAGAAGTGGGAATATCAGACAAAATCAGTACAATCATTTGAAACAGTTGTTGCTGGAAAATAAGGCAATTCAGATTGCTTGAGCTGATGCTTTTGTTCTCTTGTTCAGCTTATTGACCACCTACCCCGGCCGGCCCCAAGCTGAAGAAAACTAGTGATCCTTCATTTTCTTTCTTCCCATTTTAGTTCGGAAACCACTTTGATCTCTTTCGTTCTTAATTTTTTGTCGATTTAAAGTTTTCAGTTTTAACCTTTTGCTTTTGTCTTCTCACAGGCTTTTTCTTCTTTCGATGGAGAGAAATTCCTGCTTCTGTCATTCAAAATAATGAAACTTCATTTTATAGAATAATATAATATAACACCATGAAACTTTCAATTAATCAGTTATAAGGCAACAGCATATGAATTTATGGAATTTCATTTTCATGAGCAAAAGGCTTTTGAGAAAGCATGCTTGAATGTGATAATTTATATATATATATAATTCATATTTAGATTATGTAAAATATTATATTAAAATTGATGTCGATACATTAAATATAATTTTTTTAATTTTTATCAAATTTTTATTTTTATAATTTTCATATTTTTTATTTATGTATTATGGAGCTTGAATCTCGAGCTACAAGAAAAGTATCAGATTAACTAATTACACAGTTAGGAAGAGAGTGAAATAAAGAAGATTGAGGTGATAGGAATGGTAAGAAAAAGGAAAAATTAGAGAAAAATTAGTAGTACTTGTCTTTTCTAATTTATCACATTCAAGTTAACCTAAATTCTTCATTAATTCTAAAGAATCCAACAAGCTTTTATAAATCAAACAGTTTTTATCCGAAAACCAATAAATTTATGATTGATTTTTTTAATAATATGATATAACATTTGATATAATTCGAATAAAATGAACACATATAGATATCGAATGATCATTTTACAATTATTTTTTTTATGATACTTATGAAAATTCATTATATAAGATAAAGAAATGGATAACCTTTTATCCATTTATTTATGATTCCTTTTTTTCAATTACTGTCAAAGGAGATGTGAACATATTATGTAGTGGTGGGGCATTGGAAAATCGTTTTCAAACTGTTCATAATATTGTTGTTGAACATAAAGTTACAATGGAGGTGTGGGAATTTAGAATTGACATCGCTAGATGACCTAATTAATCATAAAATCTTTTTAATAAACTCATGAAATAATCCTCCTAAGAAGGATAAGAGTTACAAAATCATATCAAATAATTGTTTTTATTTTCTCAATTAAAGCTAGGTGTTTCTAACACACACACACATATATATATATATATATATATCATGAAAATTTCTCTCGGATCAATATTTTTTAATAATACACCAAATGATTTGAAATCAAATTATCTTTTTATCTTGTAATTAAAAATCTTTCTGAGATTAAATGTGTAAAAATTTTGTTGTTAATATTCATAGATGTAAATGTATTTAATTTGAAATTATTGGAGACAAAAGAAAGTGTTCATGAGATTTAGGGGTGTATAACAGGCTTAAGCCCGCGGGTTAACCTGTTAAAACTACGGGCTTTTAATGATCCGATCCATTAATATATGACCCGTTTAAAAACGGGTTTATACGAAACATACCCGACGGGTAAATAATTTATACGGACCAACCCGGTACGGGCTAACCCGCAGGCTTATTAACCTAATTCATAAATCTGTAAATCATGATAATCATCCGACATTCATTCTATTAATTTCTTTCCTCTAGCAAGTCAGTAGTATAGCCCCATCCTTTCCCTTCCCTTGGCTTGATTTTTTTGTCTGCAACACTTACTTTCTCCCTCGGTATTTCACCCCATCTTCAACTGCTTTCAACTTCAGTCGGTTTTGGCTAGTAGTGGAGAACATCAAATCACCACACCAGCCACTGCTCCCTTATTTTCAGTCTGCTTCAGTGCACAGTGCTCCATTTTCAATAGAGCTAAATCTGTCATCAACAACATTTATTTTTGCGTTTCAGTTCAGCCCTTCCTTCCACTACTATTTTTCGGTCTGTTCCTCCAACTTCTATTTTATATTTTTTTCTTTGTTTCCCGTTTTCAATCAATGTTTCAAACCATCCCTTTTCCATCATTTCCCCATTTCTTTTGCTACGGTTTTCAGCATATATTTTTATTCTAATCTAAAGTTTAAACAAACAAAACAGAGGCTGCGATTATTGATAGCAGTAGCAGATTGTCTGGCGTCTGCTTCCTCACGGCATGCACGTGGAGGTTTGGTTGGTGGCTTGGTGCGTCCTTGCTTGAGCACGGTGGAGACTGGAGTCTGGACCCATTTGGGATCCTCTTCCAGGAAGGCAGAACCAGTCTGCTGATGTGTTTGTTCACGTTATCCAGGGGTGTCATTGCATGAGGCAGAGTTTGCAGTTCTGGTATGGCTTTCTTTTGCATCTCACCGCCGATCTTTTGCCCTTGTTCCTGATGATCTCTTCGTCAGTTCTGTTGACATTTGATTTTTGAGGATCCTGTGTTTATCTCCAGCATAAGAAAGAATGAGTACATAATATATTGCTTTATGTGACGAACTTACAATTTGAAATTTAGTGAAGAACTCCAAATCATTTTAGTTTTTGCTTTGAACTTGTTATATTTGATCATGAATGAGCTAATATTCCTCTTGTTAAAAAAATTTCAAATTAAATTTTGTATTTTAGTCACAAATCTATGTGATTTGATTTTGTAACAATTTTGGTTAATTCCCAAAACCCAATAATCATTTAACAAATTAAAATTAGACTTAATTAAGTGTTTAGCCTCGCTCAATTCATTATTTTTTAAAGCCTAATTTCTTATTTTAAAAAAAAAAAGCTAAGTTAACCCGCAGGTCGATCCGACCCGCATTAGAATCGGATCGATCTCCACAAATTTGACCCGTTTAAATGCGGGTCTAAACGGGCTCAACTCGTTTAAATTCGTATCCATATTAATCCGCATCAATCCGTACCGTTCGACTCATTTTACACCCCTAATAAGATTGAACGAGAAAGTTCATAAATTTATTAGGTTATGATTGATTTATTTGTTACGTTGAGATTGATTGATTTTTTTGAATATAAATATTAATTTGATTGATATATTTATAATCTTCTACAATTAATGATGTTTTTCTCTTTTTATGGACACAAATAATTGAATATCAAATCACCTTAGAATTTACGGTCTCTTATGGAAATGATTTATTATTTAATTAAATATAATGACTGATTGGGGCTTTGATGCAACGTCGAGCACAGAACTACATAACAAAGATGAGTCGGTGAGTGCCTTTTCCGCCCAATATGACTTTAATTTCACATCGCCCTTTCAATTCTCGTCTTCAAGAAAAACGAAATTAAGGTTCTAAATGTTGATAGTTTGAGAAAAGTTTTCAACAAAAAAGAAAAAATTGATCATGGATAAAAGTAAACGTAAATAATTAAGATTCAAATATTGTATGTAAAGCTATGATTTTTCATTAATAATTTTTCATGTAAAAATTTAATAAATTTATAAATCTCTAATACAAAAATTTACTGTTAATAATACTTTGATGGTGTTGTTAAAAAAATGTTATGACATGAAATTTGACATTAAATCCAAACAATTGCGAACCCTTCGTTGGTAATAATAAAATAAATAAATAATAACCTAGCAATATAAATGTAACGAAGACCCCAAGAAATCCCTTCTAGTCATTCACAACGCACAAAAAAGAATCACAACAGAAGCCTAGATGGGCGCCTGTGCATCCTCAACTTCAAACTCAAAAGCATGCAAAGCTGTAGCAGCAGGAGGATCGAGCACAATCAGACGCTCATCAACAACCGCCAAGGTGGTTCAAGTCGATGGTCGTGTTCAAGAGTTCAGGCAACCAATCCAAGCCAAGAACATCGTTTCCCGGAATCCGAATTCCTTCCTTTGCAACTCCGAGTCTATGTCAATTGGCACTTGCGTGCCCCAAGTCCCTGGTGATGAGGAACTCCAACCAGGACAAATCTACTTCCTGTTACCACTCTCCCAATCCCATAAACCTCTTTCCTTGCCAGACTTGTGTTCTCTTGCCATTAAAGCTAGCTCCGGCCTAGGCAAAGACAGCGTTGATCTCCACTCAAGTAATTCAAAACTCATTCTCAGGTGACCAAAGTGGTAAATGACATGTTAATCAGCAGAGAAATTCAGCAATTTCTTTAACCAATGGTTCTGTAATTATTTTCATAAAAGTCAACGGTTTGGATGGTATGTCACTTTCCTGAGATTCATCAACCATTCCAAGTTCCAACTCGTTAGGATTTAGGAACTATAACCAAGGCTAACTTGCCAAGACATCCGTGGAGGCCTGCCTATGCTAGTATTCTTGCCCCATGTTTTGCTGCATTTTGGCAGCTTGCCAAGGAGTTTTCAAGGCCCTTTTGTTTGCTTTTGTAGTGTCTTTTCATCCAGTTTTGTTGGGGATAGATCATTGGATTCGTCGCCAAATTTTGTGTTGCTTTTGAAGCCTAATGTTATAAACTTATAAATGTAATCAGAACATAGCATCATATGAATGGCTTGACTACACAGAAATCAGCAGTTGGCCTTTCTGCCAAGCAAGGGGATTGAGATTGGTAGCGCCAGACCAACATGGTTTCAGGCCCTTCTGCCAAACAAGAACAGTGCGAATTCTTCATAAGGAATTTATTATTGCTGCTATAGTGGGAAATCTTAATGTTTGAATACAGATTAGAGAGTACAACGCTTTACAATTTAGTCAACCTCTCCAGAACTTGATTGGAGAAACAGAAAACATTTATGCATGGACGCTAGAATGGGCCAATTGGGCCGAAATCTTGAGCTGTATTTTCTGTGGCACTAGCCTAATTTTAAGTAATCCTTATTTTTTATTTTAAAAAGTAAATGCGTATGACAATTAAGTACCAATTTTTAAAAGGATGTAAGTTCAAAGATTAATTATTTTATTTTTTTTTACCTCCTTATTAAAAAGGAAAATGCTTGCCTTAGTGATCTTGGGCTGAGGTGTCCAGCCTATTGAAGAGCAAGGCAGACTCATGAGACGGGCTCAACTGGGTCGACACTTGCTTTCGCTTTAACCTTTGGTTATTCCAAGTGATGCACACGAAGTTAATAAATGATTAAATAAATGCACTTCACATGGGATGACTACATCAAACAGATCAAAGGCAAACAAAGTCACGTGCAATCCTCCAAGGGAAATCTTTATAAGAGCACAAGTTCAGTCCATAAAACTAAATCCGATATTATAATAAAAAAAATATACGAATTAAAATTTAATAATTATATAAATTTTGATATTATTTTTATTTTTTACACGTCAAGCATAATTTATCATGATCTTAATTTGTTTAGGTATGATGTAGTAATTTCTTCCAGCAGAACAGACCCATCCTTTATGTCTATAAATTATTTCCATCAACAGAAGAGATAACCACAGGACAATTATAGACAGCAGAGAATGGCCTACGCCTTGGTTGCCGTTTTAGTTCTAGCTATCTGCCAAAACACAGCTCAGGGGGCAGCACCAGCAGCGAGCCCAGGCATCACGGCACCAGCAGTGCTGCCAAGTGCAGCCAGAGAGTTCCTGGAAGCACACAACCAAGCAAGAGCTGCCGTTGGGGTTGGACCTCTCAATTGGAGCGAGCTACTAGCCAATGCCACAGGCCTCCTTGCAAGATACCAGAGAAACAAAATGGGTTGTCAGTTCGCAAACCTGACAGATCACAAGTACGGAGCAAACCAATTATGGGGTAGCGGAGCAGCCGTGACGCCGCGCATGGTAGTGGATACATGGGTGAAAGAGAAGAACTACTACAACTATGCCGGCAATTCTTGTGCACCAGATCACAGGTGTGGAGTTTACACGCAAGTGGTTTGGAAGAACTCCTCGGAGCTGGGGTGCGCACAAGCTACATGCAAGGGCCAAGTTAGTTTAACCATTTGTTTCTATAATCCTCCTGGAAATTTTGTAGGAGAGAGGCCATACTAGAAAACTAGCTATATATAGCTGGTTGCAGGATCTGATCTGAGAGTTTCTGGGTAATGTTTTGTTCTTGAAAGCTCTGAGAGGGTCGGCTTGATTTAGTCTTTTGTACTGGATGTAAGTAGGAAACTATATTAAATCATCCAATATCCATGGTCTGGATCCTAAATAACACCAATAATTGCTGTGAAAAGGTTTTCTTTTATACACTTTGTTAAGCATGATTAATCATGAACTAACCATAAAAGGTGGGGGTGGGACTCGGGAGATTCAAGCTGGGAAACTGAACTTGAATCACTGAAAAGAACAACTAAATGTGATCCAATAATTCATGCCAGGGCCTTGAGCAACTGAAGAGGAGATCGTAGTGTAGCTAAAACTGATGCACTCGAGCGACAGCCGACAGAACAGAAGCGGGGCAACAGCACGGGTGTCCTCAACAGACTTCACTGAACATTATAAGCATGAAAGATGATCATGATTGAGCCCAACCCTGTAGGTTTCACCACGATGGCTAGATTTTTCAAGTTAAGTTTTGATATGGGGTCACGTGCAGATGCAGTAGACCAACTAAAATAAGTTGAGGACAAGAATTGTCGGAGTCAGATGTTCAAGTTGTGTGTGTGTCACTAATAACTGTCTTCAACTGGCTATCTTTCATGTTTTTGAACAAACACTTCTTTCACTTAAACATGAACACTTACATTCCATTTAAAACTCTTCATCTTTCAATATTCCCCATTCTTATCCTGCGGAACTATTTTTTTTCTTTTCATTTTTCTTTCACTGGGTGCTTTTCTTACTAGGAAACTGCAAGAATTAATCATTGATGATAGAGAGTGCAGACACCAGTATCGGCGATCACAGTCAACTGACTTTGGAGAATTTATGGACAAGTTAATCTTTTCCCATTGTTTGCTTGATGGCGTTAAACTAGTCACTACCACCACCATTTGTCTCGTGAATGAGAAAGCTTTAATTTTTTATGCTATCGATCCAAAAAGGATTAATTTCAAAAAAAAAAAAAAAAAGGAGAATACCCTTAATTACAGAAAAAAAAAAAAAAAAAACAGCTGTCCCTTGCTCCTCTTTGAACTTCCCCTTAGAACAGCAGGGTTCTCGTATAGTTTTGAAGCCTATCTCTATTCAGGTATTACAAAAAAAGGCAGGTGAAAAGGTGGGGTGTGACAGGAGGTAGAAAGTTGGGGAGGAGAAATGGGTGCTTGAAATGATGCAAATGGTCAGCTGGAGCTTGGATTTTGCTGCATAAAGGTTCAGATGCTAGTGGCTACAAGTACCTGAGAGGCCAGTTTGACTGAATGGTTTGTTCTGATGATTCAGAGGCTTCCTGTCAGAATCTATGGTTTCTCTGATCACAATAAGTTTAACTTGTAAATGTATACATATGTTTATGGTAAATGTCCTATTTTGGCGTTGATACTAGCAAACAAGTATGGAGATGGGCAAGTACTTGGGCTAAATCAAGGGAGAACTCACACCAAAACTATATACAAACCTCAATGCACATTACAGAAATCATTGATTCTCTCCATATTGCATGGCACATCATATAATGACAATTACATTACAAAAGATGCTGCATTATAATATCCTACTATTGCCCTTTTCTTTTCTACTTTATACAAGGAAATACATGAAGCCTTTCAAATGAAAATATAAGAAAAATGCATCATGCCCAAGCACTGTGCATTGGCGCATGCAGGCAATCATCTAACTAATTCTTTAGATATTAGATACCTGAAGGTAAAATTGTGAGGAATCCATTCAATGCACTTGCGGGATTTTCCTACCTGACATTTTCTTATACTCCTTTGAAGTGATTCAGGCAAAGATTGTTGGATCATTTTGATGACATCAGCTGGACACAAACTTGAATCCTTTGCAAATGAATCTACAATCTTTGGTAGCAGAATTTTCTGATCTTTACGGATGCCAAATGTAGCTCGGATGTACTCTTCTTTTGCAGTTTCAAGCTCTTGAAATACTCTCTTTGGTGTGTAGGCTCGGACCTGAAGAAAAGAATAAATATAATGACAAGACTGATAATTTCTATACAAAAAAAGAAAACACCACAGAAAACCTTATCAAGGCAAACTCCAAAATTAGCATCTGTCAACTTGTTCTTAACATCCTATCATTGGTGGTAATAGTAAGGAAAAAAAAGTCACAGATGATATAGTACCGCAGGATCAGAATGGTTTCCTGAACAGAGTGCAAAGTGTAAAAGAGGTTCTGGATGTTCAATTGCATATGCCTGCCTTACATCTCCGGTTTTAAATTTTGCTCTTGAAGAAATTAGTAACCGAAGCCACTACAAGCAGGAGACAGCTTTATCAGCACGACCATAAAACACAACTTAAATCAAGCTCATAATATTAAAAGTAAAACTAAATGCTTTGTCGCGTCTCATGTGAAATAATTGACAAATTCCCTCTGCTTTCTTTCTTTTCTTTGACAAAGAAAACGCTAAGCAGAAATATGGTTCAAGGATACCAGAGACAGTTTCTTGTGAAAAATAGTCAGTTTGACTAGAGTCCTGTATCTACAAAATCTTTAACAATCTTAAGTAATTAAAGAATCAAAATCGATGAAAGGAAAGATGAGGCATTCGATCTACCTGTCCAGGACGAGACATTCGACATCCAAGGATGGAACTCTGAATTGTATCTGCACTGATGGTGTGACCCCCAATGTTATATGCAGCCTGAACGGTACACAAGTATAAGATAACACATACCAATCTAGTCTCATGGTCGAAGAGACAACAATGAGACAGGTTATTCTTACCCTCAACAGTAGAAAGACTCTCTTCACATTATTTTGTGGAATACCGGAAGCCAAAAATGCCTATTATGGAGGAAAAAGAAAGATTGAATACAATCTATCGCCTTAAAATTGGAGCCAACACTATAACTGCTGATTCTTTTCATTGATGAAAACACTTACATGCATCACTACTGAATTGTGTACGTTTATCCAGAATGCCAGCTTCTCTTCATGTTTCAACTTCCTAGGATCAACTTCTTGCAGTCGACAGATAAGTGACCTGTAGCAGAACAATTTGATAAACACATGAAAAGCTGCAAGAGGAGCGCAGATATAATGTTGCTTAGATGATACTCACATCATCAGAAACATGTTCTTGTGAGAATTGCATGTCGGAAAGACTCACCTGAAATTTTGTAGTAAGTGTTCCACATCACCCAGTTTCTGACTATCTCTGAAAATCCATGGCACTTCAACCATTGTGCTATATGGTCCGCTAAACTCCATAAGTCCTTCCACATGGAAAGGGTTATCTAACCGTACATCAAAAGATGAATTATTTCTAAAACCTGGACTCCACATCTCATGCTGGTCCTGTGGGGAAAAAGCACTGGCTGATGACCTAGATGAATTGGGAGATGAAAAGCCATTTTGAATCAAAGGTGGTTCTGCAAGCTTGCAATATATAGCAGACATGCACTTGATCATATCCTCAGAAAGCTTGTTTGGTGTCTCTGGAACATGATCAGAAATTCGAGTGCCAAGATGCTCAGCCAGACTGATTATGTTCGATGCATTCTGAGCATACTGTAGAGAATCAAGCAAAAGTTACGTTCCAAAAAAGATCCTCATATTGCCATGCCTATCATACAAAGAGATAATTCTCCCATAAATTTAACTTGTTCTCTAGTGGATGCAATCAAAATGGGATGATGGTGATAATTGAACTTCATTATCTCAAGCATGGATTCGAGACTTGTTATCATTTGTTTCAAAAACCAACTAAAGGTAAACAACCTAAGCTAAGCTCATCAGTTTTCCAGAAAAAATAAATGACATAATGCTTTACTATCTGTGAAGTAATATGTTGTGCAACTAACAAAAAATTTAAAATATAAAGAAATACATATTTTCTGAGAAAAAAATGCTAAAGTTAAGTTACCTCCTTCATGGACAAAGGTTGTGAATGGCAGGCACGTATAGTTTTAGCCAAAGTCTCATCCGGAGGAGAAGTCCTACTTGCAAACACTGATCGCTGTGATAGTGAGGAATGACAGCGGTGAACACCAGAATCTAATAGTATATCTTCTCCAATGCCACTAGGCTCGTTCCATGAATTGTCACAATAACCAGACCGTACAGCAGAATTTTCGACTTTTAATGCATCATCAGGTCTAGAAAATTCCAAAAATCTCCCCCTTGGAGTATCTATTCGTGATTTTAACCTTTCATCCCTTTTAGAAGGTGATATAGAAGACACTTGTTGATCGAAGGCTTTCCTATACAAAGAGAGAAGGTACTGTTCCAAATATACAACTTCCAACTCTAATACAGCAATTTCCTTGATTAACTCTGTAGCTGGCTGTAGAAAAGCAGTTTCAACTATCATCAGGCTGACATCAAGAACATATAAGGAAAAGGCTAAATGTAGAGTCAAGAAACTAAATTCTAAGGTAATCATTAGCATAAATGTGAATTCAATTATCTACTAAGAAGCAGCAGTGCCGGGAGTGATATCATTACAAAGCCAAGAAGAAGAAGAAGAAGAAGAGAAACAAGAAACTCCTATTTCCTAGAGAAATAAGAATTTAGAGGAGCTACCTTAGATGCGGACACTGATTTTTCATTTGTATCATCATGGGGGAAACTTCTATAGCCCAATGCTGTTTCTAATGCTCGACGAACTTCAAATTGATCTTGTAATCTTTTCTCAAGCTGTAAAATCTGCACAAAAAATCGTATGAGCTATAGAACTTTGTAACTTGTGAGACTAAGCCTAATACTGGGTCATAAAAGACCTGACTAGGCCACTATCAAATTGAATTCAAGCCCTGTGATACACAAAGACAACAACAACGTTAAAACAGGTTGAGTTCCACACCTCTTGCTTCAAAGAGTTTTGGACCTCAGTACTGAGAGTGGGAGATTGCTTCTTCTGGGTTTCAACCGACTCCAAGTCCTTCAACTGCCTCATATCCTGGTACCACATATACAAATCAGACCCTAGGCCAATGGAAAAATACTCTAGGAGCAGATTAATTTAGGATGAGCTTTCTGTCATCAATCTCAAATATTGAGCCTAGCAAGAGACACTAAACTCAGCTAAACAAAGCCTTATATCCCAGGTTTCCAGGCAAAAATTAAATAAAATCATTACGATTTGTATCGAATAATTTCATTATGATTCTCACTTTGAACCAACTCTTATAAACCATCATATGTAGCAATGAAGAGGTAAAGGAAGAAAGAAAAAGAAAGGAACGTGACAAAGGGAAGCCAAAAAGAGATTCTTGTAATAAATTATATAGCTGGCTTTACATTGGATGCAGGAGAAAAATACTCGTTAGTCAAAGAAACAATAAGATAATCAAATCATTATGCTTTAACCTCTCTAACCAACTCTAGAAAAATAATGGCTTACAAATTACTTTTAGAGTTAAAGGAAAAAGGGAAATGAATTACCAGCTTTATACGATTTGATTCAAGTGAACTACCCAAGCCAGCTTTCTCAACTCCTTTCTTATCAGGAAAGCTGCCATGTGACAAAATCAAGCGCCCAGAATCAATAGCTAAAATTTGCAAAATCAAGGATTTGAAGCAATTCGTAGCTGTCTCATGACTATTTTGCAAAACTCAAGCAATAAGAAATCTTTTCTCGCATATTTGTACAAGCAAGAACATCAAGAGTGTTATTCCTCACCATCTACCAGTGGTCCACTTAGCTATCATTTTCTGAAAATCATCTCAAAACGGTTTTCAATTGCTTAAAAGTAACCTACCAATGACTTGTTATCGCAAACGTTATAAAAGAGAGAGAATAATCAACAAATCTCAGGCAAAGTAAAGAAACATTTGATTGCAGAAGCCAAACTTCAAGCAGTTACAAGATTTAAAAAACTTCCCTTTGTTACTCCATTTGGACCACAAAAAGCATTTAATGTCCGACCAACACTAGGGGTTGGAACATAGAGCAAAACTAATAAAGGAGAATAGGCAAATTCTTCTTCAGGGTTTCTACTTCTGTAAATGCTCAAAGTTCCAAGTTTTCTTGAGTAATCCCATCTCAGAACTCCTTCCAGTTAGAGAAAATCTTAACATCAAAATACAACAAAGATGATCGCAAACTAACAAAAGATTCTGAACAGTCACCTCTTTGAACACTCGTGTCTTGATGACGTCACTCTCAATCCCAACGTTATACTTTCTCCACTGTCTTGAAACCCCATCACTGAGAAAATATTATTCCAGAAAAAATTGTGTATAACTGAACAGAAAAACCAAAAGTAAAACATGTCCTTGAAACAAGGACAGCAGACAAGGTTACAAAGTAGAGGCCTTTACCCATTATGCTCCGAAAGAAAAAACAAGGGAACACCAGAAGGGTTCTGAGGAAGATGAACCAGTGGCAGTTACACGATTGTGAAGAGAGAGAGAGACCAAGTGGGTTCGCAGAGACCCGAGATTACACTTCAAAACTTAACTTGTATTCTTGCATTTCAAGAGTACTAGGACTTCCATGAACTACTCACAAAGCAGAAAGTGATCGTTTTGCAGCTTAAAACATGTGAAATTTAGCAGAGGACTGAAAATGCTTGTGCACAAAAACCCACAAATACGGCTAAAAGAAAAGATAAAGACTTTTTGGCTTTTGACCAGTGTTTCTTTCTCTTTTCTAGCGTACTCACTTCACTTACTCCATAAATCAGTTAGCTTTTGCAATGAGGAGGGTGAGGGTCTCTTTCCTTTTTACATCAAAAGATGTAAAACCAGCTCGTGGGCTTTAAGAGAAGAAGAAAGTTGGCATAGGCCATAGGCACCCAAGCTTTGTTCTTGACATTGTCTCTGTACCCCTTGATGTCAATTGTCAAACGTCCAGCAGTCAACAGTTTTCTTCTTCACTCAACTAGAGGTCTAAAGTAGACAAAGGAAAGGAAGGTTAATAGTGGCTCTGATGGTTTAGAGTCTAGAGAAAGAAACTTTAGTCTCAAGAAGCATTAATTGATTGATACCTCAATTTCCACCTTCTTTTCTATCGTTGGAAAGCAAGTGAGGGTTGGTGACCGTCTCTGCTGCCCTCTCTCATACTGCTTCTACTTATTTTAATTTCTATGATCCTATTCATTCAGTTTCCTATGTTTAACTTAGAAATAATATTATTGTCTAGAGATATGGGTGCTTATCAGAATCTTTTTAATTACCCAAAAATTACATTAATTTGGAAAAAATTTAATGAGAAAATCTCTAACATGTCTGGAATAGAGCTCTGCAAAGTCAACTATCAAAGTGGTTGTATAATAACTTGATCATCTCCTTTTATCAATTTAACTGAGTTTACCTGTTTATTTCCCCCAATACTTTGCTGTCAAGCTAGAAGATGTCGAATTAGGATTGAACTCCAAACTTTCTTAATGTAATTTTATGAGTTACAGTATAAATCATTTAAATTAAACCCATGTTCGATTAAACCTTTATTTGTTAGCTATGCGTTGCTTATTGTTAATTTGTTATTATAGTGAGATACAAGTTTTTCTTTGGAAAACAAATACATTTGCTCTCATTTCATTTTTAGGCTTACTATAGTAACAAGTCAAAGCTGCGGAGCTACAAAAATCTGGTCACTAGAATTTCTTGTCTTAGCTAACATATATCTTTTCTCAACAAAATATGAAAAGAGCAAAAGGTCAAGTTTTCTTTTCCCTCCTCCAACTTTAGCCATGAAGTTAGCTCCACACTTTGCTTCAATATGGAGCATCACCTTTCACCAACTTATGTTGACACAAATGTGAATACACTAGCCTATCACATGTATATGTGACAAAATTTGTCTCACAATTGGCAAATCAATCAACTCATTTCAATTAACAAAACCATCATTGTTGTATTAAAATGGTTGCTTAACATAGGTGTAATGAGGGTTAGTTTGATTAATTGTTAAAATGTTTCAACTAAAAGGTCACACATTGCCTCTAATCCACTTGGAAAAGTTGGTATTTGAGTTGGTTTTTCAACTAATCTAAAAACAATACTCTAGCAAATAATTTATGTCATCAAGCAAACTGCCATTTGATTATTCTCATCAAACATGCATCCCATTTTACATCCACTAATCATTCAACTCAACTGTTACAATTCTTCTATTGGCTTGATTATCTAGTCAATTCAGGAAAATAATATAAATTATAACGGCTAGAAACAGTCTCAACCAAGTTCTTCCAAATATAAAGGATTATGAACATTAACCAAGAACCTGTTTATGTCCAAATGTAAGTTGCTAACAATAGTAAGGTTAAAAACAAAAGCAGAATCTCATCTCAAAAGGATGAAAGGTGAAGTTTAAAGGAGACATTGAAATCAGGCCAGATACCCAATTGTCCTTCAGTATCAAAGAGACTAACGTTTGTCATAGAATCCACAAGATTAAAAATGAATAAATAATGCTTATGGAGCTTGACTTTTTCCAAAATCAATACAAAAGAACAAAAAAAATTGGTTCTATGTGTTGTAAGGTGGTCACTGGTAGGTCTCTTTTTGTCGTCATTATCAACTACTGAGAAAAAAGTTTCTTTTATCACTGCAACCTATTGACAAACTTTCTGAGTAATAATTGTTTAATTGACAACCTTTATAATTGAGATTGCAGAAAAATCCAAAAGCCTAGTCTATAAACAAATGAATATAGTAATCAAGGTAGCTTACAGAAAATGTTTTAATATGATTAAACTTCAGGGTTAAGGATTGTTTCGATTAAATCAATTGGCTGCTGCTAATTTCTAGAGTGAAAGATGAATGTGAGAGATTACCCTTTGAGAAGCATTAATTTATATGGAAGTTTGAAACTTATTAACATAATCTAGCCATTTAACATCATCGTTTGCTACATGGTTTGAGTTTTGATGATGTTATATTTAAATGGAATTTTTTTTATTATCAAATTATTTCAATTGGATACTTATGATTGCGTGAGAGCACAAGTTAACCGATGGTACACCTTGAAATTTTTTATGATTTTATATTCGAATTTATACTCTTCACTTATTACAAATTAATTTCCATCTTAAGAGGCATGTATAACATTTTTGTATTAGCTTGGAGCTCTCTGCTGTATCTCTGATATTTTAAGCTCCATCAGCAAGGGTTGAAATTTTAGCAGTCCCAATGAATAAACAAATGAAAGTTCTTCTGTTTTATCTTATTATCGAGATTTTTATACAAATCATAGATGGGTTGCTTCTCAATGACAAAAATACAGCAGTACCGAGAAAAACATGTAAATTGTATTGGTGTTTATAGTAAGTGAAGAGAATCAAAGTTTCAAATGAAACTGACAGACATACTTCATAGATCAATGGAACAACACTGAGATTTTTCTCGAAAAGTTGTTATTTTACAAGCACAAGATTAGTTTAGATACCCAAGTGTCTCCAGGGCTTTTGAATCAGGTTTCATTGCCTCAAGAATAGCCAAGCTTTATTTCAAAACTTGTTTTTGAATACAGGATTGTTAATCTGAAGAGGGAGTTGAAACTTGAGAATCAATTATCAGAATTCAGAAGTTGGGGAGTAACATCTTATACTTCCAGCAAAGTTGCAATTTTCAAGGACTCTTTTACTATTGTTGTTGCCTGAAACAACAATGATGAATTGCTGACGTTTTTTGTAGCACGTGCTGCCTAAATCTCTGCAAGAAAAAGAAAGATCAAAAGGACGCACCCTGCGTTTGCACTCCGATGCTTAAGTCAGACCCAAATTTTGACAGAGTTTCTGTAGGGAAAATAAAGACTTAGATTAATAAGTCGTACATGATCTCTATTTATAGGGAATTTCTTTGTTCCTTAATTACGCTTTTGTCCTTTTACTTTAATATTCTGTTCTGTAACTCTTATCTGTTTAATTATCTCGTGCATAAACTCATGCGCAGATATGTCACGTGGCACATTATGATTGACCGAAATAGCATCGAAATTATTATCTACAACAACTATAATAATATTCAACTGAAGTGATCATAGAAGACAAATTAGAAATGAGAACAAAATATGTATGAATTTCAAAGGAAGCCTGGAAAATTCAAGATGCAGTTTCTAAGGTGTCTGCTACTTAGGTGCTTGTTTTGTTTTTGTTTCCATGGCTGTCTGTTTCTTGTAGAAACAAAATTATAACTCAACCTGTCCTGGTTAAGTTGTTGTTCATATATAGCAGTGCCAATTGTTTTCTCTTGTTCTTGAAAAGAAGAAGAAAATCTTGGTTCCTACAGATTAAATTGTTCATACTGTTTTTCAGTTTATAGCAGTAATCTGTTAGTGTAAATTTATTTGATTTGATGATGATAATTTGTCAGTTCTTGAGGCGTGCATGGAGGCAGAAATTTTCAAAATATATTCGCAGTTAGGATTATTCTGCAATCTGCATACAAAACCAGCTTTGCCATTAGCTTTGACATAAGAAGAAAAGGACAATTCAGATCAGCAATAACAGTGCTGAAATCAGAAAACTTTATTCAAAAATGTGATTCAGAATTCAAAAGGCAATGCTTCTCAATCTGAGACCCGTCCATCTGTCAAGCTTCAAAGAGTGGGGGACTAAACAGTGCCTTGAGTTGGTCAAACAGCACCACAAAAGCCACAGAAAATGCCTATTAATATTGGCGAAAGAAGAGAGACAAAGAGAGAGGGTAAGCAATTTGGCAATGTATGTAATAATAGTGGGAAAATGGGAAGGGCTATGGCCTTTATGGCCATATTGGGGGGAGGGGGTGTTACAAGGGAAGTTTTAGAATCCCACAATTGTGACAGAAAAAGTGAACTTTCCAAAGGCATTTGGACAAGGGAGTCCATGCCAATCATAACCAGCAAAATGTATCTCTCCATTCCTCATCTGTCCCCACTCCATTTTCTCTCTCATATGGGATGGTCCAAAATTCAAAGGAAAATTGATGCATTCCATAGGGAATCAGGACTTGATTAATATCAATCCCTTGCAATATGCCATTCTCCTGTTTTTCATATATCAGTTAAATCATTATCAAGCTCATATAATTCATCAGTGTTGTCATGGTCTAATTCCCCACAATGCTGTACAATGCAGAGCAAATCAAGAACATTCAGGCAAAGAAATCCCATTTGAATATCCAATCATGTTCTTCAAAATTTGAACAAATACAAAGGAACCGTACTACCGAGGTAGACAACAGGCTCCATTTATCCTATGTAGTACTTGTCATTGCTGAAACATGTCTCATGGACAAAGAAAAGAATAAACCATGTCTTCACCAGAAAAGGATTAATCTATGATCATTTTCCTTAACATTGTTTAGTTCAGCAATAGAACAATTCTGCCCAGATTTTCCTACTATATTACAGGGAAATGGGGTTATGTTAAAAAGAACATTTGAAAGTTATCAGCCAGTAGTAGATATGTCTTTCTGTGAATTGAAGAATTATGAGAAAAGCTAATGTGCCTTTCTTTTGGTGAAGGGAATGAAAGGTTGACAACATGGTACATTTTCTTTACTAAAATCTCCACCCTAACTAAAGTACCAACAATCATGCAAAGGAGGAAAAAAGCAAGATTTCTTCTTTTACTTTTTCTCTTTTATTCTACTTTTCATGTGCTAGTAAATGATTAACAAGTTAAGAACCTAGTAGAACATGTTTTGAGCCCAGATACTCTAACTTGTCTCGGGGATCTATTTTAAACATTGCCCGCTTTACAAATTTAGCTGAAATGGTAAAACAAGCTGAATAAAATCTAATGTGACTTTCAACTCTTTTTAAACAGATTATCTTTCTCTTTAGATTTAAACACTTTCTCAAAGGAAGATAATAGAATAAAGGGGGTTCCAAAAGCAATAGAGAATTGGTATATATGGAGTAAAAAGGCCATTAAAAAGGGAAAGAGAGCAGGTAAACACAAAGGTGGATACCCACCTTTATCTTATTTTGACATCTCATTCCATTGTGCAGAGTAGCTAAGAGCAACTAGAACTGAGAACACAACCAAAGATGTTTCAACAAACAAGCTTTTGTATCAAATTGTAGCAAATCATAGGGGTTTGTGAGCTCGAACCAAAAATTTTACGGAGTACCACAACTTTTACTTAATCACTCGACCAAACGATTGTTCTCAGCAAATCTCAAAAGTTAGAACCACTGACCATTCAACTAAAACTAAATCTAAAAATTATTTGTTTAAGTCTGATCAGATGTAAGTCTAATCAGGTAAGGAGCATTATCTTAAGATAAATGTCACTTCTTAAACCAAGAAAACCACAAAATAAATTGCATCCAACAACTTAAAAAAAAAAAAGGTTTATAGTTAGTTAGATAAACTTCAAGTCAAACCACAAAGCCTAATCCTTTAAAACACTTAAATCTTAGATAATTTGCTTTAGCAGCTGTTACCACATGGAAGGTGAGCTGGCAAAAAGAAAAAGAAAATCAAGCAAACCACTCAACTAACTGATTTCATACAACATAAACTAGTTATTTGTTAATAATTTTATGTGATTGTTATGTTCATTGCATCGGAATGAGGCAATGGCAGAATCTTCTTTGGGAGTTCATTGCAATGTCTGAGCTGTCCTAACTAAATCTACAGTGACCTCTGAAAAAATAGAAAAACCTCTGTTTTGGTTGTTTTGTTCATTGGGCTGAAGTTTTAAGAAACAAAAGATTCACCTTAACAGGCCTATGAATGCATGAAAATGGGTCAAATAAGCCCATTAGAACTTTGGTCTCTAAAGGCATTGGCCTAGTCAGGAAGATGACGTCAACTGTCTAAGGCCATGGTTGAAATCGAACTATCCCACATTGTCTAGTTACACGCACTGAAAATATGTTAAATGACAAAACTCATGAACCGAGTGTTGTCCCTTCGGGGACATCCGATAAAATTGGAACGATACAGAGAAGATTAGCATGGCCCCTGCGCAAGGATGACACGCACAAATCGAGAAATGGTCCAAATTTTTTTTTTATTTTTTTCCCCACTGTCGTTTTCGTCCTCCCGCTTCAAACGTCTTTCCCTCTTCTGATTTTGCTATTTCTTTGTTTTTCTTCAGCTTTCTCTTTTGCAATTTTAGCTTATGGAGTTGCTAACTAGTTAATGTTTCATTGCAGCTTTCTTGGGTTGCTGAGTTTTGTTAGAAATTTGGTAAGAATAACATAATTTGCTTCAGTCCTTTCTAAGGATTGTTTCTTTGGAAATAATCCAATTTCATTTTTCATGTTTTTAATTCATAGAATATTTCTTCTTCTTTTTTTCTTTGGAAGAAGATATAATAGAATTTTATGCATTTTGCCTCTGAAATCTGAAGCTTGAATACATGCAATTATTGTGTTAAAGAAAAAAGGTCTGTTTTGATGCATTTGCATGGTGGGTCTATGATCATGATCATGACAAGTGCAATAATTCTTGCTTTCTAAATGCAGAAAATTTTCAATCTCAAAAACCAAGCTTGGATATTACTTGAATTTATGCTGCCATAGAGACCTACCAAATGTTTCTCTTGGTTGTCAAACTGAATCTGGATATCACCCTCGTTATAATTACTTAGGATGATTGCATATCATTTGAGAAAAGCTGGAATAATGGGAGAATATGGCTGTGGACACCTGCATAAAAATTGATTGCACCATTACTTCATCTGTAGATTTTTTCTTGTGCAGATTTCTAACCCCTAGTCTGGAAGAGTTCTTTTTGGATAAATTCTAGGTTATATTCATCCAAAGAAGTGGGAAGCCTGCTACAAAATATACCTTGGCTGCCAAATTGCAGCAAGTCAAAGAAAGTAAACAAAATTGCAAGAGGTACATGTTACAGATTCAATCCCCAATCCTGGCTGAGAGTTTGGTTTTGCATTGTGTTAGCAAACTTAATATTTTGAGAGCTTGATTCTAGAAGAGTTCACTTATTGATTTACTTTGATTTACTTCATTTTTGTTGTTCTGCAAAAGTTCTTTTAACTAGTATGGACAGTTACATGTAATAGTTCCCTGTAGATTTTTTCTTAATTATCTATATTTGGATTGAGTTCTGAACTGATGCTTCCTGAAGCACAGCTTGATGAAAGATTTTTTTAGAAAACCTATTATTAGGTTCTCCTGGCAATTCCTGCTAGTTACCATGTCTTAATTCGGAGTGAGCTACTTAATTAGAAAGGTTCATCATCATTATCATCATCATCATCATCATCATCAGAGTTTTTATTCCAATAGATTGGTGTAGGCTACATGAATCTATATATGAACTCATGTTAAGTCGTTAACATGAATTCTCACTTGATTAGAAAGGTTAACAAATCCAAGCTAAAAGATGCAGCTCAGATACTTTTATATATACATATATTTGCCCAAGCTGGTGAGAATATATTTAACTAATATGATAGTTTCCATATTATATATTTGCCTTGATTTTGAATACTATGTTAAGCTAGAAATGGTGTCTTCAAATCCAGTTTTTTTCCTTTACTTTGTGGGGAGAGGAGCTGGGCTTGTTTTGATCTCACAATTCTTGTGGCTGTGGGTTGTGTTACTATCATTGTACTTTCTGATTGGGGTACGATAGTTGCTATTCACAATATTGTAGCCTTCTAACCCAAAAACTGGCAAAAGATTCGCATTTTGATCATCCTCGATCCTCAGGCACCTCCTCCTAAAACCCTCTACTTTTTTCTTCTTTTTCCTTTATTTTAGTGGTATTTATCCATTGATTTTTGCTTTATTGCAGGATTTAAGCAGGTTTTGGACAAGGTACTTTAAAACCAGGCCATTGGTGTTGCAAAAAGTTTAATCTTTCTGGCTTGAATGAGCTGTTGAATTTTGTTTGAATTCTCCATTTTATTTTCATCCTTTCCAACATAAATGTCTGTCGGTGTTAGTATTATTTTTAGCAATTTTTTTTACAGATAGTTTGCGTATTAACCAAGTACAAAAACAAGATTGTGAAAGTTTTCTCTACTTGAAAGATATTCAGGAAGAAAAGCACAATTTCCCGGTCCTAAACTCCAATGTTTTTATTGGCATGGGTTCAAGATTTTCAAAGGTAGAAAGTGAAAAGGTTAGAAGATGAAGACAGCTCACCTGGTTAGACTTTTCTAACCTCTCCAAGTCCCCAAGCATGCTTCTGTTTGGTTTCCTCTCACTGATCATTTTGATATAGTTGATGATGCCTCTTACACCATTCCATGTTCGTACCCTTGATTCCTAGACAAGTACTGATTGACCAAATATGGTATTTCTTATCAAAAGCAAAAGTTTCATTGATTAGAATAAGATCAATTTTCTTGAGTGAATGCTATTGAGCAAAGAAGGATAATCCAACAAGCAACAACAAAAGGTACCTACCAATACCATTATCCTTAATTGGAGAAAGATGTGAATTCCTGTCTATTCAGTAATTCACCATATCTGCTCTAATAATCATAGTCTATCTAAAAACGGGAACTTAAAGAAATAAGCTTTTGGAGGAGCTTTGATTAAGAGATGTAAGGCTCAAAATTGTATGATCACCCTATTTCTTCAGGAAAAGAAATCTGCAAAGAAAATGAAAATGGTGAAATTAAACAAATTAAGCAAATAACAGCATGACCACTGTAACCACTGAGTGGGTGGGTCATTATCTCATTTATGAACGGGCCAATAGCAAATAGCCAAGAGCCCATAGTCCCCCGTTTTGCTTGGACTTAACACGGTAAACAAATTTGTGCTTACTACTTAACACGGTAAACAAATTTGTGCTTACTACTTACTAGTTTAATAAACCCTGGAAACCAAATCTGAAATCTCTCTTACTATCTCACCAAGTTTTCATCTTTACCAACTTATCACAGTCCTCCCCAACCACTCCCAAAGTTTTCTGATTATCCCCGAAAAAACCCATTTTCTAGTTCTTCTCCTCCCTCTATTTATTGAATTATTATTAAAAAAAAAAAAACCCAAAGCCTTCCTTTTAGATTTTGACCAAAGTACAGAAACAGAACACAAAGAGGCCAAAACAGACCAAACCCAGTTTGAATTTGGTCTTCGTTTATGTTTAGAAGAAGTCTTTTGAGTTAGAGACATGTCCACATACACGATTTTTTTTGTTCCTTTGTTGTTCCTCTCCTGTTATTATTATTGAATTTCCCTCTTTCTTCTTTTCGATTTGGCCACGGGGACATGCCCAACTCCCCATATCACGACTCACCACGAACCACATCTATCTATCTATTCCCTAGACTTTAACCACCCCAACACCCAGACCCAAAGGAAAAAAAGAAACCCTCCTCTCCAATTCCATTTGCCTAGCCAAAATCCAACAACCATGGAAAAAAATTGGGTGATCTTCCATTAACTCTTTATAAAGAAGGTAAAACACATTAGCCACCCCCTTTTCTCTGTCTCCTCTGCTAATCGAGTTTGGCTTATGTACCTTTTCACATGTTATGAATATTATGTATGTCACATTTTGTAGTCAATTTCTAATTCCATGGTTCTCTTCTGTGACCTAGCTAGCTTCTCTTGCTTTGCTCTTTTTTGCTGCTATGCCCTAAATATTAGTATTATAACTTACCTTACCCCTACCCGAAAAAAAGAAAACCCATTGTCTTACGAGTAATGAACCATTTTCTTTCCCTCTTACCTTGTAAGTTTAGCCAAATTTTTGGATATTAATTGTTCTTACGTACTTAGCTACATGTTATATGATTTGAGGATTACATGTCTTTTTTACTTATATGATATGGAATTTGGACCCACCTACCATGTTGTCACCATTTTGATGATCTGTTTATGGAGTTTTTACATAATGTGAATCTAATGGAAAAAAAGGGTTTCTCTTTCGGCGTTATTATTACGAGAGATTAATGAATGATGAATCGTTGATTATGTTAGGGTTTTGTGGCAATTCTGTTTCTGGGTCTTAATGGTTTGGGGTTTTAGCTAATGATCTCTGGAAATTTTGGTTTTTGAGAGGGATTTTAAGATCTGGGTCTTGTCATGCTGCAATTTTCTCTTGGAGAAATAGCCTAGATTTCGCCTGGAACCCTACACTTTGATAAAAAGAACCTAGATGGGTTTTTTATTTACTAATTAATACATTATAAATTACAGGTACCGTCAAGTTTCTGGAATTTTTTTCTTGGTTTGATAATAATATTGAAGCAATTGGCTGTATTATTATAATTCTGCATGGATTCAAGTAAATTTTGTACTTAATCCAGGATGTTTTAGAAATGTATAAACTGCTGTGAAGGTGAGGTTTGATAAATTTAATGCTGAGTAAAGACCTTTAGCTTTGATAAATAGCACTTGCTTTCCTAGAAGATATTATGTTCTTTTAAATCGTAATAAAGTGAAATGAGTAGCATAATGCAGTGATTGAGGCCATATTAAGTTGGTCTCTTAACGCCTACCTGGATGTTTGCTTATGAAGGACTTTTTCATGGCTGAATGGCATCTTGCTTTAAGCCCTATGTGTTCACCTACAGCACGATCTTAGTGTTTCCTTTAAATTGCTCGAAGTGCATTCATGCTTACAAATCTATTCATTTTACATGTTCATGCTCATGTGTAGCTGGTATCTTTGTTCCATTTTTCTTTTAAGTCCTGCCTATACCGTATCATATATATGGTTCTGTATTTTTTTTTTTTTTTTTAAGTTTTCAGTTGACAATGTCTCTTTCGTGTCATCTTACTCTTTCATGGGTCGAGCTTTGTTGGATAGGAAAGTGACTTTGGGGGGTTAATCAATGTTCATGTGCACATTATACTGCTTTTGAGATTTCAGCTTGAATCATGGAAGTACTCCCCTGTTCTGGTGTTCAGTATGTTGCGGATTCTGATTGTGCTCAACAGAGTTCAGGAACGAGTTTTACTTATGACGGAGAATCTAATTGCTTGGAAGACAGAAAAAAAGTTCAAGTGGCAGATGGTAGGATGGATGACTTATTGCTAAGCGTGGAAAGGAATCCTGTGGAAAGACAGGATGGAGGTCAAGGCAGAAGAGATGAATTGCCAGTTTCAGAAGAACACCACAGTGGATCTTCATGTTATGATTGTCAGGCAGAGGGCCAAAGATTATCTTCTGAGATGCATGATTATGAAGATGATGATTCAAATGCACAGAATTGTTCCAGTGGACCTTATTTGGCCTCTGAAAACTCTCATTTAGTTGTTGAAACCATTGAAAGTGAATCGCCAAGCAACAACAGAGAAGGAGAGTTGTCTCTTTCAGAGCCCAAGTGGATAGGGCGTGATGAATCTGTGGCATTGTGGGTCAAGGTAGCATTTCTTGTATTTGCTTTAATTTCCATGAAATTCCATATCTTTATCCAATGGTTATTGCATTACAGCAACTGTTTTTCTTGTATGTGTTTTCACAATATGCCTTCTGTTTATTTTTTGTAATTGGTGTATTTGTGTGCTTAACAAATTATCCATTTATCTTCTTGAATTCCGTTGATCATACCATCTGAATATTATCTCTATGAAAATCCTGTTTCTAGTATTTTGTTAAAATTGTTTTTTTCCTTAATTTTAAAAAATTACTATGATTTTATTAATTCTTTTATTTGCTAAAAGATAACATGCATGCTGGATTTATTTTTGTGTTGATGTTCTTCTGTTTTTTCCAAGTACAGTGGAGAGGAAAATGGCAGGCTGGAATCAGATGTGCAAGGGCTGACTGGCCATTATCAACTTTAAAAGCTAAACCAACTCATGATCGAAAGCAGTATTTTGTGATATTTTTTCCTCACACCAGGAACTATTCTTGGGCAGACATGCTACTTGTTCGATCCATTAATGAGTTCCCTCACCCTATTGCATATAGGAGTCATAAAGTTGGACTAAAAATGGTTAGAGATTTGACTGTTGCAAGGCGGTACATAATGCAAAAGCTATCTGTTGGCATGCTGAATATCATTGATCAGTTTCATTGCGAGGTATTGTTTTCTTCTTATTCTTCTTTTTAATCCTTGTATATTTGATGTATTTCCTCCATTCCTCAGCTCACTTCTTACCAGCGTTCTAATCCTATTTGTGTAGGCTTTGATAGAGACAGCACGTAATGTGATTGTCTGGAAGGAATTCGCTATGGAGGCTTCCCGCTGCAGTGGTTATTCTGATCTTGGAAAGATGCTTTTGAAACTTAAAAATGTAAATCATTCTCTTACATGATATGCTTCAAGATGTCTGAAAAATTATCTGCGTTAGATGATGGACCCACCAAATAATAGCATGTGATGTGGATGATTTGACATTTGTAGAACCTTCTGGATAAATGAAAATAAGGTGGGAGGCATTAGGAACATGAGCAAACATAAATTAGTGCCAGATTTTCCCTAGTACATTGGCGTCCTTAACCTGAAATTGATTTAATTTAATGCATTAAATTACACTTTTATTAGAAACTCATAAAAATAGCTGCTTTTTAACATCACACCTTTCCTTGAGGCTTTTAGTTGTGTTATTATATGAGAATATATCCTGAGGGAATCTAAATGGCAACAAATCCTTAGTTGTTGAGTTCATCTTTGTTGAATGAGTTGCATATAGTTGCTTATGACTGCTGTCAGTATCATAACCACACTGCCATCTCCGCCATAATCCTTTATCTGATCTATCTCTATCTCCACCATCTCATGCATTAAAAATGTAAGTGATAACATTTCTCTTCTCTGCAGATGATATTGCCGCGCTACATAAATGCGGACTGGATTCAAGAGTCTTTTAACTCATGGGTACAACGTTGTCAGAATGCACATAGTGCTGAATCTATTGAATTGCTAAAGGAGGTATGTCTCACTCTCTGGTTGCCCATTTCTGTTAATATTGATGCATATTGAAATAGGATGTGATTTGAAATTATGAATAACAAATGGCTTTCCCAAGTTTGTAGAGCTTTTGTCACCTAAAATTCACTGCCACCCCTCCTTCCGCCAGAAAAAAGAAAAAAAAGATATCCTCATCCCTTGATCTTTGGACTTGGAAGTAAAGTTGTTACAACTAACCCTGACATTCCATCAAGGCAAACAATAGGCCAAGCATCAGTTGCACAACTTTCTTTTCTCAAGGGGCAGGGACTGTTCTGCTGATTGCATAGTAAATTTGATATGAAATTAATGTTTTCTCTTTGTCTTTGATTCAGGAATTGTTTGATTCTATACTATGGAATGAGGTTAGGTCTCTTGGGGATGCACCAGTGCAGCCCACACTTGGCTCTGAGTGGAAAACATGGAAGCATGAAGTTATGAAATGGTTCTCAACATCTCATCCCGTATCCACTGCTGGAGATATTGATCATCAGAACAGTGATGGTCCCTCAAACACAAATATTCAAGTTAGCAGGAAGAGGCCCAAGCTTGAAGTGCGTCGTGCAGAGACACACACCTCCCAGGTGCAAAGCAATGACTCAGATCAAACGATGACTGTTGAAATTGACTCTGATTTTTTCAGTAGCCGAGATGTTGTAGATGACAATATGCCAACACCAGAACTTTGTAAAAAGGAAGATGAGAGGGAGGAAACCATACCAATGGATGCATCAAATAATTTGACTGACAAATGGGATAATATTGTGGTTGAGGCAAGGCATTCTGATCTCATCCACACCAAAGATGTTGAAATAACATCAGCAAGTGAAGTGGTCAAGAGCACCTCAACTCTGCACATTCAGCCAAAGGACATGGAATTGACTCCTGTGAATGAAGCAGTTGCTAAGAAATCCATAGATAGTGGGAGTAAAAACCGGCAGTGCATAGCATTTATAGAGTCAAAGGGAAGGCAGTGTGTGAGGTGGGCCAATGATGGTGATGTTTATTGTTGTGTGCACTTGGCCTCTCGTTTTATTGGTAGATCTGGCAAAACAGAAGTCACTCCCCCTGTTGATGCACCAATGTGTGAAGGTACCACTGTTCTTGGCACTAGATGCAAGCATCGGTCGCTATATGGCTCCTCATTCTGCAAGAAGCACAGACCCAAAAACGATGCCAATAATTTCTCACATTCTCCTGAGCACACACAAAAAAGGAAGCATGGGGAGATCATTCCTAGTTCAGCAACCACATACTGCAGAGATATAGTTTTGGTGGGAGATGGTGAAAGTCCCCTGCAAGTGGAGCCAGTGTCAGTAATTGAGGGTGATGCCTTTGAGGGAAGAAACAGCTTAGTTGAGAAGCTTGAACATTCTGGTAAAGATCATGATAGCACAGAATTACTGCATTGCATAGGCTTATACTCAAATAGTGGTTTTGATCCGTGTCATGAAAGTCCTAAGAGGCATTCATTATACTGTGATAAACATCTTCCAAGCTGGCTCAAGCGTGCAAGGAATGGCAAGAGTAGGATAGTATCCAAAGAAGTTTTTATAAATCTTTTAAAGGATTGCTATTCCGTTCAGCTAAAATTGCATTTACATCAAGCATGTGAACTTTTCTACAAGCTCCTTAAAAGTATTTTATCTCTAAGAAACCCAGTTCCTATGGAAGTCCAACTTCAATGGGCCCTTTCTGAAGCATCTAAAGATTTTGGAGTTGGGGAAATTTTAATGAAGTTGGTTTACAATGAAAAGGAGAGACTCCAAAGATTGTGGGGCTTCACTGACAACGAAGCTCCACCTTTATCCACTTTTGGTGAAGAACCAGTTCCCTCGCCTTTGGCCATAACTGATAGCTTTGAGGATGACAAGACATTTAAGTGCAAAATATGCTCTGTGGAATTTCTTGATGACCAGCAGCTCGGCACGCACTGGATGGAGAATCATAAAAAGGAAGCACAATGGTTGTTTAGAGGTTATGCTTGTGCAATCTGCCTGGATTCATTTACTAACAAGAAAGTTTTGGAATCCCACGTTCAGGATAGGCACCATGTGAAATTTGTTGAACAGTGCATGCTTCTCCGTTGCATTCCCTGTGGCAGCCATTTTGGCAATACAGAGGAATTATGGTTGCATGTGCTGTCAGCACATCCTGTTGATTTTAGATTGTCAAAGATTACTCAACAGCATAATCTATCTGCTGGTGAGGAATCTCCCCCGAAACTTGATCTCGGCAATTCAGCGTCTTTGGAGAATAATTCAGAGAATGTAGACAGTTTTCGAAAGTTTATTTGCAGGTTTTGCGGCTTGAAGTTTGATTTACTACCTGATCTGGGCCGCCACCACCAGGCTGCTCACATGGGACCAAGTTTAGCTAGTTCTCATCCCCCAAAGAGAGGGGTTCGTTATTATGCTTATAAACTAAAATCTGGGAGACTTAGCCGTCCTAGATTTAAGAAAGGTCTGGGGGCAGTGTCATATAGGATCAGGAACAGGGCTGCTGCAACTATGAAAAAACGCCTCCAGTTATCAAAGTTGATTAACACTGACACCATTAATGTAGAGCCTCATGTAACAGACACAGCAAATCTTGGTAGATTAGCAGAACTTCAATGCTCAGCCCTTGCAAAAATATTATTTTCCAAAATTTATAAAACAAAACCTCGACCTAATAACTTAGACATTTTGTCTATTGCTCGCTCTTCTTGTTGCAAAGTGAGCCTCAAAGCCTCATTGGAGGAGAAGTATGGAATATTACCAGAACGTATGTACCTTAAGGCAGCCAAGCTTTGCAGTGAGCATAACATTCCAGTCGAGTGGCACCAAGAGGAATTTGTATGTATAAATGGATGTAAGCCTGTCAAGGACCCTGATTTCCTATCCCCATCAATGCCTCTTCCTAATGGTTTTGGGAGCCACCCACCGGCTGATCCATTGGATCATGTAGATGAGGAATGGGAACTGGATGAGTGTCATTGTATCATTGATTCACAACATCTTAAACAGTGGCCGGTTCAGAAGGCCAATCTCTTGTGTAATGATATAAGCTTTGGGAAGGAATCAGTTCCAGTAGCTTGTGTAGTGGATGAAGGTCTCTCTGATTATCTTTACATCTCTGGTGATAGTTCCAATGACCAAAATGCTCGATCCTCCATGCCTTGGGAGAACTTTACTTATGTTACAAAATCTTTGCTTGGTCAATCCCTTGATCTTGATGCAGAGGTACCTCTTTGTTTAGATTATTATATTTTTTTCTTTATTGCTACTTCATATAGATTCCTTAGAATTATGCCTAAATGGAGTTTACTTTCACTTACCACCAGAAGTTATTCTTAAGATACTTGATAATTCCCTTACCTGGAGATTTCTGGCTTTTGTTTGGTAATACCATCAAATGCAATTTCTTAAGACGAGGCTTGCCTCTCACCCCTCACATGATGGGTTACATTTGTACATTGCTTGGATAGATTTCTTATTATTATTTTTTCTAATTTTTTTTCTCATATTTCCTCCTAATTATGTGCATATCTTTTCAGTGTTTGCAACTTGGTTGCACCTGTTCCAATTCAACATGCTGTCCTGAGACATGTGATCATGTATATCTCTTTGACAATGATTATGAAGATGCAAGAGACATATATGGGAAACCCATGTGTGGAAGATTTCCATATGATGGTAAAGGGCGAATTATCTTGGAGGTACTTAAATTCTTGTTCTGTCAACCATTACAATTTTCACTCTAAAGCATCATATCTTGCTGTTGCTTGCTTATAGTGTTTCTCAGATCACATATAAAAGAGTACGTGCTGTTATTTGGTTGAAGACTCTTTTTAAACAGTTAATCAGATATTTTTCTTTTCATCTTTGTTGTTGCTTGTCATTCAATGAATTTTTTATAATAGTACTGTTAAGGAGTACCCTATTGACTTGACACTCATTAGGATTTAATTTGATTTCCCCCCGTTTTAGAATTACTTATACTCACCATTCAAAACATTACAAAAAGACAAGCCCTTTTTGACAAGTAGATATGGCTACTTAGTCTAGTTGGCATCCTTGCTGCTCTCTTTGATCCTGGTTTATATCCCGTGATTAAACCTTTGTGAAACTGTGCAGGAGGGCTATCTTGTCTACGAATGCAATCAAATGTGTAGCTGCAGTAGAGCATGTCCGAATAGGGTTTTGCAAAATGGAGTGAGAGTGAAATTGGAAGTCTTCAAAACAGAGAATAAGGTACTGATTTCAGTTTTTGGTTGTGTTCTAGAGTTTTGTCCTTTGACATTGCTTCATGTTGATCTTCAGGGCTGGGGAGTCAGGGCTGGTGAACCAATTCTGAGTGGCACATTTGTGTGTGAGTACATTGGTGAGATCTTAGATGAGCAGGAGGCTAACAATAGGCTTACCAGGTTTCACGTCTTGATTTTTGAAGATCTGTTTTCTCCTATGTTTGTTTTTATGCTTTATGCTGAATAGGCTATATTATCGGATTTCAGGTATGATAGAGATGGTTGCAACTATATGTATAATGTTGATTCTCATATCAATGATATGAGCAGATTGATTGAAGGTCAGGTTCGATATGTGATTGATGCAACCAAGTATGGAAATGTATCTCGGTTCATCAATCATAGGTGAGAATACTCGCTATGCTCACGAATTGAAATGCTAACCCATACTCTTGATTCTGTTATTTCTAAACTGTAACTTGGCCATAATAATTGTGTGCCTTAGGATTTAGGGGTTTTGAATATATTTACCCTTTTTCTTAAGTAAAATTAGACTTGACAATCCTAGATACGCATTTGAATACACAATGCAAAAGGAAGACACGAAGGTGATACGTGCTAAAATTAAGTAAAAATTGTATATGAATGTAGTAAAAGCAAAAAATAAGATTTTATGTTTATCGTGTTGACATGAATTTTGATACAATTGGCGTGTTTTACATGAAACGAATACGATTTTACATGAAACAAACATGAATTACAGACACGAATTGCTAGGTCTAAGTAAAATGCCCTTTAGCTTTTATGACTTCTGTGAGGAATTAGTGTGGCTAAGTGGTGCTGTTCAACTTTGCTGTACTTAAATAATGAATCCCATATCTCTACGTTTGAAAACTTGAATTTCTATCGATTCACTCTTGAGAACTTCTTCATCTTCTTTCCTTTTAATTCTGCCCAGTTGCTCGCCGAATCTTGTGAATCATCAAGTTCTTGTGGACAGCATGGATTGTAAGCGCACTCATATTGGTCTCTATGCCAGTCAAGATGTAAGTAGTTCTCAACTATGTGGAGTAAAAATCTGTCATTCTGTGAAATCTGGATGATGTAAAGTTCAAAATATTTTGTGGAGATGTAGTTTAATTGGGTGACTTGTCAAGAAAAAGAATTTAATTGGATGTAGTAGGTGATCTCTTCAATGCTAGTCGTGATTTTAACTTTTTTGGATTGGTTTTACGGTACACTCTAAGTACGAGTGATTATCTTATTTTTATGAATAACTAGTAAATTATGTGAGACTCTTGTTATTGAAAAAAGAAAGAAAACTCTATTTACTTTTGAAAAAAAAAATATCAAAGAATTTATTGTTCTAGTATTATATATGTATTAAATCCTGCCATCCTTTCATTTTACAATTTTGCAGATAGCTACGGGTGAAGAGCTGACTTTTGACTATCGATATGAACTGCTGCCTGGACAAGGATGTCCGTGTCAATGTGGAGCTTCTGCATGTCGGGGTCGCCTTTACTAAACCCTTGGTGAGCACTATGGGGTCTCTGGAACGTTTGCTTTCTGAGTTCACAAATGAGGATACAGAGCTCTAACATAGGAGATCTACCTCCATCAAGCAAATCATAGTACTAAATCTGGCAGTCTTGTTGCAAACAGTCCTACCTTTTTAGCATGTGGTTCTTGCAGTAAGGCAGCCATTAACTGCCAAATCTGTTTCAGCGGCGATGGAATTCAGCAACCTCCAGACAGAACGAGCAACTTTTCGACCAAGCCAGATTGTAATTAAATTCTTTCTAAACGGGTTTCAAGGAAATGGGATGAAAGCTGGCAGTTTATTTGGTGGATCTCTTTTTCAAATTCTTCTCTCCATTTCCCCACCTTTTTTTTTGTTCTTGAGTCACTTTTGGTCATATTGGTAGATTTTTTTTTTCCATTTTTCCCCATTGCACTGGAGTTCTTAGATTGATAGCTTAGCCTAGGAATATTAGAAAGCTGTTTTCTGTGAGACATTAATTGCCTGTTTTGGTAGTAGTGCCTCAGCCTTATTTGTGACATTCTCTCTAGTTTATTCTCCATTGTACAAAGTTAGAGCAACTCCTTTTCTTTCTTGCTTCATTCAAGTTACTTCAATACCCGATAAGGACAGACATCTATACAGCTAGTAAAATGAAAGAAACTGTTACAACTCACATGTTCTTGTAATGTTATAAAGCTCACTGATTAAAAATGACACGACTAGAAACATGGGGCTTGCTTCAGATGAGATGACTCACTCACTGTCATTGTCTAGCAGTTCTATTTCGCGTTTATATTTGTATAGATATATATATATATATATATATATATATATATATATATATATATATATATATATATATATTTCATGTTCGGGTTTTTTATTAAGTTTTTTATTTTATCAGTAGCGGTTTCGTATTAATTCACCCTTTCCTGTGGATACCAGCCTTAGTCTCCCCTTGTATGAAATGACATGACTAAAGAGACAAGGCATATATCACTACCGACAAGTCGAAACTTCAATTTTCTGGAGTGTATCGTGATTCATGAGCAAGTTTTGCTCCACAAACAGAAACAGGGATAACTAAGCCTTGGTCCCTTTACTGACATATCTGATATTTGTCAGAAAAAAATGTTACAGATGTTGCATTAACAAGATGCTAGTAGTTCCTACGATCAACAATGGCGTGTTGGTACGTTTATCTGGTAGATTCCAGGCAGAAACATCCAGGGATGTTGTTTAGAGCTTCAGTTCCCCTTTCTGAACCACAAAGAAGACAAAAGGAAGCCCGTAACTGAAAGCCACTAAGATTGTCATTCCTGTTTGAACAAATTTAAGCAGAAACATAACAATGTCAGTCTCCGTCTTAGATTCTGATTTTCAGTTTACTTTCATTTTAGGGCAACCATTCAACCCTGGAGTTGAAAGTTCATGAACAAAACAAACGGAGTGAACTGGTTCTAGTGTCTCACCATATTCAACAGCTCTTCCAATTTTCTTCTTCTTTCTTTGCTGGAGATCTGTTGGTTCTGATAAAGCCTTCAAATGCAAAATCATGGAGATGATAACCAAGGCGCTTCCAGTTTTCTCCCTAACAACTCTCTCAGTCAAATCTAATGACCAGAATCCAGCAATCTTTCCTACAAAATCTTCCATCACAACCTTAGTAAACAAGAACACTCCAAGCAACAGTGCTACTTTTGCAATCTGCTTGATTTCTCCTCTAGGGGAGATTCTCCAATTCAGCAGACAAACAACACAAGCACAAGCATAGAGGGGAAACCAGAAGTACCAATCTATGCCAATCAATATCAGAAAAACAGAAACAAAAACAAAAACAAATTATCAGCTATTAAAACTAAAACCAAATACCAAAGTCTTAAATAGAAGAACAATTGCCTGTATACCAGGGTCATTTAACTGAACAGATGAAGAAAAACCAAACATGATTGCCATTAGCAGAGAACATAAAAGGAATAGCCTTCTGGGTTTTGCCATAAGTCTCTTGGTTCGAACATGCAAACAAAGTTTTTTTTTTTTTTTTTTGGGTTATGTGTATATTAAAAATAATAGGCACCCCAATTCCTAAAGTCAAAGCTTTCTGGAAGCTAAGTATTCTTAATTTAGTTAATTTTTTCATCAGTGTACTTGCAATAATATTTATAACATTAAAATACCTTCTTTTTCTATGCAGATCTCCTTTCTTTATGAGACTATCACTTTGTGGGTATATCATAAACTTTCATACCAAACCTATCTGTATTATATTCTTTTTTTATTATAATTGGATAATGAACATATATTATATTCACTACGATAAGTGAAACTTTGGAAGGAACGAGAGGGCATGCATTAAAGAATGATGTTAATTTGATGAACTTTGATGAAAGAAAGATTCAAGTTTAAGCTTCACAAAAATTGTTGTTTTCATTGTTAGAATCGAGTTTTGTTGGGAAGTGGAGCAGAGAAGCTTTGGAGTAGCGAAACAAGGCAGGGACCATGACCACATGGGCTAGGGGTATGGGGTGACAAAGTTCAAAATCAAGCGCAGACATAGCAGGCAGCTTAGCTGATCTGCTTTGGACATTTTCCACATGCTTGGCCAAAATAACAGTGCTTCGAGTCAGCCAAAACATGTTACAGATAAGATTCTAATACAAACCCATTGTTTTCAAGATGTTAGCACGTCTGTCGAAAACAGTTTTTAGGGTAAAAATTGAGGAAAGGAGAACAAAAAGTTTCCTCAAATTATGTTACCGGTGCTCATCTTTTTATTCTTTTCATGAAAACAAAGCATGGCTATTGACTAGTCATCATGCTTGTAATCTAAGATACACGCCATCAACTGACAGAGAGCTAAGGTTACAGTAATACATCAGATTTGAATAGATTAGTGTAATTGATAGCATAAACATGGCACACGAGTCCAGCAGAGACGACCCACCACAAGAAGAATGATTCAAATGAGTGGTAAGGTGGGCCAAATTTCCAGCCAGGCCATCTGTGCAAATTGTGTTTCTTTTGAAACCACTGATGATGAAGCCTTGCTCACTCTCCTATTTCCATCATTGCTAAGAACTCCATTATTGCATTACAGCACAGCCTTTTAAAGAGATCAGTAATCCTGAAATGAGGAAAACAACTTAGCAAAAGGGTGAAGCCAAAGTCAAAAAGATTTTGAAGAGCTGCTTTGATGTATATTTTGGTCTTCTAACTAATCCCATCATCTTGTATGGAATTGTGCCACATGCAAAACTTCTTTTCTTCTTTCCTTCTATAATTTGATTGGGATCATTTCCTTCCTTTTCCTAAAGCAAGTATATTTTCATGTTCTTATGAATCAACCTGAATGATGCTCTTTCTTTTATATTTTCATTGTTTTTTCTCATTGACAGATGGGTCCATTCAGAAGCTTTTGTTAAGATCTGAATTGATGGCAAATCAGAGAGCTAAGGGGCCATTTAGATGTAGCAGAACAAGCTTTTCTAATTTTTCCTTTGCTAGGAATAAAGTATCAAGGAAATGATGAATTACCCAAGGACTACATATGTATGAGAAGTAAATAAGCAAAAGACTTCAAAAATAAGCTGAGTTGTTTGATTAGAATCTTCATAACATGCCATGTGATGGGTTACTAAAGCTGCTTGGGTTTGATGCAGATTATTCAATTCTTGATCAATTTGAACCTTCCAAAGTCATAATAATCTTTCATAAAAAATAATAATAATAAAAAGTTATGATAGCTTGGTAGGCTCTCCCTTGGTTTTAAATGTCATCATAAATTTGTTAACCTAAGCAGAAAACTACACTATGCAAGTCCAACTAAGAACAATTAATTATTAAAATTTTCAAATCGGTTAAGTATTTGTTTATAAATGTTAAAAAAAAAATATCTTTTAAGTTAATTTACTGATATCAAAATTTAAATTATCGATATTCCTTATTTTGTATTAATTATTTCAGATAAAGAAAAAGTGTTAAAAAAAAGCAGTTAAGCCCCATAAATATATTTCAAGCCAATCAACTACTAAGCAGTTGCTGTTGGGCATAAACATGATTCAAATAATGAAAAAACCAAATGTAAACTTTCTTTTAATTGATATGGCCTTTATAATATTTCCAAAAGAAAACCTCCAAATGAGCATGGTAGATCGGTAAGACTGTAGTGGCTTTCAATTAGACAAATCAGAGTTGTAAGTTCTCTTCATCTAACAGAAGAAAATATCAAAATACCATTGACAAAGAAAAAGAAACATGTGGTCTTCATTCTTCAAAGGAATACACAAATGTGAGTCGACACTTTTTGCTTTTGGACCATCCATCATTTTCACCGTTGCTCTTCCCTAACAATATCAAAGACCTTGTTCATCGACTTTCCCCACAATGCCCTTCACCAATCCCCACTCTGACGACCAAATTTGGCAGTCTTTTGAGAGTATCTTAGTCATTTCAATCAACCCACCAGCACTCATGAAAACGATGCTCACCTCACTTCTGCATAGAAAATCCAGCAGCAGCCCATAAAAGCAACAACTGCAGACAGAAAGAACCCAAAAATTTATGGGGTTTGGCAAAAATTTAAAAGGAAGATGATGAGAGACAATTAAAAAAGGAAGCTTGTTTCATCACAAAGTTTTTTTTGAATTTTAAGATAAAAGAAAGAATATTCAGAGTGGCAAAGACATGCAAAGTAAAGCAATCATCAAAAGCATAGGTGAGACAGAAACAGTGTTAAAGTAAAAGCAAACGGAACCGCATCAAATTCCCTTTCTTTTAGTTTATTTTTACTTTAGCTGTTGTGGTTTTTTTTTTTTTTTTTCTATGCAAGAAAATTAAAAGAATAACACTTTACTCATTGTTCTGCGCTGGGCAAAGTCTGAGTTAAATGGTTCCCTTGATGCTTGACACCAGAGCTTTCAATCAATCATTTTAGGCACCCGTGGGCTTAGAAATAAGAGATAAGAAATGGGTTTTCAGGGGAGATACCAGGATACACATGAACACCAGTCTTTCTTCAGCTGAGGTTTTAGTGTTTGGAAGTTTTCAAGGTTCTCTTTGTTGGGTTAAAAAAAAAAAAAGGTACTCTTTTTTATGCTTGTTTTATCATTTATATAGATAAGAAGAGTTGACAAGTTTCTTTATTTTTTACCCTTTTTTCTCTGGGATATTTTTTTTTAACTATGGTCAGGAGATAGGAGAATCTCAAAGATTTTGCTTTTTTTCTTTCCCCGTCTTCCTGGGATTTGCTGTTGTTTGTATTGCTAATATAATAAGTGTCTTGAAGAAGTTTTTGGTTCTTACTTTTTAGAATCTGTATTTTGCTTAATTGAGATTACTATTCAAGTTTGTTTTATCTTAGGAAAGCTGTAGGTTGGAGTGCTTCAAATTTTTGGTAGTTTTATTTCAGGTAGAATTTCACTTATTGTTTTAGGCAGGTTTGTATAGTCCTTTTTTATTGGGTGAGGAGAGATCTAATTTGTTACTGTATAGAAATCTTTAGCAACTTTAACTTTAGGGAGTTTGTGCCCTATTTTCTTAAAATAATGCATTGAGTTCTTGCTGAAAATGGCTGAAATTAGACTTACTAGTGTAGAACAAGGCCAAACCAAGATTAGAAATGTCCCAATTGCTGTGACCCCTGAAGGTTTTTGGTGTTGTCCTTCTCCTGTTGTATTTCAGAAGACTCTCAAATCACAAAATCCTCTAAACAAACCCAAATCGTCCCCTCCACCACCCAAGACTACTGTTCAAAGGAAACAGATCCCACTAACTGAGAACAAGCCAATGACCACCCCAATGAGGTCAGCAGTTACCTCTGATGATAAAAGAACTTTAATCCCAGATAGTCCTGGTGTTAGTGCATCAATTGTTCCTGAGAGGGCTCCGAGGCCTAAGGTAGAACATGTGCCTAGGAAGGTGGCAATTGAGTTTGGTGAACCAGGAACCAGTGATATGAAGGTCATTCTACTTGGAAAGCAAGGGTTTTGTGTGAAACTGAGTGTCCACAAGAAAGTTCTACTGGAGCACAGCAGTTTTTTCACTGATAAACTTTCTGATCAAGAGTCTGGTTTGTCTTGCCTTGAAATTGATGACTGCGAGGATGTTGAAATTTATGTTGAAACTGTGGGACTGATGTACTGCAAAGACATGAAGCAGCGATTAATCAAACAAAGTGTGTCACGTGTGCTCCGCATTCTCAAGGTAATTTGCTCATTCATGCTATGGTCTTTCTATTTTTAGGAGCTGAATCATTTTATGTTGTACATGCACATGTATGGACGCTAAGGACACCATTTTTAGTTTATTTCCAATGTTAACAAATATAATCTTATTAGTGGTACCCAACTGTTACCATATGTCTTTGAATTCATTTATGCTAGTGAAGAGACAGTGTCGTTTCAACTTAAGATTGACGGCGTATCTGCATTCTCAGGCCCATTTGTTATTTCTAGATCTTATCTTAATTACCCGGGCTGACTCATTGACTGTTTACCAGCATAATCTTTCTATAGCCTTGGTTCCCTTTATCAATCTGCCTAAATTTGGGTGCGTAGATTGTGTTCTTCGGTTTCATGCTTGCCAGGTTGGAAATCAACATATCATTCTGTCATCTTATTAATTTCTGTGATATGGTTTGATTAATTTGTTCTATTTGTTTTGTGTAACTTTTCCTTGCATCGTCTATGCGAGCTATTGCTTCTGTTCTACAATATTATCATTTTTTATGTATGCTGATTTGTCAGCAATCAGCTGTTTCCTTATAACAGATATTTACATTTACACTGTGCCTTGCTGCATACTGGCAGATCAAAATTTCTTTCTTATACTTGGGAAAGGGGTAAAATACTACTATATTACCATTGATGATGTTTTTTATAAATATATTTTAGATTTACTTGTATTCTCCATTAACTCCTATTCTTACTTTAGTAAATCTATTGGCTGAGATGGATTTTCATCCTCAGTGACAGAATGATGTTGTTGCTTGTGAAGGGATGATCGCGACATGGAGAATTTGTAGAAAGGGGATATAAAGGATTATGAATTGATCCCATTACAAACTGCCTATGTCCTTCTGTTTCTCTGCTTGATGCCAATTAGCTTATTCTTGCTAAGAATGGCATAACCTGCATGTTCTGTTTCAAACTCACATACTTACTGATGGATACTTTGAAACTTTAAAGGTGCAAGGCGATTCTATATCCATCACTGAATGATATTCACTAGTTTCTGAAATGTAATATTTGTTCATTGAAAACTCACCAGGATGTTGATGGATTTCCAACAATATGTTTAGTCATAAGCTTCAATACTGTAGCATATATTTAGACATTGTCTTTTTTTCCCCTTGCGATATGTGAAGCCAGCTTGTGTATTTTGAAGTTTTTGTCCTTTTTATGAAAATTTCCTTGTCCATGGCATGAACTTCTTTTCAGGTTGCTGAACTACTTGGCTTTAACTCATGCATACAATCATGCTTGGAATACTTGGAAGCAGTTCCTTGGGTTGGCGAAGAGGAAGAAGAAAAAGTGGTCTCTTCAGTTTTGCGACTCCAGAGTGAAGGTATTGGGGTCACCCCAGTACTAAAACGCATCTCTTCTGATGTCTCAAATACCCCTAATGACACAATTTCACACATAATGGAACTTGTTCTTAAAAGCAATGAGGAGAGAGGCCGGCGTGAAATGAAATCTATAGTATTGAAGCTTCTTAGGGAGAATAATAGTCTTCCAAGCTATGCTGGTTCAGCTGACATCTGTAATGAAACTGTTTATACATCGTGCAAAAGCTGCTTGGGTTCACTTTTGTCTCTGTTCAAGCAAGCAGCTGAACCAGATTTCACTGATAAACCCATGGACACCAGAGAACCTGTGGTGAAACAAATAGCGTTGGAGGCTGATAATCTCTCATGGTTGCTTGAGATTTTAGTTGACAGGCAAGCAGCAGATGAATTTGCTTTAATGTGGGCTAGCCAGCAAGAGTTAGCAACATTACATTCAAAGCTGCCCATTGTGTCTCGTTACCATGTTAGCTGCATTACAGCTAGGCTGTTTGTTGGAATTGGAAAAGGGGAGTTGCTACCAGTGAAGGACACTCGTCAGTTGTTGTTACAAACCTGGTTGCAGCCATTGATCAATGACTACAGCTGGTTGCAACACGGCTGCAGGTCATTTGATCGGAAAGTCGTGGAGGACGGCATTGGTCGAACGATCCTCACATTGCCTCTGGAGGATCAGCAGAATATTCTGCTTGCTTGGTTAGGCAGTTTTCTGAAGGCTGGTGACAACTGCCCTAATCTTCAGCGGGCATTCGAGGTCTGGTGGCGCAGAACTTTCATTAGACCTTATTCAGATAGCCAAGGCAGCGTACTCCAGTCAGATAGCTCAATGACATCAAAGCAGTAGACTAAAAAGATAACAATACAGGTGTGGCCATATGTAAATTAATTGGCATTACCTTTACAGTTTGCGAAGAACTCACTTGAGCTTAAAATAACGATGTACTGAAACAGAAGTGTTTGTGAGCTACTTGTGGGAGTATTTCTCCAATAACAGGACTTGACGTGGCAAGTCTCCTTGGAGGTGGCGTGATTCCAGTTAACTGCTTCACGCTGATGGCAAACGCTTGTCAAAAACGTTTGCAACTATGTTTTCTTCTAGAATTCAATATGGAATGTATGAAACTTAATTTGGATTGACGAGTGCTGGTTGATTGTTTTGATTTGGCAATTCTCACAAAGAAATCTAATCCACAGGTTCTTTCCTATGAACTTTCCATCTTTCTAATATATGGTTTGTGCATAATTCTTGGTGCAAATGACGAATCTCTGTAGAATCCAAGTTTTAAATTAGAAGTTAGTTTGAAATTAACCCAAACACAATGTTTAACTTACATATACACTTCGCATGACTGAAGATTAACCATTTTCTACCATGCAATTCTAAAGCTCCTCCATGGTCCTCCATGGAAATACGATCCTATCAACAACCATTCTTACAAAAGTACAGCAAAGGAAGCCCAAAATGTCGTGTGGACTAATCTCAGGACCCTGGAATCATTTGGTCTAACCTTCCATTCAGCTTTGGCCCAGTTCCAAGGCTAAGCCTAAAACATCCGGGGCGAATCAGTCCTGCCCTGACTCTTTACGTTTGCTCGGAAGACAGTGACTCTACTTGGTTGGCTTTTTCTGTTGCTAGTTGCCATGTTGATAGGATAAATGGTGGATGGTAAAAACTGATCCGATATGAAAAATCTGATTAATGCAGGAAATCTGACTTCATAATCAGATTTTTTGGAGTAAAATATACATAAATAAGTAATATTGACAAGGATGAATTTGAAAGGCATAATAATGTTCAACTATGCATCCTTAATTTGTCGGTGCAGTTCAATGTGTGGTGGTGACATTCGAGCATGTACTTGCTTGAATGTGTCCCTTCTCGTGCTTTATGCCATGAATCATTCCTCCTTTCATGCCCCACACCACATGCTTCCATGCTTCTTCCATTGCTAGAAAAGTAAATCACTAGACAGCATTAGCTTTGGTTTAGACATGCCAGTCCTATGTATTAGCTGCTAGTTTCATAAATATACATCTACGGAAGAAATCAAATGTATAATATATGGTTGATTGCATTGAAGAACTTTGCTTTCGTAAGTAATCAAATCTCTTGCTAGCAAGTTGTATGTCAAAATAAAAAAAAAAATAAAAAATAAAAAACCAATTTCACTCTCTCACGAGTATAGAATCGTATAAGAAGAATGGAGAGATTCCATGGACATTCTAGCAAGTTCAGCATCATGTATGCATGCAATTCATGCATCTGTTTTCTGTAAAGAGGTATATCTTTGAATTTCCTCATGTATGGCAATACAGTATTCATGAGTTAAAAGCCAGAAGGAAATGCAAGTGGAATACATCGAATTTGAAGGAAAGAAACAGATAATCCCTACTCCTTTAATGAGTAGTCCACAGGTAGCAGAGAATTGATATCTCAGGTGAAGAGTGATATTTTCAATCAGGAGGCAAATTTGCATCAATATCAACAACTCTATCATTTATGAATATCTCACATGTTCTTACATTCAATTCTATTTTTGATTGAGTATGCATAAGTTAAGTCAATTTACAGCTTTATTGCGTGTCCTATAATTTATTACTGCGTACGTACTAACTTGACAAACCCTAGTTAAGTGATTAATAGTTGTTAAACTCATATAAGCTCGAAGAAAAGAATTGAAGTTTAGTAGTGTTTAATTCACAAAGATTATTAGACTTAAAAGATAGAAAGCTTACCAACAGGCCTATAGCCATTCATGATCTAATTTTATAATTGTCCATGATTGACCTCTATTGCTATCACACTAATATTGCAATTGCCCGTGATATAGACCTCTAATACTGCTATCCGACCATTACTTTGACTAGCCCCACATAAGTTAAGATGATGAGATGTAACACCATAACACAGGTATAAGAGAAGAGTTAAAGACATACAAGGCAAACTCTCTCCATTCTCTCAGCCTCTATCTTTCCCCGCTCCTTCAATCCTAAACTCTTTTTTATTTTTATTTTATTTAGATAAATATTGACTTGAGTGTTGGAACAGGTATAAAAGTTTTAACTCCAACATTTTCTAATCTTATTTCCTCTCTCACAAGAACCAAAATCATTAACCTGCTCACTCAATTTCAGACCACGAAGAACTACGATTGAGATCAAATTTGACCTCAATAACTAAGGCCTCCTAAAAACTGAGATGGACATCAATGAAGTAGCAAATATTATGACCCTATGTATACGCTTAGTTCCTTTTCACTAATCTTAAGTCTATGGTCTTGAATCTTGACTCTTTCCTTTCGGGTTCATTTTCTGTAACCTACTACACTCCAAGTATTAAAACTGGTCCCCTACCAGATCTGACCAGAAGATCGAGCGAAATGTCAGTATGCAACAATCGGAGGATCTTTTGCCGAGGGACTTCAATGGCAGTGACCCTACATGCAAATTGCTGGATCTAGAACAATTGATTTTGCTCTACTGGTTTCTTGCTGCCAGCTCATGTTCCGGGGAGGTGGGCCATCTTAGCTAGCTTTAACCCATGCTTGTCCTTGAAATTTCTAGTACTCGGCTGCCATGATCAAAATGCCAAATAAAGTTAAAACGACGATATAGAAAACTTTACTATTGAATGTAAAAGCAGGTCGATCAGTTCTTATGGTTTGAGCATAAAAAAGATCCTACGGCCTATGCACGTAACCATCATTGAGTCAAAAGCTTTTCCAATCATGCTTTGTTAAACTTTTTTTCTCATTCCATTTTCTGTAAGTAAAGTTTTAGATGAATTAAGTCACAGTGCTTTAGAAGCTTATGCTTTTGTACATGTGAAGTTGTGGCAGTCTAATATCTAGCCTATGGATATAAATGGCCAGAGCAGGCTCCAAGTTCCACCCAACAATGGGCTGGAGCCTCGAAGAAGCAGAGGTTATCCAGAATTCTGACCCCAACCTACAACCTAGATGCATGGCTAAAGCCTGAATCTTAAACCAGTTCCATAGATTCTGCAAAGGTGAGCCGAAGCCCAAACACCAATATCTGCAGTGGGGGCCATTGGAAGAGTCATCGGTTTGGTAGCCCGTCCTTGGATTGGCTTATTTTATTCGCATCAGATCAGACGGATACATAGCTTTCTACGTAGGTGGGGACGTAGCCCCAAGTTGCTTGTACAAATCCTAATGCACCCTTTTCTGGAGGGGTCCTCTGTTTCATATTTTAATCTTGAAAATCATCGATGAAATTAAAAGCACTCATATGAACTTTTCGTCTGTTTCTTTCGCATTGAATTTGTAATTTATATACTCCAAACAAGACAAAGAAACCATTCTGGAGGTACTGGGCGTTGGTGACCCCTTAAATTGTGGTTTGAGCCCATCGAAAACCCAGGTGAGGTGATTTTCAAACACTGCTCAGAAAAAGAAAAGAAAAGAAAAAATTGGGTCAGGATCTTCAGGACCACCCTCCCTTTCCATCGGCTGAGAAAGTAACGTTTATCAGACATTAAATGTAGGGTAAAAAAACAAAAAAAAAAACCCTCATTTAAGAATCATCATAGATTCTAATGGTATTGCTCTTTCAGTCATCAGAACCTTTGGAGGGTCGATTTTAAACCCTGTCTTTCATGTACTAATATTCAATCAGCCTCAGCTGCCTGAATGCTCTTACGTCAAGGAAGAAAACAATCAAATACAATCAAGTACTTACTTCTGCATTTTTCCCAGTTGCATGGTTAATCTTCTGACTAAAACTCCATTAATGGATCATGCAAATGAGGTTGCAGTCGTTTGTTTTCCATTTGTTTATATTTCTCTCTCTCTCTCTCTCTCAAATCAAGGCAATGGAAACACAGCTGAAAGTGACACTGCTTGCTATACTTATCTGTTATGACAGTGAAATGCTTTGATGAGCCTGATAGGGTTTTGTATCTTTGCGACTTCAGATAATGATTTAACCGCTGGAATATCATATCAAAACCCCATTGTTTTTCTTTCTAATACTTTGTCCAAAACTATTAATTATTTTCACACATGTAATTATACAAATCTTGGATTAAAAAGGAGCTGATGGTTGCAGCAGAACAACTCAGTGAATCTAAATGTAGAGATGTTGGTTTAGATTGTTCTCTCAAAGGAAAAGCAACATATTAGGTAAAGAGTACTTGTTGCTTTGCAAATGATTTGTTTTGGATTTTAAGGAACCCTTGTTTCATATAGTTAGCGTTGGCTATCAGGTAACACAACAACAAAAAACCTACCAGCCCGTTTATCTAATAGCTCTGTGAGCAAAAGCAGACAGAAAAAAGATTCACAACCGATTGGTTTGGGGCTGTGTATTAACAATGACTTGTACCAGCCACTTCCCGCCAGGCAATTTCCTTTTAGGTAAACATTGGCTACTTTCACGTTTTATACTTTTTATTTTTTCTCTTTTGTCTTTGGCATTTCTCCAGTCAACAGACCAAACAAGGAATCATTATGCAATGACAATATTATCTGACAATATTCAATTATATGCTGAGACACAAAATATACCAAAACCACTTTTTTACATTACGTTTAATACTAGTTTGGTTAATAGGGGCCAAATTGGAGCACTGTAACAAAGATTGTTTTGGGGTAGTTGCACCCTTTTTTAAGGCTTAATTTGTGAAGGTAAATTTAATCTAAAGATAACCTTTTCTCCCCTCGACAAGATTCCTATGGAAGTTCTTTTACACCGGAGAAAAATGAAATGAAGATGTCAAAATTTGAACTTAAGATCTACATAATTTTCATACTTTAAAATGTAGGCATCATCATTTTAACCGATATTCGAAATCAATTTTTAACATCAGTTGATTTCTACTTAGTAACGTTAAAAGATTTTCTGATTGCCAATGATAACAAAATCAGTACATGGAGCTTGGTAGGAAGTATTAGTAGATAAAATAGACATATATGTATATAGAAATTAAAGTTTGCTTAGGCCTGTGCATTTTTTTTTTTTTTGAAAGGCATTCTTAGAGTAAGAGAAAGTCCATAGAACTGCAATTTTTTTTTGTTTTTTCAATCAAAATATTTTTAGATTAATTTGAACGTATCTCAAAATTAATTCTTTTTAAAACGAGTTCAAGAATGCACTTCATATTATTTTTGTGCATTCAAAGAAATTAATTTCTTTAAATATTAACTCTAAGATTTAAAACTTAAACTTAACTTATAAATCGACACTTATTTATAAGTGAATCAAACCCTGAGGTTCATAGGACTGCTTTCGACAATAATAAAACGAGAGAAATTCCAAGTAGAATAAGAAAATGACGAGTCTTACCTTAATTTTCATGAATTCAGCATGATTAAAATCTTTCACGCCTATTAAATTGGATTAAATAAATCATTCTTAGGACGAGATTCAAGAAGAAAACAAAATAGAAATGAAGGTCCAGACCATAAAAATTTGTCAAGCCAAACAAAACTTTGCATTAAATTTGTAACATGCAAGAAAGATTTTGTTTCCTCAAAGCTCTTAAATATGTATGTACATATATATATATATATATATATATATTCGTTTTGTTGTCTTCTTTTCTAAGGTAAAATTCCTTCGGCAACATCCTCCATGAAAACTTAGATTCAGATTGTAAAATCCGCACTGTCTCGTTAGGCAAGCGAAATTTACAAGATCTAGCTAAAATATCGAATCATTAATACAGCCAATGTTCTTACCTAACTAAGGTGACCAAAGTTGACGTGCCTTAAATTCATGTTCATGAGCTCATCTGCAATCTACAGTTTCCACCATGTGATCGTATATGACAATTTCAATCATTTATTGGTTGCCATCACGTCTCAATAATATACCATCTGAAAAGTTCTGCTTGTTTTTGTATGCATGGCTGTGTCAATTTTGAGACCATAGCTAGCTGATAAATTGCCAATCACTAGAGATTTGTCACTATATATATGAATTTACTGTCAGTTCGATAATAATCTTATATATATATTAATCTATCATCCTCCGTTATTGCCTAAAACAGGAGCGATTCTAAGCAAAGATCTCTCATTCTATCCCTCAAAAACATGAAAATTTCATGTTATTCTAGAAAATAATATAAAGGTACAAAACCTTAAGTACATGTAGAAGTAAAACAATCTACTATACAATTATAATAAGGCAAAATACAGCTAGCTAACTCAATGCTACGTTTATGGTTATGCAATTCTTGTTTCTTAATAGAATTGAAGGGAAGAGAGTGAGAAAAACAAAAAGAAAAAACGAAATGAGAATGGGATTCTTGTTTTCTATTTTAAGAGAATACTATGGAATATGTATTTCAAATTAATAGCCCTCAAAGTCTCTAACCGAGAAAGAAGAACTCTTCTCGGGCATGTTTCCAGCATGGCGTAGCCCTAGAGTGAGTGACACATCACCAGCCGTGGTCCCGAACCTTATGAGAGTAGAACCAATATCAGTGTTACCAGGGGTGGACCCGTAATCTGCTGCAACAATGCTGCCACGATGACACGTGTCATTGGGGCCAGCTATCCTGTGGTGCATATCCGAGTCATGGGTGGTGATGAAAGACTGAGAGATGGCTGGCGCCACCTCAGTGGCAGTGGTGTTGGTGGTGGAGGTAGTAGTGGTGGTGGGAGGACTAGTAATAATGGTGGTGGTGGTAGTAGGGGTGCATTGTTTTGCTTGGTTTTCCGAGAAGCATTGTCTATTGATTGCAGCGAGTGAAGGGTCGTTTTCTGTGGCATTGATTTCGGATCTTTTGCCTGCTGGTGTGGTTGTTGTTGTTGTTGGTGTTGTTGGCGTTGATGCTGCTGTGGCAGCTGCTGCTCCTGCTGCTGTTGAAGGCGTTGATGTTTGTGCACTATTGCTGTTGTTGTTGGGGTTCCTTTCTCTCTCTTTATTATCTCCTTCCTCTTCTTTAGTCTCTTGTTGGTACATCTCTTCCACCATGGGTTTCCACAACCGAACCCTGGCATTTATGAACCAATTCGAAACCTGCAAACATATAATCAATTTCATTACATTACACCACATGCATTCAAAATCCCAATCAAACACACATCAACGCAAGTTTAACATAACAAAAACAAAAATGGTATTCCTTACATGCTAACCATGCATCAGCTTTGTTTTCATCAACATATTAATAATGACATATTCGATACACAAATTCTCACATCATAAAATTTGAAAAAAAATTTATATATGTAATCTTTTTTTTTGCGTTAACAAAAAAATTATTTTTGTAATTTGAATTTGTAAGTCTCTGCATATATACATCTATGATTGATTTAATCATTTATGTATAATAATAATTCTTCATCATTTCATTAATTAAATTTAAGAAAGTGCACCAGGAAACAAAAGGTAATAAATAATTATCAAATATTTCCTCACATTTTGCTGATGTCTGTTTCATATAGAAAGCTCCAAAAAACTTGACACTGTCTAAAAGCAGACATGATTATTGGGGAGGCAATCCATTTATGACTTAGACTCACTGTCTTTTTATTACTGAGCTATAAATTATAAGAGACATAGGACTAGAATTAGGTGTTTGTCATTCATATCATAGTTTGCAGCCACACGTTTTTCCATTTTGGCTTTCATGCAAATTAAAGCAGTGCAGAACAACTCTACCCTACTAAGAATTATCCCCATTACATTAAACTTAACTCACATTCAAAAACAGATTCTAATAAGTATTAATTATATAATCTGCTTGCATGAACATGAACATTCTGCAAATTAAAAGCTGGCTATATAAAATTTATGAATATTACTTCGAAGAACAGAAAATTTTATCTTGGGTTATTTATGGGGCTTCATCGTGTGGTTGGAAGGTGTCATACTGGCTATTTGATATGAGAGAGAAAAGGAGAGAGACAATACAAAGAGAGAGAGAAAGCTGCAAACTTTCATGTCTCATCTCTTGTGTACTTTTGTCTCTGCCCTTAAATAGAATCTGCTAAGTTTCCTTCAGCATTCAGTATTTATGTCTTTGTGTTCAGAATTCAGAATCTATGTCTTGGGGTAAAGAATCATTTGGAAAAGAGTTTTACATACTAATTCTTTTCTAAATGGAACACAAAATAATAAACAAAACAGAAAAAGAAATGGTTTTTGTCTCAAATCCGAATCCATGCAATTAAGTTCTTCTCTTCTTACCAGTGAAGTATTGCTTTCTGAACATCTTTTATATTAGAAATGTATATAAATATCTCTCTTTCTTTAATAAATCTTGACAAGCATATGCATAAATATCTTTTGCTGGATTTACAGTTTTGTAGTGAAAGAGAGAGAGAGAGGAGGACCAACCTGATTTCTCGATAAACCAGTCTGTCGAGCCAACAGATGCTTATCAGCATCGCTTGGGTACCTGAGAAAGAGACCAGAAAATGACATCAGAGTCTTCGCCAAAAACCGTATAAAGAGACACCGATCTTATGTACCCCTAGATAGGATTGAACCTTTCTTTTCTTTCCTTGCATGGGCGTGAGAATCTAAGAGAAGAAAGATCATCAACAGCAGCTGCAGTTGTTTTGCAGAAGTAAAGAGGACAACTACTTTCAACATCTCTCATAATTTACATGCATATCACTTCTTTATTACAGTATGAGACAGTGAGAAAGAGAGAGAGAAAAAAGGGTCAAGAAGGCCTGTCATCTGTGAAATTATGCTTTAATAAAGTAGTTTTTTAATAACTAATTTCTGGGTCTGTGAGTGACAAAGTAAAGCTATGTATAATGTATCAGAAGAAAAAGCAGAGAGGAAATAAGGGTGTTTTAACAGCTTTTTGCTGAGGAGACAACATCCAAGGACACTGCATTACTGTTTTCTGTAAACACTAATTAGAAAGTATGACAAAGGAGAAAGAAAACTTGGATTTTGTGAGCTAATAAAGTTTCATTATGTCATATACGTATTTATGTTAGCGTGTCTTTCAGCTTTTTAGCTTATCCACTTTCATTAAGAAGATGCAGATTCTAGTGTTAGAGTATTGCGAGATTGGTAAAGGCAACGTACGGGTGGAGAAAATGTTCGAAAAGCCAGGCCCTCAAAATGTTGACAGAACGTTCAGGCAGGCCCCTTTGGGGTCTCCAGGCTTCCTGTTCCATCATACCCATTTGATGGAACGCTCTTTGTTGTCTTAAGCTTTGTTCTAGCATCCTTAGCCTCGGTGTCTCGCCTTTGGTTATGCCTGAGGTTCCAGCTCCATCTTTCTCTCCCAGCAGCTCACAGCTGTGCTTCAATTGTGCTGATATGGCATCTTTCAAACACCTAAAATGCCTTGACATTGCCTTCTGAGCAAGGGCGGTGTAAGGCACTGCTGCCCCGAAGCCCATCACTAGATCAAATGAGTTCACCACCATTTGCATTTGTTCACAGTAATGGTTGTACCTCCGGTCCACCTGCAACCATAAATTTCACGATAACTTCACAGTTGTTCTTAATCACTGTTTAGGATGAAATATTAATTTTGATAAATGCTTCAAGTCCTTATACCAACGCTACCATTACAAGGCAGAAAGAACTCCTGCTGTCATTTGCACAAGCATGCTAAAATAACAATAATGATTGATTAATGACATGATAATGAGAAGAGAATGACAAGTTCCTATTTCAGAATTTTAAAACCCCCAAAATCATTTGGTATATGACTTAGTTGCTGTTTAAGGAAACCCAAAGGAATAAATGCATGAATCAAAGCTTGTCACAGTGAAAGGATTGTTAATGGGAACTTGGAACAATGAATACCCTTGATTTATTTTTTTTTTTTCTTTCTATAGTCTCTTTCTCCAATACAGGCTTCTTTGAGTAAACAAAAACAATATATATAGAGAGAGAGAGAAGAAAGGAAAAGGAAAGAACAACCCCTTTCCCAGAGTCAACCAAAGTTATGAGCAATATTACTATGATGGGTAATTGATACGTAACATGGTGGGCTAATAGTCATCTTCCAAATCGGAAGGAACGTCGCTTCTGGTTGGACGCATACCCTCTAATAGTAGTCTGATTCTCCCATGTTTCCACCAAACCACAGCGCCAGAGTGAGTACATTGACACACCCACCAATCCAATCAGTTTGACACACAATATATGGAATAGAAAATTCCTATAGAACTCTATTGCACTAGCCGGCTTTGCTCTATCTGGGTTTTCTTTTAATTATTAAAAAATAAACTATACGGTGTGTAATGGTATCTGATTTGAAAAATAATGGTGACTAAACAAATGAAATGAGAGAAGAAAAGATTGGGTCTTTGACTCTTGATGGAGAGAGAAGATGAGAATGAAAGAGAAATGAGGGAATAGAGAAAGAGATACATGCCTCATCAAGCATGGATAACAGTTTGACCTTCCTTCTTTGATGTTCAATTCTATCGGTTGCTGATAAAGGAGGGAGATCCTTTGTTGATGAGGAGCCGCCACCTCCACCGCCGGGATTAGAACTAGGGTTTGTATTGTTTCTACCAAACTTGTTCTTCTTGAACTGGCCTCTTCCAACACTACAGAATTCTTCTAACAACTCTTGAGCAGCTTTAACATACTTTGAATTTCTCAACACATTGACCATTCCTAACGAGGATGCGAACCCAACATGAACCTGATGGTTTTGACCCACTCCACCTTGCAAATGCAGTGGCTGATGATGACTACCCAAATACTTGTACTGAAACTGAGCAGCAGCAGAAGAAGAAGAACCCCCACCCTGATTATAATACAGTAAACCGCCATCTCCCATCCTCAATTCTTCAGCTTTGGCCTCCAAGTGTTGTAAAGAAGATGATAAAGATAATGAAAGGCCTTGGCCTTCTACAACACTTCCAATTTCACTTGGGTTGTTTAGTTGGGAACCAGTGTTACCTCCTTCATGAACACTATCAGGAACCCAAGTGAATTGAGGTGGAGATAGTACAGTGCTTGTACCGAAAGCCCCTCCGGGACCTGATACATTAAACCCTTGAAGAGAAGTAGATGGGTTTGGAAGCAACATGTGAAGAGTGTTAGGAGAAGTTGCTGGAGGAGGAGGAGATGGTGATCTTGGCTGCGGATTCATCAAGAAAAGATGCATGGCAGCTGCTGAGTCGGCATTAATGCTTGGTAACTGCTGATGGTGCTGTTGAGCTAAACTGTCACGGTTATTGTTACTCTTAGATTCACCTAACTGTCCCAAACCCCCAACAACACCTTGCCTGCTGCTGTACCACTCGTTGGTATTACCAGGTGGCCTGTGTGCTCGATAACTAGACTGTACGGGCTGGTCTAATAACTCCGTAGAGGCGGTGGCAGCAGTAGCCACACCTGAAGGAAAATTGAACATTTCTGATAACATACCTGCTGTTTCATAAACAGGAAGAGCACTTGATTCTTCCTCTTCGATCCCTACTAATGGTGGAGGAGGGGGTTCAAAGCCTTGAACTCTTAGTTTATCTCTCCGGATCTGTTGTGCTAATTGATGTTGTTGCTGCTGTTGGTGTTCCTGGTGGCTCACAGCTGATCTCTCGAAGCCATTCGAGAAGCTGAAGATACCAGCTGCTTGGTGGTAGTCTTGGGACATAGAATTCGTAGAATTAATACTGCTCTTGCTTTGAATTGGAATTTGCTGGTGTGTCTTGCAGTGTTGAGAAAGAATCGACGGGACGAGTGGTGGTGTTGCTATTCCCATATCAATATCTTCTTCTTCATGATCATATTCTTCGTTTCACCTTTTAGCTGTTCAATTATGGATCGGTGACCCACAAAGGCAAACAAATAACACCCATCTTGAAATTAGTGTTATTCATCATAAGCAATTGTATCATCAAACAAAAAGAAAGACAGAAAGAAAGGATCGAATTCTCCCAGTAAACTGAAGGAAAACAAGAGAAGAAAGGAGGTATAAAGAGAGTTGTAGAACCCAAAAAACCAAAGAGAAAATAAAAAAGTATGAAATGGGTGTTTGTTGATTATCTTTTATCATTTCCAGCTTGGGTTATCATCTTCATTTATGTATGAAAGAGGAGTACAAGTTAAAGAGTGTATTATATAGGCAGACCTTGTTACAGTTGCAGAGTATGAAAGGATGTAAAGCTCTTAGACATCGTTTTCTCTTCTGTGGTATTGAAAGCTTCTCACAATTCCTCCTCTTCTATCCTTTCCTTTCCTTTCTCTCTGCAAATATGTGTTGTCCTCTGTCTGTCGTCTCTTTCTTTCTCTTTCTCTCCTTTTCTTTCTCTTTGTTGCTCTTTGCAGTAGTGACTGTACTGGTTTGTTTTTCTTTTTTATAATCACCCTTCCATGTTGGAAAGAAAAGGTGAAATCTATGAATATAAGGGAAAAAATAATTAAAAAAGAAAAAAAAAATTATAATGGAAGTGAGAGGAAAGAAAAATGGAGGCTGAGGAAAAAAAACACTCTGATATTTCTTTCTCAAGAAAACATGTATGTTTTCTAGTCTTAGCCCATAGCCCTCTCTTTGAGAGAGGAGAAATCAGAAAAGAGAGAAAAGAGGCGGCTATTTTTTCTTCTTGGTTACTTTTTTTACCCTACCAAATGTTTTTATAGTACTATTGTTATTCTTCTTTATAAGTTTTATTAATTGACATCAAGAAAAAAAAAAAAGGTTAAATTAAGGCTAAAATACTAAAAGATTCTCTAAATTATTTTACTTTTTTTTAAATAAATTTTTATATTTTGATTTGTAATCAACAATTATTTCAAATAAAAAATTATTTAAGTATTAAATTAAAAATAAATGACTTATTTGAGATAAATTAAAAGTTTGTGTTTATTATAAGATAAATTAAAGGTTAAGAGTTTATTTTAATATTGTAATACAATTATAAATAAATTTGTAAAGTTTAGGGCTTTTTCTTATTTTAGTTTTAATTAAAAAGTGATATGTTAAAATCGTTTGTGGAGTAAAAAATTTTTAATATTTATAAAATAACAATAAGTCAATAAACAAACAAAAATTAAGAATTAACATAGTGATAGTTATTTTTATTTTTTAAGAAATTAGAGTTAAAATTCAAATTTTCCTTTCTACTTGTACTTTTAAAAAAATTGAAATTGAAATTATTAGATTTATATTCAAATTACAATAATAACCTTACCTAGAAAATCTAGATTGTGGGTATATTTAATTTGGATTAAGATTATTCAACACAAGTTGGCATTTTAAAAAATATATATATATATGTTTATTACTCATTGGTCCTTGGAAAAAAATACATTAAATAAAAAAGAATTAATTAGATTTTTTATTTTATATTTGATTTTTTAATAGATGGAAAAAACCTAAAAAAATTATGTTGAAAAAGTCGTCTATTATTGTAATTTTAATAGACGTCCTTTGGAAACCAACGCAAACTACGGAATAAAATAAAGATAAGGTCAGTACAAAGTCATCTCAATGATCCAAACTGCCACCATCTTGGGATATGTTCAAATGACGAAAACACCCTAGTTAATCATTGCATATATTCACCAATAGCAATAGTTGGTAAGGATGAAAAGGTCATTTTAAGATGCTTTTTGTTTGCATTAATAACCTAAACAAAGCTAGAGGAGGCACGTAGATGACAAAGAAAAATATTGGGGATTTAAATGTAATTTTAAATATGTAGTGATTATTAAACGAAATGTTTGGATATTGAATTTTTTTTTATTGGTATTATGAAGAGGGATATAAAAAAAATTCCAGACAAGCAATCCAACACTCTTTTATGACCAATGAATTGTTTGAATTATAGTATCTGATGGTAATTTTTTTTTTTAAAATGAAATATTAATCGATGTTTAATGCTAATGTTTGATTAAAGTCATAGTTTAAAAAATTATAATTAATATGTATTATCTTCCATTGAATTTAATTAAAATAATAAATCAATAAAAAAACTTTTTATAAAACAAATATTTTAATTATTCAACCTTTTCATTTAATTATAAGAAAAATCTACACGCAAAGAATGGAATGGCACGTGCCAAAGGGTTGGGGCCTCCAGCCTTGGGGTTGGGATTGGGACTGCTGCTGCCCTACTGGGGCTCAAGACAGGTTAGGTTTTGTATGGATTGGGTGGATGCAAGGTCTGAAAAGCACACATAACTGCTTTCTGGTTTAGTAATGTCAAGATGGGCATCTTTGATTAACCTTTTTTTTTTTTTTTTTCTACTTATGTTTTCCTGTTCTTCTTTAGCTTTTTTTTTTTTTTCATTTTCCTTTTGAGTTTCTACAAGTTTTAATTATGTCTTCGCTTTCCTTTTCTGACATGTATCTCTCTCTGATGAATGTATATTACAACCACCAGAGCTTTTCAAGCAAACTTCCTCGTACTCTATTTATGGTAGACATTTTTTTCTTTAAATTAATAGAAAGAAATTTTACTTATTCTTTTGATCCATTGATTAAATTTTATTAAATTGGATCGATTTATTCAATTTAGTTGTTTATTGGTTAAAATAAATAATTTTATTGGTTAGTTTGATCGAGTTTTTGTGTTTAAAATTTTTAATTAAACTGATTCAATTAATCAATTTTATTTGAAAAATCAAAAAATTTCAATACATACTTGAAGAGATTGATCCTTTTTCAAATAGAATGTTCTCTTTAACTCTTCAAAATTAAAGAAGATCAATCCTATATATATAAAATGATTAATCCTGTCTTTAAACTTTCGAAAAATTCAAATTGTTGTATAAATTATCAATCCATTCCAAGATACGGTTTGTTTATCACATATATTAAAAATAGGTCAATCTATTTTTGATTACATAAAAATGATTAATTTGATATTTTAATCAAACAAATCGAACCAATCGGATTAACCAATCACTCAACCCACAACTTTAAAGGAAAATGTTGTCACTTTTACTTGATCATTTAGTCAAAGACTTATAATTGTAATCAAGAGTTTCAAAATCAAATTAAAGACATTTATGCATTTAAAATTAATTATATATATACATTGGATTTAGAAAAGGTTTTTATTTGTTTTCGGGTATGATTATCACTAATTTTCATTTCAATGTCATGAAATAAATGGATGATTGGCTATTTATGAAGATGATCAATATGCACGGTACTCGAATCATGAAGGACGATCGTTTTGCACTCATTTATCACACGAGACATGTTAATGATGCTACTAATCGATTCTTAGAAAAAGACACTTCCATTTCTCATTTACATAAATATTAATTTTTATCATTTAAAAAAATCATCTCATTATAAAATTTTAAAATGAGAAATATAAATCATTGATGAGTATAAATCTTCCATCTTTTCACATAATTTATCGTGTATTTATGAGTATAATCTTTCGAACTTGACTACTTATGACTCATGAGTGTAACCCAAGTTTTTTTTTTTTTTAATTATACAAGCATATTGCCACCATGTTATATTCACTTATAGTCATTAGCTTAACATCTTGATTTTATGTTATTCAATTCTAAGAAATCTATGAAAACATTTTGTTAGAGAGAGAGAGAGAGAGAGAGTAAGAAATAGAAGATGAGTACTCTAATCAAAGTGAGATTTAATTCTAAGTTTAATACAATCTTTTTCTTTTTGTTACAAAGATACAATCATTTTAAAACTTTATCAACTATTGATTATAGTTGAATCATATATGTATATAATATATATATATATATATATATGGACAAAATTATGAAATTAACTTTATGTATGTTTCTTTTCTTTTTTAATTTTTTTATAAGAAAGTATAAAAGAAAAAGAGGGATTTAAACCTTGGACCTAATCTATCTTAAAAAGAGATAACAACACTAAGTTTTGTTAATGTACATTTTTTTCACTTTTCCCTCAATATTCATCTTTCTATATATAATAATAATTTAAAATATCATAGGAATAAATACCTTCTAGCCCTCATCCCCCCCCCCCCCCCCCCCCCCCCAAAAAAAAAAAAAAAAGTCAGAAATACTTGCCTGAGGTTTCCCTCATGTGAAAATGATATTGCTAGCTATGCTATTGCTAGCTTTTCTTCTTTTGATTACTTAATATTATCTTGGCCTAGCAAAAAAAAAAAATGCAATTTTTCTAATATTAGTTCTATTTCTAAACAATAAAACAAACCTATGTTATTGTTACCATACCTCCTACACATATTAGGATTTTAGCTAAGAACTATTAAAAAAAAAGTAACTTAATTTAGCATGATCTTGTATGTCTCACACGTGTTGGGGTTTCCATATTTGCAAGGTTATGAATGAGAGAGAGAGAGAGAGAGAGAGGTGTGCATATAATAAATTATGAACAATGAATAACCTTTGAGATTGATTACATGTGAGAAACTATTATATATACAAAACAGTATTTCACGTCATAATTAATATTTCATACTCTTTTTCATTTAAAACATATTTTGCAATTATATTATTAAAAAAAGTAATTATTTATTACACATCATATGTGATAATTAAATTGAATAATATTTATTACATATTCATTAATTATTCTAGTAATAAATAATTGATTTTTTCAACAATAGATTATGTAATAAGATTTAACAACCCAGGCTTGACATACGGGTTATTACTCTCTTTAAAAGGAATTAGATCTAAGGTTCAAATTGTTTTTCTCCTAGTACCTCTTATGAATAAAAAACGATTTAAATGAAAGATATATACAAAAAAAAAGAATATGTTATTGTGATTATTAAATTAGTTAACTTTTTTCAATAATATAATTATGTAAAAGCTATATGCTAAATTAAAATAAACATTTCATACAACATTTTTTCATATGAAAATGTCAATCAATGTTTAGTGAAACTGGTTAAGATGACTCATACTCTTAATAAAATATTAAAAAATAAAAAATAAATAAAATTAGATATGTATTATCATTTTAATTTTACTTATGAAATCTAAAAACTCAACAGACGAACTATTGAATAATAATCTAAAACATAATACATTAAATGCAAATTTTTTTCTTAAAATAAATATTTCAACTATTTTTAAATCATTTCTATAAACACCCCTTAACCAAAACTATAATTAAATGTTAGTTTAGATAGACGGAGAGATTAACTCCAATAAAATTGAAAAAAGATAAAATAATTATTAAAGATATATAGTTTTTAATAATAAAAAAATTGAAATCAATAATGGAAGGGTAATTTTACTCTTTTTTTTTTTGGTCCAAAACCCAATTGCAGATGGCCACCGATGCCAATCGGGCATCCAAATTGCCTATAAGCAAACACCTTTTGTTGTTAAGGCTATATTTTTCTTGAATGTATATACAAAAATTTACGCATAAAAATTAAATTTAGGTAGGTCTGAATATAGATGACTGATGATCAATTAGTGCAATGTAATACTCCCAAGCTTTCAGTCCCAACTTGGGTTGTCTCTCTTTTTGTTCTTTTATCAATAATTTCCCCCCAACTGTTAGCGTCTACTACTTTTGTAGTTTCATGCATCATTTTGGGTTTCTTTTTCTCTTCTTTACGAAAATATATGATAGGTTTGATGACTTGCCGTGAGAGAGCAGCAGACAACTTCAGTTTCTTGGTTGAGAGATTCGACTGCAAAGCATGCAGCACTATGTTTGTCGATTAATAATAGCTGTCTGTTGGAAGCCTTTTGTCAGGATTTTTTCGAGTAAACGTCTCATACCCAAACGGAAGTGTTGGGTCGTTATTATTAGTCTATGAAACATGAAATGTTTTTATTTTTTATTTTTACAAAAGACATTGAAGTCTAGAAATTATAAGAGAAAGGGTTAAAATTGTTAAAATTTAAATTTCAAACGTGTTAGATGTTATTTTTTGAATAGTTGATATGAATTATTTAAATAAAGTTTTAGTTACAAATATTAAGATTTGAATTTCAGACCTTTTAAATGTTATCTTTTAAAAATAATTGTGTTAAATATTTGTTTGAAGTTTTGAAACATGAAATTTTAATATTAAATTTCATCATTTCAATATATTGTCAGTCAATAGAGTTTTTTTTACTAGGGTTAAGATATGATGACACATACTTTATTTATTTATTTTTATTTTTTTAATATTCTATCTAGGATGTGCGTCATTATCTTAATCCCGATTGTGAAGTTAAAAAACTCAAGTATTGAATAATAATCTATTTCATAATATTTGGTATTGTTTATATCAAATATATCATGATAAGCCTTTTGCTAAATTTTTTATATATTTTTTGTCATATTAATCATGATTGAAAATAGGTGACTGCTTAAGTTCCAACGGTTCTTATCTTATATATATATTTTTAAAAAAATGCTTATCTATAAAATCGACTAAAAATTTTTTTTGAGATTTTTTTAATGTTATTATTAGAAAAATATACAATTAAATACGACTATTATACGTAAAAAATCAATAATTAAATAAAACAAATTAGCCAACAAACAAATCAATATATAATTGAATAAATCTAATTAACATAAATTAAATTCAACTCTATCTGCAAATTAGTAGGAGGCTTAAACTTAAAATCTCAAGATTTTAAGTCCTCCTTTTTATTATTATTATTATTATTATTAAACCAATGCCTCCTTTATAATTATTTGTTAGAGATACTTATTACCGAGTTAATAATTTAAATGTGACATATACATTCAGGGAAGCTAATTATTAGACTGATTTTCTTACAAAATTAGGAGTTCATCGAGAGTCTGATTTTGGTTGCATACTTGTAACTTTTATCCTCTCTTAATAAATTTTAATTTTCAACAAAATGTGACATATATTATAATTTCTATTAAAAATTCATAGGAAACAGATGAAACAATATTACCCAAATTCCATTAAAAAAACGAAAATGAAGCAATATTGAAACATGATCAATAAAATTTATTATAATGTAAATCTATGACGTTGACTTTCAAAACACTATAAAACAACAATTCTAGGCAGTTTCTTCTCTGCTTGGTTAACCCTCTTTTATTACCATCTTCTAGATTAATTGTATTATTCGAACAAGGTTTCTTCTCAATAATTTATTTAAACTTCTAACATATACTATATTATATATTGGTTTGGTCGACTATGTTTTCACCAACAATATGGTTTTCTTAATTTCAAAGCAAGAAGCTTTAAATTAATAAAATAAAATAAAATAAAAAATCATGATGCGTGAAATTGTTCTCTTTCTCCTAGTTCATATGCCACTCATGACTTAACATTACACTCAATTGAGAATTAAAAAAAAATATTTTTGAGTTTTTTTTTTTAAATTTAATCAATTACAAATCGAATTGAATGTAAGAGAAATAATTGTATTAAACGATTATTTCATTAAAAAATTATTTATTATTAAAATAATTAATAAATATTATTATTTAATTATCTCTTAAGACAGTATTTTTTATATATATAATTTTTATCTTCTTTTAAAATTTGTTGTCTTTTTAGGGGAAAGGTCACGTGAATCCCACCCTCCGTTCACACGCTTGACAACCACACTTTCCATCATTTGATGAAAAATCTAATAATTTTATCTGCCCTCATTCACGTGTGAAAGTCGGCTCAACGCACGTGTCCGTCGCTTTGCAAAATTAATGCTACCATGCAAAAAAAAAAAAAAAAAACAAATATCTTCCTGAACTATTTTTTTGTCCTCTACTTTATTATTTTCTGTTTACATTCATTCCTTAAAGTGGTGTATTTTTTTTATTATTTTTTATAATTTTATATTTAAATTAAAATATTTTATTTATAATAATTAATTTTAATTTAAATATTTAATATGATATCAAAATTCAAATTTTATTTTGTAATTTTTATTTATTACTTTTTCACGTTTAAATTTTTATAATTTCGTCTAAACTAGTTGGAGAGATTGTTAAAATAATATTATCTGTTAAATATTTTTTTTACTGTATATTATATTCAAGTTAGAGATTTTCATCTATAATCAATTAATTTTAGAAAAAAATATCACATTAGGGATACTATTTTTTCTATTTATTTCCTCATTACCATCAATAAATGTAGTTTATTTTACATTTATTGTTCATCAAATTAGAATTCAAAAAACCTCGACTTCCATCGATTCAGGAATCAGAACTCAAATCCCAAAGAAATATATCAAATAATTACAGATTGGCATTGCATCCAATCAATCATGCTTCTTGTACGAATATCTAATACTCGATCCACTTGTTTCATTATTGCACATTGTCCAAATTGTGGAACAGGTTCATCATCCTGTCACAGGAAAATTTTAATTCTCATCGGTTCTTGTACTCAGCACTTCCATGTGGTGTAAAATTATGTATTTCTCATGACAAGCTTGGAATGAAAATGGGTTAAAAAAATTGTACTTAATCCAACAAGGAAAAACATCAAACATCTTTGTTCATGATTTTTTCGAGATTGATAGATGTTGTGATGGATAAGTTGTCGGATTTGAGATATCCAATAATTTGTCTTATTTAATTAAGAAAGTGATGAATCTCAAGAAATGTTTACACGTTTATCTTTTTTTATCTAAATTTATGGACACGAAATGGAGAATCTCATAAATAATCTCTAGAAGACGAAACCAGCTACTTATATCAGATCAATTAAGATTGATGGGAAGCTCAGTGCCATTGAACAGAATCTGAATTGACTGCATCCACCGATATATATTTTTCACAATGATAGATGAACAACCGGCCACAAGTTCATCGTGCCGACAATTTTCTCTCCATTGAAGAATCAAGCCAACATCAAACTCATTAAAGTGGTAATAAAACAGATAGTGATAGAGGGGAGTACGTCCATGCAAGACTCCATGATTATATTCTCTGCAATGTTCTATACCGACTGTAAAAGAAGCTCCAGATTCGACCGTCTCCACATTTTTCGTTCTAGTATTGAGTCAGAAGACACTGACCGTGCTATAATACAATGTACTTTTCAATAATGCATCAATATGGTTATCATTAATTTGATTTTCGATTTCCTTTCAACGTGGTACTTGTTTTGCCGCATTTTCTTTTGCAACTTGCTTGCAAGTGATTAGTACATAACTTTCATGTACTGTCATATCTTGATCATGCATATACTAAGTTTAGCAAAGGTTTATCTAGCTGTTAGGGCTGAAATTAAAGAAATTATTTATCAAATCATGCATGGTGTCATGCTAATATGAACTTGGCAAAAGGATAGGAAAGGTTTTGAGGTCAAGTTCATGAAAAAAATCATCATTTTCCCTCAACAAATGGCAATGAAATTATGTAATATACCCCATTTTATTGTAGTGTATGTATTATAAGTAACTAGATGATCGATAATTTAGATAATTTCTCATGTAATTCACGAGTTTACTTTTTATACAACAACAAGGTGACGGTAAAAATTTTTACCTCCATAAATGATATTAAAAGATTTTTAAATGTCTTATTTTATATAAATATATATATATATATATATATATATATATATCTATATATATATATATATATATATATATATATATATATATGTATATATATGTTATGGTGTTAATCCCGTGTTATCAGTATATGAGATAATCTTTTTGAATCCACGAACTTAAAGGTCTCAATTAATCATGCATAAGTACTTTCTCATTGTTGAATTCATTCATTAACTATATTTAGGTGCAGTTGATGTCTAGCCAGGCAGTTGTTTCTGCATCAGTACTTATGGAAATGGTCTACTTTATATGACTAATCACCGTCTCCCTTGCGCCATGTATGGAAGTGCCAGGAATATCAGCATGCAATTATCGGAAAATTGAGCCATCTTTCAAAATAACTCTAGAACTGAACACTTGAGCCAATTTGCCGCTAGTTCTGGTTTCGGTTTCAGAAACAGTAAATCTTAAACTAACATTTAATTCCCCTGGATCAAAAATTAAAGGAGAAAGGAGCTAGAGAGAAAGAAGGTTGTAAGGTAAAGAATATGTCCTTTTGCCAACAGAATCTTACCAATATAGCAGTTTTTTTCATACAAATGCTGTTAAAATGGAGTGAACATGCCTTTTTCGTAGATAAGCCAAGGGGGACAGAAAATGTCAAAACATTTCTATCTTGCATTTTCCATGCTGAAAGGAACTGGGGATTTGTTGAATCTTCTATATAATATTCACTTTGGCATTATATCATTTATTTCGTTGCATAGTACATTAATTATTAATACACTTGAGAACTGATTTGAGTTGCTAAGCTGTAATTAATCGTACTTGGTAGAAAAGGGTAAGTTTCGTATGAAGTTCACAATTCAAGAGCACAGTTGCATACCTAATTGATTCAAGATTTCCACTGTTATTGGTTCATCATTTTGATGTTGAAATTCTTCAGCAGCAATAACACAAATCATTTTCATAAACATGGTGTTGGAAACAGACAGATGCAACGTGCTTAACAGTCGTTATTGCTGCAGATGGTCACATTTTTATTTTCTTGATGACGGATATTCTGAAAGAAACTTTTGCTGTTGCATGCAGTCATTCCGGACAATGCTGGTGCAGCGGTGTACCCAATAAATGGTTTCTGTCACGGTAACTGATCAGATGGGGTACGTAGTGTGAATTTCTGAAATGTAGATGGCAGAATACTCAGTACAATAACAAGGCAGAGATGCTGTTTGGTCTTTTCAGTTAATAATCAAATTTCAGCTTCTGTCACCAGGCATATACGATGCTAGCCTGGACTCCGGACATTGACCTCTGGTTTGTCCATGGATATCCATTTGCACTGCAAAAACCGCCTCAAAGAAGAAACCTGTAAAATGGAAACTATGATAATTGATAGCAATTGTTTAAATTTTAAAACATGTTATTCTTCGATGGGTTTCTTATTGTCTACCTGATCTTCTGTTCTTTACTGGTTTGCTCCAATGGAAACCATTTCATATTCAATCATAATAAACTATGGGTCTTGTCTAATTAGATGGTGACATTGTAGTCCACGAGTTGTCTCCATTTTTTAAATCCCTGTTAGGAGCTTTCAGAATTTAACCCATCTCTGATAATCATATTCAATTACTATCGTCGGAGTTTAATAACTTAAATATGCTAATTGTTGTATTTCTGAAACAACTGATGCATTGATCGATGTCTCTGAAGCTTTCTTGTTCATGAACACGACGATCAGTTCATAAAACGTTCGCCATGTTACACTTCTGATCTGATCAGAATCCAAGAAACATGCAGGAGACAACGTGCACGAAAACTTTGCTCCCATGTGCTTGTACTTTGCCATTGAAATGATGGCGATGGAATTACTCGCAATTATTGGTTTTTGGCTTCTCTCAATTTCTAGACGCGTAGGGAATCTTCACAAGCAAAAGTTTGTAACGTTCATGACCAAATATAATATGGTACAATTTATGCATAATATTTACCAAAATTGACTCTATAGCAAATCCATTCTTGCATATTATTATTATTATTATTATTATTATTATTATTATTATTATTATTATTATTATTATTTTATATTTTATTTTTTAAATTATTATTCAATACATTACAAATAAATATTTTTAAACTTTATAAACGAAAGTAAGATAATAATGAAATATCCTTTAAAAAATAAAAATAAAATAAGGTATATCACAATTTTAATTATGTATATGAAATTTGAAAACTTCGTAAATAGAATTGTATTGTATAATAACTTAATATTTTTTTTATAAGATATACATAAAGCATCATTCTTTTTGCATATTACATAAAGGTCGAATTATACATAAAGGTCGAATTATTCAAATTCAAGTTATTTTATTTATTTTTTTTCAATTTTTTATTTTGATAAATAATACTTTAATTAATTGATGTTAATTGTCATGGATGAATGGTTAACATTTTTCTCTTTTGAATTGTATTAACGATTTTTTATTATGGTCACTAATTTACTATGGAATTCCATTTTTGGTATATATGAACTCTACTTTCTGTTTTATATGGACAACAAGATCAACCTATGACACACTTGTCGGACATGCAAAGACATACATAGTTATTGCAGGAACAGTAGATTATCTTTGTACTATTATTTAAGGCAATTAATGAAGTATTGAATAAGTTACGTGCAAAAAAACATGAATAACAAACGGAAATAGCATGATATATTGAATAATTTAAAGCTATGAAACGATAAAATAGAGTCCTAAATTTAGATTTGAAATCTTTGCAATTATTGTCGCAAAATTATTATTTTCTTCGACACCATCTGTTTTTTTTTTTTTTTTTTGTTCTTTTTCGTTTTTCACATGGTTGAGAAAGGTATATGCTACATGATAAAATATACGACCCAAATTGATAAGTATCATCTTTTTCTTTTCTCAATTTTCATTTCGTAATTTTTTATTTTGAAATAAAATCTATAGTGTATATATATATATATATGTTCCTAATTCAATTCTAATCATATTATAATTTTTTATTTTTTGATTTATTTTATATATATATATATATATATATATATATATATATATAACATGTAACACTTATATATGTTGAAAAGCACTCCAAAATATCTAAAAGAAAAGGGAAAAATAGAAAATCAAAATGAAAATAGTATATTCCTTTTGAAAAAAAAAAAAAAAAAGATAAGGTGATGATGTGGTGGCTTGTCCAATAGCGAAGGATAGAATATCAAAAGATTTTCTAAGGAAATCAGTGATTGCTTTATTTATAAAAATTAAAAGAAAAAACAAACCCTCAATAATGGTGAGGACAAGACGAAAACGATGGAAAAAAGAATAGGCTTGACAATAAGCAACTTTTCAAGGATTTGGAATTAGACTCTTTGCCAAGAAGAAGAAAACGAGAGAGGAATCTTGACGGAAGAAATTAAATAAATTAAAATTAAAAGAAAAAGAAAAAAAATCTGGCAAAAGAAAAAAACAGAATTTAATTTTAAAAAAAAAGTATAAAGAGAGGCAAATTGTTGTACGAGGAAGCGTCAACGCCAATTTCTGTCTCTTTTTCCTTCAATAAAATGATGGGAAAATAAAAAGAAAATGATACAAAGCAAACAACTTTAAAAGGAAGACAAAAATAATAAGAAAAAAAACTCTATTAAAAATCCTATTTGACGATAATGTGTTGAAAATTGCTCTTCTTTTTCGTCTTTTCCTTTCTTTGTGCAAATCAAATGATTCCTCTCAATTTTTCGGATGCTTAATTTTTTCTTTTATTTCCAATTCTCATTGATTCATAGGAAGACATAAAAGGTGAAAGAGGATTTAAACTTTGAATTTAATTTTTAAAAAAAATAATAATTATTAAGTCAAACTTTAATTACATAGTACACACACATATATATATATATATATATATATATATATATATAAATATAAAATCTTATTCATTCATTAATAGTGGAGTTTAAAAACTAGATACACAAATAGCATAATTTTTAGTATAAATTTCATTTAAATTCTTTAAATTTAAACTTAATTCAAAACTAATCTATTATCTTAAAAAATGAGCGTTTTTGTTCAAAGTTATTAATTTGACCATACAAAAAAAATGTTTTATTAAATGATTATTAAAAACTCTATTAACCTAAACGCTTATTACTCATGAAATATCCATAATACCCTTTTTTGTACTAAAAAGTAAAAATCTTACATAAAATAATTATTTTAAAAAATATGCAAAAGTAATAAATAGTAATAAAATTCATTATTGATACTTTAGAATATGATATTACTAATTCAAGTTTAATAATTGATTAATATATATTAACATCATTTATGATTTTAATTTGGAAGTGAAGTGTTCATTTTCAAAATTAATGATTTAAAGTTAAATTATGACAAAACCTTAACAACTTTTTAATGGAATTTACCCTAATTTCTATATGTTACATGTTCTTTCAAAAGTATAAAAAAGTCAAAGATAAATAAAATTTTTAAAAAGACATGTGACTCGTAAGCAGATTTATTTGTGAAAATTTTAAACCTATAACCAATAGATGATATAATATAATATAATATAAATAAACGGATTAGTTACAATAAGGGCTGACCATAATTTCACTTTTGTGTTTGGGAATTGGGGATTCTCTTTTTCTCTTCAGTTTGATTTTTTTTTATGTAGCCAATTTAGTTTTGTGGAAAGCAACATCAAAATGATCGGCTAGCTATGAATAAAAAAAAATAAAAAAAAAAATCAGCTAGCTACCAGCCCTAAAGATTATTTTATAGTATGTATTAGAAGTTGGATTTTCTCTCCACTTTATCTGTTTATTTCAAAGAAAATTCAACTTAATTCTTGGAGTAACAAATAAATATATTTATATATTATTTTATATTTGAGATTGTCAGGAATTGATCTATTATTGTTGAAATTAAGAATCTAACGTTTTACTAACAAATCACATACTTATTACAGATATAATCTATGGTTTAATAAAAATCACAAATTTAATATTTTAAATTTTTCTTTAAAGAAAAATGGGTAAAAGGTTTTGTAAATGGTAAACCCCTTAATATATATATATATATATATATATATATATATATATATATATATATATGAACAGGGAGCATATTTTAATTCAAGCTACTATTTATATATCTAAATATAATCCAAGGTTTCATCATTCATGATGTGAGGCCAAGTATGGCCAAATTTACTTAAGGTTAGAATAAAACGAATTAATTATTAATAGCGGTCTGTTCATATTGCCAATGACTTCTGTAATTATAAATATTAAACCTTGAAGTTTCAAATTAAATAAAACAAAACATTTTTATAATACATTGCACACGTAGTAAAAAAAAAAAAAACCTGTGGTTGCCTAAAATCAAGTTTTTTTTTTTTTTCTGGGACGAGATCAAAGGCAGATTGAGGTAACAAGTAAGAATCACAAGTGGGACGAGGTTGAGAGAAAACCGAGGTATAATCATGTTATAAATTTTATAAGAATAATAGGTAAAAGTTACACAATTAATAGAATAAAAATTTTAATACCATGTTAAATATTCAATTTAAAAACAATTGATAATAAATAAAACAATTTAAATTAAATATAAAATCACAAAAAAATTAAAATTTAATAGACATATGATAAGACTACTTTCATATGTTTTTAAGTTTAACATAAATATATCCTTCAAATTTTATTGGTTCTACTATTTTAAAATTGTAGTAAAACATAAAATATAAAATCAAAAAGAATCTTTTTAGTTTTCTGTTCTATTAATTTCCTTTTCATGTGAATTACTTATAACGGTTAAAAAATAAAATTTCATCTTGAAAATTGTAATATCAAATCTTGAAAAAAAAAAATTATATCCTTGAACTTGACTAATGATCTTTCTAAAGATATTAATATTATTATTGTTGTTGTTGTCGTTGTTTATTGAATCAAAATGGATGTAATAGTTTAATAATGACTTTTGATTTTTGAAGTATAATAAGTACATTAATATTTCAAAGCTCAAACTTAAAGATTTAGCATTAAAATCTTTAGACAAACTTAGGTATAGATTCGTTTAAGGGTTGAGTTATCCATCCAAATTTAAAGATTCCCTCAACATTTGGTCAAGTTTGAGTAAAAATATCGGATGCAATTAATAGGTTTGAGAAAATTTTTTAAGCCTGATCAAAAATCTGGTTGGGCCTAAGCTTGATCTTTCGAAGCTTGACCTGACTCAAATATAATTAAAATAAAAAAAAATTTAATATATTTACTAAGTATAATGTAATTATATGTATATAAAATATTATTGATCAATAAACATGATTATATATATTTAATATGAAATTTTACATTCAATTTTTAACAAATCAAATTAAATTTCAAAAAGACTAAAAGAATAAAAAAAATAAAAAATTTAAATATCAAAAAAATAAATAAAATAATATTCAAGTCGGACCGAACTTATATTATAAATAAAAATGAGTTTTGACTAAAAAATAAGGTTAAATTTACAGATAAGATTGAATTTAAATTTATATATAAATCATTATTATATTTTTTAGAGTCGGCTCGAACCTATTCAACTTGGCCCAAGATCAGCTATACTTCGGTGTCACTTTTTAAAATTATAATGATGATCTAATTATTTTGGTGATAAGATAATCAAAGGTTATTTGATCAGTGGTGATCTTTGATTATTATGCTTGGCTATTATATTATAAATAGTTGGTGATCTTAAATCACCTTATTTCTTACTATATAGAAGAAGAAAAAAATGAATACAAAACACCCAAAATAACCTTATAATTAATAATAGTAACATTAACGGAACAATTTTAATTTTAAAAATGTATAAAATTAAAATTCATTGTTCTATAAAAAATTATATATGAATATTATAATTCAAAATTATTAATATATTCATATTTAAGGGTCATCGGTCAGATATAACTTGTATAAAGTGTTTAAAAAGTGGAGACTTACTTATAAAACTAAAAATGTAAAGAAAAAAACATATTTTGGTGGCACTACAGATAATTTTTTTCTAAAATAATTTCTAAAATATCATTCTCCCAATAAATTAAATAGTGATCTAATCCTTGGCTTGATTTAAAATTATTATCATGTAAAATTCTTAAATAACAACCAAATACGATGATCTAAACACGGTAATTAAATCACTCTCGATTTAAAAATAATCATCTTGAATCAAACGTCACCTTAACTTATACTAAAAAGGATTAAAGGATCCTTTGGCAACTCGTCAAACTCGTGGCTTGGCCTGTTGTAATAATCTATTCGGGGCCTTAGTAATACAAATAATAAAATTAATGACATTGGTTATATATAGTAATATAAATAATAGCTAGTTATATTTATAATTAATATATGCCAAAGCTTTGCTTAGAATATACATAATTATAATGCAATCATATCCCAATTGCTTGTTTACACAACAAATGAACAACAACAACAATTATTTGAAAAGATGGGAGAAAACACTCCCTCTCACCTAATGATGTGATGCCTCAACCAACCATTTCTCCAAAATCAAGTATCTTAGACACTGTTAACATAATAATATGATGTTTTATTTTTTCTTAATAATTAAGCCCTCATTTCTTTGCCATGACTCTTGCACTATGCCAACTAAACCCTAGCTTTTTTTTAATGATTCAGTATCCAATTCCATTGGTTGAGGAGGAAGCTGAAACCGCAACCCAACCCAACCCAACCCAACCCAACCCAACTCAACCCTGTGCTTTGTCAATGCATACGTGTACTAAGGTCTCTGAGAAACTGATTAGAAAAATATGCAAGAAAGTTGTCTATTTCAAAGGTGCCAAGCTTGTCATACTAGATTGCTTGTTCATGTTTGAGAAAAAAAATTAGGGAGAAGGGGAGGGAGAGAAACAATAGAAAAAACACCCAGGATTTCCTTGGTACAATATGTGGTCAGATCAAAATCATGTCGTGTTGGATTACATTTTAAATTGTTTATTGACTAAATAAATTTAATTTAATATTATTATAATTACTATTGGGTATATGTTGTCTCATATGTATGATTATTTGATTGTGGTCTGAGTAATTTATACGTTTGCTTTTAAAGTGGTGCAAATTATAGATATGGGAACTTTTTTTATTTGTCTCTTAAGATTAATTTTGAATTGATGATAAAATTGATTTTAATGATATTAAAAATAATAAAAAATGTTTAAGGATATATCGTTTTAATAAAATAATAAAAAAATTTAATATTAAAGAAAAAAATTGATAATTTAGTCTTAATTTTTTTTTTTTAGCTAAAAAAACAAACGGGTCGTGGCTTACCAAATTTAACCGGTGAGCCAAACTGATCCTTAACATAATTTTCTTGTTCAAGGAAGAAACACGCCACTTGAAAATACTATAGTGATTTTGTTAAGTGTGAAATCCATTATGAACACATGAGATCCATAACCTCTTAATTTGAGACGGAAGGGGAAGCGAATTTAAGGAAATGAACTTAAGGATGTGTCATAGTTTTGATATTTTATAAGAATAAAAATGGACAAGATTTAGGTGAAGTTTTTAAAGTCAAGTTCATGAAAATAAAAATTAAAATCGGTAATCTAAACGGGTAAATGGAAAAACTTTAATTTTTTATATAAAATGAATATAAACGTTCAACATTTTATCGTATAAAAATTCGTCTATAAATTTTTATTTTATTGTAAATAAAATCTCAATTTTTTTTAAAAATGCAATTAAGTCCAGATCTATTTAATGACACTAATTGTTGTTTGAACATCTTACATGAAAACTGATGTGGATAGCTTAGTTGGTTGTCACGTGATATGTCACGTGTGTAATACTAATGGAAGTTAGTATTGTTTAACAGGTGTAGATTTAATTGCATAATTTTAAAATGTTTAGAGTTTATTTACAGTAAAATAAAAATTTATAAATTGATTTGTATGCAATAAAATATTAAGAGTTTATATCCATTTTGTGCAAAAGATTGAGAGTATATTTGGTTATTAAGCCAAAAATTATGTATAGCTAATGAGGCCTTAGCTTAACGGTAAAGAGTAGACCCTATGACTTTAAGGTTTCAGATTTGAGTTTCACCAAAATATGAGATTTGTTTAGTTTATAGTTATTATTTGCATAGTTTGTTATCGTTGTTTGTATTTATCAATTTACCGAGTTATCGGTTTATCAAATTTAATATTCTATTCATAATTATAATTTTGAAAAAGAATATATTATTCAAAAAATTATATATATATACTTCTCATCTCAACATGTTAAACTAGAATTTTTTTTGAAAAGGACTAAGATCAGATATGAACAGATGCCTGATATTAGACTTAATGGAGACCAGAGTTTAGGTGCTACAATATAGAGTACCATCTGTTTGTACATTTAGAAATATCAGAAAACAGGACAATTAGGGTTCCATGGACGACGAATCTTATTAAAGAATGAGTTGTTTTTTCTTGGGACTCGAGAACCAAACCCGGCCATGTCTTTCTCCAAGTGGGTTACTTTCCTTGCAGATGATTACATTAACTAAGGGCCCAAACATTCTCATGGTATGGCTCCCATATCGTTTTCAAGATTATTTCACTTCCTTTTTCTTTTCTCAGTCGTATAGCTTTTGTTTTTCAATTTGCACCTTTTCTTTTTCTTTTTTAATCAGCCTTGCCTGATCAATGATCAAAGATAAAATTAAAACAGAGAATGGGAGAAATTAAAAAAAAAAAAAAAGAGAAAGATAAAGCATTCAAAAACATCGGTGGCGAGTCTTTCGGTTTTGGATGCCTTTAGGGCATGGCCCCATGCAAGAAAACGACCTGAAATTATTGAAACCATAGCACTTCTGATACAAAAATTGGAGCTAGCTCTCTGATAATATGAAGAGTATATATCTATCTCTAAGGTGGTCCTAAAGGGGCCCAGGTGGCACGGCCGGCAAAGGGTGGCCGCAGCCACGTGGGAGCGGTGGTCCAAGCAGATATTAAGGTGTTCGAAACGCGACATGTGGCGAAAAAAAAGAGAGGTGACAGGCTGTTTATCAAGAAGCATATATGGGGAGAGTGATTTTTCTTGATTATGAGATGAGAAATGGGGTGAAAGTGGGTGAGCGGAGTGGTTTGCAGCCTTGCATGGTGGGAACATTTTAAAGTCAAGGCTAAAGAGTAGAAAAGCTCTTTTTGAGCTTTTGGATGGACCTATAGAGGTTGGATTTGTTGTACCACTTGCATAATGGCTCCACTTCTAACAGTCAATTTCTCATATATATATATATATATATATATATATTGGATTTGCTAAAGTTTTGATGTGGGATTAGAGAAGAAAGATTAGTTGTGTGCTTGTTTTGGGTATTAAAAAATGAAAATATACATTGACGGTCTCAATATTCCACATAGCTATCAATGGGAAATTCATGGAAATACTTGGTTTTTTTTATAAAAAAAAAGAAAATGATAAATGGGTTGCTCAATCTCTCAAGATATGGTACCCTACAAAAATCGTGCATTCAAGATTAGTGCATCTATACGATTTGAACAAAAATTTACTTAGGTTGAAATTAGACCTAATTATGGGCAAAGTCGGGTTCGAAAATAAGGTATTAAAAAAGTAAATTTGAGCGCAAGTCCGATCCAATCTTTTTTCAGATTTAATTTTTATTTAATTCCATTTACATAGAATATATAAGTCCAAATCTATCTAAATACTATTAATTTTTTAAAATAAATTATAATAAAATATAAAAAATTAAAACATATAATTGTTAATAATTATAAAGCAATAAGTTTGAATAAATATTTACAAAAAAATACAAAAAATATGAAAATTTAAAATAAACTATAAAAATAATACAAATTTAAAATGAATTGCACAAAAAAGTAAAAATAATTAAAAAGTACATTAACATAAAAATAATAAAAAATTATAGTAAACGGGTTGGATTGGACTTGGGTTTGAATGTTGAATCTAAGCTTGACCCATTTTTCAATGTATCTCAATTTTCTAGTCAAAACCCGAGTTTATTATTTTTGTCCGAACTCACTAAAAAATGAATAAATTTTCATATTTAAATGGATAATCTAACTTTTAAAAAAAATCTAGTTGAGATAAATAAACTTATTAATGTAACGAAAAGATCTTCAAAAATAAGGTCTCTTCTGTGGAGCAGGTGTGTTAGATTGTCAACATAAGACTTGGGTGGTGGTTAAAACCCAAATTTCTAGAGTTAGACTTGCTGAATTTATCAATCTTCATGAAATTACCATTCTATTGCATCACAAATCAAGGAGACACAACATCTTCTAGTCACCTCCACCTTCAGGAGCTTGGAAATTCAATGTGGATGGTTCTGCTCTTGGTAAACCAGGTCTTGCTGATATTAGAGGTGTTATTAGAAATTGCAATGGGCATGTTCAGATGATCTTCTCGAAAAGCGTTAGGATGTTCAATTCAACCTTAGCTTTGCTTTGTAGCAGTTGTGGAGGCAGTCTCAATTATTGTTAACGTTGGGATTAGTCCCCTGCCTCAGCTTATCATTGAAAGCTATTCTAAAATAGTTATCTCGTAGTTAAACAAGGTCCTGAACAGTTTATGGAAATATAATAATATGCTCAACAAATTGTTTTATTTTTATTCAAGTTTGAGAGATGTTTTCCTTGTCTATGTTTTCAAGGAAGTAATTATTATTATTATTTTTACTCTCTTTTGCTGAATCAAGGGTTCAACCGATGCTTATCAGATAATTTTTACATTTCATAATATATATGTTGGTATATAAGAATATTCTTACTATTATAGTAACTAATCGATGTGATTAATTTGTAATTCTTAATTAGGTAAATTAACCACATTCCTAAACAGGAATGGAATCTTGTATGAAAAAAAAGGAAGTATATGAAATGCTCACTATACATGTTTAATTAATTTGCTTTATATATAGTTGACATTCATTATATTAGACCAAGTAGGTTCAAAACTTTTTGAAAACTTGACTTGTTTAACTAGTATTTAACTATATATCTCCTAATCATTGATGAGGACATTGATCATTTCTCTGAAAGGAAAGGAATCATGGGTTTAATAATAGAAGTGGATAGGTAATAAAGTTTAACTTTCTGATTGTCAAGCAAAGAGTTTTATGGACCCAAGAGCTTTGGATGCTTTTGTTTAAAATACAACAATATTCTATAGTAGCTTATATATATATATATATATATATATATATATATATAAATGAATACATGATTTAATCATGTGCCAAATTGAATGCTACATTTATTATTCTAATCTTTAAAGTGGACCTTAAGCATCTATATGGATAATTATTCAAATACTGTTGGTAAAACTTTTTTGACTCCATAACGTGATTAAAATAATAAAAGATATTTCACTTGTCTTATATATAAATGAAATAAATGTATGATATATATTGTCAGAAAAATGGTAATTTAAATTTTTTTTATATCATAAATACTATTGCATAGTTGAAAAATATTTGCTCATCAATCAGGATTCAATTCTTTAGAAAAATATTTTAGAAATAATAGTTTGCATGCCTTAAATTGATACGAGGAATGTATCCATCTTAGACAAAAGAAATTAAACTCAAACAAAATTTAAAATTACCTCTGATCATATTTTATATATATATATATATATATATATATATATATATATATAAATATATGCCCTTAGACTAATTCTAATTCCTATATATATGCACCAAAATAGTTAATTACTGTATTCTTACTAAAAGCATAAAACTTTTCATGAAAGTTTCTCCAAAATTTTCAAGCCAATTACCTTTATTTATTTATTTATTTTCATTCTCTCTAATTTCAACATAGCAAATGAGGCCATTTCAACTTACCTCAACAATCCACAACCCAAACTCAGCGAGCTCTGGACCAAACAGTTTGGGTGCATGAGGCCTACTCCATTCAATATTGGGCCAAATCAAGCCTATGCTTTATCGATCTTATGGACGTGAAAACTCCAATTACACATTGAAATGGGTTTTCTTTTCCTTATGTGTGGATGAGTTGTATGGGCTGCACTTTTGCATATTTCAGCATGGGCACTTTTGCATATTTTCTTTTACGTTGCCATTTTATCTTTTAGTGTCCAATGTGTTTAGTTTTTAATCAAAACCATGATTAATGAGGAAATTATTTCATAAAAGGGATATTAATTAACACATTAGTTAAACTTTTAGACTTTAAGTCTTATGTAATTAAGTATACTATATATCTTTTTAACACTAGAAATTAAAAAAGCAGAAAAAATAAATTTTAATCAGAAAAAAATGATGCTATTATTTTTTAAATCTAATAAATCATAAAATGGCATATATAGTTTGACGTTTGACTACAATAATTTGAAAAAAAAAAAATTGCAAAACGTAAATATATATTTAAGAAAATTTCAGAAAAACCTAAGGTGGCTTCACTATAGCTTTGTAATCCCAAATTCTCCATTCTAACATAGATCGACCTTGCAAACAAGCAACAACTTCAAGCAGGCTTCAAGGTAGGATGAACCAGGCTTGGGTTTAGATTTATTTCCCCTCCTGACGACCGCCATGTCTGCTTCTTCCCCTTATCAACGAACCTGCAACTGCAGTACTTCCTCTTCTTCTGCTTCAACCACTTCATTGTTCTCTTAGCAATATTCCCCGCTTTCTCTTTCTCCTTGTTCATGATCAAAGGATAGCTGCTTAGATACCTTTGCCTCATCAGATACCTCTCCATACTACACCCGCTGCTTAGTTTGAAAGGTTTTCGTACGTCTGCGCAGCTCGGTGAACAGCCTAAAGTATTCTCCATCTTCTTTTGTTTCTGATCTCCTTACTAGGGAAAATTAAAGCTTTTCTTCTTGTTTACCAGGATTAATTTCGATATTATTCTTATTGCATTAAGTAATTTAACATACCAGGACGATAGTATGAGCATGAAAACAAGGTTTTGCGGTACTTGTATATATAGAGAGGAAATTAATTCGTTCCCTGAAAGGAGTAGGACTGTAAGAATCTTTTTCCTGCTTGATGACTGTTTCCGAATGGGCATTAATCTAGAAAAGGAAGAAATAGAGAAAACTATGAGAAAATATAGACTATAATCTGCGACTTGTGAGGAAAGATAAGTATTAATGGTCTCAATGCGATTCCTATGAAAATTGGTGAAAACGTGCCATGAGTTTGTTTGGATAACACAAACTATGACACGTTTTTACCATTCGGACCAGCCATTTAAAGGGTATAGGTCCAATAGCTCACTCGATCCAATCCAATTCTTTTTATTATTTTACCTATATTACATTATTTGATTCCTGGTAACGTCTTTAGGTTTATAACTCCTTCCCATCAGTGTCTCATCAATCAATAAATGAATGGATATAAATTCTATGTAAACTATTAATTTATATTTACAACATGTAATTATTAAATTTTTTATTATAAAAAATTAAAACAAATTATTATATATAAAATAATATATCAGTATTTATTGAATAAATTTTTTTAAAATTTTAAATGTTAAATAACATTAAAATTTACATATAAATTTTTTTGAAATATTTATTTACAAAATTATTGTTTAGTATGTTAAATAATTTTTAATTACTTATTAACTTCTAAAATATGTTATCAATTTTGTTATATATAAATTTTAATTAATGTTAGTAATGATAAATTTTTATTTTCACCACATTTCATTTCATCGTTATTATTGTGATTACATCCAAACACATAACTTACCACTGATTTTAATCTCACTATTACAATATTCAATTTTATCGCTACAGAAACTAATCTCACATTCAGTATTATTTTCAATCTCATCGGAACAATCATACTGCCTATCCAAACAAACATTAAACCTTTGCAAACAATATCTCAAATCATGGACCATTATCAACTAATGGAGAATTCTACAATGAGGTAAAAAAATTTTGACTTTATTGTAAGGTCAAAGTGACTACACAAATTAAATGTAATTTTATTGTTATTAGGCATAGAATATATTAAAAAGTATCATAAAAACATTAAAATAAATATAAACACATATTATAGCAAATTATCATATGTTTACGTCTGTTGATTTTAATTTTAAATACATATTCATGCATGTATGATATTTTTAACATATTTTATACTTAATAATATTATATTTATGTTTAATCATATGTGTTTACATGAATCTTACAATAAGATAAAAAATTTTGATCTTAATATATAAGTTCCTCCAATGGAGACAAGCTCATATAAATTAACAACAATTAGATGAAAACGAAAGGAAAAAACATTGCACAGCAGTTAAACACTACATTGTAAGAACAAATGAAAAATACAAAATTTAAAGGATCGTATAATAATTTTAGATTTTGTTGTTGTATCTATTTTTTTTTTACAATTTTAAGTATACTTTAACACATCCGAATGTTATACATAGAGGTGGCAAACGGGCGGGTTCGGGCGGGCTCGGTTCGGGTTCTTTTCGGGTTCGGACTTTTTCGGGTTCGGATTTTTTCGGGTTCGGGCTTTTTCGGGTTCGGTTATTTTCGGGTTCGGGCTTTTTCGGGTTCGGGTTTTTTCGGGTTCGGGCTTTTTCGGTTTCGGGCTTTTTCGGTTTCGGGTTTATTCGGGTTCGGGCTTTTCCGGGTTCGAGCTTTTTCGGGTTCGGTCTCGGTTCTAGTCGGGCGGGTTTAGCGGGCCGGCTTGAAATATTTTGAAATTTTATTAGTTATAATTTTTTTTAAAAAAAAATTTGAATGCGATAATTAATTTATTTTTTATATGATTTTATATTTTAATAAATATTTATATAAAAACAAATTTCTATATTTTAATATTTATTATTTGACAAAAATAATTTACTCTTTTTTAATTTCTTACAATATTTATTATAAAATAGTAGATATAATTATATTCATTAAATGCAAAAGAAAATATTACATATAGATATTATAGGAAGAAAAGTACCAATTAATATTATCATTTACCAAAAAAATGCTTAATATGAATAAATGATCAATTAATTAGCTCTATTTTATTTCTAATTTGTTTTTTATTTGTACATAAATCATAATTAATATTATTGCATTAAATATAATCGTTTACATTAATTAATCAAATGTCTCATTAAAAATTTAGAATATTAAATTAAAAAAATTATATATTTTTAATATTTGATATAATTATATCATATACAATTATACACTACCATATGATGGATATTTTGTAATTGATATAATACACTAAAAAAATATATTTATACAAAAAAACTTTGTGAGCTTAAAAAAAACATAATATAAATAATTATAAAATTAAAGTAGATAATTATGATTAAAATAATAAATTTTTAAATTTTAAACAAAAGTCACTAAAATTAGATTAATAAAAATTTTATAATATTTTTTTTATTTCCTCTGTTAGTTTGTTTTTAGTTGTACAGATTTACTCAAACTTCTAGATGTTATCTTCTTCACTTCTTTTTTAAATGAATGTTTTGCTTATTTCTTTGACCTTGGCCAAGAAAAATTGAAGAGCATAAAAAATCTGACTGGACTACAAATATAATCTATCTATAGAATAATTGAAATTGTTGATAGGCTTTCAAAGAATAAGAAAAGAAATGATATGATTTCATGATAAATTATTAAATTATTGTATAAAATGGAATAAAATAAATATTGCATGTTAATGTATATATATAATTAATTTAATAATTTTCAAACAGAATTATCATATTATATAATAACATGGTTAAAAAATTAATTGTTTATTATCAAAATAATTATTAAAATAAATATTTACTAATTAGTTATCATATATAAGTATAACAAATTTTTAATTTTTAATAAATTAGTTACATAATTTAAATAAAAAAATTAACTTAAAATAATCATTTTTGCACAATCAAGTAATGATGCATGTTTGTCTTGATCGCCACGTTGCATAATGCACAAGAAAAAATATCTACTGATATTATTTTAGTGGACTGGTATAGATATAAACCGATAAGGTAGGCAAATAAATAAATAATCATATATGTTTAACAAAATTATACCTAATTAATTGTTATCAATTCGTTTAAATTATATCTAATTAAAGTTCTATAATTGTAGCTAAATTCTCAATTGATAGATGCAATTAGTTTAAGTTTGAAAAAATTATTAAATATAATATAGAAGTTTAAATAAAATAGGTAAACCAGAAAGCTGATATAATTTAATCATAATGATTATAAGACAAAATATAATTAAAAATATGAAATATGAATTAAAGAGGAAAAAAATTATATAATTTAGTAATAAAATTTATACAAAAGACAAGACATGACAAAAACTTAAATTTCCTAGCTAGAAATAAAATTTGAAACATATAAATATTTATTGTTAATTTGATAACATATTTATATAAATTTTTTGTTCAAAGTTTAATATAAATTGTTTTAGTAACTTATTAAATTATTATTTTTTGATATTAAGTAATTCTTTTTTGAGTTTTAATTTACATTTGTTATTATAATTTCATATATGAACTTATTTTGTTATTGTAGGGATTTAGAAACTTCAATTCTGGATCTCTTTTATATAGATCAGAGTTAAATGTATATTTGAATAAACCAAGAGAAGATTATGAGATTCAAATTAATGTTCTTGATTATTGGAATAAAAATCAATTTCGATACCTTGTACTTTCACTTATGGCTAATGATATATTGAGTATTTCAATTACCACAATTGCATCTGAATCAGCATTTAGTATGGGTGGTAGAGTTATCAACAAATGGAGAAATTGTCTCATAACACATAATGCAGAAATTTTGATTACCACTCGTAATTGCTGTATGGATATGATATAGATAAAGATGGTAAGATTTTAGTGTCATTATTATTTTATTAATTTTTTATTATTTAAAATCTTATATGATTATTTTTATATATTTTATTAGATGAAGAAGATGAAACAATGAGATTTGGAAGGAAAGTTGGATTAAATTGAACTAGTTGATTTATGAATGAGGATGAAGAGTTCTAATTGTAACGTATGTTGATATTTTATTTCTTACTATTTATATTGTTAAAAAATTAAATTTTTTTATTAAGAGTAATTATGATTGATCATTGCCTCATTAATCTTATTTGAAGACAGTGTCGCTCTTGGAGAGTTTAGTTGCTTCCTGCATTTACAATCTTTTCGAGTATGTTATTCATCAAGCCGCTAGCGTTGAATGGAATGATCGTATTTTTCTGTTTTGTTCATCATGCAATGTATGACTAGGGATTAGTTTCTCCATGACTAGGTGGCTGTGTATGAGAATGATTGTATGTTTTCTATTTTATTGTTCTTGTAATGTTACATGTCATAATTTTAAGTGTTTGATGTTTTCTTTGCTGGTTTGTTTTTTACTATATTGGACTAATTTAGAACATAACAATCATTGACTTGTTAATGGCATGAGAATTTGGATGCAAACATGTCATAGTTGAGTCTGAATCTTTTTTTGCAGTGAAAAAGTTATTACAACCTTTAAAAGGGTATGATCCCCTTTTTTAACTTTCAATTCTTAGTTTTAGTATAATCACCATTTAAAAAACAAATTACTATTTTTCTATTTACGAGTTATAGGAGTCAAAATTTAAATTCTGTATGAGAATGATTGTATGTTTTCTATTTTATTGTTCTTGTAATGTTACATGTCATAATTTTAAGTGTTTGATGTTTTCTTTGCTGGGTTGTTTTTTACTATATTGGACTAATTTAGAACATAACAATCATTGACTTGTTAATGGCATGAGAATTTGGATGCAAACATGTCATAGTTGAGTTTGAATCTTTTTTTGCGGTGAAAAAGTTATTACAACCTTTAAAAGGGTATGATCCCCTTTTTTAACTTTCAATTCTTATTTTTAGTATAATCACCATTTAAAAAACAAATTACTATTTTTCTATTTACGAGTTATAGGAGTCAGAATTTAAATTCTAATTTTGTTAATAATGTATTCAATGTTTTATATGAAATATCAAATTTAAATAAATGTTACAATTATATAATGATTTATATATATATATTTGATTTATTATTGTATTAAAATTAAAATTTTAATATGAAATAAATATAATAAAATAGGATAATAATTGTTTTTATAATAAAATCAAATGTTATATTTAATAATATATTTATTATTTATTATTACAAATATAATAAGCATAATATTGAAAATTATTTGATATTGAATATTACATTGTGTTTTAAAATAATTTTATTTAATCATTGAATGTAAATATTTAATATTTATTTTGTTGATAATAAATTATTGATATAATTATGTAATAAATAAATAATGATTATTTTAAAATTTTAAAAATTTTAATTAGAAAAAGTGTATTATTATTTATTTATTTATTTATTTTTTAATATAATAATTATATAATTATAATTCGGGCTTTTTCGGGTTATAAATTCGGGCTTTCTCGGGTTTCGGATCGGGCCGGTTTCGGGTTCGGGTCGTATCGGGTTCGGGCTCGGGCTTTTTCGGGTTCGGGCTTTTTCGGGTCGGGCTTTTTTCGGTCTCGGGCCTTTGACTTTTTGGTCAATTCGGTCCGGTCTCGGGTTCGGTCTCGGGCGGGCTCGGGCGGGTTTTCGGGTTCGGGCCAACTTTTGCCAGCTCTAGTTATACACAATATTTAAACCCTATTTGATAAGAAAAGAGACTCTTTCCTAATCAATTGGACAAACTCGTAAGAAGTTTATCAATTTATTTGATGCAAACATTTATTTTGTGGGCGCAATTGATCAAATCAAATTCTTTTTTACCTCAAATAAAAATCAATTTATTTAAATGCTAATATATTAATTAGATAGTTCAATTGGTTTAATTTTTTATTTTTGTATTCAATTAAGACATCTAATTTCAAAAATTAAAAAATGTAAACGTTGAAATTTAAATATCAAATATGTAAAACAGTATCATTGGAGGAAATAGAAAGTCAAAACTTTGATACTTTTTCTTTCATTTATCTATCATTATGTATGAACCAATTGAGATAAAGCTCAAGATTCATAATCGGCCTTAATTTTGCAACTTTATGAAATCTACTTTAAAAAATAACCTAAATCTTATCATTCTATCTTCTTTTATTTTCTTTTAAGTTGCCATTTTATCTTTTAGTGTTCAAGGTGTTTACTTTTTATCTATCAAATGATTAACAAGCAATTATTTCATAAAAGGGCAACTAATTAACACATTAGTAAAACTTTAATACTCTTAAGTCTTATGTAATTAAGTATAGTATGTACCTTTTGAATACCAGAAGAATTAAAAATCGAAAGACGTAAATTTAAGTTAGAAAAAATAATGATGCTGTCATTTTTTTTAAAATCTAATAAATCATAAATTGGCCTATATATATAATTTGACGTTTGATTACATTAATTTGGGGGAAAATGCATAACATAAACATATATTTAAGAAACTTTCAGAGAACCCTAAGGTGGCTTCACCACTGTCTGTCTGAGTCTAGAAGAAGAAATAAAATTAAACTTCATTGTGGGAAACTATAGCTTCGTAATCCCAAAACCATCAGTTTTCGGATTCTCCATTCTAACATCGATCGCCTTAGCCATGCAAACACGCAACGACTTCAAGCAGGCTTCAAGGTAGGACGAACCAGGGTTGGGTTTAGATTTATTATCCCCTCCTGACGACCGCCATGCCTGCTTCTTCCCCTTATCATCGAGCCGCCTGCAACTGCAGTACTTCATCTTTTTCTGCTTCAACCACTGCATTGTTCGCTTTGCAACATTCCCCGCTTTCTCTTTCTTCTTGTTCATGATCAAGGGATAGCTTCTTAGATACCTTTGCCTTATCAGATACCTCTCCATACTGCACCCGCTGCTTAGTTTGAAAGGTTTTCGTACGTCTGCGCAGCTCGTTGAACAGCCTAAAGTATTCTCCATCTTCTTTTGTTTCTGATCTCCTTACTAGGGAAAATTAAAGCTTTTCTTCTTCTTTACCAGGATTAATTTCGATATTATGCTTATTGCATTAAGTAGTTTAACATCCCAGGACGTTAGTTTGAGCATGAAAACAAGGTTTTGCAGTACTTGTATATATATAGGAAATCAATTTGTTTTCTGGAAGGAGTAAGAGTCCTTTTCCTGCAAGATGAGTGTTTCCCGAGTCCTGGCATTCATCGGAAAAAAAGAAGAAAGAGAGAAAACTATGAGAAAATATAGACTATAATCTGTGACATAAGATATGTATATATATTAAATATTAAATATCTAATTTTTAGTTTTAAATTGCAAAATTTTCAAAATTGGAAGTTGATTTAAACATTAATGGTCCATTTGGAATCTATTGAACTTCTGATCCAATGTGATTTTTATGAAAATTAGTGAATGTGTTTGGTAACACAATCATCACCATTAGATAGACCCGCACCAGCCTAAGGGTCCAATGGCTCACTGAATCCAACCTTTTACCATTTTATCTCCATTAAATTATTTGATTTCTTAAAATGTCTTTATGTTTATAACTCTTTTTAATCCGTATCTTAAATGAACGAATATAAATTATATATAAGCAATTAGTTTATATTTATAACATGTAATTATTAAATTTGTTATTACAAAAATTATAACACATTATTATATATAAGATAATATATCATTATTTATTGAATAAAAATTTTGAAATTTTAAATGTTAAATAATATTAAAATTTACATACAAATATTTTCGAAATATTTATTTACAAAAGTATTATTTTATATATTAAATAATTGTAATAATTTTTAATTACTTATTAACTTCTTAAATATGTTATGAATTTTATTATATAAATTTTAGTAGAATGTTCTTAATGATTATATTTTATTTTCACTACATTTCACATAATAATTACTACTGCAATTGCATCTAAGTACATAATTCATCATTAATTTTAAAGTTATCGTTATAGTATATAATTTTACTGTTATAGTAATTAATCTTACTTTTACTTTTGAATTCAATTTCACTAAAATCAATCATAATATACCGTCTATTTAAACTAATAGTAAACTTTTACAAAAAAAAAAATTCTCAAAGTCCTGGACCATTACCAACCAATGGAGACAAACTCAAATAAATTAACAACGATTAGATGAAACGAAAGAAATAACATGGCATAACAGCTAGACACTATTTAAAGGATCATATAATAATTTTAGATTTTGTTATTGGATCTAATTTTTTTTCTTAATGATCTTAAGTATATATTTTCAAACATCAATACGATGCATGCAAAATTTTATTTTAAGAGTACTATACATTATATTTAAACCCTAATTGATAGGAAAAGAGACTCTTCCCTAGTCAATTGGACAAATTCCCTTAGAGTTTTTATCAATTTATTTGATTCAACCACTTTGTTTGTGAGTGCAATTGGATTCAAATTCTTTTTTGCCTCAAATAAAAAACTATTTATTTAAATTTTAATATATATATATATATATATTAATTAGACAATTCATTTGGTTTAAATTTAATTTGATTTTTTATAAATATAAAATTTGAGCCTATAGAAAGTCAAACATTGATGCTTTTTCTTTCATATATATATATATGGGAGACGGCACATGCATGGTTGTCATGGTTGTCAGTACGTAGTTTGAATCAATCCATATAAAAATATCTTTTTTCCACTCAGCCCAAGAAAATAAATTATAAATTGTGTATTTACTAATTGGATAAGAAAAAATTCATATAAATTTAAATTAAATGAAAAAGTAAATTATAACATATCAAGAGTATACTATATAGTATAGTACATTCAATTCTACATTTGATTTATAATTTTTAATTAAATACGATATAATATAATTATTATTTATAAATATAAAATCCTATTGCAAAATAACAAAGTATATCATACGATATTATTTAATTATTTGACACAGTTATTATCTATATCCACCCACTTTTGCTTATGTCGGCTATGTCAAGAGAAAATATGCTTCAAATTAAAAAGAAAAAAAATGTATAAATATCATCAGCTGCACCAAAAGCCAATAATGTTGAATATTATTATTTGTATGATAAAGCAGTCGCCAAATTCGATTTCTTTTTCTGCATGAAAACAACTTATAAACGTCAGATCCAAGACCCCCCACATCGTGGGGTTGCCATGATTTCCAATGCATCACGAAGGTCGTCAATTCGCACATAATTTCAATCAAGAAACCAATCACGTGCCAAGATAGCTCCAAAACATAGAGTATTAGAATATCTGTAGCTTTTAATTTCAATTGAACAATCTTGAAAAAACCATCGAAAAGGTTCGGAATTGCTTAAACATTTCCATGATAAATCAAATAAACTTCATTTCCGAATCTGAATAATCCAAACAATCTTAAAAATCTATTTGCATGCATGAATAACCTAACGATATATTAACAAAATTTTTATTTACATTCTTTTTAATCCTTTCTACAAACAAAATCTTAAAATATTGACGTAGATATTACTTAAGCTAATGGTCATCAAAGAAACTTTTTCCACTTAGGGTTTATCAATTGTAGAGAAATGACTAATAACTTTTCATTTGGCCATATGGCATATATCTTGACTAATTAAAAAGAAAAGATGAGTGCTTTCAATTAGCTAACTGACACGAGGGGTAGGGCCAGGGATTTCATGGCAGTATACATCAAAAGCTACAAATTAATGTAGAAATGGTTGGCAGAGAATGCTTGCTTTCTATCTATATGTCATAACTAATGAAATTAAGACAAGCAAAATTGGAAAAGAAGGAAAAAAAAAAAGGCTGCTTTATACTGTGTTTGGTTCATTCACCGATTCTTCCAAGCAAAATTGTCAAGATTCTAAGGTAAGATATGTGCATCAATGTTTGTTAAGCTAGGTGGTGGATGAGTTGATGACTTGATGCCTTGCGGACTTGTGTTTTTATGGTTGGCTTTGGGGTTGAAGTGGTGGACAATCCTATGATTGTTTAGCCCACCTATGTCCTCCAGATCCTTCTCTTCTGCTGGAAGAACAGTTCAAAATAATAGATCCAATTTGCCTTTTTAAAAGAATAAATGATTCAAAATTGTTGACGATTAATCATTGAAGTTAAGATTCATAGTTTTTGTACTTTAAAAAAAAAATGAAGGTAGTAATCAGCATAGTCAATGGAGATTTTAACTTCATTATGGATGAGAGGATCATGAGAGCTAGGAAAGTGAGATATTCTTCATGGTATAATTGATCCAATTCCATTCAAAAAAAAAAAGTTTAGGAAGTATACCCAATCATCAAGTCAATAACATATAGTTTTTTTAGCTGAGAGACTTAAAATTAGGGATGACAAAACCAATACTGACCTTATTAAATAATATTAAGATATTATATAATCAGATTTTAGTAGGGTTCAAATAATAAAATTAGTATCTATCATGAATTTCAATAAAGATTCACACATATATAAAAATTCTTTATCTATTATTATTTCTATTTAAAATGATTTTTTATTGAGGAAATAAAACGAATACGACAAAAAGTTACAAATAAATAAGCATGTCGATTTTTAAAATATAAATATATTTTAATTTCTTTGAAGGAGACTTTAAAATTTGAGTATCACTTTATGATTATAATTGTCTGATTCCATTAATACAGGCAACAATCCAACAACAATAAGCATTTTAACTTTTTAAGTCATTGTTACCTTGAACAAGGGTTGGCTCTTTTTTCCTTTTTTCCATTTCTTTTTGTTCCTTCCCTTAAGTGAACAATAATTTGACTCAAAGATACCACTTGGAAATTTAACAAGGCCTTCCAATGAAGTCATCAACCCTTCATACATCATCAATTACCACCTAATTAACTGCACTCAATAAAATAAAAGCAACCTAAAATGCAACACAGCTATGGGCAACTAACCTGGCAAGAAAACTATATCACCTAATCTATAACAAACCAAGATATTAGTACTATTACAAGTTTTTCTATTTCATGAGCACAATCTGAACAAGCTCTTGGACTGATGAACTTCAGCTGGCTCTAGATTCATGGCACACATGCAAAAGAGAGCTGGGGTCTGTGGATACATGAATTAGTAGAGTTAACAATAGAAACATGCACATCCATAATCATTAGAAACAATTTATTATGGATAATGAATCATTTCAGACTATTTTATTTTTAATATACCATCAAGTCATTTCAGCATTTTTTTAGAAAGAAAAAGCAGTGGGTTAGAAAATGAAAGGTGCCTTCTTTTGACATTGAATAGTAGCTTTTCACCTTTGCTTTGGATTTTTCATTTTCCCGGTGAAGATTTCTTTACGGGAAAGGAGATTTAAAATTTAGATTATTTTCTTTAAAAAGGAAGATTATAATTATTGGATTAAATTTTGATCGTTTTAGGAAACAATCGGTTATTATTACCAGGAACAAAGGGGTGACAGTTGATTTTGTTTTGACACTTGGCATAATGTCAATTATGGGGCGGTGAGCAGAAAGTGGGGTAACAATGGGGGGTGCCAAACTAAAGACAACGATTAAACCAGAGTAAGTACGGAGTAACTGCAAGTCCCTCAACTCACAACTGCAAAGGAAGATCAAGAAACGAAGTCCCACACTCTCTCTTTCTCTCTCTTCTCGTCATACTTTCAACAAGGAAGCTGAATTGTCCTTGACGTGTAGTGGAGTGTGGTGGGAAATGAGCATAAACAAGAAGGACCCACATGTTAAAGCAAGAAAATGCAACAATTCAACTAGCCCATCTGGGTTGTGATGCCTCTAATCTTCAAAAAACCAATCTTTTTTGGTGTTTTTTAAGGAAGGTAAACATCATACACCACAAGACCATTCCTTTCAATTTTCCAAGCCAGTTTTCACTGTTTCAATTTTTTTTAAGCCACCTTTTTCTTTCGCAGACCTGCTTTTTGCTTAAGATTCAAGCTCTCTTTTTTGCTCATCTCTTTGCTTTCTCCTTTATCTACCTGATCTTTCAGTAAGAATTGGTCATCTGACTCTTTTCTTTGTCACAGCTAGAAAAAAGGCTCAATTTTATTTTTTATTTTTTATTTTTCTTGCTAGGTTTATGTCAATTAAGGGCCTAACTTGGAATATCCTTTCTCTCCTGTAATTTGGTGGCTATGAATTCATATGAATTTGGTGCTGTTTTCTGATCTGGGATTCATTAGATTCTGTTGTTTCTGCATATTCTTCACTCCTTCTCCGGTTAGTCTTTGATACTTTTGTTTTTCTTTGTTCTCTTCCGCGGCAACTGTTTCATATCATTTTGAATTTCAGTAATTGTATAGGTGGATTTGTTTTCCCTCAGCAATATTCCTTGCGGTAGGTTTGAGCGTTTTCATGTTGATATGAATATGGTAATTTGAGGCCATTGAGAGCCACAGGTGTATGAATTCTGGGGAATGGAATTCTGATATATGGGATGGGATTGGATTCGGGAAATCCAGGTTGTAATTCAGAAATTTTCTTCAATATTCTTGGTCTGCCATGAAGTACTCGGAAATTTTAATTATAGTTTCCCTTAGGATTGATGCTTTTGGCCAAAGCTGGTATTGCCATCTGAATGGTTTCTCTTTTATTCCTTTTCTTTCTTTATTAAAATTATTTTTGTTTAAAAAAAAAAAGTTTTTTTAAAGAATGAAGCCAATTGTCTTGACAGTCAGTTGAGATAATGCCTCCCAAAGTGGAAATACCTTTCCATATCCCACAAGAATCATGTCTAGGACAATATAAACAGTAATTGTTTTCTAATTATGGTTTTTTTCCATATTTAGCTATAATTGTACTTCCTTTTTTTTTTTTTTTTTTTTTTTGAACTTGTTTATGCTTTCTTAAATGAATGACTTGGTTGCAGGCAAAAGGGTGCCGGGTTGGTTAGCAAAGAACACTTCGCATAATGGGTTGGCTGACCAAGATTTTTAAAGGTTCAAGTAATAAAAGTCGATATCATGGGAGATATGGAGATGATAGAACTTGGGATGAGCCTCGCCGTTCAGCGGTAACGCTCTGCACTTATAAATTCTTGCTTGTGTTTAGATATCAGTGATTCTGCTGGTATTTTCCTAAATGCAGTTCGATGGTACGATAAAATTTTAAATGTTGCAACTTAGTCTATGCTTGTAATGTCATGCTTCAGAACCCTCTGTCTGCATGATACTGGTTGCTTGGTTCCTATGAGGTTTTTCTAGTGTTAACTCTGTGAGTCTTGTTGGAAACTGGTTGCAGGAAGATTCAGATGGTTTTGACAAAGATGAAATTGGTTGTGCTATTGCACTTTCCCTTTCAGAAGTAGACCAAAAAGGCAAGAAGGTTGTAGGTATGGTTGCATGTCTGAAGCACTGTCATGCAAATTAACAATTTTTCGGGAAAAATAGTCTTTTGCAGTATCCAAATTTCTTTGAATGTGTGAAGCAAATTAGGCCCTTAGTTTTTATTATTTGAAACCATTTAAAGATTTTTAACTGATGAACTAGGAAGATTAATGTCATATACTTCTTGAATTTCATGGGGGTCATTTGGGAAACTTCGCAACCAGCATAAATTGTCTCTAAACTAATCCTAAATTATTTTTTGTGAAAATGTGAACTGATTTGAAGCAGAATCTTTTTGTAGAAAACTGATTCATTTGGTGTAAGAAAATTGCCCAAGCCAACAAATTTTACAATTGACTCCATTTTATCCAGCTGAACTGGTTTTAAATTTGCAAGGTGGCCTCATATCCATATCCATAATGAATTAATAGAACTCTTCATCTTCCCTAGGGGCTGGCCATAGAGAAAAAATGAAAAGTTAATGGTTAATTGTTCTATGACCAGTTTCTCTGTCATGATTTAGGGGTAGATTTCAACTTGGTTCCTATGTTTTAATGTGTTAGAATTTATTTTTGTATCAACCCCTATTTTTTCTGTTCACTTGGTAGAAGATGAGTCTGAACCGGAGGATGAGGAGGAATCAGATGAGGATGAACGAGATACAAAAGGTCATGTAGAGGACAAGGATGACCAATATGCTGAATCTGATGAGGAGCAGGAAGATGACAGATATGCTAAAGCTCATGTTGAAGAAGAAGATGACCAATATGCCAAAGTTCAACGGGAGGGAGATGAAGAACATGCTAAAGTTCAATTGGAAGAAGATGAGCAACTTGCTAGGGCCATTCAAGAAAGTTTGATTGTCGAGTCTCCACCTCGTTATGGTCAGGGGGGTTTATTTTCACCTTATTCTTTCATTTCAGCTAGTTACAGGTAATAAAGTCATACTGAAACATTTCTGCATTAAATTCTTACTGATTTTCAACATGAAGATTCCAAAATTGTTTTTGATTTACTTCTTGTGCAACTTCACAGAATTGCAGATATGAGTTCTAAATATAATCATAGCATATTGACTCTTGAAATTATCTGAGTTTATTCACATGTATCATATGAAACCTGACCTGGTTTACAAAATCATGTGCTAGCAGAATCTGTGCTGGTTGCAATGCTGAGATTGGTCATGGACGATACCTGAGTTGCATGGGTGCTGATTGGCATCCAGAATGTTTTCGCTGTCATTCTTGCAAGAAGCCAATTAATGATTATGAGGTTTAAATCTCTCATAGTCTATGGATATTTTAATTTGAAACTATTAAACATATTGCTCCTTTCATTGTCCCACTTTTTAATCATACTGAGTTTGCGGGAATCTAGTGAATAGATATGGCCTAATCTTAAGTTTTCTTTTCTGGTGATAGTTTTCAATTTCAGGGAATCGCCCTTTTCATAAATCCTGCTATAAAGAGCAGAATCATCCGAAATGTGATGTTTGCAAGAAATTTGTAAGTGCTAAATCCATCTCAAGGTCTCATCAACCTTGTTATTTTGCATAAGCATGTTTTCTTAAGATCTCTTTATCTAATATGTGTAATGGCGCATCTAATTTGAATTGATGACTACATGAGTCATTTGTAGTTGTAGAGGGAAGTCTTAGTTAGGTTTTTCTCATCAAATGTTGTTATTAGTAAATCAAAGAGGTAAACTAATACAAACACCAGGCTTTTCTAAACTATACCTGAATATGCTAACTATTCTGAAGTGGCTTTTTGAAATACACCAATTTTAGCCCATTAAAGGCTACTGAATCTGAGAGAAGTCCTGATCAAGTTTTCTCAATACAGCTTGTCCTCGGCCCAGTTGCTCAATGTCTAAGGCACTGTTCATGTGTTATTCTTGGATTTAAGCTTTAACATATTAAACATCTAGTTGAAGACCATGTATTAACTAGTTTAAGCATTAACATATTAAACATCTAGTTTTTTTTTTTTTTTTAACTGTTTGACCTCATTTCTTTTTCCTATTAACTTTTTTACAGATACCCACAAATCCAGCTGGTCTTATTGAGTATAGAGCACATCCCTATTGGATGCAAAAGTACTGCCCTTCGCATGAGCGTGATGGCACTCCCCGCTGTTGTAGTTGTGAAAGAATGGAGGTGAGTTGAAATAATGCTCCCATTTTCTTTTAGAAACTGAACAACGAGAAGGGAACAAAATCCTTCTGGATTTATGCAAAAAATATATGTACATCTTTAATTTCTTAAAGCCTTGCAATGCTTGCAGCCAAAGGATGCTAAATATTTATCGCTTGATGATGGCCGGAAGCTGTGTCTAGAGTGTCTAGATTCTGCAATTATAGATACTCATGAATGCCAGCCTCTTTACCTTGAAATCCAAGAATTTTATGAAGGATTAAATATGAAACTGGAACAACAGGTCCCTCTACTTCTGGTTGAGAGGTCAGCTCTAAACGAGGCCATGGAGGGAGAAAAGAACGTAAGGCTTAAACATTGAAAGTTTTATCTAACCGAAGAAATTACCTTTGCCTTGAATTTTTCTAGTCTTGTTTACCATACCATCATAACTGTGGGCAGGGCCATCATCACTTACCAGAAACTAGAGGACTCTGCTTGTCAGAAGAACAGACTGTTACCACGGTACGAATTTCATTCAGATTCTTACTTAACTCTATGGTTCAGTTTTATCAAGATGCTTTCATCTTTAATTGGATTTCCACGTTTATTTGAATCAAATTACCAGGTCTTAAGGAGGCCAAGGATTGGGGCAGGCTATCGGTTCATAGATGTAATAACTGAGCCTTACAGGCTGATTCGTCGATGTGAAGTTACAGCTATTCTCATTTTGTATGGTCTTCCTAGGTATTATCTTTTGTTTTCTTTAGTGCAGTATTTGTATCCAGGCTTATTTGTACCTTCAGTGTATATGACCAAAAAAAATCCTTTTATAAATACAGGTTGCTGACAGGAACTATCCTAGCTCATGAGATGATGCACGCATGGCTCAGGCTTAAAGGTTGACAGGAACTATCTGTTCCGCGAGTTGATGATCAATGTTTGCATTTTTTGATGGTAAGGTAGGGAGTTTTAACATAATTGGAACTTTGACAGGTTACCCTAACTTGACTCCAGAAGTTGAGGAAGGTATATGTCAGGTTTTGGCGCACATGTGGTTGGATTCTGAGATATACGCCACATCAGGAAGTGATGCTGCTTCATCCTCGTCATCATCATCTTCCCCATCATCATCCTCACCAGCATCATCGTCTTCTACATCATCGAAGAAAGGCAAGCGCTCTGATTTCGAGAAGAAACTTGGTGGTTTTTTTAAGCACCAGATCGAGTCTGATACATCAGTAGCATACGGAGAGGGATTTAGGCTAGGTAATGGAGCAGTGAACAAGTATGGTCTTAAAGTAACTCTTGATCATATTCGGATGACGGGAAGCTTTCCTTTCTGATTTACAAACTGAATGATAACCCGTCTTTCCTTCAACATCATTCAAGAACCAGCATCCTATCATATGAAATCGTATACGAGAAAAAGCCATACGGGTTAATACATGATAGAACTGAATAAGCAAAATGAAAATGTTCATTTGCAACTATATGGTATATGTTACTAGTTACTACAGTGCACTTGAGTACTTGTAAACCATAAGAAATAGAATACCACAAATACGTAGAGTATATTTTACATTATACACAGCTATTTATTTCTCTATTGCATACTGAATTTCTGGGATTTTCTTGCCATTTCTTAGCTGCTTAGAGAAAGTGAAAAAAAAAAAATGTTGGACCTCTGTTTTCTTGATACATTTAGATAAGGTTTTGAGGGTCGAAGAGAATAAAACAGAATGCCATGACCTGATCTTATAACGTTCAAGGGAAACAGGCATGCAATTAGACTGAGAATTGTAGACATAATATGATCACAAAATATGAAAATACATAAAAAAAAAAAGATGCGAAGAAAATACGAAATAAAATTTGATAAAATTATATATAAATTTAATAAAAAATAATAACACTTTTATATTTTTACTGTATCAATAAAAATTTTAACACAAAAAATTTGTATTTTACATTATTATATTCGCAAATGATCAGGTTCATGCATAACTTCCACCTCCAGGCTCTGGCTTTTGGGCCACAAACTCCTGCTTGCCCTCGCAAAGGTCAGAGGCTACCTTACACTCAAAATTTAATAGAGCCGTATTAATTCAAGCCCGACCCAGTCCTTGAACCCATACATTTAACGGAACCTGAATTTTCCTCCGTCTTGGCGGGAACTACAACGACCCCTTGAACCTCTGCCGTTGTTAAACAGTTAAAATCTTATGCACACCAAATGTTTGCATTTTTGTCATAGCAAAACAAGAATGTCCTGACCTAAATCTAGATTTTTAATCATTTCCCAATCTCTTGTTTGATATAATGGCGATGTATTTGAGACGATTCTCGCCTTTTAAAAACCTGTTTAGCCTCCTAAACCAACAAGTTCGCTCCTTTGCACGTGACCCCTTCCCCAACAAACTCACTCATTATCTTCATCGAGCCAAACTCATTGACTCAATACGACTCGCTCTCCGTTCCAACTCTCCTAACGCACTCAACCCTCTTCTCCAAACTCGCCTTCTTGACTCGTTCGTTGTCGCTAACGCTCTTCGCTCTGCTCCCTCGGCGGACTCTGCTGTTTCTTTCATTGAAAACCTTAAGCAAGTTCCAAACTTTGAGCATTCCCAGAATACCCTTTTTGCTTTTGCAACTGTTCTTGCAAAGTTCAAGCGAAAGGATGAACTCAAAGCTCTGATTGGAGACATTAGAGTTGGAAAATCTAACAATGTTAAAGTCAGTTTTATGAACCTTTTATTTTGGTATTCGACTGCTGGGGACCTTAAAGAAGTTCTGAATACATGGGAAGAGTATAGGAGTGAGGAAAATCGCCTATCGACGGAGGCTTATAACATTGTCATGGGGCTTTATGCACAAAAGGGTATGAATTTTGAAGCTGTGGAGGCTTTTCGGGGTATGATTGATCAAGGGGTGATTCCAAATTCAAGGACTTATACGATTTTAATAGAGCATCTTGTGAGGTTAGGGGAGTTGGATGCAGCCATGAAAGTGTTTACTCTGTTGCCCTCAATGAGAATCAAGAGGACTTTGAAACAGTTTTTGATTTTGGTTGAAGGGTTTGTTGGTGGAGAACGGTTTGATGTGGTAAAAAGTTTGCTTAAAGAAATGAAGGAGGATGGGAAGTTTCCTGGAAGAGCGATGCGTGTGTATTTGGAACGAATGAAGGAGGCAGGATTTGATGATGAGACTGATGAGTTTCTTGTAGAAATGTTGCCTGATGGAAGGATCAAGAGTGTAGGTTGTTGTGAGGATAGTAGTGATGAGGATGAGGATGAGGATGACGATGAGGATGATGTGAATGAAGGAGTTGATGTTCATATGGTCAAGTTGAAACCATGGTTGGATCCAAAAGCTTTGGCAAATGCCTTAAAGCAATGGAGTCCTGAAGTGATAGCTATATTAGAGGATGCTAAATTTGTGTGGACTAGTAGGTTGGTTTGCAAAGTTCTTAGGAATTTTAGTTCAGCCGAGACTGCTTGGAATTTCTTCTGTTGGGTTACTTCTCAGCCAGGATTTTCTCATGACATTTACACAGTGCAAAGAATGATGACCCTACTGGCACGTCATGGAAATGTTGAATTGGTCGATAAACTTATAAATAAAATAAGGAGGGAGGGAATGAGATTGCCTTTCAGCACCGTCAGATTGCTTATTGAATTCTATGGTATTTCAAAGAATGCTGATGCCGCCTTGAAGGTCTTCTATGATGATAGAACACTCTGTGGTCACATATCAAAGTTCAATCTAATGCTTTTGTATTCTTCGCTCTTGAGGGCATTAACAAAGTGTCAGCGGAATTCCGATGCCCTGAATGTACTTGATGAGATGATTTTAAATGGTACTTGCCCAGATATCCAGACATTTTCTGGGTTGATATATCACTTTGCACTACAGGGAGATATCAAAACTGTTCAGCAACTATTTTTGATGGTTAGGCAGAGCGGTATGGAACCGGATGCCTATATGTACAAGTTACTAATTCTAGCTTATTGCAAGTGTCAGAGAGCTGCACTTGCTTGGAGAGTTTTTGAAGACATGAGAAATTCAAATTTAATGCCTGATGCTTCCACAAAAGACTTGCTTGTGAAGAGTCTCTGGCAAGAAGGCAGGCGAAAAGAGGCTGTTACTGTAGAAGAGATGTATGAGGAGACTGATGGAGTCCTTCCACAGGCATTACGTGGTCATGTATGGACAGTTAGCCCTGAAGATCTCACCAGAGTTTGTAGTATTTATTCTAACAGTGTTACAGCCTCTGGACATCGTTGTTTATCTTCATCAAAGCAAAGTATTTAGCAACGAAGGTTACAACTGTTTTCATTTAGACTTTATTGTGTTAATCCCTATTTTTTCTTCTTCCTACAGTCTGGCAAGAGACAGCTTTTTTATCTTTTGTTGTATCTGGATTGCAATCTCCAAATGTTTACCTGTTGAAACAAATTCTAAAATGAAATTTTATAAATAAGACTGGTTCAGTTAAATCATATTGTGAATCAGCAGAACCAGATTAATTTTTCTGGAATAGCATATTTCAGGAATACAGGATAATTCTGAACACTGCCTTATAATGTTAAAACTATCTTCATATTTTTATTGCATTGAAGATGCAGGTATGATTCATGATCTATCTGTAACTAATTTTATTTGTCTAACTTTGATGAACCTATATTCAGGGAAGACAAGATTTTGTTGCCCCTTTATTTATCATATTTGGCATAATTCAGTTCACATGTTTACTTCTGTATATATTACTAGCAGTGTTTTTCTTTTCTTATTAATTTTGTTTATGATCATTGAACAACAGAATTAAAAATAATTTCAGGGTTAGTATCTCTTAAGCTGGAAAGCAAACTTTTGACATATTTTCCTGGCCAACTGTCTGATGTAAGAAACAATAAGTGAAGAGGTCAGCACAAAAGGAAACTGTGAGAGGGACTCAAAAGAAGAAAAATTATGTTGAAAAAAGATGGAAAAGAAAAATAAAAGAACTTATATCATGTTCTGAAGTGAGATGGGGGAATCAAAGGATATAAAAACCAGCAAACCTGTTTCTTTTCGCTTTGTCTGATGATAAAACTAGTTCATTTGGATCATTAAACTCTTTACTTTGTCTATTCTGGTTTGTATCTATTGATACACAAAGGCAGAAGGATAAACCCATTTACTGGATGTTTCCAACAAGCTAAACTGTAATTTTTGCTGGGACATTTAAGTCCCACATGTAGGATCTTATGTTACAGATTACAGATTGCAGATTGCAGATTGCAGATTGCTGTTATATGGAACTTCATATCAGTTTTTACAATTGAGATGCAATTCTGGTGCACAGTGCAGGACCAATCAGAATATTCTCTTGATTAATGTTAATCGTACGCTGATGGTGGAGTTGTCATTTTAGTTAGCTCCTATAGGTCGGCCTACTTACTTTTTGTATGGGATTGCAACTGCTTACCGTCCTGACCTGGGTTATTGCATTAAACTAATCTGATGCTAATCAAAAGATTCCTACCAGAAAAAGGTGAGAGTAACAGAAGTTTTGTTATCTTTGATTTTTCTTGCACGTTGGGGACGAGAAGAAAAAGACCAAGTAATCATTTAAGATCAAAGCTAGAGACAAGGGCCACTCAGATTTTTATTCGAAAACCTTATTTTATACAGCTGGAAAGCCTACATGTTCACAAACAACAATGATTTTTAGCATTTCCATCAACTTTAAGTGAGACAGCTTAAGGCTTTTTCCATCTAAGCACTTGTGAGACATACTGCTTCAGGACCTAATACACTAACAAGCTAGCCTCATTGCTTGTTATCAATGGCAATTTCTCTCCTTTCTCACCAATCCTTGCAAGTTCTTTTTTTTATACTTAACTACGTTTTTGCCTCCTATGTCAGTGCTCAACCACCTCCTAGCAATGACACAGATTTTTCCTGCTCGAAGTCATCTGCCTCATGCTCAACATATGCTGCGTATTTTGCCCAGGAACCAGACTTTTTGGATCTGCAAAACATTTCTGATCTGTTTGGAACCAGCCCTCAGCAGATAGCAAGAGCTAGTAGCTTGGCTTCTGAAGATACCCCGTTGTACCCAGGCCAACTATTGTTGGTACCTATAATCTGTGGTTGCACCAGGAAGCATTATTTTGCTAATATTACTTACGACATCAAGCTTGGTGATACCTACTACATAGTTTCAACCGCTGCATTTGAGAATCTCACCAATTGTACTGCAGTGGTAAAAATGAACCCCGCTGTAGATCCACAAAAATTGCAGATTGGTGACAAAGTGGTGTTTCCTTTGTTCTGTAAGTGCCCTTCAAAAGCCCGAATGAAGAATGGAACTGAATATTTCATTAGTTATGTATGGCAACCCAATGATGATGTTTGGAGTGTAAGCGCCAAGTTCAATGCATCACCACTAGATATCATTGATGAAAATAAGTTAAATAATTACAAGAATATTAGCTTGCCAGTAATCCCTCCACTGGTGATCCCCGTGTCAGAATTGCCGGTTCTCTCTCAAACTCACCTCTCTACTTTGAGAGGAAGCAAATCAAATTTCAAACATCCGGGGATCCTCACTGTTGTTATAAGCACAGTAGGCTCTTTGTTTATTTTCCTTTTAGCAGCTTTGGCAATACGCAAGAGAAAGATCTTTAAGCTCAATGGTCACTCTCTGGAGACGGTTGGTTTGATTACAGAGAAGGAACTTACTAAAAGTGAAAGTTTCCAGCCAAAGGTCATTCAAGGTAAGCTACTTCCTGGAGTTTCTGGCTACTTAGGCAAGCCAATCTTGTATGAGGCTGACGTGATTATGGAAGCAACCAGGAACCTGAATGAAGACTGCAGGATTGGAGGATCAGTGTACAGGGCCACTATTGATGGGAAACTGTTAGCCGTAAAGAAAACAAAGGATGATATTACAGAGGAACTAAAGATTTTACTGAAAGTAAGTCATGCAAATCTGGTGAAGTTAATGGGTGTCTCAGCTGATTCAGGTGGAAATCGCTTCTTGGTTTATGAATATGCTGAAAATGGATCACTAGATAAGTGGTTGCATCCAAAATGTTCATCTTCTTCAAGCCATGTAGCGTTTCTCACCTGGAGCCAGAGGTTACAAGTAGCATTGGATGTTGCCAATGGCCTGCAATACATGCATGAACACACTCAACCAAACATTGTCCACAGAGATATCAGAACAAGTAATATACTTCTTGATTCCACGTTTAGGGCCAAGGTTGCTAATTTCTCAGTGGCTACAACCACTACAAATACTATAATGCCAAAAGTGGATGTTTTTGCTTTTGGGGTTGTGCTGTTACAGTTGCTTTCAGGAAAGAAAGCCATGGAAACAAAAGAAAATGGTGAGATTTTCATGTTGTGGAAGAATCTAACGGAAGTATTAGAAATTGAAGGGGAGAAAGAGAAGAGGCTAAGAAAATGGATGGATCCAGACTTGGAGAGCTTTTATCCCATTGATGGTGCACTAAGCTTGGCAGTATTGGCCATGGCCTGCACACAAGAGAATCCTCTAGCTAGGCCTAGCATGGCAGAAATCGTCTTTAGCCTTTCTGTTCTTATTCAGTCATCTTTTGAGACATTGGAAGGCTCTAGGGGTTCAGGGATAGAAACAGAACTTGCTCAAATCTTCATTCCAGTCGTAGCTCGTTAAGTGTTGAAAAAAATCCCTAACAATTGTACAATTTTATTTTGCCAAACCGGGGTTGATCTAATGTACATTTTTAGCTCGGTTTTCAGTTTTGAAGATGTTTGGCCAATGTTTTATTTTTGTGAATGAAAAAGCAATAATCTATGTACACAATCTACAGATGAATTGAAATTATTACATTTCAGGTGTGCATTACTGAAACTGGAACAAAGGAGAGTAGTACTTTTATATTTAATTTCTGCTTTCAATGACATTCTGAAGAAAAGGATTATTATGATCGCTGTGCATCCAGTTGAATCCTCAAAAGATATGAAACCACTTCAGCCATGGTCAGTCTGCTTTCTGGTTCTTCTGCCAAGCAGTCAATGCTCAACTTCATCATTCGACGTGCAAGATCCATCCAGAGGTGCCCTTTCAGGCTAGGATCTATTAAACGATCAAGTTCAGCCTCTGCATTTTCTCCTTTCATAATTGTTAATATTGCTTCTGATAATATTACTTCCTTTTCATCCTGCAGAAAAACAGCTGTCTTCCCTGTAATCAGCTCCAGCAGAACAACCCCAAAGGCATATATATCCATCTCAGGTGTCACCAAGCCATACTCTATGTATTCAGGTGCCATGTAACCCTTTGATCCTAGAGAACTCCACACCGATGATTTTCTGCTTTCTTCTCTTTCTGCTGATCGTGCAAGCCTGAAGTTGGCAATCTTAGCCCTCAAATCTCTATCGAGTAGCACATTGTCACTGCAAATGTCCTTGTGCACATACGCTGGAGTAGTGAAGTTGTGAAGATAATGAAGCCCATTAGCAACATCTAAAGCAATCTGAATCCTATAATTCCAAATCTTGAATTTTGGACAACTCTTCTTCTGAAGCCATTCCTTTAAAGAACCATTCTCCATGAATTCATAAACAAGGTAGAAAACACCAGAGTGCTCACAAGCCCCACGAAGGCTTATTAGATTGAAATGATTAATCCTTTTAAGCAGACTTACCTCCTTATCGACACCCTTGCTCATTTGTTTTATAGCCAGCAATTCTCCATTGAGAACACCTTGATAAACAGAACCACCCATCTTGTATTTGTGGCTGAAATTTTCAGTGGCAGCCTCTATATCTTCAAAGTCATAAACTTTCAAACTTTGATCTATGCTAACTAGGAAATCCTTTGGTAACTCCCATTTCTTCCTGCACAAGTTATCTTTTCTGGCTGCCTCCTTTGTTTTCTTGTTATGATGTAGAAAGACCACCAACAGAAACAAGCAGAGGACTAGCAAGGAAATTCCAATTCCAATTCCAATTCCAACCCAAACACTAAACCTTTTCCTTGAGGTTTTCTTCAAGTTTATTGGAGTGAAAGGAAAAGAATAGGGTGGTGGTGGGTAGTGAATTATGGTTTGCGAGCTTGAGGGTTTGGTTGACAGTGGAACAAGAATTGTTGTAAAGGGAAAAATAAGTGCATCATCTAAATCAATTCCATTTGCATCACCTACACTTCTCAGACTTGCATTGAATCTCTTACTAATATCATGGACGGTGTCTCCCCAGTCAACCACATAAGTCAATAGAAATTTAGTACCATTTAGAGTTTGATTGCTTGTGGGACAAGCACATCTAAGTGGTACTTGTAAATCTAAACCAGCATACAGGCTTGAAGCACCATTCTCCTGCTTAAGAGAATTGCAGGTGGACAACCCCTGATAGGTATAGTTGGCAATCGACAAATAAGTGTCTTGCATGCTTGGAATGATGTAAGAGGTATTGGCCTGATAGTACTGACCTGAACAAGAGCAATTCACTGGAACAATCACCTCTTTGTTTGGAGGCAAGATTATAGAAAGTGAAATATTGTTGATGTGGGCAAGCTCCAATGGATCCGCTGATGTAAGGTTTGAGATGGTTGAGACTGAGTCATAAGGAGGTTGAGATTTGAAGATCAGAAAGGCCTGGCAGGATCGCTTTTCACCATTGCAGGTGTAAAGAAAAGCTGAAGATGGGCCTGTTTCATCGCTTCCTTCACAATTCTGCACGTCGTTTCCTGAATAACTTTGTTGAGCGTGGAGCTTTAGCATGAAAATACAGAAGAATACGAAGAAACCAAGGAGAAACTGATCCATAACAGGAAGATGGGAAAATTAAAGCTGTATAGATAGTTTTGAGAAACATTCACATGCTTGTAATGATGGAAAACAATGTCCTGTTGACTTTAATGTGCTAATAACTGGAGATTGCCTGGAAGATCAACTGCTCAGGAACTTAAATTATTTAAGGTTTTTTTGGTTGGAATATAGGGAAAATCAAGTATAAACATTGGACTAGGCCAACTCTGAATGATTGAAAATGACTTAAAAATTTTTTAAAAAGGAGGAATCATCAAGCAGCGTTGAATTTGTCCTTATGGAAGCAAAGTTAACACGGTTGAATACAGGAATCATGAAAATGATAGAATAAAATATGATAAAATAAGATAAAAAAGAGGATTTAATTACTGTTTCACTCAGGATGAAAAACGGAATATGAATATATAGGATTCATTATTCACGCTACTGGGTCAAAACAGAGAAATATTACTGATATGAATTCCTTACAGCATGATGCTTCTTTATAGATTTAAGAAAGTGAGATTTTATGAGCAAAAATCTGAAGGTTATTGCTTGGTTTGAACAGAATATTTCATGCCTTCTTGCACAATTGACCGGTCATCGAAATCTAAGAGGCGGCTAGTGAAAGATCATTGATCTTGCGATTATTTTAAACTAAACATATACATTGGGTCAGTAGATTCCAGCCTGGTTATCTTTTTAAAAATTTATTGAAGACAAATGGTCTGTTGATGCATTTGTCATGTTGTTCAATGGAGTTCTAGGTAAAATCCAAATATCGTTATCTTTAGATATTCTCACTTACATTATCCTTTTAGATATTTCAGATGGCAACCGCCATTATTTGTATATCCTAGTAAATGCTTCTGTTGTACTTTGAATTGCTTAATAGATTCATTTCTAGCAGAACTGCCAAAACTTGAAGGCACTCAAACGAGACAGCATATTTGATATTTTAGATTCAGATGGAAAATTTTCAATATATCTGGGAAGTGGATGGTTAAAAACTGCAAGTACAGCCATTGTAGAGATTACGTTTAAAACTTGCAAGAACTTGATAAATAAATAAAAGCTAAAAGCACAGTGAAACTACTTGAGATTCGGTTAAGTCACTGTGCCATCAATAGCTCCCTGTAGATGTTTGAGACCATGACATGTTGCTTGATGAATCCCATGTCAATGAAGTAGTCAGGATCCTTGACAGAGACTGCACAATTTCGTCCATGGCTGGCCGAGCTGTTGGATTTTTCTTTAAGCAACTATTTATCAATTTGAACACAACTATGGCTAGTTCTGAAGGATAATTCTCTAGATTGGAGGGGTCAATCAAGTGCTTCAAAACCTCCTGTTCATCCTTCTCGTGAAGCACATTGCTTAAGATATCTGATAAGTTCATATGCTCCTCACCATAGAATGCAGCAGCCTCTTTCCCTGTCATTACTTCCAGCAAGAGAACCCCAAATGCATAAACATCAAGCTTTGTGGAGACTAAACCATTTTCCAAATACTCAGGAGCCATGTAACCCTTTGTCCCAACAATGTGCCTTGTCAAGGCAAATTGGCCCTCTCGCCCTTCTGCTGACCTTGCTAGAGCAAAGTTTGCAACCTTAGCCCTGAAATCATCATCAAGAAGAACATTACTGCTCTTTAAGTCCTTGTGGATATGAGGAGGATCGGTGAAACTATGGAGGTAGTTAAGTCCTGTGGCTACATCTAATGCAATCTGAATTCTCTGTTTCCAGCTTAAGTATTTTCCACTATTGTCTTTGATAAAGATCCAGTCGCTCAATGCTCCATTAGCAGCATACTCGTAAACCAGATACCAGTGCCCATCATTGAAAGAAACTCCAGAAAGGCGAATAAGATTTGAATGATTGACCCTGTTCAATAATTCTATCTCCTTTGACACATCTCCATCTACTTTCTTAATGGCAGCAAAATCACCCTCAATTACACCTTGGTAAACTGATCCTTTAATCTGACAGCTGGGGCTGAAGTTATCTGTGGCAAGCTGCAATTCTTCAAATTTGTACCGTTTGAGATTTAGAGATTGAGCTATACTTGACATACTATCCAAGAAATCCTGAGATTCATCCTCCAACTTTTTCTTCAATTGTTTTTCATTAGCCTCAAAACTTTCTGCTGTAACAATCAAAACAGGTTTCTTCTTGCTTTTACGGAAGAACACACAGAAAACCACTGTGCAAACAACCAATATGAAAGCACCTCCCCCAAGAACACCAGCAAGTATATAAACCCATGTTTTGTCTGAGCTTCCATTGGGGGGAGAAATTACGGGAGGAGGTGGAGGCGGAGGTGAAGCTGGAGGTGGAGGAGGCACTGTGACTTTAGACGGTGGCTCCTGGAGGGGAACCAAAAGGGTAGTGAAGAAGAAAATGGCGGGATCAGGAAGCTGATTTGCTTCAAGAGTCCTCTCTGTATCTGCCCCAAACATCGCACTAATACCTGGAACAGTATCACCTTGAGCAATTGGGTAGCTCAACAGATAGCTAATTCCAACATCGGTTTGATTCTTTGTGGGACAAGCACATCTAAGAGGAACCGTAATTCTCATTCCAATTTGCAAACTTTCTGATGGAATACCAGGCTGCTGAAACTGTATAGCTTGACAGGTTGAGAGAGCTTGGAAGGTGCTATTTGCAACAGAAAGATAGCCGGAGTCTCCTCTCTGAATAGCATAAGTTGTGTTTACCTGATAATGGTCACCAGAACATGAGCAGTTGACAGGAACAATAACCAACTGGTTTGTTTCGAATGATGCTGTCTCAGAAACCTCGTTTATCTCAGCAATTTGAGATGGATCAGAAGACAAGAGATTAGAAATTGATGTAACATTGTTGAATGGGGATTGCGATCTGAAAACGAGATAACTTTGGCAACTCCTGTTTAAGCCATTACAGGTGTATCCAAGAACAGAATCAGAAGTATCTGGATTTGTACAATCAGCTGTCTTTAGTCCAACATAAGGCTGCTGAGCTTGTATCAAGCAAATACAACAAAACAACACGAGGGTGAGAAGAGAAATGAGAGAGAAAGAAGACATTGCGAATATTGGTTGTGCTGCCAAAATGTTTCTTGGTGGGTAAATATATTGGTTCTGGCAAACCATGTGGAATTGAAGATAGTCTAACAAGCCTGCATGCTGAATTTTGTAATAGGGGATTGGATGGTCGGCTGAAACATCCAGGTATACACCACCTCCAAGCTTGAAACTTGAAAGCAGTCTTCAGACACGTAACATCTAATAAATGTATAACATGGAATCACAAAGTTGACTTTGAGTTCGATGCAGAAGTTGAATTGGACATTAAATGATAAATTATAACAAAAAATATTAAAATGTCTTTCAAGAATCCATCCATGGGTTGACCAAATCCCTCTCTTCCTTACCCTTCTGTTGGAATTTTTCAATAAACTAAAGATGAGAGCTTTATTGCAGTGGCTGCCCGATTATGGGGGCGGTCAAAGCCGCCAGAAAGTTCAACTTTTCAACTATGAGTGCAAAGCCCATTGGCCCATGCTCTTTTCTTGGAGTTCGAAGGAAGGTCTATAAGTCCATTAAAAGGAAAATGAAGCGAGAAGGTTACAGACATGATCCATTCAGCTCATCTCTTCAGTTATAGCAAAATGTTGAGCTTTTGACTAAAGCAGTGGCTGCCCGATTATGGGGCGGTCAAAGCCGCCAGAAAGTTCAACTTTTCAACTATGAGTTCAAAGCCCATTGGCCCATGCTCTTTTCTTGGAGTTCGAAGGAAGGTCTATAAGTCCATTAAAAGGAAAATGAAGCGAGAAGGTTACAGACATGATCCATTCAGCTCATCTCTTCAGTTATAGCAAAATGTTGAGCTTTTGACTCGGCCAATGAACCAAGCTTCTCCTGGCTCTGGTGTGTCATAAACACATCAAATGAAGGAAAATTCAAGCAAAAGAACTTACGAATTTGATTGATAATACCCAAAAATGAAGTTTTTGCAAATGTTGGTGTATAACATCATGTTTTGGTTATTCATGAGTAAAACTTGCTGGTCTGCTTCGAGAATCCCATCTTTTCTTCTTTAGGAAACATGTTTTGTGTTTCTGATCTGTTTTCTTCAAGCAAGGCTATGTATGGAACAAGCATATATATATATATATATATATATATATATATATATATATATAAGGAGCAGCAATATTGTCCAGAAAAGTAGGTGAAACTCCCAAAGCAATTGCTTGAAAAAGTTTATTCTCATTTTGGAGCTTTAGTAAAGCTCAAGACAAAGTAAAAACAGTTGTTCTTCCAATGATACATTTCGAATTTTTTACGTAGCAAGATACAATATCGAAAAGAAGAATAAGCAAGCTATACAAAACCAATATCCAAAGCAATAACAATTACATTGACAATTCTCCAATCCTCCAATTCCAAGAATATCGGTTAGCATTAGTGAAATTGCAATTATCAGACAAAAGATGCCAGGTACAATCTCATCTCGCAATCTATCCGCTAGCCAATCAGGTGTAATGACAAATATGATGAAACGGGAAACTGCCACAACCAACAGAAATCATTATCAGAGGGGAGATGTGATACAGTCACATTATTACACTTACAATCAACTGATTTGTTAAAATCTTGTTTCTAACCTGGGAAGGTTTGAGGAAAAAACAGGTTTGAAGCAACAGCAAGAAATGCAACCCAGCAACCAAATTGCCCTCTGCATCATTAGGTGAGACATTTTAGAAATATATAACACTATAAAACAGAGGCTAATCAACCGAGATAAACGTATCCACAAGCACCTTAAGAGTTTGAAGAGCACGGTAGGGTAACTAGTGAAGAGATATAATACTAGGAGGTTCGTCTGCATGTGTGATCTCCGTCCTGTTCGGTTCATGAGTAATAAAAATCTGTAGGGAAAGCAAATAATATACAAATGTTTCAATAAGAAAACAGCTTAAGCAGCAGACTGAGCGTTTTGTTCACACACAATCCTAGAAATGGCTCACTGATGGAACTGAAACCTTCTTAAGGACAACAGAAATCATGGACAAAGAATATTTTGAATGAAGATGTTATCAAATATGCAGGCATACCACACACTACTTCTTTCTTATCCAAGCGCGTTCAAGGCATGCCTGACAATAATTGAATGATGAAAGCAACAGATCTAAACCCTCTTACTGTGAACATTTAGAAATTGTTTAGTCGTCCTCCAGTATACAAACTCTATTTTCATGTTTGCTTATGTTATAATACTCCAAAGTTTAATTCGTTCGAGCATTTCTCAAGTTTCTAGAGTCAAATGGACTTAATGAATGTTACATCTGCAGGAGTTCAGTTATTGCGTTCACCAATAATTCCCAGTTATGGTAGAATAAGATTACGAGTCCTCTGATGTTGTTTTACTTGTATGGGGTCCACATCTTATAGGCATCAGGAGAAAGATTTAGTACAAGAGAATAATACAAGTTTTCCAGCAAAATTTGCTTCCAAATAAGGTTGATTGCCAGTGTCTTTTCTCTTTACGGCAAATTATTTCTTTTGTATCTCCTACTCTTTTCTTTTTTGCTTATTTTGTTTTCCAGCACATTTGGCTCTAATACCAAAACCTTTCCCACTATTTCACCATCCCCAAAGCCTCCAAAACATGGCCTTTTATCTTATCCTTGTTAGAGTTTTAAACCCCAAAGCATCCTCACACTTTAAACCTTAAACACAGAAAACAGTAGCTGAATTACAGAAATCCTATGCAAGCACAGTAACAATTTGTCATCACCAGATTGATAGCATTTCTGGTTAAGTAGAATATCACTAAAATTTACATTACTTTGATCAATTCAAAGTTACCATCGGCTACAGCCAAAAACACGGCAGCCCCACCTATTAACCTACATAACCATTTATTTCTGACATCAGAAAGCAAACCCAAAACGCGTTTTCATCCGAAATTAAAGAGAAATAACTCATCTGACTCAATCATACAAGAAATTCAACATCTTTGATCCATTCTTTGAATAAAATAAAAAAACTACTTTACCAATACCATTAATAAACCAAAAAGAAAGAAGATAATCAATGCAATAATATGGAAATGGAACTTGATTAAGAAAGCAAGAAGGGGATTAACTCACAAAGCAAAAATGGTGCCACCCCATTGAAAAGCGGATCGAGCATGAGTAGCTCCAAAATCCGAATTTGCAGAGCTAGAGTTCACTTCCATCTCCATCTCTACCAACCCTAAAGATCCCATTTTTTTATTCTTTAATGTTAATCGAAACTTTAAAAAGAATTCTTCCACTGTAAAACTCCTGTCTTGTCATTCCACTGAGCGTCGGAAATGCGTTGTCGGATTCTAATGCTGGTTGGTTCATGGGTCGGGATATCCAGATTCCAAAGTATCTACCCACGGGAGTTCTTACAACATGTGTCCACGTGGCAGAAATGTAGTCCTTGGATATTTGATATCTCTGGTTCGTGATATAGTGCCTACTTTCTCGTACAGTTGAATTGAATTCTATTAAAAAAAAAAAAATTTGTTCTCCAAAAAAAAATATGTTTTTTTCTTCTTCGTGTGGTTAAGTGATGAAAATAAGTATAGTTATTTATTTATTATATTTCTAAATTATTATTTTATATAATTTGTGTTTTGCAAACATTTGAATTGCTAATAATATTACAAAGTACAATCAGTAATCATTTATTATTATTATTATTATTATCAGAATTTTTATATCCATATATTAAAATAGACTAACGTAAAGTCAATAATTTATATTTAAACATTTCTTTTCGTTGATTGCCTAAACTTTGAAATTTTATTTGACAAAGACGGTTAGAAGTCAAGGTCGCCCATCTAACTTTTCAAGCAAAGATAAAATTAATTCCGGTGCCTCCAAAACATGCACTTGTGAATCCCATGGGCATTCGAAAGTTGTAGTTGGAAAATCATAGGACAAAGCTATCACTTTCTTCTCAGTGCTATGCTTTACACACGACTTTCATAATGATAGAAACAAAATTGTGTGGCCACATTATTTTGGGTTGTTGTTGATTTATTTAGACATTAAGAAGGTAAATTTTCTATGTCTTTTAGTGTGATCTGATTTGATATTTTAAGAAAAAATAAAATCAGAAAATATTGGAATAGAGATTTTGAAGTGGATTTTGATATTCAAATCAAGATTGAAATTTCGAAATGTATTCTTACGATCAAATTTAATTTTAAAAAATAAAAATAAAAATAAAAAACTCGAAAAAAGATGAAAAAACTTGAAGGAAAGAATGATTAAATGATATTTTTTGCCTTCTTTTTAATGTGGATTCCCATATTCAAATTAAAAAACTTGTAAATGATATCTTTTGTAGGAAAGACTAAAAAAAGACGAAAAAACTTGTAGGAAAGAGTAACTAAATGATATCTTTTGTAATTTTTCCAAGGACAAATTTTCACATTTAAATTAAATTTTGAAAGAGAAGAGAAAATTTCTATAAAAAATGAAAAAAATTAGAAAATGACATTTTTTTGCCTTCTTAAAAATTTCTATATTACACATTGAATGTATATTTTAGTCACATCATTATTTATATAGTGCAGAAGACTCTACCATATATCCTTACTAATCACTCATTCCTCTTTATCGTCCGGATCTCATTTGAGTTTGTTGTACTTAATGGTAATCAAAATCAAACCACATGGGTTGTCTTTATTCTTTTTTCTTAATTAAAACAATAAACAAATACTAAAAACTCGGTTATTAGCAGATGCAACATGGTTTCTTTGGATAAAACGTTGGAAATAGTTTCTTGCCGTTGCAGATTGTTCACCAATGCTCAAGGTCACATCGATTTGGACTTTGGCACTAGCACCATTATGCTTGAAGGATTCGGAGGGGTTTGGATTCATCGCATTTTTGGGTGCAGTAATTTTTTTTTTTTTTTACAGAAGGTAAAATATTAAAAGGTTGAAAATATCTTTTTATTTTTTATTATTTTATTAAAATTATTTTTTTAATTTCATTTGAGTCATTGTCCATCCTAATTATCTCTTAATTGTTTTTCCTAAGAAAAAAAAAAAGAAGAAAGAAAGATCGATGGATGATACTTGGTTTCAAGTCCTCTTTCTTAAAGCTAAAGATAATACTGGTCTGCCTTTGACTGGCTTGTTTTCCAATATAGTACTTGACAAAACTTTCCTTTTACAGATGGAAATGATGAGGCTCTTTCAGATCAATTCGAAAACAAGAATATATGCTCTTAATTTCTCATATAATAAGTGCAACTTTGCAACCTTACCTTGTCTAAGAACAAAGAGAAGAATAATTATCAACAACACTGTACAAAAAGCCAGTTTATGCTTTATTAATCTTTAAATCTTCACCTAATGTTTAGTTTTATATATATATATATATATATATATATATATATATATATATATATGCAAGAATGTATTATAATATTGATCAATAATATTTTAATTGAGTGAATAAGTAAAAATTATAACATATTATAAGATTTAAATTTGAATTCAAGTAATTTTATTTTTATATCAAGTATTAAATATTTTCCTTATAAAAAAATTTTCCGAGCAGTGAAAAGTTCAAATTCTATATCATTTAAGCTGTAATTATAATTTACTTTTTGAAAATTTCGACTGAAATATTAAAATTTTGATTTTACTGTAATATTATCTTTCTTCCTCCACATTAATAGTTACTATAGTAGTAGCAGCAGCAGCATTAATATATTAATATTGTTTAATTACAACATAAAAGACAAGAACACTGTCGAATTAAGCCATCATTTGGTGAAACTCATGAAAATCAAGCACACCATTACCATCAGTATCATATACCTGAATCATGGCAGCACACTCGTCATAAGATTTTGCATCCCCAAGGCGACTCAGCATCCTTTGCAATCCTTTGGGAGTTATGCACCCTGAGCCTTTCTCCAATTCAAACATCTCAAACGCTTTCTTCAGATCATCGTCATCGGAGCCTTCTCTTTTCATAAGCTTCAAGAAATCTTGATAGTCTAACATGCTATCCCCATCCGAGTCTAGATCGTTGATCACCCCTTGAGCATCTTCATGCGACATGTACTCTCCAATGGATCCAAAGTAAGCTCTAAGTTCAAGAGCAGAGATTTTTCCATCTCCATCTCCATCAAAGCATCGAAACACTTCTTTCATCTCATCGTCTTCCGGCCTTCGGATTCTTTTCGGTAATACCGGAGAGGTCAAGGTTGAGCTAGAATTGGATCGACGGCGGTGAAGGCTTAACCTAAGGCTCTTGTTAGAGAACCATTTAGAACCCTTGGAAACTTTAGCAGTTGCCATGATATTGGAAGTGAAAAATCCAGGTTAACTTCAAAGGGAAGTTAGCAAAGATTCAAAAGCTTAAGAAGGAAAGAAAGCCATGAAAGATTGTTCACTCTGAACTCTGATCAGAGAATCCATTAGAGGAATTGCAGAGAAGGCATAGAAGATGAAACATTGATATAAACGTAAAATTTAAGTGGAAGGAAAGTGCATGGCAGTTTCCTAAAGGAATCCAAATTAAATTGACCGCGGTCCCATATAAATAAAAAGCCAATTCTCTTTATATGGCGTGTAAACCAATAGCGACGTAACAATTAGTTCGAATAAAGTTTCTCTGTACGTATATGTTTCTTTATTATATCGTAATTTTTTTCCTCCTATTTAATTATTTTTTCATTCAATATTTGAAATGAGAAGTGTCATGAGTTTAACTTTCAATGCTTAGCATCAATATACCTAAGCATTTCAATTCAAGAATTAATGTATATATATCTAATATGCAAAAAAGTTGGAATCACTTTCTTCGCAATAAAAATTAATATATATATATATATTCTAAATGTACGTTTAATTTATCTAATTATTTGATTTATTTTTTTCATTTAAGAATGTGAGATACTAATTTTAATTTTAGAGTGAAAAATCACGCACCGGTTAATCGAATTAAATAAAATAGTGGTTGAATGAAGAGATAATGCACCAATGACTATCATTTCTGTTAATTAGAAGTGAAACATATGAATGAATATGCTTGTTCTCATTAGAAATCTTTACATAAATTTGTAATTTCCTTTTTAAAAAATATACATATAATAATTACTATTGTTAGGGGAGAATGTATATAACGTACAACTATTATTATACTATAATTAATTAATCACAAGTCAAAATTATATAAGATTCAATATGAAATCTTACATAATTTTTTTTCTGTAATTGGAAAATTACAAAACTATGGTACAAAAAAAAAAAAAAATAGAGGTGAAATCCTCCCTATTATAAAAAAATTCTACAATGCCTTTCAAAAGGCCGAGAATCAGAACATGAACATTGGGTAGTTTTGTAAAGTGGGCCGCACACTGCTCTGAGGAGCAGAGCACTCCATTGTGTTTAGTTTCATGAGAAGTACGCTAATGGGCTTAATAATATGTTGGGTCCAAAATAAGGTTAAAATGATACCCAAGTCGATTTTTATTATTGAAATGATACATAAATTCATACGAAAAGAGGAATAGGTAAAATGGTAGCTAATGTTAGGATTTGAATTTTAATATGGTTGGATGTCATATTTTAAGAGTTATTATATGAATTAATTGAATTAAATTTCAAATTTCATTAATATTTATAACTATATCTAAAACTAATCATTTATAATTTAGATGTCTTACATATTATTTGTTTAATTTAAATGTGTTCGACTCATAAATATATTTGGTTTAGATTTCAGAATGTAGGATGCCAAACCTCAAGCCCATGCTCAACAAATATAGAAGGAAGGTTCAAGGATATCCACAAGCATGAACTCTCTCATGCTCTCAATCCCTAGATCACCTCTCTAACCTAACTCAACTCTCTCTTCTTTCCTTCTCTTTAACTTTGATAAATTTTGATTTGAGCATTAGGTTTGTTTCAGAATCTCAATTTTGGAGTCTCCTGTTCCTATTTTCTTCCTTGTAAGAACCTAAATTCTTCAAGTTTACTCACCTAATTTCAAAGCTTAACGAACAATGATTGAGGTACAAATTAAATAACCTCAACAAAGTGTAGTATATAATCTATATATAGTCTACCACAAAATATAGACAATATGCTCATTGACTCCCCAAACAAAATCCTTATCATCCTAGCAAAGACTATGGAGTCTGAAATCCATCACGGGAAGTTATATTAATCTTCCTAATGAAGTCACCAATAGAATTGGAAACTAAAGCCTGGTTTCCCTGGAGACCTAAATTCTGCCATAATCCTTCAGAAGAACCTGTCTGTCATGGCTTTAATTAGTTGTCTTTGTCCCCTCTTTTTTTATTCCTCACATGGAAGTACCTCGTCCTATGTTCGATCTTGTTATGTATACAGCTTGAAAAGTTGACCGTGAGTCTGTAACTGAGAATTTATAAATCCCAAAGCGTTGACAATCTTCAAACTCCATTGCTAAAACACCTCCCATGTGCAGTGAGATATTGATCCCAAGGCAAAGTAATTAGATTGTCAGAAATTGATCAATTCTCCTTCTGGAGCCTTAGATTTCTCCTAGATTAAACTGAACTGATCAATGTTGCATTTGGTCGGTAATAAAAGATTTCGCGATAACTCTCACAAACTGAACCTATTAAGATCAAAACTCATTCAAATACTATTGCTGATGGAAGATTTTCTACCATTTAATCAGCTTGGTTTGCATTTTGCACCGAAGTATACGTTAATTATAATTAGACATTATAAAAGAAATACAATTTTGAACCAACTTTAATTAAAAAAAAAAAAAGAAAAAGGAAATGGGAATCAGACAGGAGCGAAACCTGCCGCCATTGAAGAAAGGAAAAAGCTGAAAAGCTCCTTGTTTTATTACTTTAAAGTCAAAGTACTATATCAACATGAAAAGAAGATAACGCGTTTACTGGTCTGATTTTTAAGATCTTATAATCTCCTTAACTTTCTGTGTTCATTCTTAATTGCACATTCTGATGTTGTGCTGCCTGCAAACTTTGCATTTGATTTTCGAATAAAAACCAAAATACTTAAATAATAAAATCATGAATAAAAATCACATCAAACTTTCAATAAATAATATCTAACAATCTTCGCATCAATAAATAGTACATGAACATTAAAAAAAATGTTAAGTTTTTAGAAAATTATCTAAGTTTATATATGTAATATTTCATTCTGAAAAACTAACGGCTAAATCAAAGGCCAGATAATGGAGAGAAATTCCCAGGCAACTTGATTTATGTTTACATACCTAATCAATGGCTTCAATTTCAAACATCTAAGGTTAGGTCAAAACTCTTTGGACCCTTTTATGTTCCTTTTTAAAGAAGTCAATGGAAGTATTATTTTTGGTACGATCAAATGGAATATATTTAATTCAATAGCTGTTTCAAATTATCTTAAGTCTCAAACAAACAAATAAAATGAGAAGAAGAACGAGAACGGAAGATTTTGTACATAATTGACTTATCTGGGTCGTCTCCGGAGCCTGGAGGTCCTAAAATGAGTTTATAATAGAGAGAATATTATTCGGTAAACGTATACTACAGTGGATATACGGTGGTTAGTGAAGGATTTGCTTGACTTGTTTAATTCCCATTCTCTAATTTAGATAGAACTATATATTATAGTGAAAAGATATGTTCCAAGATTTCCTTACCAAAATATAAACAAAATTCGAGATTTAGTCCATTCTAATCATATAGAGTGTGATGTTATTTGTAAGACAATAATTTGAACCCTCTTATTATAATTTATTTTTTAAACTCCAATATAAAAAAAATAAAAAATAAAAAACAAATCTAAGAATATAAGAAGAGACCTTAAGTATTAAAATTTCGATTTTAGACTCGTTGAATATCACTTCTTAATGATCACACGAATTATTTTAGTTAAACCTAATATTTCACTTAACTAAATATTTTGGCTACTAAATAACAGAGAAAATCTTTTATATTGCCTTTTCTCAAAACATATTCAAACCCAAGGCCATGTGATTAAAAATAAAGAAAATTTTGAAAGGCACTGAGCTTAATTTGCGGTGTTAAAGGAGATTTAGGAATGATCTCGGCAGGGAATATGCATGCCTTGAATGGTATGGATCAATGGAAGAGAAAGTAAAGTAGTAAGTATTTTTAGGCAGTCTTGAACATGAGCTAGCTAAGCTAGCCCATCAATCACAATCATTTTGGTCAAAATATCAAAGTTAAATGTTTGGCTTTGGCAAGACAATGGAAAAACATAAAGCTAAATATCTCAATACCAAGAAAATTTTCAAATTTCACTAATAAATTAATAAAATAATAAGTATTCTTCAATGTATATTAAAAATAAAATATGTTTGTGAAATTAAAACTTTCAACTTAAAGTGTATGAGATAATTTGTGATCCTAGTAAATGATTACTAGATAGGGTGATGACTTCGCTACTGTAAAAGTATCCCATAATAAAAAGCTTACTCTTCAAATGTCATTTACTGCACGTGTATGTAATTCAAACTGTCTTAAATTCGGGAGAAAAATAAGGTGCACTTCACTACACCAGACATCATTGTTTTTCAATTTTTCACAATCAATGCCGGGATTTTTGCAGATTATTGTGAGAAAAAGATGAAATATTGATGTAATTATATCGAGACAGGATAAAAAACAAGAAGGAAAACAGGGAAGATCATGAACATGAACAAGAAAATGAAAATCAAAATATTTTGATCTTGTTTCTCTTCTTTAATAGCCCTAACTGTGATATATACTGTTCTCAGACTGTTGAAATACGATCTGCTGTATAATCTATGAACACCTACCACACTTCTCACCATATCTGAAACAGGAAGATCTTAATTTTACACTCAGATCTCTGTTCTCGTAAGTTCTAATGGCATCATTGAACCTAAAAATCTCAGCCCAGAAAGGAAAACACCCTCAAAAAAGATGATTTATTGTAGAAATATACCAAAATTCTAAGACTCCAAAGAAAATGGTGTTTGCAGCAGATCATAAGGAGCCCATAATGCATCCAAAGGACATGGCCGGTTAGCGTCTAGTCTCACCCATGGCTTCCCTTTCCCACTCCAATGCAACAAATTAACTGGACCAGGATGCAAATCCCTACACAATCCTCTATAGTTGTCTCCTCCGAGCCCGTGTTGGTTCCATCTATGATCAACGGGAGCTATATTCCCTGCGAACACAAGCAAGAATGGTGGCAAAGACCCTAACTCATAGATCCTCATTCTCTTTTGAAGCTCCATCCATTCTATAATCTTTGTAGTGTAATCTCCTTCGCGCCATCTTTGCAAGTCTATCACCATTACTCCGGTGTTGAAATAACAAGCTTTGCGTCCAGCGAATGTTAAAGATAATGTAGGGTTTGACCAGAAGCTTGGGGTGAAGTAGGAAGTAAAGTTGGCGTTGCAATACTCGGGTGCAGCTAAAACAGAGTAGTCTCCTAGTGGAGTTGCTGCAAGTTTAGCAATGTCGTCGACGAGGACGAGGTCGGAGTCTAAGTAAACGACTCGGCGGAGACATGGAGGGAGGATATTGGCGAGGTAGTTTCGGGCGTAGTTGAGAGGGCAGTCGAGTGCTGAGCGGATGGAGGTGGAAATGAGGCCCGAGACTGCAGAGGAATCGTATGGATAGATTTGGAATTTGAGGGAAGGGAAGGATCGGGCGATTGTGTGGCGGAGGTGATGGTGGTTGGTGGTGGAGGAGGCAATGAAATGGAAGAGGATGTTTTCAGGACAGGAAGAGTGCTGGAGAACGGAGAGAATGGCGGCCATTGAGCCTCGTAAGTAGACGGCGTCTAGTGTCATTGCAACATGAACAGCTTGATCAGAGCAGATTTCATTGGTGCCACTAGTGTCAATGGAGGGGCAGGTTGGAGAGTTATAAAACTGTGGAGCTTCTTTGAATCTTAGGTAAGTAGTGGTAGCAGCGGAGGCATAGGCAGAGGCAGCATTGGTGGCGGCGATGAGGAGGAAGAGGAGGAGGTGGTGGTGGTGGTGGTGTCGGTGGAGGTGATATGATGGGATTATTAATGCAAGCTTGGGCATTTTCTTGGTGGGAAAGCCAGGGAAGAGGATATCGAAATTAGACCGTGGCTTCTAACATCAATGATTTCTACTCCCTTTGTCTTTCAAAACGGGTTGGCTGAAAAAGGATGCTGCTGGGAAACCAAGGCAGAAGGCTTTTGAACCAATTGAAGTCTTTGCCTTCACATTTCTTTCTTCCATTTTTTAATTTGCTCTTTCATTGTCCTTTTTTTGACACAATATATATATATATATATATATATATATAAAAATAAAGTATTCTACAAAATTATTTCATTTGGTAATTCAAGGAATCCTAAATGAATTAAGTTAATGATACAATCAAAATTTTTAATTTTATTATAAGGTAAATGTAAACAAATAATAGTAACTGATAATTTAATGTTTTTAATCATAAAATATATTAAAAATATCGTAAATATATTATAATAAACACAAACACATTTTATAACAAAATTATCATGGGTTGTGTTTACGTATATTGATATTAAATTCATATTTATTATTCTGTGTTTATTATATTTTAACATATTTTATACCTATTAACTTAGCTTATTATTATGTATGTACAATAATATCAAAAATTTTAACATTATTGTAGAGTTCCTCGTGAAAAAAATACACTCTTAAGATCCCACCAGAAAGAGATTAAAACTGAACAAGTTTTAAAAATGCTTTTGGTAAGCTATTATAGAAAATTAAAAATGGAAGTCCAAAAATTATTATTTGTTTTATATTCTAATGGAGTTAAGTTTAAATATGGTAGCAAATCAAATCTTTATGGTATATTTTATTTTTATGTTCAAATTAGGTATGCTTTTCACTCATGAAATCAAGTTTTGCTGTAAATTTACTGTACTTCAAGTGGGCGTCAATTATTTAACTTGGATTATTCTCAAAAAAAATTGAATTGCAAGATCCTAGAATGACATATCAACGATTTGGTTGAGCCATCCATGTCTAGGAAAAGCTCTAGCTACCACAGCATTTTTTTTTTATTTTTTTTTTTTTTGCCTTCAATCTAAGGATTTGCATGTTCAATGAAACAATATGAGCAATAAATTAAGCATGTCATGTTATCAGCCTTGCTGCATCCCCAACCATTTATTTTTCTCCTTTACCATCTTTAATGACATTAATAATTAATTTGAGTCTTGTCAATTTACTGTAAGAATCTCTATAAATCATTAATAAACTATACATATATTAGTAATTTAAATGATTAATTTTTTGAATGCTAACAGTAGTTAGTATCAAACTCTTTGTATCATCATGTTGTTGATAAGAATGAGGATTAATTTTGATGAGTGTATATATATATATATATATATATATAACTTTTAAATTAAACTCAAATTATTCTTTTTATCTTTTAGAATATGATTGAAGTTTAAATTTTAGACCCTTAATTGCGAAACTAACTTCAATATCAATAAATTAACGGTTCATAAATTTTATATTCTTAATTTTGAAACCGACTTAAGAATTATTGAAATAATATATTGTTACCAATTTGAAATTATTTACATATTAGTAAATCAGAAAATTTTAAATACAATATAAAATTAAAAAAAATTTATACGAAGATGATACGGATTAAAATTTTATATAAATTAAATACAAATTTAACAAAAAATTAAAAAAAGTTATTGAAGTGTCAATATAAATTTTAACATAATAAATTTTGTATTTTACATTGTTTGATAAAATATAAATGCAAAATATACACAAAAATTGCAAACACCATATATTAGTAAAAATAAATAAATATAAAAAAATTCCCTAATTATGTATTTTTCTCCAATTTGATCCGGACATCTCGTGGTACATTTAATGCAGAGGCCTACCTTCTGTCTATTCGTGTCTCAAAGTAAGGAACTCAGCCATTCTAATCACCCAAAGGTTATTTCAAAATAAAATGAAAAGTCCACATCACATTAGTCTTCTGCTCCACACATAAAATGGAAGGTGGAATAGAGACAAAAAGAAAGATGCCACGTAGCAGCCATAGGTGAGCCCATAAAGTGCCACCTAAGCAGACATAGTTATCAAAGAGACAAAAAAATTGGGTCCCATTGATGGAAAGTTTGCTGTTTTAAAGAATGAGACATGGAACTAGAAATTGGTGGAAACTGCCTTCTCTAACTTGTGATTGTCACAAAATATGTGACCTAACATGGTCTTCCTTGTTGTTTACATGAAAAAAGAAAGAAAAATTCAGTTTGGGGTTTTCTTGTTTGCAGCAAAGAAATGGAGTTTGGCTATGGATTTTGATTCACCATCCTCCATAATAATTTATCCTATTTATGTGATATTGTATAATATGAAAAACCATTGCTTGTCATATGGGCAACAATCCAAGTGAAATCTTTTTTAACTTTTGATTAATTTCATCTTTCTTTCAAACCCTAAATTGGCCAACAAACCCTTCTCTTCCCCTCTTTGCTTATTCCCCAAATTTATAATATGATTATAGTAATTAGCTCAAACATTCAATTCTTTATAGACGTATCTTTTTCTCTCGGTATAATGAATTATTTTACTTGAAATTTAAATTTGTAGAATTTTCAAACTTTAAAATTAAAAATATAATCATTTAAATTAATATTCAAAGTATTAAAACACATTTTTCACTCTCGCACTCTCATCAAGATTTTCAAATTAATATATTAAAAATATTCTCCAAAAGATAAATTTATCAATATTGCTTGAAAAAGTTTATGCATTATGATTATCAAATTAGATCACCTTATTATATCTCAAAGAGTACACATCTTGGAAAAGGGGAACATTTTTTAAATTATCAATTTGAATTTTAATTTGTTTTCATTATGAATTTAATTTTTTTGCCAAGATTTAAAACTTAAAGGGCTAAGAATATAGTGAGATATCTCAATATTTACTTTCACATAAATGAGGTTTCGCATATTACAAAAGTAATAAAAAAAATGTCATGATCTTGAAAACTTGAAATTTGAAAGTTGAGAGTTGAAGCTAAGGTCCAAGGCTTTATGTTAATTAGGTTTGGCTCCAAAGCTATATAGGCAAAGAATGGAAAAATGGAGGATTATGTTAAGATGAAGACATTAAAAAGAGGAAAAAGAAAATGAAAAAGGGAGGAAACCATCCTCAACCATATCATTGAATAGCATGTGCACCCTCACATGCTCTTCAAATAAGTTATTTGCCCTTACTATAACACAGATGATGAAGGGAAATGGATGCCTCCTCTTTCATTATCAGAGTTTCATTGAAGGGAAAGGCACAACATGTGCTACACATGACAAATTCCCCCTAATTAGGACTACTATACATTTTTTTTGGGAGTTTGTAAAGTCTAATAATTAAAACTCAATTTATAAAACACTTATACAGAGTTAAAATAATGTAAAGATTCAATGAAATTATTTTCTATACTGTAAATATGTAATTTTTTTATAAAATATTTCATAAAATTAATTAAAAAAATGTAACATGGCCATGAACATAAATTATAAAACCACAAAAATTTTATTTGTGTGTATAATTATCTTTTATATATATATTTGTTAGATTCTTTCTTAACACCGTAGACTCCTTTTCTTTCTTTCTTCCTCTAATTTCTTCTTTGCAAGAAAAAGTTGAACCCCATGCAAACCTTTTCAATAGATTGCCAATCCTCTGCTGTCGGCACTGCTGGTCAGGTTTAATTTAATACGAGAATTAAAGTTGAAAATGAAATCGACTGCCCGCCCGCATGCTGAATAAATCTTACTTTGACACGACCAGGTGGCTAGGTTACCTATACAGTCCATTTGAGTGATTTCCAGTTCAAAAACTTATCGCAGAGAGGCTTAAATGCAGCACAATAAATTTGCTTAGGGCCCCTCAAAACTTACATATCAGAAGAAAAACTTACAATCTAAAGATACAGATCGAAATTTCAAGTCAAAGAAAGGACAGGAATCGAACCACACAGTGTCTCAGAAGCCAGATATATCAAGATATGGAGATCTGCAGCCCCAAGTATTTATTTAAACTTAACTTCTCCGGTCCTTGCTACTGATTTTGACACGGTTTGGTATATGAAATCACCATTAATTATCGATCCAATGTGAACAAGCTTATTGTTTTGTCTAATATTGCGACAGAACACCATGTTTGAAAATGGTTTCTGATTCAAGAAAGTATATATATTTTGCGGGTAAACTGACAAAACATAAGTGACATAATTGGAAAATCAATGGATTAAGTAAATAATAAGACATGATAACAAGGATTTAATACAACAGAGAGAGTAAGTTCTTGATGCGATTTTCTGAGTCACGACAACCTTGTACTTTCACTTTTGTGAATGTTCCTCGCGGTGATTAGTAAAATGAAGTACTCCAACGAACTAAAAGTCGAGAGTTTAAGTTAAAAAATAATATTTTTGTTAACACAGAAAAATAAATTAGGTATATATAACCTCCTTTAAAGCTCATAATGTAAAGATTTTGTGCATTGGGTTTTCTATTTGGCCGTTGCTCCATTGAACTAGAGCTTGAATTTAGCCAGGCTGCTTTTATGCTTTTACACTGTCATTAAACTATATATAGGCCTGTAATTAATTCCCGGATACTATTTTCTTAGTCCTATTCCCACCATTGTTTTGTCCTATAGCTTTTCCAGAATATGTAGATGAGAAAGGTTAATCTCATATAGAAACGGAAATGCCTTACCAGGCTGCCTTTGGCGTGAGGGTTGAAAACTTGTGGTCCATCCGTGGGCAAGAGACCCCTCACTGCTCGGTACAGAATTTATTCATATCAGTCATGTGGTAGGACAGTACCTTCTGCAGTTAAATTGCGGGATCAAGCTTTTAACTAAAACTGTGTTAGGAGTTTCTCAAGCACGACAACGGAAACCTAGGCAGTGAATAATCGAAGCAATGAATCCTAGTGCAAGAGTAATCTTTTGACATTGGAGCTACGTGCGGAATCAATAAGATTTCATTTTCCCCGTACTTGAGACTTGGCAGTTACCAATAAATAAGTTTCAGGAATTCCTATTACCATGGCCATTGTTCCATGATTGAATCAACTGAGCTATTACGTATTCCCTGCCCTACCATGTGGAAGGACTTGCTGTCCCAAGTGCTAACATCAGAACCATAATGATTCAACAAAGCTGTGGCTGAAAAGAAACTAGACATTTGAAAATCAGTTACAAGTTTGAACACGAGTGCTTGTCATGAGTGTTCTTGAGTATTAAAATTGAGTTAAAGAAATATCCGTATGGCACCAAAATACAAGGGAAGACACCTAGCTTTGATGAACAAGGAACTGTTGCAGACAGGTACAAGCATTCCAGAAAACGCTTGCTACACAACTTTGAAACATTTTTGGGCTGGCATTACTAGCAGCAATAATGTTCACTATCATTCATCACCATGTTAATGCAAGCCAGCATTGTTTCAGACAGCCCATTCGCAACCTATTGCTAAATGATGGTTGAATTTTTGTTCTATAAACTACATCCATTGTTCCTGTTAAAAGTTAAAAACTAGAGGTATCTGATGAATCCAGGATGTCCAATAATTAGATTACCAAGTACATAAATAAAAAACAGCTGTTCCTTGTAATGATTCTAACATGATTAACACATAATGATGACAATTTAAGAAAGGGGCATAACCCATATTACTGATCTCTATGTACTTTTTGTTGCAAATGGATAATTACATGATAGTAATAAAAAGAATTATTGTAGATAAAATCCCCCCATTTAAATATGCCCCAAAAAAGGATTTGATCTAATAAGCTACCTGATCATATGCATGATCATATGATTGACTTGATAATGATCTCAGACTTAAGCTAAACTAATTCAAAAAACTAAAATTAGCTTTATTAGTAAGTAAATCAACTGATATTGAGGAAGTTTCTATCATCAAAAAGGAATTTAAGAGAAGGGGAAGCCATAAAAAGACAAAAAGAAAAATGAAAATGGTCTGTGCAACAACATACGTGTCCAATATCCAAAGGAGAAACAATTTGCCAGCCTCAAAACGCACCAAAATAAAAAAATGTCATCCTTCCACCATTGGCAACAACATTCTCAGGAATGTCACCAGTTTCCAACTCGGTTGTTGGACAAGATGCTGGAAACACTTTAGCATTCCACTCAGAGCATTTATTTTCACATATGAAGATGATTAAAAAATTAGTTTTCCATGCCACATAATAGGCTATGCACAATCACTTCTTCAACCGCTAGTTGTGATTACTTACCAGCAAACAGCTATGGAATAGATGAACAGGCAATCAACACAATGTCTCCAAGTATAAGGAAAAAAATACTTCACTAGTTTTTATTTTGGAAAGAGAAATTAAGATTGGTGTAAGTTGTTGCTGAATCTAAATGAAACAAAAATGATAAAGCATCCTATAGACACACTTTTCTCAAGCCAAAACATGATGGCCAATGCAGCTCGCATATTTACAGACAACACTAAATAACCAGCACTGGTTCAGCTTAAGTTGCAAACTACTTCACCAATAAAGCAAAGCAAGGACCACAAAGACACCAATCAACAAAAGAGCATTCTTCAAAACGTTATCAGCCTGCTGTCCTCGGGTCCTTGGCTGGGGAAACCCTTGAGCATGACCACCATGACCTGTATTGAACCCATAAGGAAATCCTGAAGTTGTTCCATATACAGTAGCGTCTGGAAATCCATGAAACTGAATATTAAACAAGGATGGCAATAGGCCTCCAAAACCCATTGTGAAGTTACCAATCCTTGCAGTTGCCATCGGAACAAAACCCCCCATTAGTCCAAACCCATAATTGGCAAACTGATGCGTTTCTGGGGGAGGAGGAGGAGCAGTTGCTGGTCTTTGACCAGCTGGTCGGCTTGGGATTTCCATGCCCGGATATGATTTTGACCGTGGATCAGTCTGGTTTTTGCCCCTGCCATAAAGGGGAACAAGTTTTTCCTCCTGTATGAGGGCCTTGCAAACCGGACATTCTTGACAATGCGAGTGATGGTGCAACCATCTGTACAGGCATGGCCAACAGAAGAGATGACCACAAAGGGTAATAATCGGATCTTGAGCTAATTCAAAGCAGATGTTGCATTCGAAATCACCAGCATCATTAACATTATTAGTACCCGAGCAAGACGGACTTGGGGGCGGTATGCTTGTTGATTCCCCAAAACCACTCGCCATTCCTAATATACCTAACAGAAAAAATCAACATAACCATAAATAAACAAAAAAAAAAATCATGAAGAAAATACACAATATGAGAAATCCAAAATTTAACTTAAGGAATCAAATCACCATTTCAAAAACCAGTTCCAAGTTTTCTGAAAAACACTAGAAAATTAGAGATACAAATCACAACAAGACGATAAAAGTCCTAAAAATCGAATCTTTTTGAATCGTCAATCAAATTATCCCATAAACGACATTAATCAAAAAACAATACCCACAATTTAATTAGTTTAAAAAAAAATCCAATCTAAATCAGCATAACAATCAATTAAAAACCCAGGGAAACAGAATCCAAGAGATAGAGATCGCATACACGGAAATCAACAAAATAACAAATTAAGATTTAAGAATTGGGTAAAAATAAATAAATAACCTGAGAATTGAAGGTACTGACTCGATCAATTTTCCTTCCTTTTTAATTTTTTATGAAGGGTGGCGTCAAAGAAGAGCAAGTGTTGAACGGAAGTTAGGCAAGTTGGAGAAGCTTCGAGGGTTTTCGATTTCTTCCTTGTTTTTTTAGTCTATGCCCAATATTCTCGATTTTTTTATTTAAAAAATAAAAAAGAAAATCAGTTATTGGGCCAGTGGGGCCATGTTGTATTTCACCTAATTTTCGCTTCGAATTATCTATCGGAAACTTTTAAGTAAATCTAAAAAATTATTAAACAATTAAAGCTTAACATAATTTTTATTGTTTGATTAAATTACTAAGGAATGTCCATTTTATTTGTAAGATTTAAGCTTGATTTTATTATCAGTAATTTTTTTTATTGACAATTTATAAATTTAATATAAATTTTTATTAAAACTTGCAATATATTTTGACTCTGAATTCAAAAAATCTCTTCTCACTCTAAATTTTTTGTAGCAAAAAAAATTTAATAGTTGTTTTTTTTAGAAAAAAATTAAATTTAAAGTTTAAATCTTTTAATTTAGATGGACAGTGAGATTAAAAATGATAAAAAAATTATTAAAGATATTTATTTTTAATAAAATAATAATAAAAAATTAATATAAAAAATAAAATGATAATTTATCTTTAAATTTTTTTTATCATTTTGTGGGAAAGCCCACTGGTGTGCCTCACCTCAAATTATAATAAATAATAATTTTGTTTTAAAATTTAATATAAATTTTTTATTTTGATCTCCATTTAAATTAATAATTTGAATAAAACTATAAAATATATTATATTGTCGCGACCCAAATTTACAAAAATAACTACAAATTTTTCGCGAACTTACCACATTTCAATTGTTGGGCTGTGAGTCAATATCCCTCACTCAGTTTCATATATTATAAATATATGCATAACAGGCAATGCTTTCGTCCCAGGCACAAATATTGCGGAAGCTTATAAAATTATCATTTTAGAATTTAAAATTCGTTTACATTGCCTAACATATACATCCCCCATATAACATGACTACATCACTGTACACTATTATTCAGATACAAAAGTACATGTGTGCATACCTTGATGTTGCTGGATAGCTGTGTGTAAAAGATCGCAAGACGGACGCAGCTTATACACTCTACTGAAATGCTCTGTAGAGGTGGAAAAAATAATGGGATGAGCATAACGCGCTCAGTAAGAAATATATGAAAGCAGGTAGATAACCACACTATCTACGATGCTCATAATGCATGTTTTATCAACTCGTAAAACAAATGCATTTACTTTTCAAAACACTCTCATTAATTTATAAAGCAAGTAGATAATCAAACTATCCACGATGCTCATGATGCATGGTTTATGCCGAAAAACTCATGGCATTCACAAAACCATCATAGTAAAACACATAGCAATTTAATGCCCAAAACCGAATATCAAAACTCATTCAGAGTAAAATATTTCTGTGTTCAGTATTGAAACTCACTTTAAAATCATATTCTCGTTTCAAACGGTTTCATCACAGAAATCAAATCACAATTAGTTTCATCATCGAAACCAATAAAATCAGGTGAGACTAGGCAGGGATTTCAACACAAATCCAAGGGAACATTTGGCCAAAGTCCGAGACCCACAAGCTATCACGGATCAGGTGTGCCAGGGTGTCTCTGAGTCCGAGGAGGGGATTAGTCTATCCATCGGCTCCTATCTAAGGACTATCACAAAACAGAGCAATGACAAAGCATGCCCGAGTCCAAAGACGCAATCCTCACATCCCATAGTTGCACGGTACAGTGTACTCCATGTTGTCTACACGGTACAGCGTACTCCATGAACCACAGTACAATTACCACATAGTTGTAGGTGCCTGAGTCAAAAGCTCACCACCCCAACCAAATAAGTTATCAACCATAGCCTGTCGTCTCAGATCTAGTGCGAGCAAGTCAGTGTGTGAGGTCCTGCCTACCACAGGCGACCTCTCTGGGCCCCTGCTGCGACAGCCTCCTACTCAACTCGAGGGCTCCAGCACGATCTCAATCACAAATCACAACAGAATCCAGTGCGAGCAGTGCTCCAGCACGGTCTGTACAGATGAAATACCCAAAATCAAGTGGGAGCGGATCTGGATAAATTCACAGATCTCATCATAGCTCCAGCACGATTTCACACACACAAAATAGACATCTGGCTCTATTTCCCACCACAGTGGTACTCAAAACCGAGTGCAATATGCAAAACGGTACAAAACAAAATGAGAGGGAAACATCCCATCAAATCACTTGTCAATCAAATCATTTTTTTTTTGAAAAATGTGCAAGTTAATGCATACAGTCAAATCATGAGCCAGTCTATCATTTCAACTTCACAAAAATCTCTTTTTCACAGAGAAAACATGGATTGCATGCACTTTAAGCATTTCTAAAATTCCTGAGTCTAAGGGTATTTTCGTAATTTTCCCATAGTTGGGTACTATCCAGAAATTTCATATCTATACTCTATACGAAATTTAATTGACTGTAAACGACGATGAAAATACGTACAGCTATCTCTAATAGCTCCCATAGACCCCTTACCTCGGATCACGTAGTGTGACCTCTCTTCCCCTGTGCTGTCCAAATCTCGCAGTCCGGTCAACTCTCAATATGACTCTGGAGCTGCATTTAACCATTTACTGGATTAATTACACGTTTCCTACTGTATTACACATTTAATACAGTTCATTTTACTTAATTGGGCCCGTTTACTCTAAATGGGCCTAAATACTTTAATCGGGCCTTAATCCGTATTAAGCCCGTTTTCACGTATTATTTCCCTTCATCAGGGTCTATCGGCTCATTGGGCCTATCAATACCCATTGGTCTTCGTTCCAAACTCTTTGGATAGCCCGAATATCATTTACGACAGTTTATTCGAATTTTCGACTATAATTCACTAAATCCGAAATTTAATCCGAAATGCGTAAATTAAATCTTAAATACGCGTTAATCACATAAATTGTCGTAAATGAGCTTTACTTACCCAATATTGTGCGATGGTGCGCGAATCGGAGTTCGATCTGGCTTCCGTTCGGAATTAAATCGTCGAACTGCACAATTTCGTATTTTTCATTTCCGGGCCAATTTTCGATTAAATATAATTTAAATAAATTTATCAAAAATTAAATCGGCCACTTTTAACCTCGTATCGACTTACCCGAAGTCCGATGAAAATTTTTTTTTTTTCTCTCTCTTCTTTCTCTCTCCTCCTGAACCGGTTCGGACCGGTTCAGTCCCTTTTCACACTGAACCGGTCCGAACCGGTTCAGTGGAAACCTTGCCGTCGCCGGCGTTTCCGGCCGGTTCCCGTCGCCTCACCACTGCCGTTCGACGCGCCTCGGCCTGGGGATCTCTCGGTTGGGCTTGATCGGAGCCAAGCACCGCCGGTGGCCGCCGGATTCCCTTCTCTTCCCAGCGGCCTTCCCCTCTTCGATTCGCCGACGTCCGGCGTCGGTGGAGGGCGTGACCGGTGGCAGAAGGATCGGGCCGACCTCCTCTCTCTTTTCCGGCCGCTGGCCTGGGCGTGGGGTCGCCGGATGCTCGCCGGTGACTCCTTCTTCCTCACCGTCGGTTTGCCTCTGTTTCTCTCTCCCCGATTCCCCAAATTTCCAATTTTCTTTTTTTTTTTTTTTTTTTTTTTTTCAATCTGTTTTTTTTTTTAACAGATTTTTTTCTTATAATATATTTTTATTATTATTTTATTATAAAATAATAATAAAAATCCCAAAATTATCCAAAAAATATCCCTACAATATCTAAAATATCTTAAAATATCCCAAAAATTTCTATTAAATTCATTTAGTCCGCAAATAAATTTATCAGTCCGATTTTACCTTTTTGGTATATTTTTCCACTATTTTCGAGCTCGTTTTTTCGAGGCGAAAATTTTGATAAATTCTGATAATTTATATCTTGATCAATTGGACCTGAAATTTAATTATTTCTTCGATTTTTGATCAAGATTACATAAAATCCAAGTTTACAAATAACAATTTTCTAAAAAATGACACCGAATTTTCGGGTCTTACATATATACTATTCAAAAATTAATAAAGCATTTTAAAATATTAATTGCAAAATGTTACATGTTTGAGATTTTTAATATTAAAAACTAAAAAAGTACTAACTATATTACACATAAGATAATTGTAAATAAATTTTCAAAAAATTTATCAATCAAAATGAAATTTTAAAAAAAATTAAATCTTATGAAATTAATAGATAAATTTAATAAATATGAAATTTAATCAAATATACTTTTAAAAATAAAATATCAATTTACAAAATAAATTTTTTAATTTAATATTCAACTATCAATTCTAAAATTTATTAATTTAAAGTGATATATCTCTCTCTCTCTATTGTCTGTATCTTGGTGCTTGGTCTGACCGACTTCATTTTTGTAGACTGGACAGGATAGTTGGACTCTACTGGGTTTTTGATGCTTTTATATATATATATATATATATATATATATATATGTAATCCAATGAGACAAACATTTGGGCCCAAATTCATGACCCAACCCATGATTTTTTTCTTGATTAATACAATATAAAAAATATAATAATACCTTTAAACTCGACTCATTAATAATCGAATCAAATTAAAATTTATTTCTATTTTACTTTAAATAACCTACAATCGCAAATGTTTTATCTATACACCTCTAAGTAAAACTAATTAGTATGATTTATAATATCTTATACCTATTATTCAAATTAAAGATAAGTGTAGTATATAGATATTTGTTCAACACAAGTAAGTTCAATTTTTCTTAAGACTTAAATAATTATAAGGTTGGACATCCGTATTCCATAAGCATATCTGTTAAATATTCAAAAATAAATAAATAAATAAAAAATAAAGCGACATAGCTTGGATCTCCATGGTCTAATAGAACTTTCTTGTTTAATTATTATTGTCTCATTCAGGGTAGGTGGTGCACAAAACTTTTAAGAAAAACTATGATTGACTTCATGTAATATTAGTAGTATACGTTTGTCCAAATCATGCATACTAATCTTTCATATGTTTTAGTCTCATAAATCATTTTGTTTTTGCTTAAGATTTCGTTATCCAAAGTTTATTATAGGTTGACTCAAGTTCACTGTAAGCTTTTTTTGAACTTTTATACTCGGTTTGAAGTAAATCTGATCTTTTTAGGTATGATAAAAAATAACACACGAATAAAATATATAAAAATGATACAAATTAAAATTTTTATAAAATTTATATATAAATATAACAAATTAAAAAATTATATTTAAATTGTCGGTGCGAAATTTTTATATTTACAAAATTATATATATATATACACATTATTTAAACTTTGGAAACTTGGGGTTGGGAGAGTCATTCAAAGTCTTAACCAAATGTACGTTTCTCAAAACTGGAAAACCCCGTTTACTAAACGCAACTATAATTGTAAAGCAATTATTAATTTTGGCTTCATAAAGTTTTCTTCTTTATTTTAGTCTACAAACAACTGCCCAGCGTTGCTGTCAAATTCTAACTTTCATCCAGCCCATTTTAATAAGTTTTAGCCATCTTAATTCTTACAGCAGTTTTTTCCACAACCATTATCTAAACTTGAAGACTCTGTCTGTCTTTGTGGGTTGGTTGGGTGGAATTTATTGAAAGCTTCTGGATGATATATTAAAGAAGAGAAAAAAAAAATCAATGAGATATCAAAATTAAAATTTATTGATACGTATTTTTTTATATTTAAATTAATAATTATAAAAAATAAAAAAAGTTGAGGGTAACATACTCGATTATAATTTTTATTGCAAAGAAGAACGTATTCATCAATTATTAAATTAGATATTCGGATATAATTTGTTTAAAGATTTTTTTTTTCTTGTAAATTAATGAATAATTAAAGAATGATAGCAACAAGACAACACCCAAGAAGAGGACCCCATTTCATTTATGAGCTTTCAAAACATTAATTGTTCAAAGGAAATTGATTGCAATCTTGAAAAAGAAAAAGATAAAGGCTAATCCATTTAAAACAAAACACTCTTGGACAAAATCCAAGAGGATTAATCATAAGCAGTGATTTTTTTTTTTTCTAATTTGCTAGAAAAGTATATAGTGAATGTTAGGGTTCATGCAAATCAATGCTACATGTTCAACAATTTTAGGGTTCATTGGAAAATACAAAGAACATCAGAATTGGTTGAGTTCCTTTGATTGTCAGCTTTTTTTTTTTTTTTTTCTAATTTGGAGATCTCATTGTACATTTCTATGCACTCCTCTCTAATTACCCATGATTCCTACAAGAAACCATAAAACCAAAAAAAAAAAAAAAATGAAGTTGCCCATGAAGCTTTGAACTGTTTTCTGTCTTCTAAGATACTTATTCTAGCTGATGCTAGCTTCTTATAGACAATATCAGCATCTTTCCTCTCAAAGAATGAGATATTATACTATGATTTAATATTGATTTTAATATTATATTTTAATTTTACTGAGTTTGTCTTTATATTTTTAATTTTGTTGATTACTTTCAAGTTTATTGATTTGAAAAAAAAAGTAAAAATTGAAATGTTTTACAAAATATTTTGTAATCAACAAAATTAAGAGTATAGTGACCAAAATTTGATAAAACTTGCCATATGATGGTAAAATTTGACGTTAAATCATAATAAAATGATAAATTTGACATTAATCATTTAAAAGAATATCCAATTATAATACTGACCAAATGATTCATATTTTTAATTTTAAATATAAACATAAGGGTAACATAATCTAATCATATAATATATACTTCACGTTTTTTTTTTTGGACATTTGTGTCATGCATAAACGACTATAAGCTTTATAAAGGGGTTGGCATTGTTAAAATAATTAAGCAACGTGAGACACAAGAAGTTTATAGTTTAGGGTCCTTTTTTTGTATTTATTTGTCATTAGTATGAAGAATTGCCATGCGAAAGGCTTGCTTTGAAAGTTGAAGCCATGGACGGTTTATTTATTTATTTATTTATTTATATCATATGGAATGCGTTGGCCAAATAGTTCCTTTCTTGTCACTTCAGTGTTTTAAGTGTGAATTTCAACAATGGAGGGTTCTCTTCATGAAAGTACAATTTTAAAAAATAATTATAGAATATTATTTTCATATGTATCATATTATTATATTCAAAAAAATATATAAAACTTAAATAAAATTAAACAAAAACTCTTTCATGGTTATAAACGATAAAATTTGGAACTTATAAGCTAAGAGTTTTAAAAATCTCTTTTTATCATTGATAAAAATAAATGTTTAAAGTAAAATTTTTTATTTATTTTTAAATCATAATTCGTAGGGAATTACGAAAAACATAATATGAACCCAAAGTTTAATCTAATTTATTCATATTTTAAAAAATAATTTTTAATATATTTGAAATTCAAAATTTAATATTTATGCCCTTTTATTTATTCTCAGATTGCGATATTATATATATTAAAAACATAATTTAAATGTGCTAATTGAAATGGGCTTGTCCAAATTCAATTGCACGCATTATAATCGTGTAAAATCGATGGACTGTTTCTTTATCTTTTTTACTTTCTTCCTTTTTGACTGAACAAATTAAAGGATATTATTTGATATTATGTCACTTGCCATGCTAAACACACCTACTTCAATCATTACACATGTTAACTCATTAAAGCATGATTTACAAGAGGTTGAATGATAATTTTGATTCTCATTTGTCCAAGGGTAAAAAAAAAGTTTTATTTGGTGTATAATTAAATTTTGAAACAATTTTCAATCATGGCACTTGCTAATTAAGATTTTTATTTGGAAACTCATTGTATTTTGAATCAAATTTTGCATCCAATGTAAAAATATAAACTTATAAATTAGGTTAAAGGATAAAAAAGCTTTCGAGAAAAAAAATTTAACAATTAAATCTTTTATATTTTTTTAATTAATTGAGTTTTTATATTTCAATTTTCACTCAATTAAATTTTTTTATGAACGAAAACTGTTATGTTTATATATGATTTTCATTATATGTTATTAAATATATAATTGTTTCCGATAAAAAAATGATTCAATTAAGTGACAAATTAAAATATAAAAACTTAATTAATTGAAAAAAAACATAAAATTTTAATTGTTAAATCTTTTTTCGATAGCTTTTTAGATTTTTTACCTATAAATTACGTATTATTACTTTTTCCTTTCCAAATTTTAACAAACAATTATTAATTTGGTATTAGAAAATCATAGAGTTTTAGTCCAAAATTTTAAGTGAAATTTTCTACTTAATCCCCAAATTGAATCCATGCCTAGTTATTTTTTCAAATAAGTAAAAGATTTTATTTATTGAAAAGAAATGAAACCACAATGAAAACAAATCTAAACAATGATAGGACTTCAGAATTTCCTTAAAATTTGCATTTTTTTCTAATATATTATTAGTAAAAATTTTAAATTTTACAATTGAAATCAATAAAATACTTTATGTTTTTAGAATATATATAATAATCTCTTCATTTCTCGATTGTTAAATAAAAAATTTTCTATGGATATATCAAAATCCAGCTTACAAATTTGGTGTATTTTTTTTTTTAACTAAAAAAGAGAGAAATAAGATTACTATTCGCACGTGTAAGTTCATCCAATCACACGTGCAAGAAATGAATTCAGACAACAAGTAGTATTAGTAGGCTGACTTCATGGCAACCAGACATTGACGATCCGCTCTCTTACTCAATTTAATCCTCCCTCGGCCACTCTCAATCTCTAAAACCTCAACTCTCAATAAAACCATTGTTAAATCATGTGAAATAGCCGCCTAAGCTCAACACTCAGCTGACTTCTCCGATCATCTGCCGCCATGACCGCCGTCACCTACTACCTTTCCCAACACCCTTCCATCATCACCTTCCGGTGGAGCCACACCCAATCATGGGGCTCCACTTGGTCATTCCTAGTCACCTCCATCGTTCTGTACCTCACCATTTCTTCCCTTTTGCACCTCTTGTTATCCCTCCTCGTTAAACGTGGCAGGCCGGTCCCGCTTGGTCCTATCCCGGCCCTGCACAGCCTCATCATGTCCATTGTCTCCGCCGTCATCTTCGCCGGAATCCTCCTCTCCGCCGCCGCTGAAATCAAGGAAACCAGATGGTTCTGGCGCCGTTACAAAACCCCATTCCAATGGCTCCTCTGTTTCCCTCTAGGAACCCGTCCCTCAGGCCGTGTCTTCTTCTGGTCCTACATCTTTTACCTCTCTCGTTTCCTCCACATGTTCCGTACCATCTTCATAATCTTCCGAACCCGCAAATTAACCTTTTTTCACCTTTTCAACGACTCCATATTGACGATCATGTCATTCCTATGGCTAGAGTTTTCACAGTCGTTTCAGGTTTTGGCGATCCTGTCTACAACCCTTGTTTACTCAGCTGTTTATGGCTATAGATTCTGGACGGCAATAGGGTTACCAAGCGCTTGCTTTCCATTCGTTTTGATTTGCCAAATCCTGTTATTAGGCTGCAACCTGGTCTGCCATGTTGGGGTTTTGATGTTGCATTTCATGAAAGGTGGGTGCAATGGAATTGGAGCCTGGGTTTTGAACTCGGTTCTGAATGGGGTTATTTTGTTACTGTTTCTGAAGTTCTATGTTCAGAGTAGAAGGACATATGGCAAACAAGCTGAGGTGAGGGAAATTGTCAAAGACAAGGATTTGTGACTGCCATAGATTTTTTTTTTTTTTTTTGAACCATCAACTTCTGTAAACTAAACTATAATCAATGATAATACTATCAAGTTAGTAGCAGATTATATTCACAGGTTATTTCTCTATTCCTGTTGTCCAATATATACTTGCTTCTAATCTGATGTTGCAGGAGAAAGTCACAGATTCCAATCTTACCAAGAGAGTTGTATCATCAATGTTATCTTTAATCGAATAAGAAATCCATACAACTGTAGTGAAAGTTAGTGCTATCTTTATTATAAAAACAGCCATAATGAATAATTTTTAACAGAATAGTGTAATCAATTGCCCAAAAGTCATCTTAGTAGGTAAAATGCTACATTTGTTGTCTGGTGATGTTATGATTTCTTTTTACCAGATGGTGAAACATACAGTGTTTCCCATGGTAGATAGAGAAAGGAATATCCTTTGCTGGCTGCCTCACTGATCCGGAAGATGCTTGCGAAAATTGATTGTTTCGGCATCATCAATGGAATCATTGAGATTTTCCTGATCTCAATGTTTGCAAATGGTTGGACATTTAATATATAGTACACAGAATTGCTGCCATTTACAGGTTCCAATCTGCAGTGTGGCAGTTAAGGATTTGAAGATAAAAAGTGTGAGCTTGGAGTTTGCTGATTTCCAGATAAATCAAAGTTGAGAAGTTCAAGAAACTATGGTGAGAGAGTGAGGGTAGACAAACTCTTTAATTTAAACATGGCGCTGGAATTCTACTTTTGTCAAAGTCAAGGATTTTGGGATCAAGCCAATGAATTTTATTTCTTAAAAAAATGTATTAATTAATTGAATTTTTGCATTAACATCCGAATGAATGGTATTGAAAGGACTGGGTAAAGTTGATCTTTCCTTCTCTTTCTCGGGAAATTCTTTGGAGGATAAAGGAGAGGAAAATTCCTACTTGAAATATCTTTAGTCCATTGTCAAGTGCAAGTACCATTGAAACAAGGGTTGATCTTTCTCGTAGATAAAGAGAAGGAATGTAACCTGACCTTAGATTAGAAATTTGAATGATATGAAAGATTTGGTATCCAAATTCTTTTCTAGCAATTCAATTTGCAGTGACAAAATCATTTGGGTTAAGATTAGCCAGGTGTCACTAAGTATATCACGCAACCAGTTTAGAAAACTTTGGGCTTAGATTATAAGACTAAACCCATAAAGCCCTGTTGTGTTGAATCACATGGCTGTGGTTTGAATTCATTGCAATTAAAGTGGGCTAATAGCCTAAGACCATACATACTGGAAATAAGAAAGAAAGAAAATAGACGATCAAAATCAAAGAGAACCAACCTGTGGCTAGAAAGAGAACCGGAAAATGTTCATTTGTCTGCCTCTGCCTCCAATATTCGCTCATCTGCCGACATGAAATGGTGACCCTTCATGGAAATAGAATATGCTTGGGGGAAGGTGAACAAACCGGTTGGGATGATAATTGGAGATCATGTCTTCCTTCAGAGGTTAACAGTGTACAAACTCCGAAATCTCACAAACTCAACTCCATAAGATTTGTTCTTCGGGTTATGTTCCCATCAATACCCTATAATCTAGTTAAATTTCGTGAGTTAATCAAATTTGATTCAATATTTAATTTTGATTCATTTATTTTTTAAGTTGAATTCAAATTTTACAAAATAAAATTGATTTAATTCAAATTTGATACTAAATTATATCTATCCGTTCAATTATATTTTTAAATATCAAATTTATTTGCTCTAAATTTCAGGTTGCACGTATCCGCATTATATTTGTTTGTTTGTTGTTTTTTCTATTTCCATAAAAAGTGACAATTGAATTTTGTTTTTCTAATTGCTACACAAATTTGCACTTTTAAGGCCAGGGAAACCTCCCCTAGCAAGTAGGAGAATTTCCATCATGCTCTATGAATCAGAGATTATGCTCCAACCACATAATTAACCAAAACGTTCGGTGCCACTTTGATTTGTGACTCAAGTCTCCATTCCTTGCGGCTGTGATTATATTGAAGCTGAAGGAATTGAATGCAAAACAATCTGGATTTAGACCCCATCGTCCTCCTTCCATTGTACACGTAGAAATTTCTTAAACCCTGATTATTTCACCTTCTTTTAAGGGTTGGATTGATCGACAGAACTTGGCAGATTAATTTCACTGTGCTGTAAATTGATTACTTAAGAATGAAACAAGTCCCAAACCATGTTTCCTGCCATTCAGGCACAAACTAGAACTTGGGTAAATCAGGATCTTAATCTGTTAACAGTCTCAGGGTTGAAAAATGTGGCCGACCGAGTTTCCTGCCTCTCCTAGTGGCTTCTAATGAGGCTAAGAGAGTAGAGAGGACACATTAAGCTTGAACCTGACATGTGTCACACGATTTTCACACCTAGGCCCTTCCGATGCATGCCTCGTTCCTAACAGGTATATAAAGTTTGGTCTGTTCGGGAAAACCTTCCCCAGTTTGGAACTAACAATCGACAAGGCACGACGCCGGTTATCTTTGTCAAAACATGTGCTTTTATCATGTATACGCTGCTGACAGGATTGTGGGGTAGAATGATATAATAGGAAGAAATCTTAATTCAGAATTACAGGGTTTAGAAGAAAACTTTTGATTAGACTTAATAATTCATATTTGTATTTTATAAAATAAGAAAATTTCTTGTTAATCTGATAAATATAATTTTTTTTAGTTTATATTATATTTATATATAATTTGTATTAAATTTTAATCTATATTAATTTCATATCTTATTATTTTATCATGTTTAAAATTAAGGGATATACTTTTGATTTACCTAACTGGTTGCCAAGAAATGGAAAATATCGAGGTATGCATGCAAATCAATGTAATTGTGAAACACTGTTTAGATTTTGGTCAAGGTTTCTGCCCAGTCGTCTTGTGTTTTCAATGTAATGTGTTTCAAAAATGAGGATGTGTTGAGAGCGACGAATGAGGATCAAATTGCTGTAACGTTCACTCCACAAATCTCTTTGTCCTTTTCCAGGTGGATGCAATTCAATTACCTTAGGTTTGTTGATTCATTGGCAAAAATTTCAGCTATAACTTAATATAGTATTATTTTTTTATTGACCACCAAAAATATTATTCAATTTCAAATTTGGGAAATTAGTCAAAAATGATAACGTAATAAAATAAAGAGAATTTTTTTTATATATTAATAGTTTTATCTTAGAAAATGAAGAACGTAAATGTTGAAACTAGCTCAAATTCAAATTAGTAACGTGTTATTTATAGTTAATGAAATTTAAATATTTTATTAGTGGAGTTTATACATTTTTAATAAAATTTTTAAATTTTATAAGCGCGGTTAAAATTATAATACATATTTTTTGAAGAACATTTAAAAATAAATAAATAAAATAAGATATGTGTCATTATTTTAATATCGTGTGAAATCTAAAAATTTTATTAATAGTGTATTAAATAATTATTTTTTAAAAAATAATAAAAATTAATTAAAAATAAAATATATAATATTCTTATAACCAGGTTTGTAAAATTAAAAACTTCGCTGTCTATAATTAAAAACAAATTCTAAAATAACTTTCAAAAATCCTATCCAACGCAGTTATTATAATTCAAAGTTTCAGACTAAAACTCGTTCAAATTTGTAATGTGCACGTGGGGACTCCAAACTTGACTGGCTTTCACAATCACCTAAAGAATACAAATTGATGTTTCAATTGCATTAATCTTCCTATTTTAGGCAATTTTTAAATGGTTTAAATGCTTCCAACAGAGTTTTGCAAGCTTGCTTTCTTTTTTAAATCCTGAAATGAACGAAGTAGAATATATGGGATTAGAGAAAATCGGTCTCCCATGCATAAGCCAAAAATTATACGCATAAACAAAAGCGTGTTTAGATTAAATTGTTAATGTTATACAGGTTGTATAGTTTTTCATGCTTATGTTGCAGTTGTAACATTTTAGTTTTATATCGAAATTTAAACTTATACTTGTAAGATAGTTTTTTTGGAACAAATACGTAAAATTATCCGATCAAATCAGATAATATATCATAAATAAAGTGCGGCACGAAATGAGTTATTAAATTTACGGGTTTAGGATGATTAAAAATCTCTTTGACACAATGTTTCAGAAAGCCGTTTCTAATCCTAAAACAAAATTGTATCTCTTTCTATTCATCTTTGCTTTAGTATTTTCTATCATCATTGATCTAAACCACCAAACTGCATCTTTTCAGAATGATCAAACGAGGCCGATGATGAGACCTGCTCTGATGATGAATGTGGATAGAATATGGCCTTCAGCTCATTATACCTCTGGATGTCAAAATTGTGAGCCTTGAAGAGCAGCTTTTGCTTTGTGCTGAGCCTGCTCTGGTAAAAGCCTTCGAAAGAAGGTTCTTTGGATGTCCTGAGGAAAAATGCATAACCAGCCATGAAATACATGGAAGTCACATAGAAACATATGGGTTCCATAACATCCCATGAGAGTTCCCAAAAGGTTAGCCTCATGAACCCGGCTGTTTGAACCACCAAGTATGCTAGGCCAAGCCAGAGTTCTCGACGGACCATGGAATCAGCTTTTTGATCAATCATGGCCTTCTGCTTCTCCAACTCTAACAGTTCTTTTCTTCTTGGGTCATTCGGATTCGGTTTGGGTAAAGGAATTAGGCCTCCGAGAGCTTTTGCTACCTGTAATCAGAAAATCAAACACTCTTTTGGGTAAAACAAGAACAAACTCAACATGACAACAAAGGATTCTTTTGCATGTTCTATGACAACTCAAATATGTCACCATGACAAAGATTGACAAAATAAAAATTAAAAGTAATGAACGATGAGAAATCAAAAGCTAAAAAAATGCTTATGTCAAGTTGAAGCCTATCCTTATCTAGGCCATTCCATTTGTAATAAAAAAAATGAAAAATATGTTTTTGTCAAGAAGTTGGATTTTTATGACACAAATTGCCCAGAACCGTGTATGCTTTTCTCCAATCAAAGCCCATATTCACCCGCCTACCTCTTTCCTTATTCGTCTACAATTAAACTGAAATCAGCACCACCAACTTTCGGCTTTCATCATTCGTATGCGCTTCCACTAATAATTTTGTAGATATTCTCGAATCTAAAACTCCCAAACTCAGCCTACGGCCATTAAAACACACCTCCCAGAGTCATCAATTCAACCCCCAAACTCCACAAACTCAAAAGTTAGAAAAGTATAAACAAGTTTTACCATTGAAAGTTTACCCTTTTTATGAACACCCAAACACAGCCTACCCTAATGGTTAGCCATTAAAACACACCTCCGATAGTCATCAATTCATCCGCAACCTCCGCAAACTCAAAAGTTTGAAAAGTATAAACAAGTTTCACCATTAAAATTTTACCCTTTTTATGAATTAGCATCAAATTTTACTCTCTTTTTTAATAAATGGGTGGGATAATGGCGATGGGTGAGAACGATTCCCATGGCCATACTCCTTAAGCCCCATGAGATGAATTGGGAAAACTGAAAATTTTGTGATCTTGTGGTTACACTGTAGAAACATCGAAGGGCTTTTTTGGGTCCTTCTGTTCTCAGATACCATCTCAAACGTGGGAACCTTTTATACGTTTTTAGAGATCTGTCGTAAAAAATCCTGTCGAAAAGAGAAAACACAAACAACAAAATACCCAGAAAAAAACATATCAGTTTTCGGTAGCTGCCACTGAAATTCTGAAAAGCTAAAATAATTTGGAAACCTATCTTTTTTTCCCACCACCATGGATATGATTTTTATGTATGCTAATAATCTGTAAGCCAAAACAAAGATAGAATCTGATCTGCAGAAAAATAGATTTTCAGCAGATGATTAAAGGAGAAAAAGAAGGTTTAAATACCTGTTCGGGTCGCAAAACGACGATGTTTCCCAAAACGATGACGGTTCCGGATTCGTCCAGCAATTTCGCGAACTGCAATCCTTGTTCCGGATCCGAAAAACTTTCTCCGCAGATCCGAATAAAGTCCGAATATGAAATCCAGGTTTTCCCGGTCTCCCTCAGCCTCGTTTTCACCACCTCCAACTGCGCCACCCTTAACAACTTCTTCACTTCCTGAACCGACAGTTCCGGCACATCCGGAACGGCTGACTTCGCTGCCAAGTGCGGGCTCAAGCAGTCCAACCGGATCCGATCCTTGGAAATATCAAATTCCCTTAACCTCTCCATTAAATTCTCCCCCATCGGTAAGCTCCTCATTGCCGGTGAAACCATAGCTCCTTTATGAAGAAACCGCCTAAACATGCCATTGCCATTGCCGTTAACGTTACCATTACCATCTCCTGGATCCGGCGCCATAGCGGTTGTAGCTTTTCCCGCTTTTTGCGAGATTCGATTTTGAACCTTCGATGAGGAAATCCAGCAGTTAGTAAGAGCTTGAGAAGAAATTTTCGAAAAATTGAAAAGCTTCTCCGCCAAGGTTTTCTTCAACGCCATTGCAAGAAATGTCAAAAAAAATAAAAAATAAAAAAATAAAAACAAAGAACTTTAAACTTTTCTTTTTCAGGGAGAGTTGTGAAGATTTGAAAGCATTGCTCGTTTGCTGTTGCACAATCAATGGAGGGTTGCCCCTTTTATAGTATCCAACAACCGAGGAAGATAAAAGACAAAAGAAAAATTAGAAATTAAAAAGAAAAAAGAAAAAATTAATTGAAAATAACGCGAGATTTTGAGAGATTTGATAACGACATTTAAGAAGAGGGAAAATTTAAAGTCAATTTATTTTATATATATTTTTATATTAAAACTATGATAATTATATGAGAGTAAGTATAATATTAATATTAATAAATATAATTATGAGATAAGAAATATAAATATATGAAAAATATAAATTTATTATAAAAATATAAATATATAATAATAAACGTAAATTTAAAAAAACAAACGTAAATTTAAATTTAATAAATATAAAATAAATTAATATTATTAAAAATAAATATAAATATATAAAAATAAATATAAATAAATGAAATACGAATATTTATTCTCTTGCCATTATTATCTTACTCCCTCTCTCTCAAAAAGGTTTCTTTTTTTATTGATTTTTTTTTGGATAAAATTAAATCAATTTTAATAATTATTTTTAATAAAAATTATAAAAAACTATTTTTTAAATAAGAATTCGCCGACGAGACAGTGTATATATATATATATATATAAAAGTAAGCCTAAGGTTTTCCTTCTTTTTTTTTTTTTCAAATTGTTAGTTATAATATTTTCATTATGAAATCTGAATTTATTTTTGGTCTCATACTTTAAGGATTTAATGAAATCTAAATACTTTTGAATTTTCAAAAAAATTGAAAAGAAACATTTAGAAGTATTTTATATTTATTAAAATAAATGAAAATTTATAAATAATACACAGAAAAAAGCAAAATATAATATTCATATTAAAATAAATATAACAATAACAACCTAAAATAAGTAATACATTTATTAACATAGCATAACAAATATATATTTAATAAAAATATATAAATATATATAATATAATACACAAATAATATTATCTTACCTTTTTTAAGATATTTTAAAATTTGATGGTTATTTTCGTTTTTTAGAAAGAAATCAAAGCGGAGTTAATCGAGTTAGGCTTTGTTTTACGTAAACAGATTTCTCCTTCATATGTACCGTAAAAAATTTCTCATTAATTATAGATCAAATTGACAACTTTATTGGATGCCTTACGTTCTCGAATATTCTTACGGAATTATCTCCTTCGGGCAAAATAAATTGAAAATGATTTTTGAATTTTTTTTATTACAAAATAATTTTTGAATTGAACGTTGTGGTTGAGGTACGATAAATTGGAGATGTGATTTCACGAGAAAAAAAATAAAGAGAGCATGACCTAATCACCACCCTACACGTGGATGGCTAAAGTTGAACTACCAAACACGTTTGAACTGTCCGATCATATGAAAATTTATCGTTCGCGCCTCCCCTGATATTGACTTGCTCAAGCGTGATAATCACGGTTATCTTCAAATAAAAATATATAATTAAAAGTTATTTTTGAACGTGCGGTGTGAATAATTGTAATTAATTTTTATAAAATTAAAAATATTAATATAATTAATATAAAATAATAATATATTTAAATTTAATCACAATAATAAAAATAAAATAATCATTAAAAATTATAATAAAATCATAAAAAAAAATTCACCCAACATAACACGTGTATCTTACTATAGGCTCCGTTATGTGAAAAATTTTTTGTTTAATTGATTGTAACTAAAAGTTAGTTTGATACTATTATTGATTGACTGTGATTAATTTTGATAAGATTTAAAATAATAATAATAGTTAAATTTATATTAAATAATAATATATTTAGATTAAGTTATAATGATAATAATAAAATGAATAATAAAATTAATATTAAAAATATTATATAAAAATAAAAAATTAAATAAATAAAAATAAAATTATAAATGGCTAAGTTAAATGCAGCTTAAAACAGAGCTGAAATTTTTTTTAATTGGAAAGACGGAACCGAATTGATTACTGTTACGTTCACGCAAACGTGTCGCCACATATGTTGTTCTGTGTAGTAATAAAGGTTGTGACTTTTGAGATTTTTCTTGAAAGTTGTTTGCCATTCACGAAAATTCCTCAACAATTTTTTTTTTTTAATGGGTGAGAAACTTTTCGTTAACGACTTAATTAATCATTGCCATTCGGCAGATGTAAATATATATATATATATATATAAAATCTCTTGTAAAGAAAGCTCTTATTTTTTTATCTTTTATCCTTTGATTTGTCTTGAAATAAGTTTTTATTTCAAGTAAAAAAATTGATTTATGTAAGATGTTTATTTAAATATGATAGAGATCAGATTCTGCAAGTTTATATAGATAAATATCGGTTAATAAAAAATAGTTATGTGTCAGGTCGTGTGGCAATTAATGAAAAATCATGATCCACGTAACATGTATGCTGGTGGCAGAAGAAATATCTTGCGACAGAATAACCCTGCGACAGAGATCTTACAGTAGAGTATGTCCCGCGATAGACCTTTGCTCTCTAAGTCTAGCGGCAAAGTGAACCCGCAGTAGATCTCTGCGATAGAGTATACCTGCGACAGACCTCTGCATCTTATGTGTAGCGGCAGAGTGAGTCGCAGTAGACCTTTGCGTCCAAATCTGCGGCAAGGGACTTCGAACCTCTGTCGCCCGTAAGTACTCATCTACACAACGACAGACTTCTGAGTCTTACGACAGAGTATCTATGAACTCTGTCACTTGCCCAGACGCGCGTCTGGGCCTCTGATCCATACCGCCCAAAACCATACAGTTTTTGATACAATTATTCATAAGCCCTGAAAAAATATAAAGTCCGACCAAAAATATCTATAAATACTCAGGTATGATCAAAAAATCCTAAGCTCTATTTTTGTTTATTGAAACTCTGTTTAAACATCTTTCTGACTTAAACATCGGAGTGTGCGCGCAGGGACAGATCCCTGCGCCTCTCTGACCTTTATTATTTTTGCAGAATTTTCAGTATACGTAGAGAAGACAGCAGAAAAGACCACATTAGCTTCATTCAATCATTGTTATTCAGTACAACAACAAAATATAAATTAAAAATCAAATGACTTATTATTTCAATAAAAATTAAGAGTTAAGTTTTTACTTAAGCGGAAATTAGAAGTTAAAAATATATCCTGATATAATAAAAATATAGAAAAGCTTATTTAGGTAAATTAAGAATATTCAAAGAATTTTTTTTATTTTATAAAAAAATATTACACATTATAAACAACTTGACAGTATGCTGTCTCTGTGCAAAATCATTTTTAATCTTGTCCACTTTTAACCCTTTTAATTTGGTAATGAAATAAGAATACTTATTTCTTTACAATATCATCTAACTCCCTCCCTCCCTAAATGATTGTTTTTATTGACTTTTTAGATGAAATTAACTTAATTTTGATGATCATTTTTAATAAAAATTATAAAACTATTTTTTAAAATAAGATTTGTAAATTTTGAGTTTCAAATTTTTTAAAATTTTAATTCATATTTTATGAATAAGGGATGTGAATTGTTTTTATAGGTTCATAAAAAGTATAATGGGGAAGAAGGAACCGAATATTGAATATAATTTTTCATAAAAATAATAATAATTATTAAGTCAAATTTTAATTTTTTTTTCATAAAAAAATGAATTTTTATTAATGCTAAAGACAATAGAACTCATACTTCAAGTACAATATGCTTAAACATACATGAGACAATCCAACCAATTATCCCTAGGTTCAAGTACAAAATGTTTAAGCCTTGATTGTTAAAGGATGTGCATTATTAAAGTATTTCCTTTAATAGAGATTTTTATTTTCTTTTGAAATTAGTCTCATCAAGCTACTGGAAACATATATGTTACTCTTAACAAGTTTGTGTTCTTTTAAAATTGATAAAAATATAAGCATATCGTGAAGCAACTTCTAGATTTCTAAATCAACTCTGATTCATTTTGAGTTTTATTTAATTATATAATGATTTGTTAATTATTGATTATATTTTATTTTTTTATGTGTATTAAAATTTATTTGATTATAATTATAATCTTACTAATATATGGAATTTCATAACAAAATTGTTAAAATCTTTATACATGTACTATGGCAAAAATTTGTCTCTATGAAAAAAATATAAATATAGTTTAGTTTAGACTATTTTTTTGTTCATAGTTTAAACTATTTGTTATATGATCAAATTATTTAATAAAATTAAAAGTGAAAATAATTAAACAGCAATTTTAGGTAATAGTGAATGTTAAGTCAGATTCCATTAATGGATATAGCCAATTTGATTCTGGCTATTTTAAATATATTAGTGGTGGGACTTTAGCTATGGAAATAAATTACAAAATTCACAAGGTACTTAAAAAGAATTAGATAATTGATTTAAGCTCATCATTTTAGCTTGTGTATTATGAAATAATTAGCAATAAATGGCGAATGGAATATAATATATATATATATATATATATATATCTTTCTTGACGATAATTTATGTAAAATTATTTATCGTGTATGATAAGATGTCGGAAGAATAGTTCTAGCAAAATAATTTTCATGTCTCTATCACACAATAGATGCATGTGGCTGTCCATCTAACTAAGACGAAATCATAGTATGAGTGCCGTATAGTTAATTTGATCTATTATTGAAACCTAATTAACATTAATTTTCCATATTTATTAAGTAGGTTTTTATATTTTTATTGTAATCAAATAAATACTTTTTTTTAATTTGTGTCAAGATAAATCTTTATTTTAAGTAAAAAGATTAATTTATATTTAATGTTTATTTAAGTAAAAGTTAAAGATTGAGACCAATGGTCGAGTTGTGCACTGTTGAGAGGGTTTCACCTGAATATCATTTTCAACCCAAATAAAATTATTAGATTAATTTCAGACCGTAAAAAAATGAGTATATATGTCACTACAAAAAAATTAAAATTAAGGCCTATATTAAATACAAATTAAATATTAAGAGCTTGTCACAAGATAATTTTTATTAATGTTCATAACTTTGGATTCACAAAGTGTAGCTAATAATAATAAATTTCATTTTAGATCCATAAAATCATCGAAATTTTGCATTTTGATTGAAAACACGCATGAACATAATAAATCGAGAGTTTTTCAATTTGTGAAAGATTTTACATGATCATCTCTATCATATCTTCCAATTGTCAACTTAGAAATCAAAATTGATGTCCCCATTAAGAAACATGTTTTCATAGGATTTTAATTATCACATTGAGAAATCTTTCACTATGATAGCAAAGGCATTATGTAAGCAATAACATAATCATAAATAAAATTCAGAAAATTCCTTGACCATATTACATATGAGTTGGTAAGTTAATAATGTCTTAGTATAGGCTTCTTTGAAATTCTAAAGCAAGTTGAAACTTTTTTGACCAAGATACTGAAGCCACAGGCGTAAGCAATAACATAAGCATGCATAGAGATCAAATCAATGACCTTAATGGCCAACATTTTTGTTTAGTGAAGAATTTAATAATTACTAGAATAATTATAGGCTTGTTTTATTGCTTAACAACATTACTTAATTATGGCATTGAAAACTTTCCATAAAGTAAACGGAGTGATTAATGCAAGATGATTTTCATAATTCCCTTGATTTTTTGTTTGAGCTTTTGCAAGATAATTTATCGTGTATTGCAAAGTTTAAATCAAATTGATTTAAAATAGCAATGGTTGCTTTTTTCTTTTTCTTTTTTCTTTTTTTTACTGATTAAGTTCAAAATTTAATTTTTTTTCATTTTATATTTTGTATCTTCTTATAGCTCATATTGTATAAACGGTTTTTAATCATTCTTATGCAAAAAAGAAAAAACTAAACGGATTAATTACATAAATGATTTGATAACATAACCGTATTAATATAATAAAATTAATAAACCATTTCTTTAACTAGCTAGAATTGTAATTGAGTTGAGCCGAGATGATTTAGTATTATGTTTGAGTTGGACTCAATTCAAAATTTTAAAATTTAAAACTTAATTCGAGCTTAATTTTTGAAACTTGAATTCGACTCAACAAAATACTCGAGTTATTCGAATTCGACTAGGCTCGTATTTGACGCAATAAGTTCAATTTTGTCAATTTTCAACCATATATTACAAGGATAAAATTGTAAATTAATAATAAAATAATAAAATATATGTTAGAAAAAGCTCGATTATGCTTGCGAACTGTTCAAGTCATGTATCAAAATGTTCAAATTTGGCTTGACTCACTACTCGAATAGCTTGAGTTCAAATTTGATTCGAAAATAAACAGGTCAAATTCGAATAATTATCAATTTGAACTCGAATAGTTTAAATGTAATTTAACTCGTTTACATTTCTATTCTTATAAGTAATAAGCTCAAATTATTGTATACCAAAATACACACATATATATAAAATTAATGTTTCCAACTCTAATTAAACTGCTAGAGTAATAATTCCAGGAATTGATGTACTGTTAAATATCTAACATATATAGTAACATAGTGTTTTTTCAAGGGGTGTAGCATTTCTAGACAAGAATCTTAGGGTACATAATAAAGAAGATGTGAAGTGATGCTTGAAACTTGTGACTCCAAGGACCCAAGCATCTTCAGTTAACTTCACAAACTGCCATGACTCAGAATTTTAGTTACTTCCATCCACATATAATTGATAGATCGATATTCCTTTTCTTGAGATAGAAATAATAGACATTCCAAAGAATATTAATGGTGGTATATGTCCATCATTTGCACATCTACTAATAATGCAAGATTGGATGCTCAAAAGCAAGATTTACGCGATTTCTACCCCAATTTCTCCCAACTTGGTACAATAAAGCTTTTTATCAATTTCGAGTCTCTAAATTTAGATTTGTTAAATTCTTTCACATTTTTTTTTTGAAAATATGATTATTTAAATTAATATTTAATATTTTTTATTTATTTTTCAATTGGTCAATTTCAGCCCAAAAGGCAAGTGCTGTGGACCGTTGAAATTTTCAAAAATGAAATAAAAAGAAAATGCAAAGATGGACTCCACGAATATTGTGTTAAGAATGGTAAAATTCCCTCAAAAGTGTCTACTAAAATAACAACTAAATTTCTAAAATTGGACTTTAAGCAACATCACTAGATGGAAAAGTAATAACTAATATCTTGAATGAAATTAGAAAGATAGAAATCAACTCTAATGCTCTGAAAATTGACCATTATCAGAAGGCTGAGAGTAGAATGTTCCCATTCCCTTATTTGCTTCTCATTTTGGTTTGGTCTAAATAAGTTTGGAGATCCAAAGGTTTGGTGATTTTTATTCCAAAAAAAACTTTGCAAATATATATTCAAATCTCTACTTATAATATATCATAGTAAAATCTTATAATATCTCAATATGATTCAATCGATGATTATTTTGATATCCTTTGTAAAGACTAGCATCCAGCCTTTAAAGCATTGTCTACATTGGTCAGTGATGGCTGCTTATTTTGTCTCAAAATAAGTGATGGCTGCGAGGTGAGAACGAGCGAATTGCAACAGTTGGAAGGCACGAGCGTGATCTGACATACTGACAACAAAACTCGACCGGTCTTCAATTTTTTGGTGTGAGCAATTCGGATTGTTAATATTATCCAACCTTATTATCCATCTGCCGCACAAATTCTTTCCTTAATCTAGAGCATATAATTCTCGGTTTCTGTTCATGTAAATTACAAATACGAAAACGACAAAGACATCAGATCGAAGGATACCTCAACGTGCAAGAAAATAACAATAGACGGCATGTTTTATCAGCAGTGCAATTATGTTTCAATAATGTTCAAGCTCGCCTTTAGCATATATTCTTTTTGGAAAATTATTGCCCTGACTGCATAAATAAGATGTGGATTGTGGGCATGGGGCTTGGGTTCTTCTTTCAATTGTTTTTCTTTTTGGATCACTGAGAATTTCATCAAACACTTATTTCTTCTGCAATGTCAATGCCAGAACCTTGTTTTTATAATAAGCATGGAAAGTCCTAAGAGACAAAACACAAAGGGCTCCAATCAATCCCATTAATAGTATTAACTGAAGCTTATGAAATACCAAAAACAAAGTTATGTTGGCAGAAAAATGAGGAAAATTTTGGAATTTAATTGGTGAAGGAAACTGATATAAAGATATGCTTGGTTTATTCAAGTTTATATGGTATGTGAAAACTGATGAAACATGCATGATTTGGATGACTATGAAGGTTGCTTGCATCTTCGTAATTTGTTAGGTTTGCTTAACATTAAGAACTGCTGCTGACTGTTTTGAGCAAACACGCCAATAAAAAATAAAAAAAAAACAAATGTATTGCTATTGATCAATTAATTAATCATTAAAGCTTGGTCAAATGTTTAGTGTTGTTTTGATTCTGGGGCATGGGTATGGATGATGAGTCATGCAAGGAAAAGCATTGCTTGCCAGCTTAGCTAGCAAAATTTTAATTATGGCATAAAAATTCAATGGTTAACAAGAGTTCCTACTTTTGCAAGCTTAATTGCGTGTTATTCATCATACTTTTACAATTGAACATGGATACTTTCAGGTTTTACTAATTTGCTTGATTTTAGAATCATCTTCAGAATGCACTCCCCACGTTCTTACGATGCAATCAAGAATTATTTTGCCATATTTTAGCTTATAGATTAACAAGAAGATTAGAATGCCTGTTTGCAGGAGTCTTATTAAAATACTTGCTTATGTACTTCAAGAGGATAAGCTGTTCCAAGTGTTTTCTCTGCTTAAATATGACGAATTTTTCAGCAAAAACAGGCTCATTTCACTGTTCCATGGTCAAACAAGTTGCCTATAACATGGATACAGTCATCGAGAAGATGATTCAGGCTTGGCACGAACTGATTTGGAATCGTTATCTCTTAAAGGTAAGAGAGCTATGAATTGGATGATAATCTTGTCATTAAACTGACTCAGCATCCCCTTCCTTTGAGCTGGCTTAGATTTATCATATATGTTCTTCGCTTGAATTAATCTTTGGTTTAATTATAAACAAATACTAACCATATACTAAGAGTATGCATATAGCCATTGAGGAAGCTTAAAATGCTTGAACATTAAAGTTTTTCAGGGAATAGATACCTAATGCTTCCATAATCAACGACATTTGCCCTTGTGTTGTGACAATTTGACCATAATTTAATGTCACTGACAATATAAGCCATTGGATTTCTTCATTTCTATTCAATCATGTTCATATATCACATGTAATGAACTGCATAATAAAACTTGGTTGTCTTCTGTGCCATACATATCTTAATCATATATATATACCAGTCATATAGTATATTTCAAAGATTTGAAAAGGCAGTACAGCATCTTCCATATACCTGCAGTTCAAAGTGCTTGTCCTTGGGTATAAGTTCTGATGTATAGCAAGAAGGCTTTAACCTTTTATTTGGAGCATCTTTATTTCTAGTCATTATGATTGGGAAACTGAGCTGAAATAAATTGATTTTGTTGTTGTAATTGTAAAATATCAGCTATTGCAGTCAAGCGCATTTACAAGAAGGTTAGTCAATGTATTGATCGTCAACAACCACAGACCATAGAAACCTTTGTAGATCACTATCATTTAGATTACATTCAAAATGTAACACAAAGTTCAAGATGTTACCATCATAGCATGAGGGTCCTCTCAGTATGAGCAATACAGAATAGATTCAATCTGTGGACCAATTGAATACTTCTGGCCACTCTTGCCATGTAGGTTGTTAGTAATCTTCAATTGGAAGCCCTCCCCAAGCAAATCATGATTACACCATACGTGGAAGCTTTCCTTCAAAATGCGTCTGCTAATAAGACCTGACAAGTTTTTCAAGATACAACACCCTTAGCAAATAGAAGGTCACATATCTTTTCCTCGACGGGAATAGATTCCCTGAAATAAGCATCCTTCTGCAGGCTTTTCTTTTCCTTCCTATAGGTTTCTGCTTTGGAGACTCTATCAAGTTTCTCAAGACCAGCTAATAGAACACAGTACGTGCCGGATGAAGGATAAATCCCTTTCCTTCGCATGGTTTTGTATATTTTAAGTCCTTTATCAGCGGCCCCTGCAGCAAAGTAGACACCAACCAAAGCAGTGTAGGTAGCAACACATTTCTGATCGTCAGGCAGTAAATTAAAAATCTTTGCAGCACAAGTGGGCCTTCTAGCACATCCAAGTCTATAGATTAGGAGCGAACCTAGATAAACTCCAAGAGAATGTCCAGCGCTAGTCATCTCCGCAACAATCTCCACTATATCAGTAAACAAGTTTGATCTTATTAAACTGCCTATCAAAGTAAGATATGCAGTTCTCTCAAGATTTATACCCGTTTTCATACTGTATTTGAAAGCCAATAAAGCACCATCCAGCCTAAAATGGTCACAATTTATATGAATGATGGCAGAGATCATTTCAGAGTCCAATTGTATGTTCTTGTCCATCAACTCGGTAAGTAAATTGTCAATGGCAAGAAGATTTTGCTTTTTCAGAAGAACCCACACTAGTCCTCTGTCTAAACTTAAAGTAGCTTCAGAAGCATTTCCTTTATACTCAACTTCTCTTTCATTGCCAATGCATTCAACAGAGATACGAGGATGAACTTGCCTGAGGAGGACATTGCTCTCACCAGCAACTTTAAAAGTTTCAAGGGCTTCTAGAAATATGGGGTACCGAAGGTGAAGATAATTTTCTTTCATGTACTGAAGGATTTGAATAATTGCCCTTGTCTCCCCTGCTTTGCAACATTTCTCAACCAAAATATTGCATGCAGCCTTATCGGGCTTAACTCCAGCTTCTTGCATTTTGTTGAAAATCTCAAGGGCTTCTTCATACTTGCCTGGATCCACCAGAAAAGGATAAACATCTTCCTCGTAAACATGATTCTCCAGAAAAAATAGCTAGAAGCAATTAATAGTAGCTTTCATCTTTCTTAAAATTCCAAACCACCCAAAATCTACATGTATACAAATTATACAAAGGAATACTTCTTTTTCTGATCAAAGACAACTATTAAGAATTCAGATATAAGCTTTCACAGTAATTGTACTTAGTAATCAAATTACGAAAACTGCAAAATAAACAAGATTAAGAGCCTATGAATGCAACTCATCACTCTGTTTAGGCGTACCCTAAAGCTGTGGTTTTCAAGAGTTTTAGATAATCTGAGTTTCAACCAATAGCATGCACTGATATGAAGCATGAAATGACATAATGCTAAGCCTCGTAGAACTATACCCGAGGAACTGAGGATGGTTGTATGGATTAGGTCCCTGTTTTACAGTTTCCAACCAAGTTCTCTTATGTTCTCTTACTTTCTCCTACCCTGTCTTGACATAGCTGTTTTTTCATTAACTTGAAATCTATCACATGTCTTGAGCCAAAGAGTATTAAAAACAGAACATGCATTCCTCAATGATTAAAACATACAATGCAATGAACTTGGTGTGCCAAGGTAACAAAACGGAGTTTATATCTGATGCACTGTTAACATGTAATTCTATACACAGTAAGTAAATTACAACTTGCGACCTCATTATAGTCTAAAAATTGATGAATATTAATTTTGATGAAGTGGCATCAAATTATAAACACTAACAATGTAAATCTTAAGCAAATGCGCAGTTGTGCATCCTATTTAGACAATTCAACAAACAGGAAGACAGCAATACTCAAACAAGTCATTCATCTACTTACCAGCCTCAAAAAGATACTCCATCAGCACTGTGTAAGTATGACAATTAGGAGGAATCCCAGACTGAAGCATCTCCTTATATACAGCAGTACCTTCCTTAACTCTCTTATTATCAAACAAAACTTTCATATAAGCCGTATATGAAACAACAGTCGGAAAACATCCTTTTCCTCTCATTTCCTCCCACATTTCCACTGCCCCATTAACATCTCCACTCTTTGAAAGCCAATGCAAAATCGAAGTATAAGTAACAGTATCAATTTTTAAGCCATTTTCCTGCATTTGCTGATACAGATACTTCATTGATGAAACCCTCCCAGCTTCGCCAAAAATGTCTAGCATTGTCGTGTAAGTGAACTGGTCATGCTTAAAGCCTTTAACTTTACCAGCCCAGTTGAAAAAAAGCCATGCTTTTTCCATTGGTGGGTGAGTTTTGAGGACTTGGTTGACCGTAAAAGAGTCCCATTTGATGGGTAGCTGTTTGAGTTGGGTTTCAGCCGAGTCCCAAGTTGAGTACTTGAGGATCTTGTAAACGTTTGATATTATGTCTCTCATGTAAACTTTTGGCTCAACATCAAGTGTTTTCATTGGATATATTAAGGTTTTGGTAAATTTTTGTTTGGTGAGTGTTCTGGGTTTGTTTTGATGAAAGGAACGTAAACATTTGATGGGGCGACTCCAATGTCTGAATTTTGTGGCAAGTCCATGGAGATAACCAATTCTCAACATGTATTCAGATCAGAGCTTTTTCATGGACAAGCTTCTGCTTCTTAATTTCAATGGCTCAAGTAAAACCATGCAGGGGCTTAAACAGTGATTACTGAGGATCCGAGAGGCTCGACGAGGGAAGGCTCTAGGGAGACTGCTTTACTTCAATATGGAAAGTGTTGGGGCCAATACAAATTATTGAAAAATTTGAGAAGGCGTCAAAAGATTTTATGCTTCAAAGTTTACGTTCTTTTCTTCTCATAGACATGGTTGTTTTGAATCTACAATTCAATTTTAACCATCGTTATTCCCATTCGGTAATGACCATTATCATTTATCACTCTTTATTATTTTCTTTTTTTTTTTTTCCTGAAAGTTCCATGTTCTCATTGATGAAGTTCAGCTCAAAGTAGAGGCCATGAAGAATTTGGAAAGTTGTTTGAGACTTGAGAGAATGAAAGTTAAGAAACCATTTGAGAAAAAAACAGAGTAAAATAAATTTGATCACCACTTGAATAGATTTCGAGGTTCAGTTGATTCAGCTCAATCAATTCAGAAATCCAAAAAAACCCAAGTGCTACAGTCCAGCCCAGATAGCTGCAGGACATGCAATTGCAACTGGGATCCAGAAAACAAGCAAATATAATTTAGAGGATTTGGAAGTTTTGAACAAACACTTCCATTCAATTTGAAGTGCTGAGATTCATTCCTTCAAGAGTTCCAACTTTAAAGTTTCAACTTTTTTCTCATCCTTTTAACACAGTCTTCTCCTTTGTTTTCTTGCTATAAGAATATCTGTATGTTCATAAATTCTCATAGCATTTACACCCTTTCCTTTGGCAAGGAAACAAAGAGTTTCAATTCGTTGATGGAAGTCGGTGCAAATAACACCAGACTTGGGGGAATACCCAGTCTGATGATGTTTTAGGTATCAGCACTTTACACCATGGATAGAACTGAACAGGGAGAAGACTACACCTGCTGGGACATGAGCATGGAGATCAGTGGGTAATGATTCGAAATATATCACATAGGAAGCATTGCATCATATATCCATTTATGAAGCTCGATGCACATTTCAGAACCTTCACATCTCAAAAATTACCGATACTTCCCGAGGAGTCTGCATAATAACATTGGTCTGCGGAGCACACTGCAGAATTTAACTGCTTTTTGTTCAGAATAAAAGAATCAACAGAGAAACTTGTAACAACTAGACAATACAATTCTACAGACCACTCGCATAACTGCAGAAAGATTACTTTAAGAAGTTAACAGATGCTACTTCTTGGGATAAATTACCATGTTCTTTCTACAGACCACTCGCATGATGCTCAAAATTCATAATAGCCCCAATCATGCTACTTGCAATAACAAAACAACTACCTTTGCGATATCTGAACCAGATCCAAACACTTGACACTATAATGAAGTAATTTTTTTTTCTATAAAAGAAAATGGTCTAAAAATTAACCAAAATCAGATGGCTGAACAATGTTATTGTTATACATACGATTAAATCCAACTTTAAAGTTTCAACTTTTTTCTCATCCTTTTAACACAGTCTTCTCCTTTGTTTTCTTGCTATAAGAATATCAGTATGTTCTTAAATTCTCATAGCATTTAGACCCTTTCCTTTGGCAAGGTAACAAAGAGTTTCAATTCGTTGATGGAAGTCGGTGCAAATAACACCAGACTTGGGGGAATACCCAGTCTGATGATGTTTTAGGTATCAGCACTTTACACCATGGATAGAACTGAACAGGGAGAAGACTACACCTGCTGGGACATGAGCATGGAGATCAGTGGGTAATGATTCGAACTATATCACATAGGAAGCATTGCATCATATATCCATTTATGAAGCTCGATGCACATTTCAGAACCTTCACATCTCAAAAATTACCGATACTTCCCGAGGAGTATGCATAATAACATTGGTCTGCGGAGCACACTGCAGAATTTAACTGCTTTTTGTTCAGAATAAAAGAATCAACAGAGAAACTTGTAACAACTAGACAATACAATTCTACAGACCACTCGCATAACTGCAGAAAGATTACTTTAAGAAGTTAACAGATGCTACTTCTTGGGATAAATTACCATGTTCTTTCTACAGACCACTCGCATGATGCTCAAAATTCATAATAGCCCCAATCATGCTACTTGCAATAACAAAACAACTACCTTTGCGATATCTGAACCAGATCCAAACACTTGACACTATAATGAAGTAATTTTTTTTTCTATAAAAGAAAATGGTCTAAAAATTAACCAAAATCAGATGGCTGAACAATGTTATTGTTATACATACGATTAAATCCAACTTTAAAGTTTCAACTTTTTTCTCATCCTTTTAACACAGTCTTCTCCTTTGTTTTCTTGCTATAAGAATATCAGTATGTTCTTAAATTCTCATAGCATTTAGACCCTTTCCTTTGGCAAGGTAACAAAGAGTTTCAATTCGTTGATGAAAGTCGGTGCAAATAACACCAGACTTGGGGGAATACCCAGTCTGATGATGTTTTAGGTATCAGCACTTTACACCATGGATAGAACTGAACAGGGAGAAGACTACACCTGCTGGGACATGAGCATGGAGATCAGTGGGTAATGATTCGAACTATATCACATAGGAAGCATTGCATCATATATCCATTTATGAAGCTCGATGCACATTTCAGAACCTTCACATCTCAAAAATTACCGATACTTCCCGAGGAGTATGCATAATAACATTGGTCTGCGGAGCACACTGCAGAATTTAACTGCTTTTTGTTCAGAATAAAAGAATCAACAGAGAAACTTGTAACAACTAGACAATACAATTCTACAGACCACTCGCATAACTGCAGAAAGATTACTTTAAGAAGTTAACAGATGCTACTTCTTGGGATAAATTACCATGTTCTTTCTACAGACCACTCGCATGATGCTCAAAATTCATAATAGCCCCAATCATGCTACTTGCAATAACAAAACAACTACCTTTGCGATATCTGAACCAGATCCAAACACTTGACACTATAATGAAGTAATTTTTTTTTCTATAAAAGAAAATGGTCTAAAAATTAACCAAAATCAGATGGCTGAACAATGTTATTGTTATACATACGATTAAATCCAACTTTAAAGTTTCAACTTTTTTCTCATCCTTTTAACACAGTCTTCTCCTTTGTTTTCTTGCTATAAGAATATCAGTATGTTCTTAAATTCTCATAGCATTTAGACCCTTTCCTTTGGCAAGGTAACAAAGAGTTTCAATTCGTTGATGAAAGTCGGTGCAAATAACACCAGACTTGGGGGAATACCCAGTCTGATGATGTTTTAGGTATCAGCACTTTACACCATGGATAGAACTGAACAGGGAGAAGACTACACCTGCTGGGACATGAGCATGGAGATCAGTGGGTAATGATTCGAACTATATCACATAGGAAGCATTGCATCATATATCCATTTATGAAGCTCGATGCACATTTCAGAACCTTCCCATCTCAAAAATCACCGATACTTCCTGAGGAGTCTGCATAATAATATTGGTCTAGGGAGCACACTGCAGAATTTAACTGCTTTCGGTTCAGAATAAAAGAATCAACAGAGAAACTTGTAACAACTAGACAATACAATTCTACAGACCACTCGCATAACTGCAGAAAGATTACTTTAAGGAGTTAACAGATGCTACTTCTTGAGATAAATTACCATGTTCTTTCTACAGACCACTCGCATGATGCTCAAAATTCATAATAGCCCCAATCATGCTACTTACAATAACAAAACAACTACCTTTGCGATATCTGAACCAGATCCAAACACTTGACACTATAATGAAGTAATTTTTTTTTCTATAAAAGAAAATGGTCTAAAAATTAACCAAAATCAGATGGCTGAACAATGTTATTGTTATACATACGATTAAATCCAGATCTACTCACCCAAGTAGTGGTGGTATTTCAATGCCTAAAGCATAAGATAGATACAACATAAACACGGTGAAGTATGTCATTGCAAGAGTTCCCAAGGGCTGTTTCCAGGCAAGATAGATACAACATAAACACGGTGAAGTATGTCATTGCAAGAGTTCCCAAGGGCTGTTTCCAGTTGTTGAGGAGGCAGAAAGTCTCATCATACTCTGCGTGACCAGTGTCCTCGCCTTCCTAATATGACGGCTACACATATCAGCCTGTCGAACCAATATCTCGATGATTTCCATAAATGCTCCCAACTCCCTCTTGATTTCATCAATTGCAAGCTTCACCGCATCTTCTTCTTGTGCAAAATCAGCGTTAAAAGACAGTGATTCAATGTGAATTTCCAATCGGCTGACGAGCAGTCTTATATTTTCCAGCTGAGCGATTTTAATTTTAGTAAAAATCTCCACTGTTATGATTACCTCCTTCTGCTTTTTCACCTCATTCTCATAGCGCTTCCAAAGCTTGTTGCACCATTTTCCAAGTCCACCAACAGGAACTGTCATGGCACCTGCTAAAGCTGCTACAAGAGGCGGTGCAGCTATGGCTGCTGCCACCACAGAAAAAATGAACACAGAGACAAAAGTGGCTACAAACAAGACATTCGATACCCTCCTCCATGTTTTCAGAGATTTCAATTTCTTATCGAGCTTTCTCTTCTGAGCTTGCAATTTCCTTAGCAATGATTCCTGCTGCCGATGGACTGAGTCAAACAGTAGAGAGAACTCTTTGGTGAACGGCTCCTCAGCCTCTTTAAATTTCCTTAGTTCTTGTAAGGTCTTCACAAATTTCTTCTCATCAGTCCCATCTTGTAACCCTACTTCTCCCTCAAAATGCTTAATTGCCAACTGAATAATTAATTGGTTGTTTCGAGCACGTCTGAGGCAATTGTCAAGGGCAGTACAAAAGTCTAAAGTCTTTTTACTGCTCTCAAAGTATTCCTCCACCAAAGAAAACAAGTCTGGATTCCACTTATCTTTCTGACATTCTAAAATGATAAGGGCCGCATCCTGGTTCGTTTCAAGAAGAAATCCAATAACCTCTTTGAGTGAGTCAGGAGATAAGGATTCAGCACCCGAACCAGCAGCAAGCACGCCGATGACATGGTTAGTACGTTCACGGAGGGTTGCATCAAATTGTTGCAAAGCCGGATCATGTCTACAAGCAGCCTCATATGAGCTCAAGACAGCTCCAAACTGAGAATCAGTCCTAGTCCCAACTTGGGAAGGCCCTTCTACACCACCTCCTTTCGTTTTGCTCGATTGACATCCCATCATAGCTGACAAAGATCCAAATGCTGATCGAGAATATCTTAGAAACCCAGAAGCACTTTTGGTTTTGGCTAGTAATCTATCGGTTTACAATGCTAAAACTAACTTTTTTTTTTACCAATCTTCAGGTGAAGTTTCTCACTACAAGGATCAAACAGAAATGGCATGGATTATAGCTTTTACTGTAGAAGTTGACTTAGGATCAAAGCCTGTTGTAGGTCAATTCTAGATAAAATAGCAGAGATATCACGATCTTTTAGGCTTCAGTAATTCACAGACTACAAAAATCTCTAATCTAAGCAGAACCCAGTAATCAAGTGGACTCAGATGGACTTCTCAAACGATTTTTTTTTAAAAAAAAAAAATCAAACAGGCAATACTTTCACAAATGACCAAAATAAGCAAGCTTGGGTAAGATCTTAAAAACCCAGAGACAGTTTTCACGTGTGGAGAAGGATTAGATCAAGATGAGAATAAACCAATTATCTCAGAAGGTAAAAAAAGATTTAACTTTCAGATATCCCAGCAAAGGATGAACTTAAGGTACCTGAATTCAGCTGAAAAGTCGAAGATTTCGATGGTTTCCGGATTTCTTCTCACTTGAAATCTTTAGCAGACAATAAAGCTAAAAAATCTAGCTGGCCATAAACAAGCTCGCTCAAAAGCTATGATCCTTTGAACTCAATCTTGACAAAGAATTGAAGATTTAACTAAAACAGAAAAAAAGTGATATTATAAGAAGGAAGGCATTGAGCTAATGCAAGAGATGAAAGAGAGAGAAATGGAAGGGAAAGTGAAAGAAAATGAGATAAAATAATTGAAGGAAAGCGGAAAGAGAATAGCAATGTCGATTGTAGTCAACCGCGCGTCTTTCTCTTACATTATTTCAACTGCTAGTGGTGTAGAGGGCGAGAGTGGAGTTTGATCTTTCTCTTATCTGAACAGAAAGTCAAAGAAAGAAGGCTGAATTGGTAGACTCTTGGGCCGCAGGCAAGTACTACGAAGACAAGGCGGAAGCCCCAAAGATGCTTCTTATTCACGCAAGTAAATAAAAAAATTTAGTGTCTTTGTCAGTTACAGCAGAAGACCAAGTCGTTGCAGTACAGTGGTGTTTATTCTAGTCCATCACGCGGGCGACACGGGTTTGACCCCGGCAGCGGCGATCTTACAATCTTGGAGTGGTTTTACAATCTACAATGCCAAGCTCTAACGGAGCTCAAAACTCAAAGTTGATGAGTTTATGGAATCCATGGATGCAATTTTATTTTGTATCAAAGCTTTGAAATTTTTGATGTTTCAACCGTAGGACTATATGTACAGCCTAATTTGAAGGTTTTTGTACTCCTAAACGAGGGATGGAATGAAATGTTTGAAAGAAATGGTCGAGCTTGAGAGAATGTGTTAGACCAGATGCTATCCAAGAAGGGATTAACTGTGTTTCAATTCAATTAAGGAATGATTAATAGATATTTGAATAATATTCAAATCTTGAAATTATTATTATTAAAAGAGTTCTATTTGAATATCACTTTCGATTTGAATAAAATTAATCTTAGACCGTAAAATGAATAAAGATACATAAACATATTTTCAGTTGCATGGTTGATCTACCAAGACAGGTTGGTGAATCATGCTGTTTTTCGACTTTCAGGAGGAGAAGTACCCCAGATGAGAAGATTTAATTACTTGGCCATTGACCAAAGCTATGTTGAGTTTACTATGCAGCCTAGTGCCCACCAACAATCAGTCAGACAGTTAGGCAGATTTTCAATTCTTGGCCAAATCTTGGCATGGATCTTCTAGACTTGATATGTAGCCAAACCCCAGAAATTAAGAATTCATTATGGAAGATGACGACCATATAATCCATACATTACAGAACAAGCATGAACTCAGCCTAAGTGGTTGAATTGCTGCAAGGAAGAGGATATTTTTCTGTCTGCACTGAGGTAAAATTCTGAATAGTTGAGAGCCATAATCAGAGATAAATCTTCACTCATTCATAGTTTGTACCTGGGAAATTCATCTAGCAATAGTACTGTACAGATTGGCTATTTCCCACCTTCGGTCTACAATTACTGTAGTTTGCCAGGGGGAATCAAGATACGGTTGCCTAATGCAAATTCTGCACTCTAACCATCCATCAAGAATCAGTTTCAGATGCTATGTTATTAACAACAAAATCTTTCCCAGGGGTATCCTTCAAGGGTTTTCAACTGCTGACATTTCAATTAAGTGCAATATATAAGGAAGATGGAGAAGGGACAAAAGGCAGCCACTGGCAACTTCAAGGCAGTTCATTACCAAATTGATCTACTTGTCCTCCAGGGGAAGCCAACATGTAAATAGCAGAGGAATTTATTAAAAGCTAGACATCTATGGCTAAGAGCAGGTGCTTTGTAGGACAGAAGACAACTAGAGAGACCAGATAAGGATAATTGAATTGCATGGCCAGTAGAATCAATGAAAGCTGACTTCAAGATGCTGGTCCACTAACCAACTACCAAGAATCCTGATGAGATCGATAAATACATTAATACTTAATAGCAGCAGACAAATCCCAGAAATCAAATACCTGCAGAAAATGAAAACCATATAATAAAACATTGCAGATTACAATCAGCACTCAGCAAGTATCTGCCAAGGACCAGGGCGCTTTTCACCCTCAAATTGAGCAAGAAAAGGAGAGAAATCTGTCTAGCAATTGAATAAAACTACCACCATATTGAACTCGAATATCATAACATTAAACTCAAGATTGAACAAGAAAATTTGAAGTGACTGAGCAATCCATCGCCCATCATTGTAGACAATATTGATAGTGAGGACAATAACATAATTTGAACTTTAACGGAGCTTGGTCCTTCACTTTCCAACTGCTTGCCTTCAGTTGAATTCTTCACTTTACAAAAACCATATGTACCAAAAATAAACAAACAAGATTCACAAACTTCTTTTTCTTTTCCATTACTTACCTCAAAGATTCCACTTAAACTGACATAGATCATGTCCTTGCTTATATTTCTCCCTGTGTCAAGTTTTATTATCATATACAAACAAGCCAGAAAATTCCAGTAGCATATAAAGAAATATATCAAAAATATCTTCTATAAAGTAACCTGAATATAAGATTAGAGCAGAACAAGCTTTGTTCAAAATTTTCAACAAACTTCACTCATGAGAACCAATCAAGGCGCATTTGTTAACTTGATAGTTTCATACAAGAAATGGGAAAGGATTTGCAGAGGCAGTGTCACAGCAGGCAATTTGTCAAAAGATACACATAACCTGTCCCTTAATAAACTAAAATCTGTAGTTTCATCCAGAATCTGCGGACAGAGAACGAAAATTTCACAACCAAGCACTGAAGAGCAACAATTACATTCTTAGAACTAGAAAAATATTAGGAAGAGCCTGAATTTATTGATGACATAGAAATCACCAGATTTATCATTGTAACAAGATGTAGAACAAACTGACTAGATATTTATATATATATTTACAAAATAAAAATTTCCAAATTCAAACATCCAATTCCTTATAACTTTGTAGAGATCACTAGAATTCATAAGACCAACAAATGAGGAAGAAATGACAATTAAATCCCCAATTTATTGGGAATTTCATCATCACTATCACCGTACATATTCCATTTTAATGAAATTACAGCACAGAGAGAAAAATGAAATTCTATCTTTATCATCGATGTAGAAGAATATTCCCATCAATCATACCACTTAACTGCTTCTTTCTCTAAGCCCTTTTGATCAAACACAAAAAGAAGCAGCAAGTCATGGCCCTTTGTCTAAAG